>OY970770.1:6125679-8525679 GCA_963853795.1 Xestia rhomboidea | reverse complement strand
GTTGCTTAGGTTTCAATTCTCTAGAAGTAAGACGGTCGCGCGATCAGATGATTGTATTATTTAAAATTCTTTGGGAGATTATTGATGTTTCTGATCTGCATAATGACATCTGCAAGCTATTTGTCCCAGACAATTACTGTCGTGGCAGGAAACACCGCTTACTGGCTGTTCCAACTTGCCGTACTGTTGCACACTCCAAGTCACCTATTCCCCAGACATTAGCTGCTATGTATATGTTTGCGAATGAATGGAAAGTGATACTGTCAGAATGTTTGAATTTTTGTGAGAAGAATGTATGACCGTGTTAAATAAATTATATGTTAAATAATGTAATTGGCTTCGGCCGTTCTATTTAATTAAATAAATAAATAAATCAGCCTATTAATGTTACCACTGCTGGGACACAGGCCTCCTCTCTATGAGGGCATACAAGCTTACTATGAAATTTGTAGTTCTTGACAGTTAGGTTTATTAGTTTAGCTAAAACGGGGTTCACTTTATCAATAACCATTTTAAGATACATTCTTCAAACGGATATTGTCCTTAACAGCTGCCGACGCTGATGTATTAGGCCTACCGGTGCTTTAGGGTCAGTTTCCATCAAGAAACATCGCGCAGTATTTTTGATGTCACTGAATAAAAGATTGTATCTGTGCAGACGCATCCTTGAACACGTGCGAGCAGATTCTAAATGACTGCGTCGCATTTTATACACATCGTAGATTATGGAAACTATTTTACACATTGGGTGTTGTATCAATATCAGTTTAAATGCAATTATTATGTTAAAAGTTTTAAAGTTACAATCGCCTGGATATACTCAACTAATATAACTGCACCCTGTCGATCCTCCAACAAAAGATAGATTTAAAAAAACTTAATAGTTATGTTGTTTTTAAATTAATTAAACCGTTAAATCATTTATTTAATTTAAAATTTCTTTACACTGACTCTTAAACTAGACATGAAACGAGATGCGGACGATTGGGAATGTTGCGTTCTGTTCGTCTACACTGTGAACGAACAGAACGCATCTTTCCCAGTCGTCCGCAGTGTGGACGACGGGGTGTGGACGAGCGGGAATGACTCTGCGGGAGGGGTGAGTGATGAACCTGTTCATAGATCCTTTGGTCACACATAAAATAAATAACTGGAATAAAAACCAAATCACTTCCACAGCGTCGTCGGTGGAGCAGAGGAAAAAACAATTAAAGTAACTTAAAATAGAGTTTTATTTTGATTGCGTTTTGAGTTCAATGGAAAAAGTAGATAACCAGTGACATATTATTCTCTACCCTCAGGATTGTGGAGTGTAGGTTTTTCTTTCTTCTTTTTATGTTCTTCAATCTGTTGTTTTATCTGTTGTGTCAGAAGGCCTTCGCTCCTCATAGGCTCAGGGTTGACAAATCCAGGCATAGGGACAGACTGTTTTTCTTCTCTTGCCTTAATTTCTTTATCCGGATGGTATTTGTCTGTTTTCTCCGAGTAATTTCTAATGGGTGCTCCACAAGCCACGAAGCTTCCGTTCACGACTGTCAAACACTCTGGCTGATGCATCATACTTGAACCTCTAGAAGGTAATCTAGGGTGCATCTGCGTGAAGAATCTTATCATCTTGACTTCAGATCATGACAATGACTTACATGATAAAATTTGGATTTGCTTTTCTGGGTACAAGTTCAAGTGTGAATCTGTTGAATATTTTGTAAACACATTTAACATAGGAGCATTTAAAATTATGAAAATTACGTAACCATTTTGGCTGTTTTTAACACATTATGAGTGACGTGAGGTGATAGGTGACAGATGTTAAAGCATAGATTGCAAACATAAATATTTAAAAATATTTAAGAAAATAAGTTTTATTTACTGGTGTTGTGCTCAGTGAAAATTAGCAGTGATACCCCAGTTGTGTAACCGTGGGACTGGCTAGTCAAAGGTCTCGAGTTCGAACCCAAGACACGCACCTCTGATTTTTCGGATTTATGTGCGTATTGTATAATTATTACTTGCTCCGGTGAAGGAAACACTCCGTAATATGGAACGTAACTATTAATTTTATTGTATTTGTGTCTTTTTTATCCTTTTTTTTCTAAATAAATAAAATTTATAAATAAATATCGCTGGATACATGCTGGACATTACACACAGCGCCATCTAGTGCCACACTAAGCAACGAGGCTTGTGTCGTGGACACCAGATAGTTGATATACTACATTACATAGATACTTTTTGTTCGTAAATACATACTTATTATATTATATAAAGCTGAATTATACATATAAACATCAATGACTCGGAAACAAATGTCCATGCTCATCACACAACATTTGCTCCAATCGGGATTCGAACCCGGGACCCTAAGAACGTAAGGCAGTCTCATAACCGCTGCGCCATTCGGGTCGTCGACGTATTATTAATTAATTTAATATATATGTATATATTTTTTATTTAATGACAATGTAATGACGCCGAATGGGTCACTTATAAATTTGTATGCCTTAATTATGACAAAACATAGCGCACCCCCTATTTATGTAAACACATAAGTAAACACCTATGTTTCACAAATAAACTGATTGGTTGATTGAAAACATCGTTAGGAAACCAGCATGCCAGAGAGATATTACTCGACGGCATGTAAAGCCAAGTCTGGAATGAGGAGCATCTAACCACATAGAATCAATTTGCGATTCCGTTCTTGCTATTTATGTGAAAACGTTATTCCCATCATATAGGTGTCTAGTATAATGTCTCGGCAGCTTTCGCATAATATATGATGCTCTGTGCATACTCAGCTGGTTGGGAACCCACCTTAGCCTACCACCTGTCAACCACCGGGAGTCCAGGACACAGGTCCCCCCCCTCTCTCAGAGAAGTAGGCCATAAATAACGCAGGCCGAGTGCGGAGTACTGACAAGTCACTTGAGAATGTTTGGTTCTAGAACGCTGTTTCCTGAAGACTATAGCAGAAACAGTATTCCGTGGTATCCATTAATTAAAAATAAAAGACTGAATCAACTATTTAAACCGATTGTAATCCAAAATTATTCGAAAGTAATATAACTAGAATTCACCTTATCTGTTTTTTTTGGGAGATAAAACATAAAAAAACTTCATTTAGGTGGCTTGTCTGGATAGCCGATCTGCTCCCCTCGCTCCAGCTTTTTCTTGATTTGTTTCAGTTGTTCTTTTTGCTGTTGATGGAAGTAGCCTTCTTCCAAAGCTGCTCCAAGTTTGCCCAGACCACCCCCCGCTTCCCTCACCGAGCCGCCCGGTCCGCCACCCTTACCTGCCCCTGAGCCAGGGGTTCCTGCCGGAATCGTATAATCTAAGGGTGGTGTCGTAGTACACATTCTGATTGTATCTCTGCGGGTGTCCCGCAAAGGTAGCTTCCTCAACACCGTTAAAACCTGCTTTCGACAATTTCCATTGAGTAACATCTTTGAAGCTTGGGGAGAGTTTCCACAATTTCGCTGATCTTCAAGTGCGATTGTGGATCTACGAACGTAAACAGAAGATTTTTTTTTTGTTTTAGCTCTATTCTAGTCAGATGTATAATTTTGACCTAAGAGCTCTGACATGGCGATGACATTGGAGATATTTCTTCATTGGTCAGTTATGCGTTGCCAGTTGTTTTTTAACCAAAAAGGTTCGATGATACAGAAATACCAATATTATGTGCAAAAAAAATATACTGAAATGGATCAAACCACTTACTTATAAGGAAACGGAAGAGCTGTTGAAACCCACGACATAACCTATACTCTCATACAGGCATACATAACACACAAATACACACACACATACACACACACACACTCTCTCACACACACAAACTATACTTATGCCAATCTTGTCTAATTACCTATGATAAACATGTTATTAAAAATTTCTTTCTTTTGTTATGGAAGAGCGGAGTCTTCTAATACAGGCATTGTTTGCTTAAAAGAAGGCTTCAATCACAAACTATTTGTTATAATATTGTTCAAGAAATAAACAATTTTGAATTTTGAATTTGAATTTGAAATAAATAGATTTAAACATTTTTGTACTAGTTTTTTTACAAAGTGGACAAACAGTGATTTTTCGCCCCACATTATACCAAAGCCATCGCAGAATGCGTTGCTGTTGCAGAAAGCTGAAATATCAAACATTAATTTAACAAACCGTCACGCACGTGTTTCTTTGCTAATGAATTCCCAATGTGAATATTCTAACGAATGACTGTTCTAAATTCACATTACTGATAAAATAATTTGTTTCAGTAAATTGCACAAATGGGTCAAATTAACACAGTTTCTGTATCTACTAATTATTTTCTTACCTATAAAAGAGTGCAATAATGAAGCCGGTTCTGTTTTTAGTATTCAGTGGGATTATAAAGAGAAAATGGAAAGCTGAATTAAACGAAATGGATTTATTACTGGTAAGTAATACGAGACTACATGAGAGCAGCGGTGGTCCCGACTTAGCTGTAAGTCGTGGGTTCGAACTTCGAACCCAGGCAGGCGCATTACTTTATGTACTTAATTTATTTCATCTCCACTGGTCTCAAAACGGAGACGGAACACATCGTGAGGAAACTGGTATTGTCCTAGAACCGAAAATTCGAAGACATGTGCCATCTACCAACCCGCAAAAGGGGCCGCGTGGTGGATTATAAGCCATTCCCACTCATAGAGAGGAGCCCTGTGTCCCAGCAGTGGGAACATTACCTATAGTCTGACTATGCTAAGTGCCTATATTACACCTTCATTACCAAACACTTGGACATTGGCGTCTTCTCTTTGAGAAGGAGTGGAGCGTAATCCACCACGCGAATCCAGTGCAGTTTGATGGATGTCCCATGATATATCTTTAAATTTTCGGTTCTAGGATTATTCCAGTTAAGAAGATCTAGGTATAGGTATTCGCCGACTAAAACTAAAGTAATATTTAACGGCATGGCGTAACAGAGTGAAACCATTGGTTTTGACCGATTTTTGACCTCTTTAATTAAAAGCAGCGCCATTATTCACTTTTATGTATATACAGTCGAGGACTTTAATTGATGAGCCACTATTCGTATTTTTGCCGTTTAATGCAAATCGGGTTTAGTCGGTAATATTCGTACTCTTGAATGTATAAAAGTGGAAAATTGGAAAGCAGTGAAAGTGGCTTATCAATTAAAGCCCTCGACTCTACATCCATGTGGCACTAGGACCTATCTAATTTGAAAAGACTTCTCAAGTCCCTTTGCGTATCATTATCCACCTTATTTCTAATTCACTATAAATAATTAAATGCCAATAAATGATTAAGAACAGTAAAATGCCTAAGAAAACGTTTCTTTATTTTCAGATCTCCTTACTACTATTTTCTCCTTTCCCACATGTTTACCCAAGGTAAATAAAATTCTCTTAAATATAAATAAGTACCTAAATATATTATTGACTGGTAATGTACGTGGGTAGTCATATTTCTTAGTTGCAATTTTAATTTCAGCATCATCAACGAAGCTAAACTATGGCAATCCAACACAAATAAAGCAATTAGTGTAGACGACGCCTTAAAGCAATGTATATGTTGGCCAGACGGAGTCCCGCCAACAGTTCAACAACTATATCCACACAACAACGGTCTGGAACGATTAGTCATTTATCTATACAAAAATGACGGTACCAATGAAATCAAAATGTACACACCAAATGCTAATAAACAAATGCTTATACCAGAAATACCCTACGAGGCTGGTGATGGACTTGCCACTGTTACCACAGAAAATATTTATACACTATTTTACAATAACCCTAATAAGATAAAAGTGTTTAATGAACATGTTGAAAAGCTCGTCCCATCAGTAACAGAATCATTGGCCATTGGGCTTCACACTGGTGCAATAGAAAATTTCTACCCAGACGGTGATAATTATTTAAATCCAAATAATAATTATAAAGGTAATGAATACCCTTTGGCTAATAATATAATAACCACTAATGGACCAAATGGAGATGTAGTCAATGAACCTGAGAAAGGATCGACAAATATTCCGTACAATGTTTATCCTGATCCGAATAACCCTGAAATCAACAATCAAACACTGGAGGAAAACTGGATGCCTAACTACCCATATACAAACCCGTATGACGCTCAAGCTGCTCCTCTCAACCCTCAGACGACTGCAGATAATACTCAGACAATCCCAGAAGATTCTTTGGCTATTCCAGTCAATCCTCAATCACCTCCGCACATACTTCAGGTAGCTCCGATCAATTCTCAATCACTCCTGCCTAACCTTCAGGCTTTCCCATATAACTCTGAAGATCACTCTATCAACCATCAGGAAATCCCGGGCAATCCTCAGGCTGACCTAGGCTCACATGTGGCTGAAATCGATCAGAATATTGTTTATACTTTCCAGACTGATCAAGGACCAAATAAATTACAGCCAGGTTTGCAAGGCTTAAACAACCCTCTTTCTGCTCAACACATGACCTTCAACAATTGGTTTCATCAACAAATGAAGACATTCCAGAACGTACACTTGCCGAACGATATAAAAACTATCGACAGTAATGCTCTCAAAATACTGGTGCAGAAGACTTTCTATGAGAACAACATTTATATCAGTACTAATGGTGTAATGATCGATGCTAAAGGAATAGTCATAGACGCGTCCAATTTAGAGCTACGGCCATTATTGCTCGGTGAAACATTCAATCATCAAATTTTACAAAATGCTAAAGTTATTAAACTGCCCAAAAATTTGCCTTATTTAGAAGGTATATTGGTCACACTTGTATCTCCGCCACAGATTTTAGGCATAATACCGTTAGGAAAAACGTATCTAGCAGAAACTTCTTACCAGATCCCGTCATTAGGTGAATTTACCTCCGTAAATAGAAGCAAGATTTATATAAACGGTATTGGAAACCCTAAGGTTGCGTCTTATTCAACTTCAGGCAAAGGACTTTATACTTTGGCTTACAAAGATATTAATGAGGGACCAACAAAATACTATGCATACTCTGAGGCTAATGGACTACCAGTAGCTGGAAATTCCAATTTAGTATCTCACAGGAATGGTTGGCCTGTTGAACTCTCAATTGGTAACAAGAAACCACAACAGAGCGAGCGTAACTATTGGAGCAGTGGGCCATATCCCACGGTTTCTGCTAACTGGAATCCTTCAGAAGTGAAGGAACTACTGGGTCAAAGAAGAAAACTGCCAGATGCAGTCATACAACATCATTATGAACAACCATTAAGGACTAGGAAAAAAGGTAATGGTCGCAAAAAGCCTACCGATTTGAAAGAGTATGTCATGACAGTTCAACCATCTCTGAGCATAAATGGAACCGAATCTGGCAGAAGATTTCCAGGACCGTCAATTTCTAGCATAATGAAGACGTTACTGTATCTCCTCAATGATCTACCAAGTCGTAGAGGCTTAAATTCCACAGAAGGAGTTGATATAGAGAACGAATCTGAAAGAGATGGAGGAGGTCCCGATTTTAGAATTATTGGAGGCAACGCTGCTACGGGCAGTGGAACACCTCTGAGTAATAAAGGAAGAAGTGGTGCAGAATATGCTTAAACAAACGGTTCTTTCTAAGAAAGTTAATGTTATAGTACTTATGTGCAGTTTTTTTTTAATAGAGAGTAATTTAAGTAGGATTAAGTGCATCGAATTATAAAAACGAAATGGCTTCATAATGGAATCTTGATCTTAGAAATTATTTAATAAATGGGTTTGGGTGGCATCATTATTATGATTTTGATTTTAATGAAAAGGTTTTGTTTGCTTTGACGTGTCTAGATCCAAGATCAGCTCCTAATCGTGTGTTAAGTGTGTTGTTTGGTAAAATTTCTTTCTTATCTAAAATAATATTATATATATTAACATTAAAAATTTAAGAAAAATTTTCATAGGATCATAACATCTGCTGACCAGGTCACGCTACAAAACGTAATGGTTGCTATTTTATTCTTTGATAAAAGGCCATCTACCGATCTACCTAGATATCAAGATGAATGGACAATCCTTACGTCATAATTGTACGTCCTAATGTAAATAGATGTCGCTTTTTATGAAATACATTACAGCGCCATCTATTCGGTAATTAAAAGATTACTTAGATTTGAATGCAAGTAATACAACTGCTCCTCACTAGATGGCGTGGGCCAATATAGTTCATAATAACCACACCAGGTGGTTTTAATTTAGATTTTACATTTTCTTGAGATAAAAAAAATTGTTTTAAAGGTAGTTTAATAACTTAATTGCAGCTCAAGTTGGCTTTTAGACTTAAATGGTGTCTTAATTTGGTAGCTAGATACATTGAAACACGGTAGCTATGATTTGTTTACACTCCCCGCGTGCACTCAACCCGTCCGTCAAGTTAGCATTCAAGTCGAGCTACTAGCAAGCGAGTTGCCAGTCAGTGGCCGCTAGTCACTCAACGAATACTGTCCCAGCCGTATTGGTGCGCTCTAAAAATATCATTACGCGGACGGCGGCATGTTAAAACGAACAAAATAAGTAAACTTTTCAATGACAATAAGTATGAAACAACTTTGTAAGTGAACCGCAGTTTTTGATTCACTGTTGAAACGGAGTTTTTGAATAATACTTAATATTATAGTGAATTCGCGGTATTCTTGGTGTGTCCTATTGTTTGTGCATGGAATCAATGTTGTACCTATGAAAGGATGTTATCATTACAGCACATGGTACTAGGAAACTGTATTTTCTAAATTTCATGGGATTTAAAAGCTGGTGAGTTTGTGTTTTTTTTTGATCATGCGGAGTGTTTACGGTTATAGTTAAGTTAACGTTAAGTTATTTCTCTCTCTCGTCCTTTTTTTTATAAAATAATGTGTGTTTACCGACTTTACGTAATTTTTTTGATTTATTGTAATTTCAAGTTTTATTTTGTTATGATCCTCTATGTTTCTGATTTTGGCAAAAACTTTTTTGCTTTGTTCACATTTTTTTTCGGTAAGAAACCGAAGGACATTTGTCAACTAGAAGATCTCAATTGCTTATTTTTCCAAGATTATAGTGTTTTTATTACGTACCTTAAAATTTTATTCTCAAAGGTGTGAATGAGGCTTTTTATGACTGAAACTCAAAAAGCCGCCAACCAAATAATAAACTAACAAATTAGAGGAAGGTAAGTATCTCAAATACCTACATTTTTGTGGGTATTCGATGATATTTAATTAAAGTTGTCTACCTAATACAGGTAACTTTTATTTAATAGAAAAAAAGAAATGGGTAGGCCGAACAGTAAATGAAGACAAAATTGAGGAATCATATAAATAAGCTTAGCCAATACTTTCAAGTGTAAACATTAATTGATACACCTATAAGATTCTAATAACATGCTTTTATAAAAATACTCACCATGAAATCAACAGACTACCTTGAAATTAAATTACATAAACCGGACCAAACCGCAGAAACTCGCGAACTTACCAAAAAAAAAAACAACCATGAAATTAATAATCAATGAACTATGGACAGAAAACCATTGGCAATCGAAGCGTCGCGTCGCCGCGAAGCCGGTAAACAGTTGAATTTCACAATTTATGAATAAAAAAACAGCGTATTGGCATTGGATGTGATCCATTGCCATCAGACCTTGTCCGCTCAGCGAGGCACCCTTGCAAAACTGTCATTGTACCACTAACTAAGGTTTTGCAACTTTTTCTCGTGTACCACCGGCATTCCGGTCAATGTAACCATATTAAATTAAGAGATCCATAGCTTATCGATCGGCTGTGAAGTGAATATTTTTTGTGTTGTAGCCTTGTTCTTCTTTAAGATTCTGGAGGTTATTTATTATGCTATCTGTTATTTCATCTAAATTTGGCGTATCACCTTCTGAAAATGAAGAATCGTCTTGGTAACTCTGTCTACATACATGATCTTCCAACCCCTATCCTATAATTGTTAAGCGGTTATCGCTACGTCCGTCTGTGTAGAATGTACCTATATCCACCGCCAATTAAGTATTCCCTTTCCTTTTTGATGGCTACATCATCATTTATTTGAGGTCAGCGCAGCATAATTATCCTTTTCTCTTTTTTTTCTCTAAAGTCATCGCCTCAATAGTCACAATTCTTAAATGATATTCCCTGTATAGTCATAGTGATGCGAAGGAATGAGAAAAATGTCGTGATGAAAGTTTTGAGTATGAATGTGGATGGGTATAAGAGTAGAGGAAGATCAATGAAACGATGGATGGACTGTGTGAGATATGGCAAGGAAGGAGGCATCTGATGAGATGACAAGTAATTGGGAAGTATGGAAGAAGAAGACATGCTGCGCCGACCCCGAATAAATTGGGATAGCAGGAGAATGATGATGACGTAGAGTCATATTAGATATTAATATTTTGATGGCCTATTCATACTAAAACCTTTCTGCTACCTACACCATGGTCACAATGTACAAATTTGGATAGACGTCCTTGACTCTGCCTTTTATTGTCAGTCCAATTTCCATAATTGAGTACTAGGTAACAATTCTAGTTATTTCTGGGTCCATCGTCTAGATAATGAAACTGCTTATTACGAGGCACGTTAGAGCACATCGTCCATTGACAATGTCCACAATAGACTCCATGATATCACTGAATTAGGTACCTAATGAGACCAGCACAATGAATGGTGTAATGTATACTACATACATTGAAGGATATCTGCCTAATTTGATAGACTTATTACACGACAATGATACAGCGGATGCTGAAATAAGTCTGTCAGTGGTAAACCAGGTTTTTTTGCATGCAGGCTATAATGTTCCTACTGCTGGAACACAGGCCACCTGTCTGTGAGAGGGGGTGCGCCTGCGTCAGTATAGGCCACGCGGGCCCTGGAATTTGGTTCTAGTACATGCCGGTTTCCTCACGATGTTTTCTTTTGCTGTTTCGAGAGCAGTGATGATGAAGTACCTATTATAGGCAAACAAAAGTGCCAGTTTAGGTTTCTAAGCCGCGACCGTTCGCTAGCCTTAACGTTAGTTCGTTATCCCCTCCAGTGGGCCATCACAGCTCTCAAAAACTAGTCTTACCAAAAATAAACTATAAAACCTCTTGTTCACAGAAACTTTGTAAGCCGTTCAAGAACAGGTAAAATAATGAAGGTTATAACCTTGATGTGGTCAGAGCCACTGATTCGGAAATAAAAATGAGATAAAACAATCATGAGCAAATTGTATACCAAGAATTATTGTTTTACGAATAAGTTGATTTTGTGGTTAGCGAAATCGAAAAAGAATGGTAACTGTAGTGTAGCCATAGTGGTGAAGCTAAATTGGTACCTTCTAGAATCTATTTATCTAATTAATTGAAGATTAAATGGAAGTACCCTGAATTTGGAAGGAAATTTTGTCATCTAGGAATCTTGAAATCTAGTAAAACATAATAATAGTCATTTATTTCTTAACAAAAAATATTGTGTAGAAAAATTTAAAATTAGAGGTTAATAAGGATTCGATAGTAAAGTAATAACACAAAAACAAAAAATATGAAAATAACAATAGCTACAATCAAAAAGCCATCGAAATCTTATTAATTAACTTTACAAAAAAAGACTGCGACGGCATTTATTCTGTTGGTTGGTATGGTTGACGAATTAGTTGTTATAACATTGTCATCAAGAGCCTTATTGTTAATTATACGTTATATCACTATTGATTAGTAATTAAACCGCATCGTAAATACTATAGGTAACACAAATGACAAAATTGAGGAAGTCAGCATCGTCATTATAATTAATTAATGATTTGACGCTACCGCTAATTTCAAAGACAAGACTAAGGTAATTAATTGAAAAAAAACATTATCCGTTATTGGTAAAGCAAAAGGAACACCAGATATAATCACTGCAGAGAACATTACAAAACTACGCTTAAATTCAAGTTACATAAAGTTCAATAAAAAAAATCAAGTTCATTGAGGTACATCAACACTTCTAATTTATTGCCGCGTTTTTTCTTAGACCGTATGTTAACATATCCAAACTTTTTTGTAGACAACCTTGCGAGCACTTCAAAGTCGAATATCAAAGTGACTTCAAGTAGTCTTAGTCAAGTCAAAAATAGAAAAAAAAGTCATTAAAAACTTGAAAACCCAAAAAAAAAGTTAATGCTTCCGTGAATACGCTTTTGGAATAAGTATTTTTAAACGTGGTTTTTGATAAATTATGTAAAAATTAAGAGAAGCGTAGTTGATATGGCTAAAAAGGAGGTCGAGTAACAGACTTCTCTGTCGAGTTACAGAGAAGTATGGAAGAAAAAGATATGCTATGCCGGATGCTAGGCTACCCCAAAATAAATTGGGCCATGGGCAGGAGAATAATAATGATGGATGAAAGAGAAGCGTAGTCTAAAATCATGTTCTGCAGAAATAATCAACTACAGCCAAATGCACACCAGCGGTAATAATGTGTTATTAACAACGCTTTTAAGTTGTAGTAGTAAAGGTGATTGGAGTGGTAGTGCAACCTTTCGTGTACGATTGACATAGCATAAAGTAGTAAGACATTTCAGCATCAATTTTATTTGCTTTTCAATTTTGCTTGATAACATTACTTAATTTTGGCAACTGCGTAATATTACATCAGAGGTGTTTGACAACTGTATTACTTTTATTTACTTGCTCGGCTAGTTCAAGTGAATTACACGTGATATTATCTGCAAAGAGTTTTGGTTCTAAAATATTTTTACGCTCTTTCGAAGTATTTTAATACTTCATATTTCTTCTGTATTTTGTACTTCTGTATCTTTCTTTATATGTGAGACTATGTGTTCCTTATTACTCAACTAGTTGTTTGCCACGACTTCGTTCTTCTAGTTGTTTGTGTATTTCGTTATAAACATTTAAATATCCATCGTTAATAGTAACGAATGTTTCTCTCCAGGTTTAAGGCAAGCGATAACTGTTATCTCAAGCATGATTCTGAGACAGGAAAACTCTCAGATTATTTTTGTTCAGGAGACGATTTGACACAAAGATTTCCGTGTCACATTCAGACCGTGAAAAGCGATTTCAAGCCTGCGTTACTTTCGCATTCATAATATTAGATTAATTTGCAAAAAAGACCCGTGAGAAACTTCTTTACTATCAGCTACGGTAATAGGAACCATCTCATGATTCTATTCCTTGTTATCTTTGTATTAAATTACGTTGCCCTCAGTACATTCGTCCCCAGCTATTGAATTACATGCAAAGACAAACACGACATTCGAAGCACGCGTGAAATTCCTGAATACCTTGGCAGAAGGACCTTATAATAATGTAGGTGAATTCATATTCTAGTTGGGTATTGAGACTTTGGAATAGGCTGCTGCTATTCTTTCTATCTATATTTGAATCAGTTAGACTGCTATTTTGAAGTGTCTCTACCCACTTCTGAGTGAAGTCTCTTACGGCCATTTTCAATAACTTACTAGCCGGTTTCGGTAGGTCTGTCTTTTTCACATTTTGCTTACTGATCGGTGAGAAACAAACGTCACAGAAAAGCTTTCTTTGTTTTTTCAGGTAGGTGACGCGGATAAGATATTTTTTGTTTATAGAAACACCGATAGCTACGGAAGTTGGCATATTAACCAACAGTTATACGTAAGTAAATAAGCTTTGCTGATTAACGTTTGTTTCGTACTGCTTCACTGTTTTTTTTTGTGATTAATTTCGATGTGGGTCCATGACAGTTGAATTGCTCCTAGATAAGAACCCCATTGCCTTGCCGGTTTTTGCTGGTGGCCGCTAGCGCCACTGTTGATACTGACTTTCAAGGTTTCATTAAATAATATTTTTCAGTTAGCTACAAAATGACCAGCTGTATTATTTTTGTAAAAGACGAAATCAAAAACCTAGATATACAAAATTAATCAGCATTTATTAATAATATAATATTTCCTAATGTAATTATTATTACTTCTAACAATTTAAAGGATATTTTATTTAAATAAATATTAATTCAAGATCTTGTGATGCTCTTCGTCTAACTTGATTTCCCTGAGGTGCAGTGTCATATATTAAAACAAGTATTTATTTGATGGCGTCATGATCATGATCTTTATGTTTATTTCCTTTTATTAATATGTCAAATAAATATGCAATAGCTTTTGAGGAAGATACTCTGACTGTAATAAATATGAATGTTCACATTCAATGCCTCCTATACAAACTTGAAGGTTAAACTTATTACAACCTAGGTAGCAATCATCTCTTCTCCAGTCATTTATCGATTTGTAATATCTTGCTTGGTAAGTTGAATGAGTCATGTTTGTTGAAACCTTTCAGTTCATTATTTCATTAACTACTGTGTAACAATTTACTCTATATCACCTATCCTTTGTTTATTATAAGACTCGTTAATTTAGGAAAAGACATGCATTTAAGGATCTAAAAATGGTAGTTTAAGTTGTACATATTTTGGGAAGCTTCGTCGGGTTTTCTCGTCGCGTATTCCACAGAGCCTAGAGACTAAGTTCTTCAATCAGTGCGTCCTGTCTGTTGTATCTTACGGGGTCAAAACGTAGACACTCACGGCACGGTTTGGTGTCATTTTGAAGCGTCATCATCTTCCTGTACTTGTCTCATTTTACTAGGGGTTGGCATCGTCGTCGGCTTTATCATTCACTACTATAGCTTTAGTGCAAACGCCTTTGTAATTGAATACAGAAACAGATTTCTGGAGTGTAGTAGGTGTTCTTAGAGAGATAAGTTACAATTTTGCTTCATCACTTCCTAATAGAAAGCGACTACGAAACTACTATCAGTAAGATGGATAGTTAGATTATTAGAAACTACAACTATAGGAGGACTAGTTTACAAACTAATATCATTCCCATCAATTTGTCTTCTGAAATGATAAGCCTTAATTGCGTGAATCTACGCCGCACCGTACACCTACTGCACCGAGATATCTTTAGGTAGCTGCATATCTGCCGATAGCTTACCCTAGTAAACAACTGTATACATTGCACCTTATAATGGTAATGTTAAGGTTTAAGATAGGTTGGTGTGTGCACTTGAATGGACTAGTTTTGAAGATAATTGCGCCCATCGCAGCACTACGGGTCAGAAGATGACGTTGTGGTAGATAATAACACTAAATTGCAGATATTTGTAAATGTACTAATGTTTAGGCAATTTTGTGTGTCTGTAGCTGAAGTAAGAAAATATATCTACCAAAAGATACTTCGTACTAAGCAACTAAAGACGTATTTTGGACATAGTACCTTTCTGATAAAAGTTTCATAGATCTTCTCATTTACTCATCTTTAGACCACTTGATAATGTACTAAATTCCTCAAGAAGTTGTTTAATTAATTTAACAATGTATTGTAAGGAAAAACAAAATTGTTTCTAATTTTCCTGTTTTGCATGAACCAAAACACATTTATTAGGTCAGATTACACATACCTATATACTTATTATTTATATTGTACTAAAATTTATTACCCTCGGCTTTCGGAAATTCCATGTTAACAAGCTTGTAAACAACAGAATCATTTGAGTTTGTTGCCAGGGAAAACCCTCTTTGAATCATTTGGACTTTTATTATATGGTTAATCATGAAATTCTTAGATGTAATTTGCTATGTTCACGCTTTATAAAACTAAATAATGCAGTCAAAGCTTTGTGATGAATTAAAATCAAAAGTAATTTTTGAAATATCTCACAACACTGTACGAAAGGGAAACCGATTTTAACTGAGAAGAAGAGGCGTGTGCAAAGCGGCACGCCACCGGTTACAGCGCACCGCTTACCGCACCCGGCTCACGTCTCTTCTCGTCTCCGCTGGTCTAAACAATAGGGAATATGCATGTATTTTTTCTCCACTTAAATCAACAAAGTACAGTACTATCAACCCAAGAAAATAATTAATTACTCTAGGACCGTGGGGTCCGAGCGCTCACAGCCTTTTCAAGGAAATTTCAAAACGTTTAGTTGACACTTCCCGTGACCCTAGGGCTGGCTTTTACCTTGGCCAAAGGCTTAGCGTTGCCATACAGCGTGGTAATTCCGCCAGTCTCTTGGGGACATTACCAGTTGACAGCGTTGAGGAGGAGTTTTTTGACGCCATTTTTTAAGTTTTTAGTTTAAGTTAGTTATCTTAGTTTATTTTAATAGTTTTCATGTGAAGTTGATATTTAAATAAAGTTAATTAAATTTAATTGATAGAAAATAATCAAAAGTTAAGTTCAATGACTGTTTGTCGCTCAAATAAAATATTAAACTTCTACACGTAGACCTAAGTGT
This sequence comes from Xestia rhomboidea, assembly GCA_963853795.1. Classification (NCBI taxonomy): domain Eukaryota; kingdom Metazoa; phylum Arthropoda; class Insecta; order Lepidoptera; family Noctuidae; genus Xestia; species Xestia rhomboidea. The sequence goes on along the minus strand of OY970770.1, from coordinate 8,509,417 downwards.
AAATAATGAAATTCTATTGGTAGTTTACAACACAACTCCTTTCCTCTCGTCCGGTCCTTAAGGTGGGCCTTGTTTGTGATGAGGCTCCGCAGTAATCTACATTTTGTTTTTTTTTGGAATGCCTACACAGGACTAAGTTTGGTACTATTGGCGCAGTAATAGAACTAATTCTGTTCTGTAGATTTGCTATAAGTGAAAGGTAAACTGTTACTTAATATTCTTAAATCCGTTAACGTTTGGTACAGTAGGGCAAGATAACACCATTCTTGTCACCACAAAAACAAGATCTATAACCTATTTGAAAGGAACCTAGGTAAAACTGAAAGGTAATCGTGTCCACGACCCACGACATTTTCTTGACAAACGCCGTCACGAGCAAAATAATCGTGAAATATTCGCCAAATAAGCTGTTTCAATGGCTTGAGAAACATCCATTTATTCAAGCTACTGATCTTGTGATTATCTCTTTGTTTATTGATTTGGCTGTTGTGAAAGACTGCGGTTTTCTTGTCTTTTCCGATTTTATTTATTGTTATTTTTTTACTGTACAAGTACTATGGAGTTTACGCAAATTCTTTTATGAAACGTTTTTGATGTTAAGCAAAGTGTCTATCTTTTGAAATAACTCTTTAGTTACTGGGTTTGGGATGTACAAATGACCGTACGACTTGACTGCAAATATTGGTCATGAATTTAAATGATTGTTTTATATGTGACTTTAATGTCAAGTATAATAAAGTTTACTATCAAGGCATAATTGTTACTTGGGGCCTATTTTCATCACCCTCTTATTAGCAGGCAAATGTCCAAATTCGCGCGTATTCGGGGTTGGCCCAATAAGCCTATCATTATCATCATCATCAGCATTATATTGCCCTCTTAAAGTCTAACCAAGTGTAACTGAATAGCAGTATTTGACATGAAGTGCCTCATTGGCTTTTTTAAGTACCTGTAATATGTAAACTGTCAAAGGTCTACGAATCGCAGCCGTCATCATGACCCATACGTCTACAGCCGTCAGCTCAGGCACTGTCACCTACACCTTTATATTTTATACATCATCATCATCATCAGCCTATTAATGTTCCCACTGCTGGGACACAGGCCTCCACTCTATGAGGGGTAATGGGCTATAATCCACCACGCGGGCCCAGTGCGGATTGGTAGATGTCACATGTCTTCGAATTTTGTGGTTCTAAGACATGCCGGTTTCCACACGATGTTTTCCTTCACCGTTTTGAGAACAGCGGTGATGAAATAAATTACACAAAGTAATGCGCCTGCCTGAGTTCGAACCCACGACTTACTGTTCGTAAGTCGAGGCCGCCACCACTGGGCCACCGCTGCTCCATATTTCATGCTCCGCCATATTTTAAACACTAGTTTCTCTTCCCCTATAATTTGAACGATCATTTTAATCGTGCCCTGCGATGCCTACGTCTATTATTTACCAACGTTTGTAAGTCTAGGTTTCAACCGATCGAAAGATAAAAGAAAGGCCTACTAACCACGTGTTATCTCCCCTAAAACTGGGACAAGTATCGCAATACTGTTGGACAATGGTCCAGTTACACTGTCGTGCTATTGAAACACTTAAATCTAGGCTAGTCAACTCGTGTCAATACTACACTTCTTGTGGTCGCGAGTATCAGCAACAGCAACATTCACTTAGACAGAATACATAATTAGGCTCAACGTTACTTCTAGAATAATAGTAGATTTTACAACCAGTGCACAAAACGAACCATTTTTATTCGAGACTTTTAGCAGCCTAGCCGAAGGCGAGGGCTGATAGTAATGTCGAGGAAAAAATGGTTTTGTGGACGAGTTATAAACTCTGCTTTTCACTTCAATTGCGAGGAAATAAAACAGTAGTTTAGCATAACATTTCTTGAATTAAAATTCAAATTAAAATTAGTACAGTTTTGAATAGGTACTGAAGGAAATTGTTTTTCCCGGCATATCGCCGCTTTATTTTAATCTAATCTATTCTATTTTCCGCTTTATTTTAATCTTACGACTTTGATATTAGGCTTGGGCTGCAGACCTATACAGCCAACTATTAAATTAATTTGTAATAATAATTTTCTTTAATTAATTAAATAACCTACCGTACTTGAATTTAAATTTTAATATCTTTTATGTCTTAAAAAACACATAAATTAAAGTAAATATTATAAAACTACAAATTCTATCTATGAACTTCTTATTGTGTTTGGCTGAATGGCGCATTTTCTTTGCCTTTTTATAGATACATTTATGAGTAGAAACGTTTATGCACTTGTGCACAAAATTCGATTTTGTGCAGCCTATATCCTGCACAAATAAGCACTTTCAGAGCATCGAAGTGAAAAGTAAATTACTTGTTGTAACATGATTACCGCAAGGCTCTATGTTAGGTCCCTTGTAGTAACTACTTTTATTACTTTTCTCTTCTTGCTTCTGTCTATAAAGATACACATTGAAAATGTCCAATATGTATCTATAGGAAGACAGAAGCACATTTATTCCCACAAGCAGTACAGTTGTTGTTACAGCAGTGGTTTTTCTGAGCAAGTTAGCTGAAGTGTGTGGAATAGAACATCGAGGCAACTTTTGTCTATAAGGCTAGTCTTTCGGTAGGACTCTGTCCTTCCATCTTCGTCTTTGTCTGCTGCACCAATGGTTCTGATGCATAAGTATTCTATAATGGGTGTCAAAGTACCCTTAACGAAGCCGAAAGGCACTTGTTTTCCCCGTCATTGCTATATTTTTTTGATCTGAACCATACCTAGGAACCTTCCAAAAGTTAGAACTTTTTCACAAGTTTTTTGAGTGCGTTACATTGAGTCCTACGCCTACCGTAAAACATGATTTTTCAAATAAAAAAGTATGATATTTTTTTCGTAGATTTACTAAGTTTGATATGCTTGCAGAATGCTTGGTTGACGGCTTTGTGAAGGGTCTGTTTACACTTTGAAGACTAACATTAAGCACTACCTAAAAAACAAAAAAAAAATACCCGCATCAAATTCCAACCTCCAGCTTTCCAACGAAGATTATATCAACTCACTTATTCATTCTCCTCACGCACGGCCAACCTTAGTTCCAACCATAAAAATGCACAAACAATGTAGGTTATAAGATCAACAGCCAATGGCGTTGTACTTACAGACGAACGGAAGGACCAATTTAGGAGAAGAGGACCAGTTTAGGTCAATTGGGCTGCCGTTGCTCCATAAAATCTGGGATGATTGATTGTTGGTTGTTGTCTCGCTGACAGTCCTATTATTGACCGACTGCAGTGGGTTAAGTGGAGTTATGAGTTTGTGGTGCAAGTTGTGTGTTGTACAGATTTTGACTCGTTTATTAGTGTCATGTTGTTGTGTTGTGTTGAGTTGTTTAAGAAAGTCTTTTCTCAGGTCCAAAGGTAAAGTCAAAAAGTAAGATTTACACCAGAATTCTATAAACAGTTTTTCTCATACACAATTTAGGTCTAGGTTCCTATTTAATTTATTTATAACATGTCACTTGGAGATAAGAGATGCATGCTTATACTGTAAACAAAAATATAAATCAAACGCCGATTTGTTGAAAAACATTCTGTCTAACTAGTAGTTTGTCTTTGAAATGGAAGTCGTTGCCCTAATTTTAAACCAATTAAAATAAACTTAGACTAGATAACATTTAGATGTGTATTTGTACGTAAGTACTCTATACTTTGTACCTACATAGTGGGCAGTGTATTTTCTAAAAGTTTTTCCGTCACGAATTTCTCAGCATGCTATAGAGACGGTAGGTATATGCGCCAGGCTGATGACATAGAATAGGCTAGACCCTTCTCGGTTTACAAGCGTATGTGAGACTAACAGTAATCGGTCAGGTATTAAAATAGGTTTAATAAAACTTAATATTTTGCAATGTATTCGAGGGATATCAACAAATACACGCATTAGTCTCACATTTGAGATAACTGTTCAACATTATACGGCGGTCTTTATAACCGCGAAATGTTCTTGAGAACCAGCAGTTTATACGTTTATACTTTGGTGCATAAACTTAGGGTAGTATATAAAGAATATTTTTCTTTATTATATCAGCCTGTTCTATCCCACTGCTGGGCAAAGGCCTGCCCCATGGCTTTCCAATCTTGTTTACAATTTCCCCGACCAATCCGGTTACGACAGCCGACTTCAGGCCCATTGTGTGACTATCTTCGCCCATCTGTCCGGATTCATCCTAGCAACGTGACCATGAAAATGGGACTAGGCGAGTCCCATTTTAACCTCTCAGACTTATCGCTAACATCGGCGATGCCTTAGACTGTATTAAGGTGTTGCGCATTCGATCGAAATGTAATTTACTCAAATAAAATATAACATAGCCATCTGTCATCTTGCAAGGGTACGGTAGAGGTAGTTCCTCGTGGGATTACCACCTAGCTATTCATGTTAAATGATTGATATTAAATGTTAGTGTTATAGTATATGCTATACTTACACTTTATATTTATCATTCATAATACCATTTATCATACCTTTTTATTGGTTCCTTTATTTATACTCAGCGAATCGATCTAAATAAGATTCGTTTTCATAGAATTAGCTAAAATAAAATTATTATTATTCATAATTTTCAATGTCGTGAAATATATGTATATGTCAAATTGCCATAGGTACTGTCAGTTACTTTTTCTTTCTTTCATAGTTTCTTACTGGCTTAGTCTATGATGGTTACTTTTTGGTTTATATAATTTAAATTATTTTTATCAATATATTTAGCTGAAATATTGTATTTTATAGATGATTAGGATTGTTGACTAAATAAATTAAGTTTAAATTATATTTATAAAATTCTTTACGCACTTATGGTTTTATGAAGGAAGTCTGATATGTCCTGGCCGACTAAACTTGTCAGTTGAGATGATTATAATTATGGCCGCAAGAAGAAAAACGAATATTCGAAAATTCGAAAGGAACACTACTTTGAAAACGAGCTGATGAACCGCTGATTCATTCTAAAATTGGAATTCATATGAGAAGTATCATTAAATAGCTTGGTTTTTGAAAAGCGAACGATCAGATAGACTAGAGTTCACACCCTCTAAAGGTGAACAGTTTTGGAGACGCTGATGTCCTGACGCGTACCAACACTTCCCAGGTGATCCAACTAAAAGATTCACCTGGGATCTCTACTCCCGATCTTCGGAAACTGTCTTTGTGCATGCCCTGGCGCAATAAAAAAACATATTTCTTAAATACCTGTAGGTACCTACAATTATAGTTAAAATTGTATTAAAATCATTTAAATTTCCTCCATCAAACATCTGAATGACTCTTTGTCATCAAAATATTGACGTCGCGACGTCAATCAACACTTTAAAAACAAAGAACATTACAAAATGAAGAATCCTTCAATGTAAGTAATTAACTAGAAGCTCAAATCACCGTGACACCTGTAATAAAATAAAACGATGATGGGTTAAGCAACTGCTTGTAAAGGTTACGAACTTGATTCGAGTTGCGTGAATCTTGCAGCTTCTTAGTTCGTAGTCTGAATATTAAAAGGCAGGAGTGGCGAACCTATGGCAGCTGATACACTGGGAGTAGTGATCGTCGCACTGATTTCTTTGAAAACTATACTAATATTTATATTGAATTGATAATGCATAATTATGCGAAGCGCGGGTGCTTTGACAGACTGAATTATTTAATTTTGTTTTTCAAAAAGTGCTTGTAAATTAGATTTTCCGTAAATAACATGAGTTTTTTTTTAATCCTTACTTAAATGTTAGTAGCACGTTATTCATGTTTTTTTTTTTTGTAAAATTGCCACAAATTAAATTAAGGTTTACCATCCCTGTTAAGGTATTTTAAAAGCCAAAGAGACCACCAGTCAAGCTACCATGACACACCATCAGACAAGAATACAAATCACACATTTTTTTAAATATGAAAGACTTTAGACTGTTTCACTCTCTTTTGTTTTTGGCGCCAAAAAAGTATTCGAAATTGAAATAAGGAATATATGTCAGACGTTTCGTATTATTTTTTGGAAAAAATTATGAATAGCATAATATTGTTTGTACATGTTGTTTTTTTACCTCGGTAGCAAGTCTACTATGAATGATTTCCACCATTAAAGTGTCGATCGTTTGATACATAAATAAGATTCGGGTGTGTTGCTTTTAGCGCCATTTCTTATGTATAATAGTAAGTTCCTTAATGTTGTAATATTAATTATTTAGACCTTTAGATTAGTATTTTTTTTTAACTAGATTAATATTATAAATTGTACAACTTCTGTATGCATGCGGAGTTTACCTATAAGTGATTGTTGCACTGTTGCATTTACATTTTTGCATGTTACTTTTAGCATACAACCTGTGTAAACAATTGTTGGTGAACAAATAAAAAACAAAAAAAATCTTCTTCTTAGCTAAAACACTAAGAATTGGGAAGGGCAGATCTATTTTGTTTTTTAGTTCTTTTTTTTTTAAATTACGTAATATAGTTCTTATTTGCATCAAAAAAATACAGATTTTCAACTCATATAATTTTATGAATGACTTTAGATACTGAACAAAGTAATAATTTAAAATAAAGATAAGACATCAGAGGAAATCCTAAAATGGCGGAGTCTAGGCGAAATTTTCAAACAATCAGCTTGATTTTCCTTTATTTTGCGTAAGTAAATATTTGTCAGTAATACCCAAACTTTATTATGTTGTTAAACTAGTTTGTGGGAAATGTGTTTGGCATTCATAAGTACCCTTGGGCATTGACTTGTATTTAAGGTTTAAAAGTTGTTTTTGAATTTAATTTATAAACAAAACTGTTAATAGTAATGATTCCATTCCAATTTTATCATTTCGTTGTAATGATCAATATAGTAATTATATTTTATGTGTGTTGCAATATTATTAATTTTAAAATAAGGTTTAAAAATAGGTTTTATTTTTTGCAAAAAAGGTTTTTTTTTTCATTTTTAGGGAACTCCTCAATATAATAGACAGCAAATCTGTCGTGATTACTGCAATGCGCCAAAGCGTGATGTTACGTCATGATGTTGTATAAACAATACACATCTAAGCAATTGCAGGAGTCACGACCAATTTACCGTCTATTATTGAAGAGTTCCTTGTATATCTCCGAAAATCAGCACCAGATCTTCACCAAACTTAAACGGGACCACTGCGAAATAATATTCTACCAAACAAAAAAGAACCATCAAAATCGGTTCACAATTGGCGAAGATATCGCTGAACATACACACAAAAAAAAATCGATGTCTGAATTTCCCTGTGGTAGAATTATCTTTATAGTATATAATTATATGGATATTGATGACTAGGTACCAAAACCAGGTTTTCCCCAGGCAGCGGCAGTTTTACTCGTCTATCTCGTCAACACGTTTTAAAAAACATGCTCATTTATAAGACAAACAAACTCCTGCGTTAGATGAGGAAAATTTACGATACAAAAAACTAATCTGAATTTTTATTGGGCAAATTCTGCCATGCCTATTTGAGGTCCGTCTGGCCTTGTATCCTACACCTACTTTGCTAAAATAATGAAGCTGTATAAACACTAGACATTAAATATCTTTAAAACTAAATTGAGCAGTGATATTCTAGAGGTGTGACCGTCGGACTGCTAAGTCATCTGATTTTTCGGATTTATGTGCGTTATTGTATAATTATCACTTGCTCCGGTGAAGGAAAAACATCATGAGGAAACCAACATGCCTGAGGGATAAAGCCAAGGCATGTAAACCCAAATCAGAAGCCCATGGGCAGCATACCAGCTTAGGCACTAAACATTTGATAATGAAGAAGGAAGAAGTATACTTAAAATGTCACTTACGGGATATCTTCCGTGATTATTCATTGTCTTTGAGCTCCCGATATTTCGACGCTGTTGCAAGCGCCATGATCGCAGGTTAACTGGAGAATGCGGGTGGTTAGAAAACATTGTTAGGAGCAGACAAATCTGTCTACCCTCTTTCTTTGTCTTTTGCTACGCGCACTACTGGAACTCGACACTAAGTCACGACAAAACACACTCACAGTATCACCAGGTTTTGTGAAGTTCTTATTATGTTGCTGGCTGCTACTTTTGAGCATACTCAATACTGGATTCCACGTACTTGACAATTTGAAGCCATCCTCTCGATTGAAATTTCTGTGAATGAATAATCACGGAAGATATCCCGTAAGTGACATTTTAAGTATAGTTATGAACCGTGAAAGCTTAAAACAGTGTAAGAAAGAAGTAGACTAGAAAAACAGTAAATGAAGCTCTTATTATCCAAATACATAAGGTAATTCACACTAATATGTGCAATTAGTGCAACAATCTAGGACAGTTTGTAAGTGTTAAATTAAATAAGACTTGTGCAAAATATCTCAAGGTTGCAAGTTGCATGTGTCTTTACATGGCAGCGTGCGGTAATTTGAGAGGGATTCCTGCTAATGGTAACTAGTTCGTGTCGAATTTGATACAGACACATCTCGTTATGTTGGAAGCTGATCTTAGCTAAATATGTATGTACTTGGAAAGGCTCAGGTAGAAATATCTCAGAGTAAAAGTTCCTTGAGTTTCTCCTAGCCACATGATTTGTTCCGTTATTCTCAGGCTACAAAGGGCCATAAATGCCTGCACTGAACATAAAAACCACAATTTACTTTCGTTTTGCCTCGTTAGTAAGTTTACGCACCACAGTGCGTAATCTTACGAATTGAGAGAATCTGGAAGATTGTGTTTTGAAACTTTTTACTCTTCTTGCTTTTGTTTTGGCTCCTGACATGCACCAGGACCAACATTAAGGATGCGAAGGGGCAGTATAAGTGATCTAAAAAAAATGCAATAAGGAATATTAAAAAAAAACAGCAATTTATGACAACAGTTTTGCATAGCCGAAACGTGTTATAGTTAAAAATCGGATCTTAGGACCAGAACTGCGCTTCAAAACATAAATTACTGACGTTGCCAAAAAGCTGCTAAGCTAAACTGGGACTGGTCTGACCATGTCTGCCGTATGCCCAATGAGCTGTGGGCCTAAATAGCAACGATGTGGTGTGGAGCCCTGACATAGCCAGAAGGCGACGCGGTAGACCTCGCAGGAGCTGAAGCGACGAGCTGGACAAAACCAACGACCAATGGTCTACATTGGCTCTAAATCGAAAAATTTGAAAGTTATGGGGATTGGCCTTTGTCCAGCAGTGGGATGACACAGGCTAACAGTAACAGGACCAGAAACTGTAACAAAAAATTTGGATAACATTCCCAAAGTTCCTCGCAAATAAAAGCAGTCAATGCGCATACCTGACGATAAATTGAAGCAATACACTTGCAATTAGTTTTAACTGAACTATTGCAATAACAAACCAGATACTATTGTTTCATATGACTCAACAGACACGCGTTGAACCACTGACTGACTATAATGAGTAGATTAAAAAAAAAATACACTTTCTATCGTAAACCACGTACGACTTATGAAGTAACAGCTGTTGTAGTGGGGAATTTATAAATACATCACATTCGATATTGTTTTTGTGGCGTTTTTTACTGCGGCATTGATATCACTTTTGTCTGCACTTGACCTCTTTATACGGCATTACGTATCATTGACTATATTGTCAATCCTTTTTGGTTGAATACTGTCTATAATGTCGCTTCGCTCTTTTGCATTATCTTTTGCCTCTCGAGTGACATTAACTGCACGGCACTGTTGGCAAACATTTCTGTATTTGTTTTGTGATTATAAGACCACGTCTGTAATCCCCGAAGGTTTGGATAGTAACACTTTGCCCGAAACTGAGAATCGAACCCAGGACTTCATGCTTAGCAGCTGCTTAGCGATTGCGAACACTGGACCAATGCGGCCGTCTTGATAAAAGTAGTCTATTAGTTTCGATTAAGACCCACGTGCCAAAAGATCTTAGTACAGCTATATTTCCTCTTTCTGCTGTTATAAATACCTGCCTCTGGATCTTTTACGTCATGTACTTTTTAAAGAACATGATCTACCTAATGGCTCTATAAAAAGTGCTTTTTTGCATAACTAAAACGAGCTAAAATGTCCTTGGACCGCATCAGCGCCGCCCCTTCATACACGTTGGATACTAATGGCATAAACACAGGTATTATTACTGGTAAACCACTTTAAAGAGCATCACTATTATAGGACCAGTTTTCTTTATCTGTATCATCCAGGAAAACATGCCTTAAATGGGACCTCCAGTGGGTAATTCGAAGGCAAGTCGTGTAAATTAGGAAGTCTTGTTTTATGAATTATCCTTTTTTTGTTCGTCATCGGTGTGCGCTCAATGCTGAATTCCAACAAATTGAACCGAGTTTTAACTGAGTGTAGTTCTGCCAATGTACCAACCCACATAAAAATTTCTCCCATTTTTTTTGTTGCTGATTAGTTTTAAGCCTATTTTATGCACACGTTGCGATTATACGAGATTGAAGTTGTATGTAAAAATGTACCATACATTATTTTCCACAAAATCAGGTTTCATGTAAAAGATGTACCATAAATATCCACTAAATTCATTCTACAATTTATAATGTTGGATTAGGTTGACGTAAATAAAGGGTGTAAAAAACCTCTTAACGAAGCCGAAAGGCACTTGTTCTCCTCATAATTGCGTTCATTTTTTTGTTCTACACCATACCTGGGAACCTTCTAGTTACGGAGATATTGGGGGTCAAAGTTTTTTTTAAATACAAGTTTTTAATGTAAGATTTTGAAACACCTCCACGACCCCCGTACTATTCAATCCATCCATCAGCACAATGTTTTGAGTGCGTTCGTTGAGTTCTACCACAAAACATGATTTTACACTCCAAAAAAAAAGTAGTCTCCCAGCAATAATTTTTGCGTAAAATTACTTAAGTTTGATGTACAGAATGCTTGGTTGACGGCTTCGTGATGAGGTTGTTTACACCCTGTATTAAGTGAGTTGGCTCGTTTTGGCAAAATTAAGCAAAACTGACTCTAGCAAACAGCCTAAACCCGGCTCCAACAAAACTAGCTTTAGTACTGCAATACTTTTACACCTACACCTCTCTCATTCAAGAATACCGCCACCTGTTCCAACCTTGCCGTTGGAATTGGTCCGTCGCTGGTCCGACTGCCCATCCACCGGCAGTGAAAGGCATTGTCCTTGACTAAAACGCGGTTAACTATTACGTATCACTCTTGTGTCAAGTTTAATGTAACTTGATGCGCAGGAGTGCAATTGACTTGTGCTGTAATAGGCGTTTTTTTGTTGAGAATGTTTTTAATTTTTTGTTGGACTATTCTTGCCTCGTATTGTGGAGGTCAGACCAGACAGGCAATAGCTCCATGTAGCATACTGGTATCTAGCTGCATTCAGACTGAAACCACGAGATAGTTGGGAAAAGGCTAGGTATGATGGTGATGTTTTTTGCAAAAAGGTCCACCCACCTGTGCCTTGCTGTGCCTTGTTAATGGACTAATAAATTCCTAATTCAATCCTTATAACGAAAGCTCATAAAAAATGTTTAAACATTATGTTATTGATTATTATGAACCTCTGTCCTCTGATTTAATCAGAGGACAATGTCATTTAATGAATATTTTTGGGAAAAAATATTGAAATTTTCGGGAGGTCAGTCCCAGAGGTTAAGATTAAGGACAAAAGCTTTATTTGGTAAAACATCAAAATATCCGTATTTTAAAATACATGCATTGTTTATTTATACCAACAAAACTTGGTTAAACCTGCTCACGTCTGAGAAAGGAGCAAACCAATATTAATCAACAATAAGAATGAAAGTATCTAGCTCCAAGGATAACAACTGACCTTTTATCACACCTATAGACTCATAGCCTTTTAGCCAGCGCGCACCTAAAGACCAAATTACTACAGGAATTCGACAAAAACCCATACTTTAACAGAAACAGAGAATTCATTAATTTCTGATTTATGACATCGCAAGGCTTAAATGCTATAATTATTCAGGCATCGGTTATCACGTTCTTTTTGTCCAGCTCAGTTCCGGGTGTGAACCACTGTGCAGTTTAGATCAGGTTTCTGTGTTTTTTGCCTACGTTCGTGTTTATTTTGACTTATGTCAGCACTTTTTGTGATAGTATTTATTACTGTGCTACTTTTTAGCGTGTTGATGTTGTATAATGTAAATACATAAATGTTATTGTATTCGCGGTTTTATATTCTGTTCTGTATTTTGTGAAGGAAAAATAATTTTATTATTTAATATGATGATTCATGATCAGTAAATATGTTTTACTGATAACGATTATACCTACCTATGTGCTGATTTTAATTTAATAATAATAATTCACTTATTATCTTATTATCATGTTAGTGTGATGAAACCTCTTCAGTATCTTCTATAAAATAAAATAATAAATAATTTCTTAGAATTGTTTACATTTATCTGATGAACTTTATAATCATAATATTTATTATTTTCTTCAACTTGTGTTATTTTTCCTTTGAAACATCGCCGTGTTTATTTAACCTTTTCCAGTTCATTATTTTAATCACTTGTTATAGTAATCAAATTGAACTAATTATACTAAAGGATTATTAAAGGCATAAGGATTAGGTGGTTAGGACTATTTTTCTGTATTATTATTTTTATTAATTCAGGATAATTTCTTAAATAATCCTGAATTGAGGATTTATTCAATGGTTTGTAACTCACGAAGTCAAAACTCATTTTCAGCCTTTTAACTAAAAGTTACTATTTAAAATCTTAAATGGACTTGATCATTCGGATAAAAAAGAAAATATTATAACTGTGAACCTATTCCCAAGAGGTTAGTACACCAACCTCCCCCGACGCATGCAAAACCGAGGGTAACTAATTAGTATGGGTTACGTATCTAAAAATACCTCCCTTATAAACTTCTTCGTTCTTAGTTAGAACAGCACCTCGGCTGCAAATAGACTGCCCTGTAGTTGGTTGGTGTCATATTATCATTAGACGAACAGCGGTTTTGAAATATGACTACAGCATCCAACAGTGTACTGAAAAAGGTCGAATTTATGTTGATTTTTGATGGGTAACCCATGATGACATTACAAACCGCAGATTACTTCGGCTTTCATCTTATTCCAGTTGCTTAATTATGTGCCTGTACTTTTGGTGTCTTCACAAATCGTCTTCTTCTTTTCGAATCTGTGACACATTATTTTAGCTTAACTAAGTAGCCACGTTGATGTCAGCTTAAATAGCGGGCTTTGCGTCCTCAAAAGAACAATTTGCAAAGTCCTACAAGCTGGGCATCGTCTTTTCAGTACTTTGTGAGCACCACATTCGTACTGAGTGTCCAAAGAACTAGGGGGTCTAAAATGGCCCCTTTAGCAGAATCATAATAGAACAATAATATCTTCATCATCTTCGCAAACAACTCAAGTGGCTCCCAATCCGCCTTCGCAGGAACACTAGGATCCTATGTCTCCTTTTCAATAGGTATCCTACACAACCCGTCCTATCCTTCTTACCTGCGCGAGCGTTTTTCTTATGCTCGCCCTACTGACGCACCGTGTAGATCGCACCTTCGATCCCTACTTAAACCCCATCCTCATAAATCCAGCTATTACTCGTATTCCTTCTCCGTCCATGCTGTAAGGTTGTGGAACGCACTTCCGCCTAGCGTTCGTGATTTGAAGTCCATTTCACTACCTTTCCTCACAACCATGATTTATTATATTTATATTTATTAGTCTATATAACTTAGCATTATGTATTTATATAAGTATTTATAAATATCTACTTATATGTGTATTTATATATCTTAATAGGTTAAGTTAGGTAAGGCACATAATCTGTATTCTCTTCCTTCTCTCACACACTATTGTCTACATTTCTTTTTCATTTCTCCTTTTGCAGGGCTGCTGGCAGAAATTTCTTAAGAAATAAGCAGTACCTATGTACTCATATTTTTTAATGTGTTTTCCTGTGCTGTATACTGTGTGTACATAAATAGTAAAATAAATAAATAAAATGAATTAAGTTTTTCATAGAACGGCCACGACCTGACAATTCATAATGTAAATCGCGTCTATGACCATCATCTGCCTAGCCTTTTCCCAACTATGTTGGCGTCGGCTTCCAGTCTAACCGGATGCAGCTGAATACCTGTATTTTAGATGGAGCGACTGCCTATCTGACCTCCACAACCCAGTTCGTACTGGGTAATACGGTACCCCTTGGGAAGACTGATTGTCAGAATTGCGTTTATGACCATATTATATTTTTTTAATTTGAATCAGCTAGAGCAGCCATTGCTATTGTAGACCCTCTGTTGTCTTCACAGTTTAGACCGCTAATCACTTTTCTAAGAATATTACTCTAAACGGAGTCATTTTAGATTCTGCGCTGGCTTTAGCGTTGCAAACATCTCTTTCCTTCCAGTTTCGAATATCATAATTATAGCAGCCTAGTCGTAAAGATTGAGTTTTTATGATGATGCCCATTTAACCAAATGTCAGGAAATCCAGTTTTAAATATAAATAGTAGAATTTTACTACCGATGTTAATGTGAGAAGTTCCTTTAACGAATATAAAAGTCTATGAAATGAAGATTTGAAAAGGAAACCAATAACAAAATGTATTTTTATTGCTCCCGATTGCGTCGATGCGAAAACTTTTAATGAGTTAACAGCCGTGGACTCCATTTTTATTATATTTTAGTCGAACTAAACATAGTAAAATAGTGTTGCTCAACAGTAATTCGATCCGTTAAGTCCGTTTATAACTGAACTCAAAATAGCTGTAAATCTGAAGACTTTTCATCTACAACTAATTGATTGCATAGACTCGATTTTTCCCTGAAAACATAACACTCCTTTTTTTGGGCAGTCGTGTAAAAACGCATTGCACATAACAATTTGCGTTTATAAACACTTAAATCGTAGCATAAATAAAGAAAAAGACAAAATGGAGATGTACTTTTCAGACAGTTATGAAAAGTGACACGATTCTCAACAGTAAAGGACCACCTGAAAAGGAACAACAGCCAACGGTTTAATAATGTTATAAAATCAGACACAGGACGAGCAGAAGTCACGATCCTCATAAGTCAGGGACTGGTAAAGTAGGAAGAAGATTTTAGGACCCATTTAAGACCAACGGCATCATCAGACCGGAAATTAACATTATAACACAATCTAACATTAATTAATATGAAAATCATCCTTTTTTCAACGACGATGTTAATTCCATATTCTGAAAACCCATGCTCATTCGAGCATGATGGTCTTGGAGCTATTATCTAATAAATTAAAAAGGAAGTCGGTAGTGGATGCCGCGAGTACTCGCGTTGGTACTTAGCTGGCAGTTTCCACACCGGTAATCAGTGACTCAGCCGCATAGATTTAAACCATAGATGTGCCCTCAACGCACTAAGGTCTAAAGAAGACTGAGAAGGGTCAGGTTGAGCCCACACTTCCCGTATGAAACGATAGATAGAGTACAGTATGCGTGAGCGAGACATCAGCATCATTCTCCTGCCTTTTTCCCAATTTATTTGGGGTCGAGCATGTCTTCTTCTTCCATACATCTCTATGAGACTTATCTTTTCTAGCCATATGAGTGAGCAAGACAATACTATTCACATCTCATTGTCAACGCAACAGAAACTTGAAGTTTTTTTGGCGCGGTGGCAAATCTATGATTTAAATCTACATATGCTCAGCCGCGATTTAACGTTCATCCTTTGATGCACACGATATTTAGCCTAGCATTACGTGTTCATGGCATTTGGCTAGAGCATTGACTTTAGTCTTGTTTGGTGTAGGTATGTCGGATTGATGATGGAATTAGCCTGTCAGGTACCTATAATGTTAACAATCTCCAAGCAATCGTTGGATCGTGCCATCAATTATGTTAATTGTGTGGGTACATTCTAAACCTTAATGATGTCTTAGGTATAGAAGTTCCATTAGACTCCAAAAATGCTATCCTCCATCATTCCAGTCTAAAATCACAGTAACCCGAATAACTATCCCAAACCAATTGCACTATTGGAAATGGAGTATTTAGGAGTCACAAGACAATACAAACTTCGTAACAACTCATGCTGCCTCAATAAGTGTAACGTCGATCTTGCTTACTATAATGCTTCTTAGAAAATCAAGTACGATAGGCCACACATTAGTGGTAACGAAACATAGTTTATCATAATCTGCCAAGACTTTTAACAACTATGTTGGGGTCGGCTTCTAGCTTAACCGGATGCAGCTGAATACCAGTATTTTACATGGAGCGACTGCCTACCAGACCACCACAACCCAGTTAGTACTGGGTAATACGATACCCCTTAGCTGGACTAACAAGACATGGTAGATGCTGGCCTCTTATTTCATTGAAACTCTGTTTTGCGTTAGACCAGTTCAACGTCACTGACATGAGATCTACTACACCTAATATTACAGAAACTAAACTAGCAACTGCTCAAGCGTAGTCTATAACAGCAACTTTACATGATGTACCGTCATACCGACCTACAATTATTTCATAATTACCCCACATGATTTGGGGTCATTATGGTCCAATGTCCGTGAGTACACAATGAAAACCATTTCGTCACGTTTCGCAGAAGATGCTTGTTCAGTAATCCTGACAGACTTACTGGAATTGCGTTATCAGAAACAATAATTGTCGGCAAAGAATCGATTGCGAGAAAAATCACTTAATTACTATCTGTTTCTGTTGGAGGTCGATATGAAAAGAAAACTAGGTTATAGAAACTACTGATATATGTACATTCTAAATTGCTCTTAAGTTGGGAAATATAGCTTAGGCTCAATGAAACGTATCATTTGAGTGATCTGTCAATCAAGGCTATTATGATCTTTATGTTTCGAAGTGTTTTGTCTTTATTTTTTTCCATTATTGAGGGTTCTTACTCAATTAATTCGGTCTGGACAGGATGCGATAGGTGGAGATAGTTGGAGGGGCGGAAGCTGTGGTGCTTGCGATAGGCCTAAGAGCACTGAGGACATAGACAATTGGCTATTGCTGTCAAAGCATTTCACATTTCTGTAACGGCTTTCAACGTAATTGAGATGTCAACCGTGACAGTTTGACGAGACATTCAAATATTTACGAGCGATAGACGGTTCAAGACAAAGAAAATCGTAATCCAATACTTGTAAATACTTAGTAACAAATCGATCTGTCTTGTGTCATACGCCCGCTTGTCAGGTAGCATTCGTGTGTCAAAATCGAAAATGTTCGGAATCACAATTTTGCATTAAAATATTTCCTATGTCCGATAAGTTATTTAAATCTCTTTGTTTTTATCACTAATTCAATGTTACTTTGTCTAAGCCTTCTGCTATAGGCTGAGTTGAGTACTCCATTTCTATCATTGGTACCTCCGTGTCTTTCGAGTTTCCTATTGACAACCACATCACTCGGAAATCCAGGCCCCTTATTCACAACGCATCGATTCGATTTTCGATTCGGAAAGTCGTAAGTCTATCTTTTTTTGACCTTACGAAATCGAGCGAGATAGAAATATGACTTTCCGAATCGAAAATCGAATCGAAGCGTTGTGAATAGCTATGAGGACCGTCTCTTCCACGACCTCCCAAGTACCTGCATTAGTAACATACTCTTTATTCAAGGTCAACACGGCATTGAACAAAATTTTATCCGTAAAATGTTTTCCATCGATAACAATAACTTCTTTCCTTTAAGGTTTACCTTGTTCTTCCTCGACCTTCATATCTTCATCATAATGTACCATCAAAGGTTATTGGTAATTTCCTTATAGTAAAACAAACTATAAAATATAAATTACAACTACTGACAAGGTTGAGATAATAGAAAAAACATGGCCGGATCATCTTTCAACGACTTTGTAAGATCGACTAAGCCCGTTTACACATATCAATGAAAGCGTTTAGCATTAAACGAGGCTCTATTTCTGTTAACGGTTGAAGACATCCGCCGGTGGCCTGTGTTGCTCTATGGTTGAAGATGACAGAAACAGAATGAAGTTTTAAATATGTCTAATGCTAAAATTTAGTGTGGTGTAAGCGGGGCTTAGGTGTAATGAGGTATTTTTTTGGGGTCAACTTCTACGGAAAAACGATAGATGGCGCATTGAGACTAGTCAAATCTATCATAATTACCAGTATCGTTTATGATAACTAAGTGAGCAAAAAATCGTCTCTAGCATCGATTATATCACGATGTTTTGCTCACGAAATCACGATTCTAATTGGTGCGACAAATAAAACATAAAATACTTAGTATAAAATAAAATATTTATTTAGACTCGACAGTGCGTCATAAACAAGTGATGCTGTATTTTTTCTTATTTTTTAATTCATTCATTCACGTGTAGCATCTTGATTCTTGTTTATTCAGGTTTTTTAGGTTTTAAGTTTCCTCGACTACTCTGACATTCAAAAAGACATCTTTAATATCATTGCCAACCAGAAATTCTGGGTTAGTACCATATTAATGAACGGAGTTCTCAATGAACATATTTTCTTAATTATTACTAGGTATTTTTTCAACCGACACTGAGGGTAATGTGTATATCAGCCTACATGTATGTTTGTTCTCTGTGGCGCTCTAGCGACCAGACGCGTGGGCTGATTGAGACGATTCTTACGTCAATCGATTTGTCTGAATCAAGCGAATGTCACTAAAGTTCACTAATCAAAATTCAACATGACGACAACCAGACATTATCTTCAGTACCTAGATCCACCTCTTCCATGTTATTCGAAGCATAAAATACTCTCCGACATGGCTCTCACTCAAGGAACGTTGCAAAAGAAATATCGAATATGAATGAATGTACTGGAAGATGTCAAACTCATGTTAAATCGTTCATTTTAAGTTAATTCTCACTTTCGCCACGTTCATAAGGTTTCATGTCAAGTTAAAACAATTAAGATTCTTTATGCCATAAACCCGTTTCCTTCTACATATTTTCCCAGACAGTAAGATCACATTGTGCTCAAGCGATGTTAAAAAACTAGACCGTTATTTTCATCACTTACATGTCTAACTACAGTTTACCCACGATTCAGATGTATTGCATTGACTACTATTTCTTCACCGACAAGGTCTAAATTAAAAGAAGTGCATTTCAAATCGCATTTAGCACTAAAATTAGCGTTTATCATTTTTGCACCAACTTAGTTGTCATTCGTTTCTGGTCTAATGATTTCCTGATCGGTTGGTTTCAAAATATTGAGAATTGCATGCCGTGGAATTTATTTTTATTTTGTGCTAATTTTATTAAATTTAGACGTCAGTGCAAAATAATTTATTGTTTCTTATTTCCAAAAAGTCGCGTCGCTTAACCTTTAGGAAACAACCAATTACTTTTGAAAGTCACATCTAAACCATTGTAAGAAGACAGTAAATTGTTTACTAGAGGTTAAAGTTATTAATTTACCAAATACCTTGGCTTTTAAACCAGCCAATAATCGCCATCATCATCCACTTAGTTACCAACAATTGCAAAACCCAATTTGCTCGCAGATTATTTACCCTTTTTAGGTAACTCAAGTCCGAAACTACCGCATAAATTGATTCCATCATTACAAAATGTCTTGGAGCTGTGTTCCGCCGATGTCCGTACTTTAGACCAGCACCAAACGAGATCAATTTCAACTGTCCTTTCACTATCACGCTCTGGCTTGCTCAATATTTTTGCGTCGAGGGCATTATTAGTACAATCACATTTTTATATGCAAGTTATTATATAAATAGGTGCTGTTGTATTATCAGTGGTGTTGAATGTATTTGTTTTAAGTTCTAGTTATCCATTACCTACTGTGTGTTGCAATGGTTGGCTGGTTTTCCGTTGTGTGACTCCGGAACCGGTGTTGATATTTTATGTTTGCGTTTGCTTGGTTGGTTTTTCGCACGATCCTCAAATGTTTCTTCTCAATTTTCTTCAAATGCTCCAGTATTTGCTTTGTATTCTTCATAGCGATAGATCTCGGTCACCCTTATTTTTTAAAGTCCCGCTGTAGAGGATGAGCCTAATGGCCATCAACCGGGCATAAATACAGACACCGAGCTTCTGAATTTTCTAATGAAGAAACTCAACAACACTGTCAGGCCTGGGTTTCGAACCCAAGATATGCTCAGCAGTCGCTCATGCTACACGAGACCAACGAGTCAGTAGAGTGGATTTCTCACCTTTTGCAGGTAATACCTATGTTAGAGACAAGAGTCCATACATGCGGATATTGTAAACAAATAGAAACATTCATACGTCTTCAATCCGCTTCTCTGTGACATTTTTTTTTTTAATGTCAGGCTACTTTGTTAAATGCTTGTTTAAATTCACAACACAATGACTTGTAATTATTGTAAATTTATCGCGTGCCTTTAAATTATCTTCTTTGAGTTTACTAACAAATTTACAACTTCGACTTGTTTCCATTCTTCATTTTCATTACTTTATTAACCTTAGTTTTACTAAGGTTAGTTGCTGGATCTCAAATCTTCACTGCTCTTACAAGACCAATGACAACAGTTTGGACCAAATCACAGTGTCTTGAAGATCATTACTAAACGATAATACACGCAAATTGTATCTTTTAAAAATGTAGAACCCCAAAAGTCATGAAAACAACAGCAGCTTGCAATTACAAACACCTAGATCAAAACAGGTACACCAACGAAGCCGATAGATTTATCAGAATGGCGAAGCACAGCACACGAGCGAACAATCGTGAGAACTAACATGTAGACCATTGTGTTATGAACCACTTTTTATCGCTATACATCTGTGTGACCTTTTTTTCATACTGTTTGAAATATGTGAGCTGTTAAATAGGTCATTTGTTTTGAGTGTTATAACAAGGATGCTCGTATATTATTTGCCTCGTGGCGAGGTGAGTCAATCTGGTGTTTGTTTTGGCGATCAAGTTCAAGATGGGTGTTTGAATTGATATATTTTACACATTATCGTCCTAAAGTACATGGACTATCCGCAATATAAAAACAATTGTTGTAACTGTTACACTCCTTATGTTTTGGATGCATGAGTCTGATGAGATGCCATGGTGTCTGGTCAGATTATGTCCCGCAAAATCAGACATAGGCTTCGGGAAAAAAAAAGACAGAAGTGCATATACATCTCAACACACATACATTGCTTTAGATTTTTTTGAGCCATTTCTTCTTTCCAGCTAAAACAGTACGAAGTAGTGAAAGGCGTTCTAGGGGACTGGACTGATGGAATGTAGACGTTCAATAAAAGCTGATTCTCAAATGGTGTTTGATTTTAAGAACTAACGTAGGTTGCTGAAAATATAAATGAATTAGCAGCTGCATATGTAAAAGATAAACCAGATAAAGCAGAGGATCCTAGCAATGATACTAAGCTTGCAATATGCGAGAATTCTTGCAAGCACTATCAAATGCAAACGATCTTACAATTAGCACAATCTTGGTTCATCTTAATTTACATTAGAATTAGCTGGCACAAGGTTAAGTGAACCTATTTAACTTATTAATTGTAGTGTTCAAGTGATTATTATATTATTTGCAATGGTATTCTCACAGGTACCTCCTACTGGTTACATCATCTCAGATGAGTGTTTGAGGCGGTATACATTATAGTCCTCCTGATTGTTTTGTTCATGGCGTCCAATCTCAGAGGAGGTTGCGCCCAATAATCATCATCTAACGCCAAAGGTGTGTCCATTGGCGTTAGATGATTATCGTGATGATGTTGATGATTATCGTGCACAAGTGTGTTCTCAAATACAGGTGCATTTTCTCTTCTTTCGCTTCCCCCGACATGACCGGAGAGAGATCAAGCACAAGACCACGGCTTAAGGGGTGGTATCTGCTAACGAGAGGTTTTCTCCATGTAACTCCTCTTTGGTGAGTGAATGTAAAGGTGCAAAAAAAATGTATGTTACTTATTAGACTCTACACTTTAATTGGTACAATTGAAATAATTATATCTTTATTAATGCTATATGAAAAAAATATTCAAAGTGAAGCATTTTTTCTTTGAAATTTCGTCACGACTTCTAAACGGCATTAAGTTTTAGTCTTTTTTTACACACAAATATTTAACACTTTTTTCTTCACAAAGTGTACAATTGGTATTTTGATCTAATGATTTATTAGGCTACAATTAAATAAAAACCACTCATTTCCCACTATTGGGCCCGCAACGACTGACGTAACAATCACTTTGTAGTGTGAGCTGATTAGAACTTTATTCTAACAGTATTATTTTATTTGTGATGTTACCACAAAAAGAGTTGCTAATTTAGCAGATACACCAGCCTTAACGTGCTTCCCGACGCGCAAGTATCATACCATACATACCTTCCAAACTCCGGGTTGCTACTGAGAAACAGTGCATCTTCTGCCCTCACCTCGGTCCCTTACGCGGGATCGGCTTTCTTAGTCTTTCCGCGCTGTGCACTTCGCTGGTAAGCAAAGTCATCTGTAAGGCCAAGCTTTTGCATATTCTTCCGGACATTTTTCATCCAGCTAGTTTGCGGTCTACCTCTCTCGCTCATTTTTGTAGCCGCTACTGAAACACCTAATGGTAAAAAACAAAAGCAATTAAGATCTAATTAGGTTGGTTATATACCTACGACTTCGAGACATTTGCTCCGAGATTCACATCTTCTTGGCATAGCTCAGTTGTAAAATCGTTCCTACAATTTCATATTTACCTTATCCAAAGGATTGTAATATGATTAGTATTCTCCAAATGCCAATTGAAAAAGTACTATTCACTACGCTCATTCTAAAATAAAGTAAATACAGGAATTTTCCCAATTAATTTAAAAATCGAATTCACCTCATTTATCTACCGGATATTTTAATGTTATTACAGCCTTGGTCTAGTCTAATTCGTGATGTTTATTGGTATATTTACATAAACCCAACATGTACGGAGAAACGTGACAACCGTTTGTCCATAACCACAATGAATTCTCCACTTCCTTTTAAAGTATTTGTTGATCGTATTTATATTGAATTCAAGGTTAATAATAAAGTATTTGCTAATGGAGCAGGACATAAGAAAAACAGCGGATTATTGAGAAATCTAAAAAACAAGGTCAGCATAGATAAAAAAGCAGATGAATTTTGTGATTCTCAGGTTTGTTTTGGCGATGATATAATTGGTGATATATATATGTATCACTATATATATATCTGGTAGCCAAAAAGGCTATAGCTGATAATTCCATAAATGTACGACAGTTGGTTGGATGGCATTAATTTGTGATACTGAACTATACTATAATTTTATTTATTGAGTTCTAGGAGGCACATAAAGAATTGGGGGAGGCCTTTGCCCAGCAGTGGGACAGTCAGGCTTATAAAATAAAAATATTCACCTAAATCAAACTCATCAGTAATTCAAATTTCTTTCGCTTTAGTTTAATTATGTTTATCAATCAGACAAGTCTTGTATATTTCTACGGTCTATGTCAAATAAATTATGCACAAGAATTATAAAACCAACTATTCTAACATTATCAACATCTTTGTTCAAATCTCTATTTACAAACAATAACAAAACATAAATTCTAATTCTAAGTTCTACGGAATTCACAAATGCCACTATCGTTATACCGGCTCGCGTCAACTATAGAAATGTCAAGAGCACGTGACGAACCGCCTGGTTGCGCACGCGCCTGTACAGTCGTGGACACAAGCATATTAACACTAAGGAAAATTCAAAAGCGATTTTGTGGTGGATTAACGGCTGCAACTTTGAGGGAAGACCTATTTTTTATGAAAACTGAAGCCAGGATCGTTTTTCAGCTAAGCCAAACTTGATAGCTGTCAGATATCAAATCCGAACAAAGATAACAACGGGATGTTAAGCGATGTGGATTTTCATCTCACCCAGGCAACTCTAACAAAAATATTGTAGGTTCCCATCCCGTTTCATATAATTACGTAGGTATAAATTATTCTAAATACGGTGCACCTAACAACAAACAAAACTTGCCAGTGTAGGTACTCAGAAACGGGAGCTGCGGGTCTATTCGAAAGAGGTACCGTGGCCCCGGAACACAAAGGGCGATGAAAGAACATGGATGGGTTTTAGTCAGTAAAAGTCTGACACTCCCTCCTGCTCCGCCCAGAGCGGGAGGAGTCATATGATGATTTCCCATCCGAAAAAAAAAAACAAAAAAAGATACTCAGGAAGAAATGGCGGGATGACCTGAACGCGCAATGTGATGGCCGGTTCAAGGTGGCACACGAAACGAGTAGGTACCGACAAAGATATAGGGGAGGCCTTGGTCCAGAAGTACGCACCAGTTAAGCACATCAATGTATATGAATAAAAATCACTGGCCACATGTCATGACCGATTTGGATGATTTTTGTTGTGTTTGTAATTGCCAGTTAGGCCCCGTTAACACTATGTCGTGACAACAGATAATCGTGTAGGTAGTTTAAGTGTCGTGGCTTGTGTATTTAAGTGGAGGTGTTCACATATAGGACGACACGATTACTGTCGTCCACGAATTTTGCCAAGTAAAAACCAACGACAAATTAATCGTCACGATATAGTGGGTACAAGATTTGTATGAGATAAAATAATGTTTTTTTTTTCTAAGCGCACTTCTCATTTTATATTCATTAGAGAATTGCAACCGTGCAATGCCGAGGCGGGTCACTATTGGTTTAAAAAAAATATAGAGACATATTGGTGCTCGTGATTGTACAGACGCGAACACAAAGGTCATCTTTGTTCGATGATATTTTAGCGAGATTCAGCTCGACTCGAAGCGATTATGTTAAAGGTCGGATTTAGATGGCTTTGCGAATGAAAGTGGAGTAGAGTGGTGTATTAGAGTTAAGTAGAAGCAAGGTTAACAATCTTCAGATCTGTTATTAGGTTGCAAAATCTTAACTTGTATATTAATGGCGGATCTTCCGTTCTAGATTGGATTTGATTTATGAAAGCCATAATGTCAGTCTGACTTTTATACGAGCGCATCAATAGTTCTGGTGATACCTGCATCTGTTAATTTTACAGCGTCGCTCTTCTGTTTTTGGAAACACTTTTATTAACATAAGATTATATGTATTTCAAGACGGGTTGGCGATTTCAGACTTATATTAATTATAACCTAATTTTAATCGCCAGCCTGTCTTGAACAAGCGTGGTGATCAATGCTCGAGCCTTCTCTGTATGAGAAGAGGCCTTTGCCCAGCAGTGGGACAGTAATAAGCTGTTTTTTTTTTAATATGTATTTGTGTGTGTGTCTATCATAAAGGGTGTAAAACACCTCTTAACGACGCCGAAAGGCACTTGTTTTCCTCGTCATTGCGATCATTTTTTTGTTCTACACCATACCTGGGAACCTTCTAGTTACGGAGATATTGGTGGTCAAAGTTCCAACTTTTTGACAACTTTTTTTGTAAAATTCAAATTTTTAATGTAAGATTTTTACTTTAAACACCTCCAAGACACCCGTACTATTCAATCCATGCATCAGCACAATGTTTTGAGTAAGTTACATTGAGTTCTACCACAAAACACGATTTTTCACGCCAAAAAAAAAAGTCGTTTCCCAGCAATAATTTTTGCGTAAAGTTACTTAGTTTGATGTACAGAATGCTTGGTTGACGGCTTCGTGATGAGGTGGTTTACACCCTGTATAGTGAACCCATATTTGGCACGTTTTATTTAAGTCCCATGTAATAAGGGGCGAGCCTACTTCTATTATCATCTGCCTAGCCTTTTTCCATGGGGTCGGCTTTCAGTCAGCCCAATGCAGCTGAATACCAGTATTTTACATGGAGCGACTGCCTATCTGACCTCCACAACCCAGTTAGTATTAGGTAATACGATACCCCTTGGTAAGAAGACTGGTTGTCAGACTTTCGGGCCACTGACTATCTCTGTAACGACTGTCAAAGATCTACAAATGACAGCCGGGACTAACGGCTTAACGTGCTTTCCGAGGCACGGAGGAAACTCGATATGTAATGGGTAGTTCCATCCACGGACCAACCTAGGCAAGGAGCTTAACCTGAAGACCCGAGTGACTGTTTTTATTAAGCCAAGAGCTCCTTAGCCTATTACTATTAACCCATGATCTGTCCACGAAGTAGACACAATAGTTAAACAATGGCGTCTCGTCCAAATCGGTCATTCGACTGATCATGATTTAACTGGGCTAAAATACAGACTGCTTGAACTTAGAAATTCCTGATGGCAAAACCCTATGACACTCTCCCAGTCTGGGAAATGAACGAGTCATTACCGATGATAATAATTTTGCTATATTATGTAAGTACTTTATTGCATCATTTCTATTGTTAAGTACTTAGGATGAGACGTTTGTTTACTAAACAGCGGACTGCATATTGCCCCTAAACACATGGATTAGATCAGGAACTAAAAAGATTAGCTAATTAGCTTAGCTATTTAGTTTCAAGAAAGGTAAACCTGCCAACGTTTTACCAAAATACGGTCTCGAAAAAATCTGAAAATCAGCAACGGAACCCTTATCCGTTTTTCTAAATTAAAAGTAAACTAAGTTACTCCTTATAACATAAGCTATCTCTCAGTAAAAGTCCCGCCAAACACAGTCCAGCCGTTTGAGAGCTTAGCTCGAACAAACAGACAGAGATACAAAAAATGTTTTTTTTTCTATAATTACTATATTTACCTATTTTCATATGTATTCAGTAAAAAACGAATATTTTGAAATTATTTATTTGTAAACACGAAAGAAAACTATTAAGGCAGGTGTTTCTCTTTCATTTTAAGTACATAAGAGAGATACAATTTCATATACCAACCTATTCCGTTTTCTTGAAACAATTGATTTTGGCATATTCGTAGTAGTGTTGCTAAATCGTTTGGCTCAATGAGCGGAAAAATTGTACAAACAAACCCAATTGATGGCAGAATTGTCAATGTGGCGTGCGAAATCATTGTTTTTTCTTTTGTTTTCCTGTGGTCGCGAGTGTGACCGCGGCCTTAAACTACATAAAAGAAAGACAATGCACACAAATTTGAACAATAAGTTGTACTTTACATTGAGCTAAATTAAGTTCGGTGATCTAGTTTACAAGCTAAACTATACTTAATTTTTTTATCTTAAGGCACTATTTGTCAGCAATAAGGAAGGGGACCCCTTCCTTATTGCTGACAAATAGCAAGGGCCGAAGCCTGCCGGGGCTGCGGGACTATTCGTTAGAGATAACGTGGCCCCGGAACACAAAGGGCGCTGAAGGAACATGGATGGGTTTTAGTCAGTAAAAGTCTATTAATAAAAATAAAAAAATGGCACTATTTGCCTTATTTATTTAATTTTGATTTCGTGTTATTTTATGTGCACTAGGTAAACAAAAGCGCATAAAGCGTGCGCCAGACTGTTGTAAACAAGCCCTCCACACACCTCTACATCGGTCTCCACCCGCGGTTTACAACAGTGCGTCAACAGTGCGTAAACCGCCGGTGGAGACCGATGTGGAGGTGTTTGGAGGGCTTGTTTACAACAGTCTGGCACACGCTTTAGGATCTAAATAAAACCCATCATTATGATGAGAATACCTTTAATAGGGTATAAAATAAATATATTATTGAGATAGCTAACCAAAAGCAGCCAAAAGCAGTCGGAAAACGTTAGTTAGTTCATAAAATAGCAAACTAAATTTTAAAATTCAATTCAAAGGTTTCAGCTTTTTTAATCTGTTTCCTAACACCATTAAAGTAGTCGCCATGTTATTACGTCATAAGGCTATGTAAACATAGAAGTGTCAACTGTCATCTTCAAATATCACTGCATTTGTTTACATATCCAAGTGACGTCATGACCACAGAGCAATATGGCGTCCACTGCGTCCAGCGTTTTCGTCAAATTACGCGCGAAATTTGAAAATGCTAAATTTAAATGCATTTTTATTGGCACTTAACGATTGAATAAACTTTTTGTGAATTTTTAGTGGTTCATTAGCACTATAGAATCTAATTGAAACACTTTTCAAAAATGGGTGTAATACCCTATTGTAAATTAAGGGCTTGCAGAATTTAGACCTTAACCACCATATTTCGTATCTTCGTATTCAACCAATATTTTTACTGCTCGGTAAACTCCTGGTGGAGTTTTCAATTTTCCAAGCAACCTTTTAGCAGCCCTCAGGGAAAAGCTATGACGAAGTCTAAATTCTGCTCGTGGCAAAATAATAACATCCGCTCGGGTCGATTATCAGGTTAAGCCGGGCTTGCCTTGGTTGGTCTGTGGATGGGTGACCACATTCTCTTTAATGCCTCGGAAAGCATCTTAAGCCGTTGGTCCCGGCTGTCAATTGTTGATCTTTGACAGTCGTTACAGTTAATCAGTAGCCCAAAACTCTGACAACCAGTCTTACCAAGGGGTATACTATCGTATTGCCCAGTACTGAGTTGTGGATGTCAGTTAGGCGGTCGCTCCATACGTATTCAGCTGCATCCGGTTAGACTGGAAGCCTTCCCCAATATAGTTGGGAAAAGGCTAGGCAGGTGATGATAATGATGTCATTGCTTTCGCCTTAGCTTTAATGCGATTGTTTATCCACCTCGGTCTGTTTACAACACTCATATTCCATAAATTTCAGCAAGCAATTATGCAGCAATTATAAAATCTACACAAACAAACAAAAAACAATGAAAGAAATCAAATGTTCGCCATTTAACAGACCATGAATTCAATGACACAACCTTCAATTTTAGGGAAAAGTTCACCATACTCTTGACACGGTGCGCCAACCTTCAGACCACATCACGTTATATTTAAATTGCATATCTTCTTCTGAGGCGAAACAATGAGTATGTAGTGGAACTAATATGGTAATAGTGTAAAATTATATTTATTCATGTACATAATAGGGAATATGCACGTAATTTTTTCTTTACTTAAATCAATCAAATACAGGACTATCAATATCAACCCAACAAAAGTATTAAAAGTTAAGTTCAACTACTGCTTGTCGCACAAAAATAATATTAAACTCCTGCAATTTTCTACGACGGTTCAAACGTCCGTAGCTGTCGCGGCCATGATGTGACGTCATTATCCACAATCTGCCTTGTTTACATCTAATTTTTTTGGCCTAATAAAATAATTTTACTAATTGTATGTGCTTTATTCAAGGAAAAATTGCAATAACAATATTTTAATAAAATTTTAATGAAACTTTAAGCACTTTTCAAATAAAAGTGATTTTCGACACGATAAACTTTGACGTCAATCGTTATCGAGGGCGGTGTGTTTTGAGAGTACGGTCCGTTTCACCAAAAACATGCTACATAAAACAGTAAATCTATACATATAATAAAATCGTTGAGACCAAAAAATCTGTACATTGAAGATTAAAAAAAAACCAGCCAGAGTGACTTGAAATAAGTAACTGAACATATTAAAACTATTTAAAAAATTTTTGTTTGTTTGTTTGTTTTTTTGACCGCGCATCACGTAAAAACTGCTGAACCGATTTTGTTGAAATGTTCAGAAATCTGTTTAAATACATTCAGAATAAATACTTATTAATAAAAATAAAGAAATACCTGTCTTAGCATTTTTTTTAAATCTCATCCAGAGGCGCAAAAAAAAGGTTTTTGTGTTTAAAATTAATAAACTTCAAACACCTATACAATCAAAACCAATGAAGTGTAACCTTTTAAAGTTGCTACTTAAACTCCATATCTAATACAGGTAAATATAATTTCTGTTTTCTTGAAATTTGATTTTTGAATATTAGGTTTTTTCCATCATGAATTTCTCAGATGCAGCTACAGTGTCTGGAATAGTACCCGGTTAATGGCAATAGGCTTGCCCCGTTTTACATGGGACTTAAACCATAACTAGTAAATGTCGGTGTACTTCTAGGTACACCTCTGCCTAACCTTTCAGGGATTACAGGCGTCATGTTATGTCATTATTTTTTACGCTACTAAAGCCATCTGTTGCTGGTTGGATGTATTCTATTTGTTTAGTGCCGTTTAGTGTAAATTGACTGATTAGTTAATTAAATTAGAAGTAATTGCATTCATTTGCAGTTCTGAATATGCATTAGGATTTCTATTTGACTAAATACTCGTACCTACCTGTTTTATTTATTACCTACCTAGTATACCTAGCTAGTCTTTGAACAAGAGACGCTAATGCTTATAAATAAAGCTATGAAGATTCTGTAGGGGTTGCACCAAGTTGCTTACGTCTCATCATCATCATCAGCCTATTAATGTTCCCACAGCTGGGACACAGGCCTCCTCTCTTTGAGAGGGAATGGGCTATAATCCACCACGCGGGCCCAGTGCGGATTGGTAGATGTCACATGTCTTTGAATTTTTTGGTTCTACTAGGACATGCCGGTTTCCTCACGATGTTTTCCTTCACCGTTTTGTGAGCAGCGGTGATGAAATAAATTACACAAAGTAATGCGCCTTTCATCACCTGGGTTCGAACCCACGACTTACTGTTCGTAAGTCGGGGCCGCCACCACTGGGCCACCGCTGCTCGCCCACCGCTGCTTACGTCTATTTTGTTAATAAACAACATTTTTCGAACCTACTTGGGCTAATCTAAATCTTTGTAAAGAAGATTTTTAGCCCATAAGTACCATAGTTTTTCTTTACTTAATTGAAATGACGTATGTTCTTACTAAGAAACCTAGCACCCTGCAGGTATTATAAATAAAATAAGTGTAACAATGCTTCCTTTTTCTCTTATTATTTATATTATTAAATATTTTAAAAACAAAAGTATTCAAAACATTATGTTTTATTATTAATAGTTTACAATAATGTCTTGCTTTGATTCTTATTTTTATTAGAACTTACATGGGTATTGTGATGAAATATAATAATAAATGATTCGATACAAGATTTGTGTTGGTCGATACCAGGTTTTTTATAATTCTAACTGTAACCATGTTTTGGTTTTGACACGGATAATCCTGATATTTCCATATCAGGATTATAGTGCGTGCGTGCGTGTGGTGCGTAGTTTCAGATAAAACTGAAACTACGCACGTCGATGTAATCAACTGGTGAAAATAAAATACTTATTCTTATTCACCTATCAGATAGGGATGAATAAGATTAGAAACCAACTTTTTCATTTGGAACAAGCCATGTTAAACTTTCTTTAAATCCATTTTCATTAACAGAACATGTAACATTATTAATCACTCTTAATCACTCAGATTGTCTAGCATAAGAATAGTTGTAGGTACAAGACAAAACAAAACTCCGTGTTTAGAATCAAGCTCTTGACAGATTCACTAGATGTAAACTACTTCAAGTTTTCCTGCCATAAACAACAATTGCCTCGTTAAGCTTCGAAACTTAGCATGTCATGTATTAAGACTTGTCCGTTTTAAACCTAGTAACCTGGTTACACTAGTGACCTTGCCAGTGCATACGAGACAATGTGCGCATCTTTATGTATATTGCATGCTTGCAACACCGCCCGGGCGAGGGAAAATATTCAGGGGTCAGAATTTAAAAGGTCAGACAATTTAAACTCGTATTACTGTACGAGTGGATAATAATGGAATGAGATGGGTGAATAATTTTTGGTTGTTTTGCGTTCATAGAGTATTGATTTATTTATTGTATTTTTGATTTATTTATGTCGTGAGGACAGTTTTGAGTATGGCTGTGGATGGGTATAAGAGTAGAGGAAGACCAAAGAAACGATGGATGGCCTGTGTGAAGGATGATATGGCACGAAAGGAGGTGTCTGATGAGATGACAAGTAATAGAGAAGTATGGAATAAGAAGACATGCTGCGCCAAATGAATTGGGATAAGGGCAAGAGAATGATGAATTTTGATTAGGTATGGAAGAAACTACCACGTTGGTTTAGAAGTCGCGTTGCAAGAGTGCTGGAATCTAGACGTCCTGTGTTATATCCCAACTTGGGCAATGCGTTAAGTATAGGAATATTTTTTTAGGGAATTTAGTAGTAGCCCGAAGTGTCTGTGCTAGCCAATGACACCGGGATCGCTCCCAATTAGGTCATGCTATCCGATCGTACATCTGGGGATTTGTATACCTACTCAGTAAACGTCAATGAGATCGGTCTCATTATTAAGGACATGATATCATGCTATATTTTTCGCATGTAGCCGGGGAAACATGGGTAAGACAATTCTGGAAATCTTTGCGGGAAAAATGCATTTCTTCAAATCATTATCGGTTGATTTGCCTAATTCAGAAAGTGTAAAGGTAAACGTCATAAAGGAAGAGCCCTCATGTGGTGGAATGATGACGTCGCAAAGACGGCTGGCCATAATTGGCTCCAAGTAGCCCAAGCTAGAGAATGATGGGCGTCTTTGGAGGAGACCCTTACCTGCGGAGGGCTCCTTGTTGTTTAAATATGTATGAATTCACTCTAAAGGGTGTAAAAAACCTCCGCCGAAATGCACTTGTTCTCCCCGTTATTGCGATATTTTTTTTGTTCTACACCATACATGGGAACCTTCTAGTTATGGAGATATTGGGGGTCAAAGATCCATCTTTTCGATAAGTTTTATACTTTAAAAGAAAACTATAGCGGTTCAGATAACTTTATTAGTTTAACAGTAATAGCCGTTGAACTTGGGTGTTGGATAATTTTGTACCAAATACAAAATCCTTAGAATAAATCCTGTAAAGTGACTAAGATGAAGTAGTTGCTTGTTTATAACGGGTAAAGACTTGCATTGAAAAGCAACACCTAAAATAAAAATAAACATAATTTATTATCATAAGTTTCAGCTGCCGCTAGATGGAGCTGTACCAACGGGTTCGTTCTATATTGTGATAACGGGCTACTGCGCGCGGAACCCTACACTGCGCGTGGCCCGACACGCAGTTGGCCGGTTTTATT
Organism: Xestia rhomboidea; assembly: GCA_963853795.1. Taxonomy (NCBI): domain Eukaryota; kingdom Metazoa; phylum Arthropoda; class Insecta; order Lepidoptera; family Noctuidae; genus Xestia; species Xestia rhomboidea. The sequence goes on along the minus strand of OY970770.1, from coordinate 8,476,575 downwards.
TTATTACTATGCCTAATTCTGGCAATAAAAACAAAAAAAAAACTATGGTAAACTCAAACTATCAAGCAAACGAGAACAACAACTGACCCAAAAAAAATGTCCTTCAAAAATGTCCTTAAAAAATCATGACACAATGACGTTACATCACTGCCTACCCAACTCGGAATTAATCAACCAAGCGACCATGTTGAGTCAAACATCGAACATTATCAGAACGAGCCGGGAATATTAATGTAAGGTACAGGATATCGGCGATCAGGCTCAATGTACCGGCCAGTGACCCTAAGTGGCCCAGTCGAGTACACGATGGCGATCGTTGGCCGTGGATTTGTCATGATTTTGGAGATGGGGTAAGGGATGGGATGTTACGATATTTATTTTTCAGAAAGAATACAATTCACTTAGTATGAAAAATACAAGTTAATCTTAAATTAAATATAAGAATAGGCATGACGACAGTATCAAAAAATTGCAAATCTATTTAGTCCGTCAGTTAGAGTATTGGAAATTAATGGACACGTATTTTTTGTTATTGTAAATCAATGAATATTGTCAAAAGATAAAACGCATCAAAACTCGGGAGTGGGGGCTCGCGACGTCAGAACTAGCTAAAAATTATACCTAGGCGTGACGTATTGAGAATTTTAAAAGCGTCATATCTTCGTCAATTTTGGTTTACGTAACAAAAGAAAAAACACGGGTCAAATATTTTTTGATAATCTAACTGACGGACTAATAAGATTTTTTTTTCGTGTCGCTTATTACTTATGAAGAAGGTAAAGTTATGGTTTTCAGTTATCAGGTAACTAAATCCATAACTTCAAAAATAAGTAGTATGAGAAAAAAAAATCAAGCAATCTAAATATTAATGAAAAAAAAAAACAATAGAATCATTATGCTGACATTTTTGCACCATATTAAATCCGCGATAATCAGTTTAATACGGTTCGAAGTAATTTTAATTTTAACTTAACCTACCTTTCGTTGCTAGATTGAGCAATGGAACCGTTAACTTTAAATTATAATCAAATACAAAACCACAATGTGCCTAACCAAATAATTCTTTGATTTCAGGTAAGCATCTACCCCATACCGTAGTTAGATGCAGTACACGCTAAGTTAGCGAGCGACGTTCTGTTTACATAGGTGAGTTTCATATTCTTGAAAGATGTATGCGTTTCAGGCACGTATGCAGGGGGGGGGGAGTTGGGATTTATCCCCCCCCCCCTCCCCCCCGAAATATATCTGAAAATAACCACTGCGAAGTACGTAAAATTAATTATAATACAGTGATTACAGCAATTTTTTACACAGTTCCATGTGCGCCGGCAGCAGGGTGCAAGGTCCCTAACGGAAAAGAAAATACATAAAAAAGCCAGAATCCAAAAATTTTCCTTTCACTCCTATTTAGCTTTCTGAGTGTAATAACAAAAAAAAACTTAATTTATCAGAAAATATACGAGTGTGTTCAGACATATTATATCCTTTGCGTTCATAAACTTTTATTTATAAATAGGCAGAATTAGGCGTACCTATTTCTTTAAATAAAGGACAAAAGAAAACCTTTCATATTAGAGGTGGATGCAAAAATTTTCAAGCTCTCTGCGTTCGCTTTACGAATCCTACTTTTTTTAATTGACGGGTTTTTCTGGATAGACCGGCTAAGTTACTCTTTGAATCTAACATAATTATCCAAGTCGGAGTGCAAACAATTACGAGCTGTTTTCATGAAATTGAAGCTGCACCTCCCTGGAAAAATTGTGCCAGCGCCCATGCACAGTTCTCATAGTTGTTTCAATGTTTGCCCCCCCCCCCCCCCCCCTGAAAACAAAAGTTTGGATACACGCTTGATGCCTTTGGCACAAGTAATGCAAATAGAGAAAATCATCGTCATCCGCCCAGTCTTTTCCCAACTATGTCGGGGTCGGCTTCCAGTCTAATTGATTGTTGCTGCATGAACACCAGTATTTTACATGGAGCGACTGCCTATCTAACCTCCACAACCCAGCTACTGAATAAAACGACTCCAAGGAGTCTCGGTAGAAGTCCGAGATTTTTAAAACGAGTCTCACCCGTTGGTAAGACTCGTTGTAAAAATCTTCTGACTACTAGTAAAGACGTCAAATATCTACAAATAACATGCAGGACCAACGGCTTTACGTGATTTCCATCGCATGGAGGGAACTTGGTATGTCATGATAGTCACCCATCTACGGACCAGCTTTGGCAAGCACTGCTTAGCCTCGAATAGATGCGGCCATTATTATTTATTTAGCCAAGAATCTTATAATTAATTATTTCATAATTAGTTTGAATTAAGATCAAAATAAGTACGAAATAATTATTAGAACACCAAGGCATTATCAACCTTGTAACATTACAAAGAACCAACTTACATATTCATTGACTAGCTCCTTGATCTAGTGGTCGCAATAACAACAGCTGAACATGAAGTCCCGGGATCGATTTCCGGGTCGGGCAAAGTGATTTTGGGTTTTTCCATCAGGAATTTCTTAGTAGCAGCCACCGGCTCAGGTTGATGGCGATAGGCTCACCCCCTATAACATAGGACTTAAGGTGGAAGCTCCAAGGTAGCCCGCGAAATTCAAATTTTCTTACGTTTTTTGCAAGAATGACTTTTTCATGAAATAGGCATTGACAGTTACATAAACTTAGAGGGTTGTATTGATGATTTTAATGATTATAATTCTGGAACTACATACGTCTTACAGCCGCGAATCATATTCTAAACAACATACAACCTGACTCTGGCCTGCAAATTGCAAAAAAATTAAGAAAATTTGAATTTCGCGGGCTACCCTGTAGCATCCACCTTAAACATAACTGGCAAAATGTGGGTGTGCTATTAGGTACACTTCTGTCTAACCCTTCCGGGATTACAGGTGTTAAGTTATGTTATGTTACATTTTCATGTCCGGTCTCACACACAAAGTATTTAGTTACATACTTCAAACGTTTCTATGTTTTGTGAAGCATCATTTTACTATACCAGGTCGAGTAACAATCTAAGTCACAACATTGACACCTTGTAACAGGTTGTTTCGATAACTTCTTCCCTAATCCTGCTTATCATACTTTGTGTATCAACATTGAGCAATATGACAGGTTGCTTCCCATGGGAATTGGGTGGCTGATAAGGGAGTATGGTTGAAAAAACTGCGCTTTAACAGGATGTCGTGAAAAACATTGTTAACAAGCTAAGTTTCGTTTATTGACATACCTACATACTTGCGATGGAGAAAAATTATAGGGATATGAAGAATAGGGTGTTAAGGCCAGTATCTTCTAAAATTAACAACTCTATTTGTGGTGGTTCAAACTTCCTTTGAAATACTGTTAGAATAAAATTCTAATCAGCTTGCACTACGAAGTGATGGTTACGTCAGTCACTGCGGGCCGAATAGTGCGAAATGTGTGGTTTTTAAATTATTATAATAAAAATAATATATATTTTAAAAAAGTAACTTCAGAATAATGTAGACAATGGAATTTCTTATTTTTCAGTGTATTTTTTCATTTATAGTGTTAATAATCTTTAAGTAAAACGTGACAAATAGTCATGAACTTACCTCTTACCTATCTTTGCATGTTTTTATCATCGAGGGAAGTAATAACTGTTGTGTTTTTAGCCTAATAATAATCAAGAACAGTTCATGGACAACAACATATATTTTTTCTGGATTAAAACAACGACTATTTCATACCTTATGACTCAACCAAAAACAGATAGATTGGAAGATCCTGGCCTGTTGTTGTATTGTTGACGGGTTTTTCCTAAATAGTCCTATGTTGCGGATAACTTTAATAGCGCGATTTCTTCATTTGTGTCATAGATGGCGCTGTAAAACTTTTCGTACTATGTTGCCGTATTACTTTTTGTGTGCCCATGACGCTACAAAATATTGGTTATTTCATACAAAAGTAATGTTTAAACCTGCTAAATGTAAATGTATTATGAAACATACACTTATTTTTTGCTATTTCAGTGTTGTTCTGATTTCTTGTATGAGGAAATATTTGTATCTTTACTATCACTTCAAGACTTTCTGGCCTAACCTTTTCTCAACTATGGTGCGGTCGACTTCCAGTCTAACCGGATGCAGCTGAAGAACTTCTACCTATTGAGTTCAGATTCAGGCAACGAAATATTAAGAACCCACAAAACAAAACTGTGATATAAATTATCAAATATTCCTTTCGTTACCTAATAAATTAATAATAGAGTACTATTGACAATTTACTAATATGTATGTGCTAAAATAGATCTATGTTTATGTAATACTCGAATGGCGTGACATGACGTACAAGGAAAAACTAATTCACACAGTCATGTTAAGAAGAATTATAATTATATTACAGGAGAGTTATTATTGCGCCAAAAATAGACTTACACAAAGTACAACTACTGCTAAATTGAATCAAAATGTTGTCCTGTATTTGTATGACATAACATTAAGCCTGTATTCCTCGTAGGGTTCTGCAGAACAGTACCTAACAGTGCACCTACATTTTGTCAGCTATGTTTAAGCCCCATTCACATCTGCGAGCCTATTCCCATCAATTGGGCACAGTCCAGACTCTTCTTCTTATTATTACTTATATTTATCTTATTTTACAAAGAAGTGTAGTTTTAATGTTTTTAATATTTTCTTTAATTTTCCACCTTCCTTTGACGAGCAGTAGTGTCGTAACATAGGCTGACAGTAGGTTTACCTAAAATGATCAAAAGCGGCCGCGACCTTTACCAAAATAGCTAACCAGCTAGATGCATAATATTGTGCAATCATTATCTTCTTGTTACTAGAACCAAAGGTTAATGTCTATTTCTCAATCTGACATTGAATTTTAAATAAACGACCCTCTTTTAAATTGCCTAGGCAGCTGGCATTTTAATTTACACTGGCCTGCAAAACTTAGTATCTCACTTTTAAAATTGCAATAACTTTTTAAGTACACAAGATATACTTTCAAAGCATAAAGGACTGGAAAAAGAATTTAATTTTTCTATAGTTTCAAAGAAAGCTGATAAAAATTGCTTTAAAACGTTATTTATTTTAAATCTCTAACTTCTATAGTTTAGAAAAACTTGAAATTTTAAAAGTGTGGTAAGTACTTAGTTTTGCAGGCCAGTGTAGTTCTAAACTCAGTATAATTGCATTATTTGAGTTATTTATTAGGTTTTTAGTTAGTTATTTATTACTAAACCATGATGTGGTAACCGGCATGTCTTAGAATCAAATATTCGAAGCCCATTTACCAATGCGCAAAATAATTATCACTTGTTTTGGTGAAGGAAAACATCGTGAGGAAACCAAAAACTCTGACACAAGGTTAGGCAGGCAGGTTACGGGGGGCCTGCGTGGATCTACCATGGTCTATCCCACAGACAATTAAAGGTCTGTCTCAGGGAGGGCCTCCCAGCAATAGTATCGCTATGGGCTGATTATCCCATAAATACTCAGATCAACAAAAAAAGGAAGATGGCGCGCTGCGAACATCAAATAGTTTATTTATTTTAAAAAAAACCATGTTATTTCAAGTACTTACAAGTGAAAAGTGATTCCGTGAGACTTTTTATGTGATTTACTATTGTTTTTACAAATCTTTACTACACACGAAGGCATAATTCTATTTTTTTAAACTATGTTATCAAGACGACAACTTGTCACGTACTAAGAGCGGTGAGCTTGGTTTTAGTTGTATGTGTGTGCGTGAGCGTGTATTTTACATGCAGGAGCACGGTGTTGTGGATTCACTTTTGATGTTCGCAGCGCGCCATCTTCCTTTTTTTGTTGATCTGAGCCCATATAATAATAACTTATTTATCGAATCGGGGGCGTCGGCCACGATTACCTCGACCACTGGGGGCCTAAGCCACGGACCCAATTGAAAACATTGAGTTTCAAAAACAGAAGTATCACAAATAAAACAAAGATGGCTGACTTTTAGACTTTAACAGCTGTAATGACTTTAAGAAGTAACCCAGTATTTCAAGTGAAATTGTATATTTCCTACCTAATTTCCCAAGCTTTCATAATAAAGGGAGGCTCAGTTTGCCACATTGATAATTACGTCAAGATACAACGTCAACTTGGTGAGGCAATTTTGGTTAGTTAATTCATGACAAGACAGCCAAGCCACTGTTTATTTATAAGATTGAGGGAAAGTTTCGTTTAAAAGGATGACGGAGACAGAAACAGTAGCCAGAATAACATTTTCCATCTATACCTGTCTGGAAAATGTCTCATTTTCTCATGTTTTTATAAGTTATGGTATTCAGCAGCATCAGGTTAAACAGCATACAACGCAGCATAAGGATGGTTTCAGTGTGGTTTAAGGATGGTTTGAGTGGTTTGTGGTTGTTTGTATGCTGCGTTGTAGATTTTTGGATACGTAACTAAGTACGTATCCAAAAATCTTACTCAGCTCAGAAACCTTATTTTGAAAAACCAAAGAATTAATTTTCATCGTGAAATCTGCAAAAAAACTCAGACCTAAAATACCGTATAACTTTCTTCAATATTCGGTTTTATTCTTAGAAAATATCATAACAAAAGGGGACAGCTACCTGATACTGATGACCTGGAACAGATACTGATTTACCTATTTGGTCCATAGAATTTCTAAGCCAGTCCAAATGGCAGGTACTAAATTATACCACCATGAATTCTAAAACAGCTGCCATACCTCTATGACATTTACAGGCATTCAAAGTGCTTTGAACCATAACTTACGATCCTAAATCAAGCAACAATGCGCAATGCATAAACAGCACATTTAATCCCAAGTTTATAAGATGTCCATTACTTAAACAGGAACGTACCAATGACCCGGGGCTGGATAAACACGTGAAGGAGTAAGAAAATGGAATGCTAAATCGAATTGGTTCTGACACCCGAACAATTGTTTTTGTGAGAGCGTTAACTTGGGAAGCCGATGACTACAACTAACTATAAAGGATCTTTTGGTACAGGACCAAAATAGGTACTAACGCCGAAATCTTGTTTTTACAATATCTTTGTAGCACTGTTACTATAAACCTCTTCTATCTACTTTCAATGGAATCAGGTAGACTGTTTGAGGCACTATTTGCAGTAGAAAAGTTAGAAATAACTCAAGCAAACAGGTTGCAGGTGGTTCACGTAGACGTTATTATAGTACTATATTCTTTGCAGGAATTTCTCCAAAAATTCTCAGATTTTTTAAAAAGGAACATGCTATTGCTAGAGACTTTTTTTTTCATTATGTTCGTACGCACATTAGAACTCCATTCACTAGCTACTTGGTGGTTTGACAGGAAACCGTATGACTCATTCGTCGGGATTCCAAATTGTATTCAATCCTTTTATATCCCGGAATTGTAATGGCGAGATTGGACCTTATGAGGAAAATTACGTGTTTACAAAATGCGCAGACACAATGGTATATCCATTGTGTCTTAAATGGTGATAAAGTCGTGCAAATTGTTAATGACCAGAGAGAGAGATTTGATTCTGTTTGCTCTTATGAGGCGAATTTTATCGGTTAAGCTTCGTCTAAACCGCGTTTTAGAGCTGTCACTGTTGATTTTCCACAGCAATGAAGACACTTACGCACATGCTTGAACGCAGTTTTAATGTGCTGATTGCGTTTTAATTTTATTGGTGAAATTGGAAGTTTTTTTCTTCATAAAAGAACTGGTGTGCGTGTAAATAAACTAACGTAGATAAGTATTTCATAGTTGTAGTCTTTGAAAATGTTAATATAATATGACAGACACAGTTGTGTGCAGATTGCAAGTTACAGCAATTTCAAACATAACTAACTGTAACTGAAATTGTTCTTTGAAAACGGCATTAACCTCGTCATTGCAAAGTACAAACATAAAGACCATCATCACCTGCCTAGTCTTTATCCAACTATGTTGGGGTTTGCTTCAAGTCCAACCGGATACAGCTGAATACCTGTATTTTACATGGAGCGACTGCCTATCCAACCTCCACAATCCAGTTAGTACCGGGTAAAACGATACCCCTTGGTAAGAATGGTTGTCAGACTTTCGGGCCACTGACTACTATTATACGACCGCCAAAGATCTACAAATGACACTAAATTAAGATCAATAATATTATTAAACCAAAATTTAAATGATAATGCCAAGGATACAATTATTGTTGCATTACGGATTGCCTGTTCTATTTCCTACGTTGTTCAATCCAACGTGACCATCTTTATTCGTAGTAGTACTTACAAAAACCAGTACCTATATGATGATATTTTCTTTGCAGCCGTTATATGATGTTAACTTTGCATACATCTGTAATTTGCGTGGCTTTTCATGGTAAGAGCAAATACATTTAGTTGTTAATTTTATGTTGGTCGGGCTATTTCTAGAAAATAGTGTTTGTACATCGTGTGTTTGTGTCAGCTTCATGTGAAAACATATTTTTGAGAAACAAAAACACAAGCAAAGAAATGGTTGTCTGTAAAGTCGGTTTACGGACGATAATTTTTCGAGATGTCATTTTTCATGTTATTAGTGATTTTAACTTAAAAAACGAAATTTTATCCCCCTTTTCACCCCCTTAAGGATTTAAATTCTAACAACACCGTTGCGTTAGCTTCGAACCATACGCCTAGATAATAAATTTTATGTTTTTTACTTCGAAAATTAAGGACTTTCCATACACAACTTCATCCCCTTTTTTAACCCTTTGTGGGTAGAATTATCAAAAACTCTGAATCACGTGTAAATTGATTTTTTATCGTCAGCCTAAACAGAAGATTTTAAGATCCTAACTTTAAAACTGACGGACTTTCATACTAACGACGAACTTTCATCTCCTATTTAACTCCCTTAGGGGTTGAATTTAGAAAAATCCTTAATTATTCCTTGTCTACATTATAAAGGGAACCACTGTGCTAAATTTCAGTTTTCTAGGTCCAAGGGTTTGGGCTGGGCGTTGATCGACTTGCGCGCGGAACGGTGTGACACCTTTTCGTGCGTGCCGCCGGTGTTCATTGATTTATAAGACGTTATACGCATAAACTAATATGGATTCACCCTACCATCGTTATATTGGACATGTCAAATTATGTACTAAACCTTACCAACGTAGTTAAAACTTTTACACAATAGCTTTAGACTGCATTTTCAATTAACAATAGTCAAGATGATTTAAAATCATGATCTGTCAAATGACCAATTTGTTCGAGACACCATTGTTTAACTATTGTGTCTACTTCGTGAACAGATCATGGGATAACATCATGACCGCCTCGCCTCGTTGTTCTAGTGGACGCAAGGGCGACTAATAATCATTAGGGCCTGGGTTTGATGCACAGGTCGGGCAACGTGTTATTCGGTTTTACCATTAGGAATTTCTCAGTAGCAGCCACGGAGTCTGGATTGGTGTCGGGTTGATAGCAATAGGCTCGCCCCCTTTTACATGGGGCTTAAACATAACTAGCGAAATGTGGGTGTACTATTAGGTACACCTCTGCCTAACCTTCGGGGATTACAGGCGTGATGTTATGTTATGTTAAAACAGATAACATCTTAGTGCAAGTTTGTTTATTAACTTAATCCTAAAACAAAAGTTATTGTGAGCTAAAAACTCACCACACAACGCAAGCGCACTAATTAAGTTTATAGTACACCACGCAAAACTAATCACACAGCCGTGGAACTAATCTCGGAACATTTGTTATATTGCCACGCCTGGGTTACTCATTCTTACTTTGTTACATTATTTGAATACGTAAACATATTGCAATGTTACATGACACAATGCACTTGGTCCATATTCATCATCATCACTTACAGCCTGACTTCACCAAGTGCTGGGTAGAGGCCTCTCTTTTCTTGTGCCAAGCTCCACGGGTTTGTGCCAACATTATCCAGATGTAAACCAGTTTAGGTGGAGTTTTATAGATGTTTCTGCCCTGGAGTGTAATTGAGGTGTTGTTCCAAAACGCTGGGACTCTCGATAACGTGCATGTCCTGCCTGTCCGGTTGTTTGCACACCACAGGACGCTACTGAAAGTGCCAAATTTTCTGAATCAATTTAAAAGGCCATCGACACGCTAAGATTTAGATCCAAGTTTTACCCGCTATGGCAACAATGTCGTCTGCCTGTCTCGTCGCCACTCACCGATAATTGCTTCAGGAACCGCGATAGTAACACGTTGTCAAGCATTGCCATGATCATTACTAACTAACTGTAAACGCACTTAGATTGACGAACGCAGTGCGACTTGGCAAACAGTGTGGTGAACCCAGCACCCAAATTGCGTAACACACTTTTCTATAGCAATCCGTAGGGTTTTGAAGGGAGTAACCCCTTGTTTCATAAAATTATTCCTGTAACCAATTTTCTCCAATTTTCTGACGAATCTTTATCTATGATGCGGTTATGTTCTGGACCATTTATCTTAGGAAGTAGAGATTTTTGCCTTCTTCTTAAAACACTCCAATATTTGAGTGGAATGTCTTTAAATATCACACTTCAGCTACGTTTAGGTTTAGAGCAAAGACGCAATTCTGACGGTGTAACATTGCAATTATCGATTTTCCTAGATGACTAATTAAAAACACCTGCGTTTACAATAACTTTAGAGCAGTGAATGTTAACTATTACTAATCCGATGGAATCTAGTGACTAGAAGCCATATTTGGAGGTGGCAACGTGTTAAGCTTATCTGAAATAGTCTATCTTGTTTCTGCGTATGGTTATGTGATGTAAGCTAGCATTAAAAAAGATTAATTACCATAGTCATTAATCTTTGGACAACAACAGGGAACAATATTATTGTTCCCACTGCTGGGACAGGTCTTATCTTTGTGAGAGGGAGTGGGCCATAATCCATCTGTCGGGCCCAGGGCGCTGTGCGGTCTGGTGGAAGTCACTGGTCTTCGATGGAATTTTAGTTTTAAGAAATCCCATTTTTCCCACGATATATACCACACAAAGTGTAAGCCTGTCTGGGTTTAAACCTACAACTTATAAGTCACGGCCGTTTCCAATGAGCTACCACTGCTCTAGGAAAGCAAATTATACGGTAGGTGAATTAGAGGATTTATCTTTAACCCTAAGTATTTAAGTTTACCCTAGAAATGTGGTTTACCAATAGCCACAACACTTACCCTAAAATTAAGATTAACCCTGGCATTGTTCAGTAGTTAGTTGCAAAGGTTAGATTGTGGTCTTATTAAATAATTGTTATAATAACCTGTCATTGTGTCACTGCAGGGTGAAGGCCAGGTTGAAAAACCTCCTCTCAAATTGAGAAGATCGAGCAATTGGCCGATCACGATAATCAGCTAACTTTGTAGAATTCTGTTAACCCTCAGCTTCTTGAGTCAAACATTCAAGCGTTGATGACTTGAAATGACGTCACAGGTGCCAGTTGACTAATTTTAACGACTAATGCTTGGTTGGGCTCTCGAGATCTGCAGACAAAAACTCTGATGCACTGAAACACTGAAGAAAGTGTTCCGAAATTGCATTTCAGAGAAATCTTAGATTTAAGCTAATAATTTCTGTTTGGTATTTCATTCTAATGCACCCCATGCGTCAATGCGAAATATCCTGTGTTTACAAACACGCCCCCTTACAAGTGTACCGTTAAAGATAGGCATGTTTACACGGGATCAATTAGGATTCAACTGCTAACGCGTTAAATCCGGCTGGGCTTGCAGTAACGTTAGCAAGGAAACCTTTAACGAATGCAAGTAAGTCAAAACATTTTATTATTTAACGATGTATTTACTCAGGACCGCGTAGTGGATAATTCCCTCTCTTAGAGAGGAGGCCTGTGTCCCAGCAATGGGAACATTAAAGGCTGATTACTGATTATGCTTGCTTTTAAAGTATCCAGAAGTCAGAAAGAAAATTCCCTACATTAAAAATCATTTCGATAACTTAATTATCGATATGATTTTTAATTTGGGCCTCTTAAGATTTGGAGAACACTGTTTTTGGCAGGTTTGTATGGTTATTAAAGTTACTACAACCGAGCTTAAAATAAACAAACAAATAAAAAACCGGCCAAGAGCGAGTTAGACTCGCGCACTGAGGGTTCCATACAAACTTCATAATGCAGGCCGGTTTTTTTGTTACTAAACTACATATTTAGGGTATAAAATAACTTTTATTGAATCGCCTTACTAGCTCCAAGCACATGCAACTCTGAAGCGTCGTTTTCTAGTTAAAGTACTTGATTGAACTACATACTTACCTACATCAAACGATTGTCAATTTATTATTACAATATAAAACTAAGTATTGCAATTATTATTGTATATTATTATAATCATAGCAACAAATGAATACTGCATTAAAGCAGTAATTATTATTACACAACGTATAACTTTAAGATATACTTATTAATGAATGCGTAGAAAGTGTCCGCGATCTATTATGTTGTGATACTGGACCAGTAATGGTACCTCGGTTAGGCAATACTTACTGGGTCACTTAAATGGTACTACAACTGCTTGTAGGACTTCCTGTACAATAAGTTTTGTGCTTATGTATGTAGGTACTTATGTAGGTAAATTATCCACGGCCCTTTGAAAAAGGGTAATAATATTTACCTTTATAGCTTGGAGTTACATTACAATTGTTAGTATTTGCCAATTTTAACCAATACCAAAACGGTAAAAACATCACGCATTAGATTCGGAACAGAACTGCTGGATCATATTCGAAGATAAAAATCTTTCCGCAGGATATTTATTTAGGTACAATCTCTCTTATGACAACACAATTTATCTGCCTGAACCTTTTTGGCAAGCTTTTTAAGGCTCTTTTTATACAAGCATTTAAATAATATTCATTTTAGCCAATCAACTTTCAAATGAAAATCTATAAAACGGAGATAATAGGGAATATGCAAGAAATACAACACTCTTTTAATTTATTAAAGATGCCTTGTATTGGCGCTTAATAACATTGTGGTAAGCTTGTTTAAGTAAAACTTCACTTATTTTACAATTTATTGTTTTATGTAGCATGTTTTTGGTGAAACAGAACGCACTCTCAAAAAGCGTCGTACTCGATAACGCCGTTAGTGACGTCAAAGTCTATAAAGTGACTTTAATTTGAAAAGTAATTAAAGTTTCACTAAGATTTTATTATAATATCGTTACCGCAATTTTTGCTTGAATAAAGCACATACAATTAGTACACAAACTATATTATGGCCAAAAAAATAGATGTAAACAAAGCAGATTGAGGTAAATGACGTCACATCATGGCCGCGACAGTCACGGACGTTTAAACTGTCATAGAAAATTGCAGGAGTTTAATATAATTTTTGAGCGACAAGCAATTGTTAAACTTAATACTTTTCTTGGGTTGATAACACTGTATTTTATTGATTTAAGTGAAGAAAAAATTACATGCACACATATTCCTTATTATGAAATGAAAGAAAATGTATTATTATGACAACTTAAATACCTACTTATTCATTCATATCAATATCAACACTCAGAGTAACAAATCAGTACCTAATTGTTGTGTTATCTGTACGCAGATGCGCACGAGTTGCGTTTGTTGTCGTATCCCGGCTATAAATACTCGCGCAGCAGGAATGCTAACTTTCCCCGACTGTGTACTTGTACGGGGTAGTTCTATTTGTATTAAGTACGTTATGCTAAGTTAGGTATGCCTATTATAAGGTAGATTGTACAAGGCTCACCCATTTCACTGTAACAAGTTATTTTATGTAGAACCTGCAATCTATGCAAATAAATTTGACTTTGACTTGACAGGTTTTTAAATGTAAATACGCGATGTTCTTGTAACACCTGCATGAGTATTTATAGGGAATATTCTCTTCTATCTTGTTTCTACAAATAACATAACATCTCGCCTGTAACCCCCAAAGGGTTAGGCAAAGGTGTATCTAATAGTACACCCACATTTCGCCAGTTATGTTTAAGTCCCATGCAATAGGGGCGAGTCTATAGGCATGACTACAGTATCAAAATATTGCAAATCTATTTAGTCAGTCAGTTAGAGTATTGGAAATTAATGGACACGTATTTTTTGTTTTTGTAAATAAATGAATATCGACAAAAGATAAAACGCATCAAAACTCGGGAGTGGGGGCTCGTGACGTCAAAACTAGCTAAAAATTATACCTAGACGTGACGTATTGAGAATTTTAGAAGCGTCATATCTTCGTCAATTTTGGTTTTCGTAACAAAAGAAAAAACACGAGTCAAATATTTTTTGATAATCTAACTGACGGACTAATTCGATTTTTTTTTGTCGTCTCGCCTATTGCCATCAACTGGGCGCAAATCTGGACTCCGTGGCTGCTACTGAGAAATTTCCGAAGGAAAAGTATTACTGGAGGTATCACTTCGGAGGACCCAGGAATCGAACCCAGGACCTCAAGCTCAACAGTCGCACTTGCGACCACTAGACCAACGAGGCAGTCAGTCAGTTTGTTTGTTTGTTTGTTTCTACTCAAAAAAAAAAAAAATCTTCCAAACACTCATTCCAAACAAAACGGTCCTACTCAAAGAAGAAATAGATTATCTAGATTGAGGATGAACGAACCGAGACGATAAAATATCTTTTAACCAATGTAAATGGCCGTACTAACATACTTAAATAAATTAAAATTGCAGAGAACTACATTCCCCGAAACAGATGCAAATGCAACAACTAGACCAATACAATTATCATGAGCTTCATCTGCATCTAACTCAATAATTACTATTCCTAAGCTTAATAAACATACATTTCGCAAACTTGCCAAATTCGTTGGTATGTTGGTCGCCAGCGCTACTGCTGAATATGAGGTGCTGTGTTCGATTCCCGGCTTGGGCAGCGGTTTTCCATCAGAAATTTCTCAGTAATAATGTATGGTAATAAACTTGGTTGTACTGTAAAGTGTATTTCGTCTCTTCTCTTCTCCAACCTTTGGGCCACATTGCTGAGTGTGGTCTCTTACAAATCTCTCCACTTTTGGCTGTTTTGTGTCATGGCTATCCATTATCTTCCGATCACTTTAATGAGATCGTCTGTCCACCTAGTCGGTTGTCTCCGCGTATTCCTCCATCCTGTCCGTGGTCTCCACTCCAGCACTTTCTTCCATCCAGCCTCTGGTAATGGCCCGCCCACTTCTACTTTATTTTTGCTATGTCCGTAAGTCTCGTTCGTCTCCGTATTTCGGTGTTTTCCACCCGGTGTTAGAGGGAGATGCCCAACACGGCTCGTTCAATGAGTGATTTGCATCCGGTGGTATACCTCTTTTGTGTATACCTCTGCCTTATCCCCTTCGAGGATTACAGACGTGATGTTATGTTTTGCAAACCTCTACATATTTCTATGTTAATTTCATACAATTCCACCAGCATTTAGTATTAATTTCAGCCTCAGTACGTGCATCTTATTTGAATTGCAACATAACAGTTTCGAGTGCTGTTCAGATTCAAGTGCTCTTGAGATTTAGTAAATGGGTTAATTAGAGCATTATGATTCTGATTGCAGTCTTAATAATGTTAAGTTAATCTATGTTTAGATGTAGTAAGATGTTTTGGTTGGAGTTTATTGATATAACCACGGCACAGAATAGCCGCACCGTCATGTAGAACCATATATACCGCTGTATATGGTTCTACTTTGTTCTGTTTGGCGCATGGACCGACACAATTGTTTTGGGGGATTGAGAGGGAAATTTGCAAGGTTTCACCCAAAAACCCCATGGCCTAAGTGTCACGGTTAATAAGAAATATTTTTTTTCGTTTTTTTTCCCCAAATTGCTGGCAAAAATCAAAGTTATTTCGTGCAATTACAACCATAAACAAAAAGTAATGACGATTTAAAGGCGAGATGAGAGGCTGATGAAGAGATTATCTCAATAACCGTAACACTTAGGAGCTTTTTTGGGTGAAACCTTGCAAATGACCCTCCCAACCCCCCAAAAAAATTGTGTCGCTCCATGCGCCGAACACCCTGTAATCGGCAGTGCCTTAAAATTCCTGGTGGCGAAAGTGCATTCAGTAGATGGCTGGACCACCTTCAAAGACCTAGGATTCTTTATGTTGCTTCTGTTGTACAGTGAAATAAAACGGTCACATCCTTGGTTGATATGGAAACTATTGAAATAACAAATTAAATATGAAGTAAGTTTCTAAAAAAATTAAATGTAGGAATGGTTAAGCATATTTTGGCTAATAAAAAGCTATACAACTAAATAGTAAGGTGAATAGTAAATACTCAGTGTAAATAGTCTTATGTATTGAACAAATTGTTTACTTAACAGGGGAAACATAAGTACTTAAGTAATGCCAAAGTACATTGTCATTAAGAGGTAAATGAGTAATTCCAGTGTTTTAGATGTTGAACTATGAACTAACAGCACATTAATAAACACGGACTAATAGAACAACCAGATTACTTTTCAAAACATTAGGTTCATGTTTCCTTCTTTACTCCGGATGTATTTGTATTAAATCATTATCTGTCAAATGACCAATTTCTTCGAGACGCCATTGTTTAATAATTGTGTCTACTTCGTGGACAGATCATGGATTAAATCGAAATTATTTTATACTTGCAGAAATGCTTGCAAGTGTAAAATAATTTTGATCGCCTTTTTAAGCCGACACAAACATAGTTGGGAAAAGGCTAGGCAGATGATGATTAAGCATTTAAAGGCTTTTTTTGCGTGTGGAATTCCTTATTGATGTCCTGGCGGGTAGGTGAAGGGGCTATCAGACTCCTACGGACTAAAACCATTCAGTGTTCTTTGACTACCTTTGGACGGGGTGCTTGCGCAGTTTATACGCTCTCCCGACTAGACACGCTGTGTGTTTTCTTAAAGAGTAGACTTACCAATTTAGCTTACTTCCGTAGTCTCGAACAGTCCGTGTTCCCATCAAAAGTGTACGAAAAAACTAAAGAAGTCACATTCAAAAATTAAATCCTATATTGCGAAAACTCCAAATTAAATATCTCCTCTCCATTTAATCCAAACGACTTAAGTGCAGTCTTGATAGCACATTTAATTCAATTTACATTGACACTCATTCAGCGGGCCAACTATGGGGCAAGGCCAAATCTAATGGACGCACAGCTTTACGATTCTACTCGATAAAAAACTTGATTTCTCTACGCAAGTGGTTTGTTAGAATAATGGTTAGAATCTTCTGAATTACATTAGCATTGTAAGAGGAATATAATTATTAATGTCGTTATTGTATAGCTAGGTAAAATAAATTAAGTTTACAATTTAAGTTTAAAATGCGTCTTGAATCTTGTTTCAAAACTTCACTGACTATCTAGAAGAACAGTGTATTTGAGACTAAGTTCCAATAACTCATCCAAATACCTACTGCCTGTAATGTTAAAGTCCCTTGTAATTGGGGGCGAGCGTATTGCCATCAACCGGGCCCAAATGCATAGCATGCATGCTCTGAGGTACTACTGAGAAATTCTTTATGGAAAAATTCAATAGTCCAAAAAGTTAGGGCAAAAATAACGGCAGCCATAATAGGCAAGCAAGTCAGAAAAAAAAAGTTTAAAAGAAGTTTTAGTTTGGATAGGTTTTATGCAGAAGACGCACTAATCATGGCGACCATACTATTCAAAATCGAACAACATTTCACACCAAGACAAATTAGTCCAATCGCAGCTGCGTCGTGCTTACCGTGAAGCACGAAATGGCCAAGCAACAGTACCTACCTAGTTTGTTACATAACACCAACGAAGTCTACAATTAATAAGTTACATAAATCAATGGCACAATAGCATGCCATGATACAATTGACACATTTCCACCATTTATAATACCTTCGTGTTGCTGTACCATCACGCCATCGAAATATTCTAAACTCCTTTTCGATGCAACTGTAGGTAGGTACTTAAAGATTGAATCATACTGCGGCCGATCGACAGTCTACATTTATCTATTGCTTTACTGGCTCTCCAATCGAAGAAGGTTCATCTTCAATCCCGAATATTTCATCTTGTTTTTTGCGAGGTGAACTAGTGACTCCAGCCCATTCTATATTTATTGCCTCAAATTGTGTAACCTATACTTTCCTATTTTCGATATTCCATATCGATGTATCTACGATCTAATACCAACTTACTGGTGAATTTATACATCATCGACGGCATTGTGCCATATTGTCTGTAATCCAACTGCCTTGTTCCAAATTAGATCATCCTTAACCATCAAATGCAGTCTAGTTGCACCTTAATGCAATCAACGTAAACCTAACGTAATTTAGCTGTTCCCGTCATCCATGTCAAGGGCTAGACTTGTGTAACCGATTCAAACGGCTCTGATTAGGAAAACAGGTTCTTGAATAAAATGGTATGTGACAAATTGTACAGGATTATCTTTATAGCAAGTACTTTTTGCTGTTGCACATTTTGCATTATCATTATCTTTGTAAACGTCTATACTAAGTTGTACCTACTAGTGCGGTATTGTTCTTCTTTCATATCTGTGGGATGAGTTCAATTAATCGAATTGAAAATGATCTATTGTTGTCGTGTTAGAATGATACTGCATTGCATCAAGATCATGGTGCTGAGTTCACTGACGGTCTGCCACTTTTCACCATTATGCCCCAAATATTGAACTCAGTAGTATCTTCATCCGGGGCTGCGGGACTATTCGATAGAGATACCGTGGCCCCGGAACACAAAGGGCGATGAAGGAACATGGATGGGTTTTAGTCAGTAAAAGTCTGACACTCTCTCTTGCTCTGCTCAGAGCGGGAGGAGTCATTTGATGATTTCCCATCCGGACAAAAAAAAAGTAGTACCTTCACAGATTTTTGTAGTTGATCTTAATCTGACTCCCAGGCTAGGGTAAAGCAGGTCCATGACAGAATATAGCTACCATGCAAGATGCGCTTTAGAAGTAGATGGAATATTCGAAACTGCTAAAAGGGTTGAAGGGAGGAATCCTCAGATTAAACACACACTCCCAAGTGTGTGTTTAATCTGAGGATGAGGAGGAATAAATCGCATGTGACTAAAAGATTAGTGAATATAAATGTTGATGGATCGAGAGGGAGAGGAAGACCAAAGAAACGATGGATGAAAAATGGAGTAAATGATAGCGTGACGAATGACAGGGGAGAAAAAAACGTGTTGCGCCGACACCTAATAACATGGGACAAGGACAGGAAGATAATGATGAAGTGTGTTTAATCTGAGTCTCGGTCAATAAATTACCTAGATCCCTTGGGTACCCTATCCTATGTGTTGATATATTCGGTAGTAGGTACTAACTCTGCTTAATATAAAATCCAACAAACCTTAACGATAAATTTAAACACATGACTCATAAACGACATTACTTTGAACCCGAGGCCAAAATTAGAATAATTTAAAATTAAATCTTCAAGAGTTATTTATAAATAGTTCTTAGATAATTATCGATGTCTTGAAGGCGACAGATCTAAACTAGAAGCAAGGTCTTTGTGCCAATGATTGGCTCTCACCTTAATAAATTTAATTTGTACCGCGGCTAATCTATTTAGTTCCCATTTTACTTGCCTGTGTTCTGATTTAGAAACTCTGTTTGTAAAATTGTGATGATAGAATTGGGTGATTGTGCTATATATGTATATACTGTGTTATGGTGAATGCTGCGTATACCTATAATAGGCATACATACCAGCACTTTTATATTATTTTCATTGTTTCACATTAGTTCTTAGTACCTATGTATTGCTGTTGGTGTACCAAATAAATTAATATATATTTTTTTATCTTCTTATTCTTATTGCATTTTGTCATCTTCATCAAAACCTACAGTATTTTTATTGCAATCATCAAAATGGCAGAAATCTTTATCACCATTTCTTTTATACTTAATTATTAATGATGAACCAAAATTTTGAATAATTCCTATACCATTAAACCATGTTAGTCCAAAGTAGATAAGCAATTATGGTTAGATGGGTACCTAGTACATCTTACTAAAAGTCCTTTTTTTTCTGAGCGGAGCGGAAGGGAGTGTCAGATTTTTACTGACTAAAACCCATCCATGTTCCTTCATCGCCCTTTGTGTTCCGGGGCCACGATATCTCTTTCCCCCGGTTTAACCCCGGTTACTAAAAGTCCTAAAACAGACTTTGATAGCAGAATTTGGCTTCCTATTGTTATTTCATGTTTATTTATAATACGCATTTATTGCGACTTTGCAGAATAAACAGTGTTTCGTTCTTTCTTTCCGGAGAGTAGATTAAAATATGGTTGCATAAATGTCTTTACGTTACGTGTACTTAGATAATTTATAAAACAAACAAATAAAAACTTCTTCGAGACTCCTAACCTTGACTGATGTTGATTGATGACGATGACGTTTAGTTCGGACATGTTAACTAAAATCTTGTTCTTCAAGCCTGTCAATCCTTTTCGTTTTCCAATTTGTTCCGCACGTATGTTACAATGGAACGGATTGATGATTTTTTTACTGATGGGAATCTTTTTACCATTAACAGTTTCTTAATAATTAGTGTAAGTTGCGGTGCGATGGATTAGGTTACTTTGTCAACGATAAAAACTTACACTATAGGCCCACTAGTTTTAATTAGGAAACTGTTAATGGTAAAAATATTCCCATCAGTGAGTTTTACGTTAACGTGATCAGCCCGCGTAGCAGCACTACCGTAGAAACGGGTTTCTTCGAAAACAGAATCGGCAAAATGACAGATGAACAAAAGAAATCTGTCATTATCTGTCATTTTGTCGATACTTCCTTCGGAGAAAGCCGTTTCTACGGTAATAGGCGAGACGACAAAAAAATCTAATTAGTCCGTCACTTAGATTTTCAAAAAATATTTGACCCGTGTTTTTTCTTTTGTTACGTAAACCAAAATTTACGAAGATACGACGCTTTTAAAATTCTCAATACGTCACGCCATGGTATAATTTTAGCTAGTTCTGTCGTCACGACCCCCACTCCCGAGTTTTGATGAGTTTTATCTTTGTTAATATTCATTGATTTACAAAAACAAAAAATACGTGTCCATTAATTTCCAATAGGTACTCTAACTGACGTACCTATTTAGATTTGCCATTTTTCGATACTGTCGTCTTGCCTATTCTTGCTACGCGGGCTGATAGGTATCAAAACTCGCACTAGCCTGTCTATTTTACAATGAACATTTGAAATGGAAATTAGTTTTAAGTTTTTCCTACATTCAACATCAATGGGAAATTTTCCAGTGACGTTTGTCACAACGCTTCAGTATATATCAATAGATGTCACTGATCAACTTTGGGAATATTTTGTAAGCGGCGTTTTAGTAAAATCCAATGAAAAAAGAATTTACTGCGTATTATATTAGAGGTCAATGGTAAAATCTTTTAGCAGGGCAAAAAAAAGCTCTCCTAGACACATGTCAAACTCACTGTTTAGTAAAATTTCTTTATTATTCATTGTTGTTTAAAAAGTGAGAACTGTAAAGAACCTTTTTTCTGATAAGTAAACATTTTAACGTAAAAAGTCTACTGTTCTTTTGCATCACTGAACTGAACTACAAGTTTTGGCATGGTTTTTGCTATTGTTCTTCTGAGTGTTTTTGCGTCACGTCTAAACTCCTGGTGCGTCGAGTCGAGCTTAGGTTCCTCCGTACTTCAGTTAAGGCTTTGTGGACATAAAAACGAGCCATTTTATGATTCCCAAGGTCGATCAGCGCCTTCTAGTTCATTCATAAAAAGCACTGGAAAATTCCCCATTGCATCAAGATTCATACGTATACCTACATCATAAAAGCAATGCTACATGTGCAATGCCAAAACTCTTTTATTCTCAGTCTTTCTGATCTTATTCATTGCATAATCTAATTGTGTTAACATAATCGCTTTTAAATTAACCGTTAATTTTATAAAAGAGGCTGCAGTTGCAATTGCTGCAACGTTTTCCACACTACCTACTATTAAAAATGCTAAAGTAACTCTGTGTAATGTCTTGTTCTTGACGACCCGAATGGCGCAGCGGTAGTGAGGCCGCCTTACGTTCTTAGGGTCGAGGGTTCGAATCCCGGTTGGAGCAAATGTTTGTGTGATGAGCATGGACATGTGTTACCAAGTCATGGATGTTTATATGTATAATAAGTATGTATTTACAAACAAAAAGTATATATGTAGTATATCAACTATCTGATGTCCACGACACAAGCCTCGTTGCTTAGTGTGGCACTAGATGGCGCTGTGTGTAATGTCCAGCGATATGTATGTATGTTACCACTTCACCCCTTAATGGCTGAATGGATAACACGCGACCATGGTTAGGACATGCTACCGGGACAAAAAGTTTCTATTTTTTGTCCCGGTAATACCTAAGTTCTCTTGGGATAATTCCCAACCACCACACGGACTAGGCCGCGGGCAAAAACCAGGAATTTATAAATGTAAGGACTTTCTCTTCCATAAACAGGATGGAAGGAATAACGGTTACCAACGACAAGTGACGACCCAAATGGCGAAGCGGTAGAGAGGCTGCCTTACATTCTTAGGGTCCCGGATTCGAATCCCGGTAGGAGCAAATGTTTGTGTGATGAGCATGAACATTTGTTTCCGAGTCATGGATGTTTATATGTATATTAAGTAGGTGTGTATTTACAAACAAAAAAGTATCTATATAGTATATCAACTATCTGGTGTCCACGACACAAGCCTCGTTGCTTACTGTGGCAGATGGCGCTGTGTGTAGTGTCCAGCGATATTTATATTTATTTATTATTTACCACGAATTCAGTATACATCATTCTGAACCTTAGCATATTCGTCGGTTATTAAAAAAGAACAGCTGTCGGTATTACTACTATTAGACAGCTGTTCTTTTTTCGGGTAAAATGTATGGAACAGTTAATTTTTAGGGTTCCGTAGTTCTGTCAAGGAACCCTTGTAGTTTCGCCATGTTCGTCTGTCTGTCTCTTCGAAGTTTTGCTACGAGACCGTTAGTACTAGAAAGCTGTAGTTTTGTAGGGGTGTGTATATCAATTACGCCGACAAGGTGGTGAAAAAAAAAATTTTAGGGTACGATGAAAAAAAAAACTATCCCCACTTCACATGTAGGCCTACATGTGAAGTGGGGATAATTTTTTTTTTCGTCGTCTACCATATCGTGTGCAGTATCGTTAAATAGGTCTTTTAAAATTATTTAGGGGTTGGTAATACTACTTTTCGATTTAATGCTCCTTTTACGAAATATTAAACTTTAAAGTGCAAATTTTTGTTCCAGTAGGGCGTCTAGAGGGGGGGGCTAAAAGCTTAACTGCGGGCTTGAAAATTCTGGAAAAATTCATGATGACAGTGCATTTCATGAACTTTAAAGGAGAACTATAGCGGTTAAGATAACTTTATTAGTTTAGTAGTAATGGTCGTTGAACTAGGGTGTTGGATAATTTTGTACCAAATAGAATAAATCCTATAAAGTGACTAAGATGAAGTGGTTGCTTGTTTCTAACGGGTGAAGACTTGCATGGAAAAACAAAATCTAAAATATAACGGGCTACTACGGAACCCTACACTGCGCGTGGCCCGACACGCACTTGGCCGGTTTTTTATTAAACATTGTTTTAGTCCCTACCACCTTATATTTTTCTTTATTAAAACCATAACTTTTTTAGCATATAACATAATATCGCCTGTGAACTTCTGAGATCTCGTATCTGACGATACATATAGTGATTTATTTAGTTTCCGTGCCGTATATTGAAAAAAAAAACACTTGACCTGTTTTTAAGTTTTAAGGAATTTAGTTATTATTTTAAGCTTTACATTATTTTATAGAAGTTAGAAGCTAAAAACAAAGTTTTGCCAAAAATGTTAGTTGTCAGAAGTTCATGGACGATTGTTTCAATCTATTTCCTACTTTAATTCGTTTTATAAATAACCTATCTACTTTTCTACTTAGATTGACGTAAAAACGCATAACTTTATTACAATCGCCCCAGTTCAACTAAAAATGCGTAACATTACCAGTACTTATGTAGGTAGCGTTCATTTGTTTGTCAATATTGGAAATGCTATCAGAATGTGTAACAATGAAAATACTAAAACAGAAGTTAATTGACTGCTAAGTCATAGGTCTCAAAACTCAAAAACTCAAAACTCAAATCATTTATTTCAATTAGACCATTACGGCACTTTTGAATGTCGAAAATACAAAAAAGCAAAGCTACAGTCACAGTCACAAGACATAATAACTTGAGAAAGTACTGTAGTTGCCCATTCCCTAACGTAGATCTCCATGGAGAAGAACGGGCCAGAAACTCCATGGACACTCTTTTAAATCAAAATATTGTTACAAAATCTTGGTTACATCATTCATGTTGAGATTATACATATGTGGGAACGATGTAGAAAGACCTGCACATTAAGAGCGTCCAGAGTAAAATGATAAATTAAAAAATAAAGTAATTAAAATGAACGAACCGTGGCAGCTAAGAGATGACCAGTCCCAACTGACAGCGCCCGTTCACGAACATGACGCGTGTATCGGCGCCATTCAACTCGACCATATTTAAGGGAACCAAATCTCGAGTTCGAACCCAAGGCATGCACCTCTGATTTTTCGGATTCATGTGCGTATTGTATTAATTATCACTTGCTTCGGTGAAGGAAAACATCGTGAGGAAACCAGCATGCCTGAGAGATATTTCTCGACGGCATGTTAAGCCAAGTCAGAGGCCCACGGGCGGCTTAAAAAAAAAAAAAAAAACCTCTGACACCAGGTTAGGCACTAACCACACGATAAAGAAAGCAAGAAGTTAATTTGATAACTGGCTACTACTTTTATTCGTCTGGGGTTCTAAAATGGCCGCTTTAGCAGAATCACAATAGGTAATATGAATTACGTTACAATTTTAAAATGGTCACAGACACAGATAATATTATGAATTGTCTTTTAAGACCATTTTTACGAATTGTTACGTAATTCATATTATTATCGTATTATGATTCTGCTAAAGCAACCATTTTAGACCCGCTTCTCATAATAAGATGATAAAGAAGCTTCTTTTTATGCTTTTGTAACATTTTCAGTATCGAATTTACGGAAGGTATCTGATACCTACAGTTTTATTTTATCCCACCTTGCTTACACCTTGCACCTTTGACCTACGAGTTGATTTAATTATACTTCAATTTATAAGGTCTTTCTTTATCGCGTGGTTAGTGCCTAACCTGCTGGCCTAGCCAAGTTACAAACGATTCGTATCGATTCTCTTTCTACAATCGTAAACGTTAAGTCACGTGGTCAAAACAAACGAACATAAACTTTCGTAGACAAGTTTACATCGATCAAGATGATAGAATTAAATGTATTCGTTTCTACAATCGTGATCCCTACACATCCCATATAAATCGTAGCCAGCTTACAGTTTTGACTAAACTTTAAAATTTCCATTCATTTGTTTTGACCACGTGACTTAACGATGATAGATGTCATTCCCATACATTTGGTTAGTTTTCTATAGCGTTAACGATTGTAGATTGTCAACTTGGCTAAGCCTACTGGTGTCAACACATAAACACTAAACATCTACACTCTCACATTCGCACACACACATTTACACACACATCTACTCACGCATTGCATCAATCAATGCACTCTCATCACTCCATTTCCACTTTCGTCCTTTTGAGTTTAAATTTTGCTTTCGTGTATTAGTATGTACTTATGAACATCCTAACCCACTTTTTTGTATGTCAGTTGCATATTTTATTTCACTTATGTATAATTGTCAAATTTCAAATAATAAATTTTAAGTACCCACTTCCAATTTTAACTCTAGATTCTTGACTTAATTTTTTTGCTAAAATTAAAATGTTAAGTATATTATTTTAGCCGGAGATGTGATCTGTACCTCAGGATTTTCCTATTTCAGACACCTTTCTCTATTTAAGATTGTGCATATACCAGCGCCTGTAATTTCTGATGTCGAGATAAATAAAGATTTATGATTATGATTATGATTATTATTATAGTTTTTATGCCGCCCATGGGCCTATGACTTGATTTTACATGCCGCGCCGTCGGGAAATATCTCTCAGGCAGGTATGTTGGCTTCGTCAATTTGTACGGTACAGTAATAATTAATTACCATCTTTGTCACTAGATGGCGCTTATTTATTTTCAGTATAAATTGAAGTTCAGGTACATTCATGCTAAAGTAGTTTTTGTTACTGAAAAAGCTCGCACTAGGCCCATTAATTAAATTTCAGTTGCATCTGGTTATATATTTGAACCACATCGTAATCTGGACTCGTCACTCAGTTCATTTTGTTTTTTTTTCCACCCATTGTTCCGAATTTTATCCGTGTAATTAATTAAGTTGACAATTAAATATTGCGAGCCACTAAAAATCAACCTTATCTACCTACCTACATAATTGAATAATCGCTAGCACAACACATAATTAGATAACTGACGCAGTGTCACGAATTCACGATTGAGCGCAGCTCCACCTACCTACAATAAATTAAATTAGACCTCAACCTTCAAATACCTATTCAAAAGTTATGTAAAATAAGAATGAACTACTTTACCTTGATCATTAACAAAATCATCATCATCTGCCTAGCATTTTTCCAAGTATGTTGGGGTCGGCTTCCAGTCTAACCGGATGCAGCTGAATACCATTCATTAAGAAAATATTATCATAATCAAAAAACATGGTCAATGCGTTACGAAAGCAAGTGTTATCATCAATAACTTTATTTTTAGCTCATCAGTTTACTGTAGCGCCATCTGTTACTAACACGTGAAAACATTTTGTTCGTGAGCGCGAACGCTTATTTGGACAGTCATTGTATGTGTCAGGATGGCCGAGCGGTCTAAGGCGCCAGACTCAAGGTTTCCTTGCCTGTAATACAGGTTCGAGTTGTTCTGGTCCTCTCTGAGGGCGTGGGTTCGAATCCCACTTCTGACAAAAACTTTTTGCATTTTTATACAACTTTTATTATATTTTTCCGTGATAAATAATGCATTTATGCTGCCGTGTTATAAAATCAGTGACAATTTTATATAATAAAATCTGAATGGTGATTACGGATTCTGGTTTAGTTACATAATTTACAAGTTAGTGGGTCACCAGTTCATCAAAAGGGCCAACAAGATATTTTATATGCTAAACCTACATAATTGTTATCATGAATAACTTCTTCGACTTGCAAAATTACACACGATTCAACAGAACAAAGTCATAGGGCACATTTTAAAACTTTAGTTTCTAATGCAGATGGGTTAATATATTGAACTATCCATGAGGCAACCACCAACCAATGCCTAATTATGCAAAGTCGTGAGTTCGTGACCTTAACCTCTCCGCGCCTCTGCCTATAGATACAGCAACACGTGTCTTCGAAGGTGTGCCAATGCACGATTACATTGTCATCGTTGTATTCATGTATTGTTGCGTTTGTTCTGTGTACCTATAATAAACGGTGCAATGCGGTGAATCTTGCAAGCTTGCTGCTTATAAGAGTGTCCTAATATAGGGTAAACGATTTTTTGGTATTCAAATAATTGTTTACGGTTTGGTGATAGCGATTATTCTTCTCTGGCAAGATTTCTTACTTGGACACGTTTTAAAGCATTTAGCAAGCTACTGGAAGTAAGACGTGTCCTTTTTCTGGGTTTGTCTCCACCGATCATGGTATCAGATCACGTTAGCCACGGATCACGGCGAGTTGTATCCACTGATACCGTTATCCGTTTCCCTCGTTATCTTGTTACCCACTGATCATGATGTCCGTGGCTACATGAAAAAAAAATCGAATCAGATCACGGTGTAAAGAGACAAGAAATAAAATAAAATATTATTCGAAACTGTTTTTTATTTACCTACTTTCCCAAACGAAAAGAAGTTACTTATACTTATTACGTACCGTTACGTGATTTGTTTCGATTTTGTTTTTTTCATGTAGCCAGGGATATCGTGATCAGTGGGTAACACGATAACGAGAAAATCGGATAACGGTATCAGTGGATACAACTCGCCGTGATCCGTGGCTAACGTGATCTGATACTGTGATCGGTGGAGACAAACCTCTTTTTCTTTGTCGAAAAATGTCCACTGGTGGACATAGGCCTCCCCAACCATCGCCCTGTTAACCAGCACTGTAGGTACCTACTTCTCGCATCTAGAGAATTCCTGCGGCGTTCATCAGGACATCAGTCCTATTTTGTCATGCTGAGAGCTGAAATACTTCAAACTGGAAAGTTTTGTAGCCTCAGCGAACAAAGCGAAATCTGGAAATTAGCCAAAATATTGTGATGTCTGACAAACTTTGTTGATTACAAACAGTGTTCTAGTCTAGATTGTTCACTGATTTCTTTGTTAGCTCATACAAAGCTACCACTCCTATTTTCACAGACGATGATTTAATCAATTAGGCGATTGAGGAACACAATGTGCTTTGTGTTTTCATTCTAATATGTACATCCCCACTTCCTACTCGTACCTAGGTAGGTATATGAATCTTCATGTGTTGTCTGGAAAAAGATCTCGATTTCGTTTTCATAGCGCTCACGGCGTTAAGCGAAGGTACCTACCCGATGTTTTGTTTAAGAGTAACAGTCGTAAATATCGTCTTGTACATACCATCATCATCATCAGCCTATTAATGTTCCCACAGCTGGGACACAGGCCTCCTCTCTGTGAGGGAATGGGCTATAATCCACCACGCGGGCCCAGTGCGGATTGCTAGATGTCACATGTGTTCGATTTTTTTGGTTCTAGGACATGCCGGTTTCCTCACGTACATTACATCAACTTTGTAAAAACACCTATCCACGTTTACTTTTAAGTGGCTGCATTCCATGGTTCCAATTCCACCAGATACCTATCCTGGCTGTAGTTGGTTTGGTACAAAATCACCAGCGTTGTCAGATGGGAATTTCAACATTGTCGCTTACAGACAGTTGAAGAATCGAAGTGCTGGGACTGCCTTTTGGGAGACTGTATTCTATGATTTTGATGTTCTGAAAGCTGTTTTTCAGCCTAAAATTAATAAAAGACTGGATTTTGTTACCAAAAGCTCCCCCAGACCCCAGATCACTGATGTGCCTCTTAATAACATAATGGTCGTTTCTTTTCCAGGTGGTCAGTGTGTGTGTGATGGTGCGCCTGCACTCGGTGCTGCTGTTGGCGGTAGCACTGTGCGGCGCCGCCACCACACTCGACTCGGAGCTCGGGCTTGGGAAGGCGATCAATATATTTATGAGGTGGGTGAATGCAGACCCACCACGGCCATGGCGTGGCCTCTCAAAGCATAACCTAGGGTCTGCTCGAATGCAGTATTTAGGAGAATTCGTTGTGGATTTACCCGCGTAGGTAACACTTCAATAAATAAAATTATATTGTTGTCATAATCCACCTGCCAAGCACAGAGCATCATTTATAATCTGCTAAGTTAAAAAATGATAATCACAGCATTTATTTCATGTAAGCCAGTTACAGGTACTTTTGAACTGTCGATACAAAGATAACAATGAATGTAGCTATAACAGGTCCCAGTCACAAAGAATAAAAACTGTAGTTGTCCATTCCAAAGCGTAGATCTCTACGGATAAGAACGGGAAAAAGCCTCCATGGACACTCTTTTAAATCAAAATATTGTTACAAAACCCTGGTGTTGAGTTTAGTAGGTAGTTGCAGAATGAAAAACAATGAGTTTTAGTTTGGTTGAAACTTGGAAGTTTTGTTTTATTTTTTCCGTGAATATCCACACTATCCACATCAACTAATACCTACAAGATTAATGAGCTAACAATAAATTGCTTTGGATAACTACGATCATTTCACCCGAGGTGATAATGGTCGTCAGTCTGTTCATTCATATTACAGGTGTAGAAAAGGGATTTTGATAAGCCCTGGTTCCCTGGCCTTTAACCTTTTTACCGCCAGGGCATAAACGCACGCGCGTACCCTCCATGCCAAACCAAAATTTCACCTACCATTTTGTAATTATATTAAGTTGTGTAGTTTGGCGTACAAGGCACGCGCTTGCGCTTGTCACGTAAATGAGACTACGGCCGAAAGGTCAATAATGCTAAAACTCTCCAACTTACTCCTCCCATCACATTCCAGGTATGGCTACCTCAGCATCTGTATGCGAGTGGTCCCCCGCAACGACACCGAAGGCTGGGTGTTCCGGGAGCCAACAGTCTCGGTGTTCAGGGAAGTGGAGACTTTGTCCATCGCACCAACCCCGAGACACGCCAAGACTCTGTTCGACGGGGACTTCCACATGGAGTTCTGCGATAACCTGAAGCAGCTGCTCCAGGCTTATTTTAGAGATTTTAGTTTTGAAAGGTACGTGGTTTAGTTGCCTTGGAATTTCAACCTGCAGATTACGAACTGCCGCAAGCACGTCTTGTTGCTCAAGTGGAAAGTTCAGACAGTCAAAATATTACTTAATTCCAAACTAAACCTTGAGAATACAGTCAGTCAGACTATATTATTTTCAAGACCTTTTTTTAGCTACAGCGTCTTCTTAGTGTCCTGGAACGTGAAAGCATCAGGCTTGGCTACCAAAAGGGCACTTAGCATGGATTCAGCTAAGGATTTAATTTCTTGCTTGAAGTCTGCGAGAGATCCTTACCTATCCACTCTCCTCGACTCTTCGTTGATAGATTTTCGATTTTCTTCTATGGTTACCTATTCGCCTATACCTATTATTCAGATGGATAAGTTCGAGAACTTTAGCAGCTGATATCTCGGTAAAGATGAGACCGTAAGTACTGATTGAAATAGTCCACTTTGTTCAAACAGTGATCTAGAAATTCTAGAATACAAAAGATCTCTTATTTGTTATTACACGATCGATTTACCTAAATGATTCTATAAGTGTGTCTTTAACTGTATTTTTTTAACCTTTCAGACTAGAGCGACCATGGCGCGCGTTCACCGCCGGCTGGCCGACGGACATCATGGCGAGAAACCTCGGCATCAACTCCTCCTTCATCAACGGAGACCACTGCTATGTCCTCGTCAGAGTATCCAGGTAACCATCTATCTTACCTTTTAGGTTTAGGCCGGTTTACAGCTAAGAACTAAGGATGACTGAGCTGGGTAATTCCCAACCTACGTAATGATGAAATCGACGCGAGGAGAAAAAATTGGTTTTCATTTTACAAACGTGTGTTTGTCACTTGTTGAAAAGCGACCAATCGGCAATAAGACGCTACACGTAGCGGCATCTTGTGGCAAAGTTTTCAGCAAGGAACTCAATGATGCAGCTAGTGCCGCATAGATGGCGCTAAGTGTTTTTACTTATATTTAGCAGTTATGTGTCTAAATATGATCAGATGCATGAACGTGGATGAGACGAAAGGAGTAGGTACGTTTGAGTCGTAGCAGGTGGCGGAGTTTCTGCCTAACCTAAGGGAGAAAAAGCGCTTTTTATACACACATCAAAAAAAGTTTGTGATCACTAGCATAAGCTGATTTATTTTTTTAAATGGAACTGTATCAAGAAAAATTCTTTGTGTGTTTTCTTTAAATAGAAATACCCTGTTTGAAATAAAACTATTTTTTATAGAATGTGATTGCAAACTTTTTTACTATGTGTATGTAATTTTTAAAATATTTATGCTATTCCATCCTCATTCCAGGTTCCGCGAGACAGCTAAACTAAAAGACTTGCCAGGCAACATCGCAGTAGAGGACGTAGTGTACGATGCGATACAAGAGTCGACTTTAGGCGATACAGCGTCAATAGCTGACTTCATTAGGAAGTATGGGTCGCACTATATCGCGTCCTATATAACTGGGAACTCGTTGTATCAGGTGAGACATATTTACTTAATTTTCGTGTAAACTTTCATCATCAGCTTCAATTTGCTACTGAAACTTTTCAAATGTAAGTCACAGAGTTCGATCCTCGGCTACTTTCTAAAGTCCAGATAAAATACTCGTGCAAAAAGGGTCTATCCTGACGGATTGGTCCATATCCAGCTGTTGAAGCTTCTAGGCTGATGTAAATTTTAGTAAGGACAAAACATATTTTTTTAAAGCAATATTCAACGAGTGGCATTGACAATTTGCTCCACAAGAAACATAATAGGTCCAGCAGTGGCCAATAATTCACCGAATCGATATTGAAATTATTAACATTTTTGTTTTCAACACATTGCACGTACAAAAATCTTTATCCAACCCCAGGTATTTGTGTTTTCTCGAGGCGTGTACTCTCGGATAAAGGAGCGCGTCAAGACACGCGGCATCTCTGACATACCGCTCACTGAGATGAACAATTTCTTCTCGCCGCTCTTCGCCGAACATGTTGGCGCTGTCAAGGTTTGGACTGTGTGTCATATGGAGCCTGATTCTACATTTTTTAAACTTTAATGTATCTGTGCCACAGTATACAGCGATTGTTTTTAAAAGATTTAACAATAAACACCTATATACTATACTGGTGTGATCGTACTGAGCCGACCGGACAGCGGACATGCTGCGAATAAAAGACTTTTGCAGATATTTTAATGTATTATCTGTCAAAGACCAGTGTCCTCAGTAATATCCGGAGTCTAGATCGCTCGATTTGACTGCACCTGGCTTATCAAAATCTAAGGAAGAATCAATAATAATAAGACACTTTTTATGTTTTTCATGAACGATTTCAAGAGAATATAGAATCAGGCTAAATAATGCATGAAACGAATCCATACATCATCATTTCGATCACATGGATGGCATTATGCATTACTTCTCCATCAGAAAACTTCTTTTCATTCATAACATTCTAAAATCATCGTATTGTGCATGACCATAAATGTCATAAAGTACATCTACTTTTCACATTTTTCACACAATTCTCTCTCTTTCTCTATTTCTGATCATCATTTTCATTGCCATTATTCATTTTAAATCTTCTCACAAAATCAAAATAAACAAAATAATAAGTCCTAGTACTTATCTAAAACCGTCATTTTAAGAACACTACCGAAATAACAAATAGGACAGTAAAAATAAAGCCTCACGCAAAAATTAAATCAGTAAGTATTTCTAAAAATTTTAACGAAATAAATATACATAGTTAGCAAAAGTATTTGAAATGAGACAACAGTATAGGTACGAAAGAGAGAGAATATGACTAAAAATTAAAATAACTCGAAAAACAAATGCAAAGAAGTTTCCAACACCAGTCTAAACTTGACAAAACCCTGGAGTACACACCGTACAATTTTAAAATTGGAATAAAATCATGAATCTTGTCTCTGCTCTCACTCCAGGTGTTTGTGTTCTCTAGAACGGCTTACTCTATGATCAAAGAGAGGCTAAAGAGTAAAGGAGTAGCTGATATTACTGCTAAGGAGCTGGAAGGCTACTTCTCGCCGTGGCATGCCAAACATATAGGCCAGATTAAGGTAAAGAATACGATGTTTCAGACAAGCTCCAGAAAATGTCGAGTCAACTAGGTAGAGTTACATAAATAATTTAAAAATCAAAGTCTCGACTGCAAATATTCCTAATTAAATTTAAACATACGAGTATATATATCGACCATAAACAAAATCACGGATATCATCCCGTAAGTACTTTTATACGAGTATAAGTTTTACAATGTTTTTGTAATCGCTTTTTTAAAACCCTTCATTTTAATAACCCACTCCATACGTTTGGTTACTTTTTTTTTTATTAACGTAGGTATTAGTATTTCGCGCCAAAAACCCTATTTTTTTTTCCAACACCTATTTATAGACACTTGGGTTTTTAAAACAATTAGAACAATACTTAAAAAGTCACTTACGGGATATCTTCCGTGATTATTTACTATTTTTAATATAACGATACCTTGACTGTCGAACTCCATCCAGTGGTTTGGAAGATATAAGATAATAAAGAAATTTACAAAGAAACATACAAGATACGCGCGAAAAACATAACCCTTCCTTGGCAGTCGTGTTAAAAGACATGGGATAAAGACAAAAAATTAAGAACACCAACAGGACTAAAATAAATGACTTATGCACCATTTCATTTTATTTATTTTTCACTTTTACTATTTTTCATTTAATGACCGCTGAAGCTTTAGACATTAAAGATTATTCTATTTGCATCCTAAAATTGTTATCTATTTTAACTGCAGCTCATCTAAAAAATCTTCTTTTCATGATTTAACCTTGAGATGATGAACCAAAAATTTTTCATTGCATTTCATGAATCATGATAAACCACTGGTCTTTTATTGAGAGTCCTGGCAATTTTTTAACATAATTCCTTTCCATTTTCAGGTGGCCAGTGGAAACAAGACCGTAGAAAACTGGGCGACAAAACGCCTTAGAGTCCATTACTACATATTCTCATACCCCAGCCTATTAAAACTACATGGAGAACCATCCCTCCTAAGAAGTCTAGACACATTACTAGGAAATGAAGCCTTATTACAATTAGAATTAAAAACATTAGCCCCTGCATTCAAAGATGTGAAGAAGAAGAAATGGTTCGAAGAAGTCATAGACAATTATTTAAAACTTTGGGAAAGTAACATGTGACGTAATATAGTTAATTGTTTAGATAATTAGATATTTTTGTGATGTAACTTAAAGAGCATCTGTTCAGGCCCACTTGGACCGAAGATCGCTAAACGCTTTGGTTGCTAATCAAAAAAACAGTCTCCGTCAACGAGTAAATACATCATCATCATCAGCCTACATCAGTCCACTCGATTCTCAGCAACTCTCATCCAGTTGCTACCAGCCACCCTGCGGAGATCGTCGCTCCATCACCGAGCCTGATAGCGTCCTACCTTTCGCTTGCCGATTCGTGGACTTCCCCAACGGTCATCGGTTCTACGGCTTATATCCACCGTTGAATCGCCACTTCAGCTTATGCATTCTGTGAGCAACATCGTTAGCTTTGGTTCTCTATCGGATCACCTCATCCCGGATACGATCTCTGTGTTTAAAATAAGATTAGCGTTAAATATGTTTAGCGATTTGTAGTGCAAGCGGCGTTTAGTTGCGAAGATTAGCCGGTCATAGTCATCATTATTTTGTTCAAAATGTTCGACACGGCCAAAGCAAGTAATCTCATAATGAAACAATGCATAAAAGTGGCATTTTAGCTACTTTTAGAATACAACGAACATATTTATTTTATTGTGAATTTTGAATTAAAAATATAGTTTTAAGTACAATAAAATGGAAATGAATTTATTAACAAAAACTGACTACTTATTAGTTGAAATAGTATAACGTAAATGTGGTCTAATAAAAATAGATTTTAATTGAAGAATGATATGAATCAAGTTTTGAATGGTTTCGTATTACAAGCTATATTTTTGTACATAATATATTTTTACAAAGTGCCTTGTATTCTTCCAAGATTATTTGATAAGAGGATTAAAGAGTTAAACATGTAAAAAATTATACATGATTCCATAATAGGCTATGAGAGAGGCGTGATTAGTATTAACTTCTAGAAACAACAAGGTGTCTCGACAACGTTACGTTTAAATAAAAATACGATTCGTAACCACAAACTCACCTTTTTTGACAACTTGTGTCTAAAGTTCTACCTAGACCTAGGTAAGTACTATTTTGGCCATCTAGGTACATCTTGCCAGTTCATTATTCTGGAGAATTGGGGTGTTTCAATCTCATAAAGTGTAAAATATACAAGTTAACAGCCATAAGTTAAGTACACCAAACCACCGGTAGAGGCGCTTACGTAGGTTTCTATACCTACTCAAAAACGTGGCAATTTCATAGTCTACAATGGAATTATTATTACAAGATTCTCAAACTAAGCCATTTGAATTATGTCCATTAATATAGATAACGTTTGACTATTTTAAATGACAATAAAATATAGTTGTAAACGTGCAATAAGCGGTTTCGTGAGGAAAACGGGATCAAACACTGTATGCATTTAGTTTCGAATAAGTAGTTAAATTATAAGTTAAAACATTAAGGTGGTGTAAATATTATTACTTTGATAAAAATAAAGTTATTTTGTGACTGAGGTTGTGATTTTTCTCTGCAGCTAATACACCTTTACCTAAGGCCAAGTCTTAACCACAACGATCGTCACACGAACACACGACATTCGTCTTCATTTTGTTCGGCGAACCCGAACGTACGTGTTCGCACCGATAGAGGGCGCTTTCCAGATTTCTAATACAGTGAAGAAATAAGAGCGAATAGCAGCTATAAAACGCGATCAGCGAAATAGCTGTCGGTTTGATCATTGTTTTGGAATATTAAGAGTGCCGTTTAACGGTTGAAACATCTCAGGTCGGAATCGCATTTTCCAGAAACAGCCTGCCGAGCTCCTGCCGTGCGGATCGTTGAAAGAAGCGTGGAACAGTGCGATTCCTGCTGCTAGATGAGTTGCAACCCTAAAAGCGCTGATCATGTTCAGGGGTTCTACGCTCTAAATCCGTCAAGAAAGATACGGGCCCGTCCGAAAGTATCTTGAAACATCGAAATTGAACCCTACTCCCTATAGTACCTTACTGTAATTTTCGGATTCTTGAGTTTTGAAAACACATCCGGAGTTCATTCTTTGGTTAAAACGTAGGTTAATCTTCAAGAAATACAGAGGCGAAGTTATGTTGGTAACGAAATTCTGTTATCTTAAGAAATGGGGTCATAAGATAATTGGGATAAACCTGCTTGATGTTACTTACATTTTTGTTTAAGCTGACAACTTTAGACAAAGTACTCACTTCGCGAGGGCAAAGACCTAGCGTTATCTTAACATAATTCTTAGTAAGTTGTGAATGGGCTGTTAACGGGCTGTTTAATACTTTTAATTGGTAAGTACCTATAACTTGTCTGTGGAGACGGGACTAAATGTACCATCCCACACACTTTGTAACTACATATGTTAACAAATTAACATTTTGATTCTGGGTGTGAAAACGGATGGTCTTTATGATGTAGCAAATTTGGAGAAGCCTAAAGTCCGACAGAAAACTTCAATTTTGCTTTGTTTATGGACTGATTGGTCCCTACTTATTTTTATGTTTAATAGGAACATTGCACAGCCTAGCACATAAAAACATTTACCTAAGTATCTAATGTTAATATGTAGTACTTCATACAAATCGTTTCCTATAACTAGCTGGGGATACACCTCTAGACTTGAGAAGTATGGAGATTTTTTCCAAACAAGAATTTGTGTGGTATACCTACCTACTAAAACAAAAACACCCGATTACTAACCGAAAAATCACGCTCTTATTAAATTCGGGGTTTGCAAGGTAAAATCGACTCCTCCTATTGTTGAAGTCGGTTAAAATGTAGCCTATGTTATCCGGGCCATAATATCCAATCGATTGACACCTTATTCATCAAAATCGCTACGGAGGAACATACGTGAATACAAACACATAAGTACTATCGAGGACACTCCCACCTGATCACCACTAAGCTTATTTTTGCTTGCACTTACAACATAGAAACGCTCTTTAGCCCCGCCGTAGAAATAACGAATGAAAAGATACTAATCGACCGAGCGTACTGACGACGCACGCCAAACGATAGTTATTGTTATTTTGCGCGCCAAAGTTGACGCTTTCCTAATAGGCCTAAACTTTAAGGGGCCGTGGCTCGACGCCTCCGCATGATTTAAGCGAAAAAAAAATTAACTGATCAGGCGGAAAAGACCACGACTGTACATAGACTGCTAAAATCATAAACCTTCCTTTTAGCTTCGCCGTAGTCGGGTAAAATCAAGATGGTTTCCAACTGTGGAGTCATCATTGCCAGATCACAAGACATTATTAGACTCGTTACAATGACATCATTGACTTCTATATAAATCCAATCATTAACCACAGTACAAAGTCACTTCATCCAGCCAGGACGGTACCTACGTCATTTAAAAAACTCAAAACAAAATCAGCAGCTTTAGTAAAAATGAACGCAAATAAACTCATGAATAAAGACCATTATTAACACAACGGTCGAATTCACAAGTGTTCACAAGATAAGGGTTAATTCACACAAGAGGTGAGGCGGGGTTATCGCGTCGCGTGAATGGAGCCGTCTGTACCAACCTTGATTTTTAGTTGGTTGACCAATTTTATTTAGAACATTTGTGTAACAACTTTTTTGATTGACAAATTGGATTTGATCTAGGTATACCAATATTATAAAGAGGAAAGATTTTTTTGTTTGTTTGTACCAAATAAGCTCCGAAACTACTGGACCGATTTTAACCATTTTTTCAGCAATAAAAAGCTAAATTATCAGGAAGTAGCATAAGCTATAAATTATATTTATATCATGCAAATTAGCTGAGCTTTCACAATGTTTGCGGACAAAGTCGCGGGCGAAGGGCTAGTTACTTATTATGTAGAAAAGTTTTCGGAGGTAATTAATAGCAGCACATGCGAAATAGAAGCAAATTGAAATGAAACAAATCTCCAATCCAAATCTCTGCTTAATATTTGATGTTTCACTCAACTAATGAGCAGCATTCTGCTGTAAAATCTTCTTATCTCCACAGGAAACATTTTTGAGCTTAATAATTATGTTCTTATTTTATATAAAACTAGCGGTGTCCGGTTGATGGCAATAGGCTCGCCTTCTATGACACAAAACTGAAACATAACCCTGCTATATGTGGGGTGTACTGAGGACTAGGAGCCCTCGCACGACGGCATCTATCAGGTCCCAAACTAAACTATCTTTCAAGCTGAAACCAACTACCTATACACATTCACAAAATTTCATTGATATCGGTTGGGTGGTTTCGGATATTAGCGTCTACGCAAACAGTGACAAGTGTATTATACATACATACATACTTATTAACATAACAACAGCGGGATCTATTCTCAAACAGAGTAAAATAACAGGTGATTCACTAAAGAAACATGATCACTTTCAGAAACCAATCAAATGACCTGCTAATTGATAGGCATAGCAAGAATGGGCTTATAACCGCTTCTTATTTACCAACTGTGATTGTTTATGTACAAGTTTGATCTTTCAACTTAAGCACGTGGCTTCTCAGTAGGTACTGACGCAATTTATTTCTATAAAGGGTGTAAAAAACCTCTTAACGAAGCCGAAAGGCATTTGTTCTCCCCGTCATTGCGATCATTTTTTTGTTCTACACCATTCCTGGGGACCTTCTAGTTACGGAGATATTGGGGGTCAAAGTTCCAACTTTTTGAGAAGTTTTTAATGTAAGATTATTACTTTAAAAACCTCCACGGCCCCCGCACTATTCAATCCATCCATCAACACAATGTTTTGAGTGCGTTACATTGAGTTCTACCACAAAACATGATTTTTCACCCCAAAAAAAAAGTCGTTTCCCAGCAATAATTTTTGCGTAAAATTACTTAGTTTAATGTACAGAATGCTTGGTTGACGGCTTCGTGATGAGGTTGTTTACACTCTGTATACTGGTTATACAACATGTAACGTAATTAACGCACACCCTCAGACACCCCAATTAGTTTATTATGTTATAATCATAATACATGCACTGAATTTTTAATTAAACATGTCTAGGCAATGATTATTTAATAAATTAGTTTTCCTAATTCCGGAAGAATGTTGTAGTCACAGTACAAATCAACGAACGCACACAGTCGCATACGTAGGTCTTATACCTACGTATGCGACTGTGTGAGTCTTGCTAGCCTAGTAGGTATTCGCTCGCGTTCGAGACAGCTGTTAACGTCGTCCCTCGACTCAACTTCAATAGAAAAGTTCAATACATTTTAATGCCTGTTTTCTTAATTGATGTTTTAATTTAGAAAGCACTTCGTCATTTTTTATCAAAAGCGTTCACTATCCAATTTTTAAAATAAACTAACGATTCTGAACAAAGTAATTTCAGGATGTGCGTTAATTATGTAACATGTTGTATACACCCGGAAGATATATAAGACGAATGTTTTTGAATGCCTAAGAGCTACTATCGTCATCTTATCTTATACTTTTCCCAACCACGTCCAGGGGTTCTAAAATGGCCGCTTTAGCAGAATCAAAATATGAATCACGTTAAAGAAAAAAATCAAAATGGTCTCTATAGTTATGATTATAAAGTCAATTTTTAGTAATATAATTTTTAACGTGATTCATACTAAGATTCTGCTAAAGCGGCCATTTTAGGCCCCCTGTTAGACTGGTAGGTGACCCAAAGGCTGAATGGAGCTGAATACCAGTATTTTACATGGAGTGACTGCCTCATCAATCTGATCACCAAAACTCAGTTACAGGGTATGCATCCACGGAATGGGACGCCGTCACCTCCTTCTGCGAAGCAGTAATGCTAGCGAAGGAGGTGGCGGAACGTGAGAGGGAGATATCCTCACGTCCCGGCCGCCGCGGGAGACGCCCCGGGCGTCGGGGGCCACCGTAGGCGCGGGCCTGTGGACGGGGAGCTATGGGCTAGCTCGCCGTCCGTCCGTCTCATGACGACAGGCGTGTCGACGGCGCGTATGTGTTCCACGCGCGCCTCAAAGAGAGTCAGCAATAGGGAAGGGGTCCGCAAGGGCCGAAGCCTGCCGGGGCTGCGGGACTATTCGAAAGAGATACCGTGGTCCCGGAACACAAAGGGCGATGAAGGAACATGGATGGGTTTTAGTCAGTAAAAGTGTGACACTCCCTCCCGCTCCGCAAAGAAAAAAAAAAAAAAAAAAGGGTGTGCGTCCAACCATGTTTCGATGAATGGGGATGAGAAATCACCATTATGTGAAGTCTATACACCATTAGCTGAATGGATAAAATTAGAAAAGAGTACCTACATTTATTACATAAGATAAAGTCTGAAAGTGGCGCATGTACCTAATAGTACACCACTATAGGGTAGATGACACCATTAAACAATAATTCCAAGACACCACGCTCTAAAAAAAACACTTTATTTTGGGCCTGAAAACCCGATTTATTTTCAATTAATTGCCAAATTTGATTTTTGGTTGCTTTGAAATCAATAAATAGTAGAGTATCTCAATTGATTGGTGTGTTAGGGTTCTTACAGACGAGCTGCACGTTGCCAACGGCAGATAAACTGCAGCCGTCACCACCTGTCGATGGCTGCTGACGACGCGCCGGGCGGCAGCCGCCGAAGCGTCGACGGGTCGCGACGCTTGCAGTTGTGGCATGCCGCGTAAATATGTCGACGGCTGCCGTCAACACACCGGCGGTAGCCGCCGACACCACAACTGCAAGCGTCGTCGGCAGCCGTCTACAGATGGCGACGGCTGCAGTTTATCTGCCGTTGGCAACGTGCCGCTCGTCTGTAAGAACCCTTGGGTGAGGCACAACATGATTGAGTCTGTACCTACCCACCCTTTGGAAATTAGTCACCACAGACGGAATTTTACTCATCCGCACGCAATGGATTACTTATTTAGGTTAGGTACATTGGGTGTTGGGTTTCTGAGAAACCAACACAATTATTATTCTATTCATTATTTGTACTTACACAATTAAAAGTGACTCAGAGTTTTGTAAAGAAAAAAAGATGCAAACGGGAAAAAAACCGGCCAAGTGCGAGTCGGACTCGCGCATGAAGGATCCCGTACCATCGTAGTGGGGGGAGCCCCCTTTAACTTTTCTTTTTTCATTATTTGTTATAGCGGCTAAGCGGCCACAGAAATACACATTCTGGGAAAATTGCTGTCTATAGACCGAGGGGCGGACAGCGGAGTGAGTGGAGGCTTAGTAATAGGGTACGGAACCCTGAAAATGATAGACAAAATAGTGAAAGGCAAATAATATTAGGTACAGTCGTGGTCTTTTCCGCCTGATCAGTAAATTTTTTTTTCGCTTAAATCATGCGGAGGCGCCGAGCCACGCCGCAATACTTAATAAATTAAAAATTAAAGTGGGCTCCCGTACTACGATGGTACGGAACTCTTCATGCGCGATGCCGACTCGCATTTGGGCGGTTTTTTTTTATTTTCTTCCATTCTTCAACCTTCACGGTATACTCTCTCTCAAGACTCTTTAATAGATTAAACAATTAAAAGAAATTGCCACATTTCTATTTTCTAACTAATAACAAAACAAATCGATCTGTCGCTCTGACTACTAACGATAATTTAATTGAATCCAATTAGAAACATTTATCAATATATCCGTGACCCATTAGACTAATTTTTTCTTACATCAATATTAAGATGAGTTTAATAGATGTAACGTTATAAAAGTTGTACTGGGATTTTTCCATTGGAATATAAACTTTAGGGTGTTTAAATAAAAGTGCAATATTAGTCTTTGGTGAGACTGTCAAAGTATCAACCGAATTTTAATATTACTGATCTGGTTGGTTCCAGCTATCTAGCATGTTAGTTAGTAATTAGTAGTTCCATGTAAAATACTGGTATTCAGCTGCGTCCGATTGGACTAGTAGTTGACCCCGATATAGTTGGGCAAATGCAAACGCATGTTTTACATCTAAGGTACTAAATAAATTGTATATTGCTGTGGAAGAGCGGAGTCTCCTAACACAGGCATTACTTCCTTAAAAGGTAGCTCCAATCACCAACTACTGTAAAAGTTTTTAGTTATGAAATAAAGATTTTGTATTTTTTTTTTGTATTTTTGTATGTTATAACAAGTTGCAAAGGCATTAAAAATAGAGACCAGAAAATCAAAAGTATTATCTGCAAAACGTGACAATATTTGATTAAAAACACGCCACTCAAATAAAATTCCAAAAAACCAGACTGACTCACGTACAATGCAGACACAATTCATCTTAAATCCTGTACTAGGAAGACACAACATAGTTGCTCACTATAAAGTGCTATAAAGCTCGGCAAACAGGAAATGCATGCCAATCTGTTGCAGCAAGTGAGAAGCGAGCTGTCATATGTATCAGAGATGTCCAACTTTTCGTAGTATGTAACAAAGTACCAAAGCATGGTACTACAAATCAGTTTATATCTGCAGCAAGGCCTTGAATATTATTACGTATATTTTTACTACGTATATTAACTCATTCATCAATTTCTTGCTGTAATTCTAATTTATTTCGAATCATAG
The DNA here is from genome assembly GCA_963853795.1 of Xestia rhomboidea. Classification (NCBI taxonomy): domain Eukaryota; kingdom Metazoa; phylum Arthropoda; class Insecta; order Lepidoptera; family Noctuidae; genus Xestia; species Xestia rhomboidea. Next base: position 8,433,600 of record OY970770.1, on the reverse strand, counting down.
CAGGTCTTCTACTTTTTTTCTACTTCACTGATAGTCCTCATTTCAATATTCACCCCTCTTTTTGTCACATCATCTTTCAGACAGTCTATCCATCGTTTCTTTGATCTTCGTCTACTCTTATAGCCGCGTAGTCCTGCTCAAAAGTGTTCTCACGACATTTTTTCCATTCCTTGACCACCAATAATCATGCTTAAAACTTTTCAGTCACCGATGATTTCTAATTCTATTTATTTGAGTAACACCACACATGTCTCTTAATGAATTATAATATCCTTGTTAAACTTTTGACCGCCATAGTCACGTACATATACGTGACAAGCAAGCGCGTGCCCTGTACGCCAAACGACACAAATATGTGACAAAATGGTAGGTGAAATTGTGGCTTGGCGTGCAGGACACACGCGTGCGTGTAAGCTCTGGCGGTCAAAAGGTTAAACGTTGCAAAAATAATTCCTTAACAAAAGAAAACCAACAACCTACATTTTCGTCACACACAGGCCACACACTCATGTTTACAAAAAGGTTTGTCACCCCTGCTCCACTGATAAGTACCAACCAACTAATCTGTTAGGTCAAGTTCACATGCTGTTTACTTTGTCGAGTTATTAGCAAAATGTGAAAAAAAAATCAGTTTATTAGTCGCGTTGCCGCGGTATATAGCTTTTAGTATGTGTTTAAATATGTACGTGTTTTATTTTGTAGTTCTATTCAGTTCTCTGCATTGTTACAGTGAGGAAGACCTAGGCTATAGTTTAAACATTGGAAATGCTATCGATGTGTTTGCGAAGTAAGTCTTGGTTTTAAATATTGCGTTGTGAAGTATCGTAATCTTATTTTGTGTGTGTAAATTACAATTAACTGTGTTTAAGGAAAATAATTAGTGTAGCCAAATTGTGTTCGTGTGTTTACTGGAAACTGTAATACAATAACAATTTTCGTTAAATAAATTCAAGATGAAGAAATTTTCAATATTTAGCAAAGGCCTGTTACTTATGTTTTTTTTTTTAAATTAGTCTAAAAGTAAGATTACAGGCTTCATTGCTTATCGCAAAAACGTCAGAGCCATTAGTAATGAATTTTATGTAGTCCATTGTTCTGGGGTCAAATTATAATGTAGGTACTTAATAAATCTCTTTAGAGATGTCCAATTTTCTTATCAGAAAAACTAAGTGTGTTAACCCCTAAACTTAAGTTTAATAGATACGAACTATGGATTACTTTTTTCAACTCTACAGTTAATAATGTGTGCTAATAAGAAATAATCAAAAAATATAGGCGAACTTGGTGATACGAGTTATATAGTGAATTTATAAATCCAGTATTTTCACGAATTGACATTGTGATATTTAACCAAATATCACTCAATAACATCCAGTTTTGAATTTGAGTTTATTTGAGACCTTTTCAAATCTACTAGCTGTACAAAAATCTTTTGAGGCAGGCCCAAAACCGGAACTGATGCCGCCACTTTTGAATTTTCATTACAATTTCTCAAGGCAATGTCACAAATGTTTACCAACAACATCTCTCTGTCAATTTGATTCAAGAGCCAAAAGAACCATGCGTGGCATCACTTTGGTAGCCCGCGAAAAAGTTTTTGCGTAAGTAATTTCGAATATTAAAGGTCACTCGCAAAGAACAATCACCTTAAGTAACGCTAAAGAAGAGTTCGACAAGTTCTCAGCTTTAAAAACTCAATTCAAAAACCAGATGAAACTAGCCAAAAAAACATCAGTACGCACGGCGACCAATCGAGCTATACTAAACCAGTTTATGCAGATCTCTGATTGTACGGGAAAACTATACAAAGCGAAGCCAAGTTATACTGGAAATGTATAGCTTTGTGCCGCCGTGTACCTATTGTCATATCAAACTACCCCACAGTTACGGCGACCTATCCCAGGTAACGCAAGTAATATCAGCAGACTACGAAGGAGAAGAAGGCGACGATCCCATAGTTCCCTTTAGCGAGAAGAACATACGAGTATTCTCCAATGTCACCAGCAAAGAGACCAAGGGTGATGCCGATGGGATCACTAATATGGAACTGTTGCTGTGTGAGACGTTCGAAGATCTGCTCGACGCGTACTTTAAGAATTTTCAGATACAAGGGTGAGTAAAGATAATCAGTTTACGTAGCAGATTTGGAGTGTAAAAGTATCAACAATACAGCGGAGTTTAAACTCGTTCACTCACAGAAAAAAAAAAATCTGTAAAAATGGCGTAAATATTATTTAGTCGCGTGAACTACTTAGCTTGCAAAAAAGAGATTTTAGTGTGGATTCGCGAATAGTTGTTAGCAGATACTTACATAATAAATCAGCTGCAACTATCACGTTCTGATCCCATGATTTACAACTTATGCACGATTTATAACGCGGGTTAAAACTAGAACAAGTGTACTGTGATCAGTGTTGCGATAACACAAAAAAAACTCTTACTTAGCACGAATAGCAAGTTGACACAGAAGAAGAAAGAAGACAGTGCCCTTATACGCCATACATCAAGAATCATACTAACATTCCAGACATAAAATTCCACTTTTATCGTTTTACAGAACAAACAAACCCTGGAAAGCGTTCATGGGAGACTGGATTCACGACGAAATAATGCGAACTTTCGGCATAGAATATGATCCAAAACCTGACTGCTGCTTCGTACTAGTCAAACTCACGAAGGTCCACAAGACTGTAGAACTAGGCAATCTAGAAGGAGTAGCAGTAAAGGATTATGTCCAGAGAGCCATTGAAGATCTGAATGTAACTGACACGGCAGATGTTAGGAGGTTTATGAAGAGCTACGGGACGCATTACATTGATTCTTATGTAACGGGGAACATAATTTATCAGGTATGTTCTGAAATTTGTATAATAAGGGAAAACTTTGAAACTGGTATGGACATTCTTAGACCTGATGAATGATTGTAAGGTCAGTGCTTGGATCTTCAGTAGGTACATAAACAGGCACGTCCCACTTTAGGGCAGGTGTGGTTCCGGACGTAAACGAAAATCGTACAGCCATTTCAGCCCATTTTCTATAAATAATTTAGTTACTTGATTTATTGCTTGCCCAAAGTTGACCATTGAACTGTTTCCAAAAGTTTATAGGTAACATTTTGCTAATCATGTATGTTGTCTTCCAGGTGTTCAAATACAAAAGACGTGGGTTTGACATGTTACGATCATATATCGCATTGCGCAATACCAGACGAACGGGTACTGCCAATCTTCGTTTCTACTTCTCATCGTATTTCCTCAAGCAAGTTGGTGATATAAGGGTAAGTTATAATAAACTATTTTGGCATCAATGGCCTGTCATAAAATAAGAATATTGTGAAATGATTAGCAGAATCCATCCTTCTTTCATTATTCGTAGATCCAAGTAAAGCCTTTTATTGAGTTTAGCACAATATACCAAAGAGAAATATATGGGGGAATAGCGTAACGGGCGTACATTCATTATCTAAGCGGCAGTCTACACTAAATTCACCAAAAATAAACAGCAAACCTAAGCAGTTCATGGTATGATTCCAACTGCCTTAACAATAGAAAAAAGGCATTCCGCAGGGCAGCATACTTAGTCCTTTACTAATCCTACTATTCACAAATAACTTGCCAGTCAAGATCAATTAGATATAAGCACAAATATCACCAATAACCACGTTTAAATTGGCATCCACAGATAGCCAGCGGCAACAAGACCATAGAATCTTGGGCACGAATGAATCTCAGAGATGGACAATACTTATACTCAAGACCAAGCCTTCTACGATTGAACTACAACGCAGTTTTAGTCAGCAAGTTAAACAGTTTAATGGACAAAGGAGCCTTAATAGGCCTTAACCTGAAGACTTTAAAGCCTTTATTTAAAAACGAGCGTAAGGCATACAGTTTTGCAGAAGTAGTAGAGAATGATTTGCAACTATGGGAAGTGAATGCTTAGTTTAATGTTTGGAAGATTTTGAGGCGTTTTGTAAACGCTGTGTTAATGTAAGTTTAGATTCTTTAATTCGATGAGTTGTGTTAGTTTCTACTTAAATTAGGTACCTTAATGTGTGATGTCGTCATTTGATTTAAAGCAGAAGAGTTTCAGAGTGCCATAGCTTGGGTAGGTGTCGACCGTAGGTCGGTGGTAACTCTTTGATACTAAGCTGTTACTGAGCTAGCCTACCGAAGTAAGGAGTTTCAATAAAAATAAGAGTCCAGCATATACTGGTTTTGTTGCCACTGACTGCGCTATCTTGTACTTTTTAATAAACATAAGGTACTTGACCTCATGTGAAATCATAAGTTACTGAGCCGCTTCCTGAAGTCAAATCATTCATTTAAAAATATTTAACACGTTCGTGAAAACTAAAACAGAAATAATTTTAAAATCTACCTGAACGCTGTAAATACCAGTATTTCATTTAAAATAACAATAAAACAATTTTAACTAATAAATTAGTTTCAATTTAGTTTATTTTTAACATTTATTAATACCAAGTTTACAGACAGCAAATTGTCACATAATTATCATTAAATATAAAACTTGACTTCAAATCATACTAAGCATAACGTAAAAAAAAGGTGACCAGAGCACAAATTAATTATTACAATTCATAAATCAATAAGTTACATACAAAAAAAATACATTATATATTTAGAGATCTTAAAAGCTTGGTCATACAAACAACTGCTTATGGAGGAAGCGCCAGAGTAGACCGCGAAATTCAAATTCTCTTAGGTTTTTTGCAATATGCACGTAATTTTTGCTTCACTTTAATCAATAAAATACAGTACTATCAACCCAAGAACAGTATTAAAAGTTCAGCTGCTAAGTTAGTGCTTATCGCACAAAAATAATATTAAACTCCTGCAATTTTCTACGACAGTTCAAACGTCCGTAGCTGTCGCGGCCATGATGTGACGTCATTATCCACAATCTGCATTGTTTACATCAAATTTTGTTGGCCTTAATAAAATAATTTTACCAATTGTTTGTGCTGTATTCAAGTAGAAATTGCAATAACAATATTATAATAAAATTTTAGTGAAACTTTTAGCACTTTTCAAATAAAAGTGTTTTTTTTGACACAATGAACTTTGACGTCAATACCAGCGTTATCGAGGACGGTGTTTTTATTTAATCCAATATTTTTCGATAATCTAACTCGCGGACTAAACAGAATCATATTTTTTTAGACAGGAATCATCCCTATAATTCCATTGAATGAATATAAAAAAGTAATATTTGTTGCGGTCGCATTTCAATCAAGAATTTAACATAGAACCTGACACTGACAAATCGAATCAAATTTGAATTTCGCGGGCTACCTTGGGTTTCCACCTTAAGATCTTTCATTCTCTCTGCTTTTCAACAATTATTTAAAGCTAACTCGTATTTCTCAATCTTAATCTCTTTAAAGCAGTTTAAAAGGACTGCAACCATGATTATTTTGAACGCTCATATTCATACAAATATGACAAAGATTTGGACCGTTTGATTCGCCTTACCAAGCCAAAAAACCTTTATGTTTCTAGTTCGTTAACAATAACATTTGAATTGTACTGTTTCACTCACTCATACCGAAAATCGTATATCTGTTCCATGTGGGAATTGCGAGCTCATTATTGTCAATATAAACAATTATTCGTGCGACCTAAGTACGGTGAATCTAACGATTTAAATGTTTGCAAATTATACAGGGTTCGTTTTTAATGACCAGCGAAAAATTAAAATTAAAATCTAGATATCAAACCAAAAGTGCATTTTATATATTATTGTCGAAAAATATAAAATAATAGTGTTGGCAACAACATAAAAATATTTTTTCTAGTTTAATTTAAGTATCATTACTTGGCAATAATATTGTAATATTTTTTGTAGTGGCAACACTGTCGCACTCTTCCTCTCCCCTTGGCAGCTAAGCAACTAACCTGCGCGGTCACGTTTTTTCCCTCTCGATTGTTTAATTATTAAAGTTTTTACGAAATACTAAGTAATTGTGTCAACGGTTGTGTACCCAAAGCTGTAGAATAAATAGTGTGCTTCTAAACCGTCTTTGGATTGAAGATTCCTCCTGGTACGCAGCCCCAAAAATATTCCTGGCGTGGCATAGCAAGACGCGTGCCCGCCAAATAGTATTCATTTGAAAATGTCCTAAAAATGTCCTAAATCATAAACCAAGTGGGAATCAATGCACTTGTGTGCGTGCATGCACCGCCAAATTTATGTGTGTGCTAACTGTCTAGGTTGTTTAACTGAATTGTGCTGTTGCAATATCCACACGTTCGCTTTTTAGTGGTGGACAGGAATGAAATTTTATTTTAAAAAATGTTTTTTTTTTATTATATCGAAAATATTAGCGATTCTAAACCATCTCTGAAAATTTGGCCGGTTATTGAAAACTAACCCTGTAGATAGATCTGTTCAAACTTTATGGCGGCTCTGAAGTTAGCTGCGAGTGACGGTTTGCGCATTATACAGTAAAAGAAGATACGTCCTCTGCGCCCCGCTGATACTTAAAATTGTGCAGCTTTACGTTAGATATTCCGTGCCAGCATAAAGTTTGAAGAGAACTTTACCACACTGGTTATTAACACTACACTCCTGTACTGTGTGCACTCCCAAACGAAACGTCACAGTTCTTTAGCGCATTGCGACCATGGCAGTTGTCACACAGTCTAAAGTCTACCTTACGATCGCCCTTACCACCGCCTCCCTAAGTCTTAACAAACTACTTTCTAGATAACATCCATAAAAAATACGTATATTTCATGTTCAATTGGTATATTTACCATCAACGGTAAAGGCGACCATTGCTCCAATTTAATTTACTCTCCGAAAAAACAGAGCAACAGTTTTCCCATAGGGGAAAGAGATCTTTTGTATTTTTATATACTTATTCAAGTGCCTACCAATTTTTAGATACATACTTGATATATTTCAAATAAGGCATCGCACAAGCGATTGGTAAAATTGCTGTCAATAGGTCAAACCGTTTCCTTTTTTCATAATATTTCAGGAATTACATATTTTCCTTGACAGCTGCATTATGTATTACTTCTTTTGTTTAATTTACTTCATTTGCGAACACACCTGATCATTCCTAAATTCTAAAGATAAATATAAATTTTCTGCATTAGGCCAAAACATATCTAACTAAGGTACAACAGAAAATACAATAAGATACGAATTAGAATAGCATGGCGCAAAGATATAAACTTGCAATAAATTAATTGAACGCACTTATTATTATATTAAATTATGAGATTACAAGGTGTACTGTTAGATTTATTAAAATTTTAAATCCTTTTATAAAAGTGCACAATAAGCGAGACGACAAAAAAATCTAATTAGTCCGTCAGATAGACTTCCAAAAAATATTGGACACATATTTTTTTCTTTATACACGTAAACAAAAATTAAAGACGATAAAGTGCGTAGAAAACTCGTGTGACGTCACATTTCGGTACATTTTCTACCAGTGACGTCAAAAGCCCCCACTCATGACCTTGATGCGTTTTATCTTCGTCATTTGTTTTTTTTATTTGATAAAACAAAAAACACGTATCCAATATTTTCGATAATCTAACTGACGGACTAAACAGAATCATTTTTTTTTAGTCAGTCGACATCCTTATTATCATTACAAAGTCTGTCTAAAAATGATTATTAATAACTTTTTATATAAATCGGCCTAAAAATGTTATAATATTTTAATTTAATTTAAAAAACTGTGCACTTTCATACAAAGACGTTATTCTACGTATTCGACTCGTAATTCTAATATTATATTCTATCGGTTAAACATGTCTTTTATCATAATTTCTTAGTTCCGATTACATCGAATCGACTGACAACCGGGGACAACCGGTTTTTTTTTTAATACAACAACAAATAGCAAACCCAACATTCATTTCATGCAAATAATTTTATAAAAATCTCAAATTCGTCAGTCATATAATATTATGTGTAGGTATTATTCCTGTCAAAAGCTCGACAAAATTCCTTTATATCTATTAAGTGAGTCCACTTAAACGATATTCTATATTTCCGTTAGTCTTTTTTTTATCACCGCGTACCAAATTGAGTCAGGGAAATTATTTGTTCAGCAAATTGACTACTTAACTTGTCCTTAGATTTAAATCACTAATATGTAGTAGAATAGTCCATTAATACAACTGTCAAATAATGACAGTTGTATTAATGGACTATCCATCAAACATGCCATATGGATGCATGTCATCTATATGGACAACAAGGCAAACTGACGTAGTTAGTGAATTTGATTAACAATTAATTCCAGTGACTGTTCATCACTAAATTTTCTTTTAGAATCCCATGGTTTAGTTAACCATTCAGTTGCCGACTGTTTACTAAGATTTAGAGTAGTTATAATTTAGTACGTCCTAAGTCGCAACCCAAATATAACGACCAATATAATCCCTACCTCACAATTCATCCCCGGGAGCTTACATTAACAGACTGCGGCAAACGTTTGGCGTATTTGTGAAAATGTTTGCGTTACAAAATACAGGTTCAAATTCGCTAGCGGAATTCTACAGACTTGTTGGGTGTCGAGTTTTTATGCCGCCCATGGGCCTCTGACTTGGCTTTACATGCCGTCAAGATATATCTCTCAGGCATATTGGTTTCCTCACGATGTTTTCCTTCATCAAAGCAAATGATACAGAAGAACTATAAAGTTTAAAAAGAAAAAAATGAAGCTATAGTCACTTCCCATGGCATAATAAATGTGAAAGTCTGTAGTTAACGAACTAAAAGATCATTGGCCCAAAAAAAAACATCAAATATACATTTTTTCACGTCTGTGGAATTTCGCTAGCTAATTAATTTAACCTTGTATGTATATATACCCTATCTATAAGACAGTAATAGCCTGTTATTATTGATATACCATATCGTTATTGAAATAAGGTTCACTTTGCTAACGCAAAAATATCCACAAACACGCCAACTGTAGAACATTAACCATCTAATGTCGATACTTTAGTTGTGCCGTACCTGCTGCTCTCGGGTCCTCTCCCCGGGGCTTTGACGTCTTCTTCTGATCTCAGTGTATCTCGTAAGTGCTGGTGACGCGAGTGCACGCGTACTGGTTGCGGGAGACACGCTTGCCGTTGAGGAGGAGGAGTAGCGGATTGTTTATGCGGATCGATTTGAAGTCGTAGGCCTGCAATTGTTGGTTTTTTTTATTAGAGTTTGGTATAGTTTCGAGTTGTGTCATAGGTTTTGTTAACAACAAGTGTGGTGGTAGTATATGTATATTGGTCATATTAGAACATTTAAAGTCGATCATGCGTGTGTGAGGTATTTTGAAATACTATTAAAATGATGATGAGACATGTAATCCAGAATGGGCCCATGTTTTGTAACATTCTTGCCAATGGTATGGTCTTTGCCATCTTCCAAAAAAGTTATAAAATGGCCGAGGACCAGATAGAACATCCCCATTCCCGATTAGCTGATATAATATAAATATCGCTGGACATTAACACACAGCGCCATCTGGTGCCACACCAAGCAACGAGGCTTGTGTCGTGGATACCAGATAGTTGATATACTACATATATACTTTTTGTTTGTAAGTATATACTCGGAAACTAATGTCCATGCGCATTACACAAACATTTGCTCCAACCGGAATTCGAACCCGGGACCCTAAGAACGTAAGGCAGCCTCACTACCGCTGCGCCATTCGGGTCGTCCTGATAATGATGATGACAATTCCACAAACTGAAAGCCTCTATACAATCGGACATACAACTTATGCTATACCCTTAAAAGGGCCAATTCTGTCCTTACAACAGATAAGATACAACTCTAAAGCAGACAGTTACATACCACGTCCTCCGACTCATGCTTATGTCTCCGCATCAGTGGTTCGGGTATGGCCACACAGTCACCGATGATGGTGCCACGCCCATCCGCCCAGTTGTATACTGTAACCAGCACGCACTCCATGCTTTCATCCACCAACGCGAATGTGCTGGAATTTGAAAATATTAAGGTAAGGACTTTTGTTGAAAAACAGTCTTTTAAAATAAGTTTTGGGAAAAAAAAATAATAATTTTAATGTGTTTTAAAAGCTACAACCCCAATATTTACATGCAACCGATATAAACGCCTAATTTTATACACCTCTCAGACCACTTTCCTCGTTGTTCTAGCATATCTGCTGAAAAAATAATCCTCGGTGGTCAATCAGATAGCGTTTTTTTGTCCGTTACAAAATCAGTTTTTGTATAGCATACTGAAGGCAATCAGATCCACTGTTTTATCAGTGTATGAGGACGTCAGATGTAGTAAGTACCTGTGGCCAGAAGGCTAATATAATGCAATGTAGTAAACCTTAAAGCCCCGTATTCATTGGAAACAAAGTTGAGGAACAGTTGCACAACATCGTTAATGTCCCGTAACATAAACTGTTACTAGTAAAAATGAACCACTTTTGTTTACCATGAATACGGAACGGATTTAGTATGTTGCCAGAAAAACAGCAACATATTGCCAGCAACACGAAAACATGTAGACAGCAACATGTTGCCAGCAACACGAAAACATGTTGTCAAACATGTTACACAACTTTGTTTCTCAATGTATATGTGGCTTTAGCGACACATACCACACAAATGATCGTTCTATGACTCCTTCTTCAAAGTAGCTGTCGATGACAGGTCGGGCAGTGTTCCAAGCAGTTAAACTAAGTGTCCATTTTGAAGGGGCAAGCATTTAAACAAGAAAACATACGTGCGTTTATAAAACAGAAACTTACAAATGGGTGCTCGTATTTTTTTAGCATGTTAAGATGACTATTGGTTTTTTTCTTACTATACTACCAGATACGATTTACCCTACAAAACCTAGTAGTCACCTTAACTTACAAATTGGTGCATGAAGCCAGGTCATTTATTGATGGCGAATGATGGCCAGGTCATTTAAGGATAGCGGGGTCTTAGTTCGCCCGCTCTCTAGACCCCGCCGTCCCCTTCGAACCTAACCTGTCCGAGTCGGGTGCCCCAAGTCCCGAGCTCGCTTCGCTCGCTCTTGCATTAAATATAATACTGATTAGGTTACTTTAAACCCTGCAGACAGAAATAGGAACGCCGCGTAGCGGCGCTTCGCAGACTACGCCTTACTTGGGAGTTTTAGGTTTGCTTTAATAGGACAGCATAATGTAAAAGCTTTGGTTAAAATTTCACATTATATTGGGGTTTTAATTTTGGTGATCATTTGGCAGTATTAAAATGTTTTTTATAATTATTTCACTAAATAAGTCTAGTAACATAGTTATAAATGGCTTTCATATTTCTACCGGGACTTAGCTATACCTAAATATATCAAAGCTAAAACTATCTTACTGCAACATAAATATGATCTAATTATATCAGGTCTGTATTCCGTCTTTGCCAACTTTATCTGTGTGATCCGATGCCATTGTAAACTTCTGTTTTAAAACTAGCAAACCTAATTACTAGCAGTCTTGGGCCTTCTGTAGTATACTATTATGGCTTATTGTGGCTCGTCGAAGGTCTAAATTATGCTATAAGTTAAAGATGGTAGGTATACAGGTGGCAAATTATGTGTTAACAAAAGCTAGCAAAATACATCATTAGTCTATACTGATATTATAAAGAGAAAAGATTTGATTTTTTGTTTGTGTGTTTGTTACTATTTAACTCAAGAACTACTCAACCCATTTTAAATGATCTTTCACCATTAGAAAGCTACATCTTTACCGAGTAACAATAGGCTATAAATTATATTGATGTCATGCAAATTATCCGAGCTATCACAATTTTTCGCGGGCGAAGTGCTAAAATAGTATAAATACGCAAACCTAATGTTAAATTACTGTATTAAGAGTATTTTTTATTATCACCACTTTGCTGCACCTTGCGCCATAAACTTTGGCATTATCAAATAATTAAATCGAATATTTACCAAAAATCATGAATGAATAAATGGAATGATTAGGGTAACTAGCAGAAGCTACACATTATTTACATTTAAAAACCTTCGTGAAGATGATCCATTTTCATTCAAAGGTCAGCAAAATCCTACCAGAATCGCAATACATCACCATAGAGTAACAGACACTTACAAAGGTACAGCATTCTCATTGTGTATAGAGCCAACGACTTTGCCCAGGATGATCTTGGCTTCGTTGGGCCCGTCTTGCAAGGCATCGATTCGGACGCGTTCCAGCGCCACCTCGCGGCGGTCGGCGAAAGCGTGGAGAGTGCCCTCGCCGTAGAGACCTAGCATCTTCTTGTCTATGGACTGGGCAAGGGGAAGGTTTGTTAGTTCATGATCTTGTCTGTTAATCTGTTTGCGATTTAAGATGTCGAGTTCTATAAACAGTAGCTATTTTGAGTGGCGACTAGCCAGTAGTAATAATTTTTCGTCAGTACACGAAAAACTGACGACGACGAGTGTCTCTGTTTTATATATATTATTATTATTACAAATCAAACTTGACGTTACATGAAGTTTTGTAAGAGTTAGACATTTTTGTAAGTAGGTTATTAAAAAAAAAACTACCAAAGCACAAATACACATGTTCACAAACGCCAAATTAAAATGTGCTGAGGTATTAGGTCGGTGGTATCACCAATTAGCGAGAACCGAGCAGAGCTAGCAAGTAAAAAAAGATTGGTTTGTTTGTGTTGCAGATAAGACATACTAACCTGCACCATATTAGCCAGTCGCTTGCCCTTAAGCTTGCCTCGCGTCTTGACGAGCGCATGCGCTGAACTGACGAAAGTCATCAGGCGTGTATGCTCCTGTTTCGGTGGCTCCCATGGCGGGTCCAGACGGCTGGCGTATTTGAAGTTTTGGAGCGCTTCGTCGTAGAACTCAGAGTATTTTAGTGCCTGGGAGAGAGTCCACGGAAGAAGTGTTAGCTATTAGTTTAGCTTATCAGAATACTGCTGAGAGTAAAGCTGTAGCGACAAAGCTGACTAATCCACGGGTTGAGGTTGAGGTAACCACTAGAATCACAATTTTATTAATTTTGCTGACAGCCAAAATTTACGTTTTATTGACACTACTAGCCATATTAGCGTTGGAACAAAATATTAGCGGCATAACTTTTCTTTTTAATCCTACTTATATTATAAATCCTACTTATATTATAAATCCTACTAATATTATAAATCTAAAGTTTGTGAGTATGGATGTATGTTACTCTTTCACGCAAAAACTACTGAACGGATTTGGATGAAATTTAGCACACAGATAGTTTATAACCTGGATTAAAACATAGGATACTTTTTATCCCGATAGTAAGATCCCTTAGGACAATTATGAAACTTCACGCAGGCGAAGCTGCTTGCAGAAGCTAGTTTTTATATGTATAACAGTAACTTTTCATTTTTAGATTAAGAAGTGGGATATTTTCAAAAAACTTTGCAGCAAAGCAAGCATCATAGTCTGCAATGCTGTTTTTCAATATTTTAACAAAATAAATATATATTAATAAACTTACAATTCCCTTATTGTAGTACAAATCAGGTTGTCCCTTAGCAATAGGATCTAACGCCGCCTGCCTATAAGCTTTCATAGACTGCTTCAGTGTATCCGGGTCTTGAGCCACCATGAAAAACTGGCACAAGTAAGCATTGCCCAGCACAGTCCAAGATACGCCATCTTTAATATCCTGCGCCACAGCTTCCCTCGCAAGCTCTACGCTTTTCAAAATGGCCGGATGAGCTTCTGTGCGCTTCTTGTCGCCGCTTTCTTGGCGTAAGATGATTGAGAGGCAACGAAGGGATAGGCGATTGCGTTCCTAGAGAAGAAATTAGCAAGATAAAACTCGATTTAAACTTTATTTTTTGTGATATGCATAAAAACATGAAATAATTATGAATTGGTAATTGCTATTAATAAGAGACAAGATGGCTGATGGCGCAAACAAGTGCTAAAGTGGAGACTGAATGAAGTTGGGTCAGACTGATTGCCGAAGGTGGGTACAGGATGTTGAGGAGTACCTGTGAGAGGCCTGCAATGGAGCAATGGATCGCTATAGGCCGAGTTGAAAACAAAAATATGTGATTTAAAAAAAAGGGATGATTATATATTCAGCTCAGCAATAAAAGTGCAGTACCACAATGTTTGTAACTCCCAGCTTAAGTACACTTTAGACCAAATGCTCAAAAGAAAAAGGCATAGAAATGATTATTGTCAAATTAATACTTCTGTTGAAAACAATAACAAACTTGTCTCCAAATGGGCTCATTCCAATTAGATCAACATCGACACGCTAAGAAGAACAAGCCATAAATAAAAACGGCCAAGCTATAAATAAAAACGGAAATGGAATTAAAATGTGACCTATATATTTTAATTCCATTTAGTTAAATCTACATCATGAAATTTCTCCACTCTTAATTGGCCAAAAAAACGGGGATATTTTGTTTTTTAATTCACCAATAAGCGACTGAGGATTACTATATTATGTAAAGTTGAACTAAAAAAAACATTTTTTTTTTACATAAACACAGTATTGGATGTTTTTTCTTTAAATCCGTCTTCTGTTGGTGCTGAAATAAAAGGAGTTTAACGTTCCAAGAAAGTACCTAATAATCTACCTTCTCTTGGGTTTGTTTCGTTAGCCAGCACACATCAAGAATAAATAACTTTAAAACAAAAAAACATGATTTTGAAACAACTTTAAAGTCACATAATTTTTTATTTATTTTTGTTGAATGACTAAACTTAATTTAAAAAAACACGGACAGACAGACAAGAGAATGATTAGTTTCTGGAGCAGTTTCCTAAAAATAGGAAACTGCTCCATTCTTCTCAGCGTGTCAATGGCAAATTTTTATTAAATATGTTTGACCCAAAATTCAGCTACGGGAAGTCCGCTCGCTGATGCAGTCATAAGATCGTCAAGTGTGCAGGTGTCAGGGGATGCGGCGCAAGATGAAAGATGGGCCATTGTCTGTGGACACACACCGCATACACATTTGAGATCTGAGCCGTCCATGAACCCCCATCTGAGGAGGTTGTCTTTGCTACGGCCGACCAGGGTTCGGAGTCTATTCAGAGATTTCCAAGTTGGCCACGGCAAAGCATACCCAGGTGGAAGGCTTTCAGACGGTTCGATGAAGCCGTCAGGGGGGCTTAAACAGCTTCCGCCAGAGATCACATCTTGCTGTGGAGCTGCAGCAAATACTGTAAAACAACTTACATGTTTCAATGCCCCCTCAAAGCTTGCCTTCGCTTCCTTAACATTCATATTCTTCCAATAGCATTCTCCGAGTTCATTCCACGCATCAATAAGATGTGGGTTTAACTTGACCGCCTTGCTGAGACACTGAGTTGCTCTGGCATCGTATGTAGGGCATATATTGTAGCATCGACCCTTCATGTACAGGAACTTGGCACGGTGAGTGAACGGGATCTGGGAGTCCACTGAAATTTGATTTGATGATAGCTACTAGCTGATTTGTGTATCATTATTATAGCTTCATTTTATTTAGTAAAGTTGTGGTATGTGGTGAAATTCTAAATAAGATAAAGCAGCCAAGACTCATTTTCTTTCAATTTGTGAGTTCTCTGATGATTAGAATAGTCAAGTTTGAATGTAATAAACTGGGTATACATAGGTATAGCTAGTATCTTTAACAATGCTATGTAAGAAATAACTTTCATGCCAGTGTCCAGGTACAATGTCTTGTGAAGGTACACTATGTGGTTTTGAGTGAGCAAGTGAAATAATAGTAAATAATTTCCAGTAAGTTTACTTTCTGACTTGTTGAGATTGTTACCTGAATTTTGTTGTTACTTGAAATTGACCAAATAAAAATTCGAAGACATGTGACATCTACCAACCCACACTGGGCCTGTGTAGTGGACTATAGCCCATTCCCTCTCATAGAGAGGAGGCCTGTGTCCCAGCAGTGGGAACATTAATAGGCTGATGATGATGATGATCGAATAAGTTCTTTCATCAATCTCATTGACGAGTATTATTAGAGACTCTCTTACATTTCTAGCGTAAGACGGAAATGAGAAAATGTTTTGACCATGACATAATAAAGCAATACTTAACTTATGCTAGATAGAAGAATTTCTTACCGTCAATTGACTCAAATTTCTCAATTAGTACTTCTTTCTTTTCCTCAACACGTTTGTACTTTTCTGTTGCCAATTCAATGGGGTGGTTTTCAAAAAATAAATCCCTGAATGCATAAAGATCTTGTAGCTGTTTCTGAAAATACGGAACAACAATTAAAGACTTTTATTATTTTTCGAGGTATTTTGTATTTTTTTTAGTTCTCTTTTTATTGTCCCTCTCTTTTTTTAAGCGTTTATCTGGCAGACATGGCCTGCCCAGTCCCATTTTAGTCCCCCAGCTTGATAAACTATATAGCCAATGAGAATTCTGGAGAGCGGTGTGGTGTTTCTTATCTGGTCAGTTATTTTAATATTCATTATGCTGCACTCCATCGCTCATTGGTCAACCATGAGTTTGGACTTGTGGATTGGTTAAAGACCAAGTCTGTGCACTATTTGTCAGGATGGGGAGAATACAGCTGTCTAAAAGCTTGCATTTTAAAGGCATGGGTAAATCGCCTTTGAATAGCTCTTTCATGACCTGTTTTCCGTGCCTCTTGCCACTTCTTAATCTTATCTCGCCTGGAAGGAAGGCAGTCGCTGCAGAACTTACACAGGGACAAAAGGCACTATGTGCAAGATTACATCTTCTAAAGCTGTTAAAGAGAAGAGTACCTTGTCATCAGCGAAGCATAGATTTCTCAATCTAGCCTCACCAAGACAATACATCTCTCTTCCCAAGCGGTCGCTATTGTTCTGGACTTCTTCTAGGGTACTTGTAAATAGCTTTGGAGATGGCTGGTCGTCTTGTTTCACTCCCTTATAAATATTCTGAATTGTGGGCCTATCCCTTCTAAGTTTATACCAGCTGTACCATTAAAAATATTTTGTAAAAGACGTGTAAGTACTATGTAGATTCACATTTTGTTTGCTAAAAGCTAAATGCGTCAAAGCGTCAAAGATATTATAACGAATGCTTTCGAGTAGTCCACAAGGTAAAGTGGGAGATTAAATTCTAAGGATTTTTCTAATATCTGATTGATGGTATGCAAGTGGTCGGTGGCAGAAAGTCCACAGGACGAAAGCTGCTGTATTTAATATTGATAGATTTGAAAATAAATAAATGATTGATCGACTTGTTTCCTTTCTTACCAATAAGCCGTCCATTAGTTCGTCTACATTCTCCACAATATCTGCATCAGCATCGGAGTCTAGAGACATCTTAATGTTTCTAAACTCACACCTGAATTAATTCAATAACCAGTCGAGATTTTAATTTAATAAATCCCGGAATACCGATGATACCATTCGAAATCCTGAAAAACTAACACACAGAGGTGACAGAGGTTTACTTTTAAGTTGTCATTTGTATTAGACAAAGACAGCAATATAATTCCTAAAGCGAGACATGAAAAAGAAGCATTTTAGGAATGCTTAAAATACTAGTTTAGAGGTATTTGAAACGCTGATTGTCTATGATATGTATAATTGATTTTTAATTTTCTCATCTGGTGAAAACTATGGGAAAAAGTATTATCAAGAATAAAACAATGCTAAATAATTCCTTTTATTCACAGATCAATACGTTTAATTTCAAAGGTAATTTGCAAAATAGGGCAATACCAACATTTGTTAAATTGTTTGGTCTATCTCTATTATGGTATGAGCAAGAAACTTATATACTAACTGGAATGAGGACGGGCAAGCCAAAATCGTTCCGAGCGAGAAAGCTTCAAGAGTGGATGTTGTCTCTTTCTAATAGGGTGTCCAATAATCATACTAACTCTTGAGACAGTTACAGAGTAGCAGTTATTTTATTATTTAATGATGATGAGCTGCAACTCAATAGCATTCTAGGCGAAATAGCTTCAAGAGTGGATGTCATTAACTTTTTATGTTAACTTAAATGTATGTCTGTACCGTCCAGTTGCAAATTATCAATTTTGCACCCTGTCTATCCAGACGACTTTTGTATTTGGGGATTCGAGGACTCCGTTAGTATTATAATATATTTTTTCAAACAAAGAAAATCGCATATTCATGCTATGACTGTTTACCTATAATGTTTTAGTAACATTCGCCAATATTTATTTTATATTCCGAAACCATTCATTTTCACTCGCAGCTCGCCAAATGGATTCTTTTGCTGGAGAAGCATGGAAAAATCCCTAGGACACGGCGACTCTTTTCTTTTCAATATTTGTAGTTAAAAAGCAAACTAGGTACTACCGAAACCATGTGCGATGTCCGATGTTTCTAATTTATATAATATACTTTTGATTACTATGTACGACAACGGTGTTCGAAACTACGAACTTACTTACTTAATTTATTTGGATATTTCCCATTTGTCAATCTAAAACTTGGTAACCCTAGTCGTAATAAACAACCAAAGTTAAAAAACTTCCCTAAAAAACGAAATTCCACATCCAGCAAACCCTTACTACTACACCCCTTCACACAACACAATTTTACCATTTTTAAAGCGAATTATTTCACTTTTATACAATAAAGTACTTAAATGACTTCAAAGCGAAAATGTATCGGCCATAATTGTTTACATCGGTGACAAGGCATGACAGGGACACCATCCACCTTTGTCGGTTTCTCGCTCAGTACGTTTTTTTTTTCCTTTTCTATTGAATCCATTGTACAAATTTAAACTCTAGGCTTTTAAGATAGTTTTTTTTTTACTTTTTACCATTTTGTTCGTACTCATTCCAGTTAGTAAATTTTCGCGTTGAAGTCATTTAAGTACTTTTTATTGTATTTAAGTGAAATAATCCGCTTTAATTATGGTAAAATTGTGTTGTGTGAATGGGTGTAGTAGTAAGTTATACCCTTACTTTCGCTGGATGTGGAATTTCGTTTTGCAGGGAAGTTTTTTAACTTTGGTTGTTTATTACGACTAGCGTTACCAAGTTTTAGATTGACAAACCGGAAATATCCAAATAAATTAAGAAAGTAAGTTCGAAGTTTCGAACATCGTTGTCGTACATAGTAATCAAAAGTATATTTTATAAATTAGAAACATCGGACATCCTACATGGTGTCGTTAGTACCTAGTTTGCTTTTTATATAGAAATATTGAAAAGAAAAGAGTCCACCGCACCGTGCCGTGCCATGCCGGTCCTAAGGATTTTTCCATGCTTCTCCAGCAAAAGAATTCATTTGGCGAGCTGCGAGTGAAAATGAATGGTTTCGGAATATAAAATAAATATTGGCGAATGTTACTTAAACATTATAGGTAAACAGTCATAACATGAATATGCGATTTTCTATGTCTGTAAAAATATATTATAATACTAACGGAGTCCTCGAATCCCAAAATACAAAAGTCGTCTGTATAGACACGGTGCAAAATTGATAATTTGCAACTGGACGGTACAGACATACATTTAAGTTAAACAACAAACCAACTGTTACCCATCTGTACTAAAATTTGGTGATGTGTCGTCTGGTCACGGGGATGAAATCTGCAATATGTTTGGCGACTGTTTCTTTTCGAACTTCCAAGAGCGACGTGACGCGAATGGATCATTAGCCTCTGCGAGAGTGGATCAGTCTACTGGTCCCGTATCAGACATCTGCTCTATTGATGTGCGGGAGGAGGAGGTATTTCGCTTACTAAAGCAAGTGGATATTAATAAATCCCCTTTTTTTTTTTTTTTTTTTTTCGGATGGGAAATCATCAAATGACTTCTCCCGCTCTGGGCTGAGCAGGAGGGAGTGTCAGACTTTTACTGACTAAAACCCATCCATGTTCCTTCATCGCCCTTTGTGTTCCGGGGCCACGGTATCTCTTTCGAATAGTCCCGCAGCCCCGGCAGGCTTCGGCCCTTGCGGACCCCTTCACAGTTGCTGACTCTCTTTGAGGCGCGCGTGGAACACGAACGCGCCGTCGACACGGCCTGTCGTCATGAGACGTACGGACGGCGAGCTAGCCCATAGCTCCCCGTCCACAGGCCCGCGCCTACGGTGGCCGGAAGCCACCACGTGGCCCCCGACGCCCGGGGCGTCTCCCGCGGCGGCCGGGACGTGAGGATCTCTCCCTGTCCTGTTCCGCCACCTCCTTCGCTAGCATGACTGCTTCGCAGAAGGAGGTGACGGCGTCCCATTCCGTCTCGCTCCGGACCATGGCACGAACCAGGGCCGGGAGCGAGAGGTCGCCGCCGCCGATCGCCACCTCGAGGACACGGCGGTGCTCCACCCAAGCGGGGCACACCTCCACAGTGTGCTCCACCGTGTCCTCCGGCCTATCCTCACAATGATAGCACCCGGGCGTTTCCTCCCGCCCGATTCGGTGCAGGAACTTACCGAAACATCCGTGTCCGGTAAGAACCTGCGTCAGGCGGAAGGTGAGGACGCCGTGGCGTCTCTCCAGCCACTCCACAAAGAGGGGACTTATCGCCACTATTGTGGCGTGCCCTGCACGGGGTTGCGATAGTCGCTCTCTCCATGTCGCCATGAGATCCCGCCGGAAGTCCGTCCGCTGAGCGACAATTTGCCGCGGCAGCGGAGTTTCCCCCCGGCGTAGCGCCTCCGCATTAATAAATCCCCTGGTCCGGATAATATTTCACCGATTTTTATAACCAAATGTGCCAGGTGTCTATCCATTCCATTGACAATATTACTCAAACGGTAATTTAACTTGGGAGTGGTGCCTACAATCTGGAAGTCAGCGTATGTAACACCGATTCATAAAAAAGGACCTAAGGACAGCGTTGAAAATTATAGACCGATCTCCAAACTTTGCGAGTTCGCTAAAGTTATGGAGAAAATAGTACACGTCCAACTATCTTCTTCACTTAAATTAAACTTTTCCGAACACCAACATGGTTTCATAAAAGGTCGATCCACCACATCCAATCTCGTGGTCTGTAGTGACTATCTTTCAGAGCATATGGCCAAGAGGTCTCAGGTCGATGTTATATACACTGACTACAGTAAATGTTTTGATAGAATAGATCATGCACTCCTAATGCGCAAACTGTTAGAGATTGGTGTGAGGGGTAGTTTATACAGATGGTTTGTATCATATGTCGAAAACAGATGCCAGACTGTAGTCCTCAACGGTTATACCTCGAGAGCGATGTACATCCCGTCGGGGGTTCCCCAAGGATCCTTATTAGGACCCCTTTTATTTAATATCTTTGTTAATGACATCGCCTCTTGCTTCCTAAACTCTAAAATTATATTATATGCGGATGACATGAAAATTCTGAGTCAAGTGTCAACCGTTGAGGATGCACTTCTGTTACAGGAGGATCTGGACCGGTTCCATGATTACTGCGATCGAAATAGGTTGGATTTAAATATTTCAAAATGTTATGTGTGTACATTTACTCGTAAGCCAAACCCTATTATTTTTGATTACAAATTATCGAATACCTCAATTGCCAGAGTCAACGTCATCAAGGATCTTGGGGTAACTTTTGACTCGAAGCTTTTGTTTGATGCGCATATTGACAATATAGTCAACAAGGCTTCTAAAGCGTTGGGTTTTATTTTTAGGGTCTCTTCTGATTTTAAGAATGTCAAAACCATCAAAATTCTATACTGTGCTTTTGTCCGTAGCCATCTCGAATATGCTTCTCAAATTTGGAATCCTAATTACAATGTAGCATTCAAAGCAAAGCATTCAAAGGCGATTTTTAAGGTACACTCAATATCGTTCAAATACTTATCTTCCCAACTATACTAGTCGGTGTAAGAAATTTCATATTCTTCCTTTACAAGAGCGAAGAAAAATAGCAGATCTCGCTTTTCTATTTAGTATAATGAACGGATCTACTGACGTCCCTGAGTTGGTGGCCAAGATTGGACTTCGTGTACCGTCTGTGTTTCTTCGGAGACCTCATCTCCTTCATGTACCTATAGTGAAAACTAACTACAGGCAAAATACATATATCCTAAGGGCATGTCGAATGTTCAATATGGTGTGCCGGGATGTTGAGCTTGATTTATTTTCAAATAGTGTCCAGAAATTAAAAAAAATGTTAAGTAACTTTTTCTTTGAAGTGTAACTTTGTTGTCTTATATTTTTGTCTACTCTCTTTAGTTGTTTCTCTGTTTAATTCTCACACGCTGTATGTACCGTTTTTGTCAATCTATACATAAGTTTGTATAAGTGGAAACTTGTAATTGGCTTTCTTCTACATATTACTTCTGACTACACGAATGTATTAGCTGTAAGTTTTCTTAAAATTAATAAAATAAAATAAAATAAATAAATAAACATAAAAAGTTAACGACATCCACTCTTGAAGCTATTTAGCCTAGAATGCTATTGAGTTGAAGCTCATCATCATTAAATAATAAAATAACTGCTACTCTGTAACTGTCTCAAGAGTTAGTATGATTATTGGACACCCTATTAGAAAGAGACAACATCCACTCCCGAAGCTTTCTCGCTCGGAACGTTTTGGCTTGCCTGTCCTCATTCCAGTTAGTATATAAGTTTCTTGGGTATGAGTCTATGCTATGTATTCTCTTTGATTGTGATTGTGAATTTGTTATTTTGAATAGTTTTTAATAGCTTTTCTGCTTTTGCGAACAAACAGAAAACGTATGTCGCATAAATATTTACCCATATTGTGTGTCTAACGCTGCGAAAACTACAATGGCATACCATAGAGACATCATAGTGGACAAAGAGAGTGAAAAATTAAAATGTGCACTGTGTAACAAAATATTTATTCATGATAGTGATATCTTGGTAGATGAGCACCTAAGCAACCCAGAGCATAAAAGTTTGCACATGCTAAGGTTGATGATTCAGAACAATATTGTGGTTAGTGGAAAAAAAATAAGTTGTCATTTGTGCAACCAAGGTTCTGATGTATCAGATGTATCAGACCATATACTTAGCATTTATCACAAAGATAAGAAGAGGTCTGTGAAGAAATTGATTGAGAAGGATGGAGGGTTGATGGTGTTACCAAAGGATATAACTAAAAATGGCTCATTAGTCAACTGTATGGCCTGTGATCGTTGGGAAGACTTTAATCAAGGAGCAGTCCAATCCCACATTGATTCTGCAAGACACAGAAGAGCTCGATCAATGGCTGTTCAACCACTAAATGCAATATTCTCTGTTGAGGACAACAATGCAGATCTATGGTGCAAAATCTGTCAAGTCTACTTTGAAAATTACATAGAAGTCATATTTGAGCATGTTGATGAAGATCCAGTGCATTTAAAAAATCTTAAAAAACTACATCTGTTGATCAAAGATCAGAATATAAGTATTGAGAAATTCTTGTATGAGCCTAAAGAAGATAAGGCTCTCTGTAAACAGTGCGGTATTGAAGTACCATGCAACATTGATAATTTGGATAGACATATAAAGGGTAAACAGCACATCAAGAGTAGGGCTACTTTGAAATGAATGAAATTTTCAAAAATTGCATTATTGACCTATTTATTTAAGCTCTTTTTTAAATAAAATATTTATTAAAATTAAATGTCTATTTGTTCTCTGTTGACCTTCTTTTAAAATATGAAACAGACACCAATCGTCATTGAAGTTCTAACACCATAATTATAGGTAAATTTTAGGGGTTTAAACTGTTTCCTGGAGAATCTGAAGACTTGTTGTTTCAGCCAATCAAAAATCATAAAATGAAATTTTACCATTATCTGGATAGAATTATGCAGTTTTTTCTCCTGTAAAGTTGCTATTTTTGACTTATGTGGTGTCAGAACTTCAACACAGCATGGATAGTGGATTTGTGAGATCTCCTCAGTGAGTACCTAACATTCTCTGAAACAATAAATACCAGTATAATTACATACATAATCTCACGCCTTTTTCCTTGCATGTAGGCAGAAGACAGCGAAAAGGTGAAAAGCTTTACCCAGTTCAGCTAAGCAAGATCCCGTTTCAAAAAAGGAATTTGATTTGATGAAAATTCGAGCGAGCTACCTAAATGTTTTTTTTAAATACATTACATCACTCCTGTAATACGCGAAGGGTTAGGTAGAGGTATAACTAATCGCACACCCACATTTCACTAGTTATGTTTAGTGTTAAGTCCCATGTAATAGGGGGCGAGCCTATTACCATCAACCGAGCACAAATACAGACTTTGTGCCTGCTTCTGAGAAATTCCTGATGGAAAAACCCAATAACAATTTGCCCGACCCGGAAATCGAACCCACTCAGGACCACATGCTCATCAGTCGCAATTGCGACCACTAGACCAATGACTAACTAGTTAAAAAAAAAACACCGTAAATGGTCAAAATCAAAGGATGTAAATGAATCAAATTCTTCTAGAATTCTGAACAACGCTTTGTTAAATTGTAATGTATTATCAATTTATCATCACCACTCACCCGCCCCGCGCGCGACTTTTTTGCACCAAACCGTCCAGGGTGCAAAAAATTGCGAAATATTCGCATGTAATTTGACACTTTAGATAAACAATCGCAAACTACAAGAGTTATAGCTAAATAAAATTTACAGTGAATAGCTGAATAGTTATGGAATCTATATATGAAAAAAAAAAAAAAACTGATATTAATTTGAAACTCAAAAAAAATGTAGAACTTGAAAAACAGTGATGAAAACGGATATTTCGCTATTAAAATATTAATTTGAATTTTTCTAAATATTAAATTTCAATTAAAATAATTTTAAAATAAACTAGATTATATTTCCTTTCCAATAAGACCATAATCTTATTAGTTTATTTACGATAGTCTAGTTAGAATTAAATTAGAATTTGAATACTCACGTTTTTGAACACGGTTATTTACGTACCTATAACTTTACGAAGCCACTTGTTTTTGTATATACAATTTAATAATATGTTCACAATACTAATTATGCACTGTTTTTCCGTTAACACACACGTTTTAATCACAAAAACACTTATTTCTTGTATAAACACAATCACTATAGGTATTTAAACCTACCACCTTTCGGAGGCGAAATACTCAACTTTGAGATTCGAAAACTAGATTTCCTCTATGATAATATAGTAGCACAGATTTTCACGATTAATTTGATATGTAACACTATCCGAAAACAACAATATACATAACAGAACAATTGAAATACGACGCCACACGTCAGAAATGGCGGAGTTTGTTTACATTAAAGTTTTTACTTTTATTTTGACATTTGTCGAAAGAATAGTGTTGCTATTGTTGGTCCAAACGTTGAGGAATATAGTATAGAGTTTGTTACAAGAGGAATAAGCTCTAGAAATAGCAGTTTAATAAATTTTTATTGCATTTGTTGGACGAAGGCGCTACTGGCTGCTTTAGCAGCCAGGGACACTTGGCAAAACGGCAACTGGCTGCTAAAGCAGCCAGGGGCGGTTGAGTGGGTAATCGTCTTTCAGGGATTCCTGGGACCAGTGTGACCATCTCAAAAATGGCGAATCTGCCACACACGGACCCAAAAATCTGCCACACTCGACGTTAAAAATTGCCAAAAATATGCCAACATGAAAATAAAAAAAAAAACGTATTTTCTTATTTTTTTTAAATCAATATTATAACTACGTTAAACGTACAAAAAAACAATACACTTAATCAACATTGGTTTCAAAATTTTCGTCTTCATTTTCTTTGTACATGGATTTTAACGACATATTTTTTAACATTTCCTTGCTTGGTTTAAAGGAGACGCAGTCTCCGTGTTCCTGCACTTCACATACACGCTAAGCGCCGTTAGAGAATGAAATGAAGTAAAAACAAAAATGATTGAAAACTCAATCAAGAAAGGTTATAAGAATATGAACCCTATGACTTCTAACTTACAGCCCACAATCAAATGACAATACCTATGTATGAACAGATCAAGCGGGGAATCTCCGTGTAATCTGCTGGCCTAGCCAAGTTACAAACGATTCGTATCGATTCTCTTTCTACAATCGTAAACGTTAAGTCACGTGGTCAAAACAAACGAATATAAACTTTCGTAGACAAGTTTACATCGATCAAGATGATAGAATGAAATGTATTCGTTTCTACAATCGTGATCCCTACACATCCCATATAAATCGTAGCCAACTTACAGTTTTGACTAAACTTTAAAATTTCCATTCATTTGTTTTGACCACGTGACTTAACGATGATAGATGTCATTCCCATACATTTGGTTAGTTTTCTATAGCGTTAACGATTGTAGATTGTCAACTTGGCTAAGCCTACTTGGGCTGGGTATCAAACAAAGGCATAGGATGCCAGATTGTGAAATAATTTTCTACTAAATATTTTTACATTTACCTTATTTAAATTTTTATTACTTATTTATAATGTAATGTAATTTAAAATTAGCATGATTTTCATTAAAACCTTTGAAATCTGCCACATTTGTAAATCGTCAACATAATATGCCACAGCTTAAATTTTCGATCCAAATCTGCCAAAATGGCAGAAATCTGCCACAAATGGTCAC
Organism: Xestia rhomboidea; assembly: GCA_963853795.1. Taxonomy (NCBI): domain Eukaryota; kingdom Metazoa; phylum Arthropoda; class Insecta; order Lepidoptera; family Noctuidae; genus Xestia; species Xestia rhomboidea. The sequence continues at coordinate 8,407,115 of OY970770.1, read as the reverse complement.
ACTGCCTGGGACAAAATATTAAAAGTTGCAACTGTTAAAAAAGAGTTTTTGTAGCTATAAAGTTTTTTCCCTGGCAGTGTAGGTAAAATAAACTATAAATGCTCCGATTTCTATAGACCGTAGGCTTATTATTAAATGAGATATTTATCATTAGGCACGACAAGATAGTCTTGACAAATATTATGTACAGTCGTGGTCTTTTCCGCCTGATCAGTTAAATTTTTTTTCGCTTAAATCATGCGGAGGCGCCGAGCCAGTCCACCTTAAACTTTAGGCCTATTAGGAAAGCGTCAACTTTGGCGCGCAAAATAACAATAACTCTCGTTTAGCATGTGTCGCCGATCGGTATTTTTTTCATTAATTATTTATTATAAAGTCAACGGGGCGGGGATAGAGAGCGTTTCTATGTTTTAAGTGCAAGCAAAAATTAGCTTAGTGGTGATCAGGCGGGAGTGTCCTCGATAGTACCTACAAAAACAATGTTGCAACATAAAGCAGCGTCCCCACTACGAGCCGCGCGGCTCGGCCTCGGGAGGATGTTGTGGTTTTTTGCAACGCGTCCTCATTAAGGTGAATGCGCCAGGGTGGCCCGCGAAATTCAAATTTTCTTACGTTTATTGCAATTCGCAGGTCAGTGTCAGGTTGAATGTTGATTAAAATATGACTCGCGGCTGTAACACTTATGTAGTTATAGAATTATAATCATCAAAATCATTAATACAACCCTCCAAGCGCATAAAGGGGCAGGTATGACTTTGACCTTGAAAAAGTAAATTCCACCCTCCGCACCTTTAAGGTGGATGCTCCAGGGTAGCCCGAGAAAAACAAATTTTCTTACGTTTTTTGCAATTTGCAGGTCAGTCAGATTGTATGTTGCCTTTGACCTTGAAAAAGTAATTCCTGCACCTTTATGCGCTTGGAGGGTTGTATTGATGATTTTGATGATTATAATTCTATACCTACATACGTCGAGCACCTGAAGCATGCGGGGCCTGTTTAGGGTCCTTGCTCTTGTTTTTAATTTATGTCTCAGTCACCGTTATTTGCCGCAGGACCTTATGCGTACATCGGTGGTTCCGATTATTAGAGGCAGGACAGAGTACGCCTCTGACGTGTGTCTAATTACAGGCCTATTTCGTTGGCCACGATAGTCACCAAGGTCTTGGACAGTTTGATCAACAGTTGGATAACACGTTGAACTCCATGACGCGCAATTTAGCTTTATCTGGGTTATCCACGGAAAGTGCCATTCTGTGCCTCAAGCAAACTGTTCAATATAATACTTCCCGATAAACACTTGACTTTGCTTGTTTTTTGGACCTGACATTTTGTTCGATGATTTAGGATAAAAAAAAGTAGGCGGCCACGAATGAATTATATTTTATTTAGGTAAATGGTGGCAGGAGTGGAAAGTGGAAACACTTTTTTATAGGGTAATGGGTAAGGTAATGTAATTACTTCGGGAACAAAGATATACAACGACATAATTCTTAAAACCCTTATAAATTGTTTCCCGTTATGTATTTTATCAAAATTGAACTCTTTTCTTTAATGTCCCGTATGTCATTACTTCCCAGAATTTAATACTTAAAGCGACACTATCGAATAGTGTAACACAGCGTGTGTTTTTTCCAAAATCAAGGGGTTCGATTAATCAAATCAATATTGATTTTTCTAAAATCTTATGATGCAGTTTTAGTTTTCATCAAAATTTGGCTAGAGACTCCTTTGAGCATTTTTCGCTATTCCTCATAGTTTCGGATTTGGCCATCCAAGCCCACTTGAAAAAGTCACCTGTTGTATATCTCCGAACCCAAATAGTTTTCGACTTTGACGCCAAAGTAAAAATGAGCTTGTGTAATTATTATTAATGGCCGCTAAAAAAAAATGTATCCCAAAATGAATGATCTCCTTTGAAAGATTGTGAAGTAGCTTGATGAGCTGGCATCTGTACAAAAAAGAATCCATTGGAATAATCGCTTTCATACCATACATCACAAAGTTGAGTAGTGGTAATGAATATTACATGTTGTTGGTCCAGTATTAGCAAATTACGCTAAAATCTGGGCATTTTCATGTTTTTTATAATATAATATTTTGAATGATATTTGTTACCGTGATTCGAAAATAAATGTAGAAAAAAAAACACGCGGTGCTGTGTGTTAGCAGTGCTAATATGATGTTAAAAATATTAACACTCGATTGGCCCGAAACTTCGACTTTTAGATGTCACAATTCATCATTACCACTGTTTATTGAAATTGAATTAGGGATGAATTCGTCACTTATGACGAGAGTAATTAATCATTCTCAAATAATGAAGCTTGGATGTCCGAAAACACATTTTTAGTCTCGGCCAACACTGCCGTCAAAGTGGCTATGACCATATTTACGCACTTGGATATTTATAAGGGTAAATTAAGAAACTTGTGCGTTTTAAACAAAAGTTTTAATGACGTTGTCATAATAAGAGCTTTTTATCCAACTCCCTCTAATTAACACACACTCGTAGTATTTGATAATCAGAATATTTGATATTAGAATGTAAGAAGAAGAACAAGCCAGAGCGGAGTTTCGTGTCTTGAACACAGAACATTATACAGAATGGAATCTTTCAATGCCACCTGGAGGGAAAGTACTAGAAATACTGGAGATTACAAATTTCACTCAAAGGAAACATTCCTTTATTTTTAAAAGGAAACAAATCTGCATTCACAGATTTTCGAAAATTCGCTTACCACACTCGGGAATCAAACCGACTAAAGTTCGAAAAAATAACATCCTGTACTTTTTTACATCAATCGATAGGGGCAATCATATGGATCAAATCTCTCTATTAAACATGATATATTAAATGAAGGGAAAATCATGAAATCTAAAGAACAGTTATAAATTCAATGGGATAAATTAGTTATGTTAAAATTATAGGAATGTTTCCTTTGAGTAAAATTTGCTATCTCCAGTATTTAGAGTACTTTCTTTCCAGGTGGCATTGAAAAATTCCACCCTGTATACTTTAGTCTAAACTTTAGACTATACAGGAAGGAATTTTTCTTGAATCCATAAAAGGGGCCTGTACCGAACTGGAACTATAGGATTTCTTCTGACGTTAGTGCCGCCGCCGGAACAAATTTAAAAAAAATGTTGCTATATAAAAATATTCATCCATCATCGATCTGCTGTCAGAGGAGTGAGAGGAGAAAAAAAACTTTTATATCACCTGTCAAACTGTCAACTCAATCCCAAAAAATTTCGCGAAATTTCAAGTTACTCATATAAACCGTAATCCGCTGCTAATATAAATCGTTATTAGTGTAATTAACGTAACAATTGCAATAAGTTAAAATGAAAACGGGTCTTTTATACGGGATAGTCGCCTGCTCAAAGACGCGAGTACGTTGCGTATTTTGCGGTGTTTATATTCCGAAGGCAAATAAATGCATCGAACAACACACAAACGGTGCAAAACACAAGGAAAACATCGAGCTGATGAATGAGAACGGCATATATTTCCGTAACGACACACTCCACTGCAAACCATGCAACCGAAACCTGCCGGACGATGAGTCTGTTACGAAGCACATCGAGAGTGATGACCACGCGAATTGGATGGCGGCGATGGACGACCTTGTCGACGGTGAGTTTATCACTCTAGACGCCTTCTTATCCTGCGAAAAAGATGAGGTGTTCTGTGAGGTTTGCAACAGCAGCGTCAATTGCTCCCTACAAAGCATCGAGGAGCACGTCAACCACATAAACCACCGAGCTAACATCACCATGCGTCTAAAACCTCTCAACGGCATATTCCCAGTAGACAATGAAGACGAGGTCTGGTGCAAAGTTTGTGACGCATACATTGATAACACAGTTCAGAGCATTCTCAGTCACATTGACGATGATGAGCAGCATATGGAGTGGTTCTCTGAGATTGAAGATCTGATTGAGAACCAGGAGGTTTCTATTGAGTCTTACTTGGCAAATGAGCATGAGAACTTTGCGTATTGCAACAAATGCCAGATGGAAGTGTCCTGCAACGCGCAGAGTATTGAAAGCCATGTGCATAGCGAAGCACATTTGAATCAGTTTGGATTATAGAACAATGCCCTGCCTCCCTACCGTCATGGACGTGGCTAATTGGGTTCAATGAGTATTATTTTCAGTTCTGTTAATTTTCCCTGTCATAATTTTATTTTCATAACTTTATTTTATAATTTTTTATTCACTGGTTTGAAAACTGAACATTGTTTGTTATTATTAAGAATTGTTACAATTCACTGAAATATATCACAACATAAGATAATATTGAAGCTATTTTACTGTAGTTCATTTGAAAATTGATTAATTATTTATTTTATTAAATGACAATACTTTATGTCTGGAAGGAAATTATGATATATTTACAGCTAATGCTAAACCTAGGGTTGAAAAAAAAATTTACTAAAGAACCCAGTAACTCATAACCACACATATTTCTATGTTTGCATGCAATATAAATAAATTATAGTTAATGGCGTCAAATATAAACTTCTTCCTTTATTTATTTATAGTTAAATAGTACCAGTGCTTGTATTTATTTACTCTTATGTTATAATGAACATGTAATTATGATCTCCAGAACATCTATAATCAGCGCTAAGCAAAAATAAACATTTTACTCATCTTTATCTTTACATAGTATAGGTAAAACAAAGTTCTCCCGCTGTTTGTCCGCTTAGATATTTTAAACTACGCAACGCATTTTAATGCAGTTTTCAGCAATAGATAGTAATTCAAGAGCAAGGTTTATGAGTATATGCTGCATTTCACCCGTGCGAAGCATGGGCGGGTTGCTAGTTTGTAATATATGGTTGATGAATATGCTGTCCGGTACAGCTGATGTTCCTTGCAGCTTCCATTTAATGACTGATTCAGTTGCAATTGCTTTTATTATTTAGAGGCACTTATTAAAGAACCACTAGCAATATGGACAAAACAAACAATAGTCAATTTGGTTTATCCGTCAGTTTTTACACAACTGCCAGAGAAATAGGAATGTTATGTTTTAATTTATGTTTATATTAAACTCGTGAGCATCTTTTTGTTACACTGTAGTCAGAACAAAAATCACGTATTTAACTCACTCATGTATCACGTCATTTGTATGGGATTGTGCAAAATATCACGGCGACCAAAACCAGTTTATGCAGGTCTCACATTGTTCTCGAAATCTATACAAAGCGAGGCCATGTTATACTGTACATGTATAGCTTGATGTGTCGACTTGTGTAAAGATCTCTAGAACCTAGTTGCTGCTATTTGGAACACCCAAGGCCTTTCATAAAGAATCTTTCACGCCCAGTGAAAATATCTTGCATCGCTCACCGTCATCGATGTTGGTCACTGATTTTGCTGTTTAACATCTACTCTCCTACCAAATGATCGCAATTTTAATAAAATGTTAAGATCAGATAAATTTTTCATTCTGACGCAATTTTGTTGGTGTGTGAACATGAACCTTCCACTTGAGTCAAGCATCTGATTTTGGCTCTACTAACACTTCTAATAGATTTAAGAAATTTTCTGCTTTTTACAGCCCTTCTAGTCTCCGCAATATTATTTTTAGGCATATTTACAAAAGGGTACTGAACATAGAAAATGTTCAAGTAAAAAGCGAAAAGTCTCAAATTTCTGTTATAAATAAGTGGTGTTATATGGTTTTATAAATATTTTGTCTGTCCTTTAGAATTTAGATTTGCCTATATTTTTTGTCTGAAATTATATGTGAAGTCCATTATGTATTTAAAAAGTTGCTGTAGTGTGACATTCCTAATATTTGCACGATTTTGTTTTCAATTTGATGATTGTTATTCTTTTTTTCGCACCTGTTTAACACTAGTTACAATAAATTAAAACGATATTTTATTCATAAATAATATTCAATCTACAAATAAACATGGAAATATGGATCTATGCTATAAAAACAGAACTAAACATTTATTCAATTCATCATTTCATAATAGTTAGAGCCCTAGCACACGTCTTATTTTAAACGCGCAGCAGACGACGCGCGTTTCAGGAACGCGAGTTTTCGCGCTGTAGATGCCGATTTTTGCGTTTTCATAGATTCAAAAGCGCGTCATCTGCGCGTCGTCTGCGCGTTTAAAATACGCCGTGTGCTTAGGCCCTTAGGTATATAATCAAAAAACATTAATATATATTTTTTTTATAACTATAAGCATAAAAAAAAAATCGCTAAGTATTTTTTGTTTCAATTTGTAGTCAATTATAATAATTATTACAAGTTTGGGGTCCCGAATAATATAAAATGGAAATGGAATACTATTAATATAATTATAGGACCTACCTAAGTTTTTAATTATATAAAATTGCACCTAATTATAGCTGTGTTCATGTAAATTCTGTAATAATTTGCCTTAGCGCTTAGTAGGAATTTGTTTTTTCATATTGGAACGATTAAATTTTCAGCATTTGTGATAATATTGTTTAAATAAGTTGTTAGTTCTTTTTTTCGGAATAAATATGATCAAAAATAAAAACGTTGATTTTTGTCTAGCAACAAGACACCATTATCAAAATAAATATGACATTATTAATTGTTAATAAATAAAACATTTAATTTTATTCTTTTTTTGACCCACTGAATAGATACTGAAAATATTTTTATTGAATTGTGCAGTTGTGTGCACTAAATACCTTAATGTTATTTTATCTATCGTAATATAGATACAATTCATACAATACACTCATTCTTCGTAATTAGGCAATCCGGCTGTTAACGGTGGTAGTTATTTGCGATCGAGCTCACGCGGAATTATAAATTTAATGACGGATGAAATTTCTCACAAATCTAGAGCACTTCGCATTAAAACCATTTGAAATTCCGTGTGACTTATTCTATCCAAAAAGTGCATTAATCTTTGTGACACATGTGTATTTTGTACAATCACAGAAACTTAATTTAAGAACTATGTACTAAAAAATACGTTGACTTTGACTTCAAGAAATTAATGATCCAAAGGGTAAGGTTCATCTTCATCCTCTCTTTCGTCCTCTTCTTTGATAGCTTGTAATTCATCTTGGCTTGAGTGCATCGGTGGCAGTTCCTGCATTGGGCATGGTACAGCGTAGTTACAAGGAGCTGCAGGTGGTTGCGGTATCGCCGTGGAAGTTTCTCCGAGTCTTAAGGTGATTCTTTCATCGTCCAAGCGAACGACACGAAGAAGATCCGCTGCACAGGCATCGATGCGAACCAAGCTGTCGTCCACAAGATTCTGCAGGTTACTGAAAGGGTAAAACAAATCAAAGTGACGTTGAAGCTTCTTGGTAAAAATATTGAGAAAAGTTGGTTTCGGAAGAGTATGACAACTGGAACTTGTGGTGCCCTGCAATACCTCCATGACCACCCTCCACCCGGTCCCTTTCGGACTAAAACAGTCTTCCAAATGCTGGATCTACATTAGCGTAAATGCGAAATGTAGGTGAAACAATTGGTACACCTCACTCATCATAACTCTTCGGGGAAATTCAAGCGTGACGTTAGATATGTCACGTTATCCTATTCGTTTGGAAAACAAAAAAAAAGCCCTGCTTAAATTGATCCACTTACGAGATGCTCGCATGATTGTCCCTCAGGTGCTTGCTGAAGTTCCTCAACCTCGCGAGCTCGTCCCTGAGTTGCCTATCCACCTTATCCTTGGTGTGTTCCCCGTTGGGTCTCATGGTACGATCGGCTAGCCTGGCCTCAATCACACGCTCTTGTTCCAACGTCTCCTCAATATTCTGCTCCGTCGCTGTTAATTCTTCCTGCAAGTTTTGGTAGTCTCGCAAGGTCTGTGGAAGAATCCAGAATGTCATTTGATTTTTCTGTCCCGCTTTAACAGTTAGGTCCTTGTTTCGAAAATTTGGATTTCATAAATCGGAAAATGACGTTGCGCCTCCACTAATTGTGTAACGTTTGAAATAAAAGATTGCAATGTAAGGTCTCATCAATATTTGATCGAAGTCGTATCATAAGCGGTCGTATAATTGACGCTACCGGTGCTTGCCGGACAAGCAACAATTTATCATGCATGAAGGTTGTTTGATGAAGAGAAATACATTTATTTCTGAACCTAAGTCAATAACACAACAACAACAACATAACACAAGTAACATAAGTATTTACCTAAACAATATTAGGTAAATACTTTCTTTATAGACATTATGAAAGTCTTGCTAAAATTTTCTATGAAGGCGTCAGTCTCATAATTAATAAAAGCTTCGCAGCTATACTTACCATATCAGGCACTACTAACAGATAACTTGTCCTCCTAATCTGTCAATATAATTATTGAAAGCTCTGTCTTCCTTACCTCTTCTTTCTGCCAGTAAATATCCTGCAATTTGACCTTGTTCGTGTTCAAACGTCTCCTCAGTGCAGAGTCCACTCTTGAAGCGTAGGCTTGTGCCGCTATTGAAAGATGGATTCTGGCCCCGCGCACCTGATGACGATCATTTCAATATTATAATCTAAAAGTCTGGTCCTGTACCCTAAAGAGTGTAAAAAGACCCTTAACGAAGCAGAAAGGCACTTGTTCTCCCCGTCATCGCGTCATTGCGATCATTATTTTGTTCTAGACCGTACTACTTTGGAACCTTCTAGTTACCGAGATATTTGGGGTCAAAGTTCCAACTTTTTCGTAAGTTAAAACTTTTCGATTACCTTCACGACCCCCGTACTATTAAATCCACCAATTAGCACAATGTTTTTAGTGCGTTACATTGAGTTTTACCGTAAAACGTGATTTTTACCCCAAAAATAAAGTCGTTTAGCCAGCCCAAAGCGATAATTTTTGCGTAAAGTTACATAATTTGATGTACAGATTGCTTGGTTGACGGCTTCGTGAAGGGTCCGTTTAAATTACACCCTGTATAATATCTGCTAATCACATAGTTCTTAGGTACCTTTTCTTTTGAATAAGTATTCAAGTATAGCAAATGCGTAGTGTTTTATAAATCCCTGAGGCATATTGACCCATATTTTTGGAGGATATTAGAGCGGCTCGATCTCGCACGGGTCGGCTGGATAGTCAAAGGCACGAAAGTCTTCCGGTCCTAATTGACGGATATTGTGTCCCCCAGTCCCAAGTAATCACTTCGTACGAAAATGGTCAGACTTGATTTGTAAATACCTAGGTACCAGGCCCGAAGGCGCCTAAGAAGCAGATTCCTGCCGGCTCCCCTTCGGGAACAAGGCACTCTATAGGTACCAGCAGGGCTATTACGAATCATTCTGATATTCAGTGACTATCAAGCTTCGGTTGTAAACCGAACTTTGATGACAACCGTGAATGTCATAATATTGGTATTACGTATCACACTGAGTGGATATCACTTTACGGTGACTAACAGGGTTATACATAATACGAAACTAACCTTTTGACAGTTAATTGATGGACACTGAGCCCAGTTACTATCATTTCGAGCTGTCAACAGAGATACGTAACAGCCCTACTGGGCCATTTGGCCATGGGCCACTGCAAGCCGGCCTTAAACATAGTTGTAAAAACACCAAGAGCATGATCTTTATAAAATGGTCAATTTACCTCTTGTCTGGTGACAATTGCGATTCTAAGCGCTCGCAATCCAGCTGTCTTCAATCTTACGCAGTGGTTCTCCCAGCAAGTTACTGAAAACGCTCTGAATAAAAATAATTAAGAATGTTTTAAGAATAAAAGGCACAACTTTCATGGGTAAGAACTTAAGAAGGTGCATTCATCTCTACCACTCGTCATATTACCTAATGTGATCAGAACACCAGGCAATTGAGATAGGTTAGTAGATAATATACTCCACGTATACAGATACGTGGAGAGATAACTCACAAACAAACACAAACATCACTATTCAACGTCACTATTTGGACCACATAGCCACATTGTGGTCCAAATAGTGAGGTGAAACGTCATAAAAAGTATCAAGAAACGCGTAACATGGGTACTTGGGGTATATTGAGATACCCTGGGTATGAGGAATCTATTTTTTTTATGACGTTACTGTTTGGGCCTCCTAGTTTAAAAACGAATCTAACAGTAACTCAAGAGTCTTAGCCGATCGCGGTCTACTGCTGCTCATTGCTCATAGGCTCGTCAGAAGCTGTACCACAACCCTGTCCCCCGTCTTCCGCATCAAGTCTGTCCCAGTCCCCTTTTTAAGGATACCAACTGAACCTAGATAGCAGAAAAGCACACGTTTACTTTTTCTTTTTCAGTCTCCGCCCGCATGAACTTCTACACTGCGTGCTCGTGGTAATTTTTGCACATCCCTCATCCACATTGAGAGCTCGTTCTTTTTTTAAAATATCTGTTGCTATCCTTTCCTTGGTGTCCTCAATGCTTTTTGTATGCTTCTCTAGTGCCAGTACCAGTCTTTCAAATTTCTTCTTTTGATCACGTAAAAATTCGTACTCCTGGAAGATAATACACCGATCTGTTGACGTATATTTTAACGTAATCTGCCTAGCCTTTTCCCAACTATGTTGGGGTCGGGTTCCAGTCTAACCGGATGTAGCTAAATACGAATATTTTACATGGATCGACTGCCTATCTGACCAACACGAAGCAGTTAGTACTGGGTAATACGATACCCCTTGGTAAGACTGGTTATCAAACTTTCGGGCCACTGACCTGTATCGACTGACAAAGATCTACAAATGACAGCCGGGATAAATGGTTTAACGTGCTTTAGCTCAAACGTATAATTTAACGTAAATAAGATTAAATACCTCGTTGTCAATAACACTTTGTCCGACCCGGGAATCGAACCTAAGACCTCATGATCAGCAGTCGCGCTTGCGACCATTCGACCAACGAGGCACAGGAGAGTTTTTTCGAATACAATAATATTTAGTACCTACCTAACAGTTACCGAGTCTGGATTTGTGCTTGTTTGATGGCAATAGGCTCGCCCTTCTTATTACATGCAACTTAAACATAACTGGCGAAATGTGGGTGTACTATTGGGTACACCTCTACCTAACCCTTTGGGGATTACAGGCGTGATATTTAAATACCTTAACTGAATGTCTATTTGTGAAAATTCAGGGTCATAATCAACGGGGCCTATAGATGTACATCAACTAAATTATTATTAAAAAAAAGTTTTATAATTGATAATAACCTGCAAAATAGCCTCTTCCACGCTATCAGACAAAGGACTCAGCGCACCAGGTTGAGACGCGTTTTGAGAATGCTCGGCTATCTCCTTCTGAACCCTCCCGATAACCACACGAAGAGCATTGTTCTCGTAGTGAAGAGCACCTGCCGCGTCAGTCAGGCGTTTCGTCAGGTCTTCTAGCACCCAGCGCCACGAGGCAATGTCGGACATTCTGGGAAGATGGAAAAGTTTAGACGAGGTTCTTTATGCTGTAGGAACGGGCGGCAATTTCTTTATCCTCCATTCCTCTTAGCGTATCGAAAACAAAAAGTTCAAATTTGTTTAGCCCAAAATTCAGCCACGCGAAGCCCGCTCTCTGATGCAGTGAGTACCTAGGCCATAAGGTGCGGTGCAAGATGGAAGGTGGGCCATTGTCCGTTGGGTCATTGCATATTATATCCTCCATTGAATAGAGAAGATACTCTGACCATACAGATGTTGAGTCTAATACTCTAATGGTTGTTGTCAGGCTCCGGATAGGTGTTGTGTCTGGTAAGCTAAGGCCCGAGAATTGTAGTTGGAATACTCTAATCTTGCAGATGCGATGCAGTATTTGCATGAAACACGTTGTTTGTATGTGTAGATGCCAAAGGGCTAGCTCGTGATTGATATAAATCTACAGGTTACAGCTGAGGGCGGGGTCTTCAGCAGTCGATTAATGCGCTAGCATTTATCATTACTTTAAAACGGTTTTTTTTCATGCATTACTGTTTCATCATCATTTAATCGCTCAATAATCATCTCAGCATATTGCATTCCACTGCTGGAAACGGCCTCTTCCAAGCTGCACCACAAGTACAAGACCCTGTTCACTGCCTTTCGCAGTTAAGCTATACCAGCCACCATTTATTATATCCTAGTGACATATAGGTCACAGGAGCATGGGTATCTTTAGTTGTATTTATGGATTTTCTTGGAAGTCTAGCTTTTAGTCGATTTTACCCGTAGACCTCTCTTACCTGTCTTGCAAACATGTCTTGAACTGATACTCATTGCTCTCATGTGCGAAGTTATTGAGCATCACCAGTTCCTGCGTGTCATTCACTTGCTCCACGACCCTCGCGTTCAGTTTGTCGTTTAGGGTCCTTATACGTTCGGTATCACAAGAGCCCAGGTAGCAGGCCCAGGCGATCATTGTTTAAATTTTGATTTCCGTTGTAGTTTTAAAAGTTTGTCATGGATGTAGGTTATGTTTTGAGTGTCAGTTTGTCGTGGTAAATCATGACGTTTTTTTAATGTCTTGTTGACTAATATAAAACTTTTTTTGTTAATGGTCTGTTTAGAATTCATACTCTTTTTATTTAACCCACCAATTGCATGTAAGGGTGATTATTATTATAATTCAGACTCGTTCCCGTTCCTAGAACGTCACAGGCCTCATTTCTGTGAGTTTGAGTTCGAACGCAGCCGTGGCTAGCAACGCTGCCTCCCTGGGCAGCGTTGCTGGCCACGGCTGCGTTCTCACAGACTGTGTGCGCATACTACGCCTGGGCCTGGAGATGGCCCTCAACAAGTCGGGGGCTATTGCTTTTCATGGCTCCTGACGGGCGCCGTGTAAGTCTGGTCGTTACCACAAGGCAACGACTACTGGAAATGCGCACTATGTGTTTTCGAATACTCAACTCTTGGCTTACGCTAAGCTTTTGGTCCCTGCTTGGTGTCATCCTGTCTGTGATACCGTGTCTTGTTGCGACAACTTTTTTTTCTAATAACTATTATAAGTCATTATGTATTGATAAATGATTGTTACTCTTCTACGCAAAACTACTGGATGGTTTTGTATGAATTATATTTGGCACACATACTCACACACACACACTCACACACATACTCGTAGGACACTTTAGAACTCTACGTGGGGAAGCCCCGGGCATAACCTAGTTTTAAAACATGTGTCGGAGCGTTGTTCATTATGTAATACCCAGTTAATTATATATCCACCTACGCACTATGACTACCCACAGCCAAGACTGACTAGGTATGGCGTAATATTTTCCAGGACGCTCCCAAAGCACTAAAATATTTTTTTGTTCTCTTTATGACTTGTTTATCAACTACAAAAGCTTCAAATAGACTGCAATAGGATACATTGAATTAATAATGTCACAATTACCTGCAAACAAGAGATAATTGCTAGCCCTCCGCTGGGATTACGCCGGATCTCTACATTAGCGTAATCCAGGTAGAGCTAGTGATGTTTTTATTTTTATTTGCCTGTTCAACAATCTCGTTGTTGTTCGTATTATTCATAGAAAAATAAGGGTATGGAGGATAATAAAACACGACATCGTACTTGTTTTAAGAAAGCGCGATCTAAAAAGCTTTTTATTAATGCGTAACTATTTAAACAGATTAAGAACTGCTTTATACCTAAATACTGAATGCTAACTTAGTTTAACCTATTTACCGCCATAGTCACATATAAGTGTCAAGCTAACGCATGCCCTGTACGCGAAACGACACAAATATATGACTAAATGGTAGATGCATTGTTTGTGGCGTGGAGGCCAGGCGCGTGCGTGGCTCTAGCGGTAAAAAGGTTATAACACAAGTGTTCCCGCTGTCTATGCCCGTTTTGACAGTCACAATAAGGCGAGCTATATTACTATACTCTATGGAGATAATGATGAATTCTCAAATTATAGTGATCTATTGCATTTCCTTAGCTTAGAGACGACAGTTGAAATTCCACCTGCACATTGCAAATATTTAGGCACTCATATCTACTCATAAAAAATGATGCTCTTAAACAAGGTGTTACAATAATGGCTAAAAGCCAAGACATAATTCATCATCGGCCTAGCCTTTTCCCAACTATGTTGGGGTCAGCTTCCAGTCTTACCGGGTTCAGCTGAATACCGGTATTGTACATGGAGCGACTACCTATCTGACCTCCACAACCTATTTAATACTGGGCAATACGATACCTAGGTAAGACTGGTTGTCAGGCTTTCGGGCCACTGACTACCTCTGTAACGACTGTCAAAGATCTATAAATGACAGCCGGGACCAACGGCTTAACGTGCTTTCCGAGGCACGGAGGAAACTCGGTATGTAATGGGTGCTCACCCATCCACGGATTAACCTAGGCAAGCGCAGCTTACCCTAAAGATCGACCCGAGCGGCTGTCGTTATTGATTGATATTTTGATTTTTGTCCCATATTTTAATAAAAAGGGTAAAAACGAGCATTATAAATACAAAAACAAAATTTAAGTCGGTGCAAAACTATCAAGAGCTTTTATGACTGATTAACTTCAATAAAGATGGCGTAAACGGGTTTGAGCAGGACAAAGTAGATCAGTTCTGCGACGCTGATGATGCTGAACCCGAGGAACAAGCTGAGAAGACCACCAATTGCTCCTGTAAGAATGTGGTGTTGCAAGTTAGTCATACTGAATAAATAAATAAAAAATAAATATCGCTGGACATTACAAACAGCGCCACCTAGTGCCACACTAAGCAACGAGGTTTGTGTCGTGGACATCAGATAGTTAATATACTACATAATATACTTTTTGTTTGTAAGTATATACTTCTAGTCTGCTCAGAAACTATGTCCATGCGCATCACACAAACATTTGCTCCTACCGGGATTCGAACCCAGAACCCTAAGAACGTAAAGCAGCCTCCTACCGCTGCGCCATCCGGGTCGTCCGTACTGAATCCTGGCGAAGGTCGTTGATAACCTCAAAATGGGAGAAGATTGAAGAATACTTCGAAGGGTTTGGAAAGTTAGCAGTAGAGGTCCTCATTAGGCAGTTCATCCAGAGAAGTAGCAACAGCAATACTGTATTCCGCTTTGAAAGGTATATGGATCCGGGTATAATAAAATGTACAGACGGCTGTATTAATTCGTTACCCCTTTTATTGAGTGTTTTCGTGCGTGACGGATACCTTATTAATGCAGCTGTCTGTACATAAGACTACATTTCAGGTAGGCCATCGGCTGGTTTGTTCACCGATAGCATAAAAATGACTGCCTCGTCGGTCGAGTGCATCGCAAGCGCGACTGTTGATCGTGGGGTCTTAGATTGGATTCCCGGGTCGGACAAAGTTGTTTCTTTCTTTCTATGGACTTAAACATAACTGGCGAATGTGGGTGTACTATTAGGTACACCTCTGTCGTAACTCTTCGGGGATTACAGGCGCGATGTAAGTTATGTAGGTAATATAAGAAAACCTCACTCGGGCAGCTTTTGCAGTCAGAGGAGATTCCTCACCCTAAAAATTGCTCTACCATAACATTTTTGTCGTTGTGATATTGTATGGCATCTAATAGTTTCCAATTTGAACTCACCAATAAAATAATAGTCATCGTACTGTGCGTGCCGATGTTGACCCAAGAACATGTCGTCATAGAAATGGACGTTGATTTGCGTTACTTCACCCCTGAGGGAAACAGATACAACAAAATCTTTAAAACTTAATAAATGAGACCAAAAAACCCCTAAAATAATCAACAGTTCAGGCGTTAGCAGATGTATGAACATGGACAAAGAAAAGTGTGTAAGTAGGTTTGTAATAGTTCACGACCTCATTAGATTCGACTTGCGTCAAGCGACATGCGCGCGCTTCACTTGTATCTCATAAGTATAACACGAATTAAAAAAAAACACGTAAGTCCATTTAGACATGACATCCAGC
Organism: Xestia rhomboidea; assembly: GCA_963853795.1. NCBI lineage: Eukaryota > Metazoa > Arthropoda > Insecta > Lepidoptera > Noctuidae > Xestia > Xestia rhomboidea. Next base: position 8,391,276 of record OY970770.1, on the reverse strand, counting down.
TTTAAAACTAAAAGCTAAAAAACTTATTATTGTAAAGTAAGAAACGCAATTTATCGTAATTTGTACCCACATCCTCAGCTGTCCCCATTTGTGCGAAGTATTCTCCATGTCTTTGTTGAGGTCTGAGTAGAACACCTGGCTGGCGTAGATGACGTCATTACATGATGGGTGACAAGACTGTGACTTCACCTCAGTGGTTCCTCCCTCATCCTCACTCTCTGCGTAGTACGCGTAGACTAGTTGCTCCTCTACTTTTGCTGGGAAAAAAAATATTATAATTACTGTTTAAGCCGTAATATTTCAGTTTACAAACTCTGTAAGTGATTAAATTATTCCTGAATGAATAATTTGAAAGTATACATTCAAACAGACTTATTAACACGCTTGACAATGCATGGTTAGATAAGTGACGTCATTCTAAATCTCATTGGCGGAGATGCATTGTTATGCATTTTCATGATATGGGTATCAAAATGAAAGGGTTTGCTGAGAAAAATACGAGAAATACGATGTCGTCACTCTAAAGTCTAAAGCATATTTTTAGTTTTTTTTTTTTTACTAAAATATTCATTTCGAAGCATTATCAGCCTCTAATGTTCCGAATGATGCTGGGAGACAGGTTTTCTCTCCGTAAGGGAGGGGGCCGTAATACAACACAGGGTGGGCCCTGTCGATGTAGAAATCGAAAAATAACACAGTTTTTATGCCTTGTGTATGGGACAGTAGTGTACATTTAATTGTTGTCTTTATTTCGAGAATTCAAAAGTACATGTACAGTACCCGGCAATAAATATTGCACATCGACCTTTGGAAAGAGACAATCGGCTAATTTCGGCTTCGTAGAGCGTTATCTCTGTCGCACACTACCTATGTGACGTTTGTCAGTCGTTGTTCAAGTGCGATAAAGTGCGGTCGCGTCCAGTTCAAAATATATATTAAGAGTTGTTAACACCCCCAAATTTAAATAATTTAAAATTGCACAATGGCATCTTTAGGAAAAAGAGGGAAACCTTTACGAGGTCAGTCACGCAAAATTATCTACAATGTTTATAAATATTTTGTAACCGAAACTGACAGATTTAAAAAAAATGAAGATGAAAATGTAAGTTGTTATTTTAAGAAGGTTCAAGAGCGAGTTGCAAATGCCACTGGAATTTCAAGAAGAACTTTGAACAATATATTAAACGAAGTCAGTACTGAAACACATTCTACTGAAATAAAGTTCAGCACTCCAAAAAAAGGGAGACCAAAAAAGCAATTTCGTTTGCATATGGACGATTTTGATTATGATGTTGTTCGAAGAATGGTGTATGATTTTCACTTACGATTTAATGAACTGCCAACAATAAAATCATTAAAAGCTAAATTATCTGAAGCTATTAATTACAATGGGTCTGAAAAGACGTTGAGAAAAATACTTCACGAGATGGGATTTCGGTTCACTAAAATGGAAGATAATCGAAAACTTCTAATGGAAAAGCACGATGTAAGTCTCAAACGGATGGAATACCTCGATAAAATACGCAAATTTCGCGAATCAGGAAAAAATATCGTCTACATGGATGAGTCTTACATACATACATCCCACACTAAAGGGAAATCTTGGAGTGATGACAAGAAAAAAGGAGTAAAAAAGCCAATTTCAAAAGGTCAACGTTTGATAATAGTTTATGCGGGTAATGAAAAAGGCTTTGTACCCGGTGCCTTTTTAACGTATAAATCCACGGACACTACAGGTGACTATCACAATGAAATGAATAACGATAACTACGAAAAATGGCTGGTTAATCAATTAATACCAAATATACCCAGTGATTCTGTTCTAGTTATCGATAACGCACCCTATCACAACAAATATGTTGAAAGACCCCCCAACTCAAACACCATTAAACAGGAAATGATCCACTGGTTAAACAGACACGAAATTCCAGTAGATCCAAAATTAACAAAAACCCAGATTTACGCTATTATATGTCAGCACAAGGAGAGGCATACAGAGTTTTCCGTGGACAAAGTACTTGCCGAACATGGGCACACTGTGTTGCGATTGCCACCATATCATCCGAATTTTAATCCAATAGAAAATATATGGTCTCAACTGAAAGGCTATGTAGCCTCTAGAAATGTGGGTATGAATTTAACTACAGTAAAAACATTATTGACTGAAAAAGTAAACATGATCGGGGCTGAAGATTGGAAAAAGGTTTGCGATCATGCAATCAAATGTGAGAATGAATATAGAAGCATTCAACACGGTTTAGACAATTACACTGATAGACTAGTGATAAATACGGCTGACAGTGACAGTGATATTGATCTCTTTGAGAGCACAGATAGTGAAATGGAAGTAATTGAGAATTAGAATTATTATTATTTTTATTACAATGTCTCATTTTAACAATATGATTAATGTTGTTTATTATGTACACTACAGCTGTAATTTTCCAAAATAATTAAATACGAAAACATAATGGGAACATGTTTTTTTTATTTTATTTTACCCCAACCTAAAGCCATCACTATAGAAAAATTGGTGTATTTTATACAAATAATAATTATCAAAAGAAGCAAATCATAATTGTTTTAACAGCTCCTAATAGATACCGGACTGTTTGTATTTCGTGCGAGAGAGATAGCGCTCTACGAAGCCGAAATTAGCCGATTGTCTCTTTCCAAAGGTCGATGTGCAATATTTATTGCCGGGTACCCTACTTGAAATAAATGCTTTGATTTTGATTTCACACACACTTCGATTTTAGAATTCTGAGACATGCTTTTTTCTGCAAGATGTTTTCCTTCATTGTGTTGAGCAGTGGTAATGAAATAATGCACAAAGTAAAGTGGCTAACTGGGTTTGAAATCGAACCTGCGACAGCGACACGTATGTCACATCTGTTTCCACTGAGCTTAGAGCCACCTGCACTGCGCTGCTGCGTCTGCATTTCTTTTTCACTCATCATCAAGTATTCAAATAATGAAAAGTGTCCACTGTTTAAATAAGCTACCATCAAATTATTCTAGACAAATACCTTCAACTTTGCTAATGCAGTTAAAGTCATACTTCGTAGTACAGACCGGCTCCCAGATGAATTTTCCTGAAATATTAATGCTTTTATTACTTGCATGGTTGGGTTTTTCTTCGGTTATTTTTTAATCGGACGTTGAACCCGGGGTCCCAGGTGAACGCGGTTTACAAAAAAGTTTGCTAATGCTACTCTAAGTGCTCTAATTACGTTAAAAACCCGCAATTGCTATTCCTAATTAGATAAATGAGGTGAACAGTTCCATGTAGTAAAACATATCTATATAGGCCTATGGTTTCATTGAGACAGTGCCTTATGTAATTCGCTACAAATTCTACAATACATTCAGGTAATGGTAAGATTGACAATTGGATTTTTTGAGAAATTCAGTTATGGAATAAAAGCTATGTGAAATAAGACATTTTTTCATTCAAGCATAGGATGTTATTTAATTCATGCAGATAAAGAAGGATGAATTTAAAATTTTGGACGAGAAATACTGTACTGTGACCTCTCACACACCTCAGACACCGTCTTAGGGAAGCGTAAAGTCTGTGGATATACACATAAATTGCATCGAGAGATTTCGGGTAAATTTCACTATTGAAACTGAACGCAATCATCAGCTGCCAAGCCGTATTGACATTATTACACACATATGACAGTATGCCCGCCGCCCCGCTTCGCTCGCGTGGAGTTCCGTAATTGTCCCACGGATCGTACTAAAGGGATAAAAATAATTCTACGTGTTAATCCAGGTTATAAACTACCTGTGTGCCAAACATTCAAATCCGTTCAGTAGTTTTTGCGTGAAAGAGTAAAAAAAAACATCCATCCATCATTCCTCACAAACTTTCGAATTTATAATATTAAGTTAGTTGGTCTAGATTAATTGATGAAATTCGCCCCAAAAACCTATGACATTGTAAAATAACTTGCTACTTACTTGGCCAATTAAAAAGCACACAATTACACATCTTCCTGGCTTCCTGGACCACCAGATCATGTTTACAGTTACTGTCAGTATAGAACTCATAGTACTGCAACTGCTTCTCGCTCTGGAAGAAGCACTGTCTTCTGTAAGGAGAAAGGGCGCGAAGGGAGAAGTCTGTCTTGTACGTGAGGGGGGTGACTTCGATGGTGGTCATCCGGTCCATCGGGAGACGTAACACGGTGCTCGTATAGACGTGGTCGGTTGGCGAGCTGATGAGGATCTGGAAAGAGCGTTATAAAAAGATACTGGCCGAATACATAAACTCCTCCTTTTTTAAAAGTCCGGTAAACATGATATGTATTTGAAAAAGGATGAAGTGTCTTAAATCTTGTTACTTATGGAAGGTGGATGAAAGGTTAAGAAAGGGCGTTTGCTAGGGTGTTTTTGAAAGCTAATGCAAACATACGTTATCGGTAATACCAAATGTTTCAATCGCCTATTGTAGTCCACTGCTGGTCATACTAGACCTCTCCCAAAATGCACCACAACCCAGTCCTCCGCCCCCCCCCCCCGCCTGATACAGCCATCTTTTTAACTTCGTCAGTCCATCCAGCTGGGGGGCATCCCACGTTCGCTTGCATTAACACGGTCCCTACTCTCACGGTCTCCGGTCGGAGTAGACTCCAAGACTCTTTTGCTTTTGTCGGTCATCGATCCTTCTACAGGAATGGCCGGCCCAATGTTGTAGTTTGCTTACCCTGCGGGCTAAGTCGGTAACCTCTATTCGTTTCTTAAATAATGGTTACAAATATAAAACCAATTCAAACTCACAGTAAACCCCAAACTCTTCCCCTCACAAGCGTACTGATGCTCGGTATTGTTGAGGAACAGCTCCACTCCCAATCCATTAGCTTCTCCGGAGGCCATGACCCTAAGCGGCTTCATCGTCAGGTCAGGAGGGAACACCTTCGGGTACCCGATGTCCAGGCCCCATTGTAAGGCAGCTGGCTTCGCGTCTTCGTCGAAGGTTTTGTGCCAAGCTAGGGTGTCGTTGGTCCTGTTGTAATTAATTAAAGTTGGAATTTTTTATTACAAGATTACTCTATGTGTCTATATTTGTCAATTTACAACACCAATGACCGGTGGTTAGCTAGCCCGTTACCCAATTCAGATGGGTGCATAAGGACCACGCACCGATGAGAAAAGACCGTCTACTGTAATTATCAGCTTGATATGTGACTACGGGTTGAAATAGTAGATTGTATCATAAGGGAGCAAAATTATATTTTTACGGCGAGGGCGCTTTTTTTAATCCAGAGTGAAGTGAGGGATTCTTTAGTAGAATCCTGAACGTAGCGAGGGATTCATAGTACGTCGCCCGAGCCAAAAATATATTTGCGCCCGTGTGATACACTCTACTTTTCATCACCCACTATGAGAAAATAAATGGCGCCTCATATTTTATTCACTGTCACTTCAAGAACTAATTTTTCAAAACAAAACCATGAATTCCGGGTGGTTACCCGTGGTCCCAGAGTGGGTCGACCCATTACCGGACCTACGGGAGTGATTGCATAATTTGACTACGGGTTTATGGGTTTTCTATTTTTTATTTATCTACCAACTACCAGGAGGGCAGAACCATAAAGGAGGTATTTTATATTTTTAATATTAATCTCATAATCAATCCGTATACATTTCGAGTATCACGCAGTATGCAATGTAGAAAATACTTCTTCATGATTCTGGCGTCCTGGTAGTTTGTGAGACATTACTATCCTTAAAAAACCTAATAAACCCATTGTCAATTTATGCAATGACTTGTTACCCATGGTCCCGGTGGGATATGATATGCTGTTACTATGGCTTTGTATTTTCTATCGATCATTTCAGAAGTCCAGGAAACAATCCCTAATGCCATGGGACCACGGGTAATTAAAATTACCCATGGACCCGGTAATGGGTCAACCCACCGGGATCACGGGTAGCGACCCGAATTTCTAACAATCCGTGAAAATTGACGAAAACGCGGGCTGTAGTTCGGACGTTTTTAATTTGATTTCTATTTTTTTTATTCAGCCGGCGGCGGCGCGACTATTATAGGCCGTCGTACCAGCCAGTCTTTATTCAAACAATATTTGCGTTCTATTTCTTTGGCGCTGAACAATAAGATGTTCCATAGATCGAGGGACTAAATAAGTCTTTAACCCAAGGTAAACACTGTGCTTTTCATTACGAATACAAGGAAAGTAAAAATAAAAACATGACTCAACTCGAAAAAAAAATGAAGATCGTATTGCCGCTTTCCCGCCTATTTTGTTTTTTTTTTTTTCTATGGCCGACCAGCTATTCAGCCATTACCTATTTTTCATTTTCATCATCGAAAAAATGGTATATATTTGCCCAAATCTATGTTATTCTAAAGAAATAGTTGAAACTTAACTAGTATAAAGTTATTTAAAAAATATCTATTCTTTAATTAATACTTAACTTTGTTATTTCAATTTTACATCGTGGCTGAATAGAAAGTTGGAACATGGTTCAATAGAAAAAAGAACATTTATTTTTTTACAATTTGACAGTTGTCAGTTGAAAATGATTCTCCCTAGGGCTGAAAAGTATTACTTTCAACCCGCTCCTCAGGCAACTTCTGACCTACTTTCAGAGTATGAGTAATGAAAAAGATTATTGCGGCACACTTATAAGTAGGATTAAAAACTCATTACTGCCCGCTAAAAGTTTCTTATAGAAAACACCGCCTTTGGGTGCACTTAAAGGCGAACCAAGCCGTCCTTTTCGAATAGATGGGATGAAAATATCTTTTTGAAGTCCGACTATGTCCAGCTGTAGGTTGTACTGATACTGATACTGTTAACCTGCGTCATCCCACTGCTGCACTGCTGGGCACAGGCTTCCAGTTGTTTCGATGATACTGGTCGTTGGTTTTGTCCAGCTTGTCCCGCCATCTTCTACGAGGTCTCTCGCGATGGCTGTAGGTTCTAATAAAATTTAAAAAAATCAAACAGCAATATTCAAAGTCTGTTTATTTACTCACATGGCATTTAGTGGCAGACTGTTGAAAGCGAAACACAGTCCATAGTTGGTAAAGATGGGCTGGAAGAGCTCGCAGCACTTGTCCATCTCCCACTTGGTGTCATGCAATGCTGGCCAGTTGCAAGCCTTCACCACTTCAGGACAGGTTGGAGCTCCCTGAAACAAATAATCATTCAACTGTCAATATTCCATCTAGTTTATTTTGGTGTGTGAAAAAGTGTACAGATTGGAAGCGGTGACCGAAGGACCAACATCGTTTCTATGATCTTTTTCTAAACAATGGTCGTGAAAAACAGTTTTTAAAATAGTCCTAGAGTGAACCTTTGAAAATTTATAAACCACTTCTATGAACGTCCTAACACCAGTTTTTTTTTTTTTCAAACCTTGCCCCACTCAAAGACTTTCTCCTGTATCGTGGATGTGTTTACAAACATTTAGACTAACATACACAAACAGCCAGGCCCGGAACAACTATCTGTGGGCAATTCCGAGCGGGGATCGAACCCACCACACGCAGTAATCAATCGCTCAGCCACTGCGCCAACCGTACCGTCAAAAGTTTTTCATCTAAGACTTCTTCAATACCGAATTGTTTTTTTTTATCATAGCTGTTATTAGAAGTGACTGACTCTTAAAAGAGGTCGGGTCTCTGAGATGTTGTTGTACGGAGCAGAAGGCAAAGTAGATTGCACTTAAAAACTTATATACAACAAGGGTGAAGTCAAACGACCGTAATTATGAATATGAGTCGCGTAATTTCCGCCACATTTTCATACGAAAGTCTGGTTTGTGTCATCGGGTGACACACAAACCGACGTAAAATGAGCCCATACTATGTATGCATGAAACCGAATTTATGAGGCTCACATAATTGCACTCGTTTGGCCCTAAGACCTTAAGATAAGAAACTAGTACGTTTACCTGGACAACAAATTCTGTAAGCATGTGGAACTGCACGTCATCTAAACGCGTCGACCTAAACTTGTTTTCAGTAGTCATCCTCGGGCACACCATGGCAGCGAAGAATTCCTGTAAGCTGAACATAGCAAGACATTATCACTGTATTCGCCGGATGAAGGACTAAGGAGTTGTCTTTGAAGATTAAGGCAGTTACCTATGTCTGAGTACTATGAAATATGAGAAAATAAAAAAGTAGATTAAAAATCTAAAAAACCCAACTGAAAAAACTGAAAGCAAAAAACAAGCACATTTTAAACTACAACACTTAGGGATACCTCACTGAATGCCTAATGCCCGTTTTCACCAACACTTAGGGTTTTCTAACTGAAAGCCTAATGCCCGTTTTCACCAAAAAAGGCTAAACGCCCTGATTGCTCAGGAACCGAATCTTGATATGTTTACGAGTAGCAGTAAAGCTATGCTTAATTATTGCCTAGAGTTATTTAGTTAATGTTATGTTTTTGGCTTGGTGCACGTGCAAACTGTAAGTGCAGCAAGTATCATCAACTAAAGTCGCCATTCATTTTTAACCAAGTTTCTTGATCCCTAAGCCAGTCCTAGGAAAATTCTGCAATCTTCACTGTTTTGCAGTTAAATTACTTCAAGTTTTTTGCAATCTGTTATGATTTATGAAAGCAGGGATTATTAGGTATGCGTTGAAAGTGAAAAATAAGCTTTCTTTCTAGAATCATTTACAAAATGGGAACAAAGTCGAGCTGATCCGGAATTATTCTTGGAAAATAGCTACGAGTAGTGGCAATTAATCAAAAGATCTCAGAAAGGTCCTTCTTGATTGAAATATATCTTAAACTGAGTCAGTGCAAAATGTAATAAAAAGTTTTTGTCGCGTGCGCTAGTAGTTAATTACATTTTGATACAAGTGGAGAAAGTTTGTTATTGTATTCGAGGCGGAATTAAAACCCGAGCCGTAGGCGAGGGAGTTATTGAGCCGAGAACTAGTATATAATAGTTATCTGTGGCCGTGTTGAATAATGAAAAAAAAACGCACGGGTGTAAAATACATTGCTGTTGAACCTAATCGTAGTGCGATATGAACCAATTTTCGAGGAAATGTATTGAAAAGTTTGTTATTCTATTGTTTGTGGAATTAATGTGTTCTGTTTTTTGACGACCCGATTGGCGCAGCGGTTGTCAGGCTGCCTTACGTTCTTAGGGTCCCGGGTTCGAATCCCGGTAAGAGCAAATGTTTGTGTGATGAGCATGGACATTTGTTTCCGAGTCATGGATGTTTATATATATATAATAAGTATGTATTTACAAACAATAAGTATCTATGTAGTATATCAACTATCTGGTGTCCACGACACAAGCCTCGTTGCTTAGTGTGGCACTTAGATGGCGCTGTGTGTAATGTCCAGCAATATTTATTTATTTATTTATTTATTATTTTTTGATAGATTTCTCCGCCAAATTCTTCTTCCATACTTCTCTATTACTCGTCATATCAATTCAGTGCCTTTTTAGCCCTATAATTCTTTACACAGTCCATCCATCGCTTATTTGGTAATCCTCTACTCTATCAAGTTGTAACAAAGCAATTGAATTTCTATTAGTTGTACAAACGTACCAAACTGAAAAAGAAAATATCTCAATTCCTATTTGTTTAAAAGTAACTGTGAAAGAACTGTAGAATACAACTTACCCTTCTAGCTCCGACACATTAGCATACGACATCTTCACATGCAGATGAGGGCAGATCACCACGGTAGGAAACGGGACAGCCCATATCGGGGTAGGCATGGAGTCGATGACATTGACGAACGGCGTCGAAGTCCACTTGCAGAACAGCTGGATGATCACCACGGCACAGATGAAGATGCTGATGAACATGATTATGATCCAGGTCGCCTTCTCTTTTTTACCGAAGGTGGGTTCGAAGATGTATCTGGGGAGGAATAAATACAGGGTGTAAACTGACCCTTTACGAAGCTCTCAACCAAGCATTCTGTACATCAAACTAAGTAACTCTACACAAAAATTATTGCTGAGAAAAAACTTTTTTTTTGGGGTTAAAAATTACGTTTTACGGTAGGACTCAATGTAACGCACTAAAACTATTGTGTTGATTTAAAATGCATTGAAGAGTACGGGGGTGTATTTAAAGTAAAGTTATAACATTAAAAACTTGTATTTAAAAAAAAATTGAAACCTTGACCCAGAACATTTTTTGGTCAACAAGTGCCTTTCGGCTTCGTTAAGGATTACACCCTTTAGAAGAGAGTATTTAATGATCTTGATCCTCAGAAGGAATTGGTAAAGCTTGAACAGAATCTATCTGGAATTGGTTAAAAAAAAACATAAATATGACCTTGGTCTTGTTCCTTGGATGGTCTTGTCCTAGAAGGTTAAGAGCTATCATAAAGTCTTTTCTATTTCTAAAAGAGAAAACAAAAGCATCCTTGGAGGGTGTTATTCATCGGTTCTTCAGGTAACTAAAACTAATGAACTAGGCTAGACTTCTTATACAACATTATTTTTAGAACATATATGCGAAACCTTTCGGGTTTCGCATATATGTACTAAAAATAATGTCGTGTGTCGAGTATACATCTATTTTACAGTTACGATTTTCATTTGGAGGAAACTTAACTTTTTGATGGTTATTTTAAAGAATGGTATAGAAAATTATGTGTAGAGGGATACCCGTGACCGTGATATGTGGAAGAATATAGGGGAGGCATTTGCTGAAGCAAAACAGTCTTCGGAAACCGATGTCTGAACAACAAAATTGAGTAAATAATATATGTAAGATTGTTAATAAAGGATAGGATAGGTCAGGATTTGTATATTCAAATCAAGTGAATTACCTAAATAAAATCAAGCCATCGTTAATTTTAGGTCGTTCTGGAACCGAAAGCCATTAACTCGATCATCGAACTCGGAACGATTGGGACTGGTTTTTTTTTTAAACAAATAAATTAAAATGTGTTTTCATCCCACCATCTCGGAAAGAGTATTTTTAATCTTCAATATCTGAGTGGAAAAGCCGTTTTTATTCTCTAGAGGATAAAGTAAATTGAATTTAGAACATCGTGTGCACTAAGTTTGTGAATTAAAAAAAACATTAAACCTATTTACTGCTACCTCTATGGTGCCGAATATATCATACAACTTTATTTAATTTGTTAAAAACTCAGACTCGGAACCTTCTTGGTGTTCTTTTTTCAATTTGCTTTGTACGCGGTTCTTTACGCGGCATTTTTTCATGTCATTGTTAAACCTTATATTAAAAACAAGAAACTTGAAAACAAGTGAAAAAACTAAAATGAGTGATTCTAGCAACGAGGAAGTTTGCTTGACTGGCGTCAAGCACAGGCATCAAGTACAGAATTGACTGAAACTGTTAATAATGCGCAAATGAGCTTTCTCCCTCAACAATCACGCGAGAAGTATTTAAAACAGTACGATATGTTCAACACGTGGCGACTAGCAAAAGGAGCCAAAACTTTCTCGGAAAACGTTTTGCTGGCATATTTTATAGAATTATCCGAGAACAAGAAAGCAAGCACTCTATGGAGTACGTATTCGATGCTAAAAGCAACAATAAAAATGAAAAGAGACAAACATATCGATACCTATCCTAAATTAGTGGCATTTTTAAAAAGAGCCTCATCTGGTCATCAACCAAAAAAATCGAAGGTTTCCACAGTATCTGATATTGCAAAGTTTCTTAACGAAGCACCCGATTCCGTATATTTGGTGGCAAAAGTAAGTCAGTTGCACATTCAGTATATATCTACTTAAGTATATTAATCTCAATTAAATAGTATACTTAGTAGATGTTGATAGGCATAATTATGCGTTCATATCAATTTTATTCATTTATCTACTACAATACTCTTTACGTTACAGGTTGTTCTTATTATTGGAATAAACGGAGCATGTCGAACTAATGAACTAACACAACTTAATGTCAAAAACATTGAGAAACATTCTGATGACTTACTATTAATTAATTTACCTAATACAAAGACAAAAAGAGACCGCAACTTCGTCATTCGCAAGGAATACGTAACGATTGTTGAGAAATATCAAGCCTTACGCCCGCCTAACACTCCAATCAATCGATTTTTTCTACAGTATCGCAATGGAAAGTGTGTTAGACAGCCTATGGGTACTAATAAAATTGGCAGTATCCCACGAGAAATAGCAACATTTCTTGAACTTCCAGAACCCCTGTTGTACACGGGTCATTGTTTCCGACGAACTTCAGCCACACTTTTGGCTGATTCCGGAGCTGATCTCCTGTCCCTTAAGCGCCACGGAGGCTGGAAGTCCAATGCAGTTGTAAAGGGATACATAGAGGATTCCATCCAAAATAAGTCTAAAATATGTGAAGGCATCGTAGGAGCCATTACACTGAAAGAGCCTCAATCGGATCCTTGGACTGGCCCTTCTACATCAAAAATAAGCCGTTATGAATCACCTAACCATCTCCCTCTCTCTCCAACATTCACGCCAAGGGAATCCGATGAATCGGTACAACTATTAAGTATGACAGATAGTTTACCGAAAAACAGTACACAAGTGACTAACACCAATATTACAGTACCAAACAAAAATATTACACTCAATTTAAATAACTGTAGCAACGTTACTTTAAAATTTTCTCAATTATACCTTAGTATTATTTTGTTATAATTTAAAGATTATTCTGTAATACTTACCTGTCATAATGTAGTAATTAATACCTAAACTGAAATAAAAGTGTACCTATCTTGTGATTGTAAACGTTTTTTTTTTGCATTTAGTCATTTCCTCGCTGAGGAGGAATGAAAAGTTACGTGTTGCACTCGAGTGCAAAGATTTTTCACCTCGTTCTCTTTTGATTCCCTCGCTAACGCTCAGGATTCTAATTTTGTTAAATTTTAGAATCCTTCGCTTGCTCGGTCATCAAAATTGAACACGCGGTTAAAAAGCAACTTTGCACTGTTGTATAACAAATAACTATTTTTTTTAATAACAATACTTATTTTTTTATTGTTTTTTTTTTTTTTTTTTTTTTTTATTTAATTGTGTTATTAAAAAAAAAACAGTCTCAGTCAATAATCGTTCCAAGTTTGATGATCGAGTTTATGGCTTTCGGTTCCAGAACAACCTAAAAAAAAGCTTGTATAGTTAAAATCTTATACTAGTACAACTAACTTGACTCCATGAAGAGATCCCTGGTAGAAGAACTGCTTCAATCCCTTCATGACTTCACTAACCCACTTTTCCAGCGCAGACTTTGGCTCCAACTCCTCACTCAGACCCGTCTTCTCAACATCCTTGTTAATGGTCTTATTCTTGTTGAGATTTACAACATCAGGACTGATATACTTAAAGTCTTTTAAATAATAATCACGAAAATACAAATTCTCTTCTACAGACAAATTGTTTGGAATACTGTTGATCTCGTTAATATTGTTTTTGTGGTACTCAAACATTTTAAATTGATTGGAAATTAGGGAAATGAAACCTACTCGTCTTCACTGATGAAATGTAAGCAAGGAATGGTGGAAACTACTGAACTCTATTCGATACTAATGGTATTATGGTACTTGTATTAATTGGAGCAAATGCTATGGATGCATATGAGAGAACTCATACTGTTGGGCTGTCCGTTTGTATGCTGTAACTGACGTCAGTAACTAGTAAGTGTAGGAACAATCTAAAAACAAAGTCTGTATGAAGTGTCGGCCATTTTGTTTTTGTTTGACTGTGCTACGACTTCTGTGTTTTTTTTTTCATTGTACCAAAATTGAATTTAACTAGAAATGTTGAATTGAGAATAACTGTTGATTTCGTGTGCATAAAGTGTTTAACTCTCAACTCTTTTAAGTGAGAAGCGACAGGCTAGCCTGCGAAATTCGAAATTTCTTACGTTTTCTTCAGTGTCGGGTTGCATGTTGATTCAACATACATCCTGACACTGACCTCCTTGAGGCTTGATGTACGCACAGTTTGTACTATGTAGCATTGTAGCCTGTCCTATCTACACAACTCTTAAATTAATCTACTCATTGACATACATTTACTCACGGCCACCACTATACCAACGAGAATGTTAGGTAGGTAGGTAAGTAGGTAATGTTAATCAACGAAAAAGCCCAATGGGCGCACGTTTTAAAATGAACAATTTCTCAAACGAACCCGTTGTGAAAGCTTAGTATTAGCAGTGACAAACCATCAATATCTCGCGGCATTACCATAGTTGGATGCACTTAACTGAATTGCCACATTTAACACGGTTCGCTCATTGATTGCCGTAACCATCAATTAGCACTACATTGTGGTCTTACATTAAATGGTCCAATTAATTAGGTGGGGAAAATATTGATCATGACAATTTCGAGGTCATTTTCAAATCTCGATAATGCCTGGTTGTCATTTGCGCATCTGTGATATGTTTTGCTAGTGAAAAGGTTGAAAGTTTCTAGACAGATTCTGATGCTCAGTTTGAATTTCACTTCTCGGCTCAGCGCGAGTTTTTGAAATTACAATAGTGCTATGTGATAATATTTATAGGCATTCATTAGGTGTAACCTAGTGTTCATGATGAGCAGCGGTGGCCCAGTGGTGGCAGCCCTGACTTACGAGCAGTAAATTTTGGGTTCGAATCCAGGCGGACGCATTACTTTGTGTAATTTATTTCATCACCACTGCTCTCAAAACGGTGAAGGAAATCATCGTGAGGAAACCGGCATGTCCTAGAATCAAAATTCGAATACATGTGTCATCTAACAACACGCACTGGGGACTCGTGGTGGATTATAGCCCATTCCCTCTCATAGAGAGGAGGCCTGTGTGACCTGTGTCCCAGCAGTGGGAACATTATAGGCTGATTATGCTATGCTTACGCTAGTGTTCATGAAAACGGGCAAGCCCTAGGATAACTGGACAGGTCCACTCAAATCTGTGTGGTTCTTTCTTCAAAAGACCATCTCAGACACTAATCTGTATAGTCCTCATGTGAATTGAGCAAAATTATGTCTGGACTTGAAAAAGAGACTATGACCTTTGAGTTTGTTTCGGCTGTTTCATCTCAGAGTAGTCAGGTACGAAACACCGGCCCTATCTAGTTTTAAAAAATAACGTGTAAAGGTGTTTGTAAAAACCTACTTGCAAAATAAACATCATTTATACAAGATATTGTTCCTTCAGGATGTGATGCGGAACAAAGGACCAAGTAAATTGACGTTATTATACACACCGCGACACACCAAGCTATGCATATCCGGTATACCATGGCCTCGATAGATTTTCAATTCAATGAGAGATCCGCATAAACTGGTTTTGTATGGCTTGTTTGGGAGCTGTGTGTACTTAGAGACAACTTGTGTTCCTGTCCGGAACCCATTGATCCAGAATTGGATATTTTATTACTTCAAAACATTTGTTCGACTAAATATTTTTTTGTAAAATAAAATCAAATGATAATTTTAAATATACGAATTATTTTTATTTTAATAAATTGAATTTTTATTTCGAAACATAAACACTTATGAATTATTTTACTTAACTACCTACAACATGTAAGGCTGTAATGCCTGCTACGATATTTATAACGTTATATGTTGTAATCTTTATAACTCCCACTCCTAAAGATCTTAAAGCTTGGTGTATATGTTACACTAACATCAAAAAGCATTAAAGGATAAGAGATCTTAACGTGTCACATCAAAGTCAAAGGTTTCGACTTATTGTGAAAACAATAATTTATTACAATTTCTGAGCCAGTAAATTTTGTGACAACAACTTTATCTACCTATATTTACTGGTCGCAATAATCCTTTTCTTCAGTTCGGTAAAGGTATAATCTATTCATTTTAGCTTTTGTGTTTCAATATCTCTGTGTGTATATTTCATACTCCATGGCCACGAGCTACAAGCTCACGCGACACGCGTCTTGCGACAGTGACAGTAGAGGAAATAAATACGTTAAGGCCCGTTTTCTATAACTTATGTATAACTGTCAGTTAATATGCCACGTGTTTCTATAAAAAAGTTAGCTTGATATCCTCTCTGCGTCACCTACCTGTCACTTGTTTCATAGAAAAATAAAAATAAAGATTTTCTGTGACGTTTTGTTTCTAACTTTCTGTAAGCAAAATGTCAAACAGACGGAGATAGCAACCTACCGAACAGTAAGTTATTGAAAATGGCCGTAAGTAGTTTAGAGCATGCCTCGAGTCAGCCCGAAACAAAGCGCGCGTCTGTCCCTTGACGCACTTCGCGTTACAAACCGAGGTCGTGAGCGGGACCTTAAACATGAGCATGAAGAAAGCAAGAGAAAATTATTATTCCTTAGTATTATGGAAAAAGTTCCAAGAAAAGCGAACCTCAATGTTTTCTTTAGTCGTTAAAAAACTTGGAATGGAAATATTAGAGGGCTGCCTCCGGCGAATTGAAGAGTTACAAACGGTCGGTTTTTTCACATGTTTTTATATCGATGTTTTATGTCAAAGTATTGATGTAGATTGTTTTTGTTAGAAGTTAAATGATGTTCAAGGTTGACATAATACTCGTTTATTTTTTTACCGACTTCAAAAAGGAGGAGGTTATCAATTCCTCTGAATTTTTGTGTCTAAGTATTCATATGTTGGGGCGGGCTTCTAGCCTAATAACTTTTTTGAGAAACTAAGCTATTGATAGATAAATAAAATGTTTTAATTCCTACAATCTATATATTTTTAATAACACATAGGGCTGCCTCGTTGGTCTAGTGAACATGGGGTCCTGGGTTCGATTCCCGGGTCGGGCAAATTGCTATTGGTTTTTTTCATCAGGAATTTCTCAGTAGCAGCCACGGACTCTAGATTTGTGTCCAGTTGATGGCAATAGGTTCGTCCCCTATTACATGGGGCTTTAACAAAACTGGCGAAATGTGGGTGTACTATTAGGTCTTCTAAACCTTTGGGCAGGCGTGATGTTATGGTATGTACCTACACATAGGTTTAATAGGGTAGATGAAAAAAATATCGAATTATTCCGTCTGATAGATTTCCAAAAAATATTGGACACATATTTTATCTTTTAAAAAATGAAGACAGTGATGATACAGTGCGACGAAAACTCGTGTGACGTCACATTTGCGTACATTTTTTACTCAAAAGTGACGTCACAAGCCCTCACTCATGATCTTAGACACGTTTTATCTTCGTCAAATTTTATTAATTTGATAAAACAAAAAACACGTATCCAATATTTTTCGATAATCTAACTGACGGACTAAACAGAATCATATTTTTTTTAGTCAGTCATCATCCCTATTGTAAACTCAGGTAAATTAAATCGTATCAGCAGCTTGGGACTGCAATTATTTTGCCTTCCCCGAGAGTACTAGACGGTTTCCTGCAATTTAATGCAGATAATGCATCCGATGCAATTTAACGCAGTTAATGCATCCGATGCAATTTAACGCAGTTAATGCATCCAATGCAATTAATAGCAGTCAGTAGGCCTTACTTAGCCTTCGCCCCATTGCATGGCTAACAGGTGTTCCGATCCAGGGCCAATGTTTATAAGTGGCCGTTGGTTCTGTCGAGCTCGTCCCGCCATCTTCTTCGAGGTTTGCCGCGACCCCTTATGTTATTATTTTTAGTATACAATGTATAACCGGAAAATTTCACCAACCTTTTGCATTGTCAACCAAGCAAAGTACATTAAACTAAGTAACTCTACGTAAAAATGGTTGCTGGGAAATGACTTCTTTTTTGGGGTGAAAAATCACGTCTTATGGTTCAACTCAATGTAACGCACTCAAAACATTGTGCTGATGGATGCACGGATCAGGGAAGTATTTAAAGTAAAGTTTTAAACCTTAAAAACTAGGATAAAAAAAAATACTTTGACCTCCAATATCTCCGTAACTAGAAGGGTCCCCAGGTATAGTCCAGAACAAAATAATAATCGCAATGACAGAGAGAACAAATAAGTGTCTTTCGGCTTCGGAAAACGGTGCCTTTACTTTTACAAGGATTGTTATTTAGTACTTAGTCATACCTAAGTAGGTCATGTGCCTTTGATGCCTCGATAAACGGAAATGAACTGACGTGAACTGACGTGGTCAGCCCAAATCACCAAACTGCCAAAGACAATCCATTTAATATTTTAAGCAAATCAAAAGAAAGTAAAAATTCCCTCAGGAGGAAAAAAGTGTAAAAAAAAATGTTTCCGTTCGACCTAAAATATTCCGGGAAAAGAATTAAAAATCCGGTAACGTTAAACCGGCTATTTTAATTAAGCTGTCTATTTTGTTAAAACAAGACTGACTTCAAAGGACAGTTGATTGAATGTTCAACTTGATTCGATTATTGTGTTTGATGTTACCTTTAACTTCTATAGGTAGGTATTACCGGTTGAAACTGTCAGATACAGTATGCCGATGATATTTTTTTTCTAAATATCAGTATTTTCTTTAGTTTTCGTGCACGTCAAAAAATGATATTATTACGCCCATAATCCGTGAAGGCTTGGACACAGACATGACAATAGGCGAGAAGACAAAAAGAAATCTAATTAGTCCGTCAGTTAGATTATCAAAAAATATTTGACCCGTGATTTTTCTTTTGTTACGTAAACCAAAATTGACGAAGATATACGCTTTTAAAATTCTCAATACGTCACGCCTAGGTATAATTTTTAGCTAGTTCTGACGTCACGAGCCCCCACTCCTGAGTTTTGATGCGTTTTATCTTTTGTCAATATTCATTGATTTACAATAACAAAAAAATACGTGTTCATTAATTTCCAATACTCTAACTGACGGACTAAATAGATTTGCAATTTTTTGATACTGTCGTCATGCCTATTTGTGCGTAATTTGATTTTTTCATAAGGATTTTTTCTGAGTGGCATTTGGACTTCCTCGTTGGTCAAAGGTTGGAAATAAGAATTGTTACATTAATTGAAATGGACATTAAAATTAGAGCAATGACTGAAATTAAGCGTAATTTTCTTATTATTATTATTAGGGTGGTCAACTTGTGAAACAATATTTATTTCTTGTCGATGGTCAGAACTTTCTGCTGGAGGAAACTCTGGGGCATCTTTGGACGTTGAAGGGCGTGGAGTCCATGGGTCTTCAGGTTTCTTTAGGTTTATGCTGCTTGCTATCTGAAGGCTGCGTTTCGATTTATTTTCGATACAATCTTCGATATAACCCTCAGCCACGGTAGTGGACTTCCATCCACCATGTCGCTTTAATTCCGTCATATCTGCACCAGTGTTTGCTAATAACGTGGCAGAGGTTCTTCGGAAAGAATGCCCTGTATACATCTCGGGATTTGGTAGCTTTAAAAATGTTGCAATGTCTTTTGGCATGGAACCAATTTTATTTATTCCAATTGGATTTTTTGTACATTTATTTTTAGAATAGAACAAAAAGAATCTATTTGTGTTCCAAATTCAAACACCAAAATAGTGAATAAAAACAAAACAGTGAATAAAAGGCCTTTTTATTCACTGTTTTGCGTGAATAAAATAAGCTTTTTAGAGTAGGTATGGTATAAATTAGATTTTTTTGTCGTCTCGCCTATTATCCGACCTAGAAATTTGACGACCCGAATAGCGCAGCGGTAGTGAGGCTGCCTTACGTTCTTAGGGTTCCGGGTTCTGCCGGGGCTACGGGACTATTCGAAAGAGATACCGTGGCCCCGGAACACAAAGGGCGATGAAGGAACATGGATGGGTTTTAGTCAGTAAAAGTCTGACACTCCCTCCTGCTCCGCCCAGAGCTCCAACTCCGGGAGGAGTCATTTGATGATTTCCCATGCGAAAAAAAAAAAAAAAAAAGTTTCGAATCACGGTAGAAGCAAATGTTTGTGTAATGAGCATGGATATTTGTTTCCGAGTCATGGATGTTTATATGTATAATAAGTATGTATTTACAAACAAAAAGTATATATGTAGTATATCAACCACCTGGTGTCCACGACACAAGCCTCGTTGCTTAGTGTGGCACTAGGTGGCGCTGTGTATAATGTCCAGCGATATTTATTTCTTATTATTTAAATCATACCCATGCTTAGCAGTAACCAACCACTAGATCAATGAATATTCTTCATTCTTAAGTTATAAAAGAAAAAATATCTCCACCAAGTATCAAAACTGTTGCAAAAAGAGGCATAAGTCCTGAAACCCTGCAAGGCAACGATCGTATTTCAAGACTAAAGGATTGCAAGCGTATGGACTTTCTAGGAAATGCGACGTCATCACTATTAGCATTTTTCCTACCATTTAAAGTGAAGACGCTAATATGGTATCCCGCAATTTTTTTTTTTTACTTTATTTAATCTTTCGTTTTTTCTTATTTTTTTATATTATTGAAACCGACCGTTCTATTTTTAATTTTGATCTTTTATTAGTATGCCCAAAAAATACACGCTAACCGGATTTTAGCTGAAATATGCAATATCTTGAAAACAAAATCCGTAACATAAAAATGCATATCAAAACATGCATTTGCATATAATCGAGTAAAAGAAAAGAGAAAAAGAACGTTTTACCTTAGTTTTTGCTGGAGCACAAAACAAAATCCCTTGGTGTAAGTAAATTGCCTACCAACATGTTTACAGCATATAACTTTGTTTACTTGCACCCATAATTTGTGTAAATTATAGATATTACCTACCTACAATATACCATAGAGCGAGGCACAACATTTCGTAGTTCATTATTCCGGTAGCTAAATTATTAATGGTATTAATTAGTCCTAACCGCAGATTTTAAAGGTACACACATCTGTTAGCTAGAAGGGTTCGCAATTATGGAGGTCGATATTGTTGGTATCGGTATCCACTACTCGTCTAAACGAGGGGGTTTTTGTTAATGTATGAAATTCGTTGACCAGGAGCTTAGGGCTAAATATAATAACAGCCACTGGGATCAATCTTTAGGTTAAGCCGCGCTTACGAAGGTCTGTCTGCGGATGGGTGACCATTATTACCTATATACCGAGTTTCCGTTTAGTCTACATTTGACAGATTCTACTTTTGACATCACATTCTACATTTGACAGATTCGACATTTTACAGCTTCTAAAATCGAGAGTTTCTATATTTGACAGATTATACAATTGACAGATTCTATGTTTGACCGATTCTACAATCGACAGATTCTACATTTGACAGATTTTGAATAAGTTATTAACGAGTTTCGTTTCCTCCGTGCCTCGGAAAGCTTTGAAGCTGTTGGTCGCGGTTGTTATTTCTATGTTTTTGACAGTCGTTACAGGCAGTCAGTAACCCGAAAATCTGGAAACCAGTTTCATATTCATATTACTCAGTACTAACTGGGTTGTGGAGGTCAGATAGGCAGTCACTCCATGTATAATACTGGTATTCAGCTGCAATCGGTTAGACTGGAAGCCAACCCCAACATAGTTAGGAAAAAGCTAGGCAGATGATGTCTTCTTCTTCGTGTCGAATATTCCCATTGTTATATATTTAAATTTGTTTCGACCAGAACTCAGCCACGTCGTCGGCGTTGGTGGTGGCTTCAGGCAGGTCCCTTACAGTGTAGGTGGAGTTGCACAAAGAGCAGGCCGGGAGGTGGGTCATGGTTTGAAATGAGGCTCCGCAGTCGCACTCAGCTTTATCGGAATACCAGACCAAGTTGAACCTGCAGCGGCCCACCTGGCTTCTAAGTCGGTTTAGAGTCTTCCAGGTGGGCCATTGGGTTGCACGAGAAGAGCTTTCCCGAGCGACGTCCACATCATAATAAAACGTCCGGCGTACCCTGGTAACATCTGGCACTCGGTATCGCAGAGTACAGCTGGCCAATATTCTCACCAGGATGATTCCCCAGGACCATCAAAATAGGCACTTTTCAGATGTTGTCAATGAAAGTATATGTGACTTACGTGAGTTAAGTCTAACATCTTGGCCACATACTTCTGTCTCCTGGCGACAAGCGTCTTGTGACGGGTCCGTGGGTTAGGCCCCCAGTGGTCGAGACACAGCGATGGTACTCACGCGACCAAAACAAGAGTGTCTCACGTGCAAGTCCCTACGTAATGTCGCATTACCCGAGGCTGAAGCTTTAAAGGCTTAAAAATAAAATAAAAATTGCTGGACATTACCACACAGCGCCATCTAGTGCCACACTAAGCAACGAGGCTTTTGTCGTGGACACCAGACAGTTGATATACTACATTTATACTTTTTGTTTGTAAATACATACTTATTATACATATAAACATCCACGACTCGGAAAACAAATGTCCATGCTCATCACACAAACATTTGCTCCAACCGGGATTCGAACCCGGGACCCCAAGAACGTAAGGCAGCCTCACTACCGCTGCGCCATTCGGGGCTTAAACGTATTTTTGTGTCAGTAGATTTCTATCGAAAAGGTAAAGTATGGTATGGTTGGTACTTGGTAGGTGATGATGAAGATGATGAAGTATGTATGTCTACGTATTTTTTTACTGTTTTTGTAATGTTTCCTTCAACTTTTCAGTTCTAGTGCTATCTAGTTTCCACGAAGCAATACAATTCACTTATATTGTGATACCGCATGTCAGGGGTCACCATACCGACTTAGAGATAAGTTCATTCAATAGTTCTTCGAATTTGACAAACAAATGTGTCACAGTTATAATAAATTGTATAAAGTAAATAAAACGTTTTTTTTTTATCATTTTTATAAACTGCCTTATGCCCGCGGCTTCGCCTGCATGGAGTTCGATAATTGTCCCATGGTATGGCAAACTACCTGCTAAATTTCATCCAAATCTGTTTAGTAGTTTTGGTATAAAAGAGTAACAAACATCGATACATCCGTACATCCTAACATACTTTCGCATAATTATAACAAAAAAAAAATACCAAAGAAAACAATGTCGAAACAAGACAGGCCTTAAAATAAAAAAAAAACCTTGAACAGCGATGAAAGAAAATAAGAAAATAGTATGAATAATTTTCCTTTTAAATTTTCTAACCCGCTTGGCACTACTGGCAGTGTTTTCTGTTTTGGATAGGCTAAAATTGTGCCCATGTATAAGTTTCGGTCCTAGAGTAGAGACAGTTTTCATTTGGGTAGGCAATTTTTCAAACCCTTCACAATAAGGTAAAAAAAATCGAAAATGGCGACATTGCTTCCTAAGAAACCTTTGAAACTACACTGACTGCGTCGTCGGTCTAGTGTTAGCAAGCGCAACTACTGAGCATGAGGTCTTGGGTTCGATTCCCGGGTCGGGCAAATTGTTATTGGGTTTATCAATCTAGAATTTCTCAGTAACAGCCTTTTTTTTTTTCGGATGGGAAATCATCAAATGACTCCTCCCGCTCTGGGCGGAGCAGGAGGGAGTGTCAGACTTTTACTGACTAAAACCCATCCATGTTCCTTCATCGCCCTTTGTGTTCCGGGGCCACGGTATCTCTTTCGAATAGACCCGCAGCCCCGGCAGGCTCAGTAACAACCTGGATTTGTGTCGGTTGAGGGCAATACGCTCGCCTTCTTTTACATGGGACTTAAACATAACTGGTAAATGTGGATGCCCTATTACGTACACCACTGCCTAACCCTTCGGGGATAACAGGCGTGATGTTATGTAAAACTTTAGACTTGGAGGTCTAGCCTTCTTTTCACCGGCGATAAGATGCAACCAACTTGGATGTAGCACTCGCCGACTGCTGCTGCGGCACTACTGGGTACGATCGCTTGGCTCGTGATTAAGGTGAAAGCGTCAGGCTAGCCCGCGAAATTCAAATTTTCTTACGTTTTCTGCCATTTGTAGACCAGTGCTAGGTTGTATGTTGATTAAAATATTGTTCGCGGCTGTAAGACGTATGTAGTTACAGAATTATAATCATCATAATCATCAATACAACCCTCCGAGTTCATAAAGGTCGAGGAATGATTTTGAACTTGAAAAAGTCGTTCCTCGACTTTTATGAACTCGTAAGAAAATTTGAATTTCGCGGGCTACCCTGGAGCATCCACCTTAATGTTAATATATCAGATGCTATAGCTAACTTTTAGGTACATCTCTGCCTAAACCCTTCGAGATTAGAGGCGTGATGATTAGAATTTGGATGGAAACAGAAACCAATCGTGTCACTTTGTTCCTTCAATGCGATTGTGTGACGTTGCCGCTGTGGTTTGCAATTTCACAATAAATGTGCCCTCACATTTAGTTTATTTTTCGACGACACGAATTATTCTAATGCTAAATTGCAAGATAAGTAGGTACCTTTTACAAATTACGCAATAGTTAATAATTATAAGGGTCAAGACTATTCGATCGTACTTCACAAACAACGAGACATACATACATACCGATATATAATTGTGTAATATTACGTATTGGTGCGAGCTCAGTTATCATTGCAGACAACTCAAGTGTGGTCGGCACAGTGGCCAGTGCTATCTCGGTGACCTCTTAAAAGAAACGATAAATTGGAGAAAAATAACAAGAACAGTGATTTAAATTCATTTGTAGGATAAACAATGTGAGTACTTATTTTAAACTTAAGAGGTCCATATGTAAACCATAAACACACATCAAAAATCTCAGTTTAGATGTGTAATTATGGTTTAGATTATAGCCACAAAATTAAAAAAAAAATATGCTAAGTTTGATTATTTTTCTAGGGAGCGCTTTAAATAAAAATACATTTTTGTCTTGTATTTGAGTGTTCAACTCTTAAAACACTCAAATACAAGAAAAAATGTGATTTAACTCTTTACCACTTAGCAAGGAATTTCTTTTAATTTTTTAACTTAACAATTGTGTCTTTATTTAACAACATAACTGTATACATTAAAACAATTAAAACAGTCAAATAAACTAAAAAACTAAACTATACTTACAACAAAGTAAAAGGGCATCGATAAACTCCTCCTCAACGCAGTCAGCTGGTAATGTGCCCAAGAGACAGATGGCGTTGCCACGTTGTATGGCAACACTTAGCCTCTGACCATGGTAAAAGCCATCCCTTGGTTCACGAAGGACGAGAAGGAAGCGTCAACAAGGCGTTTAGAAATTTCTTTAAAAAATGCTGTGAGTACTCGAACCCCACAGTAATAAACTGAAATAATTTAACATAAGTTGTGATCTGGAAGAGGAGTTGTTAGCTTAGTGCATGCCCACGGTTTTACTTGCATCCAAGACAAACATAGGTAACTACTATTACATGCCATAAACGGTAGCTCCAGTTGGGGTCGGTTTCCAGTCTACCCGGACGGGTAGACTGGAAACCGACCCCAACAGAGTGGAAAAAAGGTATAAGGCAGTGATGATGAAACGTATTTTAGCTTTACACAAAAAACACATATTCTCACGACTGCAATCCGCGAAGGGTCAGGATCTGCCAGTTGAGTTTAAGAGTAATAGGGGGAGCCTATGAGTTATTGATCCAGAATTTCTCAACAGCACCCTGGTTGTAATAAATTACACAAAGTAGTGCAGTGCTCGAGTGAAGTGTGTTTTACTAACATAGTTTTAAGTTTAAACACTAACACACAATGTACTATTATATATATGTTAGTCTGTAAGGTATTTATCTATGGGCCAAAGTAGCCTGAAAATAAAGGTTTTATTATTATTATTATTTAATGCGCCTGTCTGGGTTCGAACCAACAACTTACTGTTCGTAAGTCGGGACCACCACCATTGGGCCACCGCTGCTCAGTCATCACCACTGCTCTCAAAACGGTGAAGGAAAACATCGTGAGGAAACCGGCATGTCCTAGAACCAAAAATTCGAAGACTTGTGACATTTACCAATTCGCACTGGGCCCGCCTGGTGGATTATAGCCCATTCCCTCTCATTGAGAGAAGACCTGTGTCCCAGCAGTGGGAACAGTATAGGCTGATGATGATGATGATAACCCTGGTTGATTTTGGGTTTGAACCCAAGACTTCAGCTGAGTAGTGTTTGCGACCAGAGGCAGTCCAATAAAAGAGCATTAACATAACATAATTTTTCTAAATGCTGTTTTAATACTACATCATAATGAAAACAGATAAAACTCATAATCTGCCTTTTCCTAACTATATTAGGGCCAGTTTCCAGTCTTACCGGGTGCTGAATACTAGTATTTTACGTGGAGTGACTGCTTATTTGACTTCTATAACCCAGTTAGTACTGGGTAATAAATACGGTACCCCACAGAGCTTTCCGAGGCACGGAGGAAGCTCGGTATGTACTGGGTCACCCATGGGCTGCGGGACTATTCGAAAGAGATACCGTGGCCCCAGAACACAAAGGGCGATGAAGGAACATGGATGGGTTTTAGTCAGTAAAAGTCTGACACTCCCTCCTGCTCCACCCAGTGCGGGAGGAGTCATTTGATGATTTCCCATCCGAAAAAAAAATGGTCACCCTTCCACAGACCGACCTTGGTAAGCGTGGCTTATTCTAAAGATCGACCCGTGGGACTGTTATTAAATAGCCACGAGCTGCTAACGGACAAAAATAAAAATGGTAGCACCTTATACCGCCCCCTTTAAGTCAACTCTTAATTTAAACAAACTGTTATTTATTTCTTACAACTCAAGTCCATTAGAAAACCTTGTAGATATAATGACTTCCGACCTTTTACAATTACAATAAGAAAAACGTTAAAAGGGTGGATGATTCTCTTCTACAGGAGCATTATGTTTATTTTGATGGCAAAAAAAAGCAATTAGGGACCTTTCTCATTCTTTCTGCCCAGCTTTGTAGATCGCTAGAGGTGTTGCGCAAATAGTTTTTAATCAACGCGTTCTGTGGATTATATCATGAAAATCTTTTGCCCGTGTTTGCACCCGCGTTGATTGGAAAGTGTCTAAGATGAAATTATTTTTAAAGAGGACGCAAATAACTTTTATACTACACTTGCTTAGCAAGTGTACCAATACTACCCCACTAAAAGGCTTGAAAGCTGTTCATTAAACCTTCTCAAAAATCTAGGCAGTTATATTGTATGGAATTTCATTACTGCCCTGAAAATCAGGGTAGTAATCCATTACTAACGCGTTTTGTTTTTTTTTTAAGTCATGATGACGTAGTAAACTAGTGTAGTATAAAGCAGTATATATCACTCGAGGGTAAGTACAGATTACTAAACTCGTGTGGTTCACGGCCCTCCGCTTCGCGTCGGGCCTCAAATGCACACTCGATTAGTAATCTGTGCCTTACTCCCCTTGGTGAATAAATAGCTATTATACTACACCTGCTTGGAAAGTACCTTGATACTTTATCAAATTTACGGTAGAAAGTACGTCATTGCATATCGAACAAATATGCGGGGAGAAAACGCATCTGAGCGGGAGAGAAAAGTGTATGAAAATCCATTTCTTACGTGGTTTTTCTTTTTTAATTTTGGGTAAGACTATGCGCCGGTAACCTAAATATCAAAAGCCAAAAAGATTTTACAGTGAGTTTTTATCTCCAAGTTCGCAAAATGACACTGGCCACTAGCTGTGTGTTAGATGGTGTCGGGCTGGCAGTGCGACCCTGCGGCGGCAGGATAAACAATTTGAAAAAAGAACATGTGAAAATTGCAGACGCCATTGGCGCCATTTTCAATTTGTGTGTTGTTTGAGGATTCAGAATTTCAATTAGTAAAGATTTAGTTTTTTATTTTCCTCGTAGGTGTAGTATAAAGCACTATGTATCACTCGAGAGAAAGTGCGATTCCCGATCTCGGGTGTTTTAAAGCCCTCGCCTACGGCTCGGGCTTCAAACGACACCCTCGACGGTAATCGGTCACTTTCTCCTCTCGGTGAAGAATGTACTATAGTTTGTTTGTAGAAAAGAAATCTTTGAGGAATCAGCCGTTGGATTCTTTTCATTGCCGTGGTTGGCAAATATTGTACGTCTCATCTCTTCATTATCTTCATTGGCGGCTTTGGCCTACCCACTGCTCAGTAAAGGTTTCCTCCCGTTTGTGCTCATACTTCGCTGATCTGTGCGAGTCTCATCCTGGTTTTTCCTTAAATCTGCTGTAGGTTATCCACCCATCTGACTCTTAGTCTGCCAACGCTCTGTCTACCATATAAAAGGCAAGACGACAGTATAAAAAAATGCAAATCTATTTAGTCCGTCAGTTAGAGTATTGGAAATTAATGGACACGTATTTTTTGTTTTTGTAAATCAATGAATATTGACAAAAGATAAAACGCATCAAAACTCGGGAGTGGGGGCTCGTGACGTCAGAACTAGCTAAAAACTATACCAAGGCGTGACGTATTGAGAATTTTAAAAGCGTCATATCAAAAGAAAAAACACGGGACAAATATTTTTTATAATCTAACTGACGGACTAATTCGATTTTTTTTTGTCGTCTCGCCTATTATGTCAGGTAACATTTTGTTAGGACTCCACCTGCCTTCACCACATCTAGCCAAATGTCTTGCCCTAATTAATCAGAGTGCTTCATCGGATCTCTGAGTCTAACCCTGGTATCTATAGTCAAGGTAAATTAATAACTTGAGTTTAAGTAATTACAGCAAATATTTTTATGCAATAGACAAGAATTTAAACGAAGTAAGAACCGTCAAAGAAAGCAAAGCTAGGAATTGTAACTTTTGACAGTTCTAACTTCAAGCAATTACTAAACTACAGAATAAAAATCATATCTTAAATAATTAATTTTACTCAAGTAATCACTTTGACTTGGTAATAGATACGGGCGTAAGTCACTGGCCTTTGTAAAAAAAATGGAGTACCTACCTATTAGGATCAAAATTTTAGTTTCCTTATGTATTTAATTTACTGTTTTTTTTTTTCAGATAAACATGACTCCAAATAAAGTGCTGTTATCAATTACGATATTCTTATCGTTGGTGTACAAAAGTAAGTTTTAACAACCGAAATCGAATCATTTTGTTAACATCCATGGGCCGGCCACGGCGCGGCGGCGCGCTTTATCTGTAGGCAGTGTACATAAGCACCCATTGTGTGGAGACTTTTATCCAGCGTTCATCATGCATGCGAACCCATTTCAGCCTGGCTTCTGCAAAGGTATTAAACCCCTATTCAACGTCTTTCAGCGTCCGCGATCTACTGCTTCTACTGCAACAGTGCGAACAACTCCGCCTGCATCGACCCCACACAATTGGACGCTGAGATGCGTGCGCGCATCATACCCATCATCGACTGCGACAGGTCGGTGCCGAAGTACGCCGACTACGACTTCTTCTGCAGGAAGATTGTGCAGACCGGTAAGTTTTCTTTAAGAATTAAGAAGCATTTCGAGACCTCTGTGCTTCGATTGGTCCAGGTGGTTATTCACAGACTTTCGACAGTCAATACTCATAGTCAGAAGCCCGAAAGTGTGACAACCTGTCTTACTCAGCTGCATCCAGTTAGACTGGAAGCCAACCCCAACATAGTTAGATAAAGGCAAGGCAGATGCACATTTGAGTAAAGATCACGAATTGGCAACTCTGAGATACCTTCAGGTTGTGGGGCGACGATTTATACAGGGTAGCAGCTGGTTAAGAGTAGTTGAAAACCAAGCTCAATAGCGTGCATTTAGAGAGGCCTGTCCCGCTGTGCTAAAACTAAAATAACACAAACAAAAAAAAACTATAATGACAAAGATGGAGCATATACTCTACCCCATCTTTTCCCACTTTCAAAAATTCAAGCCACATCATCATCATCAGCCTATTAATGTTCTCACTGCTGGGACACGGCCTCCCCTCTATGAGAGGGAATGGGCTATAATCCACCACGCGGCCCAGTGCGGATTGGTAGATGTCACATAATGTCTTCGAATTTTTTGGTTCTTGGACATGCCGGTTTCCTCCCGATGTTTTCCTTCACCGTTTTGAGAGCAGTGGCGATGAAATAAATTAGAAAGAAAGAAAAATATTTATTTGGGACAAGCACAGGAACTACAATAATAATAATAAAAAAAAGAATCCAAAACTAAATAATAAAAAGAAGACCTGTGCGAGGCCAAAACGGGTCCTATCTCAGCATGATGCTGCGATAGATGAAAAACAAATACCGCAGCGCTGGTATTCTGATAGATGGTATTCTGATGATAATTACACAAAGTAATGCGCCTATCTGGGTTCGAACCCACGACTTACTGTTCGTTAGTCGGGGCCGCCACCAGTG
Source organism: Xestia rhomboidea (assembly GCA_963853795.1). NCBI lineage: Eukaryota > Metazoa > Arthropoda > Insecta > Lepidoptera > Noctuidae > Xestia > Xestia rhomboidea. The sequence continues at coordinate 8,361,238 of OY970770.1, read as the reverse complement.
GGCCGCTGAACAAATGATTTCTTATGTCCCTCAGTCTACCACCCCCACAAGGACTCCGAGCTCCGTGTGACCCGCGGCTGCGGCTGGGTCAGCCACGAGAAGGAGTGCTACAGGGCCGACAACCGGGACCATCAGGAGACTGTCTGCCAATGCTTCACCGACTTCTGCAACAGTGCTGACTCCTTGAGCTCGTCCACCACGACGTCTTTGTTCGTTGCGCTGGCCATATGTCTGTATTTCTACCGTCAGCGGCAGTAACTTATCCCATGTTCGATTTTATCTAAAAACATTCCCCTTAAGGGATGTTGAATCATTTTTACCATGGTTACCAAGATGTTCATCAGTGAACATTATAGCTAGTGCACGATCTTGTTACTGCCCAGAGTACGCCAGAAGGTCTAATGGAAGCGGAACTTATAATAGGCATGACGACAGTATAAAAAAATTGCAAATCTATTTAGTCCGTCAGTTAGAGTATTGGAAATTAATGGACACGTATTTTTTGTTTTTGTAAATCAATGAATATTGACAAAAGATAAAACGCATCAAAACTCGTGAGTGGCGGCTCGTGACGTCAGAACTAGCTAAAAATTATACCTAGGCGTGACGTATTGAGAATTTTAAAAGCTTCATATCTTCGTCAATGTTGGTTTACGTAACAAAAGAAAAAACACGGGTCTAATATTTTTTGATAATATAACTGACGGACTAAGTAGTTTCTTTTTGTCGTCTCGCCTATTAAAGTTGAGATGAAAGTGTCATGTACCCTTGCTATCTCCGTTGGTCAAATTAGGAGCATTCATTCTATATTCTATCTTCTTGACCTTGAATGTCTGCATCTCTCCTAGGAATCCATTCCAATCTTCTCCTGCCACCGAGCCACTTGCGACCCTCTTGATATGTATGTTAAAGCAATTCTAAAGGATTTTAGTGACGGTTAAGTTAAGATAAGTTACTTTATAAGTGAAATATAAAGGATAGTTAAAATAAGATTTATCGTCGAAATATACATTTTTTTTTTAAGTTCACCATTAATCGTACTTATTGGATCAACTTATAAGACACAGAATACGATACGCAAAATCCACTATCACTTCATCGTAAAGTATTTATGTAGTATATCAACTATCTGGTGTCCACGACACAAGCCTCGTGCTTAGATTTTGATATTTATATTTATTATATTTATAGTTCCTCTTGCCTAAATTATCCCATCAACTACGATTGCCTAACGACCTGTGTACCTTAAAACAGCTGGGTCGTCACCCAGCCCCAGCATGCAGCGACCAACAACCACAATACCACGGCCCGGTCGTAATCCGGGCAGATCGGGAAAGCCCTCGTTTCGCACCGCGCACACGGCACTATGTTTGAACTTTACTTATTTAGTAAAACTCAGTGTGGGTTGCTATTGGCAGTGGTATTAGCAGTGTTGTGTTAAAATATCTCTGTAATAATTAGTGTAAACTTTCGAGTGGATGTTCTGGTTTATATTTAGAAAAATGATATACAAACCTGAAGTTTGGAAAATTGAAAACTGCGCCAGTTTTAAAAAAAAAGTAGTTACTTGGATTTTCTCTTCACAAACACAAACACTAGGAATCACTTCACACTAGGAATTTTTCTTCTTTTGGATTTTTTCTTTTTATTTATTTTTATCGGTGCGTTTACAAACATTTAAACTCACACCTGTACAGTAGTCCACCATTTTTTTGCGTACGGGGATCGGACCCGCGACACGCAACGCAGCAGTCAATTGCTTATCCACTGCGCCAAAAAAGTAAAAAAGTTGAAAGGGAATCGTCTGTCTTGGTATGGACATGTGATGTGGACGGATGTATTGCATGTGACTAAAAGATCGGAGAAATGATATGAAGGAAAAGGGATAAAATGATAGCGTGACGGTTGACAGGGGAGAATGGGGGGAAATACGTGTTGCGCCGACCCCAAGTATCATGGGACAAGACAGGAAGATGATGTAATATATGAAACTGTTTCCCTTTTTGTCAGTTCAAAAGAAGATGCAAAACATAAACAATGGGGTCGATTCTGTTGTGCACAAACTAAACTTAATTTAGGCTATTGCTATCTTTTTCTCTCTAATAAAACGAGAAAGAGACGGACGTAATTTAGAGCTGTCTAATTTAATTGGAACTAATATTTCCATACAAATGAAGGATGCACGTAAAAACATGTCGACTAAAAACACGGTAAAGCGCAAGGCATAAACTAGTTTGACATCTCTAACTTAGTTCATAGCTATAGCGGTCCTTTTCTCACACTGCCTTTTAGTAAAAGATAGCAATAGCCTAAATTAAGTTTAGTTTGTGCACAACAGAATCGACACCAATATATGGCCAATTTGCTAGTAAAACAATTTGCTTTCAAAACAAAATATTTTCGACACTACAAAAAGGTTTACCGTTTCGGAGATATATATATTTTTTAATGACAAAAATGTTAAACGTTCTAAACATTTTTATTAGGAAAAAAGTTAATTCGCCCATTCACGAACTTAACCTAAGTTTTGACCTCGATTTTTTGGCCAAGTTCGAAAGCAATCGGTGCATAATTGCGACATGTAGAGTGTGGCTAAATTTAGCTTGGCGCCCCACATACCAACATACATACATACGTATACATAAAGGGTGTAAAACCCCTCTTAACGAAGCCGAAAGGCACTTGTTCTTCTTGTCATTGCGATCATTTTTTTGTTCTACACCATACCTGGGAACCTTCTAGTTACGGAGATATTGGGGGTCAAAGTTCTAATCTTTTGATAACTTCTTTTTTAAATACAAGTTTTTAATGTAACGTTTTTAAATTAAACACCTCCACGACCCCCGTACTATTCAATCCATGCATCAGCACAATGTTTTGAGTGCGTTACATTGAGTTCTACCAAAAAAAGTCGTTTCCCAGCAATAATTTTTGCGTAAAGTTGCTTAGTTTGATGTACAGAATGCTTGGTTGACGGCTTCGTGATGAGGTGGTGTACATCCTGTATAAATAAACTTTTTAACCGGCAGTTGATTTGGGCTCTAGGGGTCATAACTAGACCCGCTATGGTGAAATTCTCGGAAAACTGGACTTTAGGTGCAAGACCAATAGATAGATTTTTCTGGCGAAATCTACCTCAAAAAAAAAGAAAATTGAAAGACAAGAAGATTAGAAAAAAAAGTGCAATTAAATATGCATTTGTCGCATCCTTGTCATGTACAACAGACCATGGAATCGCTGCACCGTAAGCTTCCGCCGAGGCATCGCCGGACTCTGTGCTTTCTACAACAATGTCGCTCTAAGTGGGGCTCCACAATAGTAGTCGACAGATGATCCGTTATGGAGGAGACAAATAGAGAACATTGTGGGAAAACCTCAATGTGTATTAAATACATAATCTATATAGATATGCTTGTTCACACGTTTCTGTGTCCTGGTTATTGTTCCCAAAATAAATAAATAAATATCGCTGGACATTACACACAGCGCCATCTAGTGCCACACTAAGCAACGAGGCTTGTGTCGTGGACACCAGATAGTTGATATACTACATAGATACTTTTTGTTTGTAAATACATACTTATTATACATATAAACATCCATGACTCGGAAACAAATGTCCATGCTCATCACACAAACTTTTGCTCCTACCGGGATTCGAACCCGGGACCCTAAGAACGTAAGGCAGCCTTTCTACCACTGCGCCATTCGGGTCGTCAAAATAGCTTGTTACTACATTAATTCTCACGTAACACAACAGAACATCACGCCTGTAATTGCCGGATTCAAATCCAAATTTCGTGGCTGCTACTGAGAAATTCCTGGTGAAATTTTCTAGAACCGGGAATCGAACCCGCAACCTGCAACAACCCCGCAGCATGAGGTCTTGGGTTCGATTCCCGAGTCGGGCAAATTGTTATTGGGTTTATCAACCTGGAATTTCTCAGTAACAGCCTGGATTTGTGTCGGTTGACGGCAATAGGCTCGCCTCCTTTTACATGGGACTTAAACATAACTGGTGAAATGTGGGTGTCCTATTACGTACACCACTGCCTAACCCTTCGGGAATAACAGGCGTGATGTTATGTAAATCTTTAGATTTAGAGGTCTAGCTTTCTTTTCACCGGCGATTAGATGCAACCAACTTGGATGTAGCGCTCGCCGACTGCTGCTGCGGCACTACTGGGTACGATCGCTCGGCTCGTGATTAATGTTAATATCTAAAGGGTGTTTATTAAAAACCTCTTATCGAAGCCGAATAGCACTTGTTCTCCCCGTTATTGCGATCATTTTATATAGTTACGGAGATATTGGGGGTCAAAGTTCCAACTTTTTGTCAAGTTTTTTTTTATAAATACAAGTTTTTAATGTAAGATTTTTAAATTAAACACCTCCACGACCCCCGTACTATTCAATCCATCCATCAGCACAATGTTTTGAGTGCGTATCACTGAGTTCTACCACAAAACATGATTTTTCACCCCAAAAAAAAGTCGTTTCCCAGCAATAATTTTTGCGTAAAGTTACTGAGTTTGATGTACAGAATGCTTGGTTGGCGGCTTCGTGATGAGGTTGTTTACACCCTGTATATCAGATATTATAGCTACTTTTATTTCTACGTAAATCAACCCCTAAATAATCTCACTCAGATCCAGTCTGTCCCTTTGCTGCCATCCCCAGCGACACCTATAGCCGAGGCTCGTACCCTTCAGGGGGTGCCTTTAGCGCGCCTTCGCTTAGTTTATAAGTTGTATGCCCTGGCTGGAGGCCTTACACTCAAGGCACTCACAGGATAGTCTGGTTAAGTAGAAGCCAGCCTCAGTTGCCTGAGAGGTGCCATGTCGAAAAAAAAAGTGCAAAGTGCAGCGCTACTTTTTTTTCGACATGGCATCTCCTGTAATGGATTACAGGAGGCCACAATATGTATGTAAGTATTGATTAAATATACACACACACACACACACACACACAATACTACTAATAATTCACATAATTTGTAATAATCGCCACAGCAACGAACGTGTACCGTAAGCCCTTACTACAGCTATTGGCGTAGCAAAGTCGTAGCACGTACTCGTAGCGTCGTAGCATCGTAGCAGCTACGAACGTTCAGACAACAAAGGTTCTGCATTTATCCCTACTATTAAAGGTATTATTAAGTTACATGCAAATGCATGCATTATTATATGAATGTCTGTATTAGATGATCGTTGTAGAATGGTTTAGGAGGAAGTTTTTCAATAAGTTTGCAAATTGATATACAGAGTGAAAGGGACACGGACGTTAAAATGGTTATCAGGTATTCAGTAGCCCCCCTTAAAGACCTTTTTCGAAGGTTATTAAAAAAAACCAGCTGTTTCTTACACAACTGCAATACCTACACGACCAAATCTGTATGGAACAGTTGATTTTTAGGGTTCAGTCCTGACAAGTGATAGATGATAGTACATTTCATGAACTTTAAATGAAAATTATAGCGATTAAGATAACTTTATTAGTTTAGCAGTAATAGTCGTTGAACTTGGGTGTTGGATAATTTTGTACCAAATACAAAATCCTAAGAATAAATCCTCTAACGTGACAAGTTATTGCTGTAGTTGCTAAACTTCTTATCTCTCTCTTTCTGATCCTTTATATCTATTATTTTTTATTATTAACGAAACCCTACACTACGCGTGGCCCGGGACGCACTTGGCCGGTTTTTTTTTGTATGTGGTACCGGTTTATTTATGGTGTTCATTTTCAGAATGTCAAGGACAACAGCATTTTAGTCTTTAATCATCGGTGACGCCGGGCAGATTAAAATAGAAGATTTTTTTTTTAAATAATTCTTAATTTAAATTGTTGATTGTTACATTTATATAAATAAATAATACTGCAACCAGCGTGCGTATGACCAGATGTAAGAACGTGGACGAGGCAAGAGGAGTATGTAAAGATCGTAGCTGGTGGCATTCTTTGGTTTCTGCTTACCCCCATAGGAAAAGGCGTGAGTTATGTATAAAGATAGAAAGAAACACGTGCTTTGCGAAATTCACTGACATTTCTTCAATAGACGTGGTTGCATAAAATAGAAAAAAGACTACCTCGTGGTGTGTCACCACATAATCTCTATTTCATCAAAACAATCTACAGCTTTTATTTATAGCACATTTTTATATCAAATTCGCTGAAACGGACCGTTTTTAAATCCTAGACAAGTAGAATATTTTCTTTTTTAATTTGCCGTCCGTTGCCCGCAGCGGGATTGTCCCTCGCTTACTATATTTAAATAATACAATATTAAATCAGTGAAAGAAATGAGACTTAATTCAAAATGGCTGACAGTTTAGGCTGTGTCAATAACAAATTACGTTTAGGATTAATTTGGAAATAGATGTTGGTATTTTTATAGAACGGATGATGGATTGAGGATAATTTAATTATATGTTTTGATTTGTGGTGTTTAGATTGGGTTTTATTCCTAGGTAAATGCTAATTATATTATTAATGAGTAATTTAGTGATGACCTATTCCAGAAAAAAACTGGGAAACCATAATGAGGATCACATTTTTGGGCCATAAAAGGGACGAATGATGGGCAAATATGTCACTGAGATGATAATGCTAAGCGGTATGTGTGGTGTGGACAGCGTGGAACATGGACAGCCAAACGCACAAATGTGTCTATCCTTTCCCAACTTGATATCAAGACCCGATTGTCTACAGTTTGCCATCAACGTATTTTGATCTATTTCGGCCACATAATGCGAAGAGGAGATAGCAGCTTTGAAAAGCTAGTCATTGTCGGTAATACCGAAGGCAAGAGCGCCCGAGGCCGGTCGCCAACACGATGGTCCGACCAAGTAAAAGAGGCTATCTCCTCAAGCAAATTTCAGCAGGTGTGATGGCAACTTTGGACCGAAGTAGATGGAGTCAGATTATCCGTCTAAAGGGTTCCAGTGACCACGATCCTCAGTAATGAGGGACCGATTGAAGAAGATGTGTGGTGTAACGCAAATAAATAAAACAAGAAATGAGTATATACGAGGAAGTCTGAAAAGTTGTGTGGTCATTCATCGTATGTTCATGCAATGAGGATATGAGCTTTGAGTATAAATAAGGATGAAAATAAGACTAGAGGAAGATCAAAAAAACGATGGATGAACTGTGTGATAGATGATATGGCTAGAAAAGAGGTGACTGCTGAGATGACGAATAATAGAGAAGTATGGAAGAAGACATGCTGCGCCGACCCCAAATGAATTGGGATTTGGGCAGGGGAACGAGAATAATGAACCATAATGAGAAAGTTTCGGGACGCCATTGTAGTGCCAAGTCAAAGAAAAACGAAAATTGTTGGACTGACCTTTATTTCAATAAATTAGAATTTATAAACAGTTTAATATTATTTGTAATTGTTTATTTATAATAATAATAGTTGCCAAAATTATTTCAAGGATTTATGTATTTTATAATAATAATAAAACCCCCAGCCTAAGAAATAAGTTTGGCAATGGACTTTCATAAATATTTTAAACTTATTTAATACATATAATATACTTACATCTAATCCTAACAATTATTTTAACGGTCGATTTACACGTTATAATAAGAATTAATAATTGATGCAATAATGAATCAATAATAGGTAGAATTGTTGTGGCGATCGGCGGTGTACCTAGTGTGTCGTGTCTACGTATCATTAAATTAATCTATGGTAAAGAGACAGCGCATATTGTAGACTGTGCATTACGACATAAAAAAAAATCGTGACGAAAAATTAAATGAGCCCCAAATTAAACGCAAACATTTTTATTATAAAAACAAAATCTCAACCGATAATTCAAAAAACAAATGATTGACGTAATCTTTTATTATGTCCGATAAGTCGCACGAAAGTCGTATGGTATTGACAATAAGAGAAAAAAAAACAAATTACTAATAGATTCTTGTTTGTACTCTACGACTAGTCGCACGGCAGTCGTACGATATGTGCTGCGTCTTCGGGTTCAATCGTCGGTGTTTAACGCGGTTTGGTTTAGTTGAGGGTCTGTCTCTTCCTCCGGTCGCCGTGGAGGGGTTCTGTCTGTTCAGGGTCGCTATGATCATTGGATTCATTTTGGATAGTGATTTCTGGGGACAATGAAAGTTGATTTAATAGGGACATGTACAAAAAAAAAGGAGTTTTTAAGTAATTCGACCCGGTAACACACACCAGCATTTGGGAAAGTCTGAAAGAACAAGGAGTCTATGAAGTGAGCTCATAGCCCACATAAACGACTCCGCTCCCACTCGGCAAAAAGAATAATTATAATTCAAAAATGGGCTTTATGTTTTGCTCTTTAGATATACTTTACATTACTACTAATTACTACATATGTGGGCTAAAACCTTTTTCTTCAAAAACAGTTGACCTATTGTGAATCTGTAAAAACATTGTTTTGTTGGATCAGCCCATGGTGTCCCACTGTTGGGCAAAGATCACTCTCCATTCGTTTCACTTCTAAACTATAGATGAGAGACGTAGGAGACAACTAATCTAAATTAGGAATCCTAGATAACAAATTCGTCTGAAATAAGTGAAAACAAACTGGACAAATCTCTGCACATTTAAATACAAGTAAAATTGGTAAAAGCCTTAGGAACTCCTTACCATCTTCATCATTCTTGTAGGCCCTTCCAAGCCGAGGTCCAAACCACATACCGGGGCTCTCGGTGCGCCGCACGGGCAAGGACTGGTACTCCTGGGAGCCGACACGCGACAGCGACAATTCGCTGCGACCGAGACGCGTCATCGACAGGTCGCTGCGACCGACGCGCGGAAACGCGTACAGTTGGCGTTTCTCAGCTGAGGGTTCGTATTCTATGGGAAAAATGATAAGGTTAATATGAGGCGTATGAGAATCATTCCCCCTGCGTCGAGTCCTTTGCGTCGACTCGTGATTTTTCTTGGTTTTGATGCACTGTCTTTTGTTTCGCCTCGACATAGCTGTCACAGAGTACAGTCATATTAAAAACGAAATACAGCTTTTTAATTAATAAAGATAGTTTGCTCATCCAGTGACCCGTATTTTAAATAATACATTGATAACCCACCAAAAAGTACTAGGCTAGCATAAGTTCAAGGAGGTCTGTCTGATGTGTTGTCATGAGGACCTAAAGATATGGCTTACCCGGAGGTGCAGTCACCAAGGTTGTCAGTCCACTTACACCTAAGCTAGTTTAGTCCTCCTTAGTCTTTCAGTCCAAGTAATTTATTAATTTACATAATATAACCCCAAAAAAGGTCCCGAAGGGTTAGGTGAAGGTATAGGTACCTAACAAGTACCTGATCAACATTTCACTAGATATGTTTAACCTTTTGAACGCCATTGTCACATTTACGTGACAAGCAAGCGCATGCCCTGTACGCCAAACGACACAAATATGTGACAAAATGGTAGGTGAAATTGTGGCTTGGCGTGGAGGGCACTCGCGTGCTCTCTGGCGTTCAAAAGGTTAAGTCCCATGTAATAGGGGGCGAGCCTATTCCCATCAACCAGGCACCTCCGTGGCTGCTGCTGACAAATTCCTGATGGAACAACCCAATAACAATTTGCTCGACCCGGGAATTGAACCCGGGACCTCATGCTCAGCGGTCGCGATTATGATCACTAGACTAACGAACCATCGAATCTAAAAACTAAATATTGTGTAATTCTTTGTTGAAAATTTTCCTCACTATCCAATTACAAAAAAGCCATAACTAGTTACATTAATCTCTAATTACTCCAAACTCCTCATCCAAATGAATAATAAAGAACCAGTACATACCCAGATAAAGATCATTAAGAGGCAGCTGCCATGTGTTACTCGAAGCCCGTCCGACCCTGGGGAACGGGTACAAGTTCAGCACGCCATCCCGCCGGAGCTTCGCGCTGCTGTCTGTGGGGTGAGCAGAGTTACAGCTAGTTACACACACGGCTTTGAAAGTCAGGAACTAAGTTTGGTCGAGTTTGGGATGCGGTTTCATAGGTAGGTTGTGGAAGTCGCAGGTTTCTCTTGGGTATTGAAGTCTAGATAATTGGTAAGACAGGAGTAGATCGCCTAATAGTGTTATGATCAGTCGCTTCAAATGTAGATGTTGTATGAGATACACTTGAGACAAAAATCTCCTACCCGCATCTATAAACTAGTCAAAGTATTTACTTGAGTTTAAGTTATTATTTTGGATACGATTTATATTCCATAGTTTAGTAATTGCTTGAAGTTAGAACTGTCAAAGTTAGAATTCTTAGACGCTTTACGCTTAGACGAAATTGGTATCTATTGCATAAAAATGTTTGCATAAGTAATTACTTAAACTGAAGTTATTACATTAACTTGACTATGGATACGGGTGTTAAATGTATTTAGGTGTCTTAACTTGAAGTCCTTCTCAAGTTTCAAACTATTCCTATCTTTCTATGGCCGACATGCCTTATATAGTGAAACCCATAGATAGAACTTATGTTAAATATCTATATTCTTGCAAAATAAATGTATCATTCATATGGTGTACTAGTTTCTGAATAGTACTTTGAGAGATACATACAGACAAATAAACAATTTAATTTACTTCTCTGTTATATTAGTTTAGATAAAAGACACACCTCTCAAACGCTCTAGCTGTGTACTATTACACCGAACTATTTTAAATTTCATGTCTAAAAATATACTGTTGAAATTCAAATTCACTGTAAATACTTAAAGACTTTTCAGAACGCCTGAAAGTTGAGTGTCGTTTAGAATTCACTGGGATTCAGTGATAGTAATTATAAAAATTACCAAATAATAATGTCTAGTATTTATTATCAAAGATACAAATGACCAGTACTTGATGTTACCCAGTTTGGTATTTAGCTGCACCCGGTCAGACTAGAAGCCGACTCTAACATAGTTGGGAAAAGGCTAGGCAGATATAATATAGGACTATATTATATCTGCCTAGCCTTTTCCCAACTCTCAATGTTTTCCACTCAATGATTACTGAACGAAATTAATATTCATTAATATTTTACATGTCAACAAAATAATTTATTGACGTAGGCCTATTAATTGGACATTGTTTTTGGGTATGCAAATGCAATGCATAAAAATTAAATAACATGCCAATCTTGTTTCATAATGAAACGTTTCCGGAAAATTAATTACATGTCGATGCTTATAATCTTTTCCCGATCATATTGGGGTCAACTTTCTGACAAACAAATTGGAGTCAAATACACGTCATCTGACGTCATTTTGACAGCAGCGCCAACCGTTGGCGCAGTGGCTGAGCGATTGACTGCTGCGCTGCAAGTTGCCACACGGAAAAAGAAGAGATTTGAATGACCAATAAATCTAGGCATTCTGTAACGTCAATCTAGTTGTAAAAGTTATTGCTGGGAAACGATTTTTACTTTTTTATTATGGTGAGAAAAATCTCTGTTCACGGAAATGCGTAATGTATCGCAAGAAAAAAATTGTGCTTATGGATCCATGCAGCGGTACAGTCGTCGTGTGAGTTTTCAAAGTTAAATTATAACATTAAACTTGAACACGAAACTGGTTTTCGTCATCCTGTACCTCCAATGTCTTCGTAACCAAAGTTTCTCGGTATGGTCCAGTACAAACCAATAGGGTAGACGACAAAAAAATATAATTAGTCCGTCAGATAGATTTCCAAAAAATATTGGACACATATTGTTTCTTTTTTCACGTAAACAAAAAAATTAGACGATACAGTGCGTCGAAAACTCGCGTGACGTCAAATTTGAGTACATTTCTTACTCAAATGTGATGTCACAAGCCCCCACTCATGATCTTTGACTCGTTTTATCTTCGTCAATTTCTATTAATTTGATAAAACAAAAAACACGTGTGCAATATTTTTCGATAATCTAACTGACGGACCAAACAGAATCATATTTTTTTTAGTCAGTCATCATCCCTATAATACAATGACAGAAAGAACAAGTGACCCGTTTTATTAACAAAATTAACACTCGTATCTCCACAAACAAATACGAGTCAAAGCGATTACTTGAGTCAAAGTAATTACTTAAGATACGATTTTAATTCTGTAGTTTAATAATTGCTTGAAGTTAAAACTGGCAAAATGTAGAATTCCTAACTTTGCCTTTTTTGACGTTCTTACTTCGTTTAAATTCTTGTCTATTGCATACAAATGTTTGCATAAATTATTACTTTAACTTAACTATAGATACGGGTGTTAGACTTGAACTTTTAGTACTGCATGTCTTCTTTAATCATGAAAAAAAAGACAAATAGGACATACTATTTTCAAAAAGCAAACTTAACACAAATTCTCCACGATCTATTTTAGAATACAGCCCGAGAGTGCTTTGATCTCGCAAATTGACTGATGGATAGTCTGCACTCCAGGAATCCACAAATAGCTTGAAGAGCACCCCGTCATAGATCACAATCACACTATTTAGGGTTCCGTAGACAAATGGCAAAAATGACACCCTGATCATTAATGTGGATCAGTGTTTACTTTTTATGCAAGACTTAGCGTTCGAGTTCGATATTGGCCAAAATAGACAACCTGCCTTGTACAATTTATAAAACATCTGTGTTTACCCTCGCAATCAAAACTTGAGTACCATTTAACCTGTGAAGAGTTTTGTTTAAATTCCAAGACAAGTTTTTAATTAGTCTACATAGTAATAGCCTGATGTCACCATCGGACTGCCAAGTCTTCCATCTCAAGTTCATCACCTCTGATTTTTCGGATTTATGTGCGTATTGTATAATTATCACTTGCGTCGGTGAAGAAAAACACCCTGAGGATACCAGCACGCCTGAGAGATATTTCTGAACGGCATGTATATTCAAGTCAGAGGCCCCTAAGGCGGCATTATACTCAGACACCAGGTTAGGCACTAACCACACGATAAAGAAGAAGAATCAGTCTATGCAATATGCAAGCGGAGCCGGGAGCTCAACTAATACCATTTAACGTTTCAAATTAGTAGCAGATCTATAGTGACAATACTCAATAAAGTTTTGTCGCCATAGATCTGCAGGGCTATTCCGTAAAAACTTTGCTATCTAGCTCAATTCACAGTTGTCTGTGTTGGCAGAAGTTTTGACATTGACAACTGACAGCATTGATGCAGAATGGAGTAGGTTATTTTTAATAGTAAGTCAGATTTTGCTGTATCAACATGTTTTTCCTTTTGAACCTTTTTGAATTATTACATTATATGTTCTTTTTTTTTGTTTTCATTTGCATACACTACATTGTTAAGCGAAAAAGCGGAGTCACCTAACACAAGCATCTACTTGCTTAAACGTGATCTCCAAATCATGTTTGTTAGCCTTTATGTAATAGGGAATATGCATGAAATACAAAACTCATTTTATTTATGAAAAATGCTTTGTATTGGCGCATAAAAACACTTGTTTGAGTTTCTAATACATCACTTATTTTACAATTTACTGTTTTATGTAGCATGTTTTTGGTGAAACGGAACGCATTGTCAAAACACGCCGTCCTCGATAACGCCGGTATTGACGTCAAAGTTTATTGTTTAAAAAAAAACACTTTTATTTGAAAAGTGCTAAAAATTTCACTAAAATTTTATTATAATATTGTTATTCCAATGTTTACTTGAATAAAGCACATACAATTGGTAAAATTATTATAATAAGGCCAAACAAATTATTTGTGAACAAGGCAGAATGTAGATAATGACGCCACATCATGGCCGCGACAGCTACGTTTGAACTGTCGTAGAAAATTGCAGGAGTTCAATATTATTTTAGTGCGACAAGCAGTAGTTGAACTTAAGTTTTAATACTTTTCTTGGGTTGATAGTACTGTATTTTATTGATATAATTGAAGAAAAAAATTACGTGCATATTCCCTATTGAAATAAACATGTTTTTTATTTGCTTGTATCATGTGCTTAGGCACATGATACAAGCGGGAAATACGAAAGAGACTGTGTGCATCGATCAGTCTTTCTGGCAGTCCTCTGTTACCTTTTTACTCCTACACTTCTGAAGGAACTTGGGTGAAAAGCATATCTACGGATGACCATGACCTGGCTAAGGACTTAGGACACTTTTTATCCCGGTACAATATTCCGATCCTATAACTTTCAACTTCCCACGAACTGAGCCGTGGGTAAAATCTAGTCTACGTATGTCAAAGTATATTTAACTCAATAATATTGGTTTACATAAAGTTTCCAAATAATATACAAGACTTAGTTATGGTGATGTTAACAACAAGTTTAATAATATGAACAAAGTTCAAATTCTTCGGTAATTAATTAACCAAATATAGTTTAGTAATAAAATACAGAATGCGTGCGTTAGTTTGTATCGTCAGTTGTTATTATATTGAATTTGTTTTGGAATATTATTATCTTGAGGAATAGTCTTAGTTAGGTTGTCAGGTCTTAGTACAACCTGAGTTGTAAAATATTATTAATATTTGAGTATAAAATATTGTTGGGGTTTTTTTTACGACATTTCTATGTCGTAAAAAAAACCCCATACGACATTACGACATAGAAATTCGTAATAACAGTTAGAAAGTTCGAATAGGCTGCCTCTGAGAGATTCTCGTAGAGAGATTTAAGATATCATGAACAGGATATCATAAGTCATAACCGATCTCAGCGAAATTTAAAGCCTAATAAAAAACCTAATTGCCAACTTGGACACGTTGCACTTGTACCAACGGGATGAGTAAGCAGTATAGTAAAGTAAGAACAGTGGTGTATACCGATCGGACCGATGGGACAGAGATCTCTTATCGTACGGGACACATACAAAGCGAGGCCATGTTATATTTGAAATGTCTAACTTGATGAGCCGCCGTGTGTCCTCGACCAATGTAAATCGGACTTTAGCTCTAGTACTCAAAATAGATGACGAGTGAATAGATTTTGTTCGTGTCGTAACGTTTTTCATAAGACTCAACAGAGCTGGCAAAGCATTAAACACCAAATAAAGGGCCCAAAAAGAGGGTTATAAATAAATAAATAAAACGTTTATTTCAGATAACTAAGAACCAATTTGTTAGTAGTACCATAACTTATAACTAGTGTTAGTAAAACAAACTTAATCTACTCGCCCCCTGCCTGACCCATGCATCGATGTATCAATACTCATGTGAGCATTAATCCATCGATTCATGTACAGACAGTCAAGTCTACTGGCTATCATATTTAAAACGCTGTTGCGACTAGCCCGTACTCTGCTCAGCATTGACGCGCACCGCTTGCGCAGAGTAGCGTAGAAGCAATCGATGCGCGCCTCTGCAAACATACGTGATGCGTGACAGTGGCGGGGCAGCCGCAACAACGTTCTTAGCGAATTATTGTACTGTACCCGTAGGGCAATGTACGCTTTTTGAGTATAGACTACCCACAGGCTGCAGGTGTAAAAAGCTCTGAAGAGAGTGGTGTTATGTGTTTTGATTAAGTTTTAAGAGGTGATTTATAATTTCTTTGTAAAGTGCCTTCTATTTTAACTGTTTAGCCGTTCCCTTCGAAACAAAGCCTCTCTATTAATATCCTTCTTCAAAAATCTTTAAGTACAATAATTCCTCCACACGCTAACATTTAACTTAATACCATCCATCAAGTTTAACATTTCGTATTCACAGCTCGAAGCTAACATTAACGGAAGGCGATAATCCCTTGAACCGCTTTCATAATCTTTTGCTTATGTTATGCTTAAACCGAAGATTTTCACCAACGTCGAGTGAAGGTGCTTGTTGCAATTATCTTCTTTATTGGTTGGAATGTTTTTGTTAATTATTCATGTAGGTGTATCAACCAACGAATAAAAGGAGTAGGTTAGGTTCTCAATTTGAAGCGTTTTTTTTTAAATATGACCACGCATAACTTTTTACAGGGAAGTCCGATTTGATTTGGAGAGCGTATAGTTGATCTCATTTAATAAACTGAAAAAATCCACCCTAAGGGTAGACAAACCGAGGTTGATTGATTTTTTCTTACTAAATTTTATAGTGAATAGCTCCGCGCACGTATGCACGTGTGTAGTATGTTGGCATAAAAAAAGTGGCAAGTGTAAGAAAATATTTTAAAAACCTAGCCTCGTTGACTATTATTTTAAAAATGAAACGCTACGAGTATAAAAGAAAACGTGCTTAGCAGTTATTTTAATGCCTGATTTTTTTGCTTGATTTTTTCAGACTTTTCGGAGCGAATTTCCCAAGATTCACTCTAAAATATTTCAAGTTCATTGATGACGTGCTACGCAGTCTACGCACAAGGTGCTACGAAGATTTGTGTGCTACGAGCTAGGCCTACGTTTAATATCTTTTAGGCTAAGTACTATTCTCAAAACGAATCAAATATTTAAAAAACCGGCCAGGTGCGAGTTGGACTCGTGAATGAAGGGTTCCGTACCATCGTTGTAGAGGAGCCCTTTAATTTTTTATATTATTTTATGTTATAGCGGCAACAGAAATACACATTCTGTGAAATCAACTGTGAAATTTCAACTTTCTACCTATTACGGATCTTGAGATACAGCCCGCTGACAGACAGACGGACGGATAGCGGAGGCTTAGTAATAGGGTCCCGTTGGTTACCATTCGGGTAAGGAACCCTAAAAAGCAGAGAATCTAATCACACACAAGTCACAAAAACGAACATAATTATAATAAATATCCCTGTACTTTATACACAGCGCCATCTAGCGCCACACTAAGCAACGAGGCTTGTGTCGTGGACACCAGATAGTTGATATACTACGTAGATACTTTTTGTTTGTAAATACATACTTATTATACATATAAACATCCATGACTCGGACACAAATGTCCATGCTCATCACACATACATTTGCTCTTGCCGGGATTCGAGCCCGGGACCCTAAGGACGTAAGGCAGCCTCACTACCGCTGCGCCATTCGGTCGTATAATAAATGCTTATTTTATTGAACTTTATCCAAGAATAAATGCACGGTTATTAAAACTTGTACTTACCTTTATCAAGATATAAAATAAGTATCATATGATGTCATTCATAAATAGAGAAGCTGTGAAGTACTTTAAACTAATAATGGCAAATGCATTGTCTAGCTAGAACCTTAAGAGCTGCGTAACCGTCTTGCAGCATGAAAATAAGCCATTTCCAAGAGTTAATTGGCTTTAAAGGAAAATGGCAGCAGAAAGTAGCTCATAGACTGGAAATTATAGCTTGCCCTTTTTGAAGTTTACTTGGCTACCTATGTTTAATGTTATGAGAACAAATAGGGTAGATGACAAAAAAAAATCTAATTAGTCCGTCAGATAGATTTCCAAAAAAATATTTGACACACATTTTTTCTTTTTTCACTTAAATAAAAAATGAAGACGATACAGTGCGTCGAAAACTCGTGTGACGACACATTTGAGTACATTTTTTACCGGAAAGTGACGTCACAAGCCCCCACTCATGATCTTCTGCGCGTTTTATCTTTGTCAATTTTTATTAATTTGATAAAACAAACAACCTTACCAGTCTTATATTGAGTTTACCACTTTATTTGCAATTGATAGAATTCTTATAGATTTTCCTGTAATCTACAAGCAATGAACTATATTTTGCATTTTTTTTTTTATTTTAGGCTCAGTAGTTTCGGAGATCAAGGAGGATGGTCAATTTTAGTCTTCTTTCATGAATAAAATCAGGTCTTTTTATTTTACAATATTAACAAAAATATATTTGAGATCCTCATAACGAGCCCTTTCATTTGATTTATGACGCAGTAACATTTTTTTAAATTTCCTATTTTGTCCCCCGAAAATGACCCTTATTTAAAAATAGTACATTATGATATAAGTGCGGTAAGTTGAAAATTACAGCCGAGGCGATATTGCTACAATAAAGCAGAGGCTGTAATTATCAAAGCGCACGTATGTCATACGACGTTTTATAACATATTTGCGAGGAAATAAATAAAACAAATAAAAACAATACAGCGAAAAGAAAAAGTGCGCGGAGTAATTTTCACTTGTTCACAAATTAGCGATGCGCATCAGCGCTTTTTTTTAAGGCAATGACACCAAAAACAGCCAGTACTAATAAAGTAAATTAATTTTGTGTTTTTTTTGTTACAGATAAATGGTTGTAATTTATTGTCAAAATTAATTAAATTAAAGAATTGAATGTTTGTTTATTATATTTCATCTCGCAAAGTTAACTTTATTCATAAAATGTTGACCACTTTTCTGACATAAAAACTATTTGCTAAGATCTAAAACAGTACATTTCGTTTTAGACGGAGCATCTTAATAAACCGTGCGTTTTACATTTCAATAACGCACAAGTACGTAATGAGATACAATACGATATTGAAATAGGTGAAATAAGAGACCCTTTACGAGCAAATGTGTTATAAATATATTTATTCACTTTGCACATCTGTGTTTGGGTCGTAGGATTACACCATCCTACTAAATTTCACCTGATTTGGTCCAGTAGATAAGAGTGTAATTAAAAAAAAAACTGCTGTTCCATACGTCTCCACTTCCATCGTCACTTTTGTAGGAAACAACAGTTTTTTTTTATGAAAAATTTCGACGTGGGTTCTATTCTATGATGTGCTGAATACGACGTCGCATTTTGGTTCTAGGAAAGCTGTTTTTTTCTCAATTATTTCCGTCACCATTTTGATAGCTGAGGTGATGAAATAAATCACACAAAGAAATGTGCCTACATGGGTTTGAATTCGAACCTCATCATCTGCTTAGCCTTTTCCCAACTATGTTGGAGTCTACCAGTCTGACCGGATGCAGCTAAATACCAGTATTTTACATGGTGCGACTACCTATCTGGCCTCCACAACCCAGTTGGTACTAGGTAATACGATATCCCTTAGTAAGACTGGTTGTCAGACCTTTTGGGCCACTGACTACCTGTGACGACGATTTTACCAACCGATATAATGTACTCTTACTTAACACCCGAAATATAGCTATAACATGGAGTCCGGGCGTTTGGGTTTGGTATGGTAGATTTGACCATGAACAGTGTTAAGACATGTTACACGTTTACGCGCCTGAAATATCAACCCATGGTCGTCCGATCAGAAATCGATAAATAATCTAAGGTTCACGGTTAATATCGGAATCTAAATAAACCCTTTTGAATTCTAAATCAAAGTAGTTAGTAACGGTTGAACTCTCTCTCACACCCTATGGTTTTAGATAATGAATCCGTCCGAAAATTATTGTTTGCAGATAGAATATTGTTTACAATGGCAGCCCAGTAGTGTTTGGTTTAGTTTTTAGAATAACTTTTACTATCCATTTTAATTTTCTATTTAATGTTTATTTATAATGTCCATGTGTTATGTAACTGTGCAGAATAATCAGTGTCCTTAACCCTCAGGTATCATTGTGCCGATGGTGAAGAATGGCTTAATTGCTAAATGGCTCGACCAACACCTGAGGAGGCTCTCGTTGAGTACACTGGCCTGCAAAACTAAGTATTACACTTTGAAAATTTAATTTTTTTAAACTATTGATGTTAGAGATTTAAAATAAAAAACGTACTTAAAAAGTTATTGCAATTTTAAAAGTGTGATACTTAGTTTTGCAGGCCAGTGTAGTTGGACCAGAGGCCGCGGTACTTGAACTTCCTAACAATGCGAGCCCTGAGGCTTGCATTTTTAGGAGGTACCTCTCTCTGTGGTCCCAATACCGGTGGGCTACTATTTAATTTGGGAAAGCTCGTGTTTCAGCTCATATGATAAAATGGCTAATATTGGCTGGAGCTACAGTATCGATCTATGCATCCTTCTGAAAATGATACAGATGAATGTGTTGCTGGAGACTGTGCTCACTACGAACTGTCTGTCTCTACACTGTCATTTGTTATTTTGACGTTCAAAAGGTGCTATTTCACAACCTATTTGGAGTACAATACTTTTGATTTCGATGTGTTCCGAAGAAGAAAAATATTATATAATTACTTACGGTATGCGCTGGCGATGGCAGAAGCCAGTAACGCCATGGAGACGAAAATCCTCATTGTAGGTTGCATTTTTGATGGTATCTGTTGGATAAACAAATGTCTCTATTATTACTAAGTAAAGGATACAAAGAGTACTTTATGGGTTCCATTATAATGGTACCGAATTTCTTGTTAAGAAAAGAAAACTCGTATCTGATATTTATTAAATAAATAAAATAAAAAATAAAAAAGCCTTTTATTTCCTAAAAACATGCTACAATTCAAATCTATAATTTTCCTTAAAAACTAATTAAAATATAATATCTTGTGCACAAAGTTGCTCATTTGTTTATAATATAATAGTTTTTTTTTTTCAATTAGCAACTTTTTTTATTTTTTTTTTATTTAGTTAGGTATCATTTAATTAGGAACCCCTCTCAGGTGAAGGCCTCTTCCAACTTCCATTTATTAAATATTTCTATTTTATTATTTATTATTGGTCTATTTACTCCGACGGGTTGGGAAGTAGTATTATTTTTTGTTTGAAAGGGTATACTTCCCAGATGGTCCCATGATCATCAAGTCAGGGTCTGATGATGGGATCCTGGAGAAATAGAGAGAACTCTTCAAATTTTATAGGCGCACTTGAAGCGATTCGGGTAGTTTTTGAAAGAGTACTTTCTTCTCGGAGTGGTTCCATTTCAATTTGGTAAAGATCTGATGAAGAACTTCGGAGATAGGCAACGGAACTCCTCAATAAATGATAGCAAATGGACTGGGATTGCTGAAATCTCATGTCTGTCTATTGTTTACACCAGTTTATAACATAACATCACGCCGGTACGCTGTGAAGGGGTAAGCACATGTGAACAACTAAACATAAACACTAAATCAATCAAACAAAGGTCACCGACTTCTGATGCTAAAGTTATTTTTCACTTTTTTGTGTTTTAAGTGTTTTTTTTTTTGAAGTCGGTGTTATTTTTTGCAAAAAAGTTTTTTTAACTTAGCCCAACCTGGGAAAGGATCACATCATGCTCAGCATAGCAGTTTCGACCACTAAATCAAAGCAATTAAGACTTCTCACAAGTGAATTGTATCTTTTTCAGTTCAAAACTTTATTGAATTCAACTTTTCTTGCCTAAAACCTTATAGTAACAATTGCTACCCACATTTTCTTCAAAATAATTATCTATAGGTACTTCTAAAATCCACGCAGCATCCCACATGAGCTCGACCGCTAATCCCCATTTGATCTTAATCAGACGTGTTTAAACTTTCAACAGTTAATAATGTACGGCTTGATTTATCTTTAATCTTCGTCTTTACTTATTGCGTTCAACGGATAAAGAAAATCTAAGTTATATGAGGGTTTACATATTAACGATGTGAGAAGTACTTCTGAAGGTACTTGAATACCTTTTTCACTTAAAGTTAGACGATTACGACGTTACTTTAACTTAAAGTTAGACGACAAAATCAAGCAATACGGATCCAACTTAAGCTGAACTTACTAGGGCTAGTTATACTGGACTTGTACAGCTTAATAAAGCGTTATTATGTGTACAAATTCCACGTGGTTTTTTAAGTACCAATATGAATAAAACGCTTTAATTTGAGAGCCTTCGTGTTAGTTTTTATTTGATTTATCCTGAGAGAAAACAGATTTATGTTATCTAAAAAAGTGTATTAAGTAAATTCCCTATAATTATTTATATAAGTTTTACAGCGAATGGCAAATTCCTAAAAACTTCTTTAGAGACGGAATCTGTAAGGCCTTTGTAATGCTTATTTTTCACATCACATCACACCTGTAATTCTCGAAGGGTTAGGGCAGAGTTGTATCTCACAATACAACACACAGTTACCCAGTTATGTTTGAGTCCCATGCATCAGGGGGCGAGCCTATTGCCATCAGCCTAGCTTTTTCCCAACTATGTTGGGGCCGGTTTCCAGTCTACCCGGATGCACTTGAATACCAGTATTTTACATGGAGCACCCATCCACGGACTAATGTAGGCAAGCGCGGCTTTACCTGAAGTTCGACTATCAAGAAAAAAACTAGTAATAAATAATCACAAATGCCGTAAACTAAAAATATGACCTACACCTGCATGCAAAAGAATAGCCTTCGTACTTGAAGGAGAAGAAGAAGCCCCACTATTTCAAAACTTCTGGCTAATTGTAATCTATTTTCTTTGAAACTCAATAAATAAGAAACAATATGGCGTCATCAAGCTGTGTTAGTGATACGGGGTGTGACGTCACGGGCAGGTAAAGCCTTTAAACGATTTATGCCTGTTAGCTTCTTGGAGAGGAATTGAATTAAAAGGTGAAGACCTTTTAATTCAATTCGTCTAAGTTCCAGTAAGTTTCCAGTAAGTTAAATGCTTAAAATATAACTGAGAAAAAGAAACTTTATACACACACATTATGTCTTTGACTATTACAACTAACATAACATCACGCCTGTAAACTCCGAAGGCAGGTTAAGCAGGGGTGTACCTAATAGGACCCCCTTATTCTGCCAGTTATATTTAAGTCCCATGTAATAGGGGGCGAGCCTATTGCCATCAACCGACCACAAATCCAGACTCCGTGGCTTCTACTGAGAAATTCCTGATGTAAAAACCCAATGACACTTAGCCCGACCCGGGAGTCGAGCCCAGGACACTTGACACACGAGGCGGTCGAAAATTGTGAAAAAGTTACAATAATAATTTCAGCCTATTACTTTCCCACTGCGGGGCAAAGGCATCGTCTCATACAGATTCAAACTCATTTATTGTTTTGTCATAGGTGATAATATATCAGTCCTTTTGACAGAGAAGGTACGCTTCCTTGATAGTTTTCCTTTACTGGTGTCAGACACATACAAAGTGTAAATGGACCCTTTACGAAGCCGACGCAAAAAAAAATGCTGGGAAACGACCCTTTTTTTAGTGTGAATGATTACGTTCTACGATAGGACTCAATGTAAAAACTCAAAAAATTGTGCTGGTGCATTGAGTAGTATCAAGGAGGTATTTAAAGTAAAGTTATAACATTAAAAACTTTGTATTCTTTTTAAAGTACTAAAAAAATTTAAACTTTGATTCCTGCAGGTATTAAAAATTATCATCATTATCCCATTATAATTTGAATGAATCATTTTCAAAAAATTTGCTTGCCATGACTTGAACTCACACTTTCATGCACAAACTGGGTCATTTTAAGTGAAAACGTTAATTTGCTTTTACTTACGAAAAATAGAGACACGAGTTGAGCACGAGAGCACACTTGACTGCTTAACCTTTCGCGGCTAACTGGAGTGATGTTATATTATGTTTTGCTGTTATGATAAAACTCAAAAAACATGAGAGTCAACGTACCTACTATTATTACGAAAACTGTAGAATATTTTTGTTACACTCTGCGCTATGTAAAACGAGGGAAAAGACAACGTCATCATAAAACGAAAAAGAAAAATACGTTTTGATTTGAATAATATGAAGATAAAAGTTTTTTCTCTCGCACAAATAGTTGGTCGTAAGTTTACTGTGTGCTGTAAAAATAGTTGAAAACACTGGATTTTGCTGCCTTTTATGAACTTGTAAGGAAACTATAATATTTCAAGCAGTTTCAAATTGAGCAAAGAAAACTGTTTTTTTTTGTCCTGTTAGCTCTTCGCTTCCTAGGAGAAAGTATTATATACACGTGTATCTACTGTACTGTACTTTCTAGATATTTGAAGACAGTAGTCTTCTTGTCAGTACGGAGAGATGTATGCTATGGAGGAGGCTTTTGCCCAGCAGTGGGACAATTAAAGCAAAAAAAAAACAAATTTCACTGTATAGACAGGAGCCTAATTAAATTGTTTTATGGCTACAAATTCAAGATTTTGCCGAAGAAAAAATTATGGGGTCTTTTAAGTATCCTACATGCGTGGTGATTTCTATGTGCTTTCGACATATTTTCATATCTCACAAATTTCGATATGTACTATGAACACTTTCTATCTTGTCGATATTTTGCCACAAAAAAAACTTTTAACTTATGCCTGTCTTAACTAACAAGCGACACTTAAAAGAGACCACAGTGTTGCATTTTTCATATTCGGCTCACTGTCGCGAATTGACACTCTAATAGTTGAATTACATTCAGGCATTAATTTTTAGTTGTCGCCTTGTTTAAGTAAAAATTGCTATTCTTTATCTTGTGGTTTGTACCTAACCTGGTGTTAGAGTTTTTATGGGGCCAATGGGCCTCTGACTTGGCTTTACATGCCGTCAAAAAATATCTCTCAGGCATGCTGGTTTCCTCACGATGTTTTCCTTCACCGAAGCAAGTGATAATTATACAATACGCACATGAATCCGAAAAATTTGAGGTACGTACCTCGGGTTCGAACTTGAGACCTATGATTTGGCAGTCCAATGGTCAACATCACTAGGCTATCACTGCTATTTAATTTAAACTGGTATTAAAGTTACGATAGAAGAAAAATACTCAAGAATCGCATTAATCGTTTCTAGAAATTCACGGCCAGTTGGGAAATGTATTATGACTTGACTACAACAGCAACAATTTTCCTACAAAGTTTAGTTACACAAATTCACATGCCTTCACTGATTCACGAAACTGTAAGTAGCCTAATTAGTTAGTTACTTCTGTTACTAATAGACTAAAGGCCTTTGAACTAAGTTATGTTTCGTACGGGTTAAGTTATTGAAAAAAAGGTTTTATAACGATAGTATGTTAAAGTTAATATTTCTTAAGCCAAAGGGGCGCATTTGCAAAAATATTTAAAGGAAATAAATCACCGTATCTTCCTAGCACAGTGGGCTGCGCTGGGGTGGCTGCTGCAGGTGCTGGAAACCTCAAACGGCGCAAATACAATAATTTAATTGGTAATTATGTGTTTGAGCCATTTGGGGTTGAAACACTAGGGCCATGGGGTCCGAGTGCCCACTTAGTATTTCGAGAAATCGCCAAGCGGTTGGTCGACTCTTCACGTGACCAGAGGGCGGGCCTATTTTTTGGCCAAAGAATCAGCATTGCCATCCAACGTGGCAATGCTGCCAGCCTTCTGGGCACTTTTCCTGTTGACAGCGATGTGGACGAATTTTTTTAAAGCCCTGTAACCGTTTTGTAACTGTATATAAGTAGTGTAATTATTTAAATAAAAACACCAAGGAAATATGGTTTACTTAAAAGACCGTCAAGTAAGTTTTTCCCATTTTTCTTACGGCGGCGGCGGCAGATTTTAAAGTGGACAAATCTAACAATACTTCACTTTGTGTTTGATTTAATTTTAGGTTTTATTCAAACACTGTGCCAGCTCCATTATATTAAAAAAAAATATTCTATTAAAATAATTAATTAGTAATGAAATTGAGAAACAAACGATTTTTTTAAAATCTCTATTATAAGCAGCCACAATATTTTTCAGCTTTTATAGGGGTGATCTTCTAAAGTGTTAGAAGTTATAACAAATACGCTAAGCTATTTAATAATTTATAGTTTAAACTAGTGCAATAAAACTTTCATTTTCACCCTATAAATTCGCAATCACACTTTTCTATAGACTTAATTCAAACTGAATTTTCGTAAACCGTTTTAAATATTATTATTTTTAAATTCAACAAAAATATCATAACAACCAAAATACATACAAAAATCAAACGCTCTTTTATCAAAACTAATCTAAATAATACTTTTTCACTTTACAAAAAACTAGTTTTATTCTATGATAGCTGATAGAGACACAAGGTACCACTTACCTCTCGAACCTGTTGCACGTTGAATGCTGTGCCGTGATCCGTGTCCACAGTTTATATAGGCCCCGGTACCGGAGCTACGGGGGTGCTCAAACTTTTGCACGTGTAACTGAATTTATTTTGTAGGGCTTGAATTTTTTTTACGTTTATTATTTTTCGTTTTATTTTATTATCTTTTGTTTACATCCATGACAACCTAACGATATAGATACAGAATTAAACAATAGATACAATAACCAAAACTAATACAAACAAATGTTTAAATTGTAAATGTAAATATGGTAAGGGATACAATATTAATGCACTTTTTCTGACTCGAAGAATTGTTTGTATAATCCGCTTGTTATGCTTCCTCTGTTGGAACACAGATCTGTCTTCTGTGAGAGAGACATGCTGGTTTCCTCATGATGTTATCGTTCATCGTTTTAAGAACGGTGGTGATAAAATAATTTATACAAACTAACGCAGCCGTGAGGCACACAGCACATACTATGTTTTCCTCCTTATTTTGTATCTTTTTTATATTATTATGTGTGTCGTGCTTTATTAACTGACGTCAAATATTTTTTTTTTTAGAATAGAATAGAATTTTATTTTGCAAATATGGGTAATAAAATTAAATAGTTGTTATGTTGTTGTTTTCTTTATTTCTTTTCTTTTTTCTAACTGCCGAAGACAAAAAATTGTTTGCAAAAATATGAAGTTTCAGTTATCTTTATTTCTAAATGAATGCACTTATTGGTTTTATCATTATGAAAATATAAAATAACTCGCGGAAAAAACACAATTTACCTCTATCGATTCGATTTATAAAATGATGCAACTATTCATAATATTAATAATATAACTTAGTAGAGCAGAATTTATTACTATCCTTTTAATGCTTTATTGAATATCTAGTCAGGCGATTCTCTAGTTTATTTTATTTATTTTTATCGAAGTATTTTTCTTTTTACTTGTTATCTAAAAAAGATTACATAAATAGAATCTAATCTCGATATCTAATAATATCCTCACGGATCTTTAAAACATTTATTGTAATATTTTCCTTTTATTTATCTTTAAATAAAAATAAAAAAAAAACAAATTTAAAACATTTAAAAACATAAAAAAATTGTAGCCACGACACCGGTATCGTGAACAAGGTCCAAGCAACCGGAGGCCAGGGCTTCAGAGAGAGGGACTTCCTATAAATACGAGCCGTGTCCAGGAGTAAATATTATTATGATTTTACGGATATTTTTCTTTTGTTGTTCAAAGAAACTTAGCATTTTACTATTATGCAGCAAAAATGCAGTATACAGCTATTCGATTTAAAAATAACACAACCTTTTAAAATCACGACCTTTAACCTCTGTAACATCGCAATAAAAAAACTTTGAGCACCACAGCCGGTGATGGTAGCGGATTCACGTCCGCAGTGTTTAAAGATAATTCATTTACGTTTCGCCCCGTGGCGTGCTCTGGTCGCCGTCGCATTTACAACCACCCTTATTCATTGAGATTTAGCTCTGTCACCTCTTCTGGACATAGCTGGGGTGAAGGTTTCGGCCCACTCCCTCTGATAGACAGGAGGTCTGTATCCCAGCAGTAGGAATGGGCTGATAATTCAAAGCGTAACTTTATACATTTTTGGGGGATCAGAATTATGTACTGACTACGGTAACGGACTACAGTCTCTCTTCTACCTTGTATACTGATTTTGCTAAAAGTAGACCATCGGTTGCGGGTAGCCCATTTGCACATCTATATTTTACTCCTTATTTTGTATCTTTATTATATTATTGTGTGTGTGCTTTATTAACTGACGTCAAATAAATATTTTTTCTTTCTTTCTTTCTTTATTTGTAACAGCCTCTAATTCGTAGGTCGTTAGGTTCGAGGAGCTCGTGGCTAAATAATAACAGCCACTCGGGTCGATTTTTAGGTTAAGCTGAGCTTGCCTAGGTTGTTCTGTGGATGGGTGCCCACCCCCTTACATACCGAGTTTCTTCCGTGCCTCGGAAAGCACGTTAAGCTGTTCTACCTAGCTGTCATTTGTAGATCTTTGACAGTCGTTACAGGTAGTCAGTGGCCCAAAAATCTGACAACCAGTCTTAACAAGGGGTTATCGTATTACCCAGTACTAACTGGGTTGTGGAGGTCAGATAGGCAGTCGCTCCATGTAATATACTGGTATTCAGCTGCATCCGGTTAGACTGGAAGTCGACCCCAACATAGTTGGGAAAAGGCTAGGCAGGTGATGAGGTTCGAATTCGAACCCATGTAGGCACATTTCTTTGTGTGATTTATTTCATCACCTCAGCTATCAAAATGGTAATGGAAATAATTGAGAAAAAAACAGCTGTCCTAGAACCAAAATGCGACGTTATATTACCAACTCACATGCGTTGAGGATAAGGGCCAATTGCCTCTGATACAGAAGAGGCCTAGCCAGGTCCCAGCAGTGAGAGAGTTATACGCTGATTATTCTATGCTTTAGTATCCCAAAAATAAGGCACAATATAATTAATGTATTCGGTGACAATGTCTTACGGGGATCATTTGTGCCCCATTAAAAACTAATGGGACTCAAATTAGCCCCGTAAGACATTGTCAGGTGACGTAATTAATTTGATAATTATAGCTTGGTTTGTCCAACGCGTGGATGTAGTTTGTGTAGGAACGTGGAGTTTTCGTGAGATTCGTGAATACCTTTCGTTTAACAAAATGTTGTTCAAAATATTAGGTCACGGACTGATTGAGTTTCTGTTTGAGATTCACAAACTGTCTAAGTTACTGGGACTTACATTTATAAGGAGAAACACTTATTAGGGCGTTACATTTTAGAATACAACATGAGCACTAAAAAAAAGTAAGAGAGGAGCATTGCATCTGCCTCCAGTGGTAACATAGGTAGGGGCAAATGCGTCTGATCCTGATGCATCCACCACCAGTGGTGGTAGTCGAGAAAAATAGTTGCAACTGCCACCACTGGTCACAGACCGGTGGGATCAAGCCTTTTAAACCTTGATCATTTTAGGCATATTCACTGAAAAACCCATATTTTCCTCATCATGTTTTCCTGTACTTTACAGCCAGTGATGGTAGCACTTTGATCATGAGATAGCCTAGCGTAGTACGGATTATCAACTGACTAAGAGGCCAGGTTACGTAATATTCTGAATTTATACTAGTTACGTGAGGACTGCCGTACTTTCAGCGCTATGCAAGATTTACATAGTTTAAATATCTGGCCAAGTGCGAGTTGGAGTCGCGCACCGAGTGTTCCGTACTGTCGTAGGTATTTTGTTATTATACTACATATTTACGGTTTTTTTCTTTACGTGTGCTGTAAGATATTGCTTCTTGCCAATTTTCATGATGATAGGTTAACGGGAAGGAACCTATTGGTTTTCATTCCCTTGCGAAATCGCAAAATATGCGAGAATATGCATCATAAACAGTCATATCTTTTGATCGCGTTGATTTATAAGTTTGATTTTTTCACAGTTGAGATTGTAGACCCGAGTATTTGTATTATTAATATAAATTCAATCAACTTGACACCTCACGCGTTTCTGAGGTCAGACAAACAGACGGACAACAAAGTGATACTAAAAGGTTTCCTATTTCCTTTAGAGGTACGGAACCCTAAAAATAAATAGGTATATCGAGTTTCCAACCCACAATAAGAAGCGGGTCTTTAAACCTGCGACCCACTACGACTTTCCACCTCTCCCAGCATACAGTGGGTGTTACAACACGGTTATTCGAAATCGAATAACCGAATTCGGAAACGATATCAGTGTTAACTGTTTAATATTCTCAACATGTGATGTGGCTCAATAGCAAAACGGAAGTTAATGTGCCTGGAGGCGAGGTGTTGGAATCCAAGGCTGGTTTTAACATCATACTTGTGTATATATTTTCATTTAGTTAAATTGTTGGGTTATTAATTATACCTAAGTTTCGATAATCGGATTTTTCAGGAGATTTTCAGGAGACCTGGGTCTACACAAAGGTAACACAAACGCTTGTAATTTCCGTAGGGTAAGGCAGCTGACTAAGAGGCCAGCTTACGTAATATTCTGAATTTATACTAGTGACGTAGGCATTTCACCAATAGGCATGACAACAGTATCAAAAATTTGCAAATCTATTTAGTCCGTCAGTTAGAGTATTGGAAATTAATGGACACGTATTTTTAGTTTTTGTAAATCAATGAATATTGACAAAAGATAAAACGCATCACAACTCGGCAGTGGGGGCTCGTGACGTCAGAACTAGCTTTAAAAGCGTCATATCTTCGTCAATTTTGGTTTCCGTAACAAAAGAAAAAACACGGGTCAAATATTTTTTGATAATCTAACTGACGGACTAATTAGATTTTCTTTGTCGTCTCGCCTATTATGTTTAAGTCCTATGTAATAGGAGGCAAGCCTATTGCCATCAACCGGGCACGACTCAGTCTCCGTGGCTGAGAAATTCCTGATGGAAAAAGCCAATCACACTTTGCCCGATCCGGATATTGAACCCAGAACCTCATGCACAACTGTCGCGCTTGCGAGCACTAGACCAACGAGGCAATAGAAGAAATGTGTAATTGGAGTTTTTCGTGAACCCGACCCGTGGGTCCAACACCCATGCTTGTGGCTACTGATCTAGGCCTTTTCCCATTAAGGACCCCAAGTTGTCGGTTGAACCTAACCTAAAAAGTACGATTTTTATTCTATAGTTTAGTCACTGCTTAAGGTTAAAAGTTAGAATTCTTACCCTTGCTCTCTTTGACAGTTCTTACTTCGTTCAAATTCTTGTTTATCTCATGATCTGTCTACGAAGTAGACAAAATAGTTAAACAATGGCGTCTCGAGCAAATTGGTCATTCGACAGATCATGATTTATTGTATAAAAATGGTTAAGTTAAGTCAAGTTATTACTTCAACTCAAGTAATTACTTTAACTTGACTATACCAGGGCAAGACTTCATGCTTGTGACTATTGAATCAACAAGCCAACAGGATATTTCGAAGAAACAATCAAGCAGCTCTTGCACATTTAATATAAATAAGGAAAAAGAAGCTCCGGAACGCGCTACCCTTTGGCATTAAAAAAAACTGACACCAAATTCACTTTTGAAAGAAAAGTTTGTAGCCTTTTAAGTCCGACTAAAAAAGCTCTCAATTAGAAATCAAGTCATAGGTTTTGTCGATTTTTATTTTGGTATGTGTTAAAATATGTATTAGTTTTTTATTTTATTTGTCTTAGTATCAATTTATGTACTTATATACATTTTCGAAAATAAGAAGTTATTTTTATTAATATTATTTTGTACCCTATCACAATGTTGTCCTATATAACCCAAAAGTTGACTGGTAGAGAATACCTTGTGGCATTAAGACCGCCTATTGTAAATGAAGTTTAATTATATAAATATTATAAATAATATTAAAACTTTTCTTTCGAGCAATTTAATTTGTACAATGTTGCGTCAGCCAGGTCCTGTCTACGAACATCGATTTTAGTACATCATATTAATTAGTGGCAAACGAAATTATACCAAGATCTTAAGTCCTCACGTATTGTTTTCATATGTAAATCGTCTTAAATTCAGGGGCAAGGTTGAAAGAAAGGGTTCTCTGAAACGGAATAGGGCTGCCACTCGTAAAGGGCTCTACGCTTTTGCTACGCCGTAGCTGTTGCTACGGGGCCTACGCAGTTGTAGCAGTTTGGCTACGAGTCAAGTTTTCTTTAGGAAGACTTGTCTTGTGCGCATGGAATGACGAAACGATCTATAGCATTATGATTTAAAAAAAAAATAACACTTTTAATGTTAACTATGATGATTATTGTGTTCAGTTATCAAAACTTTTAGTGAGATTTTAAAGCTTAGTTGATAACTTCGTATGTTAAAATTATGTTTGTTAACAAAACAAGCATCAACTCGGGTGATTTGAGACAAATCTGACACCACCAGAACAGTCCGTTAGTTGAAGTTAGTGGATACAAATGATTTCCAATTAAATAACATCATGTCGAAGGGTTAGACAGAGGTGTACCTAATAGTACACCCACATTTCGCCAGTTATGTTTAAGTCCCATGTAATAAGGGGCGAGCTTATTGCCATAAACCGGGCACAACCCGCTACCCGTAACAGGCAGCCGTGGCTGCTACTGAGAAAATCCTGATGGAAAAACCTAATAACAATTTGCCCGACCCGGGAGCCGAACCCAGGACTACATGCTCAGCAGTCGCCATTGCGATCACTCGAGCAACGAAGGAGTCAAATCTAATTAAATTTATTAATTATTATAATATATTTACGTCCAACAGGACCTCAAAAACAAAATACTAAAGGACATCATCGAAATCCCCAAACGTAATAGGCGAGACGACAAAATAAATCTAAATAGTCCGTCAGTTAGATTATCAAAAAATATTTGACCCGTGCTTTTTCTTTTGTTGCGTAAACCAAAATTGACGAAGATATGACGCTTTTAAAATTCTCAATACGTATAGGTATAATTTTTAACTAGTTCTGACGTCGCGAGCCCCTACTCCCGAGTTTTGATGCGTTTTATCTTTGTCAATATTCATTGATTTACAAAAACAAAAAATACGTGTCCATTAATTTCCAATACCTAACTAACGCAATTTTTTGATACTGTCGTCATGCCTATTGTATCTAACTACAGTATTTTCCTTCAGGCCAGCCAACCCTATTAACACGGTGAATGATTTAGTTACACTCCAACTAATTGATACATTTACGCATCGCCGACGTCGGCCCAGCACTGAGCTATGTCGGGACCGGCTTTTGATTTCGACACGATATTTAGGAACATGTTTGCTATCGATTTGTACCTGAAATCCACGGACCGGCCTAGGCCAGCGTGGCTTAACCAGAATATCGTCCCGAGCGGCTCGAATCCCACACACAACTGCAATAATCCACAAGAATGTAAAGTAACCTTTAAATTAAATTGTCTTTCTTCACGTTCAGGCAATATCTCTGACTACGTTTCATTAAAATGCTTAGCCGTTAAAAAACTCCAAAAGAAATATTAAAAAAAAACTAAGTTCATCTCAAATCTCAAAGCTGTCCCATTAATCTCTATGCCTGTGTAGGTGTCAACCTCAAACGTCACAGAGCGAGATAAGAAATGAGCCCACTTACATCTGCGTACACACTTACACCACGCGATCATAATGAATCTTTATTTTTTATTCAAAACTCCGATAAACAAAATGTCTGTCGAATGTTTCTGTAGCAGGATCGAGCGGTTTTGATACTTGAGTACTTTTTTTCAAACATGGATAGCAACTTTTCTTTATGGTAATGTAGCTTTATTTACCTTCAAGAAAATGTTTCTTCAGATGTTTAAAATGACGTGTCAGAATAATTTTAGTTAATTCTAAAATATTACAACAATTAGCTGTTACGTCACTTCGCTCGCGTCAAAATTATATTTAAAAAAAATGGTTGTCTGTAAAGTCTGTTTACGGACGATCATTTTATGTGATAACGCCATTTTTCATGATAGTAGTGATTTTAACTTAAAAAACAAATTTTGCATTTAGATCCGTTCTGGCGTGATTGAGTAACAAACATCCAGTCACCCAAACTTTCGTATAAATATAGTGTACGATGAGGCACATTGCTCGCAGAACGGATGGCCGATGGGGCCTAAAAGTACTGGAGTGGCGACCGCGATCCGAAAGACGTTGCGAAGGAAGGCCTCCCTTTAGGTGGACCGATGACCTGGTGAAGGCTACGGGAATTAATTAATACTAATAATAATTACTAAGATCTTGCATGCTCGATTTGTGTGTAAACGCATGTTTTAAACAAATAAAGTATCTTTATCTTTAAAATCCGCTGGATGCGAGTCG
This sequence comes from Xestia rhomboidea, assembly GCA_963853795.1. NCBI lineage: Eukaryota > Metazoa > Arthropoda > Insecta > Lepidoptera > Noctuidae > Xestia > Xestia rhomboidea. The sequence goes on along the minus strand of OY970770.1, from coordinate 8,327,672 downwards.
CACGGGACCGGTCAATGTGGCGACACTTGGGGTAGGCTTATGCCCTGAAATGATGATGATGATGAGTAAGATGAGCAATTCAGCCTGCATTGTCAGCTATAGTTCAATAAACAGTATTTTTTAAATAAAATATTGTATCATCATGTTTTTTTTTACTGTATATCCCTTTAATTATTCATTTGCTTCCTGTAAGCCCTTCCTGTTTACCCTTGCCATCTCAGTATCTTATCTTGACCTTTATCATTGTATCATATCCTGCATTGTCGAGAGATCAATTAACGTGTTTTATTAATTGAATGACTTATGATCAAAAGCTGTCAAACAGAATATGATTTAGGTTAATCTTGGTGTTAAATCATAATTCAGTGTTTAATATTTCATAAAGGTGTTACTCAATTAATAAAGTGATTGGCATTACCTTGGTTGAAATCCTTGCCTAATAAAATATTCCTTCCGGAACAATACTAACATAAAAATATTTTTTGATGATGAAAAGACAGGTTACATGCTATGAAATGTTTTTTTTTACATTTTTATAACTAACTATTCGATTTGTTTCGTACTGACAGCAAACGACCTATTAACCCATCACGAAACCAAATCCAAATGAGCAAGTATCAAAACTATCGTATAGTCGAACATATCCGAAGTTAATATGATCACGTATACATCCGGCACTCCGTCTCAATTTGCGCCGCGCGTGCTAAGCGTCTGTCTAAATAATTCATACTGTGCTGAAGTGCGCCGCCGAAGAGCTATTCGGACTATAGTGATTTTTTATTGCTATTTCCATACATTTGTTACGTTGGGGATAATGAATAAGTACTTTTTAAACAAGGTCGAATTAAATTAAGGGCCTCTGCACGTTGGTCGGGTGGTCGCAATCGCAACTGCTGAGCACGGGGTCCTGGCGTCGATTCCCGGGTCGGGCCAGTTGGCTGCGGAGTCTGGATTTATGCCCGGTTGATGGTAATAGGCTTGCCCTCTATTACATGGAATTTAAAACATAACTGCGTTTGGGTGTACTATTAGGTACAGTCAACAAAAGAGTTTGGTGTGCAGGCTAGCAATCTTCTTACTACTATTATAAATGCGAAAGGGTTATAATCAATCTGTTTGCAATTTAATCTAAATCCGTTCAGAATAGAAAAGAAACTACCTACGTAGTTTCTGTGTGAAAGAATAACAAAAATCGATCCTCACAAACTTTTGCATATATAATATTAGTAAGAAGATTGTTAGCCCTGCATATCTAACTCTTTTGTTGACTGTACACCTCTGCCTAACCCTTCGGGATTACAAGCGTGATGTTATGTTTATCATTTTCTAATAAAATCACTGGTGTCACTCATAATTCACGACTTGCGATATCTAGACAAGTTCGAACAACTAAATAGGGTGTAAAACACCTCTTAACGAAGCCGAAAGGTACTTGTTCTCGTCGTCATTGCGATAATTTTTATGTTCTACACAATACCTGGGAACCTTCTAGTCACGTAGATATTGGAAGTCAAAGTTCCAACATTTTGACAACTTTTTTTTTAATACAAGTTTTTAATGTAAGATTTTTACTTTAAACACCTCCACAACCCCCATACTATTCAATCCATCCACCAACACAAAGTTTTGAGTGCGTTACATTGAGTTCTACCAAACAACATGATTTTTCACCCCCAAAAAAAAGTCGTTTCCCAGCAATAATTTTTGCGTAAAGTTTCTTAGTTTGATGTACAGAATGCTTGGTTGACGGCTTCGTGATGAGGTGGTTTATTTTGATGTAAATATACATTAATAATACAAACTGAAACAGTCCTGCTCACACCACAAGTAAAGCAAGCTGCAAAGTTACCGAATCACTCCATCAAAATTCAAAGAACGTAAAAAAACTAATTGTAATAATTAGATATTGTTACTTAACATTCCGTCCGATTACTTAGGTACCTTTTAAACTTTCTCAATCGTGATCCGAATTTTATATAAATGAAACGCACAGATTTTGGACTAAAATAAATTAACTGTTTCTTTTGAAAAATAAAAATGTTTGACTTCAGAGAAGTAGTAGGTAAACATTTAATTTTAAAAGTGAATAATTTTACATTTCAATGTCTTTGTGGAAAACCGGCCAAGTGCGTGTCGGGCCAAGCAACTACTTCATCTTAGTGTCTTTAAAGTATTTATTCTAAGGATTTTGTATTTGGTACCAAATTATCAAACACCCAATTTCAACAACTATTACTGCTAAGCTGATAAAGATATCTTCTTTATAGTTTTCCTTTAATGTTCATGAAATGCACTATCATTATGAATTTTTCAAGATTTTTCAAGCCAACAGTTAAGGTTTTAGAGGGGGGGACGCCCTACTGGAAGAAAAATTTTCACTTTAAAGTTTAATATTTCGCAAATGGAGCCATCAATCGATAGTTTTAGAAACCCCTTGGTCAAAATTAAAAGACCCATTCAACGATACATCACACTGTGGGGCAAACGACAAAAAAAAATCATCCCCACTTCACATGTAGGGGAGCTACACAATTTTTTTTTTTTTCCAAAGTTTTATTTTACCACTTTGTCATCGTAATTGGTATTTATACCTCTGCAAAATTACATTTGCTGAACTATAGAAGTTAGAGATTTAAAATAAAAATAAAACGTTTTATAGCAATTTTTATCGAGGTATTCCTCGTAGCGCTCCCGTTTTGAAACGCTCCCATCTAAGCGCTCCCGTTTTGTTCCTCCAAGCGCTCCCAAAAGGAGCGCTTCGAGGAACGATTAAAAATATTAAAATTTATTTCCTCGAAGCGCTCCCACGTTTAGAAATAGGGAAAAGCATGAAGTAAACGTAATGAATTATATCGATAATTTTTAAAAACTCATGTGTGCATCATCGACATCGAAGTTGCTTCCTTCTGCGAAGCAGTAATGCTAGAGAAGGAGGTGGTGGAACGTAAGAGGGAGAGAACCTCTCAACGTCCCGGCTTCCGCGGGAGACGCCCCGGGCGTCGGGGGCCACCGTAGGCGCGGGCCTGTGGACGGTGGGCTATGGGTTAGCTCGCCGTCCGTTCGTCTCATGACGACAGGCCGTGTCAACGGCGCGTTCGTGTTCCACGCGCGCCTCAAAGAGAGTCAGCAAAAAGGAAGGGGTCCGTAACGACCGATGCCTGCCGGGGTTGCAGGACTGTTCGAAAGGGATACCGTGGCCCCGGAACACAAAGGGCGATGAAGGAACATGGATGGGTTTTAGTCAGTTAATGTAATATATCGGAGAAATTAAATTGTTATCCACTTGAATCTATAATAATGTTATAAAGCTCAAGAGTTTGTTTGTTTGGTTAGTTGAACGCGCTAATTACAGAAACTACTGGTTCGAATTTAAAAAAATCTTTTAGTGTTGGATAGTCAATTTATTGAGGAAGGCTATAGGTTATCTAACACCACCCTACAACTAAAAGGAGCGAAGTCAACTATAAATCAATAAATGTTACAAAAACAGGGAAAATGTATTTCTGTTGAGAGCTTCCGTTGCGAGCGCTGCATAAACGGTTAAAGTTACGCAACAATCATGTATTCCTCATACATGATTGTTGCGTAATTGTTCTTCTTAAAACGTTCTAAAAAAACCCAGATAGCGATATGTCTATGTTTTAGATGGCGAATAAAACCGACACCCAGTGGGTTTACTCACACTCTCTCTAACCCCCTCTCTCTCTCTCTCTCATGTGACGCAGACGAAGTTGCGCGGGTCAGCTAGTAAAAAAATATGAATAGGTACATATGTCGGCAGATTATATTAATCTATTTGGTGGACTATAGGATTTACAATAAAACAAAAAAAAATGAAAAAAATACCAAACCCCGTGCGAAGCCGGGACGGGCCGCTAGTTGTATATTATAACAATGTGTTCTACTTATTACCTAGTTATTATCGATAATTTCAGTTAGTATAGTCCCATCTCTATCCGAAAGTGGGAAAAATAAATAAAAAGAAAATTGGAGCACTTCGAGGAAATAAATTTTAATATTTTTAATCGTTCCTCCAAGCGCTCCCAAAAGGAGCGCTTAGATGGGAGCGTTTCAAAACTGGAGCGCTTCGAGCAATACCTCTTTTTATCAGCTTTCTTTGAAACTATAGACAAAATTAAACTATTTTTCGAGTCCTTTTTGTTTCGAAAGTATATCTTGTGTACTTAAAAAGTTATTGCAATTTTAAAAGTGTGATACTTATTTTTGCAGGCCAGTGTATATTTCAAACTCTGTTTCCCGATCATTACAATCTAGATCTCTTCAAAGTTACAGTGAATCAGTTTCTTCTAGGCAAGCGTGCCTAGGCCACGTCGTCGCTTCACATCAGGGGAGTTGCGGCCTAACAAAACCCTATTTAGTACAAGCTTATGCCCGCCGCTGCTTCGCTCGCGTTGAGTTCGATAGTTGTATTGTCCCACGGTTCATATATCTAGGTTGTAAGCTAGATAGTTAACAACCTGGATAAAAAAAGCGAAAGTCTGTTTGTTACTCTTCCACGCAAAAACTACGGAACGGATTTGGATGAAATTTAGCATATGCGAAATTTATAATATTAGTAGGATAAAAAAAAACATGGAAAATCATCACCTTCATTCTCCTGCTCAAACCCATTTTTTTTTAAATAGACGACGAAATAGATAGACTGTGCAGCCTGCCTTCCCAGAGTTGACCTATCCAGCCATATCATCTTCCACACAAACCATAATTTCTTCGATCTTCTCTATTCTAAACTCAAACTCAAAGCATTTATTTCAATTAGACCATTACAGGGCACTTTTGAATATCAGAAAAACAAAGAAAACAAAGCTACAGTCACAGTCACAAGGCATAATTACTTGTGAAAGAACTGTAGTTGCCCATTCCAAAGCGTAGATCTCTATGGAGAAGAATGGGCAAGAAACTCCATGGAAACTATTTTAAATCAAAATATTTTCACAAGATCCTGGTTCTCTCATAATGATCCACATTGACCACATTCATCCTTAAAATGAAACTACAGCCTAAAGAGCCTATAAACCGATTAGTAACCGGAAACTTGGTTATAAAGCAACGCAGCCACGAAGTTCACAACGTAGATACAACTACACAACCTAGGTATAAATTCACAACACAGGTATAAAGGAGCAACGTTAAAAGCGGGCGGAAATTACTGGTAATTAAGTTTCTCCCTTGATCTAGTGGAAAACGTTTATTTTGAGTGCATGCCTTTATTGTAGATAAATATGAACAGGGGATGCTGCTAGGGTGCAATAACCTTTAGTTAGAATGTTGCAGTCAGAAACGATTTTTGCACATAATCTGCCTATAGAGGGTGTAAAAAATCTCTTAATGAATCCGAAAGGCACTTGTTCTCCCCGTCATTGCGATCATTTTTTTTTCTACACCATACCTGGGAACTTTCTAGTTACGGAGATATTGGGGGTCAAAGTTCCAACTGTTGACAAGTTTTTTCTTTAAATACAAGTTTTTAATGTTATTTTTTTACTTTAAACACCTCCACGACCCCCGTACTATTCAATCCATCTATCAGGTGGATGGATTGGATAATACGGTTGGATAATAATATAATTCCCAGGTATGGTGTAGAACAAAAAAATAAATGATCGCAATGACGGGGAGAACAAGTACCTTTCGGTTTCGTTAAGAGGTTTTTTACACCCTTTAGATAGGTATGTAATGTTTCCACACTGCTGCGACACAGGCCTCCTCTCTATGAGAAGGAATGGGCCATATATAATCCACCACGCGGGCCCAGTACGGGTTTATAGATGTCACATGTCTCCGAATTTTGGGTCTAAGGCATGCCGGTTTCCTCACGATGTTTTCCTTCACCGTTTTGAGAGCAGTGGTGACGAAATCAATTACACAAAGTGATGCACCTGTCTGGCATCGAACCCACGACCTACTGCTCGTAAGTCGGGGCCGCAACGATTTTTATAAAAAAAAAAAACAATATTTTATAATTCTTAAAAAAAAAAAAAAATCTTAACAGAGTAACAGTTACAGGTTAATACTGAATTAAGTGATATAATAATAGAGGTTCCTGTCTCTGCAGCCCTAACCACCGGTGGCTTGGACCCCTCTTGGATCACTATTTTTTATGTTTTTAAATATTTTTTTAAATAGGTTTTTTTTAAGAAATATTTAAAAATGTACATAAATAAGATTGTAAAGTAAATAAAGACGATAATAAATAATTTATTCCAGACTCATCATAAGATATGACAGAAACAAGTTTTTTTTTAAATTGAAAACCTTCTTTTTTAATGTTGCCGACTCTACCAAAGCCCTTTTTCATTGTGCACTGTACTGGATACTTTACAGCAGTTTACTATCACACTAGCTATGCATTTAAAATGCATTTAATGACATTGACTCTTTAATTAATTGCTTTCATGAGTCTACCCTGCGGGACACCAGCTTATTAGTTTAGCTTAGTACCATGTCTAGGTGATTAACTTACTCTGAAACTAATGTCCAATTAACGCTGGCTAAAATTTGTTGAGCTACCCAACAACTCCATTTGGACATAAGATTTTTAAATTAAATTGGTTAAGATAACTTTATTAGTTTAGCAGTAAAAGTCGTTGAACTTGGGTGTTGGATAATTTTACTTCTGATCGTGCGGGGGCACGTCTTAGAAATGATAATTCAAATTTAAACTCGATTTTTTTTATTAAAACCAATAACTTTTATTATCTTTACCATTAACATCAGAATAACCATTATATTCAGAAATATGTCCATTATATTCAGAATAAAGAACAACTGAATCGCTCTATATTGTGATAACGGGCTACTACGGAACCCTACACTGCTTGTGGCCCGACACGCACTTGGCCGGTTTTTTTTTTGTATTTTTCAGATGTTCTTGTTCCAAGATTTCTTGTATTCTATCAACCGTTTTCATTTATTAAGGAATGAAATCATATTGCTATATTTTTTATCCGTAAAACGAATCAACGTGCTTTGGTTCCATAGTTGAATAAACCCAGTAAAATAATTATAGTTGATTACAACGCCATCTTTTGAGGGGTTACTAAAAACTCACCATTGGACGCCCAGTTTTCGACATCGTGACAGACTAGAACGGTTTACGGTACAGCGACATCTAGTTCCAAAGGCTATAATTATTTTCATAGCGTTAACCCCGCCATCTAGTGAGGGGTTGAGAAACCTTACTTTACCAAAACGAAATATAGATGGCAGGTGTGTCACAAGCTGGAATGAATGAGCTTGGTTCGGAATAATGAACCTTTGGGTATCCAAGCCTTCTTGCATAAATGCGCTATGAAAAATCTAATAGATAGCGCTACTGTTACGCTGAGTGTAAAAATATAAGCTAAGAGGTGTATTGCCTTATGACGCTGGTTCGGTAACATACAGGGTGTAAACAGACCCTTCACGAAGCCGTCAACCAAGCATTATGCATCAAACTAAGTAACTTTACGCAAAAAATATTGCTGGGAAACGACTTTTTTTTGGGTGAAAAATCACGTTTTACGGTAGGATTCAATGTTACTCACTCTAAATATTGTGTTAATGGTAGGATTTAATAGTACGGGGGTCGTAGAGGTGTTTAAAGTAAAAATCTAACATTAAAAACATGTATATAGAAAATAACTTGTGAAAATGTAGGAATGTTGACCCCTACTATCTGCGTTCCGTTCCCAAGTAAGGTTTAGAACAAAAACAATATGGCAATGACAGGGAGAACAAGTGCCTTTCGGCTTTGTTACACCCTTTAGATATTACTTTACCGACGCATTCGATGATGTTGACGGGAGAATATGCTTTATATCGAGATCCATATTTTTTCACGTTTGTTGTATCGGTAACTATAGTTGCTGCCAATTAAGATCGCAATAACGGTCATTGAGTTGCTCACCTGCACTTATTAAAGTTCTTAACTTTGAAATCCAAAAATAAGCCTGTTCAAGTCTTGAACCGTCATCTGTGATCTTCAACATTTTTTCTAATGAAAAATATACAATACACCAATACCTACATGGTTTCATTTGTTTTGGTTCGTACGAAGAGATATAACGGAAAGGACAAAATTTTAAAATCTCTTGCGCTCTTGCTAGGGCCTCAGATTACTTTTATTTCTTTTCGTGAGCTCTCTGCTGCTGATCAAAGACAAAGATCTGGAAAATGTGGTTACATCATGTCATCATTATCATTCTGTTGCACTTATCCCAATTTATTTGGGGTCGGCGCAGCACCCATGTCTTCCTCCATACCTCTCAATTACTCGTCATCTCAGCAGTCACCTCCTTTGAGGCCATATCATCCTTCACACACTCCACCCATCGTTTCTTTGGTCTTCCTCTACTCTTGTAGCCATCTACATCGTCGGTTACATCATGTGCAGAGCTTAAATACAATAGCACCTTCAACATCAAAATTGACAGCAATGTTGCTTGATGGTCGAAATGGGGATTGTAGTAATAGTATGTAGAACCTAGTTCTCCGGACGAGCACCCAAAGAGTTGCACTACTCTGAAATGCCATGCCATCCAACGTCAAAACGTGACAATGCTGCCAGCCTTCTGGGCACTGTTCCTGTTGACAGCAATGCGGACAATATTTTTTAGGCCCTTTAATATTTTTTAAATATGTAATCGAATAAGAACTCTGGAATTGAATGTAAATGGGTGCCATACTTAAAATACCTATGATACCAATAGGTATCATAGGTCTTTCAAGTAAACGGTCTCAAATTTATAAATTTGAGACCGTTTTTCTATGTAACTAGACTATATTATGGCCTTCACACAGCCAGAGATAGAAACAGATGAAGAAAGATCGTTCGAGAGAAGTTGATGTAGAAAGGAGGTCACGACCCTCATCATTGAGGAATACGACGCAAGGAGGAGGAGGAAGCTATGTACAGTCGTGGTCTTTTCCGCCTGATCAGTTAATTTTTTTTTCGCTTAAATCATGTGGATGTGCCGAGCCACGGCCCCTTAAAGTTTAGGCCTATTAGGAAAGCGTCAACTTTGGTGCGCAAAATAACAATAACTCATCGTTTGGCGTGCGACGTGACTGCGCTCGGCCGATTGATATCTTTTCATTCGTTATTTCTATACAAAGTCAACGAGGCGGGGCTAAAGAGCGTTTCTATGTTGTGAGTGCATGCAAAAATAAGCTTAGTGGTGATCAGGCGGGAGTGTCCTCGATAGTACCTATATTATGGCCTGTATGGGGCATATGTTTGGTGGTATAATAGACGTACATTTATGTACATTTGTACGTCTATTATACAAGTACATACGTACGTGTTGTAATTACCATAATGATATATAGATAAGCAGGTATTCAGATGCACAGATATGATTAATTTATTTCTTGACTGTTTCCACGGCTTGAAAATCGGGTCAGATAAAGAATGATTTAGTTGCTTTTATCTTGCGGTTTATAAACACACTTGTCTAGTGGTCCTAATCGCGACTACTGAGCAAGAGGTCCTAGCTTCGATTCCCAGGTCGGGAAAGTGTTATTGATTTTTTCAGCTGGAATTTTCAGTAGCAGCAATGGAGTCCATAATTTGTGCCCGGCTGATAGCAATAGGCTCGCCCCTATTACATGGGACTTGAACATAACTCGCGAAATGTGGATGTACTACGAGGTTTACCTCTGCCTAACCCTTCGAGAATTACAAGCGTGATGATGATGTGCAGTGCAATTATTAAATTAAATAACTCCAAAATTGAGAGACACTGCTTGAAAAATGGGAAATCATTAGCTCATTAACGAAGCCTTTAAAAACCATTTCTGGAAACAGAACTGACACACCACTGTGCTTAAATGCCGTTAGAGCGATTCCATCAGCTACCAGCATCCAACAACCATTACAGTAAAATTAGATAAGGCAATAAAACAAGCTAATGGTAAAATATTTTCTATTCTTAACGTTTTTTTTATGTGTGTAAGAACTTATTGTTCGTACACACATCAAAAAAAGTTTGTGATCACTAGCATAAGATGGTATGATTTTTTTTAAATTGAACTTTATCAAGAAAAATTCTATGTTGTGTGTTTTCTTTCCCTGTTTGAAATTTAAAAGAAAAATATTTTTTCACAATATAATCTACCGTAACAAAACAGATTTCGGTTTTTCAAAGTGATCGCAAACTTTTTTTGATGTGTCTATACAGGGTGTAAACCACCTCATCACGAAGCCGTCGACCAAGCATTCTGTACATCAAACTAAGAAACTTTACGCAAAATTTATTGCTGGGAAACGACATTTTTTTTTGGGGTGAAAAATCATGTTTTGTAGTAGAACTCAATGTAACGCACTCAAAACACGTGTGCTGATGGATGGATTGAATAATACGGGGGTCGTGGAGGTGTTTAAAGTAAAAAATACATTTAAAACATGCAAGTATTTAAAAAAAACTTGTCAAAAAGTTGGAACTTTGACCCCCAACATCTCCGTAACTAGAATGTTCCCAGGTATGGTCTAAAACAAAAAAAATGATCGCATTGACGGGGAGAACAAGTGCCTTTCGGATCCGTTAAGAGGTTTTTTACACCCTTTATTATAATGTTTAGGTTATAATAAATCTGTACGGAATGGTAGGCTATAGCTGGGTATCGACACATATCGAAGTAATCACTCGAGTAGATCTCTGTCTGTTGCTACAACGTTTATGAAATCCCGTCTCCAACCTCATCATCTACCTAGCCGTAGCCCTTTTCCCAACTATGTTGGTGTCGGCTTCCAGTCTAACCAGATGCAGCTGAATACCAGTATTTTACTTGGAGCGACTGCCTATTTTACATCCACAACCCAGTTAGCACTGGGTAATACCCATTGATAAGACTGGTTGTCAGATTTTCAAGGCACTGATTACTTGTAACGACCGTCAAAGATCTACAAATGACAGCTGGGACCAACAGCTTTTCGTGCTTTCCGAGGCACGGAGGAAACTCGGTATGTAATGGGTGGTCACCCATCCACGAACCAACCTAGGAAAGCACGGCTTAACCTAAAGATCGACCCGAGGGGCTGTTATTATTTAGCCACGAGTCTGTAGTCTCCTACATCCAATATCTAGTTTTTTCACACTGAAAGTAGATTTCAGATTTTTATTCCTTTTGCCCTGTCTCTCATACAAAACCGAACGCAACGTAATGAACACGCGGAACCCGTGTGTTTAGCCTTGTGTCGATATTTGCATAATAATTGCATTGTATGCGCCCGCGCTTTGCCTTGTACGGGAAGTGCGGTGGATGGCTGCAATGGCGGACGAATATTCATACGTTGTGTGTGTAATGTGCAACCATTGTTTAATGTGTGGACTTCTATTGTTGGTAGAACTGATAGGTTTTAATGATGTAGTTTGATGTTGATGGGAAATAAGAGGGCTGTGGTTTGGATTGGTAATTTCTACTCTTTTCCCAGATAAGTTGAATTACGATACATACAAGAATACTGCTAACACACTAGCGATTCTTTTGGGTCCCGATCATTCAAGTCAATTTTTGGCGTACCACATCGAATCTTTCTAAAATTCATTCACCTAACGTATTCATTTACTTACAGGCAACGTAACGTAATTCAACCGCACTGTGTCAAACTTAAAATTAAATGCGCCTTTTGTATCCAAAGTGAGATTTTTTGCAGATAATAAACAAGCCAATGAACATTTATATTGAAAACTGTTTTTAGCTTTCACGGTTTGTAACTAAACTTAAACTGTCACTTACGGGATATCTTCCGTGATTGTTATAGCGTCTAAATATCGAGAGCTCAAAATCAATAAAAATCACGACAAATACCCCGTAAGTGACGGTTTCAGTTTTGTTTATATTCTATCTCTTTCTATCTATCTCTTTTCCAGTGGAAATCCAATCGGCTTGTAAAAGTGACCGTCTTTTCTGCCTTCATACGAGTATTATGTTCCCTTTTAACAAAAGACAAGAATAAATCGTCAATTGGCACTGTTAACAAACTCACTTTCACTAACTCAGGCGGTGCAAGTGACCGCGGACCGCCATCGCCACCGCATCGAGTGTAACCCTATTATAACGCTCAGTTGACAAGAGGGCAGCGAAGGGACAGTTTGAGAGGACAAAGGGATCTCAATGGGTATTGTTTTCATTATCGTATCCGCTACTATTAAATGAGCAATATTTGTTTATTTGTAATCAAGTTCTCGATAACGATGACGATTTTTACAGTGGCTAAAAATCGATCCAGCTAGGTCTTATATCTGAAAAAAAATTGTTTTCTTTATTTTCACCCCAGCAGAGCTCGGTCGCCCAAAAAACCCATCCATGTTCCTTCATCGCCCTTTGTGTTCCGGGGCCACGGTATCTTTTTCGAATAGTCCCGCAGCCCCGGCAGGCTTCGGCCATTGCGGACCCCTTCCCTATTGCTGACTCAACACAACTGACAACTCAACACTCAACACTCCTGCGCCGTCGACACGGCCTGTCGTCATGAGACGGACGGACGGCAAGCTAGCCCATAGCTCCCCGTCCACAGGCCCGCGCCTGCGGTGGCCGGAAGCCACCACGTGGCCCCCGACGCGACGCCCGGGGCGTCTCGGTAGTACTTATTTACCAATAATGTGGTGTTGCTTACTGTGTAAATCATGTGAAGTTCTTTTACAAAACTGTTTAAGGGGACTACAAGAGCTAAACGCGAGTTTTATAATGCAAAAAAGCATAATGATTCACTGCCATAAACAAAACCAGAAAAATATATGATATTCTTCAGGATATATGCTAGTATGATAGTGTTTTGAAAACATAACACAACAAATTTTACTCGATAAAAAAATAACGAACTTATCTCTAAAAAAATGTATTAACGAGTAAAAACCATACTAAAATACATGCGATCATTCTGATTTTTTGGAAAATAATTCTACAGGCAACATATTAGCATGATAGTGTTTTATTTTTTTAATCCAATCAATAGATGGATTTTTTGTAAATCGCAAAAAACCACTTATTTCGCACTATTCGGCCCGCAGTGACTGACGTAATAACCACTTTGTAATGCAAGCTGAGTAGAACTTTATTCTAACAGTATTTCAAGCGAAGTTTGAACCACCACAAATAGAGTTGCTTATTTAGCTCCTAGTCGCCTTAAAGCGAAATCTCATTCTAATGGATTAAATGTAGTAAGAACATAGCGGGAATCACTGAATTCAGTCAAAAGTTACGTTTTGTGTGAACAAAGCCATCGTTCATGTGCCCATTGCCATAATTGTATATTATTTACTGTCGTTTCAATTGAACAATTTACTCTTGCCACGAACTCTACACATCATGACTTCAAAATCTGCTTCAACTGAGGCAGATTTAAATGTCGTGGTACTCGAAATGTTTCCATCTGTGATGGTCGAAATCGATGATATGTTGTGAAGCAAAGATGTTACTTTTATTGAAAGATTAATCCTAAACTCTTAGAACAGAAAGCTAACTGGTCACACACAGCCCACAGCTCACAGCTAGCTGATGGCCGCGGCTTCGCCCGCGTGGATGGTAATTGTCCCTCGGGATCGCACTACTGGGATATAATCTATATATTAATCTAGGTTATAACCCATCTGTGTGCCAAATCCGTTATGTAGAATTTGTGTGAAAGAGAATAACACACATGCTCACAAACTTTCGCATTTATTATATTTTGTATTTCATATTTTTTATACGAATATCTCAGACTCCGTTTTCATTTGTCAATTTTCATACCGTCTCAGTGGTTTAGGCTTGAGACAGTAACAGACTGACATGAATACATACTTCATTCATCTTATAATTTAACCCGACCATCCATTTTCCCAGAGACGGTGGGACGAGCCGCTCTGCAGAGTAGTTCAGATCAATCTACTGAACACGTCTGCTACTACTGCTGAGCGTGCGCGCCTGCTGGCTGTGGGTGAGTGGGAGTCGGGTCTTTGGCTTCACGCACTACCATCGTCGAGCACAGGCACGTTGCTCGACGACACCACTTTCCGCCTCGCTGTTGCTCTACGCCTAGGCGCCCCATGTTGTTCTCCTCATCGCTGTCACTGTGGTGAAGTTGTCAACAGCCTCGGATACCACGGCCTGTTATGCAGCCGAAGTGCGTGCCGATTTGCGCGGCACGCGAACTTAAATGACATCATTCGTCGATCTCTTGTCACCGTCGGCGTTTCAGCTTCATTAGAATCCAATGGCTTGGCACGCGCCGATGGCAAGAGACCGGACGGCATGTCTTTGTTTCCATGGAAGATGGGTAGGCCTTTAGTGTGGAATGCTACATGTGTCGATACTCTTGCGCCTTCCCATCTTCCTAGTTCATCGTGCTGTGCAGGGGCTGCCGCTGCGGCCACGGAGAACCTCAAGCGGCGTAAATATAGTAACCTTATTGGTAACTATATTTTCGAGCCGATTGGGGTTGAAACTCAAGGAACGTGGGGTCCGAGTGCTCACAGCCTTTTCAAGGAAATTTCAAAACGCTTAGTTAACACTTTCCGTGACCCCATGGCTGGCTTTTACCTTGGCCAAAGGTTTAGCGTTGCCATACAGCGTGGTAACGTCAGTCAGACAGTCTCTTGGGGACATTACCAGTTGACAGCGTTGAGGAGGAGTTTTTTAACGCCCATTTTGTAAGTTTATAGTTTTAGTTATTTTAATAGATTTGTGAATTGTAAATAATGTACATTCTAAATAAATAAATGGTACAGTTCTTATAATATTAGTCAGAAAGAATTGATGATAATAAGCTCAGAAACTCTTATCACAAATAGCGTGACCTTCAACTTCATACCACCCACGTGGACCTGATAGCTCGGAAGTCGCATGCGGATCGCAGTCGCGAGCGCGACGCCTCGCCCGAGTCGGGGCTGCTGGGCAATTGCGTACACGCTGCGTTGAACGTCGCGTCGCACAGTATGGAAGAGGATTATTTTAAGAAACAGATGTTGATTTCGTCTTAAACACTTCGCTGTAGACAGGACTTGTAATATTCGGTATAAAGTTCAATGGTTTTACTGCAAATAAAATTCATATGGTAGAGGACTCTTTATTTTTCTTAGTGCAGGTCTCTTACAAAAATATCACAATGCCGGTCTAAGTATCAAAAACCTAAGCACAAGTCCAACCTACCTTGAAATGTACCAGGCTCGACATTCAAGATTCGGACTTATCATTAGGTTTTTAAAAAGGTGGACCGAAATTAAGAACAAAGTCTAGTTTGAATAATCACAATATCATCAAATTGTGTAAGCACTGCTTATCTTATTTCAACTTCCCACGTTATTTGTAGTTTCTGTTGAGGCCTAACTCATCATAAAAAAAATAAAATAAAATAAATGTGTTTATTATCTTAAATCTATACAGTTAAGTTGCCGGGGCTTCCCAGAAATTAATCCGAAGATACTTGTGATGGGATAAACCTCGCTCTTCCTCGAATTAATTAACAATTGTTTATCTGTGCTAATTAGGTATAAGTTACACATTTTTATAAAAAGAGAAAAAAGAAAAAACCGCACCTCCACCACCGAAAAATCATACCTAGGGCATAGTTTTTTATCCATACCATATGACTGATGTTTATACAGATAACATAACATACCATCACGGCTGTAATTTCCGAAGGGTTAGGCAGAGGTTTTAGTACCTAATAGTACACCCATATTTCACTTATTATGTTTAAGTTCCATATAATAGGGGCGAGCCTACAGCCATCAACCGAGGGCAAATCCAGGCAAACTGAGAAATTCCTAATGGAAAAACCCAATATCACTTTGCCTGATCTGGGAACCGAACCCAGGACGTCATGCTTCGGAGTCGCGCTTGTGACCACTAGTACAACGAGCAGATTATCAGATTACTTGAAAACAAAATGTCAGTTTTTAGTACACTGTAACCCGAGGGCCACGAAACGAACGCTTATAGCTATTTTCGCTCCGCGCTTCAAAAGTCAGCATAAATCATGATCTGTCGAAAAACCAATATGGTCGAGACTTCATTGTTTAACTATTGTGTCTACTTCGTGGACAGATCATGGGTTAAAATGTTTAAAACAAATTGAACCTGCTTTACACAAGGATAACGTTGACATTGTATAAATGAACACACATCTATTTTCGACGCCTGTAGCGAAAAACGCCCTTAGTAATATTTTCGTGGCCCAGGCATAAAAGTCATCAAACCAAAACTAAAGCTCTCAAACAAGAGCCCTTCAACAAAGTCGGTCTCCACACTAAGTCGCCCTCAACTTGCCTTATTGTAGGTACCACGCCAAATTGAGCAGTAAAGAGGACGTGTAAGCACCCACTTAGATGAAAACTATCTTAGCATCTTGGACGGCTCTCACTAACCGACTGTGATCAGCCGAACCTGTCGAATGTGGGTCAATTTTCGTTTATTTAATGGAAATTTGTAATAGGAGTTATTAAGTAAATGTTATCTGGAAAATTTTTGATACTTGGCAAATCTTTCGTAACTTAAGTGGTCGGCAAGTGCATTTTTTAATCAATTTAAGGTAGAAATATGTATTACTGTGCTAAACGAATCCGAATGTCACTTGAATTGCGTTGCTGATAAACATTTGTGTTTATTTTTTGTCAAATTGCATTGAAAAAACCAGCTGACATACAGAGTTTATAGTTACTACTAAAATATGAGAAAATGCCCTACGATACTAAGTAAAAAATATATATAAAACCTCTTTAAAAACAAAGGAATACATATCGCCATTAAAACAGACAAAAAGACGAAAAAGCAACGCGCCACGAAACAAAAAGGGTTACGTTTCAATTTTAAAAATCGTACAAAACAAAATTCAAATTGGGAAGCGCGCGAAAACGAAAATTTTAAGCGCATCTATTGGCTGAAAATGGCCCGTGGTTACGTGCCATTGGTCAAAGATAATGTTTGTGTGACTAACAATTTTGTGCGGGGGAGATAAACTGAAACTCGACCGCAAATGTTGACAGAAGCTTACAAGATACAATCCAAACGGAAATAAACTCAACTCCCTAAGCTTATAGTACCTTTTTGCTTGGGTCTCTGGGTTTAGTTGGACCAGAAATGACGAGTGTGCGATGAAAAGAGACGGAAAATTGGACGCGAAAGCCTTTTTGTCGGTTGCAGGAGGGAGATCGGTTATTTATTAAAGGGTTCCATTACATGTTCTTAAAATAAAAGAGAATAAAAATAAAAAAAATCTCCTGCTGCAAGAATCGCTGATGGAACTTTCTGTTAAAATCTCAGAAAGTCTATAACACCAACGCACATAATTATCATAATTTGACGAAATTACGAAATACAAATGCATGATTAAATTCTTAAATATTTTTTAACTTCTACTTAAACAAGTCACTTTTAATCAAAGTAAGAGAAATCTACTACATAAGTATGTAAGTAAGTATATCTAAGAATGCATTAAAGAGTTAATGCAATGCATAATGATTATATAAATCCTTAGAAGAAAACATTTTTTTAAAGCTGTTTAAAAGTAAGAAACAAAAAAATGTTGAATCGAATGCTAATACAATAAACTAAAATTTTTTACCTCCTTCATCAAAAAAACTTTGCAAAACCACCAAAAATAACTTGAATGGTGAAAACATGCTCAAACATAGATGTATCAAATTATCGCATAATCTGCCGCTCATAACTGCCAAACCACTCAAACTCAAAGATATCGACATAAATTAAACACATCATTAACATAACCAACCCCTTATTTCGTGAAATAATTTTATTATAATAGATAATTTAAAACTGCCCAAGTTCACCCCACCAGCAGTGGGGGTAAATGAGGAATGGGCGGGGCGAGAATTAAAGCTACACAATATAAATCTGTGCGTCTCTTTCGCACAAATGAGCAATCGTAATAGCAGTAAGCGGCTTACAATGGGTGTTGACACTCTCTAGTATTGCCGTCTCGCTTTGACCCGGGCATAAGGCAATAGAGTCGTTTCAATGGCCCTTCATAGTTATAAAGGTATAGACAAGCATTGGAGGTCCACGTGAGATTTCGTAATCAGTGAATAGGCGCCTTTCACAAGTAGAGGCGCAATGTCCGCGCGTTTGACAGTTTGACGTTTCGTTTGGCGGGAAATATTATTGTGTGTTGACAGACACGCGGAAGTGCAAAGGCATTACGTTTGTACAGCCAGCGTTATTACTGTGAACTTTTTTGAAAATACCTTAGTGATGTTAGAAGCGGCCAGTTGAAGATAGTTTCAGTTATTGCCTGTGCAATAACTTGGATTTTTTTGTAGGAAGTTATTTAAGGTAAGGAGACTTATGAATCATTATTTTATTATTTACTAAACACGAGATAAATACTAAAATTATATCTCGAAACAAAATAAATATCTACAATTTTCTATGCAGTTTTTACAAAGTTAATTTATTAGTTATTAAAAATCTCTAAATCCTAAAAGTACATATAAACTTGTAAAAACACAGTACAGCAATAAATAACAATCCAATTTGTCACATAGTTTGAAATAACTACTTAATTAAGATTATATCGTCGTCTTCGCAAAACTCAATTATTAGTTACCCATGAAAACATACGGCCTCTGAAAAAGAAACAGTTACAGTATACTATTTGCCTCTTCATATGAAAACTGATTCTTAGGACAAGACATAAAGTCAACATAATGATGCATTCCTAAGAAAAACTATTAACCACTTAATACTTAATACCCACTTAATACCTCCAGGTCTCCTAAATATACCCAACGTGAAGATAAAACGGTCTAAAATATCATTATCATTCGGGTAAATATGGCCAGTATGCCAGCTACAAAAATGCGAAAAATCATTTCTTTAATTAATAACTTTGAAATGATGGTTGTGGATTTGGAACAATAATGGCACGGCAAATAGGTATTTCTCGATATAGCACTCTGGGTAGGGCTAATATTGTTTCATGATCATTTATCTAAATAATTATCGTTGTGGTCATGCCAATACAAAGGGTTGTCACAATTTGTAAGAAACCATATTGATTTATGCCCGTGAATCTATTCAAACATATCATCATCACCATTTGACTTATTAATAGAGAGTACATTCTCTATTCGTATTAGCAAGAATTCCATATATTTATCAGAACTAACGCTTTCCATCCGCGTACATTCGGATTTTCTCAAACAATCTACAACACCCCATTTCAGGACTTTTTAGCAAAAAAAAAACAACCAAATACTGTATTATTTATACTTCTTTAGCCTTCAAATCACCAAATTCCAAAAAAATCTATCCATTAGTTTTATCGTGAAAACGTACCAATAAACAGTCGGACAGGTATACTACTGCGCTTTTTTATTGAAGGTATAATGCTTATCAATCAATCAACTAAGCTTCGACTTTGGATAATCTTGAAATAATGCTCAGATACCGTGTATGTACACACGTTATCTGAGCATTATCTGCCAAACCTTTTCCCAACTGTGTTGGGTCGACTGCCTATCTGACCTGCACACCCCAGTTACTGGGTAAAACGATACCCCTTGTTAAGAATTAAAGCTCGACACAGCAGCACTCAGGCCGTGGTAAAAAAGTTAGCCAATCAGCAACATTTTATGGCTACCTAAGCATTTCTTTAGGGTGCACTAGCCAAGCTATTTAAATGCATCCCATTGCTGGGAATGGTAGAAGTATTGACGCACAGTTTTAATACTTACAGCTTGCCTAGTCCGCTTCGTTTTAACTGTAGTTTCTGTAGTTGTATCAGCTATCTTTACAGTACTAACTTCGTCTGTTACCATTTCTGTAGTGATTTTCTCATCAACTGTCGTTTCTGTTGTTATATCCTCGATAGCTACCGTTTCTGTGGTTAATGCATCAACAGTTGTTGATTTTGTAGTTTTATTTTCAATAGCTACCGTTGCTGTAGTGGTTTCCCCATCAGCTGTTAGTTTTGTAGTTATTCCTTTGGCAGTAACAAAGTCTGTGGTTATCTTCGCATCAGATGTTTTAGCAATTGACGTTTTTGTAGTTGTTTTTGTTATACTTTCTTTGGCTACCGTTTCTGTTACAGTTTTGTTTTTATTATTACTGTCAAATATAAAGAACGCATCAGATACAGTGCTCTTAGATAATGTAGTTGTAGTCTTGATACGAGGTTTCGTTGTAGATTTAGTAGAACCTCTCAAATAGACTTTGGGTTTTCTTTTCTTATTTATTTTATGATTTACTTTATGTAGCGTCCCTCTCTTTGTCATCAATTTATCATTTAATGATTTTGTTGAAGACTCAGTCTTAACTCTTAAAGCAACTTCTTGTTTTACATGCTTCTTTAAATCAAATATTTCTCTAACAAGATTGTCAATATGTTTGGCTTTAAATGGTTTGTAGTCGTGTTGATTTCTTTTGACATCAAACTCTTTCTTTTGGTTTTTGATTCGTTCAGACATTATTTTTTTAAATTCATTAATACCTAAGAACGGGTTAGGCATTCCAGCTTCGACTGGATTATTTATGTATATGATTGTTTCTTGATTTTTGCTGCGGCTTTCTGCTCTTAAGTTATGTGTTTTGAGACCGTTAACTTCTCTTAATTTTTGCACATGTAACGTATACTGCGTATGCCCGTCTTTTTCAAAAAATCTTCGTGTAACGTTTATTTTGTCTGAAATAAATAATAAACCAAGCCCACACAATTCATGTATAAAACCAGCAGGCCTAGCCAAGTTACAAACGATTCGTAGCGATTCTCTTTCTACAATCGTAAACGTTAAGTTACGTGGTAAAAACGTAGACAAATTTACATCGATTAAGATGATAGAATGAAATGTATTCGTTTCTACAATAGTGATCGCTACATCCCATATAAACCGTAGCCAACTTACAGTTTTGACTGAACTTTAATGTTTCTATTCGTTTGTTTTGACCACGTGACTTAACGTTGAAATGATGTCATTCCCATACATTTGGTTAGTTTTCTATGCGTTAACGATTGTAGATTGTAACTTGGCTAAGCCTACAGAATACACAGCGCAATCTATGAAACGACCTAATTTTAAAAATATCTGCACTAGGTATATTACGCATGAATTACGATTTGTGACTCAGCTTATAAAATTGCTTGGCAAAGGTGTAGGTATTGTGAGTACACCCATATTTCGCTAGTTAGGTTGATGCCCCATGTAATACGTCAAGCGTATTGCCAATTAACCATCAACTGGGCACAAATTCAGACCGGGATCCATCCAAAACCATTTCTGTTTCTGTATTCGGAGTTTTTATATTACGCAATTAAATTTTTGATTTGATCCTGTTTCGACGGAGATATTAGGGAGTTTGTTATAATCGCCATGTTTGAAAAAAACTTATAAATGAGGTACTTTACCATTCTCAAAGGCATCTTTGTACAGAGAGTGCAATTCGTCGATCAAATTCACTTGTTTTACTGTTTTATTTTTTTGCTTCTGTATCTTTAAGTCTTCTGCGTGCACTATACAAAAGTATATTTCTATGACATATACAGTAAATATTATGCGTGGAACAGAAAATCTGAACATTTTCCAACAAGTTTCAGAACTGTTACTGCAGTCTTTACGAGTTCATGCGTGAGCGGTTCACTGAAAATTAATTCTCGATAACACACACAATTACCCTGTTTTATAGTTAAAAGAAAGATATAGAATGTTTACACTTTAATTAATGTACCTATACTATAATTGTGAAGCCCATTATTGTCAGTTCTGAACAAAATGGCCTACTGAGCATATAGTGTAAAGGAAATCGACGCGCAAAATTGATTTTTTTCTAAAATTATACAAAACCGATTACGAATTACGAAACCGATTTAATTACTTTTTTCATTAAAATTAAAGAAAGATTTTGGTCGTGTTCCTATGTTTGTTTTTTTTCTTTTTTTTAATTTTGTCAAATTTGTTTTCTGGATGTTTGAACACAGCGGAAAATCTGGCCAATTTTGTAGGTTTTTGAAGGCTCATATCTCTTTTAATAAATAATGTATGAAAAAAAGAAAACATAAGGACGTGCCAATAATGGTTATCGATTTGTTGGGAAACAAAATATTGCTCTACTGGCATTATCCAGGGAGGAAACAGGGGACTACGTTTGTATGAAAAACGGCCGTTTTGTATCCTCTTAAATGTGCAATATTTATGTATATTTTTGTAATCACGTTCTCGAAAACGGTAACGATTTGGATGAAAGTTGCAATACGTTTACGGGGGCGAAAAATCGGTATTATATTATTTTCACTCAAGCAGAGCTCGGTCGCTGTACTTTCCTTTAATCATTGTAATCAAGGGCTAGTTAAAACTACTGAAAACTTGAAAATGGATCATTCTACTCATCAGTAATGAAGCTATTATATAAACTTCGTTTCCTATGTTTCTTCGATAAACGTATGAAGAAACATTTTTGTTTGACTGAAGTAAATAGAAGCTAACCGGTATCGGGAACAGAGTCCAAGCTACTGACGGTCAAGGTTCCAGAGAGAGGAACCGCCTACAATATGCGCCATGTTCCAAAGTCCTGCGTATCGTTTTTGAATTTTGCAACACCGTATCCTGTTGCCTGCACTTTTGTTAGACCTCAATGTTAATGTTGCCCGAGTTAACCTTGCCCAGTAAGATGGCTAAGGTCCCGTCTTTTAGGTACACTATCAGTGAACAGGGAATAAGAGGTATATGTAATAAAATAACATTTATTAGATAAGAACAACTCAGAGTTACATACATTGCACACATAAATATAGAAATAATTCTGATTCACAAGATCAAGCTGTAACTAAAGTATCCCTGCTCCATCTTCACATTGAAAGGCCCTGGCATGTTTTCGCGTGCCTCTTACTCTCATTGAAACTGCTCTTATAACTGAGATTTGTATTGCACTTTCAACCAGTACACTATTTGAGAATATGCGTTTCCCCATTTCTCATTAAGCTTTGATGCAGTTTTTTTTTTAAACTGTTATATTCAGTTCCTATGGCTCCATCGCATGAAATGATTAACAGGGTGAATGAGGCTTTATGTAATTGTTTTTTTTTATTATTCATTTTTATTGGAGTCATCTCCGAACTCAGCATTCTTCTGCCCTTATCCTAATTTATTAGGGGCGGCGCAGCATGTCTTCTTCTTCCATACTTCTCTATTACTCGTCATCTCATCAGACACTTTTCTTGCCATATCATCCTCCTCCTATAGCCATCTAGCTATGAGAGGAGGATGATATGTGTGTTTGTTGAAATTTTTTAACAACACCATAAACTGTACTGATATTTTGTCAAAATTTTATTTCAACACTCCCTTGAAGTCTAAACGATACAATCCACCTTTGTGTGTGCCATTTGCTTCAACCAATTATAGGCAGAATTCGTACATTGTGCGTGCGAGCAGAAATTTAAACAAGCTCTGTAAACAGTATGATATAGATCCATTCCAAACTAGTGTGTCGTCAGCCAGGAAGTCTTAAGTCGAAGCTTTTTCATGTAGTTCATTTTGTTATGATGGTTGTTATGTAGTGTGAGTAACATAGTAACTATGCTGTAGTATATAGTAACTCGGTGTGAATGTCCGTAGAATTTACTTTTTATTTCTTTGTATCTTATAAGTGGAGACCTGTAATTGGCATTCAGACTATTGTACTGCACTTGATCTATTTGTTTTAGTTGTAAGTCTCCCATGTTATTTAAATAAATAAAATAAAATAAAATATGGCAAGAAAATGCTTTATCCTCTTGTAGCCATCTGGCTTTATGAGGATAAAGCAAATATAAGGTAAATGTTGAATATGAATGTAGACAACAACAACCACAAAACCAATAACAACAACAACACCAACAACAACAACCACCAACACCACCAACATTTATCTTACTACATTTCCTCATTCCTCCGCATTACGGAGTCGTCTCCAAAACTATTTATTTCATTGAAGACAGTCTTTACAGCCAACTACAATAATATTGACAACTCCAATCGTTATTAATCTAACCAGAATCTATTTGAACCTATTCAAGTAAGAGATCAATATAGATTTTTTGTATCTCGACATTATGTCAAGGTTTTCCGATAATACTATTAAATGTAAACCCTTGATTTGATCGTATATCTGCGTCATGAATTCTAGTTGGCAAATTAAGTCAGATAGAACTGGTCTATAATATTTTAAAAGTTGCCCAAAAACACACTGTTTCACGGAAAACCAAGTAAAAAGCTTGCATCAGCGAGAATATATTTTATATTATTTGGTTTGTTTTATCATTTATTTTCATAATCCACGTTATTTTTCCGGACTGATCTATCATCAGCTGCCCCGACTTTTCCAAACTATGTTGGGGTCGGCTTCCAGTCTAACCGGATGCAGCTGAGTACCGGTGTTTTACATGGAGTGACTGCCAATCTTAACTTCACAACCCAGTTAGTACTGCTGATATGACGATTTTTGAGCCGATAGTGCATTTGATATAAATTTCTTTTAAAACAGTATCAACTGATACTGTTTCAGTTTACTAACTAGTAGCAATGTCGGTCAGTACAAAATAAATATTTTGGGGAAATGCTGCTGACTTTCCATTGACTTGGTTGTTACTATGCTTAAATAAACCGGTCGCCCGCCCCCGACCGCCCCGTCTAACACGGTTCTTACAAAATTTTAAATTGAGGATTGAGGTTTTTTTTTTCATGTAAGTATTAAAATAATATTACGGGTACGGGTCTTTTTACACCCATTCATAATGGGTGTAAAAACACCCTTCACGAAGCCGATAGGCACTTATTCTCCCCGTCATCGCGATCATATTTTTGTTCTAGACCATACCTTGGAACCTTCTAGTTACAGAGATATTGGAGGTCAAAGTTTTTTTAATACATGTTTGTAATGTTATATAACTTTACTTTATATAACTCCATGACCTTTGTACTATTCAATGCGTCCATCAGCACAATGTTTTGTGTGCGTTACATTGAGTCCTACCGTAATACGTGATTTATAACCCCAAAAAATAAGTCGTTTACAAGCAGTAAACTTTGCAAAGTCTTACTTAGTTTGATGTACAGAACGCTTGATTGACAGCTTCGTGAAGGATCTGTTTAAACCTTGTATAAAATTACCGGCATAAATTCTTTAAATGATGCTGAAAACTGCGTCGAAATCCGTTGAATAGTTTAGGAGAGCAACGCGGTCACACATACAGACACTATAAGCAACTTTATCATTATATGCCTAGAAAATAAAATCTATAGAAATTGGTAAAATGCCCGCTGTAGCATTCGAAACTCCCCTGAAAACGTCCTAATCTTCACGCTTCGCATGCGGATGGACGATGGCAGTAGGTACCTACACCGCTACTTCCACATAAGGCAGGAGACCCACTGGCAACCCCCTGATAATCTCTTAATCACCTCTTACAACACCCATGGGAACTGAAGGGTGGTTTGTGGAGCTGTGGTCGCAGAGGATGTTATCTGTGTCAAAAATAAAATGGCTGCGCTTGGTTTTCATGAAAACAATCTAAAAATATGGATCATTTACGATTTGATTAATTACTATGTATGTTATTTACAAACTACAAGTAAATCTAAAATAATTATAGAAATATGTACGAGTATTTAAATAGGAAAAAAATACAGGGCGTCAACACTTTCGTCTAAATCGCTAGCAATAGGAAAAGTGCCCAGAAGGCTGGCAGTATTGCCACGTATCCAACGTGGCAATACTGCTAGCCTTCTGGGCACTTTTCCACTGCCACGTTGGATGGCAATGCCAATAAATCTACATTTTAAATTCAATTTTTTTTTTATTGCTAACAATGTCCAAGTATGCCACTGTTTTTGAGTTCCTTTTTATCAGGCAAATAATGTGACTTAACCAAAGAGATTTAAAATAATTTGGTAAAGAGCTGACATTGGGAATAATCTCATACAAAAATTTTGATCCCGGACATTCTAATTTTGACAAGAATGCTACCTGACAAGCGGGCGTTTGACTCTAGTCAGAACGATTTGTTACTAAGTAGTTACAAATATTTGGATTACGATTTTCTTCGTCTTGTCCCGTCTATCGCTCGTAAATATTTTAATGTCTTTGGACTTAACACACAAATCCGGACAAAAAATTGCTGAAAAAAAAACAGCTCCAGTTATTGGCTGTTTTTAATTTTGCAAGTCAAGTTTAGCTTGATTCGCTTTTCAGATAGGGTATCAGTTACAGAAATGGACAGACTACCCCCAAAATACACAAACATTAATTAAACCCTCGCTCATCCCTCGCTTCATGTTGTATTTTTTAATCTCAATGTATATCTACCGTGGTTTGTGGATTTTAAAATCAATAGTCAAAACCATTATGTTGTTGTTGTAAGTTATTTTTTTGTTTATCCGTGATCATGGTGTTTGCAACAGCGCAGAAAAAAATAGAAACTCGAAACAAATAATGAACATGGTAAATATCCCGTTTTCAGTGTTAATGTTAGTAACCATGTCAGTTTAAAAACTTATAACATCATTGCCGTTTTGGTCTTGCAAGTGCAAAGGAAAAAAAAATAGGTCAGGACTACGAGTACATGCTGAATTCTAGGTTATTTTCATACGGCTTTATTGACACGCATGAGAATTCATGAAGCTTTTAGTAGCTGAAAGTCGTACTGTCCAGCGAGATTTTTTTCAGAATCTTTTTTCTATCTTTTCTCTGTAACACATTTGACATAGATAGATGGTGAGATGGCCCAAATACCATGTAAAAAATAACCTGGTTTTTCACCAAGGAGACCTCATTTAAAAACTGCACTATAGTTTTTCTACTTTCATACAACATTGCTGTCCCATGACCCACTAACATCTGATCCCAGGTCGCCACCATAGAAGACTACGGGGTGTACACCATGCTGCCGGCGCAGCAGCTCCCCCCCATCAGTCCGTGGCCTCCGGACGGCAACCTGCTGGACAGGATGGATGATCTGGCGCACAAAGGTAAAGGTAATGGTGACTATATACCATGACTTGATACTTGTAGCTTCAGTTTGATAGAACGGTCTTTGTACTGCGCAGTAGTGTTTTGTCTCGGTCTCATTTTTTGACGATAACTTGGTAAGAACCGGATGACATTGGTAATCCATGTATATGTTTGAAAAATTAATGTTATGCCTAAGAACATCACGTGGATAAACATGTAACTTTGATTTTGAAGTCCAAACAACACTTAAGCTAAAATTAGTGATTCAAAAATAATGTTTTTGGTTCATAAAATAAGGAACGTATTTCATTGACTGAATCACAGTCACAGCCTGACAACCGGTCTTACCAAGGGGTATTGTAAGGCAGTAGCTCCATGTAAAACACTAGTATTCAGCTGCATCCGGTTAGACTGGAAGCCGGCTGGAAGGCTAGGCAGATAATGATAACATTGACTGAATGTATACGGCGCTTTCTGAAACCACCTACTCTACTGCGAAGTACATTGAAGTTGTTAGTTTATATTTATTGTGTTATATATTAGTAGTCATACCGCAAATCCGCACCTTCCTCTCTTGGTTGGATGAGCAGTAATACCAATGGTTCCCTATGTTTTATTTCTTGTAAGAGAGACTTGATTAATTGAATACTTTCTGGGCCAGAAAAACGAGATCTATGTAATTTTTTCAGCAGTAGATTCCAACAGAATATTATGTCTCTTTCTCGCAATGTGTATGCCCTCTATAACTGATGTCGCCATTTTGAGGTCACCTTAGATCAAATGAGGTCACACTGAAACTGAACTTAAACTAATAAGCTGGTAACATCGTAGTGAACGAATTATGTTAATTAAAGTAGACCGTAGCATTGAAAATTTATCTGCAAAAGCCTTAAATGTTTCTTGCCACTATCATAGCTTTTCCTAATAGACACAGGAACTCAGATGGTCAGGTTATCTTTGTGAAATACTCTCATATAAAGGTAGACCATAGTAAATTAACTTTAGAAGCCTCAAATCCCAACACGTGCAATACGACACGTGATTAATGATGAAGTGGCACTGTTCTTATCGCTCACTTACTTGAACTCATAGAAAATGGAGCTCAAGATATAGTGGCATTGTAGTGGACCAATATGCATGACGACAGTATCAAAAAATTGCAAATCTATTTAGTCCGTCAGTTAGAGTATTGGAAATTAATGGACACGTATTTTTTGTTTTTTTAAATCAATGAATATTGACAAAAGATAAAACGCATCAAAACTCGGGAGTGGGGGCTCGTGACGTCAGAACTAGCTAAATACTATACCAAGGCGTGACGTATTGAGAATTTTAAAAGCGTCATATCTTCGTCAACTTTGGTTTACGTAACAAAAGAAAAAACACGGGTCAAATATTTTTCGATAATCTAACTGTCGGACTAATTAGATTTTTTTGTCGTCTCGCCTATTATAGCAAGGTCACTTACTTTTTCTAAAATAAGTTGGACCCCAGAAGGCGTCAGCCATTTTAGCAACAGTAGACCGTAGAACTAAAATTGAGAGCCCCAAAAAAGCCCGTCACGAATCGAAACGCGTGATTTATTGGATTAAGCAGTGGGATGGTCCATGCCGCTCACTTGAGCTCAAGACAGTGGCGTCGTAGTGTAACAAATTATGGCCAGGTTTCTTAGAAAATCAGCCATTAAAAAGTCCGTCATAAACAGTGGCACAGGTCACAAACTTTCTCTAAAAGCATCTTAGCCCCAGAAGGCGACGCCCATCTTAGTAACAGTAGACTGTAGAACTAAAATTGAAAGGCCCAAACAAGCCCATCACGTGAATCAAAACGCGTGATTAATTGGAGTAAGCAGTGGTATGGTGCGGCAGGTCACAGCGGTGTTAACCAGCTCGGCGGGGTGTTTGTAGGAGGCAGGCCGCTGCCAGACTCGACGCGCCAGAAGATCGTGGAGCTGGCGCACTCGGGCGCGCGGCCCTGCGACATCAGCCGCATCCTGCAGGTCTCCAATGGCTGCGTCTCCAAGATACTCGGCAGGTCTGTATGGGTTTTGTTGTTGTGGTAGAGCGGGAGTGTGGTTTTGAGATTAAAGCTCGACCGATATAGAGAGAAAGTTCCTCGCCAGTCGTAATAGATCGCAACTACACTCCCGTTCTGTCACTTTTTAGTAGTGTGATAGTATAAAGGGTTTAAAACACCTCTTAACGAAGCCGAAAGGCACTTGTTCTCCTCATCATTGCGACCATTTTTTTGTTCTACACCATACCTGGGAACCGTCTAGTTACGGAGATATTGGGGGTCAAAGTTCCAACTTTTGACAAGTTTTTTTTTTAATACAAGGTTTTAATGTAAGATTTTTAAACACCTCCACGACCCCCGTACTATTCAATCCATCCATCAGCACAATGTTTTGAGTGCGTTACATTGAGTTCTACCAGAAAACATGATTATTCACCCTAAAAAAAAAGTCGTATACAAGCAATAATTTTTGCGTAAAGTTACTTAGTTTGATGTACAGAATGCATGGTTGGCGGCTTCGTGATGAGGTGGTTTACACAATGTATTTATATGGTTGGATAAGCTAAAAATCAAACCATAATAAAAATCAGCTTATCAGTTCATATCAAAATTTTAACATACAAGTTGCAAGAGACAATAACGCACAAACTTTACCCCGAAATCTGTACATATTGCAAGAAACACAAGTTAATTCTTCATCTTCGTATCATTAGCACGACAGTATTTACATTTTATTGGTCCAGAACTTGGCTGCATTTCATGTTTCGTATTGTCGGTTAATAAAAAACAGTTGTTTCATATTTTTTGACCGCGTTGGGGGGTGTAGAATCGTGTGCTGAATTGTCAGCAGTTTGTGCCTTGTTGTTACACCGTCTAACTGGCTTATATCAAAATTTTACTGGATGTGGTGTGGATAATCGGGAACCTTGCGTTAATACAAAAATAGTCATTGCTACAGCATTAAATTTATTAAAAGACTGCTAATATCCTCCTATAAACCACAAAACTTTGAATCGGATACTCCTATTATATCAACTGCAACTACTAACATAAATAAACAAATATGTAACAATTTTTAATTAAACCGGGCCGTCGTAACCGCAAAAACACCGTCTATAAAATACCTTGACGTATTATAGCTAGATAAAAAGCCGGGCTTCTCATGTTACCCGTCACTAGTTTGCGCCGTCACCTTGTGGACAAGCAGTCACTGTGATCCATGGGGCCGGTTGTATTAACATGGTCAGAATAGCAAAAGAGAATTAATTATGATTGTGGAAATAATACAGGGTGCAAGGGACACCGAGGCTATAACTACACTGACCTGCAAAAATAAGTACTACACTTTTAAAATTTCAATTTTTCAAAAACTATAGAAGTTAGAGATTTAAAATAAAAAACGTTATAAAGCAATTTTTATCAGCTTTCTTTGAAACTATAGACAAAATTAAACTATTTTTCGAGAGTCCTTTTTGTTTCGAAAGTATATCTTATGTACTTAAAAAGTTATTGCAATTTTGAAAGTGTGATACTTATTTTTGCAGGCCAGTTTATTATTGCAGTTTTGTAAAAAAAAACGTTTTATTTTTATAACACATTTGCTCGTAAAGGGTCTCTTATTTCACCAATTTCAATATCGTAATGTATCTCATTACGTACTTGTGCTGTAAAGTAAAATGCACGGTTTATACTTTTTTAAATCTTAGCAAAGAGTTTTTATGTCAGAAAAGTGGTCAACATTTTATGAATAAAATTAACTTTGGGTGATGAAATATAATAAATATACATTTAATTCTTTAATTTAATTAATTTTGACAATTCATTACAACCATTTATCTGTAACAAAAACACAAAAATATTAAGCCAGCCAGTATTACTAATAAAGTAAATACTTTATTAGTAAAACTGGCTTTATTAGTAATAAAGTAAATACTTTATTAGTAATACTGGCTGTTTTTGTGTCTTTGCCTTAAAAAAAAGCGCTAATGCGCGCGCCTCGCTAATTTGTGAACAACTAAAAATTATTCCGCACGCTTTTTCTTTTCGCTGTATTGTTTTTATTTGTTTATTTAGTCCCTCACAAATATGTTATAAAACGTCGTATGACATACGTGCGCTTTGATAATTACAGCCTCTGCTTTTTTATCGCCCTCGCCTATGGCTCGGGCTAGCAATATCGCCTCGGCTGTAATTTTCAACTTACCGCACTTATATCATAATGTACTATTAATAACCGAGGAAAATTTTCTATTTATTGATTCAGAATAATTTACTAAATACGTGGTAATCGTTTTAGCGTCAGTTTTCCTTTCACCTTGTATAATAGACCATCAGCGCCTGCGGTATCCCAAATATTCACAGACGACGGTGAACAGGGCAATAGTTTTCCTTCCCTTTAAGAACCAAATACTATACAATTGTATACGGTAGAATTCTAGGCAATTTTATTACACCTCAACACATAACTCACATCTATTAAACGCTTGAGCTGTCAATGCAGTAGCTTCATAAGTCCGTCCATACATTCCGTTTCGGGGTTTCTGGGGTGTTGTTTGTGGTTAAACTAATGCTATGGGACGACTGTTAGGGTAGAATCATACCTGAATTTGTCATGAAACACCTTCCATGTAATTTCCGTAAACCACCCTCTCAGAACACATAAACCATGAGTAGATATAAGACAGAGACTAAGCTTCAGACGACTGCGTTGCGTGATGACGACTCAAGCAGATAAAGGAACAACCTACCTAACTTAGCGTGATAGATTTCATTAGGAAACTATGTCGTCTTTTTAATTAGATCACGATATAAACATTCCCAAAATGCGTTTTCAAGTGTGTAACGCAACTACAACCAAAGTATACAATCTAGTCCAAATATAATCTAGAATGTGTAAGTAGGGACGCACGTTAGTCACACTCTTACGCCCTCTTGGATTAAGCAGAAAGGTACCGTTTAAAACCAAAGAGAATATAATGCCCTAACAAAATACTTGAACCTACAAAGAATCCTGAAAAGTTAAAATGTAATGGATTAACATGAGATGTCCAATAAAAAGCCTAATTTTTCCAACAGCGTTGGAAGTCGTTGTAAAAACATGCGATTGCCACTTAAACTTTAAGTTTTTTTTTTTTAAACTAACAATGCGTTTGATCAAATTCGTCGCACACATTTCACTGCACGATTGTAAGTTTAGTCTCTGTCGCCTATCTACTCTTGTACCATAAGTACAGTTCTTTCCGGGCCGGTTGCGGTCAGCTATGAGGCGCGGCAGACTATGAGCCTGCGGTCGCGACCAGTTGCTAGAGGTATACCTTACCGCATACCGAGCATAGTTGCGTTCTTTATTGAGTAGTTGTAGACGTAAAGTTGCGGTTGTTAGGTTTAGTTGTGTGATGAGGTTAAGTACCTACTATTGGGGGTGTAAAAGAGGATTTCTGTTTCTTTGAAAAAATAGGTTATAAATATAGGTTTACAATTACTTGGTTAACATGAAAATCCTTGAGGTTTTGAAAACAGTTTCATTATTGTGGAATACTTGCAATTTGCTCTCAATCAAATTTCTCGAAATTGACTCAATTTTCAAGACAACCAAGAAAGTGGCGTCAATATTTAAGTATCAGTCAAACTCATACGGACATATTGTGGACTGGCTGCGGATATACCGGACACTGACACGGACAGAAGAAGGCGGGGGAAAAAAAAAACATCTATTAGCATAGAACATGACGCAGTACTTGAGTATAAGTAGTATTTGTATGGAGAGGTCCATGTCCGCAGAGTATTAGTGTCGGTAGATTTCACCGTTATTTTTAGTTTCAGAAAAAGTGAAAGGCCATTTATTGATACTAACAATCGCACTTCCACTACCAAAAAACAAAATTAAAAGTCTTCACTACCGCAATATAAAACGCGCGTCAGCTGGCGAGCAAAGCGAATAAAAAGCGCACTTACCTGGCATCGAACCCGACACCGTTCAGTCGCAACCTGATACCGACGGCAGTCTGCCCACCCTCTGGTGAAGGGGACTGATGATATAACCTGGTAGCAGTTTAAAACTACCTAAATTCTAGATTACTTTAAAAGAATATTTGACCATGTACCAGACGCCTTAAAAAGGAACGTGACAAATTGTTTTACGTTCTACAATAGTATGCACTAGCATTATTAACACTTAAATTAAATAAGAAAGAAAGAAATAAAAAGCATTTATTAGCCCGCACAGGACAAAACACATAAAATAAAATGGTGAAATTATCAACTAATAAAAATTAAACATTAAAAAAAAAGAAAATAAAAACAAAAAGAAAACGAAATTGGCCCTGTCCAAGGCCAAAAGGCCCGTATCTCAGCATGGTGCTGTAACATTAAAAAAAAACATCACAGCGCTGTTATTCTGATAGGGCCCAAATGTGAAACATTACCTTTGATACGTGGATTAAGTATTTTAATGCAGTCAGACTGACACTTCTCGTTAGATACGCCATGGAAGTCATAATCACAACCTAGGTATTATAAAAAAGTGCTTTAAACTTGAGCTGAGCTAGCGTAGTACACACGACGACCAATCAAGCTATACAAAACCAGTTTATTCAGATCTCTCATTGTACAGGAAATCTATACAAATCGAGGCCATGTTATACTAGAAATGTATGGGTTGATGTGTCGTCGTTCGTACAAAGATTGTATTTATTGTTACAATTTCCGTGTGGCCTATTGTTCTTATTAAAATTATCCAAACCTTTACATACATAAACTGATACACTGCAGTTTGTAATTGACACTGAAAATATATTTTATATATCCTTAGCATCATCCTTGGTTTTTCAAAGAGCGGTATTGTTTCCGAGGTATCTTTTTAATTCGAACTCAAAAACTCTTTAACCAAAACAAAACTGATGTAAGAATTCTAAAAATATTTTTAAATCAATTAAAAAAAAATTGAGCCTTTTGTTAACCCCTTGTATACTTACAGGTATTACGAGACGGGGTCAATTCGACCCCGTGCCATCGGGGGGTCAAAACCTCGAGTAGCGACAGCCGAGGTAGTCAGCAAGATAGCCCAGTACAAGAGGGAGTGTCCTTCGATCTTCGCGTGGGAGATCAGGGATCGTTTGCTCAGCGAAGGAGTCTGTACTTCGGATAATATACCTAGTGTAAGTGATCTTTTATTTGAATACTATAGAAAAAAATGTAAAAGCTTTAAAAATGTTGTTTTGGTTGGAACTCAATGAACAACATGAGCTCTTTTGTATTATTAATTTTTAACTGGGAATCATATTTTATCTCAGTATATATAATAATCTGTCAAATGACCAATTTGTTCGAGACACCATTGTTTAACTATTGTGTCTACTTCGTGGTCAGATCAAAGGATATCAAAGAGTAAAACTTAGTTTTAGGGTCCCGTACCTCAGTCACTTTGTGTCCGTCTGTCTGTCTGTCCGTCAGTCCAGAACCTTTCTCTCAGGAACGCATGGAGATATCAAGCTAAAATTAATATCAAATACTTCAGTAGGCTTAGCCAAGTTGACAATCTACAATCGCTAACGCTAATAGAAAACTAACCAAATGTATGGGAATGACATCTATCAACGTTAAGTCACGTGGTCAAAACAAACGAATGGAAACTTTAAAGTTTAGTTAAAACTGTAAGTTGGCTACGATTTATATGGAATGTAGCGATTACGATTGTAGAAACGAATACATTTCATTCTATCATCTTGATCGATGTAAACTTGTCTACGAAAGTTTATATTCATTTGTTTTGACCACGTGACTTAACGTTTACGATTGTAGAAAGAGAATCGATACGAATCGTTTGTAACTTGGCTGGGCCTGCAGGTCTGCTACTCCTTGAAGCAGTGAAAAAATCAAACTTGTAAGTCAACGCGGTCAAAAAATACCACCATTTATATGGCATATTCTGCGATTTTACAAGGGAATCAAAACCAGTAGGGTACTTTCCCGTTGACCTAGAATCATGAAATTAGAAAACTGAAAACCGTACTTTAATAACAAAATACCTACAAATTTAACGGCTGGTTTTCTTTCGTAAATTTAATTAAGTTTCGTAAATACACCCACCTTTGCTTAACACAACCATATCTTCAGAAATATCGAGATCAGACAGTTACACTTTACCGAAACGCCTGTCGGAAAGTATGAAAAATACGAAAGGGCGCCTCGTAAAATACAATGGGGTACAGAACAACCCCAGCTATACGTCCTCTATATACAGGATGCTATAACGCCTTATCTTTCCCTGGCACTATACAGGACTCCCCTGTCTCCCCCTCTCCCCACCACTTGGCGGCAAAACAATATGACGTTATAACTTTTTTTTTCTTCATTTTTTCCCTTTTTTGAATACGGGGCGCTCCCTTCTGGGACATCCTTTAGACGTCGATACGTCTTCCGTTATAGAGGCTGCTCTTTAGATACTTTTTATTGAAAAAAAAAACAATGTAGGTTAGCTGTTTTTTTTTTTTCTTAAATACTAAGGTATGTTTTTTTGACGAAAAACATGTTCTGTTATCGGAAAAAGTAAAACAAAATATGGTTCCGAGAGAAAAGACAAAAGAATGAGAGTATGAAACAAATCATTACAAAATTAACATAAGTATTTTGTGCAAAAATGTTGAAATGCTAGAACATTGTAAGCTAAAACATTAAAATTGAGGAAAATCCCCAGCTTCACATAAATCCACATTTTAGCATCATTTCATAACAGTAACTCTCAGTTTTTACATCTTTTTTACTTTATAGTCTAGCTTTTATCAAGTGAATGTTAAGAGCGAAATACTGCCATGAATGCTAACCAGCCATTTACCTAACTCTTTCATAGTTATAAAAAAGCTACAAAAACATAAAGACGCTATAAAAGTTAACGTAGCGCAAAAGATACAGTAATAACACCGAGAATCTCGCGAAAAATTACTCCGGCATTTTTACGACTTGTACCACTGACTATTTATACAACACCCTTTAGCAACTAATGTCGCCCTCCCGAATACTTAACATAAATTAATTAAGATATTCGCACAATCATCCTGTTGGTGACGGTTTTAAGAAAAAATGAAAGAACATTAAGTACTCTCACCGAGGAATATCGAGAAAAACATAAAAACCGAAACAGAGGGAAAATTGTGAGACGGAAATACATATTTTTAATGAGTGCGAAAGAGTTGGCAAGCTATCTCTTTTTTGCCACCGTCTAAAAGGGGGAAGACGGGGCGATTTTGACACGACATGAATAAAGAAAATATGAAGGCTTTTGTTGCCGTAAAAATTCCAGTACAGGGGATAAAGTCTTTAAGTTATCAGAGGGTACCGTTAAGGATCGTATAGATATACATGTACAGCCAGGTAGGCATAATATTGAAGTGAGGGCGTCTGATGTCTTCGTACTTATTTATCGAATATCGGGTTATATTGTGTTTACGTGGATTGTTTAAGAGGTGCTTAAACGTTGAATATATTAACGTCGAGGGATCGATTTGGTGGCGAAACGTCGAGTATTATTAAATCTGACGAGAATGGTGAACGTTGTTTTAATATTCGAGTTCATTATAACTTTGAGCGCGATCGATATGGAAAAAAATATGTTCGTATTATAAAGAGCTTAAGCAAACAAAAGCGTAACTGTCGCCAAGTCTTTACAGTAACGACCCTCAACAAAAAATATAACGATATTAAACCTTGTTAACTATTCATACTACTATTAACAATATTCGCAGTTTAAAATTGTATTCTAAACACAAGATATTAAAGTCTATATTTATTTATTGACATAAAATATGTGGTGAGAGGGTCAATTGTCGTCACAGGGTCATATCGCGTTGGAACATGCGTTCCCGTAGCAAATCACTTCCGGGCCACTAAATCCAGGCCAAATTAATGCATTTAGCACGCTCCCCGGCCCTTTAACTGGGGATGACAACTTTATTTCATTGTATCGCGATATTTTCTTGTCACTTTAACATCAGTGACGGGACATTGTGATTTTTTGCTGTTAATGTCGACTTTTGGTTAAATGAATCATATTTCAAATAAATGGCGTACTGTTGAAATAAAATTCGTGTCATTTGACTTACTTAACTACTTTTACTTTAAATTGATGCCGTTTGTGACAGCGTCAATATTGGCGATGGCACTCTCAGATTATTATCACCACGTTTCATAAAATTGCAAGGCCTGTTAGCTTGAGACTATATCTGGCAATACTATTATATGAAAATAAAAGTAAATAACAAAAAAAAACACGAAAAATATTAACCAACAGCTTTATAGCCAATATCTAGCTAAAACATCCAATTTCCACGCTATCACAAACTCAATATAAATAGCTCGTTTAAAACACTGATTTAAAATATCATTACGGATCATATCTGAGATTTGGATCTCAGGGGTCGGGAATATATCGGCGCGGCAACAAATTGTAACAAAGGAGTCCGGCAAAGAAGATTATCGGAGATGACGCGTGCCGCGCACGTGACATGCATGTGGCCGATGATAGTGCCATCCACCCTACACTTATCTAACCTTTCGAAAACCTACCTTACCGCATTATGATAAGGTTTATTTTTATTCGGTGAGAGTGTTTAAGTAAAGTCACAACTACTGACAAGCAGAAATAGTTTTTATTCACGAAGTTTTCGACACAATTTCGCGTGAATAAAAAACTGATAAAAGTTACTTAAAACTAAGAAGTGTTGGAGGGAAATTAATACCACAATTCAAAGGATTTAAAGCTTACATTGATGTTGAGTGCGTAATCGGAAGAGCAAATAAATATATTTCTCGGTTGTCTTTCTGTCATGTGCGGCTAATATTGTGATGTCACTTGCAGAAATACCTTTGGGGTATCGTTGTACCCCATAATTTTTTGTGATGTTATCAATCGCATTTGTAATTAAAACTTACAATTTTGAATTGAAATGACTGCAGGCGTTTGTTATTGTATAAAATATCAAATTTAACGTCTAACGTCATCTCAGAATCAAAAGTCTTTTATTCAAACTCGGCTGAAGATCAGCAGTTTTTGAACGTCAGTTTACACTAAACAGTAAAAAAAAACGCTCGCCCATCGCCACTTCCGAGTGTTTTAGCTAGGAAAAAAAAGTGGCGGAACAAACTCACCAGTAGCATATGTATTTATTTAAACTCAAGAGAGGAAACTCTAGCTATGGGACTCAAACTATTGGATCTATGGGGCTGATGTAAGCTACCTAAAAGCCATGTGTTGACAAACGAAACGTATTGAAAGTAATTATAACTTGTTTACTAAGCCTTCAAATCAAACTCACTACGATTTATAACAAAACATGGCATTAAGCGTTTCTGTTAGTTCTGTTCTGCTTCATAGAACTTCAGTGCATTCAATAAAACTCACCTTGAACTAAACTGCATTATTTCAACCATTTAATGTTCTTTATACTATAGGTAACAGGCGTTACGGAAAGTCAGTGGCCTGAAAGTCTGATAACCAGTCTTACCAAGGGTCTGATCTTATTACCGTAGTGGAGGTCAGATAGGCAGTTGCTCCATGTTAAATACTGGTATTCATCAGCATTCAGTTAGTCTGGAAGCCGACCCCAACATAGTTGGGAAAAGGCTAATTAGATGATGAATGTTCTTCAAACTATGTCTGTTTATCTTTCTTAATTTTAAAGCCTCATTGATTCCACGTATTCCATTCAAGATTTAAGCGCCTGTACCTCCCAGTACATCCTCCTAAATTCCTCTCAAACATATTATTAGTCGCTCCCCTGCTAACCCTGCTAACCGGTTAATTACGAGGTTTATACTCAATATAATGTTATATACGAACAACCCATCCCCCCACCCCCGCACTGCACCCCTCTGACCCCCGCCGAGCAACACGTGTGTGATACCAATATTTGATATTAAGCACCTACTTATTAGAATGATTTGGAGTTTTAGACGTGGGTGTAGGTTTTGGTGTTGTCTGAGCTATGGAATTGAAAGGAGAATGGGCGTTTTGGTACCCGGAAACTTTAACATCCAATCCAAACAATTTATACCCAGTTTCAAAGGTCATACATTTTTGCCTATCCTCCATTGATTGATGGTTGGCTAAACTTAGTATTTTATTCAGCAACTTGCATATGTGTACCGTAAAACTATCAATAACATTGGAGAAAATCGTCTTTTTCAAGGTCAAAATAATTCCTGCACCTTTATGCGCTTGGAGGGTTGTATTGATGATTTTGATGATTTTATAACTACATACGTGTTACAGTCGCGAACCATATTTTAATAAACATACAACCTGCAAATTGCAAAAAACGTAAGAAAATTTGAATTTCGCGGATGTGCGGTAAAAAAGAAGTACCTTTTCAAACACACAACGAACATACTACTATAGCATGCGGACCCGGTTTCGGTCCCATAGTAAACCGAAACCGGGTTCCGTATGGCCTCATACTAACTTACTCGTTGTAAAATACGCATCCTCGTTTAAAAGACAAAACTCTGTTAGTATTCTCAATTTGAAATTGATTTGTTGACTTACATTATAACAGCCTTTTTCTTTTTTTTTCATGGATGGGTTTTAGTCAGTAAAAGTCTGACACTCCCTCCTGCTCTGTCCAGAGCGGGAGGAGTCATTTGATGATATGACTCCTCCCGCTCTGGACGGAGCAGGAGGGAGTGTCAGACTTTTACTGACTAAAACCCATCCATGTTCCTTCATCGCCCTTTGTGTTCCGGGGCCACAGTATCTCTTTCGAACAGTCCCGCAGCCCCCGGCAGGCACCGGCCCTTGTGTTCTGAATTCGTTACTGTTCTTGTAAGTTCCTATAGTAAATCTCCCAATACAGTGTGCCTCTTGTCAAATACCTCTTCTAGCTGCTTTCATTGAACTCCATCACGAGCTACTCTCCTCCAGGTAAGACCTGCAGTGAGTTTTAGTTCATCATCCCATCTCCTTTGTTGTATTCCCCTGCTCCTTTTACTGATCCTAGGATACCAGTTTCTTGTTAATTTACACCACTTTTCCTGCTTTGCTCTGATCATATTGTCGGTCCAGCTCCATTTATGCTGTTCGTTTCTGATCAAGATATCCATCACTTTGGTTTTACCTCTAAGTTGGTCGTTTCTTACTCGCTCTGCTTCATTTATTCTTGTCAATTTGTGTCTTGATTTGTTGGTAATTCAGTTTCAAATCTAGCTCAAAATCGAGCTTAAATTGGAGCAATTAAGCCAAGCATCGCTCTAGAATTTAACCAAAAAAAGAAAATTGGCATATGTATTAAAACAATTAGGTCAAAACCAACTAAAAGACCCAAAAAAATAAAACGCAAAACGTTCAAAGTACAGTTCGCAAAAAAAAATATTGACGTTGTTACTTGTTAGGCCAGCGATAGGGTGACAAGCGAAGCGCGATAAGTATCGCTTCGGCCCGCGACGCCACGTGCGTCCTAAGCCGGGATATGCAATTTTTATATTATCCTCCTCTTATTATTATTGCCGTACAATTTTAGTGTTATTAAGTGTTTTATGTTTTGAGAGTGATATTGCACGTTACAAAGTAGAAATGGTTATTTAAAATTATACATACTTGGGAAAGTCAATTGGTAAAATTCGTATTTAGTAGTTACATGGAGCGACTGCCTATCTGACCTCCACAACCCAGTTAGTATGGTTATTGTTCTCTCGGGTCACTGACTACCTGTAACGACTGTTAATGATCTACAAATGACAGCCGAGACCAACGGCTCAACGTGTTTTCCGAGGCACGAACGAAACCCGGTATATTATGATGGTCACCCATCCACAGACCGACCCAGGCAACCACGGCTTAACCTTGAAGATCAACTTAGGAGGCTGTTATTATTAAGCCACGAGCTCCTCAACAATTGTTTTCTCCTTTTTTAAACTCAGTTAAAATCAATCGCATTTCCAATTTCTGAAGGCACCCCCAGCAATAAACTAACTACATACATAAAATACGCGTCTGTATGTGTGTCTTACACATACATACAGACGCGTATATTAGCACCAAATCCCACCGCTGCCGCTCCGGACCGGACGAATGCCATCTCCACTCCTGATTCCGGGGTAGCGATAGCATAATCACAACAGTCATCCATCAATTAATGAGTATTTATGATCAAATAGCTCCAATTTCAATATTAGGTGCTAAACTTCTATGAAAAATGCCCAAACATTTTTATTAAAAAAAGGTAAAAATAAATAAAATTATTCCTCAACGAAGTACTT
Organism: Xestia rhomboidea; assembly: GCA_963853795.1. NCBI lineage: Eukaryota > Metazoa > Arthropoda > Insecta > Lepidoptera > Noctuidae > Xestia > Xestia rhomboidea. The sequence continues at coordinate 8,286,488 of OY970770.1, read as the reverse complement.
TCACCTCAGATTGTAAATTGCATAGAGAGTTTAATAGACCACATTTTTATAGCTTTGACAGTCGTTACAGGTAGTTAGTGACCAGAAAGTATGAAAATCCAGTCTTACCAAGGTGTATCGTATTACCCAGTACTAACTGGGTTGTGGAGGTCAGATAGGCAGTCGCTCCATGTAAAATGTTTATTCCTGCATCCGGTACAACCAGAAGCCGACCCCAACATAGTTGGGAAAAGGCTAGGCAGATGATGATGATTTAGTAGATATATGTACATGGGCTATTCATACTGAATTAATTTTAATCCTATCATTACACATATCATCTCACAGCACCGTGCCACATATTATCACCAAAACAAAACCTAGACAAAAGGGATGATGACCGACTAAAAAAACTATGATTCTGTTTAGTCCGTCAGTTAGATTAACGAAAAATATTGGATACGTGTTTTTTGTTTTATCAAATTAATAAAGATTGACGAAGATAAAACGTGTCAAAGATCATGAGTGGGGTTTGAGTAAAAAATGTACTCAAATGTGACGTCACACGAGTTTTCGACGCACTGTATCACTGTATGTATCATTTTTTGTTTGCGTGAAAAAAGATAAATTTCCTTTTAAAATTCTCAATACGTCACGCCTTGGTATAATTTTTAGCTAGTTCTGACGTCACGAGCCCCCACTCCCGAGTTTTGATGCGTTTTATCTTTTGTCAATATTCATTGATTTACAAAAACAAAAAATACGTGTCCATTAATTTCCAATACTCTAACTGACGGACTATTGATTTGCAATTTTTTGATACTATCGTCATGCCTATTAGATTTTTTTGTGTTTTTTTAACGTTTTGTTAATCTGTTTTATTTTTAGATTCTAAAATCTGTGTAACTGTAACAACTAAATTTTTATTCTGCTGTCCGTACCCTGGTTCCCTTGATCTGTAGCAATATTAAATGGCGATAGCATCACAGATATTAGATAAGATACCATTACAACAACTTGTTCAGACATATTGGGGTATTTTGTAGTATTAAACGATTAGTGTGTGTGTAAGGGACCGATGAAGATTTATTTATTGAGAGAACTCTATGAATGTTAAGTACGTTTTAATAATGATTTATTGCGAATTTAAAATAGAGATGTTTGGGTATTGATTTCCTACATTTATTTTAATTCAAATTTCATACATTTTTAAATATTCCTTAAAAATACAATATTAAAAATAAATAAAAATATTCAGGGCGTTTGGTTCATCGTTTGCCAAATTGAACGGGCCGAAAGACGAGGTCATTTGCAATCTCTTCAGCCCAAATAAGTTATCCTTGGCCCCACAGATTTTTTTGAATTTCAATTCGTCATATTTATTTTGAAAAATCGCAATTCACAACATTGATTTTATTTTTATAATTTGTCTAATTTTTTTTTAAAAAGGAAAATTTCGTCACGCACAACACTAACTGCAATTTTGTTTCTGCAGATTTTGTTTTTGTTGTAAAACTGTTTGTTATTCTGATCATAAGATCAGAATAAATCACAATAACGTGATTCCTAAACATCAGTATTAATCAGCCTTAAAACAGCTGCAGCTGTTCAACTTTCAAGACACAATAGTTTACATAAAACAACCTCAAAACGTTCACTTTCACTACTTCCAAGTCTGACCTGACATTATACGTAAACAATACCTATATAAATCTACATAAAATCCCCAAATTGTAAGTTTGAGGCAGTGAGTGTTCTCCACAAGGCATTCTTAGGGCGCTCTCGGTCGGTTGCACATCAAACGCTTGCTCCAGTCATAATCAGATGTTTAGGCTTTCTTTGATAACCGACATTAGCGTCTTAGCGGAATTTAATTTGTTTTCACTTGTCGCACAAGTTGGGTTCTCTGATGTTAGCTAGTGATGAGAGGAGAGATCTTAGCTTTATGGATTGAGAGTTTAAAATTAGTGTTGTTTTTAAGTAAGGGTGCTTTGTGACTGGATTGGTCTTAGACCTCGCTTGTGTAGACTAGAGTGCACTTTAGAGACAACGTTTTGAGCTAAGTGTGAAATCCACTGTCTTAATAAGAATAAGAATAATTTACAAAACTGTACATTTGGGTGCAGTAGTGTTATTTAAGACAATTGTATAATTAGTGCTTATAAGTAAACTATAACTAAAATATTTATAACAGTTGCAAGTAACGATAATGTCGAATTCAAATGTTAGGTTAGGTTAGGTTAGGTAATAGGAATTAATTAAATGAATAAGCGTCATTTTAAGATATGTAGTTTCATACTTCTAGATAGCTTGAACTACACAATAATCACTAAATTCGACTAAACATGATTAAAACTTCATTCTGTCTTTATCATCTTCAAATGTTAGACAGACACAGAACTATCGTTTTAAGTATGTTGAACGCTAAACGGATTTCGAGTTTTAGTGCAACTGGGCCTTGATTTAGTCTACCAACCATCCGGCTCGAAGGACCACTGTTTGAGTGTCAAGCTCCAGTTGTGATACTGGTTGTCTCGCCTAAAATAAACTGCTTTGCGAAACTAAAAATGGCTGGTGTATGCACACGGTAAGTGACTGCGAGCGAGTGTCCCTCAGTATGGACCAAGGACCTAGCGTTAGGTGGGGCGTTAAGGTGACGTTGGATCGTATGACGCGATCCTACTGGACGGCGCGATGTGATAGTCTGGTACACACATTAAACTTCTTTTATCAAAATGAATGCACTCACACAATCCACACCTACATTCCATTCACACACACATTTTTCTTTCATAACCAAACCACAGCTTTAGCTGATTTCAGTTGACTTAATACGAATGTAAATTAGCCGACACAGTTTAAAATTAAATCCTCATGCAATCGGATACGCCAATCAGTAAGCTTTAAACAAAACTAGCGTTATCAAATCAGTGCCAGAGCGATTTGTTTATTAAACGTGAACTAAACAAGTGTAGTCGTTTAACTAAAATCTTGTTTATGCACGGTGGGGTGGGTCCGTACCCCAGGCTGATTTACTCACACATATGTTGGGAGTTTTACGCAGTTTTAATTTTAATCCCTCTACAGTGCATGTAGGATGTGTATGAATATTAAGTGGTTTTGATTTATGTTTTTTTTAAGGTAGAAGATGGATTGTAGTGTTGTAGAGTTTTAATGGACGTAGTTTTGTAGAGATACTTTATTATTCAAAGATAAAGCTAAACTTGTTGGTATTTTAGTAGTAATATAATTTTGTTGCCAATTTATTCGATGGATTTAAAAATCTGTCCTATATAGCTATATTCTTAATTTGAAAAACCGAAGCCGTGTTCACAGATACTAGAATGAAATTATTTGTCAGATATTTAACAGACCACATCCCAGTTAGTACTGGGTAATACGATACCCCTTGATAAGAATGGTTGTCAGACTTTCAAGCCACTGACTACCTGTAACGACTGTCAAAGATCTACAAATGACAGCCGAGACCAAAGGCTTAACCTGCTTTCCGAGGGACGGAGAACGGGAAACTCGGTATGTAATAGGTGACCGCCTATTACATAGGTACTGATTTTCGGAAAGCACGTTAAGCCGTAAACGGCAAATTATCCAGAACATTACTCCCAAATCCACAACACCGCGTAATTTCCTTACCAATACCAATTAAAATCTTTAGCCAAACATCGTATCCTGACCACGAAAAGCTGATTTAGTTCGCCGCAAAGCGTTCAATGTCGGCCATTGGGCGGTGGGTAATTGCGGGCGGCCGGTATTGGCTACCATTCGCGCGCCGCGGTCCGCGGCTAGGCCCATTCATTAGGCAATCTAGATTAGCATTCCAAACAGCCATTGTGCTTTGGCTGGCCGGAATTATAGCCCTTGTAAAAGGTAATGTGTTTGTCAACTGCAGGTTTGCCGTGGTTTTCGTAATTTGTTATGCTTGGCTGTTTTTGGTATCTGTGTGTGCATTGTGTTTCTGCTCTATTTACAGTGTCAAAGTCGAAATTACCTTTTGTAAATCAAAGAAAAGTAAAGAAAACATGTTTTTACAAAGTTTATAAATTGTATGCTACGCCGTAGTCCGCAGCCGTCTACGCTGTTACGCATAAGGTCCAAACAAAGTAACTGGTAATTATGAGACTAATGTTGGCACCACTTTATAATAATTATGTTGACATAAAACATAATAACTTAACCGCAAGATCTAAACATTATCAGCCCAGAGTGCATCGAGCTTTTCATTATAAGAACGATAAAGAAAAGACGTTATAAGCACGTGAAACAGAAAATAACGTCCACACAAAACTTTAAACACTTTCCAACAATTTCACAGATGTTAATACAACCCCTAAGCGTAGAAAAACAGTTGACAGCGCGAAATCGTCACCCAACCGATAATAATAGTTTGTAATGTACAGTCTTTTGACAGATATTTTACCTTTGACAGCTACAGTCCAAAAGCAACCTTACCAGCACGACTGTAAAGTTCATTATAATATTGAGAGGCCTGACAGTGATAACAACCTAATTACAACCTTATAGCTTTGAGGATAAAGGTCATTGTTATTGACAGCGATGCAAGGGCGGTAGAATAAGTATAAAAGGTCTGTAAATCAAAATTCATAGTGAGTTATGAGTTATTAGGGAGCCCACAGATTCACAAGAGACCCACTTGAAATAGTCCTGTATGTCTAAATGACGCGTCGATGTGTTGTCACCTTTGTATTTATGAATGTAACTGGATTATGGTGTTGCCATATTGTCGGGAAAAATGGGATTGTAGGATTTTTGGATTACTAATTTATATTTTTAATATTTCTAGCAGATCTGGCCTTTTTTGTAAATTAGTCATCGAGTAGAATATAAGTTATAAAAAAGCAAAGTACTCGTAAAAATCAAGTTCTTTGTCAATGACAAAATCTTTTAATTCGATATTTGAATTTAAATGGTTCATTACTAATATTCATGAAGAAGATACTTCGTCTAATGGAAACTAATGAGTAGGTAACATAATGAAATATTCTTAGTACAAGGATCAATACATACTTACATTTCAATGCCAAAGTTACCCAAAGTCGAATAAAATAAGTCATTTAATTCATAATAAATTATAACGCTTTTAATCTTGAAAAAGTCGAATAAAACATTACATTAAACCTCAAAATGACAAAAAAAAAAACAAATTCGATTCTTATTTTAAAAATAACTAGACAATTTATTCCCCGTTAGAAATAGGACTAATCCTTGCACAACCTAGCCGCATGGCTTGCGCACAGCTGCATAGGGCTGTCCACTCCGTCCCGCTCGATCCCCACTGCTATTTATTATAATTTTATGCGGCGTCCACGCTTCCCATCCCTTTGTGTGCTAAACGATGTCCTTGTCGCCTTTTTGTTGTTTCGAGGGGCATTAAATGTAATAACACACATCGAGATCGAGATCTCTCCTCAATGGTAATGAAGTTTTTTCGCCACTTGTGCGATATGATCGCAGTGTCAGTTGTCTATAATTACAGTTTTGTATAATGCGGTTTCGTGTTACAATGGGGTTTGTGGTGTTTGAAATTATTGGTTTTATTAGAGTATGTTGTTAGATAGTCTTAATGTTGTCCTTTTGAGTGTGGTTTGCTAAATTGGCAGGGTGTAATCGGAAATGGTGTTTATTTTATTAAAATTTTATTCAAGCTGTCAATAGTAATCTTTTTCATAACATGCAATGGCTTTCTGAGAAATTCTCGCTTATAAATTATAACTAAGTAATACGAAACGAAGCCCCGTAAGATTTCCGGTTTGTAAAACAGATTGCTTTTATCATTAAATTTATAAATTCAAGTCGAAAAAAGAAACAAAAAACAAGTCGTTATAATCTACTTTCTTGTGTGTTACAGTTACTAACAATACCAAACAAAAAGAACGAAACTTTTTCTAAAATAAAGAAAAAAAAACCGTTAAAATAAGTTATCATTCTGATTCACTCGAGCGTTCATCCCCGTGCCGATTGTAATAATACACACTATTATATTATTTTGATAATAATAATTCCGACTATTATTGTCATTAAAATCATTATTATCGACTCGAGACCGGTTCGCCAAGTAAACACAATTGACTTTTGCCATTTGGTTGGGTCACAAAGATTTAGTTTTTAATTATATTGACCCCAGTATGATTTCACTTCATTATTTTGCCATATTTCACACTTAAAACTATTCTTATGTTTACAATGGGAAGTGCTTTTGAGCCAATTTTTAGTTTTTGTCTTGAATTTGCTTTTAATACTAATTTAACACTCTTACCCAAGTTTGTGGTAAATAAAATGCAAATCGAATGGGAATAAATAGTACATTTTGAAACAAGTGGAGAAAGTTTGTCATTGCTTCGATAATAAACTGCAATAACAAATGTCCACGTGTATCAAACGATGTTTTTCAATACACTTTTGAAGAAATAAATTGCATAACGAAAAATACTTTTGTCATAAATTACTAAGAAACTATGATTTTAATTTTCATGTTTTTCCGCGCTTTGCTTTCGCCAGGTTGAAGGAGAGGTAAAGGTATGAAGCTGTTAAACAGCCTAATATATATATATTTTTAATAAGTTTGTATTCAGAACACAAATAAATGTTAATTTGGAAAGTAAATATTAGTTTTAAACAATCATGTTTATCTATGATATTCTATTTATAAACACAATTTGAATAATCCAAAAATATTTACGCCATAAAGACGCATATTTGCTTTTTTTTCACCTCCGACTATAAGCGGTGAACCGATTTGAACTGAAATACATTGCATGTTGAACCTAATCGTAGTGCGATAAGAACCCGTTTTCGAGGAAATGTATTGAAATAGTACATTGTTACCCTAGGGGTGAAAGTAACTTATTTAGTCCCGAGACGGGGTTTAGTGCCCGAGCGCAGCGAGGGCGCTAATAGTTCGAGGGACTAAATAAGTCTTTAACCCGAGGTAAACACTGTGCTTTTCATTACAAATACAAGGAATGTAAAAATAAAAAAATAAATCAACGTGATAAAAAAATGTAAATCGTGTTGCCGCTTTCCCGCCTACTTTGTTTTTTTTTTCTATGGCCAGCTATTCAGCCATTACCTATTTTTCATTTTCATCATCGAAAAAATAGTAAATATTTTGCCCAAATCTATGTTATTTTAAAGAAATAGTTGAAACTTAATGATAATAAAGTTATTTAAAAAATATACAAAAATTTATTTAATATTAAAACATGTCAAGAACATAAAACCAGTTTACAAAAAACAAAATATTAAAATATTATAAAAAAAAATTTTTAAATATATATTCTTTAATTAATACTTAACTTTGTTATTTCAATTTTACATCGTGGCTGTATAGAAAGTTGGAACATGGTTCAATGGAAAAATTAACTTTTCTTTTTTTATAATTTGACAGTTGTCAGTTGAAAACGATTCTCCCTAGGGCTGAAAAGTATTACTTTCAACCCGCACTAACAACGGCAACTTCAGACCTACTTTCAGAGCATGAGTAATGAAAAATTAATTACACCTCTTTGATATCGTTGAGTTTATGAAAGTAAACTGCAAGTTCTGCAAAATATAATACGTTCGTAATTATTAGTAATTAATATTAACTTATAACATAGATCTTTTTTTGCAAAGAACTTTAACTCATTGGATTTTCTACAAAGCGGAATATTAAGCTCACAGTCTACAAAGGAATATTTATTTTCTGCTATACTTTATTCCAAAAAGGTCCATTCTAATTCTTATCTTCGTATATTTTTATTACCGTAATAATTATTTCGTCACACGCCACTCCCTATTATTTTATAGCAACCAAACGTGACAGGACACCCGTATCTTCACACAAATGTAATATAAACATAAATCAATAATCAATTTTACGCCAACGAGAACGGTCCGAAGTATTTTTGTCGGGATTTTATTATTCTGGCAACACATCTAGTGGAAAATCGCGTCCTGCCGCCATGACGGGGAAAACGCGGGAAAGTCACACTTATTTTTGAATGTAGAATGTAACAAGGAGTTTGTATGCTCCGATTGATGCTTGCTTAGCGTGAATTTGATGTTTGGTCACTTGATTTACCTGTTGTCCGTTGTTTATTTGACTTTTTAAGGTGAATATAGCTAGTTGACTTCATATTTTTTTTTTATAAAGACGTGAAAATGAAGTGCTTACTCTAGTAATGTTGCCCAAAATAATTGAATAATATTTTTTATATTATTTAGAGAGTGCTCAATGCCAACATTCAAGTGTCAGATTGCGACTTCCTTTCAGTTTCAACCACTAATAAAATCAATCAAGCCGAAAATCTCCGAAAACATTTTGACGTCAATATTTCAATTTAACGTCAAACAATGCATCTTACAGGCATTTACACGAATCACCCCACCTATGAGAACTAATAATAAATCTCTGCATATCATTTCACCCTCAAATGACTTCGAATACACTATTGTAGGTCGAACACATCGTCTCAAGTTAATAGAGAGCATTATTGAGTGCCAACAGAACCCCCCCGCAGCGCCACAAAGCGCAGACGTATTGACAAACTGCCTATAACTCCTATAAGTCTCAATCAAACAATGCCATTTATGAACTCCTTACGTTATTGACCTATTTCTTAACCATAATAGAACGACAATTAAATTTAAATTTTGAATCGTGGGAATCACACGAATTAACTGCAATTTTGACTTTAGCTGTCATTGAGTATGGGCGGGAAAGTTTTTTTTTTCTAAGGATAGAGAGGCGGTGTCGTGGTTTCCTCGGGGCGGTCTGCGTTCGCTTTCTTGTCCTGCAAATCTATTGTCGACTGATGAATTTATTGTTGTTTAGCACTTCCTTATTTAATTTATTTAAGGGTCACTTTTATTTTGTATTATTTTATTAATGCAACGTCAGGGTCGTCTATTAAATTATAATACGTCGACAGGACAATCGCATTTTGCTTGTACTAAATGCATTATTATATTAATAAAACCGTCAGATTTTTTTTATATCTCTGAATTATGAATAACAGATGATTACTGTAAATAAGTATAAGCCCGTATCAATTAATTGTAAGCCTTCTAAAGCTCTCAAGAACAAACTCCGTCTAGGTAATAGTTTCAGAATTTCCTTTACTGACACATCTCTAACGGATCAACCTCCACGCACCCATGTAGAACACCCACAGCGCGCATAAAATTTAATATCTAATATTTTCCTTACAAAAATAAAAGAAAACGCATGAAAGAGCAAAACAAACGTGCACTTCAATTTCGAAAAATTTCGATTGCCACGCACAAAAAGTGCCAAAGACAAAAGAGTATAATCAATGCAACGAATAGACGAATAGAGGTGCGCATTTGTTCGCTTACGTTCGCGAAACGGCGTGATATCAAGGAGTCTTTACTTTCTAGTGAGGAGTCACTGACTCACCCAAAATATTGACTCGCAAAGTGCCGACTTTTGAGCACAATAGACACAGCAGGTTGCCTTTTGTAGGGGACCCTTCTGTAGTTACACAATACCAGAGTAATGCACTGCTTTTTATTTTTTGCACATTAAAAATTGTGAGTGGAGTAAACGAGCTTTGGATGGAGGAAAATGTCTTTGGATTATCCTTTTATAAAAATAAGGTTTTATTTAATTAATAAACTAAATATTTACTTTTTTGTTTAAAATAGAAATTGCTTGCAGCGTACTCGCGTCTCTACACCTGAAAATCGTGAAGTAAAAATATTATTCAGGTAGTTTTTTTTTAAATATGCCTTGTTATATCAGTTACATACTAAGGACACAACACAAAAATAACAAAATTAACACAAATCCAGTAAAAACAAAGAAAAATACCAAGAAAAAAAATATAAATCACCATTACTAAGAATCTTATGCAGCAATCAGAGAAATCGAATCGATCAATATGGAAGAGAACCCTCTATTTGCGCGTTCCGTTTTACCTACACAACGCTCCGCGCTTTACAAGATGGGTCTCGCTAAATAAAAAAAAACGCTCTCTAAGCTTATTGAAAAGTATTCTCGCCCTACGTTCACGGCGTCTGAGCAAATATAAGATAATTTTCGCGCTTCACCTCACCCGGTATTTAGGGGGCACCTTTCATACTTTTTACTGTGCCGTTTGATAGGTACCAACACGACACGGAACGTTCTAATGTAATTTATTTTGTATTCAGAATGCGTCGCGAGTTGTATCGCCACGAAACGCCTTAATTGGCGGTTTGAATTTTCTTTTTTTGTGAAAATATGACACTTGATGAAAAGTTAACGTGCCTGATTTTTTTTATCTTAATAACCAATGGGACTTGCTTGTTGACCAGAACGTGTGGATTATAAAAAAAAAAATAGAAATACTTGGTAAAAACGTGTTCACGCAACTGTCGAGTCTAATAGCATAATTTTACAAACCGAAGACAACGTTGTCGAACTTTGTAAATAGCGTGGGATCACTTACCCTTTTGAGGCATTAGAAAAGATTAACCACATAAGTAGACATTAATCCCAAAATACCCAGCTACTGGAAATTAAAAACCGGACTAAATAATAAATAAAACTAATTTACCGTACACACGATTCTGAAACCACAAAAAAACTGCATTTGGAACTACTCGAATGAAATGAGCACGTATTGTCAATGGTACATTGAAGTTCATACATCTAAAGAAAATTAATTCGAGTACTCATATAAACATATTTACTAAAAGGGTTATTTACTAATTGGTGTATTAGTCGAGTACAATCATGGAAACAAGTCAATCGGTGTGTGTAATTCGAATTAAGGGACTGTTTACACGTTTGTACGTGGAGTTTATTTTTTTATAAACGGACAGCGCAGACTGTTTTCACACATGGCCACACTTTGCGAACGGGTCGCTTATTTATATCTATGCGTAATGAAATTCTGTTATGGGGTATTGTTTTCTGGCTGGAAAATATTGTCGGTCGATAGTTTATTTATGCTGGTTTTTAAAATAAAATAATGACTTACTTTGCAGTTGCTCATATTGCGGTTGTTCTTATCCGCTATCTTTATACTTCGATGCATTTTGCTTTCCACAGTTTTTTACTTGGTCATACTGCATCATATTTAAGTCTACATCGAATTATTATTTCGAAGTCTGTAAAATCTAGGGTTTTTTTTTCAAGTTCCAACATTATTTTTAAAAGCAAATTAAATGATTTAGGGCATTTGTTTGTTTTGCCATTACATCGCGTCATCAAGTTTCTTTATTTCTTAACGAGGTGAAATCATTATTTGATGCCAGTTAATAAATAAAGTAACGAACAAATAAGTATTTAATTGGCTCGAATCATTGATTCTTACACAGCGTGCTTTCTTCACAAGCGTCTTGTTAAAAATTTCCATTTCATTTATAAGAAAACTTCAACCCTTTCTAGTTATTTTTATTTTATTTATTATTCAATTTCACAGACGTCAGCCGTTTGACTTTTAATTATGCGTCTCGTTATAATTTTCTAATCGAACAAGTTTTTCATTTGAAAGTTTTAAATGAAATACATCTTAAAGATAACTGAAATATTTTTTGTTTTTGAGTTTTATTTTGAACAGACGAATAACTGTGAATGGCAATACTAGTTTACTTTTTAAATTCTTTGATAATATGTAAATACCTTTTTAGTTTTCCCTGCCTTGAAGAAGAGGCAATGTGCTAATAGTTTTTTTTTAATAAAGGACAACTACCGACCTCATTTAACTCATACGATCAAACATAATATCAACATTCGAACTGTCAACAACACTAATCATAGAATCGAAAAAAATAAGATTAAAACAAAAACTAGCGTTCGTTTTTCAAACGTGGCGCGCTTTCTCGGTCCATCGGGCATTCCGTCATCTGCCAGTCACGACGGTGCTCGGACCACCGCGAGTCGCGTCTCGGGTTACCGTCTATCGTCTTACCTTGCCTTCCTGCCCTACGTCTAAGTTACTACGTCGCGTCATATGCCGCGGTGACAGTTGGCGAGGTGATATTCGGTTTTGTTTCATATTTTTGGGAATTTGGGTGGGCTGAAAGGGGAGTTTAAAAAAGGCTTTTGCGGTGAGTTCTAACTTTACCGTCTGTCCATCGGCTCTTTATTGGGACACATTTACCATTGCGCATGCGCATCGTAATCAAAAATTTTTCGGGAATAAAATTGCAAGAAATTCTACATTTTCTAATCAATAATTATCTTCTGATATGAATTCTCTTTTTAAAAATGATAATACGATAATTTTCTGAAACAAGATTTTTAAAAACATTTAAAATTATCTGAGAAATAAAAAAATAATATATAGGGTTGATTTTTTCAATGCCACTTGGAGGGAAAGTACTTTAAATACCGGTGATAGCAAATTATACTCAAAGTAAACATTCCTTTATTTTTTAAAATAAATAAATCTGCATACAAAGATTTTCGAAAACTCGGGACACTAGGCAATCGAACCGACTAAAATTCGCAAAAATAACATTCTGTACTTTTTGACATCAATCGATAGGGTCAATCATATGGATCAAACCTTTCTAACAAACATGATATGAAATGATGGGGAAACCATTAAATCTAAACTTATAAATTCAATGGGGTTAAGATAAAGCACTTTTACTCGAGGGTCCATCCGATTACTTATGTTAGTATCTAATTAAAAATTATCTGTGACGTCATTTATTTATTAAAATGACGAAGAAGTATTTAGATATGAAGATTGCAATTTGCACAAATAAATACGTGTACTACGCTTTCCCTCCAGCTCGCATTGAAAAATTCCACCCTGTATAAGATGGCGGGGTTAGTTAGTTCCAACGATGACGATGATAACAAATATTGTTTTGATTTTCAAATAACCAAAACACCACAGGTACAACCTTAGGTAGGTTGTACCTGTGGTGTTTTTATTAGTAAAACTATAATGAAAATGATTAAAATAATGATTTACTAATACGATGTACCTACCGATAACTGGTTGTATCGATTCACCAGACCTACCCATGAGTGACAATATCAAATCTAATAGCATGTTGTTAGATTCTTATCAGACTAACCAACGATTATTTATCATGGCTACTTGAACTTTGTCAAAGACCACCGTAGAGATTCATGCAAAGAACAGTCCTCCTGATCTTTTTCGTTCATGGTGACCAGTCTCAGCAGAGACAAACTGGGACGGCAATTTTACACGATCGGAGAGAGATCAGGCGCAGGACCATGCCCTTAAGGTGAAAGCGTCAGGGTAGCCCGTGAAATTCAAATTTTCTTACGTTTTTTTGCAATTTGCAGGCCAGTGCTGGGTTGTATGTTGATAAAAATATTCCTCGCGACTGTAAGACGTATGTAGTTATAGAATTATTATCATCATAATCATCAATACAACCCTACAAGCTCATGCAGGTGCAAGAATGACAAGAAAATATGAATTTCGCGGTCTGGTTGGAGCATTCACCTTAACGTACACCAGGTACTTTCCGAGGCTCAAGGATATCATACTGCCAATATCCAAACTCCAGACTGCCACTGAGAAATTTCAAAATATATGGAATATGGTGCATGGTGCGCAGTTGCACTATCTCACCGCCCTTTCTGCCATCGTAACGAAAAACTTTCGGTGGTTTTTCAACACTTTGTAGCCGTCGTCGATGCGACGCAACGTCGCCACGCTGATATGTATTTTAACCGGTTCTATGGAAAAAAACGTAGCACTCATTCTAAAAAAGGTTCTTTTTAGTATCCCATGATCCGTCCACGAAGTAGACATAATAGTTAAACAATGGCGTCTCGACCAAATCGGTCATGCGATAGATCATGATTTATGATGTTATTTGTAAGAATAAATAATATCATTCAATATTTAAAGGACTCTAAACGCCTCACAACCCATAAATGTTGCCATAATTTAAATAATCAATTTAGATCACGCCTTTCCGATCGCGTGTCATCTCTGCCCTTTATTATAAACATCGGGTATCATGGCACAGGCCCTCACTCATACAGCCAATGGGTTTTATCCTTATTTTGTTATCAAACCTCGACCTTTCTCATTAATCGCTGTGATTTCTCGGTATTCGTTCGTTGTTCAAAAATTGGGTCAGTGTTTTTTTAATTTGGTATAGATGATGAATTAGGCTGTAAGGGATGATCAGGTTACGTTTTCTTTATTTAAAAACCACAACCCTTACGCCTCGAAGGTTTGTTAGAGGTTTAAACGATTTTAATGCACCTACCTAGCTTACCGATGCATGTGCGAATTAGATTACAGCTAGGGGTATCCCCCTTAGGTCGAAAAAGAGTATGTCTGTTGGTACTTTCCTGATATCGGGCCATCTTCCATAACTAACTAGGACATAGTGTTCTTGGTAGATTTAAGCTGCGAACAACACCTTTGTTATTCCAAGAGTTTCCCCTTTGAAGGCTCTTGTTAAGTTATAAAAGAAAACTACTGTCCAAAAAAGCATCCAAAATAACAAAGCCGGTAATCGTCATTTACATAAAATAAAAATTCCTCCTAAAAGGTACGAGGTAGAAACAGCACTGCCCATTCTCCAGCATTAACATTAAAGCACCTACACCACATACCTCCAGAATTTCCTACTTCAACCTGTTATTTCCCCCAGGTCTCCTCCATAAACCGGGTGCTCCGCAACCTGGCAGCCCAGAAAGAGAAGGCGAACAACCAGCAACCATCCCCGGAATGCTCAACCCCAGTCTACGAGCGCCTGCGACTGCTGGGGGCCCCGGGTGCCTCTCCAGCCTGGCCCCGGGCTCCTTGGCCTGCGCAGATTGACGCCAGGACTCCGCCCTACCAGCTGCATAGCCTCAGTCCTGGACCCCAAGCTATAAGCTGCAACGGAGGGGATATGACGGCGATGAAGAAGAGTAAGTGGATTTTTATTGAAAGTGGACTTCACTAAAGATACTGAACACGATAAGCACATCTAAACGGTGTTTAAGAGCTTTGAGTGTCAATATTTCATTGCAATTATCACACGGACAGCTCTTGATCGCGGTTTAGGTGAGCTGTTTGCGTTCAATTTTAATGGCGAAATTCGCCACTAGAATTGGATATTCTGCAGACTTTTCCATATTTTTGTGGTGGTGTGTATTCACGATTTCTAGCCTACATAAACTCCTTGTTCCCTTTAGTGTTAATAGTTATCATAAGGGCTTGTTTCACCACGTCCGATTAAGTTCCAGTTAACTTACTTGGCAGATAATTTCGTACAAATTCTGTACCATTTTTGAATTTATTCGGTGAGTAGTGGCTTTTCGGGCATTGTGAAATAGGCCCATAAACTTCTCTGTTATGTAAAAGCATAGATTCCACTACATCTATAGCCATAGTTATTTTTTGACATTGAGATTGTCGAACTTTATTGAAAAGTCTTATTATACTAATACATAACTGTTTGTCTAATAAGATGAAACTCATTGAATAAAATAACCT
Organism: Xestia rhomboidea; assembly: GCA_963853795.1. NCBI lineage: Eukaryota > Metazoa > Arthropoda > Insecta > Lepidoptera > Noctuidae > Xestia > Xestia rhomboidea. Next base: position 8,271,051 of record OY970770.1, on the reverse strand, counting down.
AATAAAATATAAAATAAAAGGCCGATTTTATTCTAAGCCAGACAGCAGACTGCATTGTATTAAACTTTTGTTAAACCACGTTAAACCAAGCCCAGCTTTAAATTCAAAAGTACACCATGCGCACCAGACATTATGCATAATCAATACCAGCAAATGAAGTGCACAACGTGGCCGGCCATACTCGTATAGGACGCATAATATATGCATACGTTAACAGCAAATTAACAGGAAAAATAAAATAGGAAAATGGCAACATAGGGAAGCTACTGCGGTCACGGAGAACAACGCAACAAAACTTTTTCACCAGAATTGTGATAGTCGATTTGCGGCTCCCCTAGTATGGGGTGAGAGGGGACGCTGGGGTGCGGCGGGGGGACACGCCCGCCTACGGCACCGTCAAAAACATTACTCTGCCCATCCGCCTGGAAGATTTAATTTTCATTTTTATCTGAAACATCCCCCTTTGTAGTGGTCTGTACTCTGTATCCAATTAGGTGGCTTTGAGAATTTTTCTGGTACACCCGCAGCACATAGCAGCAACCGTTTAGAGATATGGAATTTTTAATTTCGATTCTGAGAACCAATTATAAACGATTTGTGCGATGTCTTAAACAAAAGAACGCTCATGTTATTTCGTAGCGAAAGCGGACGCTTTGTAGGAGGAATTTTCATAAAAAATGTATTGCCAGTTTTTTTTATGTAAAAGTTAAGAGTTTCACGAGATTCTATGCATTGTGACCTTGAGTCAGTCGCCTTTGATATTTTATTCAGAACGTACGTAGCTGTCATTTTGTACGTGAAGTTTGTTTTAGAAGTCAACGTCACGAAAGTATTTTTGGACTGGTAAAGTACCCGATAACGCGCTATACACCATAAGTATTTTGTCTTTTATTTATCTTAAAAGACAAAATACTTATGGTGTATAGCGCGTTATCGGGTACTTTTCCAGTCCAAAAATACTATATCTTTTTTATTTATCTTAGTACAATGACATGTTATACAATCCATAGAAACTTAAAGAAATTGCATTTATTGCACAACCACTATAGTTATGTTTAATGCTACGTGGGTTAAAATACAAAGAAAAAAAAATGATTACGGACGTTCTAATCTCAATAAAGATGGAGGATGAGTTACTGAAACTCCTGAACATTTTATTGAAAATTTATTCAAGCAATCTCTTCATTACTAATCCAAACAGACATGACACTATCAATATCTAAACAAACAAATAAAGGGTGTAAAAAGACCCTTAACGAAGCCGAAAGGCACTTGTTCTACCCGTCATTGCGATATTTTGTTTGTTCTAGAGTTGTTGTACATTGAGTTCTACCGTAAAACGTAATTTTTCACCCAAAAACAAAAAGTCGTTTCCCAGCGATAATTTTTGCGTACCTAAAGTTAATTAGTTTGATGTACTTCTGTACATCAAACTTGCTTGGTTGACGGCTTCGTGAAATCCGTTTACACCCTGTATATAATTGGAAAGTGTCACCATCTCCAAGTCGCGCGTCGGATTGCCAGTGCGTGAAAGTGCTGGTAAAGCCGTAAGCCGTAAGTCGATAGCTGTCCACCGGCTATGTCATGGCCGATTGACTGACACCTCCCGTGGACACGTTAATGTAATAATAATAATTTAGCTATTTGTTTCTGGAGCATCGAATTTCTAGTGTCTTCGAGTTTTGCGGTTGGATTTATCATTTGGTTTGCGTCGTTTGAATAATTGGTTCTGATGGATTAGAACTTAGCAAAAACATCGCTTCCTTCCTGTTGTAATGGAATATCGCATTTGTTTAATGTACTACTTAACTTCACGCCTGCTATCCGAAGGGTTAGGCAGAGGTTTACCTAATAGTACACCTACATTACGCCAGTTATGTTTAATTCCCATGTAATAGGGGGCGAGCCTATTGCCATCAACCGAGCACAAATCCAAAATCCGTGGCTGGAACTGAGAAATTCCTGATAGAAAACCCCTATAACACTTTGGCCGACCTAAACAGGCACCAACCTTTCTGATTTTTTGTAGAAACCTATTTTCATACAACTTATATTATTCTTATAAAGGAAAACATCTTCTGTGCCTAGTACGGACATACATATGTATGTACATATATACTACATCGTTAGGTACGCGTAGATAAATTACCAAGAAAACTAACCAACAGCAATCCGTAAAGCTCTTGACAAGTAATCGGGCTTCACAAAGTGTTGCCGGCGGCACTACTTGAGGTAAAAGACAGCTCTGGGTCACAGACTAACAAAGCTTTGAGCACGACTCACTTTGTAACTGTTCACTAATTTTCGAAAATTTTGGGGGTTACTCGAATCAACGGGGCGAGCCATACCTATGTTGTTCCATTCAATTTAAAAGGAATAATATATCGCATCAATGGTTTCATTCATTACTTTAATTTTTGTATTTAAAAAATTAACGAGAAACAATAACCCAAAAAGTCTTCTTTTTTACAAGTTTTTATTTAACTTGCAATGTTTGTTTATTTGTTTAGCCTGTCAAATCTTGCAACTGATTACATGACTTATTCGATGACAATATTTTAAATCTATTTGATAACAACTGATGTCTCGACCATTTATGCTAATGTTTTTGTACACTGTGTATTCCTTGCAATCATCTTCACCGATGACTAAAGATCGGTGTTCACTGCTTTCCTAGTCTTTTCATCGAATGCATCCTCCAAAAAATACCATTTAAAACGATCCTCATGCATACATTTTTAAAGTATCTGCAATCCTTACATACCTTCCTTTCCGTTACTTTAACTTCTATGACATTCCCGACATAAGGGTGCTCCGGTTGTAACTGTTGCGAGGGGGCTAGGCGCACCTGACATTTTTCCCTAGAAATGGGGCCAGGTTTTAGAAGAAAATAATGAATAAATATTAAAATTAAAAAAAGTGTGGATTATTTGTGAAATATGACTCGTTAGCGGTTTAGGTATGAATATGTTGACTTCATGTTTTTAATTGCAGACCCATACGTCAAAAAAATAAAGACATAGAACCGTTAATGATGATTTAAGACCAATATTTGCAATTATTTTCTATCGAGCCGATTTCGTCCAATTACATATCGAGTCCGTCCAAGGTCTTTGAAATATGATGGATATTTTTTTTTTTTATGTGCTAGAACAAATAGTTTTTCTTAAAAAACTGCTTAAATAACATCAAGTAATTCAACAAATTAGGTGTTGTCAGCCCCTTAAATAAATAATAAATAATATTCGGTTGATTTTCACTTTTCACTGATCCTTTTTCATCGGAATAAACCATTTACACACACATAAACAGTACCGTTCTATATTTTTGCCATTATATACGGTTTTGTACATCGTACCGACGTCTTTCTCACATTTTCTATTTTTTTTAATGGCGTCTCACATGTCAACCTATGAGGCTGACTGTTGCTTAACCGGACTATCCTGTGGGTGCCTTGAGTGTAAGGCCTTCAGCCAGGGGATGTTCTTACATTATTTCCTAAGTTTCACTTGTTATTCTTGGAAGTTGATTTTAGACAACTTCCTCTTCTTCTATCAAATTAAAACTTGGTTAAATTATTCCGTTTTAACGACAATACATATTTATTTTACAGAGATGACCAAAAATACTGCAGATACACGTTGAATCTTCTTAGGAAACTTTATTTAGACGGCGGAAAACGACTTCTTAGCAGTGCTATTCCAAACATCCATCCACTGTATCTTTATCACAAACCAAATCACTTTTAATAATAAATTAAACAAACATTCCGTATCATCACACTAAATCCTCGCGATGATAAGCAGTGTAACTAATTTTATTTGTGCGTCCCCTCTGCTAGGCAGTCGAGACCCCCAATTTATGATGTGTGGTGCAATAATGACCCCATGATGCATCGTCTAGCTTTAATGGTCTATGTTTATGTCATTTTCGTGGACACTTTAGTTTTGTTTATTGAATATTAGTGTCCAACTTTATTGAATAACGCGGGAAATCGAGTAGTGTCAGAATAAACATAAACAATGGATGGACTGTGTAATAGATGATATGGCTAGAAAAGAGGTGACTGCTGAGATGACGAGTAATAGAGAAGTATGGATGCTGCGCCGACCCCAAATAAATTGGGAAAAGGGCAGGCGAAGGATGAAAAGAAATTAAGATGAATTGGACTTGATATAGGTACCATTTTAACTACACTGACCTGCAAAACTAAGTCTCACACTTTTAAAATTGCAATATTTTTTTAAGTACACAAGATATACTTTCGAAACAAAAAGGACTCGAAAAATAGTTTAATTTTGTCTAAAGTTTCAAAGAAAGCTGATAAAAATTACTATAAAACGTTTTCTTTATTTAAAATCTCTAACTTCTATAGTTTAGGTAAAATTGAAATTTTAAAAGTTATAGTAAGTTTTATTTTTGCAGGCCAGTGTTCTCATGTTTTTACAATGGTATGTAACGGAATTTTCTGCAAAGAATATTGAAAAAGAAAATCATTCGAGCAGAGTTCAGCTTTGAGAATTTACTATATACATTTTTCATCACGTGTAGAAAATATTTCTTGGAAATACCTCCGACAAAGTTGTATGAAAATAGGTGTGTATAAAACTGCATTCACAAGGCAAATGTGCTTCACGAGATTCTTAACGTCTATCATCTTATTTCAAAGAAAAATATAACTTTGTAATATGTGTTTTTAACTTTCCATTTCTACGTTCTTCCCAGAAAACTCTATCTGGAAAGAAATATCTCTAAGATTCCTCACGAATACTGAAATAATCTCCCAAACTTTGACGTAAACAGTCTTCAAGCGGACATTTATAGAGATATCCCACATTTCTTGGCTCAAAACTCCCATATACATCCCCTAGTTTCCCCATAACATCATGGTTCCTCGAACTGAGAGACAAACACAAGGTCAAAGACTCGGGCGAATAAATCCATTAAGGAGGCGAAAACTAAATAAAACGTACTGAATAAAGGGAGGTGACAAGGTCCGTGATAAAATACTGAAAGAACGAGATAGATAGCTGCAAGTTAAGTTAAGGGGGAAAGAGATAGCGGACGGTCTGGACTCTCAAGATAAGGCGAAGAAAAATGTCGTGAGATATTTATTCGCAGGGACCCGTGAATAGATGGTTATTATGGGGTTCCGTAGTAGTAAATTAGTGAGATGTATGGCGACCGTGTTGAATATTTATTTATTGGACATGTAAGTTATTGTCCTTAACATCGTCGCCTCGGTTTTGGGGGAAATTGTCGGTTATTTACTGTGGTCATTTATTGAATTACTTGTGGAATACGATTTTTAGAAGAAATCTGCCGCTAAATGTACATTTACGTGTTTAAGGCCCGATTGCACCACACACATATAACGCTAAACGAGATTAAACATAGTTATTATTGTGCCAACCGTTTGAAGATAGAACAATATAAATAAGTTTAGTGCTGAACTCATGATTAATTTGTGGTGAAAGCGGCCCTTAGTCTTTAAGATAGTAGATTTAAGAGATATAGGTACCTATAGAGATATATACCTAGGTACCTATTGGACGTTTTATGGTGGGAAGTCAATGCCCCAGCCGCTACGGTATTATCGAGACAGACAGGCGATAATCACTTAAAGTGTCCAATTTATATCGTGGTTAACATTATTACACTACCTAAAGATAAAGATTTATAAAGTGTATTAGTATTATAAACAAAAAGTTAGTGATACTTTTGTGGGTTCTTATGTGATGATGATTGATGATTGAGCACCATACCCAGCCAGGAGCAAGCCTGACCCGGACAAGCCGGATACAACAGGGGCACTGTTTTGTAAGGAAAGACATGCTCTGGGATGGGAGAGGAAGCTAGAGCTAGAGCCAATATAGGAATAGTGGTAAAGACAGGTACAATCCATAGGAATGAGCATTGGTGTTTATGACCTTCGTTTGATTGCTCTCTTCTAGCATTGGAGAATCATGTTCGTTTCTGGTGGTTGTGATTAATTCCTTTTTGACACGACATAATCAATCATTATTTTCGTGTATATGTTTCGTCGTCAGTAGTATTTGTTTCACTGTCAGTTTCGCTGTGGTGATATATTTCCTGGGTGGCCGACTTAAATTTTTCTCTATCTGCTGCTAGCTGAATCCATTCTTCTTTGCTTTTGTGGAAATATTCCGTGTCTTGTTGGAGTGATTCGTTCCATGTATATATTGGTCTTCCAACTTTTAACCGTTTCGCCTTGTATCTAATAGCTGCGTGTAGTAAGTGAAGCTCTGGTCGTTGGAGGATGTGCCCGTAGTAGCATAACCCTAGGCATTTAATTTTTTTGGTAATTGTTTTTCCCATAAGAATTTTGCGTGTTTTCTTGTTCGGGGGGTTTCGCGTACTCTTTATCATATCTTTAAGTCTTTCGTATCTTCTGAGTTTCGATCGGATTGCCTTTGTGAGTGCCGCTGCCTTAAGACCGTAAGTCATTGCAGGTTCTATGACCATTTTATAGACAAGACGCGCGATTTTCCGCTCCATTTTCGAGTTTTTTTGAAAGATATTAAGGCCTTAGAGTTACGCATCGCTTGTTTGCATCTGGCGTTGACTGTGTTGTTTCGACTAAGTGTCGATGTTATATACGTGCCAAGGTACTTAATTTCGTCTGCCGGTTGAATACTGGTTCCTCCAATTCTAATAAGACTTCGGATTGCGGTGCTATGTGGGTCTCTGATTACTAGTTTTGTTTTCGTTTCATTAATGTGAAGTCCGACTGATTCCAGCAACGGTTTGATTTTGGTGACTATTTCGTCCAGTTCACTGAGATTATTTGTTGCTATTATCACGTCATCTGCAAAGGGCAGTATAATAGGGAGTTGAATCTCATGATCCGTGATACTTTTGTGGGTTCATAAGTTGATTTTAATTAAAAATTTAAACAATACTTGTAAACATAAAGCTTTCAATAGCACTTAGAACGGGATATACATATACACATATACTATAGTTATTTATTATTTGTTTTGGGTTTCCGATATATCGGCACTGTTACAAGCACTTCAACGCGGATAAACTGAAATTATTGCGGGTGGGTGTTTAAAAACTCAAATCTTTTCGCAAGTCTAATAAGTTAATTTAAGAAAAATCTAGAATTTTTTTTAAATTTTAGCATTCTGAACTATACTCATCCTTAATTTTCTGTAATCCAATCGCCACACCCAAGTAAAATCTTTCAAACACAATCTTGTTCAAAGATACAGGGTAGGCAGAACCCAAACCCATCGACATAGACATTGAATACATACAATCTGATTTACATACACTCTCGTTTGTCGGCTGAAGTTGGGGCATACTTGGGACGACAGAATTTTTCCGTGTGCTTACATGTTTAGCTTTACTGCTAAGAAAATAGGAAGTTTCATGTGATTTTGGTCTTTTCATACAGAATCATGGCACACACACACATGGTACTATCGAGGACACTCACGCCTGATCACCACTAAGCTAATTTTTGCTTGCGCTTAAAACATAGAAACGCTCTCTAGCCCGTTGACTTTATATAGAAATAATAAATGAAAAGATACCGATCGGCCGAGCGCACTGACGACGCAAGCCAAACGAGAGTTATTGTTATTTTGCGCGCCAAAGTTGACGCTTTCCTGATAGGCCTAAACTTTAAGGGGGCGTGGCTCAGCGCCAAATCAAATCAAATAAAAAATGTTTATTTGTTAGAATATGGTACAAATAGATGTTACAATAATGGTTCCAGCATGTCCTGCCATAATATGGCGTACAAATATTTTTATACAAAAACAAAGCTAACGTCACTAATCCAGAATCAGAATATGTATTTATTAAAGTAGGTGTTACATAGTGTTTGAGATGGCGTATATAAATATTATCTTAAATCTAAATAAAGTTAAACGTGCAGAAAATACCATCCTCGACATGATCAGCCTCCGCATGATTTAAGCGAAAAAACTTTTAACTGATCAGGCGGAAAAGACCACGACTGTACATGGCTCTTGGTCACCTTATTAACCCCCTTAGTATGACGTCATAATATTTGGTAGACTATTTCACTAATGAGGCTGTTACCTAACCCTGTAAGTGTAGAAAAACAGTGGGAGCGGCGCGGGCGTCGGGAGCGGATGCGGGTGTCGTTAACTGCACTGCGGATACGCCGCTGTAACTATGTTCACACGCAGAAGAAGCTGTGTGTTAAGGCGACTACAGGAGCTAAATTAGCAACTCTATTTGTGGTGGTTCAAACTTCGTTTAAATTACTGTTAGAATAAAGTTCTAATCAGCTTGCACTACAAAGTGGTTGTTACGTCAGTCACTGCGGGCCGAATAGTGCGAAATGAGTGGTTTTTTGCGATTTATTAAAAATCTATTGATTGGACTAAAAAAATAAAACACTATCATGCTTATATGTTGCTTGTATAATTATTTGCCAAAAAATCTGAATAATTGCATGTATTCTATTATGGTTTTTACTCGTTAAAAGAAATTTTTAGAGATAAGTTCGTGATTTTTGTATCGAGTAAAATTAGTTGTATTATGTTTTCAAAACACTATCGTACTAGCATATAGCATAATATATCCTGAAGAATATCATATATTTTTCTGGTTTTGTTAATTGCAGTGAATCATATACTTTTTTTGCATTATAAAACTCGCGTTTAGCTCCTGTAATCCCCTTAACGACATCCGCTTGTGGATTCCGCCGCCCGCGCTACTCCCACTGTGTTTGAACACAGGCAAAATTAATATCCTTAATCACTACATATTATAAAACAAAATCCTCCGCCGCGTCTGTCTGTCTGTTCGCGGTAAACTCAAAAACGACTGCACCGATTTTCATCCTGGTTTTAGTATATAATTTGCCAAGCGGGCGAATCTAGCTATTCATTAAAAAAACTTCTCGATATGAACAACAACAAGACATTTTTGGTACTGAATACATTTTTCTAATCTCTATAAAATACCATAATGATGTTCTGAAATCTTGAAACTAATCAAATGCTTTGTACGACTCGTTTGCCCCGCCGCTTCGCCCACGTGTAGGTTGGAAATAATCCCACAGAAAAGTAATACCGAGATAAAAGTATTCTGTGTCCTATCCAAGATTATGTCTGGACCTTAAAAGAAACTATGACCTCTGAGTTAGTTTCGGCTGTTTTTTCTCAGAGAGTCAGTTACAAAACACGGGCCACAACTAGTTTAAAAAAAAAATGACGTGTAAAAACAAATAAACATCATTTATGCCTAAATTCGTTCAGCTGTGAAAACATACCAGGCAGACAACAAGACTACTATTTTAAGAGGGAACAGGGCCTGCGTGGAATTTGAAAAATAGGTACTTAAAGAAACTATAGCCGTCGCGCTGCGTCAAGCCAGGCCCTGTAGAATGCGATGTCCCTATCGCACTCTCCCTTAGAGAGAGCCTACAGCTGCAGCTCAGACCGATTATATCACAAAGATTTTGAAGAGATCGACGTTTCGTATTCTCCTTTTTTCACCTCGTAAACTGAGCCGATTCAATTGTTTTTGACATTAAAATTTTAAGAAACAGTATTTCTTGTTCCTATCAATTTCTTTTATGTTAAAAACTTTTCGACTTTGTCTCTGTCGTCCTCTAATCACGGCCGTAGGGCACTTTTTGTCATTTTTAGAGGGTCACATTTTCTTTACTTGTTAGTTGCTGTAACAAAGAAATGACAGGGACGTGTCAGCAGACCTTGATTTTCTGAAATAAACCTCTTTTTTGCTTCGCCGTAGTCGGAAAAAATAATTGCTCTAGAGGCATTCTTCAGGGATAAAAAAGGGTAATACATTTTTATGTAGAATCCCAGCCCCTGTTCCCTCTTAAGCTAGTTTCAACTCAAGACAGCACCTCTTATCAATCCTAATTCACTATCCTCCATCCTTTTCACTTTCATCCCACGTAACCCCTACTTACCTACCCCTAAACAGCTGTACAGGTAGTCTTCAAATTTAACTGACACCCCACCAAATCTTCCCTCAAATGAATTCACTAACCACCGAAACAGATCCATTCGGATATCTCAAAAGATATTTTAACCCTAAGATGGCGAACCGAAATAGAAGGGTTATATGTACTAGGTTGTATGTAAAGCTGTATGTGCGGCAGATCAAAGGGAGTGAGCGGCGCGCTTTGAACATCGCCGGCATACCACGCCGACATACGGAGTCTATGTACGTATGGTATATAAGCGTCTGTTTTGATACCATTTGATGATATTTAGGGGTTATTAATGTGTTGTGTATATGTATTTGTTTGCTGTTTGTTTTTGGAGAAATGTCAAGTTTCTTAGATGTTGCAGAATTGGTGGAAAGAGTTGGAGTTTCCTTAAATATTTAATTTTTTTATCTAATTGTTTGGGAAAACAAGCTGACAACAACACTGTGATTGGAACAACTTGGAATATTTAATTTCTAATTGAATATTGTCATTAGTGTTTCCGAAAATCATTGATTCGTTTATTCGTTGTTCTTCATTCATTCGTTTTTCGCCACACAAAATGTTGTGTTTTAACAACACACAAAAGTTATTCATATTCGCAGTAGGTATAACATGCCATCGTGAATTTAGGTTTTTATTAAAATTGTAAAGGTTTAACGAAGTAACATTTACAAATGTTAGGGTCATCATCATTATATTCTCTTGCCCTATCCCAATTCATTTCATGTGGTCGATGCAGCATGTCTTCTTCTTTCATACTTCTCTATTACTCGTCATCTCATCATACTTCTACTCATTTCTTGCTATATCATACAAGTGTTACCGGGTAACAACAGATAACATAAAGTTATACAAATTTGAATAAATAAAAATAAAATATCGCTAGACATTACACACAGCGCCATCTAGTGCCACACTAAGCAACAAGGCTTGTGTCGTTGACAACAGATAGTTGACATACTACATATATACTTTTTTGTTTGTAAATACATACTTATTATGCATATAAACATACATGACTCGGAAACAAATGTCCATGCTCATCACACAAAGATTTCCTCCTACCGGGAGGGACCCTAAGAACGTTAGGCCTCCTCACTACCGCTGCAACACTTTTTTTAAATAATGCTTCCATGCTGCAAAAGGTTGCTCCACAAAAGTAACTTCGGAGTGGTGTGGATGCACTCGCGCAGTATAACAACGCTAGATTGGAAATAAACTACAAAAATAATGGGCGAGACGACAAAAAAAACTAATTAATCCGTCACTTAGATTATCAAAAAATATTTGACCCGTGTTTTTTCTTTTGTTACGTAAACCAAATATGACGAAGATATGACGCTTTTAAAATTCTCAATACGTCACGCCTAAGTATAATTTTTAGCTAGTTCTGACGTCACGAGCCCCCACTCCCGAGTTTTGATGCGTTTTTTCTTTTGTCAATATGCATTGATTTACAAAAACAAAAAATACGTGTCCATTAATTTCCAATACTCTAACTGACGGACTAAATAGAGTTGCAATTTTTTGATACTGTCGTCATGCCTATTGTATTCTTCTTGCTTCCGATAAACAAGTCCTTACCACGTAAGGTACTGTAATACAACAACCACACATCATTCAGTTACCCAAAAATCTAAACCCATAATACGTTCCCTAATCCATTAAAAACCCACAAAGCAATGCTTCAGTGACAGAGACAACCCAGAGCAACCAAATCCACAGATTAGCGCACATGAGACGGCCACAGCCGGATAGATCCCGAGACAACCCTCCGTGGGACGCGAGAGGACGCAGGAGTGTGGGAGTCTACCAGTCTCGACAAAATAGCAATTAAATTCGCCTTCATTACACAACCCTTCTGTGCACACCGTACGGGGGATGAGGGTGCGATGCTTGAGTGTTAGGACATGTGATGTTAAGTATTAATAAAGTACTCCCACTCAGACGAAAGTTTTCAGGTATTTTCAAAATTAAATCTGTAATAAAAAATACACCAGCACTTTTGTGAAAATTGACTTACACTGGTAAGTTCTACCACCTAGGTTTCTATTAAAAATAAAAACGCGAATACCTGGTATTTTGTTAATTGATCAATTACACTGGCGAATTGAACAGCTTTGCACATTCAGTTAAGAGCGAGAATGTTTTGATTTGGGGAAAATTAAAAGCTTTTCGCGCAGTTGAAAACTGACCCAAGGCATTGAGCACAGGTTTCATTATTTGAGAGCCTGTAAATATTTGAATAACAATCAAATGATTAGAAATTCGCGGTTTCATTATCAACGCTTTGCATCAATTTGCTCTCTCGTAACGTAGGCAAAATACGGACTCCAACAAAAAATGAACACCTGACAAATCAACCACGAAAATCTATCTAGCCTAAACAGGCTAGGCTTATAGGGTCCCCCAAAACAAAGTCCAAATCCCCACTAATTACGCAAGCACGCACCGTGGCTCCGCGAACGATCCGCACAAAGGGTTCCGCGCAACGCCAATAACGCATGAAACAGGATTAAAACATGTAAACGCTAAAGGGTTCCGTGCCCGTTTGTGTGTAATTATACATGTTAATTTACAGTTACGTACTTTGAACGTACTGTAAAATGTGTATAGGGATGTATATGATGGTATAGGGACATATAGGGAGGTATAGGCTTCGTTTTTAGGGTTTCGCGCTCGAATAAGCGTGAGCCGTAAACGGTTTGTTTGGTGTCAGTTGAAACGTAAACGATTTGAAGAATGGGATACGAATTATGGGTGTGGTTGCACGTGTCCCATTAAATTGTATGCTTTGAATATTAATTTGGTATACACTGATTAAGAGTTGGTTAGCCTCGCTGGTCTAGTGCTAGCGCGATTACTGAGCATGAGGTCCTGGGTTCGATTCCCAGGTCGGCCAAAGTGTTATTGAGTTTTTCCTTCAGAAATTTCTCGGTGGCAGCCACTGAGTCTAGTTACCCGGTTGATAGCAATGGGCTCGCCCCCTATTACATGGGATTTAAACGTACCTTTTACTGACCGTGACATCACTTTGGGCCCTATCAGAATACCAGCGCTGTGACTTTTTTTTTTAAATGTCACAGCACCTTGCTGAGATAGGAGCCTTTTGACCTTGCACAGGACTAATCAAATTTAATAGTTCATTATGTTTCGCATGTTTACTTTTTTAAATAATTGTGTCAAACCTAATTCTATATTTTTGTTTCTATTATGTCCTGTGTGAGATTAATAAATACTTTTTCTTTCTTTCTAACTGCCGAAACGTGGGTTACTAAGTATATTAGGTAAGTAGGTACACCTCTGCCTAACCCATTAGGGATGACAGGCGTGATGTTATATTATGATAAAGAGTTTGGTTTACAGTCAAGGAATAAACATCTTAGGTATCAGGTCATATTCAAATAAACAGCAATTGTAATGACTTAGTTGCCTTAATGGTCGTATACTTAATACTAGCGGACGTCTCGCGGTTTCACCCGCGTAGTAACCGTTCCCGTGGGAGTACGGGAATAAAATATAGCCTATGTTACTCGCTAATAATGTAGCTATCTATTACTGAAAGAATTTTTCAAATCGGTTCAGTAGTTTTTAAGTTTATTCGTTACATATAAATACAAATCTTTCCTCTTCTTTATTATATTAAGTATATCTATACTTAATATAATAAAAAGTGTAGTCAAAAAAATCGGCGAAAAGAATTATAGGAATATAAATAGTTATGCAACAAATGATGAAGGTGATTTTTCTATGAAAAGACTAATACTGAACCAGTGAGTGGTAAAATTGTACTTACTGATGAAGTCAATATTGTATCCAAAAAAAAATATCAATAATAATATAACGTACGGTCCACGGGAGGTCGATAGAAAGCCTATATATTAATAACATAAATTAGGTTGAAATCTTAATTTTTTTTTAATACTTTATCGGTTTAAACAAATTCAATTCTCATACGAACATACAGTCCGCTAACAATGAGATACAAAGTAATAAGTACGATAATACAAAACAATTTCCTCCAGAGTATTAGAAGTTATAATGTACAAACATGTTTCTTAAGCTTATTTTTAAATATATTACTTATAGCTTAGACATTCTCACTTTACAATCAACCTTCACATAAATATCTTCACCACGTCAGCTATACATTTACAACCCCAACCTAAAGACACCTGCCAGCCAGATAGCTCCACAAACATTAAACCGCAGCTTTCATACTCAGACCTCATTACTGTGAAAACAATGGCTAAAAAAAAAGATATAATAATAAATAAAAAACGGCGAGGGGCGGGGGTTATGCCGCGCCGCCCACGGCTCCACCCACACAAACAACATATAATTATTATTGTGTGGACGCGATGCGGTTTCATACATACACATACATGATGTGTATTATGTGAATATGGATGTAGTTATGATAATGTTGGTGTTGAATCGGGATTACGATGTAAGCTGTGTTAAAAAGTGGCTGGGTTTGAGGAAATTTTGTGGGATATGGACAGAATAGAGGAGCTCGTGGCTAAAGGCTTTAGGTTAAGCCGTGGTTACCTAGGTTGGTCTGTGGATGGGTGACCACCCATTGCATACCGAGTTTCCTCCGTGCCTCAGAAAGCACGTTAAGCTGTTGGTCCCAGCTGTCATTTGTAGATCTTTGACAGTCGTTACAGGTCGTCAGTGGCCCCAAAGTCTGACAACCAGTCTTGCCAAGGGGTAGCGTTTTACCCAGTATATAACATATTGGTTCGGGGAGGTTAGGTAGGTAGTCGCTCCATGTAATAAAGGGTGTAAAAAGACTCGAAACGTAACGAAGCCGGAAGGCACTTGTTCTCCCCGTCATTGCGATTTTTTTTTGTTCTAGACCATACCTGGGAACCTTCTAGTTACGGAGATATGTATTGGGGGTCAAAGTTCCAAGTTTTTCACAAGTTTTGTTTTAAATACATGTTTTTAATGTAAGAACTTTACTTTAATCACTTTCACGACCCCCACACTATTCAATCCATCCACCAGCACAATGTTTTGAGTGCTTTACATTGAGTTTTACCATAAAACGTGACTTTTTTCCCCAACAGAAAGTCATTTACCAGCAATAATTTTTGCGTAGGGTTACTTGGTTTGATGTACTGAATGCTTGTTTAACGGTTTCGTGAAGAGGCTGTTTACACCCTGTATACTGGTATTCAGCTGCATCCGGTTAGACTGGAAGCCGACCCCAACATAGTTGGGAAAAGGCTACGCAGATGATGATGACAGAATAGAGATTTTGCCAAATCTTAAGGCCGATTTCACAAGTTCAAAAGCTGTCAGGATCAATATTGCAGCTCTTGAACGAGTTTTAGATGTGCTCAACTTGTTCAGTTTCTTTGGTGGCATTTGCCCTAAGAAGGTAGATTCAAGATTATGATGGCAGAACCAGGTGGCCTACCATGACGTCTTAAAGCAGGATCGTTTTAATCGCGTTCCAGTGTGGGTAAGAAACGGAGCTATAGAGGACGTCTAGCGCCATCTCTTTCCCTCACTCGCACGCAATTAAAACGATCCTGCTTTAAGACGTCATGGTAGGCCCGCAGGTAGATTAATTTGGCAAGTCTTAGAAGGCATTATTATGGTCTTGGGATTTTGTAGTCTCAGTGGAGTAGGGCTAAAGCCAATTTAAGTTCCTAATCCATTATCATCATATAAGCACTTCTCACAAAGACCCCTGTGTCTCAGCAGTGGGAAATTGGGAATGTTTTCACCTAATCATAAGTATATTACGTATAAAGGGTGTAAACAGACTCTTAACCAAGCCGAAAGGTACTTTATCTCCCCGGCATTGCGATAATTTTTTAAATATTGGGGATTAAAGTTACAACTTTTTCACAAGTTTTGTTTTAAATACATGTTTTTAATGGAATATTTTTACTTTGAACACCACCACGACCCCCGTACTATTCAATCCACCCATCAGCACAATGTTTTGAGTGCGTCACTTTGAGTTTTACCGTAAAATGTGATTATTCATCCCAAAAAAAGAGTTATTTCCCAGCAATATTTTTGCGTAGTTACTTAGTTTGATGTACAGAATACTTGGGTGACAGCTTCGTGAAGAGTCTGTGAGTGTGAAAATGGCTTTATATGGTGTAAACCTTATACAAAACCATTCTCAGCCCATTGAATAAGGCCAGACCTTCTCTGTTATCTACTACATGATAGAATTGTAGTCAAAACAAAATTTGTATCCTATATTCCCAATTTTCTGTTATCATTAAAATCAAAGTTAACTTGGCTTAGATTTAGTCATATTAACGCTGTTATATTTAGTAGTGATGAAAGCCTGCTTAACTATTCATTGTTCAACGTTTTTATTCTCTTAGCTTTAAAAAGCAGTTATAAATAACCCCCTTATTGCCCTGACGATGTATTAATTTAAATAAATACTTAATTCAATATTCCGTCGCATCGTATCGATGGCGGTTCCACCTGTGCGCACTCGGGCGTTGCGAGCCCTTTTCCCGCCGTTTTCCGACAAAATGGCCGCCACGTGACTAGACTGGCGAAACGGCCTTATTCATTCATAGCCTTCAGTCGAGCACCGTAAATAATATGTGCTTTTAAATTTAATTGTGGGTTCGCTTTAATATTCACTTGTAGTTTATATATATATTCACCTGTAGTTTATATATATATTCACCTGTAGTTTATATATATATTCACTTGTAGTTTATATTACTTCATACTTTACTTACTTTTGGTTGGTTCCTACATGACAATAGGTACTTATGTGTCTTCATGTCTTTTTTTATATACTTACATAAATAACCTCACGCCTTTTGCCTAAGGGAGCTGGCAGAAACTTTAGTACGCCACCTGTTAGTACGCCACCTACGATCTTTACATACCTACTCCTTTTAAAATACTAGCGGACGTCACGCGGTTTCACCCGCGTAGTTCCCGTTCCCGTAGGAGTACGGGAACGTGAACTACACTCTCTCTTTACTACTCAGTAAAGACGTGGCTTTCTAATGGTGAAAATCGATCAAAGAAATTTTACAGATTGTAGTATATAGCTTGATATGCTGACGTCTGTACATGTAGGTACGGTCGACCAAGATATTTGGTTTACATTGTACAATGTTATTTTCATGTTAAAATGTAAACCCAATAGCTTGGTCGACCGTAGGTCGGTAGCGAGTAGCTACTAAGCACCTGCCCTTTCTGAAGAACGTGTAACGTGTAGGCCCGTTAAGGTCAGTTTATGGCACACATCTGCCTTGAACTTTAGTTTTGTTTTTTTTTGGAGTGTAACCTTTTTTTTTCGGATGGGAAATCATCAAATGACTCCTCCCGCTCTGGGCGGAGCAGGAGGGAGTGTCAGACTTTTACTGACTAAAACCCATCCATGTTCCTTCATCGCCCTTTGTATTCCGGAGCCACGGTATCTCTTTCGAACAGTCCCGCAGCCCCGGCAGGTTGGAGTTTAACCTCAGTAGAATAAATTCAATCCACAGACTTTATAGGAGTTAGTTATCCTGAATATCCAATCCGAACAAGAGAAACTTATATTGATTTTTCATGATGATTCACAGATTTCTCACTGAAATGATAATCTCAAGTACCTACAGCAGCACTACCCCACTTAATTTAAATACATCATTAAAAGTCTTTCATAAATTCAGATATAACTGACCTAGGTGATAATCTGTGCCTCAAAAATTCATTTTAAAATCTAATGGCCATTTAGCTTTTTACAGAATCGCTCTCTGAAAACGTTAAAAAGCGATTAGCATTTTCGTCCAGTCCTTTTTATGTTTTTTTAACCAACAGTTAATGTAAGGAGTACATATTTTTGCACTGTTTTCCAGTTGAAAGGGTACACGAGTAGCATATCTACTCGTGTGCTACTTACTACCTACTCTATTCCAAATCATTGAAAGTTCAAGGTTTAGTTATTTTAGTTGGTAAAATGATACAGCAATGTACAATGTAAGAAGCTTCCTCTCGTTCACTACTAAGTTTTCTGAGTCCAGAACCCCTGACTCATTGAGGAACAGTCTCGTATTAAAAAAAAACAATTCTACGCTAGTATTTCCTAAGGGCTAGACAGAGGCACATAAGTGCCAAAATGTGGAGCCCTAAGCCCCTTAGACCCATGGAATACTCCAGCTCGATGGACGATTTCCAGATTTGTTCAAAAAGTCTGTTAAAAAAGCATTGATATACCTAAACAGACTAGGTACTTATATGAAGCCTTTCATGCAACATTCTAAGATACACACCGCCAAAATCACTAACCCACATTCGTTAATTACATTAAAACAAATGAATTACTTATAACGAAAACCTAATCAAGTAAATGAACAGCCACAATAGTATCTATTTATCTAAATACCGGAGGAAAACTCCGCGGAGGCACGGGGGAATCGCGAATGAAATACACGTCATAGACGACATTTTTGCGATAAGGCAACACTGCGCCCGTTTTGTTTATGGTTAGGACCGCCATCTTGCGCGTCACGGCGGGAAATAGGGTAGCCATGTATTGTTCGCTTTATTTCTGTGTGGAAATATTCTTTTTTTTTATATTTCTTGGGTAAAGTGAGGTTGAAATAGCTGTTGGTAAATTTTATTCAGTTCAAGAACCACTTCATCTGACTGAAATACGCATACCATTTTTGATGCTGATGTCCTAACTTATGTAGGAAATCGAAACTGTGCCAACAAAAGTAAAATGCAGCAAAGCAAGCATACATATTATTAATGAATAATCTAACTGACTGAAATGGCCTTCGTATCCCAATTCTCAATAAATCGCTTAACACGCAAGCTTTTTCAAAGAAAAAAAACTAGTTTACAAACATAATTAACGAAACCACAATAAAACTACCAAAAAATCCAGCACCACGTTGAAACCCCATCCACAAAAACTAATTCAAACATACGAAAAACATTCCCATTTCGTTACGACATTAATTCGCGTACATTTCGCTCCCCGTAGACATTGAGTGACAGTAAATAGAGACATAGCCATGTCTATTATCTGATACCGATCTACACATACAGACTTCATGAAACATTAATGTCCCAGCATCCTGACAGATGGGCTTCTGATACAAACACATTTTACTCCCCATCTCTCCTCTTACAAACAATTCTCGACTTTATGGCGCCCTGTTAAGGGTGTGAGACAAGTTTTTGGAGTGTAGAGTAATGTTGCTGTTGTATTTCGAGGTGTCATATTCGTTGCGGTCGAGAAATGAGCAGCACGACGAATGTTGTGATGGTGTAGGGTTAAAGAAAATAGTTTTGGATGCAATAATTTTGAAAAAAAGAAAGATTTGAGTATTTAGATGTGTCATGGTCATCTAAGTGGCATGAAAAAGCATTCACACTGAGACGAGTGAACTTGCACGTCCCACATAGAACGTTAGATGCAATTTTCATAAAGTGTATAAATATAATCACGCCTGTAATTCCCGAAAGTTTAGGCAGAGTTGTAACTAATTCACCCACATTTAGCCAGTTACGTTGAAGTCCCGTGTAATAGGGGGCGAGCCTATTGCAATTAACTGGGCACAAATCCAGACTCCGTGGCTGCTACTGAGAAATTCCTAACGGAAAAACCCAATAACACTTTGCCCAACCTGTGAATCGAACCCGGAACGTATAAACTGTAGTTGACAATCAAATCTGCAAGATAGACTATTCAAATTTTATTGTCAACTAGCTTATGCTCGAAGCTTTTCTCGTTGCTTGGGTCGTAACTTATCCCTAGCCTATAACACTCGGGGATAATGTCCTATTATTCAAAGAATTTTTGGAATCGGATCAGTAGTTCCCACTCACCTCCTACATCCAAACTTACAAACATCCGAAATTTACCTCTCTCCTAATATTAGTATAGATAAGACAGAATTGTGTTACTTTTTTGACGAGGTTAGGCGAATCTATCGATTTTAATGCTTGGAATAGTACAAATTAACCCTGTAATAGACATGTTTTAAACGTCCATAGTCATTAGAATACCAAACACGGTATGGGACATCCCTAATCGAGCTAAAAGACTAGACAATGATTTATTCAAAACATTGTTATGTAAATATCATGAGTTTTCCCAGCACAAAGGTAACGGCCAAGCTTTTAAAATATTCATAAATTCATTATTTCGTTGTACTTTTTGAAACAGATACCTACAGAGCTTTGTTCGGTTTCGTGCTGTGTTATATCGTAATTTTTACAATATCTGTTTTTGCTTTACACAATACAAACCACACAAGTAAATTCAGGGAAACGAATTGTTAAGCGAATTGACTTTGACTTTCAACTTAAATCGTCCGTATATCACACTCATTATTTCACAGTTGGTTGAAATTAATGGTTGTTACATAGCCATGTCGTAGTTTTAATTTGCTACGAAAATTTAATTCTCCGATTTTACCTACAATTTCGTTAAAACTATTAATCAAGACAAATACAACTTAGAAATTCTAGCTAGTCTTATTTCCTTTTGTTTAAAACGCAGACTTTGGCTTGAGTAAAGGATCAGTCGAACTAGTACGGACAACTAGACACACAATTGACATCTGTCAAAAGTAGACTTCATCTGTCAAGAAGTATCTACTTCGGAACAATTTCTGGAAGTATCCTGTGTCCTCAGCTGGCCCGCAACTTAGAGCAGACCTTTGCAACGAATTTAAGTGGTATCGATAGCACAACTTAAAACATTATAATTTTAAAAGTGCAGTACTACTTTGAATTACTTATAAACAAAATAACATGCACAAAATAAAGCATAATAATGTGTTCGTCGCTGATCGTCAAAACATGCGCAAAACTAAACACACATACTTGTGTCGCGGGCCACGCTGTAAAAACACTCGAGCCCCGACGAGCACCCTTACTATGAGAACTCACACTCACTCGTAACTCACTCACTCATAGTTCACTCACTTTCTAATTGAACAAGCCGTAAGTTTTGAACGAAGCGTCTTCCCCGTTCATAAATTATTTTCGGATGTACACAAAAAATAGTAAGTAATCATTAGAAAATAATTATACAACTCGAAGGTATAGATTTTAATTTAAAAGATGATAATTGACTTTCTATTAAAAAACTGTGTGCTTTGAGAAAAAACAACACGTTTAATTCATGGTCAACGTAAGCTTGCTACGGCGTAGCAAGGTCTACGAAAATTGCTACGATGCCTACGAAACTTGTAGACGCTATCAAAAGGGGAAAAGTTATGTGTTTTCTAGGTACTTCTTTATTCTTATGATCTCTTCGTTTATTTTCAGTATTTTTTCAATGTCCCTTTTGGTTCTGGGGACGGATGGTGTCATCGAAAACTGTCACGCAGTGGCGAAGAAATATTACTGCGTTTACTGCCTAAAACACAATTTATTTCGCTGTAGCCAAATTATATTTACTTTGATATAGAATTATATCAAAGAGACCTCAACTAGACAGTTCTGACATGTCATCAAACAGTTTACAAAGACAAAGATAACTAGACCTGTATAAATTCTCCTTAAATAATTTCTATTCCATTCGAGTCATAACTTAAAAGCAACCTCGCGATAAGAATTGAAAATTCAAATTCATGTCGTTGCTAATTCATTAAAATGTATAATTCTGCGTTATCTTCAGGTGTGAGCTGTGACCCTTGCCAAACTAAAGTGCACCTTGTCAAAACCGGCTCGCTATTATTGGGCATACATTTTTAAGCTCCGATAACACTATCGCAGGCTGGGTTACGTGGTAGGCCGGGCCACGTTATCGTCAGTTTCTGCATGAACGCCCCCGTTACGGCTCCCCATTCCCCCTTTCACCCCACCAGCTTCCCCCATCGGCCTCCCAACCCCGGTAGACGGCAACGCGGAGATTTTGACACTTGAACATAATTTATTCGATCCTAAAATAGTTTATGTTATCTAGACCGGCGATATCTCGGGATTTAGATGTCTGTAAACTTTGTTGTTTGTTAATAATTATTTGGGGTTAATATAATTATGTTACGTGTGGTATGATTGGGTTAAATGTTAATGAATCTGGTAGGTAAAGCGACGTTATCATTTTCAAAAAATTACTTCAATAGGTAATATGCACGTAATTTTTTCTTCGCATAAATCAATAAAATACAGTACTATCAACCCAAGAAAAGTATTTAAAATAAGTTCTACCTACAGCTTGTCGCACAAAAATAATATTCAACTCCTGCAATTTTCTACGACAGTTTAAACGTCTGTAGCTGTCGCGGCCATGATGTGACGTCATTATCCACAATGTGCCTTGTTTACATCAATTTTTTTTGGCCTTAATAAAATAATGTGTTTATATATAAAAATTAATAAAATAATGTGTTTTATAATGTGCTATAATCAAGTAAGAATTGCAATAACAATAATATAATAAAATTTTAGTGAAACTTTTAGCACTTTTCAAATAAAAGTGTCTTTTTGACACAATGAACTTTGACGTCAATACCGGCGTTATCGAGGACGGTGTGTTTTTGACATTGCGTTCCGTTTCACCAAAAACATGCTACATAAAACAGTAAATTGTAAAATAAGTGATGTATTGATGTATTAGAAACTTAAACAAGTGTACCGCAACGTTTTTATGCGCCAATACAAGGCATTTTTCATAAATAAAAAGAATTTTGTATGCCATGCATATTCCCTATTGTCTAACCTTTGGAAATCACAGTCCGATATTTTTTTTTGTTTCCTACTCCTCCGCTATTCTATTCTGATTAATTTCGTTGCGGGATCCAAGATAGTTAAGTTTCTCTAGGACTTCGTCGAGCTTCCTTGTCTCGGCGCTATTCTAGTGGTCGCCACTGTTGATTCTGGCTATCAGAAGTTGCAGTGGTTTGGGAATAGTGTGAGGAGCTTGTCCCGAAAAAAAAACTCCGAAATTTTGTGTATTTTTCAAGTTTTGCTATTTGTTTACAAAATGAGACTCAGAAGCACAGAAACGCATCAACAAAACAACGTTTAATTAAGGTACTTAGCACTAAAAGTATGTAAACGTAAACGCCTTGATGCCTTTCTCATGTGACCTAACAGAGAACGTACATGGTAAGATATTTTGTGTGAGGACATTCAGCCGAGTAAGACAAACCACTATTCATGTTATAGCAAACGTTCACTTCCTGCAAGTGCAGTCTGACCGACTTAGGTTGACTAAGTTTTGTTGTACCTATATGTAGGTAGGCAGGCATTATACAATTGGTACAACTGGAAGCGGGCAGAGGCGTAGTACACAATAATATAGGCATAGGATAGGACTATTTGAGTAAACAGGGCCGGCAGGATTTACAAAGTTGAAGATAACGCTGTGTATAAATCAACATAAAACTTCGTAATTTATATTATTATGTTTTCATAGAACACATTCGTGTTTACATTTTTAGTGCTTTATTTACGTATTTATTTATTGATTGGCTGACTATTGTCGGATTTTAACGAATACCAATTAGTTTCGGACTTATTTGAATAGCAGTAGTAACTAGGTAGTCCACAATTAGCAGGCGAATGCCGAAACTCACCATAATGAACTAACTACGTAATAATCAAGATATTTTTTCAAATGAATGATGTTACCATGATTTTGTAACAACATTTTAGCTTATAGTTGTCCATGGTGTTTGCCCAATCTTTGTCATAGAGATCTATGCTTTGGAATGTGCAACTACACATAATTATAGCTTCATCTCTCTGTTTATAACTGACCGACTGCTTCCCAAACCTAAAATGTCTTGAGACTGGGTCATCTATACAAATAAATTAAATTGACTGTTTGCAATTTCAAAATAACCGCTTTTTACTAAATGCATATGAAGGTATTTACTAAATAAATAATACTGTACTTATAACAAAAAAAAAACATTTTTTATTTTTTGTCTGTCTGTCTGTTTGTTGCCGCTTAATCTCCAAAACGGCTGAACCGATTTTGTCAGGACTTTCACTGGCAGATATCTAATCTTCTTTTATTTTAGAAAAAGGATTAGGGCTCCGTCCAAAAAAATAAAACTCTTGAAATTGTTAACAAAATCCGATTCAAACATGGAAGGACAACAGGGAAGCAGACGAAAGTGGCAGGGCACAGCTAGTTTGAAATAAATGCTATGTGTTTGAGATTATTAATAAAAATATTCGTCCGGCGTCAAAAACCTTCAGTCGTACTATCGAGAGGACACACCGAGCGCGGCCGCTTCCTAACGGATTACCCACTGAAGGGACATTATAAGATATCGCGATATCTCATTGATAAATTATATCTAGATTTAAGATGGGGTTTTATTATTGCATGCATGTGTGGGAACTAAAATTTTATAACGAATACAATACTTACATACTGTAACCACCTACCCCTTACCTATAGAACTTTTAGTCCAAAGAACCGAGGAACTGAGTTTCATGGAAATCTGGAAAGTCCGCAAAGACTCGAAAGTTCCAGAATCGTTGTAAAAATATACCTATTTTTTTATAGATAAAACAGTAAGTAGTGCGCTACAATCACAGCAATTAGTATTTTCATAACACTTAAAGGATGATATCCGTGATTTTCCTTTGATACTATGAGCACCCATGTTATTCTCATGTCGATTAACACTTAGGAAACTATATACCATGTAGGTCAGCTAGGAGCCCTAGATAGAATCTGTGTGAACTACCTACAGCTTGTGTTAATAAAGCTTAAATCTGCAAAGCATTTAGTCAAAATGACAAAATCAAATATAATAACCCACAAAGCCCAAAATACACCATAAACCTCAAACACAAACAGTTATTAATTCAAACTTTTAATCAGGCTTTCATAATTGAATCCCACCACTCCCAAAGTTACGGATAACGCAAATTTACGACTAAGCAGAGCAAGATTAACATCGTTACTCGAATAAATCCGCGGTATCGGCCTGTTTGCCGAATTAAACCTCGCTTGTTCACTTTGTGGGCATAACTTTGCGTCTTCCCGACTGGTAACTAAGAGAGAGTTCTTAGAAACTTGTAATTCCTGTAAACGGTGTAATGTTATAGGATTTTCGGTGGTATTGTTGAGGTATTAATAGCTGTGGGAGATTAAAATAGAATTTGGAGGTTGTTAATTGAACTGAACATTAAAATGGGTTATTTTTAGAAGGTTAATTTTATTTTCTTTGGTGTGTATGGTGTGTGTGTATGTATGTAAGTGTAAATTAAGTTATATAGCTTTTAGCTTTTTATTTGCTTGATTTGCTTTTTGGTGTGTTTGCCGTTTCCTAGGCTTAAGCCTAGGAAACGGCAAACACACCTAAGAAAATAAAAAGCTAAAAGCTATATAACTTAATTTTAAAAAACACATCAATCAACTAACCCTGTCCAGCTATGCTCTACCAAAAAAAAAGCCTTGCTAAGTTTTGTCACAATACTCACGCCTACTGCAATCAGTCTAGATACTAAATTTCTGGCGAAAGATAGTAGCAAGTAGCATTGATGTCCTACACAGTCTTACAAAAGTATCAAAGAAGACGCAGACATTATTTTTATTTTATTTTTAATAATTTTAAGAAAACTTACAGCATACAAGTCAGTAGTAATATATCGAGGAAGGCCAATTAGAAGTTTGCACTTAAACTTGCATTGTCACTTACTTACTTATGTCTTCTGTGATTTTCAACTATTGTGAGTTCCCGATATTTCGACTCTGTTGCAAGCGCCATGGTCGCGGGATGACTGCACTGAAGTTTCCACTTATATGCAACCTAGGTAGGTACTTCAACCATGTATCGACAAGAATGCGTAAGCTCTAAATTGCATTAAGGAGGTATTCATCTACACGGTTGACTTCAAAATATTGTAAGTATCTACTAAATAATACCCTAGCCCACTACCTACTACCCTAGCCTATTACTGTCCCACTGCTGGGCAAAGGCATCTTCTCAACAGAGAAGGCACGAGCATTGATCACCACGCTTGCTCAAGACGGGTTGGCGATTTCAGACTTATATTAATTATAAGTCCAGGTTTCCTCACGAAGTTTTCCTTCAAAGATGTCTGTGATTTATGTCAATTGCATATTTTAATTTACCTATGGATAGTTGTCAAATTACAAATAATAAATTTTAAGTAAGTACCTACTTCCAATTTTAACTCTAGATTCTTGACTTATTTTTTTTTTGCTAAAATAAAAATGTTATATTATATAAGCCGGAGAGGTGATCTGTACCTCAGGATTTTCCTACTTCAGACACCTTTGATACCTTTCTCTATTTAAGATTGTGCATATACCAGCGCCTGTAATTTCTGATGTCGAGATAAATAAAGATTTATGATTATGATTATGTCCAAGATAAACTTAGAAAGTACATATGAATTGAAAAAGTCACATTGGGACTTGCCCGGATTTGAACCCACAAACTCATGCATGGCGAGGCCTTGGCCTTAGTATCTACTAAATTGAGAGAAATAATCTTAAACACGTGTGTCATAATAATTCCTTTGTTCACAGACGAGGAGCCACTAGAAGGACTGGAAGGTCTTCACTCAGACGAGACGGGGTCCGGAGACAACTCCAACGCGGGGTCCAGCGGAGCGGACGACGACGCGGCGCGACTGCGACTGAAGCGAAAACTGCAGAGGAACAGGACCAGCTTCACCAACGAGCAGATTGATAGCTTGGAAAGAGGTCGGTAAAGTTATAAGTTTTCTTAGACGTGTTTAAAAGTTCAAGTATATTTGGGTTAAAATTCAGTAACGCGGACTTTGCACACTGATGCAAAGATAAG
This sequence comes from Xestia rhomboidea, assembly GCA_963853795.1. Taxonomy (NCBI): domain Eukaryota; kingdom Metazoa; phylum Arthropoda; class Insecta; order Lepidoptera; family Noctuidae; genus Xestia; species Xestia rhomboidea. The sequence goes on along the minus strand of OY970770.1, from coordinate 8,244,333 downwards.
GTCATAACTTCGCTGGTGTCATGGCAGAACTGTCAGGAGATGTGGTGCAAGATGGAAGATGGGTGGGTGGGTGAAGCGTGATTAAAGTCATTATAGTTTAGTAACTGGAGAAAGTTGAGTCTGGTCGATGATAATAAAAACCCCGCACTATTTTTCGAAAGTGTTCGGAAACCCGACTAAAATAAGTAGGCATCCATTTCTGCTTTAACTATTTGGCGTGCTACACACACAAGCCAGGCGATAAAATCGACTATACAGGGTGTAAACAGACTCTTCACGAAGACGTCAACCAAGCATTATGTACATCAAACTAAGTAACTTTACGCAAAAATTATTGCTGGGAAACGACTTTTTCTTTTTGGGGTGAAAAATCACGTTTTACAGTTAATGTACTTGCCGCACTCAAACATTGTGCTGATGAATGGATTCGATTATCGGGGGTCGTGGAGGTGTTTAAAGTAAAAATCTTACATTAAAAACATGTATTTAATAAGAAACTTGTGGAAAAGTTGGAACTTTGACCCCCAATATCTCCGTAAATACAAGGTTCCCAAGGTATGGTCTAGATAAAAAAAATGATCGCAAAGACGGGGAGAACAAGTGCCTTTCGGCTTCGTTAAGTCTTTTTACACCCTTTATTTTGACATCCGGCTGTGCAGAACAAGGTCGACCCAAACGTGTGTAGCAACTTGCACCCTTTACATTTACGATTGACTCTTCAATTGCATATTTTTTTAATTTTCAGAATTCGAAAGAACACACTATCCAGACGTTTTTGCTCGCGAAAGACTCGCCGCCAAAATAGGCTTACCCGAAGCTAGAATACAGGTGAGATTAACAACTACTTGAACTTGCTCCCTATACCTAAACTTTAAGGTGAAAGCTCCACGGTAGCCCGCGAAATTCAAGTTTTCTTACGTTTTTTCCAATTTGCAGGTCAGAGTCAGGTTGTATGTTGATTAAAATATGATTCGCGGCTGTAAGACGTATGTAGTTACAGAATTATAATCATTAAAATCATCAATACAACCCTCTAAGTTCATGTAACTGTCAAGAATGGCTATTTCATGAAAAAGTCATTCTTGACAGTTACATGAACTGAATATGAATGTTTGATGATTTTAATGACACTGACCTACAAATTGAAAAAAACGTAAGAAAATTTGAATTTCGCGGGCTACCCTGGAGCATCCACCTTAAGTAGATACATTTACATAAACAGATAGCTTATCTTCGCATTCTTGTAGTAACTAACCTAGAGACAAGTAGAACGTTGTGCCTACCTACCAACACGCGTTAAAATTACATGGTGCAATAGGTATGTGTACCTTGTGTGTATGTAGGTACCTACATAAGGAACTAGGTAATTACGCCTGTGTATGCCCGGCATGTGTCCGGTTGAGTGATTTTATAGGCTATAAGTACTTACTTATAACAACACAAGAGGTAGGAACATACAATATGATGTAATTTGAAACGTGATTGTAGATGCATACCTACATAAATAGTAGTTCTGCGATAACAGTAGGTAATCATAAAACGCAACCTTCAGCGAACGCTCACAATCAAGAATACACCTTACCTCGATCCCCATTCATTAGAGTTTAATAATAATAATAAATATTGCTGCACATTACACACAGCGCCATCTAGTGCCACACTAAGTAACGAAGTTTGTGTCTTAGATACCAGATAGTTGATATACTACATACATACTTTTTTGTTTGTAAATAGGTACATACTTATTATACATATAAACATTCATGACTCGGAAACAAATGTCCATGCTCATCACACAAACATTTGGTCCTACCGGGATTCGAACCCGGGACCCTAAGAACGAAAGGCAGCCTCACCACCGCTGCGCCATTCGGGTCGTCAAAGTTTGCTGTCACTGAAACGCGTGTACAGTCGTGGTCTTTTTCGCCTAAATCATGTGGAGGCGTCGACGAAGAAGACGACGAAAGAAAGCGTCAACTTTGGCGCGCAAAATAACAATAACTCTCCTTGGCTTGCTTCGTCAGTGTGCTCGGCCGATCGGTATCTTTTCATTCATTATTTTTATACAAAGCCAACGGGGGGCTAAAGAGCGTTTCTATGTTGTAAGTGAAAGCAAAAATTAGCTTAGTGGTGATCAGGCGGATGTGTCCTCGATAGTACCTACCTACCAAAGTGAACACTGCTCTAATAACTGACATCATGTGCCATAACCCACATTAACCTTGCTCTACCTACCCTAGAGCACAATAAATACTTCTTCTTTCACTCTTTAATCTTTAAATTAGTATCACCAACAAGCCAGCCTTGTAAGGATCCTAATTGCCCCGTACTAGCGCGTCTCACGCGCTGTGTGTTAACCTAACCCGACGTTAAGGTGTGGTTCTCGAATCGTCGCGCGAAGTGGCGGCGCGAGGAGAAGATCCGGTCGCAGCGGCGGAGCCCCGAGTGCGGGTACAGCGGGGCGGCCCCGCATGCGCCGGCGCACCCCGCGCACCACCCGCCGCCCGCGCACCCCGCACACCCCGCGCACCCCACGCACCAGCCGTATCAGCCGCCGTTGAATGTTGATACTTACAGGTGAGTTGCATTGCACAATGTGTGGCTTCCACGCCTGACTCCGTACAAAAGTGGAGTAAAGATACTTTATACTACACCTGCTTATATAGAAAGTACCTTGATACTTTATCAAATTTACGGTAGAAAGTACGTCATTGCATATCGAACAAATATGCGGGGAGAAAACTGAGCGGGAGAGAAAAGTGTATGAAAATCCATTTCTTACGTGGTTTTTCTTTTTTAATTTTGGGTAAGACTATGCGCCGGTAACCTAAAAATCAAAAGCCAAAGAGTTTTTACAGTGAGTTTTTATCTCCAAGTTTGCAAAATGACACTGGCCACTAGCTGTGTGTTGGATGGTGTCGGGCTGGCAGTGCGACCCTGCGGCGGCAGAATAAACAATTTGAAAAAAGAACATGTGAAAATTGCAGACGCCATTGGCGCCATTTTCAATTTGTGTGTTGTTTGAGGATTCAGTTTTCGTAGAATTTATTTTCCTCGTAGGTGTAGTATAAAGCACTATGTATCACTCGAGAGAAAGTGCGATTCCCGATCTCGGGTGTTTTAAAGCCCTCGCCTACGGCTCGGGCTTCAAACGACACCCTCGACGGTAATCGGTCACTTTCTCCTCTCGGTGAACAATGTACTATTTTTGTTCTTTCTTTTTTGCGTTGGTTCCGATTTTGACCACGCACCAAAAGATCCTTAGCTGTAATAATACTTCTTATATCTAAAGTTCACAAAAATAACATGTAAAGTCCTATGTTCCCCAGCCCGCTGACCCCCATGGGGTACGGAGGGGGTATGGTGCCCGAGACCCCCGTCTGCGACACGACCGAGGCTGAGCTGTGCAAGAGCGGGTTCCTCGGGTACCCGCGCTACGAGCTGGGGTACAGGCAGCACCCACATCCCTACGTCAACCATCACGGTTACCAGCATGAACCGGCATCGCCTCCACCAGGTAAATAATTTAAATACCGGGTTAGTACGACCATAGTCTGGGTGTGGAAATGAAATACGTACCTAATTATCCAATTCCTATTCGAAGGATATTTGCAAGACATGAGCACTCCTTGATCCTGATTGAACTAGCTGGTGGGATGTTAGGCAAAGCAATATTTCGTTCGCTTACTATCCTAAGGGCCAGACTACCAAAACGGAGACGACTGGAGCAGAGAGGACGTACAGAAACCGACCAATCACATTGGTTGAAATCTACATCGCATTTCTGTTCTCCTCTGTGATTGGACGAATCTTGCTCATCTCCGCTCCGCTCCTCTTCGCTTTGGTGCCCGGGCCAACTTGCGAACAGTCCACTACAAACCATACAATTTTCTTATTTCAGAGCTGGGCGGTCTCCTAGGCACAGGGGTGTCGGTCCCACTAGCAGTGCCCGGACAGGACACCCAGCAGTACTGGTCGCGCCTCCAGTGACCCTGGTGGAACTAGCCGAGCACATTACAGCAGTACTCACACGCTTAAGGAACTACCCGGTGAATAAGCGGCCATTTTGGATTTGGTAGCAGTCAGGGCTGCGATTGGTTTATGATTACTCACTTGTTCGAAACTGGAAGGCGCCCTCTGCCGGCGCGAACACGCGTTATGCTTCGGCGAAAAAAAACGACCACGACGAGACAGTCGTGCGACGATCGCTTTGGTTAGAACGTGGCCTGAAACTGAACCTACCTCTCAGATTGCTTAAAATATGTACTTATTGCATTTCTCGTACACACATTATCTGTTGCCCGGTTTCAAAACGGCTCAATATTTTAATCGGGTAGTGTATTTCTTTATGCCGAAGTATATAATATCATGAACAAAATGTATTCAGTATTTTGTTAATGAAGATTTTTTTAGTTTATGGCACGTTATTTGCGGTCCACTCGGAAAACTTTGTATAAAAAGAAGTCTTTATCAGACATAATGATACAAACAACATAGATTGAAAAAAGGATAAAGAAAATGTATCAAGGAAGTCGAAGGTGACGCATGCCAATTTAAAGATAGTAAGAAATTTCTTGAGTTTTACTAATAATTTAACTGTACGCTATGTTTTCAATTTACAAATACTTTTTTGTACTTATGGTGATATTTTTTAATCAACTTAATAGGCATGACGACAGTATCAAAAAATGGCAAATCTATTTAGTCCGTCAGTTAGAGTATTGGAAATTAATGGACACGTATTTTTTGATTTTGTAAATCAATGAATATTGACAAAGATAAAACGCATCAAAACTCGGGAGTGGGGGCTCGTGACGTCAGAACTAGCTAAAAATTATACCATGGCGTGACGTATTGAGAATTTTAAAAGCGTCGTATCTTCGTCAATTTTGGTTTACGTAACAAAAGAGAAAACACGGGTCAAATTTTTTTTGATAATCTAAGTGACGGACTAATTAGTTTTTTTTTTGTCGTCTCGCCTATTTGTACAAGAGAATAAATAACATACCAACTGATGTAACATGTATAGTATAAAGAATTAACATATCCCCTAGTTGCCACAAAACAGGACTTCGAGCACAAAACTTAGGCTCAAATTGTATTAAAAATTAATTAGAATATTTCATTCAAAATATTAATTAATAAATCTCTCATAGATTTTCTACATTACCGTTATCGATGCACATGTAATGTTGTATCTTTAGCTTTAACTTTGAATGAAATAATTTAATATTTCGGTGTAAGTGTTAAAAATATTTTAATAACAATTAGTTAATAATAAGATTAACGTTAAATAAGTATTTAATTGTGTAAATTTGTTGTAAATGTTTAATTAACAATGCTGAGGTTACATTATTATTTGTGGAATTTCTAACAGATATGGCTGAATATTTTGTAGAACCTTTGCCTTTTGTATTAACATGTGAATAGTAGATACAAATCACTTTGTTTTACCTGATTTTATCTGGTTATCTCCAAACGACAGAAGTCGTTTAGGGACAAATTTTGTAAAGAATCCTTTCACATTAAATTCTTAAAATTATTGTAGCGTAGATTTTTTTATGAGAAACAGGGCTTGCTAGTTTTAAGTACTTACTAAAATGTAAATAGTTACTTTCGTGTAATTGTTCATTGTGATTATCCCATTGTAAATGTAATAAGCGCGCAAGTATGATATTAACTTAGATCTTTTTGGTTAATTTTTTATTAACGCCACCCTAATAGAAAAATATTTTTTCGAGTATTTTTTACATTTGTATTGCTTTCAAAATTATATTTTGTAGCTGTTAATACCAAAATTAGCGACAAAGTTTCATGTTTCAGCTTATCATAACAAAAAAAAAATGATATTAGTTACAACAGCATTAGCTTGAATCAACTTCAAGGTGTTAATTTCGAATTTACAGTTAGTGTTTAATGTGTATATGTATTGATTATAAATAAAAATGTGAATAATTGTGTGATGTCGATGAAACGTTTTAATAACATTATATGAATACACTTTTGGATCAAAGTATTTTGTTGTTTCATTTGGGCATAGCTGCGCCATCTATGTGACGAAAATGGAGTTTCTTGCCTACATAAGACTAGGTTTATTTCTAAATAAAACTTCACCTTTTAGCAAAATTATTGTAATATTTCAATAGAATCAATTAAAGCTTTTAACACTACAGTAAAATGAACAAAATACTAAAGATTTAGCTCTCCTACCTATAAAAATAAGTCACATTATTGCTTGTCACGTTGGTAAATACTACTTTGTGTAGATATTTTCATAAACCTAATATATATTGCTAATATATTGCTGATAATAATCTAATTATATTAAACAGGCAACTTTTGTACGAGCATCTTGACTTAACCTTCAAAGCCAAGTAACTAACAATAAAACGAGAATCATAAATCATCATCAAGCAAACTATCGATGTCATTTATAATATTGTTTGCTGAGCTGTCTATCTTATTCAGTTGTTGGTGACAACTAACTACCACGTCCGGCATGACCGCGTTCTTGCTTAAGTCCAAGTCGAGATCTGCCACGGTAATATCACTTTCGTCCTGATCTTCACTTAAGTCCACAACGTCTATTGGTTCTCCTAGTCTAGTGGTTTCTAAATCTATAATTTCACTATCCGAATCTACCTTATCTAAATCTACTGAATTAATCTCATTCAGTTCTACGCTAACAATTTGTACTTCTGAGTCAGAATCATCTGTTTTGTTAAAGTCTAAATCGTCGTACTTAGGTTCATCTGCACTTATGTTTGAACTTGAAAGTCTGTTTCTTATAAGTCTGGGCTTAGCAGTTTGTCTGGTAAGTTTTATCCTCTTGAACTCGTAACAGTTGTCCACAAGTTCGTCTTCTTGAATTTCGCAGATGTCACTTTGCTCTGATAACGTTCGTTTCCTATCGTTGGCATTATCACTGGGCTTCCGGTCAACTTTAGCGTGATTGGAAGCCGCAGGGGCACTACGGTCGAGCTTCTTATACACAACGGAGTTGCTTCTAACGACTTTGAGTATCTTATTGCCCGAGGTAGTGATAGTTTCGTGTGTAGAGAGCTTTCTTTTTCTACTAAGATTGAGTGTGATGGGTTTAGTGTGTATGATGGTGTCGCTTTTCTTCCTAGCCCTGATCTCGTCCAGGGAGAGTACTTTGAAGTCGAGCGAGGCGCGTCGCTCGGAGGCCTGCTTGCCGGCCAGCTCGTCCAGCGACAGGCGCTCGTACTTGGTGGCGAGGTTGGTGCGCACCAGCTTGACCTTGGGGTCTGGCGGCAGCCCGTCGTAGCTGTAGAAGGCCGCGGCCTCCGCCTGTATTTTCTCAAGAAGCAACATCTCCTGAGACTTAGTACGAGATCCTTTGGTCGCGTCATCAGGCGTCACTGTCTTAGTGGGCGTAGACGAGGGTGCGCTTTCATTATCCGACTCTGCAAGAACACACGAACGAAGTGCTTAGTCGGGCGCAATAATCGAAACATTCCAAATGATTTTCGTAATTAATTTTGAAGCGACCCGACGGGCAACTTGGCAACTTCGCGGTGTGTTCTCGTAACGTCAATCTGAAAGCGACTCTCGTAGGGGCGGTCAAAAATAATTACAAAAATCATATTACGAAACATTTTTATTTACTCGTTGGTATATTAAACACAATTTGATTAAACAAAGCCAAAGTATAATTCTGTTCCGTTACGAGTTCCTATATCAGTTTGAATATTAATTAGCTTAAATGAAAGGTACTAGACACGCGTTACTAATAATAAACATATTTTGAAATTCTTATTATAAAATAAGACTAAGATTAACATAACAACAACCCCGTATTATTTGAAACAAGAAACTATCAGTAGGCACTCGTGACAGTTGGCAACGCGGCGACACGCGCAGGTCACTAATCATATTCCCTCCGTCAACCAAAATGTCATGGAACACAACTTGTAAGTATCAAAAGTGCTGCATTACTAATTTCATTACATTTACCTCACTTTCGCACACATATACAAATCTTAGAAAATTCATTCGGATTCATAACCGATCGTGGTCAAATGTGGATGACAACTTTGACCTCAGTGACTAAGTTCAAACCCTCCTTACGATCCCTCCCGCCGACATCAACTAATTATACTCAGCGAAGACAAAAACATATTAAAAGGAAAGCGTTCCACATTCAACTAAATCGGTATAAAAACATAGTAGTCTATGCCGACATCATCATGAAATGTCGTACGATGAATCCGAACAATCACGTAATACATAATGTCTACTTTCAAGTCTTTTTCCAACAATTTTATAAAATAGCTGCCAAAGAGAAGTATATAGAAATAAGTAATTACGTAGTAAAGTTAATACATAGATGGTGATCCGTTCCATAATCGCAGTACATTTCACAAAGACTCGAGCGCTATAAGTGTGACAGAAATTTAACTGTCTAACATAAAACATTAACATTCCAACAATTAATCTAAAGGTAAATAAATAGTTTTATTAGTATAAAAAGAGACAAGACTACAACATTACACTAAATATAAAATGTATTGCTACAGTTACGAGAGAAACCAATTTGCTTTTTTTTTTCAACAGCTGCCTCTGAAAGCAACCATCCACCTTTTGTACTAATTCATACTAAAATTATATTCCTAATAACGTTTCAGTACACTTTTCCGCTAATTTATATAAAACTTATAATAATTTTACCTCCCTTTTTTAAACAAACACCAAGAATTTAAAGAAAAAAACAAAGATGTGTGTAAAAACTGAGCATGTTAAAATAATATAAGAAACCTCCGACTTAATCTATCCCCACCAATCGAGACTATGTTATTTAAATATTGATAAATAGTTTTTATACATAAATAATGACTAGGCGTACCATGGACCTTAACGCGAACCGATTCTTTATTTATTCTTCTCCTGTTCACACTTTTGCGATTTTGTAATAAATATAGGAACTTTACTATCAGTGCAAAGAATATCAGAAATTAATCCATTTCCTTGCCACATTGTTTTACAACAAATATATTTGACTAATCGCGTTCAATAAACATACCAAAGTGCTATTCGTAGATATCGGAAGCGTTACCAGATTTTACCAAAGACCGCAAACTAAGCAATCGACTGCTCTTTTTTTGTTAGCTTATCTCTTTTTTAATCTTTCTAAATTGGTAATATGATCTTAAGCACGATTTTTTTTTTGTTATACGGAAATCACAGCTTTGAAATGCATGCGACTTATAAAACTGTGTTTCCCGTTGTGTATACCTAGAGATACATTTTTTTTTATCATTTTATTAGCTCTATCTAAATCTCACGGTGCGAATATATAAAGTATTGGGGGCAGGTAGCAGTGGGTACCTTTATAAACTGCCAAAGCCCCTTAAAACATCCTACGTACTAACATACAATCAATTTAAAGGCATAAAGCTGTTTTTTTTTTCATTTTTTTTCCCCTATATTAATGAGTTACAATAATCGTGTATATATATTTTTATTTGTATTTTATATGTTATTAAACCTATTTATTATGTACTTTTCTATCATAGACAAAGATTATATCAACATCTATTTAAAAAAGTATTGCAGTGATATTTTGAGAGAAAACTGAATGTTTTTTTCTTAAAATATGACTGTAACTGTCTATCTATGTGATATAAATTGTTATATAACGATACAGTAAATGAAAAAGCGAGAGATATTAATGAATCTAATTAGCTAAGATATGAAAGAGATTATATTCTCTAATTTATTGCACATACAAAAATACCAACGTCGCTTTTTCTCCACATTATTTCTTGAATAAACTGTGAGAAAGAGAGCTATCAATAATTCATCGTGAGTCAAATATAATCTCACTTTGTTTAATCATTGTCTATGGTATAAAAAAACAGCTAAACATTGTCTAAGTTAGAGTCAACCAAAAGCCGTCTCTTCCGGCAACATTAAAAAAAAAACAATATTGTATTTCGTTAAATTAATTTTGGATCCAGTTTCTACTGTAACCGCCCAAACTGTTTAAATCCACACCCACCATAATAATATTGAATAGAAAAATGACGAAACTGAATCCAACTATAACTATACAATAAATACTATATTAATTGACTATTGGCGAAATAAAAACAATAATAATACCTTCCATAAACAGGTGTTAAGATGTCGCGTCACGAACTGGGAGAACAAAAGAAATGTATTTTCTTTCTACAAAAGTTAAAATTAATAAAGCGGCAAGTTGGGACCCACCCGCGTAAAAATATATAAACAAAAAATTCCCACTTCGCTAGCGACAATAAACGTAGGAAAAAAATCTTAAGGTGAATGCGCCAGGGTGGCCCGCGAAATTCAAATTTTCTTACGTTTTTTGCAATTTGCAGGTCAGTGTCAGGTTGTATGTTGATTAAAATATGATTCGCGGTTGTAACACGTATGTAGTTACAGAATTATAATCATCAAAATCATCAATACAACCCTCGAAGCTCATAAAGGTATATGAATTTACTTTTTCAAGGTCAAAGTCATTCCTGCACCTTTATGCGCTTCGAAGGTTGTATTGCTGATTTTGATGATTATAATTCTATAAGTGCATACGTGTTACAGCCGCGAATCATATTTTAATCAACATACAACCTGACACTGACCTGCAAATTGCAAAAAACGTAAGAAAATTTGAATTTTGCGGGCTACCCTGGAGCATCCACCTTAACCAATAACATGTGAACAAAGTAAATATATTTTTTTTAAAGTAATAAATCTAACACTTTCTCGGTCGTTTTTTTTTTACATAAGTATGTTTTCTTGGCACAACAAAGGGTTTAATTCTAAAAAATAATATTGGAACCCTTTCAATGCGACCTCGGACCATGAATTTGACGAGAGGATCTAGTGAGTAGTGCCATAAGTATACATAAAGCATAATAGTGTTATATTTAGAAAACAAAAACAATAAATGAGCGTTTGAAATTTAACATCGTTAATGCTTAACCCTACGCACACCGCCCATAACATGACAATGCAGAGTTTTCAACTACCGAATTATTATAATAATGCATGTTAGGCCCGCTGTCCACTGAAGCGTATCATCAATCAACTCTGGTGTAAGGACATAAACAGCGAACCGATTTTCCACGTAGAAAGAAGAATGCGTTCAAGCAACACATAACAAGTCTTCCAAGTTACATGGGAATAGGTACAGGCAGTGCATTGTATGACTAAATTAAATATATAGTGCCGTTTACACGTTGGGACTTCTTCACGAAGTCATTGGACGCGCTTCAGTGGACAATGAACCCTATGTTAGAATCACATCGCCAGTAAGCGGTGGCTCAAACATTAGACTTAAGAGTCAAAGAGCCGTGATATCTAAATTACGAGCATATCTCTAAATGTCTATTGAAAACTCAAAGTGCAAGTACATAGTATTATTAATTTTACTTTCGGCTACAAGATTCGCTAATAACATCATTTGGAAAGACATCAAAATTACATTACCGTCAAACAAATCCAAAGTGTCCATCACGTCATGTATATTAGTTTATATACCTAGCCGTTCACTTTCCAACTTGCATATCAAAATTATACATTTATACGATTGCTTTTTATATCACATAAAATCATGACGCATAAAACTTGCTTGCAATCCTTTATCCAGTGCTCTTAAATAGAAAATTGTAAAGTACAATGCCACATATGGAGAATATTCATACTACATAATAATATACTAGGAAACAATTCACCATCAAATAGCTTTAACCCACTTTTTCCTTAATTTATTTTACATCACTGGTCCGAATTTAGTCCAAACTTACAACTTATTTTGATGGCTTTTCAAATTAATGACAGCAAATCGAGCCGTAAGCCCCAATCATACAATTTGAGAAGTCTGTTTGCTATCGCCGCCCGAGTCGTCATCATTGTTGGTTCACACATTACACTTTTTCCCCATCAATGACGCGAGTCCAAAGCATTTCTAGAAGATTCCATTTGTAGCACCACATCACTTAGTGGTAGCTCTAATCACAACCGTAGCACGATCCTTCATTAGTTATACAGAAATAGTTTACTTCTATAAATTAATCACTTTTTCTAAGAACCATCAATTCACACAACCATTGCTTTGACAGCTGCAATCGTAATTTCAACCATAGTTAAGATTGACTTTCCACATCGAATTTCCTATACCGTTTTTTTTCTTTTAGGGACCGGTCCAAACCTCTTCAAATGAAACACTAGTTTCCTATACCAACACATATTGTGAAAGATTGCTTACTTGGAGACTTCTAGGTCTCATTAGCAACAAAACTTCAAAGGAAGTATAGCTACCTTCTACATCGTCTTTAACAACATCAATAGTAACACCGAACACAACCATAGCTTGCTGTGGACCGGCTCCACGCGGTTGCGTAGTATCACTCAACCAACATAACTTGAGACCTTAGGGTGGCGCTGCTAGTTTAAAGAAACGTCATCCACTTGTTAAATCCAGTACATTCAAACGTAGTTTCGAATTCCACTGCGGTTGAAGTTATGTTGGTCAAATAGTAGGTGGAATCTTCTAGTGCTTAGCTGGTTGGTTGTTGTTAGTTGTAGCGGGGGTTCGAGTTCTCAAATCGTCTGCTGGGGGCTTAGTACATGTAGTTTCAGTAGAGGCGCATACCTTCTTCGAAGTTGACGACAAGAGGGTCGACGGGCATGGGCGCGTAGGGGTTGGCGGGCTGGTCGTGCGCGTGCGGCGGCAGCACGCGCCGCCCGCTCAGCAGCTCGCTGGACGCGGGCAGCACGCCCAGGATGGCCGAGTCCAGCACCACTGCTGGGGGACGGAAGCCTTGTATATCTTATTAGGGAAGCTCGGAAACGTCATTATAAAAGGTACTATATGTGGAGCAAACTTTGCTACAAGAGTTACGAGGATAAGAATGGATATAAAAAAGTTAAAGCAAAAGTTATATATAGTTACTTAATGTTAGCATATTGCAAAATCTTATTCAACAAAAATAAACTTGAGTGTGGACGCACTATAAGGCAAAAACAGTCATGAAGACAGGAACATTTCCCCCCCCCCCCAATACTGACTCGGTGGTATGTGCTTTTATTTTATCCACCTTTAACTAAGCAAGGGTACTGTTTGTAATTTTTTAAATCTAAAACGCGATCTGTTTTTCTTTTATGCAATAATTTGAATAATTACGCTGACATAGTCACATGTGTATAGTATTAAATATGTTTTCCGCCATGTAAACTAGGCTATACCATGCCTTATTAAACGCATTCATACAGCAGATTTGTTATCATATTCAAACATAAAAATGATTTATATTGCGTGTATTTCTATCTAACGTGACACATCAACATCACACACGAACGGTAAATTAAACTTGGAACTATGAATGGTATGAATTCATAATTGCATAACATTGCCTGTTTCCTTGGGATAGGTTGTAGCAGAAACTACTGAATACCATGTCAAAAAATCTATGGTATCATATTGTTCAAAACTATAAGGCTTTGCCTTTAAGCCAAGCCGCGTGACAATCTTGTCGGCAATAAAGTCATTGAGGCGTCACTTTTATTTTCAAACATTCTTTTACCACAATTTTTTTTCAAGGCCACATTCATTCATTACATTCTTACTCTATTTTTATAACATACGCAAGTTATGAAAAAAGTAGGCCATATACCCAGATAGTGGAGGGTCAATGTCTGGCAGACAACAGCCCAACGGTTTATGTCGGACCATTTCAAATGTTGTTAAAGTGCCAGCGATAATGGCTTCATCTACAACTTTTTAGCTGAATAGTTTTAAGATTTTCAATCTGTCCAGGTGGTTTAGTGTGGAGCCACCACTAAACTTTACGGGAGGCTATTCGATGTCGGTACAAATCAGTTAGATAAGCTTCCAAGGTCATCCTAAAATATAAGCAAGAGTGTTACCTTGGCGCTGTTGCTGCCACAGCAGCGGCACGGGCGCGGGTGCAGGCACGGGCGGCGGTACGCCCCCCATGGGCGGCTGCTCCGCCGACACAGGCTCCGGCCCCACGTTCACCGACGTCGGCACTTGCTGCTATTGGGAACGACGGGGGAACTTTACTTCGTGTGTCTAAGTAGCATTTGTTTTATGTGAAGTCAGACTAGCGCAGATGACGGGATAGCCATCAGAATTATTTTCTTTTGACAGAAGGCCATTTTATTTGTGAGTTGAGTGGTCCCTTTAACATGGGGTTTTATCACTCATGGCTTCAAACTTAGTAGTTTTTGAAATATGCGTAAACCACCACCTTAGCATAATGGATTTGATAAGGGTTCGTCGATCTTATTGAGATGAGTAGTCCTTTATGCATTGAATGCCACCAGCACTTACGGCTCTTAAATTGGAACCTGTAGCCAGTTATTGACAAAATATGTGAAGTCCAATGAAGGGATTCTGCTGTATCTTCAAAAAATGCAGATAATAAGCAAAAGATGAACAAAAATGTTACTAAAATGAATTTCAAACTGTTATGATTTACTTAGTTACAAACAAGTTATAAGTATTAAATGTATTACCTAGTAGATGTTAGTGTGTGTAAATTTAGTCAGATATACACAATACCTCTTTAGTAGCCAGGAAAACTTTCAAGGGTGATACTTTTACGTCTTTACTTGCAAAAAACATTATAAAGTTTGGTTAACGACTCAAATTTGTAAATGGTAAAACAGTCCATTTTTTTTGTGGTATTAATAGACGAGTATCACCCCAGAAAGTTTTCCTAGTTCTCTAGTAAAAAAGGCACCGTGTATGGCGTGTAATGTATGTGTTGTCTCACGGGTTGAGGCGGCGCCGGCTGGCTGGGCGCGATACCATCGGTGCGCGCGTCCGGGTTCTTGTGCATGAACGGACAGTGGATCTTACGACAACCGCCCGGCTGGTTCTCCCAATAGCATGGGATCTGCTTGCGGTTTTTCTAGAATGTGACAATTTGGTCTACTTATTAAAGGTTCAAAAAACTTACATCTTCTTGAAGAGCACGCAGCCACCGCAGCAGCATTTGTCAGTCTATTTTGTAAATCGGAAAATTCCAAGATAAAGCCGGGCGGTATTGTTGTTAAGTTTTTAGCTAGATATAAGTAACAGCTGATTTCTTTTTCATTGACAGAACTGATAGCTAAGCAAAATCGCGAAGCATACAGAGTGAAAAACAATAAATAAATAACAAGGATCAAATCTAGCCTACTCAGATCTACTCCTAGTTTATGTTTTCGAGATGAAACTTAAGCAGTCATGATTAGCTGCCAGCATTCTAATAAATGTGCTGACATATCGACAAACTCGCACCATACTTACTCACACCATATTGCTGTCGCTCGCACGTGCTTTTTAACTTTTTGAACGCCATTGTCACATATTCGTGACAAAAAAGCGCGTGGACTGTATGCCAAACGACACAATTATATGTGACAAAATGGTAGCTGTAATTGTGGCTGTGCGTGCGTTTATGCTCTGGCGTTCAAAAGTTCAAGCAAGCAAGTCCCGTACTCACAAAAAACACACAAAGATATAGACGCCGCCTTAGACAGACGTCACAATGACATCCATTTTCTTCTGCATATAAAAAAACCTCTAATACCAATAACTAACTTAATCCTCAGTATTTAAGATAAGAAATAAAGAATTGCCTAACATCGTGTAATCCTTATCAATTATTTATGTACATATCTTGATATGATTGATTAAATGCCGCCTTACTGGACTAGTGACCGAAAGAGCGGTTAATACTTAAAATATATAAGTTCAATGTTTGTAGTTCAAAGTCAAATGTCGAGTTCAATATTGTTGAAGAGTGGCTTAATTATGTATGTGAAATTATTAATAGCTGCATGCAAATTTAGAGGTTTTCGCCCGTGGGCCCGGACTCCCTTACTCCCTGGAACTTCCAGGGAGTAAGGGACCACGAGTATTTTTTTGCTCGTAGTTCCTTCAAGAAATATACAGGGTCTAAACCTCCTAATCACGAAGCCGTCAACCAAGCACTCTGTAAATCAAAATAAGTAACTTTACGCAAAAATAGAACTCAATGTAACGCCCTCAAAACATTGTGCTGATGGATGGATTGAATAGTACGGGGGTCGTGGAGGTGTTTAAAGAAAAATAAAAATAAAAGTAAAAATCTTACATTAAAAACCTGTATTTAAAAAAAAAAAAGTTGTCAAAAAGTTGGAACTTTGACCCCCAATATCTTCGTAACTAAAATGTTCCCAGGTATGGTGTAGAACAAAAAAATGATCGCAATGATGAGGAGAACAAGTGCCTTTCGGCTTTGGAATTAAATTGTACTTAGATATTTGAAATGCAGTCATTAGACATTTTTATTCAATTTTATGTCATGTTTTTACATCAATATAATTACATTTGTGACAGAAAGTGGGTGTATTTTTTTATCCTTTAAGGGCGGCATGGGCACCGGGCCGTAGGCCCAAGAAGGAGGCCGGCGGAGGCCCGGCACTTCGGGGACAGAAGTCAAAGAATCTTATTATTTAATATGCGAGCGAAGCAAGCGCGCGTCATAAAACCTCCGTGGTCCCTTCCAGACACTACGAGAAGGGACCACGGGCGAAATAGGAAATTTTGTTTTATTTTTATTGTACCAAATATTTATTTGTGGAAATGAAACTTATATACATATAAGTAGGTTCCCTTTAAGCTTTTGTTAGCAACAGGTTCATATTTATAAAGAAAGGCTAGGTTTGAGCACATAAACTCCACTAGTTTTCTAGTCAAACTCAAACTCAAATCATTTATTTCAATTAGACCCTTCGGCACTTTTGAATGTCGAAAATACAAAAAAAGCAAAGCACAGTCACAAGGCATAATAACTTGAGAAAGTACTGTAGTTGCCCATACAGTTTATCTGGTAATTAGTTATGGATTTTAGCTCATCATCATCACAACCACTTTAGTTTGTATTGTATGTCATAGAATATAAATGTTCACTCTAATTTCTTACACATTGTCTCTAACCTATATGCTGACCAAAATACAAACAACCAATTCTATAGGTTGACTTGTAAACTAGTATTTATTTCAGTTAATCCATTGGGCATGTTTGAATTGCCTTTAAGAAATAGAGATCGCTTTATGTAAAAAACGGGAACTAGAAAACAGATTTAATGCAACTTAAACCAAGTTTTAAAAAACTGTAATTCTCTACAAAAACCTTGGGTGAACATAAGTGTAGTGGTTACATAATCTCTGATAATTGATTATGTGATGTAATTAATTTCTAATACTCAGAGATAAGGCATTAGACACTATTTGCACAGCTGTTTAGAAAGATTTGTTAATCCAGGGTAGAAGAGGCACTGTACAAACAGATAACACATATTCAGTAAATCATTCTGAACCCCCCACATACAAAATTTTCATCGGCTTTTTTTTTCCTACAAAAGTGCAATACCTACATGGTCACAACTGTTTTATTTTGTTTGAAAAATGAGTTGAAAAAGTGGGTTTCTGTTTGTTTGGTTTGTCTCTTCAGCCCTGTATTAGTCAACTTGTATTCAAAACTTGACATGTGTGGCTGGCATTTTTTAGAAAGAAAAAGATAAATTTCCAAAGGCTGATTTTTGAAGATTGATGGTTAGAATGTACGTAACGGGGCACAGAAAAACACGAGTTTTTTTTTGCCAAAAAGTTTTTTTTCGCAAATCGTTTATTTTCTAGATTCTATCGTATAAAACACCTAAATACAAGGCTAAACGTGTCTTGGTGTTATATGTCTCCGACTAACTGTTTGGCTAAATCAATGACGAAGGGATTCCGTTCACTCCAACCACATAGGTTAGGTTATGTTAGAACTGTGACCAACTACCTCGAAATTCGTCGCAGTAAAAATATTGTGCCCCGTTTCGTATCCACTGACCAGATTTATAATAGACTGTTAATTTATACCTTCTAGTGAAATACAAAGAAGATAGTAATAAACAAACTAGACTTTTTCTAAGCTCAAAGTACTACCTGTACCAGAAAGAAAGCTAAATTCTCGAACATATTAATTAAACAAGCCTGTGTCACACAACAAAAATTTTAAAGAAAATTATACTCTCAATTGATGACAGCAAAAAAACCCTTCAGAATAATGAGTAAAGCCCAATTTGGTTTAATCAATTGTTAAAATCTAGAAAACTTACTGACTCTCTTCAGAAATGACTAATCAGAATATTACTGTGACCAAAAATCATCCAGACTTTAACATTTATATAAGTAACCAAAAGAGTTGCACCTTTCAAAAAGGTTATAATATAAAACTGAGGTAACCATAAGTTTGTACACACTTTATCAAAATAAATATCAACACAATCTGATGAAAACAAACGCAACGTTACATAAGGTCTCCCTACATCTACTTGTATACATACCCTCAGTTCCATGTGACGTAGTTTGCAGCGTTTATCAAGGCACTTGCCCTGCTGCCAAGCTGTGCACATAGTCTCGCACCCCAGCGCCGACGGTTCATGGCGAAACACACAGTTGTCCCCCTTCATAACAGATAAGGTAAGTAACTTTACTGAACGCTTTGTACAATATCTTAGCAAAGATATAACATTACATTTAAACCACATGTAAGGTGATATTAGCTCCTAGGTTTTAAACCTAATTACTGGCTGGCAAGCATTAGACACTTGTGTTGCTACTTGAAAAGAAACAAATGCTAGATGTAATAGGTTCATTTGACATGATGATTTGCAAATAAACAGAAATATGATCCACACAGGTGTGTTCCAATGCATTTTGTGAGAGGCCAAACCCAATTACTGGGGAAATCGAAGTTTCTGTAACATGTGAGCTTGGGGAATTACAGTATTTACCATAAAAATCATTGCATACAGTATTTGTATACAGTAAAATGGTAGGGAGTAGTCTCCATGAAATGTGCTGTTTCTATTCTTATATTTTTTTAGAACTGCTGTAATTTAAATGACTCAGTGGAATCACTTACTTCAGTGCTCAAAAAAGATTTGATAAGTTCCTTGGAAAAACCATACTAAGAACTAACATTTTTTAGCCAGCATGTAAAAAGGTCATCAATGCTAATTTTACCCCCAAATAACGAATAGTTTCATCAAAATCAGCTAAGATTGTTTTTACCATTGTTATAAAAAAAAATACTATATTTGATGGATTTCTTATAATGTCAATAAAACATTCTAACCATAAAATATTAAATGAAACAGTGCTTAGCACGTTAGCTTCCATGATTTTTATCAGAGACTCAGATTATAAACAATATGACATTTTATGTTAGATTGATAGAACATTTTTGTAATCATGAATATTTTCTTACCTTCGTGCATGTGGAGTAGTAGTAAAAATAGCAATCGTTGAATTTCCGTGGAGATTCCATGGTGTTATCCGCCGTCGAGGGTCTGTGAAATATTGGGTACACCGTCTAATAATGCCGACACCAAATTTTTTTGTATTACTCAATATGCACCGTTAAACGCTACAAAATACGTCACGAGTGTAGTCTAGTGGATCCAATTTATAAATAACACATACAATAAGGCTGTAGTTACGTTAAAACTAAGATTTTTCCATTTTGACAATACGTAAAGCACGGCGCGGACAAACAAGTTCCAAATTAAAAACTATCAATATGTCAAATCCAGATTGCACGATTTACTCACCGCCTATTAGATAAACTAAAAAAATAATTAAATTATACAACGAATATCTACACAATAACGCTATCTAACACAAAATAATATGAACGTCACTATTAGAAAGAAGATGTAGTAGATATGGCGGACATGTGGCGGACTTTCATTTCGTTTCGTCCGCCCACCGTTTGATTGGTTGATCACTTGTCTATTTTGTACCATAGAGTGATATTTTACTTTTTCGTGGTAATCGAGATTGTGAGCGAGTACGCGCGCAGGTATTTTGCGTGGAAAATTCAAACGTTTTCTCAACTCTTGTTAGCTAAAACGCTTTTTCAGCCTATAACATGCGAAAAAAAAATCATGAAAAGAATAGATATTATAAACTGGTATTTTTATTTGTAGCTGAATAATTAGGACAATAATATTTACAATCCGAGTCCTTGTTGTTTGCATGAGTCCGTGATTATATCGAACATTCAGTTAATTTATCTCTTTCTCTTACCTAGTAACTTACAAACTCTGGATTAGCGGTAAGTAACGTTACTTACTGTTTCAAAAATCTCTGACTACCCATATAATATATTACTATACCTACTCTTTGGACTACCCTCACAGTCATCAGGCGTGTGTTGGTGTGGTGTGTTCAGGCGCGTATCGGATCGGCAATTTTGTTTGATTTCACCTATCGTATGGAAAATTCATAAAAAAAAAATGAACTTTTGACAATGAATGGAATAGGTCAGATATCAGATTTAGAGGAGTTAAGTTTATGACGATGATACTTAATCGACTTAGGGCGAGCGAAACGAGCTCGAAAATTTTAACACTCTACCTTGGGTAGGTTGCAATTATTTAGACCCTCTATAAAGGAGTTACTAAATCGACTCTCAGACAAAGGCAACATTCTAGAGGAAGTAGGCTGCAGGAGCGAGCGTAGCGAGCGTAGCGAGCTCGAAATTTTTATGACACATTGCCTTGGACAGGTTAGAATGGTTTCGAACCTTCCTGTAGGAGTTACTTGGTCGGCTTTCAGTCTATGAATTCAAGATTGAGTATGTTAACACTTTACCTACCTTGAACAGTTTAGAATTGTTTCGACCAACTGGAGTTACCTGGGCCTCTTGTAGACAAAGTTAAGACTGAAGAAAAACAAGACTGCAAGAGCGAGCGAAGCGAGCGCGAAATTTTTTACATCATTGCCTCAGATAATTATATGCTATAATTGCATAGGCCACGGGGCAAGGCGCTCCTAATTTATTTCAGGCTCTGTCTATACCGGTCGATCATGCAAAAATCCAATACTTAAGGTGGATGCTCCAGGGTAGCCTGCGAAATTCAAATTTTCTTACGTTTTTTGCAATTTGCAGGCCAGTGTCAGGTTGTATGTTGATTAAAATATGATTCGCGACTGTAACACGTATATAGTTACAGAATTATAATCATTAAAATCATCAATACAACCCTCTAAGTTCATGTAACTGAATATGAATGTTTGATGATTTTAATGATTATAATTCTGTAACTACATAAGTCTTACAGCCGCGAATCATATTTTAATCAACTAACAACCTGGCACTGGCCTGCAAATTGCAAAAAACGTAAAAAAAATGAATTTCGCGGGCTTCCCTGGAGCATCCACCTTAAGAGTGCCAATCAAGAGGTAAAAAAAGGAGCTTTTGTTATATGTTTTTCCACAGGGTTATACAATATTTTAATTTGAGTGATTCCATTTTACGCTAGAATTTTTTGGCATCAGGCAGGAAAAGCTACAACTTTTAAAAATCCTGAGCCTCTAGGGGCAGCTGCCTCCTCCTGGCGACGCCCATGACAAGATAATATAAGTAGAATATTTAGTTTCAATTTTAGTTTAGTTTAAATTTAGAATATTTCCGTCAAACTAGTTTGCAGCTTGGCTAATGACGTATTTGGTCTCCATTGCCCCCCCCCCCCCTGTATCCGTGCCTGTGTGCATTGTACGGAACCTACACTGTAGCGGAGTCAATTGTAATAATGTTGTTTATCTAAACACATTGTTCGTCGCTCCACGAGCAATGTACCACTGAGTAAAATCTTTTTTTTAATTTGTTATTTCAAAAATCTAAAAGTGCCTTACAGTACCTTTGCAACTGCAAGCTACTCGCCCACCAGCTATCAAAACTAATATTATTCACTCTTAACAAAAATTGCCACGAATTCTATTTGGTATTAACATCATCATCATCTGACTAGCCTTTTCCCATGTTGGGGTCGGCTCCCAGTCTAACCGCAGGATGCAGCTGAATACCAGTATTTTACATGGAGCGACTGCCTATCTGACCTCCACAACCTAGTTAGTACTGAGTAATACGATACTTCTTGGTATGACCGGTTGTCAGACACTGGACTACCTGTAACGACTATCAAAGATCTATTAATGACAGTAGCTGGGACTAGGGCTTGCAATCCGGATATCCGAATTATTCGGATATCCACCCAATTTCATATTCGAATATTGAAAGCAACTGAATCCGGACAATACGGATTTAACGGATAGTCAATTTTTTCGAATTGTAAATTGTGAAAAGCCTAATAATAAATTTTGGCATTTTAGACAGTAGTAAATACATGTATCTACTCTACAGTATTAACTACATATTTTTCGTTCAAATTTGACTAAATCTACGTAATTTTCTATTCTGATCTTCGTCATTTTCAAAATCCGAGTACCGGAACTGAGTAGGACTATCTTCACAACACGAAAAACTCGACACTTCTGATAACCCTTTTGAGAAACCCTCTAATGCATCCATTCAACGGACATTCGTCCATATTATTTCTGCTTATTTTGGAGCACAAGAACGAGAAAATATTCCTAATGAGTCACAAATAACTGAAGTTGCTCACATCGTAACAGGTTCAATAAAAGAACAAGATGAAAAAAATAGTTACTGAGACCATCATCTTCACAACTTTCGCGAGGGCAAGATGCCTCTACACGGAAATCCCAGCAAAACATTGTATGCCCGAAAGAGTATTTTCTGCCTCTAGCTATCTATGTAACCATTTACGGACAACCCTGAAAGAAGACTCTCTGGATTGCTTAAGCTTTTTGAGCTCCCAATTTCAAATTAAAAATTGCATGAGATAATGATAAAAGTTGATTCTCCGCAACTAGAAGGTTTCCACCTTCTAGTTACGGTGATATTTAGGGACAAAGAAGAATAGTAGTTTAGTATTTAGATGGGTAGTTGGTTTATTCAAGAAGAGTTCCTGATTACATTAGAAATAAAAAAGACGTTAAACATTTTTTTTTACTGTTTACTATTTATTGGTTTTATTTGATTTTTGCCTCATAATATAATTTTTTGTTTGTTAATTTTAGATGAAGAACGGTTTAGTTGTTAATAAATACTGATACTTTTAACAATTTCCCATGTTTGATTTACCTGGGTGCTACAGGGTGGGCATTGTTTTTCATATGCTGGTTTTTATTTTATTATTTTCTAAATTATCCGTTTTATCCGCATTATCCGGATATTCCGGATAGTAAAATATTGATATCCGGATAGTAAAAAATTTGGAAATTGCAAGCCCCAGTCGCAACCTTTGAAAGTTACATCATTTTTTCGTAGATCAAGAGTTTACAAGACATTTATTGTAGGCCGTAACTCGCAATTTGTTTTGTAGCTGTGTTTTACCCCGTTTTGTATTCAATAAAATATGTTTGTTTGTAGATACAGCAAGTTTGTTGTCATAATGTAAAAGAATTGTGTTTTACGACTTGGTTTTTCGAAAAAGAGATGTTTAGCGTTAAGAAAGAGTTGGTTAGTATAACCATTTTTTTTCACCGTAGCGCAATTCTAAATATACACGTAGAAAGAGTGTGAAAAACTATTGTAAGACTGCATCAAAAAGTAAATTTGCCCAAAATGGTCTTTACACCCTTTGTAGCGCAAAGCGTCGATATGATCAGGGAGGCCAAAGGAGCAAGAATTTGAAGAGGGCATTCAATATTTTGCTATCATTTCCACCCACTAGTGTAGAGGAATTTTCTCTCTCTCTATGAAACCATTTACGAAGAACCATGAAAGGTGACTCTTGAGTTCTCACTATCAAAATAAAAATTGCATGAGTTAAAGATAAAAGTTGATCTAAGAAGAAAATATTTAGATGGGTAGTTGGTTTATTCAAGAATAGTTCCTGATTACATTAGAAACAGAAAGACGTTAAACGTTATAATTTTTTTTACTGTTTATTCTTGGTTTTATTTGATTATTGGCTCATTACGAAATTGTTGGTTTGTTCATTTTAGATGAAGAACTGTTTAGTTGTTAATAAATACTGATACTTTTTAAACAATTACCCATGTTTTAATTACCTGGGTGCTACAGGGAGGGCATTGTTTTTCATATTCTGGTGTTAATTTTAGTGCCTTTCTAAATTAACCGAATAGTAAGGATTCCTACTATTCGAATTATTCGGATACGAAAATTTAACTGATAATGCAAGCGCTATTCCCAACCTATGTCCGCGTATGTATATGACCACCGGTGGTCCGCGGACCGGTCCGGTTAAATTGTTATTCGCACTTTTTAACTTCTACAGAAGATCAAGCTCAACCCAACCTAATTGTACCTATCAGAGGCGAGGTGCTAATTTTTTTGAGAATCTCCTGACTTATTCCTTTTTCCATATGAATGATTGCAAATTCGAGCTCACTTCGATCGCTTTTGAATCCTTCACTATCTAAATTCTAAACGTTTCCATCCTATTTTTTTTGCAAATAATTCTGTTACGAGTGGTTTTATTTCAAAACCGGCCAAGTGCGTGTCGGGCCACGCGCAGTTTGGGGTTCCGTAATAGCCCGTTATATTTTAGATTTTGTTTTTCAATGCAAGTCTTCATCCGTTTTAGGCAAGCAAAGATTTATTCAAAGGATTTTGTAGTTGGTACAAAATTTTCAAACACCATAGTTCAACGACTATTACTGCTAAACTAATAAAGTTATCTTAACCGCTATAGTTATCCTTTAAATTTCATGAAATGCACTATCATCATGAATTTTTCCAGATTTTTCAAGCTAGCAGTTTAGCTATTAGAGGGGGGGAGGACGCCCTACTGGAACAAAAATTTGCACTTTAAAGTTCAACATTTCGTAAATGGAGCATTAAATCGAAAAGTAGTATTAGCAACCCCTAAGTCATTTTAAAGGACCAATTCTACGATACCCCACACGATGGGGAAGACGACGAAAAAAAAATCATCCCCACTTCACATGTAAAAAAATATTTTTCAAATTTTATTTTACCACTTTGTCGGCGTTTTGATTTACACACCTCTACAACATTACAGCTTTCTAGTACTTACGGTCTCTTAGCAAAACCTCGGACAGACAGACGGACATGGCGAAACTATAAGGGTTCCTTGACAGGAACCCTAAAAAGGTTATCGATAAGATGTTGGAATACCTATTTTTTGTAGGTATATGTGATTCGCTGAATTTGTGGCTTGGCGTAGGAGGGGACACGACGATCCGTTTACGGTCTGGCGTTCAACTTCAAAAGATTTTCAAAATGATTTTTCCAACTTGGGCCGTCCTCGCGCGCTGTTGTCGGGACGAAAGACGAAACCCACGCCACCCACGACATACGACGCCAGTGCTTTTATATAAAGTTATCCATTGGAAACACGGCATTTAGTCCAGCGTGGGCTGCTCAGGGACACAGGGATCGATGCTCGTGTCGAATGCTCCTCCCTTTTCATAGGCGCGTAGTTGTTCAACCACTCGTCTAGATTCAGCCGTTGCGAAACACATGAGCAACCGAAAATATTCCATAGGATTCTGTCTGGTATTACGGCAGTAAGAAACTAACGCCAGCAAGAAACTAGATAATTATTATGGTATATATTCAATAGTTAGATTCAGATGCCAGGATTAACACAGCATTCGAATCTAGCTGCCGTACTTGAGTTTCGAGGTTCTTAATAAAAATCGGTACAATACGATAAAGCTGCAGTAGGTAACTGCCTATTAGTGTGAATGTTTGAGGAGTCATCGTGGTGAAAGGATAAGTCAGCCAGACTGCGTTACCGAGTGCCAGCTGTCCTGGGTGCGCCGGGCGTTTGGAACCCTAGGGCATTATTATACTCTTTGCCTAGCGGGATCCCGAATCCTCTCTTTTTTATTACAAAAATAGCGGACGTCTCCTGCGTAGTTCCCGTTCCCGTGGGAGTACGGGGATAAAATATAGCCTATGTAATTCGCTGATAATGTAGTTATCCATTGCTGAAAGAATTTTTCAAATCGGTCCAGTAGTTTTAAAGTTTATTCGTTAGATACTTACATACAAAAATACAATTCTTTCCTCTATAAAATATTAGTAGGTATAGATTGGCCTGCTCTTGACTGACTATGATGGAACGAGCGTACCCAGAAGACGCCTGTTCACTCTTGCTTTGAAGGCAGGCGGGTTAAACGTGCGAGGGATCACAGATGCAGGCAGAGAGTTCCACACTTTGCCAGTGAGTTTAATAAAAACGGAAGTAGAAGCGCCGAGTAAGACTCGTCGGGATATAAACCAAGTGCGTATGGTACGCCGCAGTACGTCTGTTAGTTCGGTGGTAAGGGTGATGGTGGGATCAGGTCGTAGAGCTCTCACTCTCCGAAGTAGGTACAGTCTGTAGAACCTGTACCGTCAGGCATGCAACATTACGCAGATAAGCAAGGTTGTGAGGCGAAGCTACCAACGTCTCGTCACTTAAAAGCCTTTGAGTTCTGTGTTCCACTGAGTCAAATGCACTGCTCTGGGGGTCTTCTAAAATGGCCGCTTTAGCAAAATCCTAATATAAATCACGTTCAAAATTTAAAATTATTAAAATGGACCTTATGGTTATGAACTTATAGTACATTTTAAGAATTTTAATTTTTTAACGTGATTCACTTATGATTCTGCTAAAGCGGCCATTTTAGACCCCCTGATGTTGCTTGCGTTGCAGTTCCTACTTGACATATTTCTTGGCTGGCTTTTATAGGTGTAGTTGGTTCAGAAACAAGCGTTTCCTTCGCTTTTGGAGGACACGATTTGGAGTATCAAAAAAAAAAAAACAATTGCTCAGTGTTGTATGAACTTTATTTATAATAATTAATATTACATCATGATTTAAACATTAATTTACATAATACAATAAATAAATGCTCACAATAATCAATATGAAGTCATGTTTAAAAAGCGAATGTTTTTTTAAAGACAATAATAGAAATTAACCTAATATAATGAATCAGAATTGGAATCAAGAATATTTGTATCGAATAAAATGAAAACTATTATAAGGGTCTGTCACACTATAGTTTCTGTAGCGTAACGTTTAATCGTAAAAAGTTAGTTACGTAACTATAAGCGATTCGAATATTTTTATAAACATTTCTAGTACATTGTTTTCATCAAAATTATGTAAGTATTGTAACTACTTCAAACTCATACTCAATAAGTCACTCAGTAACTCATAAGTCAATAAACAATGGAAAATAACGTTAAAACACTTCATCTTTCATTATCGTTTCAGTACCGGACGATTTTGAGTTTACCATAAAAAAAGGATGAATTTAGTACTTTATCAGAAGGTAAAAAAAGTATACTTCTTGCCTTTTTTATTGCCGGTTCTCTTTATATCTTAAAACCAAAATATGATTAGGGTATCATTAAAAGGGAGGGAAAATGAATGAACACAATGGCAGATAAATAGTTTGATGAGAATGGACAAACAATTTTGTACACAAAAATCCAATACTGGGAGGAATGCATCGATTACATTACTGGTTAATGAAACGTTGGGGTATTAAAATATACTAATATATGGCCTCATCTCAGCTCTTTAAAGTTTTCTAACAAACCTACTGGATGACGACTGGTCGCGCATCGAAACGAAACTCAACACTCCGAACACATCTCAAACATCAATCATTGAGTAAAAAAAACAACAAATTGTTAGGTCAAGCAGATGGTTGTTGGAAAAATGAACGGTATATGCAACATAGGAAACACTAACTCAAAATAACCCCAAAATATTTATAAAATTAGTTTTATCTGTGATATAGACCAAAAAACATAATAATGAGCCTTAACACTGTGTTTAAAACGCAAATCTTTATAATTACCATCCAACAACTATCCGTTTCACCTCTACGAGTATTGCTCAATAATACCGCAATCTCAAACAGTCTTGAAGCACAAACAACCGAAAAACTAAACACAAATCCAATTACAAAAAAAAACATACAAAATTAACTTACATAAACATTATTAGAATAGGTAATAGTGTATGACCTACATCAATAATAGTTTTCAATATGAATGAAAACTACATTGAACAATCATACGATACAAAACTAGGGTCATTAATCTCGCTAAAGGCTATTTCAAATTATTCATTATATTATTTAAACATGGATTATTATTGTGTTGATTAGTTAGGGGTTACGTAATACGTTACTACAATGATATCATAGTAAAACCACTGACTAATATTTTATATAATATTGTTTATATAATTTGGTTTATACACTGGAAATTTTAATTTTCTACACCACAGAGGTTAGTACCATACGATTTTAAATTTAGTTATAAACAATTTCTTTTTAGATACCAGGAGTCTAATGAAGAATAAACGGAGAACATGTACATATACAGCAAAACAATACCACTTTTAAACAGAAACAGATTTTCTAATGAATAACAGCCTGGTTTAATTTCATTATAGAACGAACAGTAAATAAACATAGCCATTTACATCTACGTATGAAACGTGAATGGGGCACGACTGCTTACAGTACAAAATACATGATTTTTTTGTTCATAAGTGCGACACAGAATAATAAACAAATGGATGACTGACGCGCGCGTTTGTAGCCTGAAGATATCGTGAAAGTTGCAAAACGGAACGCATTTCTACTAAAAGCGGAGACGAGAGATGACCCGAACAACCAATAGATTTGCATTATCTGTAAACACGAGCATCTATATGATAGATATCTTCTCTCCGCTTTTGTGAACATCAGGACATAGACACTTCCGAGTCACGACAATAGCGCCCGATTACTTTAGCCCTCCATTTGCTCACTACTCCGCGAAAGTGCGACATTGAATTAAATGAGGCACACAGTGGAATATACATTTGTGAATAATATTATTATATTGTGTATCCAATGTGCCTACAGTTGGCCGGTCTAATTACAGTAATATTCGATCGACATATCAATAATCTCGTAGTTAAAATGTAATTTCGTCATTAATTCTCTTATTTTTGGAGTTTTTATCAGAGTGCGAAGAATAAAACTCTAGTTTTTACCAACACGCTTAATTTTAACATCCAATTTCTCACTGTTTCACTAACATAGATAAACCACGGGCAAGTAACGCATGACCAGCAACAAATGTGTTTTACGAACTGAACTATGAGTATTACATAAATGTTATTAGTAATATAAGAGAATCGTTAATTATTATTAAAATAAGGCACTGAGCAGACGATGGACTATTTGTCTGCTGGGCAGAAGAGGACAATTTCAAACAACGAATGAATAAAGGATAATTCTACCGGTTATTTCTGTCCAGTGGACAAGTAGTCCCAATGTATGCTCTGGGCCTAATACGGTTAGTATTGTTAGCTACATTTGTTGCTGACTGACATTGAATTATATCCAATCATCACGTATTTCTATTCATACATCGCATCGCTCAATTTTAAAACGATTTGTAACTAGACATGACCTACATTAGCACCGTAGCAAACATATTGATTTATAAGACAAAACGGGGCAAACATCTCGCATTTTGGTATTTGGTCTAGTGTGCAATCATTAGTTAGTCGTATGAACATAATAGTTCGACTGAATACCCTTCAACTGAGGGAAACTGATATAGGTCATGTCAAGTCACAAAAATCCAACATTTAAACCGTCAAGCATTGACTGCAAGACCCAACAATGTTTAAGAGAGACAATTTTTATCCTAACCGAGTCAACAAAATGATCCCTTTCCAAGACACAAGTTCATACATGAAGCGTAATACCCTGTGCAAGGCGATACTGTTTAATTATATTGTCATGTTCTAAACTTGAGCTCACAATCTTAGACAATTATCATGTTTTCGAACTACGAACTCTGTATCAGGCGTGGCAAAGTTCAAATTCCATTGCAATCATAGTTCATTTAGGAGCCTTTTATTATCAAGCACTCAAAAATCAACTTTTAGACATCATAAAGGTAAAGTAGATAGTCAAGTGGCAATTAATGACAATTATATAAGATTCTGAATTCAAGTAAACTTAGTAAGGGCTCAAAACAATGGACGCTTGGACGCTACGTGGGAACACGCATAGGCCTTCTAACATAGTCTTAGAAACTAGATGAGAATGGACACTGTCTAAAAAATGAGATTAAAAATTTAGAGTTTATTTTCAGACAAGCCGAAGAATAAGTCAATTTACGAAACTAAAACAAGCATTGAGTGTGAACGCGACTTAAAGCGAGAGTGAACTTTATTTCGATTTTAGTCGAATCTTCGGTAAATTCGACTAATTTATCAGTTGTTTAGTTTTTAGTCGAGTATTAACAAATGGGGAAGGCCTGACTAAGCTCATAGAAGATGGCGTGACCATAACTAGGTGCCAATCTGACTAATGAGAGATTTCTCGACGGCATGTAAAGCCAAGTCAGGCGGCGTAAAAACTCTAGACACCAAATTAGGCACTAAACATACAATTAAGAAAGAAAATCTGACTAATGATTACCTAATTGGGTATCAAATTTACAGATTTTTAACAAATATCGCTGAACATAAGCTAAGCGCCATTAGTTTCACAGTTGCCAACCCTTTGTCAAATTCGACTAGTTTTTTAGTAGTGTAATCGAGGAATATTATTTTATTTTTATTTTATTATTTTTTTAATTCGTATGTTAAATTGTGATTTGTATTTATCTCGTGTTTCGTAACGTGTAATTTTCATATAGGAGAACCTGAAATAAATGGATTTTATTTTTGTTTATTTTATCAAGAAATCAACAATTTTTTTTCCAGTTGTTGTCACTCTCTAGTGTTGGAACGCGATAGTGCAAGTAAATCGATGACATAATGAGAGAGCTACCAAATCCGCGGGTAGTACGAGCGTGGGTACTCTTATCTCTTGGAGGAGCTCTTGATCTGTTGCAGCTTGAGGCGTAAGGCGTCCACCTCGGCTTCGTTGCGTTGGGAGAGCGTCTGTGTTGTGTGCAGCTGTGAAATAAAATAGGGAATATGCATGAAATACAAACTCTTTTTCATCCCATCTATTCAAAAAAGACGACTTGGTTCGCCTTTAAGTGTACCCAAAGGTGGTGTTTTCTATAAGAAACTTTTAGCGGGCAGTAATGAGTTTTTAATCCTCTTTATAAGTGTGCCGCAATAATCTTTGCCGCGCACTTTTTGAATTTGGAACATGTTATTGTTCAGTGCCAAAGAAATCGAACGCAAATATTGTTTGAATAAAGACTGGCTGGTACGACAGCTTACAGTCGCGCCGCCGCCGGCTGAATAAAAAAAAAGAAATCAAATTAAAAACGCGCGAACTACAGCCCGCGTTTTCGTCGATTTTCACGGATTGTTAGAAATTCATGGTTTTATTTTAAAAAATGAGTTCTTCAAGTGACAGTGAATAAAATATGAGGCACCATTTATTTTCTCATAGTGGGTGATGAAAAGTAAAAGTGTTTCACTCGGGCACAAATATATTTTTGGCTCGGGCGACGTACTTTGAATCCCTCGCTACGTTCAGGATTGTACTAAAGAATCCCTAACACAGGCACTATCTGCCTAAAAGGAGGATCCAATCACAAAATTCTGTCAAAACCTAAACTTGTTCTACCAATAAACTATTTTATTATTATTATTATTATTATTATCCCTCACTTCGCTCTGGATTCAAAAAGCGCCCTCGCCATAAAAATATAATTTTGCTCCCTTACGATACAATCTACTATTTATTTATGAAAAATGCCTTCCTTGTATTGGCGCATAAAAACATTGTGGTACACTTGTTTAAGTTTCTAATACATCACTTATTTTACAATTTACTGTTTTATGTCGCATGTTTTTGGTGAAACGGAACGCACTGTCAAAACACACCGTCCTCGATAACGTATATAAGTTCATTGTGTCAAAAAACACTTTAATTTGAAAAGTGCTAAAAGTTTCACTAAAATTTAATATAATATTATTATTGCAATTTTTACTTGAATAAAGCACATACAATTGGTAAAATTATTTTATTAAAGTCAAAAAAATTAGATATAATCAAGGCAGATTGTGGATAATGATGTCACATCATGGCCGCGACAACTACGGACGTTTGAACTGTCGTAAATATTGCAGGATTATAAATATTGCAAGTTGAACTTAACTTTTAATACTTTTCTTGTTTTATAGTACTGTATTTTATTGATTTAAGTGAAGAAAAAATTACGTGCATATTATTGCTATGTTAAAATTCAATGTTAAACTTAGTTTTCAATTTCATGTCTACATCAACAGAAACCGATGAGGAGCTCGTGGCTAAATTATAACAGCCGCTTCGGGTCGATCTTCTGGTTAAGCCTTGCTTGCCTAGTTTAGTCCGTGGATGGGTGACCACCCATTACACCGAGTTTCCTCGTTAAGCCGTTGGTCCCGGATGACAGTCGCTACAGGTAGTCAGTTGCCTGTCTGACAACCAGTCTAACCAAGGGGTATTGTGTGACCCAATACTAACTAGGTTGTGGAAGCCAGATAGGCTGTCGCTTCATGTAAAATACAAGTCTTACTTAATTAAGAAAGCGAGCACTTTCGTAATTTTTACCGTAGTTGTTGACCGAGCGGCGCTGTCTAGATTGGAAACGTGCCAATACGAACTTTAGCCGTACATTATAACGTGCCTGAACCATTTTTATTTAGTAATCAGAACAAGAGAGGGGTGAATCAGTAAACAAAGAACAGCAACATCCAGGCCCGAAGCCTCCTAAGAAGCCGTTTCCCACCGGCTTCCCATCAGAACTTCGGAACATAACCGCTCCGGTTTAACTCTCTCAAAATATCACCCTTCGCCACTGGCAATATCCTTATTTCGTAGCGGAACTTTGAAAAACTAATTAGACCGTCAGATAGATTTTCAAAAAATATTGGACACATATTTTTTCTTTTTTCACGCAAACTTAAAATGAAGACGATACAGTGCTTTGAAAACTCGTGTGACGTCACATTTGAGTACATTTTTTACTCAAATGTGACGTCGCAAGCCCCCACTCATGATCTTTGACACGTTTTATCTTCGTAAATTTTTATTAATTTGATAAAACAAAAAACACGTATTCAATATTTTTCGATAATCTAATTGACGGACTAAACCAAATCATATTTTTTTTAGTCAGTCATCATCCCTATTATTGCTTCATAACTTCCAATTTTGACGATTATAAAGCTTGGCCAGTAATCCTTTGAAACCTAACGAAGCCAATAAGACTTAGTTTTTTCGAATTTTAATCGTATAACATTAATAAACTCTTAAAACTGTGAAGGAAAACATTGTGGAAATCGAAGACGGGCTGCGCCTGCGTGGTGGATTATAGATCATTCCCTCTCATAGAGAGGAGGGTGTTCCAGCAGTGGGAACATTATAGGCTGATTATGCTAACATGAATTAGCTATTTATTCACCAAGTGGAGTAAGGCACAGATTACTAATCGAGTGTGCATTTGAGGCCCGACACGAACCTGCCGGGGCTGCGGGGCTATTCGAAAGAGATACCGTGGCCCCGGAACACAAAGGGCGAGGAAGGAACATGGATGGGTTTTAGTCAGTAAAAGTCTGACACTCCCTTCTGCTCCGCCCAGAGCGGGAGGAATCATTTGATGATTTCCCATCCGGGGGAAAAAAAAAGGCCCGACGCGAAGCGGAGGACCGTGAACCACACGAGTTTAGTAATCTGTACTTACCCTCGAGTGACATATACTGCTTTATAATACTACACTTGCTTACAACGTCATCAAGACTTAAAAAAAAAAAACGCGTCAGTAATGGATTACTACCCTGATTCTCAGGGCAGTAATGAAATTCCATACAATATAACTGTCTAGATTTTTGAGAAGGTTTAATGAACAGCTTTCAAGCTTTTTAGTGGGGTAGTATTGGTGCACTTACTAAGCAAGTGTAGTATAAAAATACATACGTCAAGTTGTGGATCGATGCTGTGTGTTCGTGGTAACGTGTTCTCGTTGATGGAGTCTACGAGTGTTCTGTTGTCGCCGACCGGCGTGCGGGGTTGCGACGAAGGTGACGACTCTGTTTTCAAACCGGCTTTGGCCTAATAAATAAAAAATATGATTCATGAAATCATAAGAATAATTTATTGTCTAGAAAAGTACATTCAATGCATTGATTCCTGAAACTCACACTAGCATTCCCTGTGTCGTGAGTTCCAGGCTGCTTCGTTCCGTTTACATTTTATTGTTATATAAATAGTAGTATCCGCTACAATAAATTTCTAAATCTAATCTAATCTACTCGTAATCTAATCATCGCGGTAATGTTTTTTTATTTGCCTTAAAAACTTCATGGTATTAGGGAAGTCGAAACGATGGTTTAATAATGAAAATAAACAAACCTGCAAAGCTCGAAGTCTCTCCAAGAAAACGACGTGTGATTTCTCATCGTTTTCATTACTGATGTCTGTAACAAGGAACAAATTCTTAGAATACTTTTCCGAATAGTAGCAATATTCTAAAATGAGAGCTTCTCACACAAATGCATTTCTTTTTTGTTACCGCTTCGAGAAAATGAACAAGAAAACCTAGAACCAGATTTAAAGCAGCATGGCGTAAAAAAAAATGAGACACTGAGCTTTTTAGAAACGACGTCCTAAAAAGTCGAACATTTCGTAATACTCGATGATGAGCCACGTTATCGGCCTCGATTAAGTACCTCGAACTAAAAAACAAATTTAAACTTTAAATAAAAAATAACTCTTAAATTAAACCCATGATAAGTAATACTGTAAGTAAGCTTTCACTCACCGATGTTTTCCGACTTGTAGTCGTGTTTGAAGATGGGCATAGAGGCGAGTTTCCTCTGCTCGGCCACCTCGCGCAGCCCGCTCTCCACGTAGTTGCGGAAATAGAAGGACGAGCCTTGCATAAACGTCCAGATGTCTACTTCTGGGTGACGCTCCTGTAACACAACAATTCAGATTATTAAGTTTCAAATATCATTAATATTTTATATGTCATTTTCAATAGGACATTCTAATAAATCATATGATTGTTCTACCCTGTCGCTCCATGTAAAATACTGTTATTCAGCTGCACTGGAAGCCGGCCGCAACATTGTTGGGAAAAGATTAGGCAAATTACGATTTCTCTCCCAAATTCTATTCTAAATAACATAATATCACGCCTATTATCTCCGAAGGATAGGTGGAGGTGTACACCCACATTTCGCCAGTTATGTTAAAGTCCCATGTAATAGGGAGCGAGCCTATTGCCATCAACTGGGCACACATCTCCGTGGCTGCTACTGAGAATAGTTATTTGTTATACAAGAGTGCAAAGTTGCTTTTTAACCGCGTGCTTAATGTTGATAACCGAGCAAGCGAAGGATTCTAAAATTGAGTCACGAGCGCAGCGAGTGATTCAAAAATTAGAATCCTGAGCGTTAGCGAGGGAATCAAAAGAGCACGAGGTGAAAAATCTTTGCACTCGAGTGCAACACGTAACTTTTCATCCCACCTCAGCGAGGAAATGACTAAATGCAAAAAAAAAACATTTACAATCACAAGATACTTTTACTTTTATTTCAGTTTAGGTGTTAACTACTACATTATGGTAGGTAAGTATTACAGAATAATCTTTAAATTATAACAAATAATACTTAGGTACAATTAAGAAAAATTTAAAGTAACGTTGCTACAGTTAGTTAAGTTGAGTGTAATATTTATTTATTTATTAAAACTTTATGCACAAGTAAAAACTGTACAAAGGCGGACTTAATGCCTTGGGCATTTTCTACCTATTTTTTTTTTCAATTTTTTAAATATCGTACTGTTTCAAATCCTTCTCGCGTGATTGTTGAGGGAGAAAGCTCATTTGCGCATTATTAACAGTTTCAGTCAATTCTGTTGGCGTCAAATAAACTTCTTCGTCGCCAAAACCACTTATTTTACGTTTTTCACTTGGTTTTAACCTAAGGTTTTAACAATATGACCTGACAATAAAATGGCGCGCGCAAAGCAAATTATAAAAGTACACCAAGAAGGTTCCGAGTCTGAGTTTTTAACAAATTAAAAATGGTTGTACCTATGATAAATTCGGCACCATGGAGGTAGAAGTAAATAGGTTTAATGATGTTTTGAATTCACAAACTTAGTGCACACGATGTTCTAAATTCAATTTACTTTATCCTCTAGAGGATAAAAACGACTTTTGCACTCAGATATCGAAGAGCAAAAATACTCTTTCCGAGATGGGGGGATGAAAATTTATTTAAAAACCCAATAACACTACCCGACCCGGGAAACGATCCTAGGACTTCATGAGCAGTCACGCGTAACTACAAGACCAACGAGGCTTCAACTTACCCTCAAATCATAGAGCTGCGACAAGGCGTCCTTGTTATGCTCCTTATTGCCGATCCGCTTCAGTATGAGCGCCAGCTCCTCGTGCACGGCGCGCGGCAGTCTGCCGCTCGCTAGCGCCGCGTTGTTGGGCGGCACCGACGCGAGGACCGAGCTACCGTTCAGAGCGTCTGTTGTGTTCTCTTTCTTCTCGTCTAGTTTTAATTGCTGTGGAAAGAATTAGTTATATTAAATAACACAAATGTATCGACTATACCGGCATAGTCTATATTGAAACCGTGCGAACCAGAACAAAAGCAGTGAAGTTTAGTCCCGGAAAAATGAATTGTTGAAAATTTGTCACAATCACAAATAAATAAAATTGGAATATCTGTTTATAATTTCAAAATAACAGCTTTTCACTGTATGCATTTGAAAGTTTATATGGCACATAAAAAAAAAATTGTCTGCCCGTCTGATTGTTCCGGCTAATCTCTGAAACGGCTGGACCGATTTTGACGGGACTTTTACTGGCAGAGAGCTGATGAATGAGTAACTAAGGCTACTATTATATTACAAAAAGAATTAGGGTTCTGTGCAAAAAATTAAAACCCTTGAAATTGTTAAAAAAATCCGATTCAAATAGCTAAGTAATATTTATATAATAATATCACACGGACACAGTTCACGCGGGCAACAGCTAGTCTATAATAAAATATTCACCTTGAGTACTTTGAGAAGGTATGGATACAGATCAGATTCGTTGACATCAGGTATTTGTGTGAGGTGGTTCGTGATGGAGCCGCCCTTCATTTTGACTAGAGTATGCACCAATGTTTTCACTGTCCTGTAACAATTAACATTTTATATCAATTTTCGTCCCTAACTTATAAAGAACTATGATTTAAAACATAATGTTTTAAATCCAGATATTGCTTTGAATGACTTCTACAGGTTCCGTCTGAAAATAATCGTAGTCAAAAGAGAGGCAAAAAAGATATTATACAAGGTGGAATGGACACCGACGCTAAACGGTTACCACATAGAAAGTTTTCGTGGGTTATTAAAAAAAAAAACTTCTGTATCCTACAAAACTGCACAAAAAAAACTAATTAGTCCGTCAGTTAAATTATCAAAAAATATTTGACCCGTTTTTTATTTCATTACGTAAACCAAAATTGACGAAGATATGACGCTTTTAAAATTCTCAATACGTCACGCCTTGGTATAATTTTTAGGTAGTTCTGACGTCACGAGCCCCCACTCCCGAGTTTTGATGCGTTATTTCTTTTGTCAATATTCATTGATATACAAAAACAAAACCATCCATTAATGTGTCCATTCATTTCCAATACTCTAACTGACGGACTAAATAGATTTGCAAATTTTTGATACTGTCGTCATGCCTATATCTACACTGTCAAAAAACAAAATGTATGGAACAGCAGATTTTTTAGTATCCTTACTCCTTGCCCTTACTCCTTTAATTATGTCATTATGATCACGGAATTAGGTAATAGGGAATATGCAAGAAATACAAAACTCTTTATATTTATTTAAAATGCCTTGTATTGGCGCATAAAAACATTGTGGCACACGTGTTTGAGTTTCTAAAACACCACTTATTTAACAATTCATTGTTTTATCTAGCATGTTTCTGGTGAAACGGAACGCACTCTCAAAACGCGTCGTCCTCGACAACGCCAGTAGTGACGTCAAAGTCTATGTGTCAAAAAAACACTTTTATTTGAAAAGTGGTTAAAGTTTCACTAAGATTTTATTATAATATCGTTATCGCAATTTTTGGATGAATAAAGCACAAAAACTTAGATGTAAACAAGGCAGATTGAAGTAATTGACGTCACATCATGGCCGCGACAGTCACGGACGTTTGAACTGTCATGAAAAATTGCAGAAGTTTAATATTATTTTCAATACACTTCCTCGAAAACGGGTTCTTATCGCACTACGATTAGGTTCAACATGCCATGTATTTCACACACGTGGATCTTGTTCATTTTCCATCACCACGTGCTGTGCCGCGTGCAGAAAGGAGCCGCACGCGGCACAGCACGCGGGTGTTGGAAAATTGCCACAGATACAACTATACATATACTTAGTACAATTTGGTGCTATGTCTTATAGTCGGCGGACATTGTTTTTTTTCATTATTTTATTTTATTTCTTCAAAAGTGTATTGAAAAACGTCGTTTGATACACGTGGACATTTGTTATAGCAGTTCTCGGCTCAAAAACACCCTCGCCTACGGCTCGGGAGTTAATTCCGCCTCGGATGCAATAACAAACTTTCTCCACTTGTATCAAAATGTACTATTTTGAGCGACAAGCAATAGTTGAACTTAGATTTTAATACTTTTCTTGGGTTGATAACACTGTATTTTATTGATTTAAGTGAAGAAAAAATTACATGCATATTCCCTATTATAGTAACATTCCCCGTCCACCCAACATAAAATAATACCAATGAGTCAATGACACATAACTATATCTTATATCATAATCTATGTTGAACTGCATATGAGAATTGTGTGCATTCTTGCAAGAGTTCAGACGCCAAAATGCGTTGCATGTAACTATCTTGCGTATGGCATTGTCATAAAAGATTGTACTTTATGATAGATATTTTAATTTTTATTTGTAAGTTAGCTTTATGTCACAATTGGCTGTATTTATATACCAATAGATTTGTATATAAATACAGTTAATAGACAAAGAATCAAACA
The DNA here is from genome assembly GCA_963853795.1 of Xestia rhomboidea. NCBI lineage: Eukaryota > Metazoa > Arthropoda > Insecta > Lepidoptera > Noctuidae > Xestia > Xestia rhomboidea. The sequence goes on along the minus strand of OY970770.1, from coordinate 8,205,375 downwards.
GTCAAAGCAGGGTAAAGCGGATTTTACATGTTTAGATATCATTTTCTTTCTCTAATGTTTAATGCATGCGGTGGCAGCCTTTAATTAAGGCTACACTATAAAATGTTAAACTCAACATGAGTTCTTGAATATGTATTCTTGGTGTATGCCTTGTTGGTTTTCCTTAAATAAATAAAACATATGCAGGCCATGTCTGCCTACATTCAGTAAGGTTAACGAACAAACATCAAGATAAGTATCATTCATACCTGTATGGCGTATCACTAATATCGGGATTCTTCTTCCAGTAGCTATTAGGGTATGCCTTATAGAATAGGTGTATCCTGTACAGCACCGCGTCGTAGTCGATAGAGTTCACGTCCCACGTGGAGATCATCTTCAGCGTCTTCCAGAAGCACTTGAGGAGTAGGTCCTGGTAGCGAGGGTAGGCGGGGTCCGAGACGCCGATTGACTCGTGCAGGAGGGACACTATTGCACTGTGGATGAAGAAAAGACCACTTAGTTATTTAGACTGATTGTAATTGTTTTTAGGGTTCCGTACCTCAAAAGGTAAAAAAGGAACCCTTATAAGAGGTTTTGGGTCAAAAACCTCTAAGGTAGTTCCCGTTGACCTAGAATAACGAAATTTGGCGAGAAGCAATGTCTTACAGCACCATGTAAAGGGAAAAATCTGAAAAACGTAAATATGTAGTTAAATAACAAAAAAAAAAAGCTTATTATTCCAAACTTATTATTTGCGGTCGGTGCAATAGCCGTTTCATGGGATCGAACAGCTAAGTTAAGTTTGTCGTTTAAAAAGTTTGTACGGAACTCTCGGTGCGCGAGTCCGATTCGCTCTTGGCCGTTTTTTTTAAATATATTTATAGTAACTATATTGAAATTAAAATATCACTCGCTTAATAAGGCACATATTTTAAGGCCGGGTACGCCAAGCAAAGTAGGTAATTAACGCTACCACCCTTTACGCGAAACAAGCCGTGCGCACGCGGCGCCGACTTGAACTTGTGTGAACCTAAAGCTGAGCGAAGTGTCACAGTAAAGGTAAGCGTGGCGTGTAGGCAGTACGTCAACTTATTTTATTAAATTGTCAGCTTGGTTTATTATAATAGGTAGTAATTGCGAAAACCTAACATTTATATGTAATAAATTAATTTGAATAGATATTGTACATGCAAAATGCTGCAAACCTGTCCCTGATTGGTCAGTCTTACAGTAGGCCGTTCTGTTTGTTTTTTTGGTTAATCACAGATTCATTTTACTTCCACCAAAATTTCATATAACTAATTCTAAAGCTGTGAGTTATTTTCAACATGAAATCAATTTACTATCACCAAAGCACTGTTCGTTTACTTTCGACAACAAACGAATTAACAAACAAATATGGCCGCGCAGGGCACATGACGTTCAACCAATAAGCGCGCGAGGTGCGTTCCGTGTTCACAATCTTTTGAGAGTTTACAATCTCGCGAGATAGATTATAATTTAACGGTATTTACAACTTTACGGTGTAAAAACACCCTGTGATTGTTTGCGTGAAGATGAGTAGCGTCGTTACATGACACACACACACTTCCGACTTCTTTATTGTCAGTTTTATTTTTTGCAAAAAAAAGTTTTTTTATATATTTCCATTTATAGTTGTAATATTCTATACAAATATTTGCTAAGCATTTATTTTACATGATAATAGGAGTATCCCCAATAAAATGGAACTTAACATACCTAACTGTCGAAATGTGGGTGTATTATACAGATCTGCGTACCCCGCTCAGAGCATACAGGCGTGATGTTATGTTATGGTGTTGTGTAAACAATAAACATTCAAGTGATTGCTGCAATCGCGGTTAATTTGCTGTCATTTTTTGAAGAGTTCCATTGAGTCTCCGAAACTCATCATCAGATCCATATGAAATTTAAATGGGACCAACTTCGGGGTATACCCTTTCCAACAAAAAATAATCATCACAATCGGTTCTTAAACGACGAAGATATGCGAGAACACCCATAAAAAAATATAAACGGTCGAATTGAGAAACCTCCTTTTTTGAAGTCGGTTAAACGAGTCGCTCGGCATCGAGCCCGGCGCCCGCGCCCAGTACCCGCAGCAGCAGTAATAACGTACCACAAGAGCGGCGTCCTGGGCGAGTGCTCCAGCACGCGCACGCACACGTTGTTCAGTATGCGCACGAGTCGCTCGGCGTCGGGCCCGGCACCCGCGCCGCCCGCGCCCAGTACCCGCAGCAGCTCGCCCAGCAGCGAGCACAGCGCCGCCTCGCCCACGTGCGACCCGCACCCCGATGTCTCGTAGAACTGTGGGGGAAGCAATCTTATCATTTGTGTGTTTTTGAAGATATTTCAATATTTTTTTTTCATATTTGTGTCGTGTCACGTATAAGTGACAGTGGCGGTCAAAACGTTAAATTAGTAGATTTCCGGATAGACAACTTAGGTTAGTTAGCGCTAACGCTCCTCCGCGTGAGTGCGCTCCTTACCGTAGTGAGTGCACTGGCTAGATACTTGTAGGCAGGCAGCGCGTCCTGTGGCGGCGCAGTGCGCAGTCTCCGCACCTGCGCCGCGATGGCGCTGACCAGGCGCGCCTCGTGCGGTGCTAACGCTCCTCCGCGCCCCGACACTAACGCGCCTGATATTAGGGACAGGGCACGGATGGCCGCCTGCAAATTTAAAGTAATGTAGTTTTAGTATAGTCACATATTATTAGAAGAAATTTCGTATAAGATGCGGGTCACTTTAAGGGCCGGCTTCGGCAATCGAAGGTCGGGAATGTTAGAGAATTATATAGAAAACGATCCATAACCTTGAAATAAATCACACAGCTGGCCAATGAATGTAACTTTTTCTTGAAACATTCGAATTTAAGATAATGCTTATCCAATGGACAAGTGTAAAAAAAAACAGAAAATCACTAAAAACGTGTAAATCGCACTCCCGTATTGTAACAACTGAGTCGTAATTATCAAGAATTTTATCAAATTAAAAAAATAAAATAAAAAAAGCCTTTATTTCCCATTACCCTTAAAATTACGTTAAAGAATGTTTACAATATTTTTTTTTCTTTATTAGTAGTTTTGTTTTTCTTATAATCTAAGTATGTTCTCCGGTATATGGGCCCCTCCCTCGGGTGAAGGCCTCCTCCAGTTTCTTCCATTTGTCCCTGTCCTTTGCAATATTCTGCCAATCGCTGCCTGCTGTATCTATTAGATCGTCAGCCCACCTTCTCTTCGGTCTGCCTATTCTTCTTTTTCCATCTGGCCCTTTCCACTGTCTGTCTGTCCACCTACCGCCTTTGTATCGGGATACGTGGCCAGCCCATTGCCATTTCAGTTTCAGGGCTTGGTTAAGGGCATCAGTTACTTTGGTTTTTTGTCTGATAACTTCGCTTCTGATTTTGTGTATTTTCCTTATGTTTAGTACACTTCTCTCCATACCTCTTTGTGTTGTTTCAATCTTTTGTTTGGCTCTTGTCGTGAATACCCAAGATTGGCAACCGTACAGCAAGCAGGGCAGTATGCAGGTATCTATTATAATTTTCTTTCTCCTTGAGTGACCAAAATTTCTTCCATGTTATATTTGCTCTTCTTACAACTTCGTCTTCGTTGTTTGTTTTGTTGAATGATACTTGTTTGCCTAAGTAGATGTAGCTGTCGACATATTCTATTGTGTTTTCTTTTATATTAATGGGCTCTTTGTTGCTGTTTGTCATTATTTTGGTTTTAGTAGCATTCATTTCTAGTCCTACTTTCGAGCTTGCTTGGTCAAGTGAACATAGCATTTCTTGTAGATCTTTTGATGTCTCTGATAGTATGACTATGTCATCAGCGAATCTTAGATGGTTTAGATAGAAGTTGTTTATGTTTATACCTTTCGTTTTCCAGTCTATTTTCATAAATATGTTTTCTAGAACGGCAATAAATAGTTTAGGTGACAAGGGGTCTCCTTGTCTGACTCCTCTTTCAATATTTATTGCTTCATCTCTTGATTCTAGTGTGACATTACTGGTACTGTTGTTATATATATATTTTAAGATGTTTATATACTTTGGGTTTATGTTTAGGGTGTTAAGTGACTCCCAAATAGAGCTATGGCTAATGCTGTCGAACGCTTTGCTATAATCAATAAAACCTAGATATAGAGGCTTATTAAATTCTTCATACTTTTCGATAACTTGTTCCAGTGCCTGTATATGGTCTAGTGTGCTAAAGCCAGAGCGGAAACCTGCTTGTTCTATTGGTTGTGCGTTATCAATGTCTTGTGTTATGCGTTTTAGAAGAGTTGATGAGAACACTTTATATACATTTGCTAGTAAGCTGATAGGTCTATAATTGTTGATGTCGAGTGGATTACCTTTTTATGTTTAATTCTTTAAATGCTCTTTTTGTACTTCTGTATTTGTTTAAGTTTTCTGTTATTATTCTTCGTCTGTGCTCACTATAATCTCTTTTGATCGCTTTGCTGGTTTCTTTGTATAATCTGCTTCATTCTTTCTTTGTATTTATATCCTTATTCTTTTTTATTGCTAATTCACTTCGTTTATTTATTAATGCTATTGTTTCTTCACTGAGTATTTTATGTTGTTTTCCTTTATAAGGGGTATTTCTACTGGTTTGGCTATATGTTATGGCTTTTTCTAGTTCATCGTGGTAAGATTGTACGCTTGTAATTTCCCGTAAATTGTTTTCGATACACATTTTGAGGTTAGCTTTATAGAGTTTTATTTCGTCGTCAGTCTTGGGGATTGTTGGTAGTGGTTTGAAGTTTTCCCTGTTCTTTTTCGGTTGGTTTAAGATGAGTGTTGTTCTTACCAGCCTATGATCCGTTCGGAATTTTACATTGTTGAGAACTTCATAGTTCTGGACTTGTTTTGGGACATTTGTCATGTTGTAGTCGATTTCGTTCTTGTCGCTTTCGTCAGGTGACTTCCAAGTCCATCTTCTTACTGAGTCTTTTTTTATAGTAAGTATTGATTATAGCCAATTTATATTCAAATGCATAATTTAATAACCGTTCTCCTCTTTTATTTCTTTGGCCTAGGCCACAAGTTCCTGTGATAAGTTTTTCCTCCATTCTGGGTTGTCCTATTTTCGCATTAAAGTCTCCTAATACGAGGACTTTCTCACTTGCTGTTGTATGAGCTATTTTTAAGTCATGGTAGAATTTTTCGATATCAGCTTCGCTGGATCTTTCTGTCGGTGCATAAGCCTGAATTTTATCAAATTATAAAGTTGAAACTATAAAAAAGTTCTTGGAATCTTCATTTCCTAGTAAACATATTATTTTGTGTAAAAAATCACAAACTTGTCTATGTTTTTTGCTCAAAATCTTCATACAAATTACTATGAAGCGGCGCGCATTCTTAGCGATCGCCGCCGAGCGGGCGAGCGCACTCGCGGCGCAGTCGGCCACGCGCCCCCGAAGTGAGAGCACGTCGCGCGTCGGTTTGCGCCGCATTGACAGATCGCGATAGAACCGTGTACTTACACAAAATCAGTACACAGTGTTCTCGTTACAAACTTTTGTGATACCTCATTAGTTTTGAAATTGAGTAAGTATACTTCTAATAAAGTTTCTTACAAACGTTTTCAGTACAATGGTATCAGGACACTTGCGCGCATGGACTTTTGCGCAATGAAATGAAAATCCAAGATGGCGTCGACGATAATTTTCGGTTTTTCCATCATGGTTGTCGTTTTCATGGTTTTCGGGGTCGCTGATAACTAAAGCTGTTAGCTCTCTAACCCTATGAAGTAAGATAGTTCTTTGCAAACACATAATTTTTGTTATCGGTTACGGTCATAAAATGTGCACCGTATTTTCAACTCGCTCTCTTTAACCGACTTAAAAAAAGAGGAGGTACTCCATTGATTTTTTATTAGTAAATTTATATCTATAACTTCAACAAACACGACATCAATGTGGTCTCAACCCTTGAACTAGGACATTACGGGCGGACTATTATTTCTTTATTTGCCCACTTGCTTACTTATTCTCAAAACCATCTAGTTATACGCGGTTAGCTGTCTAGCTAACCTATTCAATTAGTTGTTAAATCTGACTAATCTACTAAATAACATACTTACATTTAAATCAGGACTCGCTATAGAGTGAATGGTATCAGCGAGCTGCGAATCGTCCACGTGTGAGGTGAGCGAGTGTGGCTGTGGCGTGACTAGCGGGTGTGGCGCTGTGCTGCGGGGCGGGGACATCGCTACCATGCTGGAAGGAGGTAACACGACGTGAGAGAACTTGTTTAACAATACTGAATTAAAAGATCCATCTGATGGTAAGGGATCACTTCTGCCTATGAACATTATTACAATACCAGAGGCAATGTAGATCTGCCGGGGCTGCGGGACTATTCGAAAGAGATACCGTGGCCCCGGAACACTTTGAAAGGGCGATTGAAGGAACATGAATGGATTTTAGTCAGTAAAAGTCTGACACTCCCTCCTGCTCCGCCGAGTCATTTGATGATTTCCCATCCGAAAAAAAAGAGGCAATGTAGATGGGCATGCAAGTTATACCAATTAAAATAGATTTTGGATAAATAGAATTCCGGTGGACTTCGAGCATCATTAAATCAATATGGTATAATGGTGTTTGTTCGGCACAATTCGAGTAAAACTGAGCTGGCTTTTTCTCGAACATAAATGATGTAAGACAAATATTCATAATTATGTATTTATAATATTCGATTTTACCGTCCAGCTGTGCCGTATCACGCCGATTGTAAAATATGTTTACCACCCTTCAGAGTCATGATTAGTTTTTTAAAGACCTTTTTGATGTTCAACATTATTTTCCAGTTAGTTTTGAGTGAAACCTTTGAAGAAAACTGACCTGGATCTCTGTGGCGGCTGCGCGCGCGCCATGTGCGAGCGGACGCCGCCGGCGGGTATGGGCTCGTCCAGGAACTTGAGGTCGATCTCCGCCACGTCGGGCGCGCGCAGCACGGGCACGGCGGCGTCCAGCTGCGCGATGAGCTCGGGGTCCAGCCCGAACGGGCCCGCCACCGTGCGGGGCGAGGCCGCCATGCTGGGGGACATTCACTATTGTATAGCGAGCTGCTGTACGTAACTCCACGTCCAAAGCGATTATTTTGTGCACAGAAGTAGATTTTGCTGATTCAATATGACCTTTTTAGTCTCCTTGAACATTCAATCTCTCATCTTCTGTAAAATCTCACCTACTTCTACTATGCAAATTTTCCTGTTATTGCATTCTTGTGCTCAAGTACTGGAGAGATAGATACTGATGAGAAATATGTATGACAATTTTTTTTTTCTTTAATTATACTTCTCACCCTGGACAGGCAAAACATTAATGACCCAGGGCACAATCAACCAACACTAAACATAGCAACTTTTTTTCTAAAATCAATACATACACGTAGGTACTTACATAGGCATCGGCGCAACCGGTGGAGGCATTTCCTCCTCCTCTTCTTCCTCATATTCAGCAGGAGTCGTGTCCACTGTTATCACACGCCTGGACGGTTCAGGCTCCTGTTGACATGACATACAGTATTAGCAACTAACATCAATATAAGACAGTAAATATTGTGACAAGTATTTCGATTTTACCTCTTAACTGCCAGAGCATAAAGAACGCGCGTGCCCTCCACGCCAAGCCACAATTTTACCTTCCATTTTGTCACAAATTTGTATCGTTTAACGTACAGGGAACGCGCTTGTTTTTCACGTATGTATACAGGGTGTAAACCACCTCATCACGAAGCCGTCAACCAAGCATTCTGTACATCAAACTAAGTAACTTAACGCAAAAATTATTGCTGCGAAACGCCTCTTTTTTTTTGGGGTGTAAAATCATGTATTGTGGTAGAACTCAATGTAACGCACTCAAAACATTGTGCTGATGGATGGATTGAATAGTACGGGGGTCGTGGAGGTGTTTAAAGTTGAAATCTTACATTAAAAACTTGTTTAAAAAAAAAAGTCGGAACTTTGCCCCTCAATATCTCCGTAACTAGAAGGTTCCCAGGTATGGTGTAGAACAAAAAAAATGATCGCAATGATGAGGAGAACAAGTGCCTTTCGGCTTCGTTAAGAGGTTTTTTGCACTCTTTATGTGACTATGGCGGTCAAAAGGTTAATGGTAAAACCCTTGGTAGCCATTACACCAATAAGACAGACATTAACATCATAAACCCGTTGACTGGAAGAGAATGTCTTGTGACAGTAAGTTCGCCTATGTACCACTACTGTTAGACAACAGTCTTACCAAGGGTTATATCGTATTACCCAGTGCTAACTGGGTTGTGGAGTACAGATAGGCAGACGCTCCATGTAAAATACTGATACTCAGCTGCATCCGGTTAGACTGGAAGCTGACCCCAACATAGTTGGGAAAAGGCTAGGCAGATGATGATGACGTTTACATAAATAAATAATGTGTTACTATGCTACATACCTCTTGCTGTATCTGCACAGGTCGGCCAGACGCAGACAGCGGCACCAGCATAGAGCGCCTCGTCTCAGCGCTGCGGGACTTACTTGCACGCTTGATACGCTCTTCTAGTAACGACAGATCTTTGTCTGAAATCTGTCAAATAAAGCATTGGTTTACAATTATTACTTGACTTGAAGTTTAGTTTAGTTCAGTCAAATAAACGCAGTTAGGCATAAAGACTTTCCCTCAAATCCCGCTTTAGTCTTTCTTTCTAGTACTAGAAGTAAAGTTTAAAAACAACCATTTAATAATAAGTTGCATAAAGTGCGTAAAGAAACCAAATAAGAAAAAATAGCTTCCAGTGCCTGAGCGTTAGAAGGTGGGCTTTAGAAGAAGAATTGTTTCTTTTTCTTTTGCTAAAATAAGTTTCTGTATGTTTACCTGTCCAATCATCTTGTACACCTTCTCCCCCTCTAAGAAGTACGCAGAAGCGACGCAGTTGAGCGCAGCAGATCGCACGGCGTTGTCGCGGTCTCCGATGTGTCGCGCCAACTCTTTCAGCGCTCCGCCACCCCCGCTGCCCATTACCGTCGAACCGTAGGTCTCTAGTAAGTGGCCGATGCACTCTAGGCATTCTGTGGGCAAGATTGTACATTAATCTTTGATGTGTTGGAACGAAGGCCTTAATTCAAAATGGTGTTAGAAAAGGCTTCGACTTATCTGTACTTCAAATACATTACTATAACTACTAATAAACAGTTATTGTATCTTGAGCTAAAAAAAAAGTAACCATGCTTTACAGAAAGAGCAATATTTTTAGATCATTATTTAAAGTAAGTTCTCTAAAACTAAATTGTTGCGCCTAAAGTATATTTTTAACTTACCAGCCCTCTGTCTTGCATTCTTAGACTTCAATCCTTCCATCAAGTACCCAAACAGCTTGGTTACGGAGTAAACCACACATATTTGTTTGAACAGAGCTTTCACACCGTTGCGAACTGTGTCTTTTGGATCACCCACCTGTTACCAACACAAAAAATAGTTTAACTACACAAAAAAAGTAAGAAGAATAATGTCTAGTAGTATCTGAACTTGGCCACAACTAATGCTTGACTGACACATTATTATCTGTTATAAGGTAAATTATGCAAACATAATATTATTATCATTGCCAATTCATGATTTTATCTATAAATAAAACACAATCTAGCATTACTATCGAGGCACTTATCTTTCTAGTAATACGAGCTAGATTTTTGTCGGACATCTGAGCGCTCAAGGACATGACGTCCACAATCAATTAAATACATTTGCGAAGAAGTCATTATTATGAGAAGTAGAAGAAGAAAATCTGCGCCGAGTCCTAATAAATGGCATAAGGGCAGGGGAATGATCTAGCAGTAATTGTACTGGTCGTTTTCAGTCACTACTGCTGAAGCCCTAGCATGAGCGTGCGGTGTACACGTAACGTAAATACGTCAATATTAAAAATACTCGTTCCACATTCGAATTTTCATAATTTTAAGAATTTATTCGTATCTTTTATGGATGATCCTGATTGGGCTTGTTGGCGACAATTTAACTAAAATGCTATAGGATTTATTTATTTATTTATTAATATAGGTTCACCAACAGCTTCTGTGTACAGCATTTAGGTTTACATAGGTTATACATAGGTTTTACACAGTCGCCAATTACAGGTTAACCAGCATTCACAAAAATAAGTGTTAACTTAAGAGAAAAAAATAAAATAATAGCTATAGCATAATAAAATAGTAATAAATGCATGTGGTGTTTGCCTGTAATTGGTTGTGCAAATAGATTTAAGACACAAATACTTGTATGTTCCTATCTGTATAATATCTGTAACAACTGTTGGTGAACCTTAATTAAATAAAAAAAACTAGTATTTTGGATTCAAAAATGGACGTATATTACGTTCCGTTTACACCCCGCGCTCGCGCTAGGTCCTCTGTGTAACGAAGCTACGCTAAGTCGCAGCCTTTAGTTTATTTCTATCTCCATAGACAATAGTATAATCTTGTTTCGTATAAAATCAAGTGGCTTTACAAGTCTGACTGCATGCATGGTTAGATCTACACAATAGATTTTGTTGCAGTTTTCATCATCCTCAAGAATGTTTATTCTGGAAGGTGTATGCTTTTTTTGTTAGCCTGTTGAGTGTCCCAAACCTGTGCAATATCTAGCCATATTCGCCCCGCAAACAAGATCATCACACATCAACCAAGACGACCCGAATGGTGCAGCGGTAGTCAGGCTGCATAACGTTCTTTGAATCCCGGTAGGAGCAAATTTTTGTGTGATGAGCATTTGTTTCCGATTCATGCGATGTTTATATGTATCTATGTAGTATATCAACTATCCGGTGTCCACGACACAAGCCTCGTTGCTTAGTGTGGCACTAGGTGGCACTGTGTGTAATGTCCAGCGATATTTATTGATTTATTTACTTACATAGCACAGAAATCTTGATGTTTTGACATTTCCCTAAATCAGTAGGTTGCGCCCGTACGAAGACTGGACAGGTCTCTAGTTATTATTAATAAAACAAATTCAACTCACTTTGAGCACAAGATAAGGTATAAAGCAGTTAGCCTCATACTCTGGCATCGTATAATCACTGTCCATCAGATGCGTGAACACTATAGACAGGTACTCCAGACCCTTGAGGATGACTGATGGGTTGGTGTCGAAGAACCTCAGCGTCAACCATTTGAGGACCAGGTCTAAGTTCGCCATTAACGCCTGGCCGTTCTCGTGTAAGTCTTCTGAGAGGGCTTCTATTGCTTTTAGGTGGTATCTGTGAGGAAAATTTATTTATTTATTTAGTAAATGGAGGACTTACAGCTAAAAAAAAACAGAAAAAAAGGAAACCATTGTCACCAGAAAGCCAATTACAAGTCCTATACATATAGACTAAAAAAAGTTAAATAAAATAATGACCATTCTTAGTCAGGGACTATAAAACTACTTTGGTTGGGCAAGGGTACTATGGAATTTATTCACTACATCACTTAATCGAAACACTACAAATTTCTTTACCAATGGCATGGTCTAGTCTAGGCAACGCAGGTCCGTCGCGGTATAAGTAATCTTTGGAAGAGGATATGCTGTACTTCACATCTTGCAACTACTTTTAATCCTCAGAAATTATTTTTACAGGTGAGTATTTTATTTCTGCATTGTCTTCATTTTGTGGACCTGCATAGCTATTCACAACGCTTCGATTAGATTTTCGATTCGGAAAGTCGTATGTCTATCTCGCTCGATTTCGTAATGTCAAAAAAAGATAGACATACTCGTATAGTCATATGTCTATCTTTTTTGACATTCCGAATCGAAAATCGAATCGAAGCGTTGTGAATAAGGGGCCTGACTGACCACCAATTTAGAGCAAGCAGGCCTCTTAGTGCTGTCAAAGTTTCACCCTGGAAAATGAAACATGCACAGCTTCTTTCATAACAAATAGTTACACATACCTGAAGTCACTGTGGAACATGTTGCCGATGAGCTGTTTGTTCATTCCCGCAGTCGTCATTTGCTCCTTGAGGAGCTCGAAGAATTCCTCGCGAGGAGTTGTGAAGTTCCATTTCAACACTGATAAAGACATTAAACACATTTTTGAATGATTTTAAGGAATTACATCGTTTTCACCATGCTGTTGTGTTTCATTGTATAAACACATACTGAAAATATATAAATGAAAAAATCGTCTGTTTGCAAAAGCCTATTTTTTCGATTGAATCACGTTTACAGATACACACATACACATCCCACTTTTTTATCAACTGGAAATTGATATACAACCAACAGTTGCAGGTATCAACTCCAATAGATGATTTACAGTCACACTTTACACATCAACAAACTAACACGAAAACGACCAATAATACGTATATCGTAATACCTTCACATTATCTCAAAGAAGATCAATCACCAATCCTCATCACACACGCAGCAAAAACGTATTATGTGCTTTCCTAAGACACACAGCGTTGGTATGAAGAAAGCTGATGTAAATTCGCCTTCAATTGGTTATCTATGGTTAAAACTTACCAAATTGTCCTTGGTTTTATACCTGTCTCGCTCTTTCACCAGCGTGCATCCTTTTCTAATCGAGCAGGATGCTTGACACAGAGCTGTCAATGTCATAGCGTTTGTAAATTTTGCCGGTAAAACGTCGAAAATTTTTCCAAAGTTTAAAAAGTGTTGAAATACAATAATTTATTGTAATAAATTAGCACACAGTGTTTATTTAGTGCACTTGTCGTCTTTTCTGTTGTGAATTAGTGATTTATGATGAATCCGGACGAAAGTGTGCGGGTAAGTGTCGGAGGTGAACTTAGTTCGAATGTTGACGCTCCGGAGGGAGATCAGCTTTCGAATAGGGTGAGACCTGATGACTCGTCATCATCATCATCATCTTCTTCATCCTCGGAGGATGAAGAGGGCATAGCTTCACCTCCGCCCAACAAGAGACGAAAAGTTTCACGTAAGTACAAACAAGTTCAGACATGCTCGGACCCCCGTGTTGAGACACTTATTCAACAAGTAGGCTTTATATCTAGTTATTTAACTAATTTACCTCTTCTACCGACTAATCCTATTCAATCAGGACAATCGTCGGAACAGCGAGAAAGCGATCTGAATACATCCACATCGAATTTTTTGAGAAATCCGACAACTTCATTGTGTAAGCTCTCTTTAGGTGAACTTGGTACAGAGTTCGACGAAAAAACAATTATTCCACACGCTGACAAAGAACGATTGCAAGAATTAGCCAACCTTCAAAAATTTGATACTCCTTCTTGGAAAAGCATTCGGTACAAAAGAGCTTTACAATCATGCATTGCTAGTCCTGGTTTTGTAGGTCTTAAAGTTAATGAAGAGTTGTGCCATTTTAACAAGAGTAAAGATTATTTAGCTCCAACTGAACAGTTATTAGCAGGTTTGTCTAACAATATTTTGGAACAAAGACAACTATTAAGATTAGGGTTACAAGGTTTGCTTGACTGGGCATCGGCAAACCCTAATAATTTAAATACTAACACATTATTTGAAAAGATTTCTTGTATTTTTGGTCCAGGGTCTCCGTCATATAAAAATTCAGAGACTGCAATGCAGATTGTGTGTGGTAAAAGAGCAGAGTGCATTGAAGTAAGACGGGACCGTATTTTAAAAGAAATCTCAAATCCAAATTTAAAAGCTACACTACAAAATGTTCCACCAAGTCAAGAATATCTATTTAGCCGAGAGGCTCTGCACCCTATTATAGCTTCTCTACGTGGATCTCAGGTTTGGCTTAATACTCCAGCTTACATTAGAGAGAAAAAAGCTTTTAACACACCTTATGTTCAAAACAAAAAACATCACGGACATAACAAAAATCAGAACAAAGATTACAAAGTAGAAAAGAAAAGATTTAAGAAGAGTCAGCCCTTTCGTAAAAATTACACAGCAAACAACACTCCCCTCAACACCAATAATAAACAAATCTGACTATCAAACCAAAACATTCAGAGGGGGTTGTCTAAAAGACCATGCCCATTTATGGCAACAACAGGGAGCAAACAATTATATTCTGAAATTGATAACAGGTGGCCGCATTCCATTTATAAAGAAACCTCCCCTTCGTTATCTAGACAAACATGTGTTAAAAAAGTTTGCAACCCGGACAACAAAAGACATGACAGACATGATCTTTCAGTTGAAACAAAAGAAAATATTAGAGACACCGCCAATACTCAACCCGGGTTTTCTATGTCGAATGTTTTTAGTAAAAAAATCAGACGGTGGCCTACGTCCCATCTTCGACCTCAGAGGTCTCAACTCATATGTGTCAGTGAAACATTTCCATCTGATTTCACAAACAGATGTAGCCAATTTCTTGCAGATAAACGATTGGCTAGTGAAAATAGACATTCACCAGGCCTATTTTCACTTACCAATTGCAGAAACACACAGGAGATTCCTCCGTGTGATCTACAACAACGAGGTGCTTCAGTTAACGGCATTACCTTTTGGCCTGTCATCGGCTCCAAAAACGTTTGCCACAATAACAAATTGGATTGCGGAAATCCTGCGAGTACAAGGTATCCGCATAATTGTATATTTGGACGATTTTTTCCTAGTCAATCAGGATCGTACAGAACTGAATTCTCAAGTTGCGGAAACACTGAGAACATTGGATACCTTGGGATGGCACATAAATTATCAGAAGTCTGTTCTGCAACCTTCCCAGGAAGTGGAGTATCTTGGCCTGGTATGGAACACTCGGCAAAACTGGGTAAAACTTCCGTCCAAAAAGATAATAAAAATAAAACGAATTATATCCAAGATGTTGAGCAATGGAAACAGTTCTCTGCGAGAAGCTCAGAGTTTATTAGGTTTGCTGAACTTTGCAAATTACGCAGTTTCAGGAGGTCGACTACATTGTCGCAGAATGCAACTGTTTCTAAGATTATTCAATCAAAACAGACTACGAGAAAAAAGAAATCTTCCACTGCCTGTTCAACAAGACCTAAAATGGTGGTTAAAGGCAATAGCTGCTCAACACAGCTCAACAGCAATAGTCAAGAGAAGTGTGACTCACTTCTTGACCACGGATGCAGCGGACTCAGGGTGGGGAGCCCAATTAAACAGCACTTACCTGTCAGGGAAGTGGACACCTTTCCAAAGACCCTGGCATTCAAATCTAAAGGAAATGTATGCCGTATTTGCAGCCATAAACAGTCAGCGGATGACTCTACAAGGTGCACACATACTTATTCAGTCCGACAACAAAACCCTTGTAGCATACCTCAGAAACGAGGGGGGGACACATTCCCTTGCACTGCTAAGGCTGACAACCAGGCTCCTAAAACTCTCAGAGCAGTTACATTTAACCCTCTCAGCCACTTACCTCCCGGGGAGTCTAAACGGAATTGCGGATCGCCTATCAAGGGGTCGCAAAGTACCGGAGTGGCATCTTCTACCCCAAGCCACGGAGGCTATATTCAAGGTGTGGGGCGTCCCAGACGTAGATCTATTCGCGTCAAGAAAAACGGCTATCGTACCAAAGTACGTAACATTAGATTCCAGAGACTGTTACGCAGTTTTCTGCGACGCCTTCAGCCGACAATGGGACTATCAGCTGGGCTGGGCATTCCCCCCACCCAGCTTAATACCAAGAGTACTAACTCACTTGAACAATGCAAAAGGAACGTACATCCTAATAGCACCAGAGTGGACCAGATGTTTCTGGCTACCCGACCTGCGAGCGAGAGCCATAGCAGAGCCACTTCCGATTTTGAACCTGCGGAAGGTCTTAATAGATCGGACTACAGGCAAATGCCCAGCACAAGTGGACAAGTTGACTCTCCTTGCCTGGAAAATTGGGGGTGGGCCGACCAAGTCTCTCACTGGACTGTAGAGGAACAAAACTTGTTAAAAAGTAGCTGGCGGACATCTACTTTAACAACATATAAAGCCCCAATCAAAAGATGGTTATCCTGGTGTGACACCAATAAAATTAACCCTAAAGCACCTGATGGTGTGCAAGTTGCAAGATTTTTGGCAAAATTATTTTTAGAAGACAAACTAGCATATAGAACCATTCTCTTGCATAAATCAGCTGTCTCAACTTACTGTGCAACATCAGAAGTAGATATATCAAAACATTTTTTCATTCATCAAGTTCTAAAAGCCATTTCACTTGCTAAGCCAGCAGTACAAAAACTACCAATATGGGATACTGCAATATTATTTAACTGGCTAAGGACTTCAACAAATTCAGGTTCTTTATTTGAATTAGCTAGGCGAACAGCTTTAATACTTTTGCTAGCCTCAGGTCGTAGAATTCACGATCTCACATTATTAGAAACCAGCCCTGAAAATCTTATTTCCACGGAAGATGAGATTAGTCTTTGGCCAAAGTTTGGTTCAAAGACAGATTCAAAGACACACAGACAGTCAGGTTGGTTGTTGCGGAAACACCCAGACCATCGTGTCTGCCCTTTTAGACACATTAATAACTTTGTTGAAAGATCTGAAAATAGAAGAAGCATGGACAGGACTGTCACAAGTTTATTTATTTCGCTCTCAGGAGAATTAAAACCTGCGTCGAAGACCATGATTGCAGGTTGGATACGTAGTATTTTTAAAGAGGCTAACATTGATGCTCCACCGGGCAGTATCAGGGCAGCTGTAGCCTCTAGAAGTTGGTTGGAGAATAGACCTGTGCAAGAAATACTTGACAGAGGAAACTGGAAAAGCATTAAAACATTTCAGAAATTTTACTGTCGCCCTGTGAACAAAATTGATAATACCAACTCCAATGTTGATTTACTGCAGTTAAATTTTTCTAATATTGATTAGTTTAATGTATGTGTTGTGTTGTGTTGTGATCATAACTTTTTAAAGACTTATTTAACCTATTTCTGAGAGATAGAAGTTTAATTCAGAATTATTTTCTTGCAATAATATTGATTATATAATGTTGTTGATTTTTTTTTAAGAAATTATTGATTAAGTAAGGAATGTTACAATTTTTTGTTACAGTGAGTTATAATAAAACTGATTTATTTGCTAGAACAGTATTATACTTCATTCATCATAGCGTTTGTATTTATCACCAGCAGATAACAAACAGGTCTTCATACCAACGCTGTGTGTCTTAGGAAAGCACATATGACTGTTTTGCATTCTAACAAAACAGGTATTATGTGTTGAATAAGACACACAGCGTTGCAGCAAGTCTCTTGCTGGTGCATGGAAGACTCTATGACATTGACAGCTCTGTGTCAAGCATCCTGCTCGATTAGAAAAGGATGCACGCTGGTGAAAGAGCGAGACAGGTATAAAACCAAGGACAATTTGGTAAGTTTTAACCATAGATAACCAATTGAAGGCGAATTTACATCAGCTTTCTTCATACCAACGCTGTGTGTCTTATTCAACACATAATACCTGTTTTGTTAGAATGCAAAACAGTCATATTTTGATTTGAAGAAAATTAAACCATACAAAATGAAGGGCAACTAAGGGTTATTTATTATTGAATGTAGTGCTAACCTTTAAGTTTCTGATCGTCAATGATTCGCTGGTTCTTAGCGTTGTTGTTTGGTAGGAGAGGGGAAATATCCTCGTCGTCTTTCTTGCCTCGACTTGCTGCTGTGGCGGATTTTACTGGTCCCTGTTCGAGAGAAACGATTATTAGTTAAATAATGTTCCTGCTGAAAAATATTCTGCCTTGAAAATATGCTGTGATGTTAGTCTGTATTCTGTATTATCACATTACACAGGTAGACTGAAAAAATAAATGCCAACCAATGTGATGAGCTAGTTTGCTTTATCATTTTCAGCTGTAGAAGTTTCTAATTGACTTTGAACTTTAATGAAATTACACTGCCATTGTAATCCTTAGCACAGATTTCATTTATAGTTCCGAGGACCGTATATAGTGATGAGAGCTTGCCAGTGGCAGTGGAAGAGGCTGCCCTGGTGACTCGGTGAGGCAACTAAACTTGTCTATAGCTGCTTGATGTATTTAGTGCCCTGCTTTTCTTCTTACAAAGAAAAAAAAGTGAGCCGTTACGGGACGCCTGGCAGATGTGAAGCATCGAAATTATTTTGTACAAGTAAAATGCTTAAAAAAAATCAATACGAAAAAAAAACACATAAAATAAAATAAAATGACTCGATTCACAAAAAGAAAATCTTTATGCTGGGATCGAACTTGAAGTCGCGAGATTGTAACTCAGCGCTGTGCCCCGAGACCAGTTGGCATGTTGTAAACCGTGGCGAATATGTAATCTTATGCTGCTTCAACAGGTCGGTAATGTTCGAAATTGTTCGGGCTGGGTTGAGAACTTGACAGTTGGCGACGCGTCGCAACGGCATGCGTCGCCACGCCGCATTTTTTGGTTTTACCCGCGCCTGTAGATGTTTCACATCAAAACAGAGGAAGATGGCTCAGATAATGAGATGTATAACTTACCTTGCCCTTGACAACAGCGCCTTTTTTCTCAGCCTCCTTCTTCTGAGCGCCGGCTGACTTGACGCCGCGGGCATCTTCCTTCTTGCTCTTGGTCGGCGGTAGAGGCTGGACTGGTAAACTCGGGCGAGCCTTGTCTAGAGCTGCTTGGACTACTGTTTTGGAGCCAGGCTGGTGGGGAAAAGGTTGGTTTTGTTCATGAAGACAGGTTTGCACATTTTGCAAGTTTGGTATGGGATTTTGTCAATAATAATATAATAAGCCAATATAATAATAATGACGGGTGGCGCGCAGTGTTGCCAGATGAGTCGCCGAGACGCGTCGTCGCACGTGGTTCGGTTTTTTTGTATTAGTGCGGCGGGTGCACACTGTGGCGTGCACAGGCATGTTTAGCCTTAAATTGCAATCCAAGCTTGCACACCATGTAGATTGTAGACCGATGAATAAGACTGGATGGGAATGAAGTTTACTGTTGTTTTGGGTACATATCGTTCGTAAGTATTTTGGTCAGCGTCACATTTGTGACGGAATCTAGATTGCCATGGACACGCTAAGAAAAAGAAGAAGTGTGACATTTCTTTTACTACACCATTCGGTCGTGATTTCCATGATTTATTCTCAATATTTACCTTCAACTTGTCCAGCAGTTTGTGCATGGCCTCGTACCCCAGATGCAGCATGAAGGGCAGCACACAGTCGCCCGTGACCTTGCGCACGTCGACCGCGCGGTCCTCCAGGCACGCGTACAGGATGGGCACGCAGACCGTCAGCTCTTCACGGGGGAACGATTTTGGTGGTACTGTGAACGATGAAAACAGACATTTATATTTTGAAGATAATTTTGACAGCATATCAAGTATCTAAGAACAAGGTCTTAGGCCTGAGTTCCTGTCATGCTGATGTCGGTCGCGCGTACGAGTATCCACTGTGTTCTATATAGCGCCATACTGCGATGCTGACGTCAGCGGCGCGTATGTTGCTACTGTTTTTCTCGCTGACGTACGCGACCGAATACTACCGACGTCGGTCGTGCGTAACAAACATCAGCGTGGCGCGAATTCAGGCCTTAATTATTCACGTGTTCTGTAATACATCTCATTATACTTTTAAAGTTAGCTGCTTCACAGCAAGTCTGATAATCCTACTTCCTACTAATTTTATAAATACGAAAGTTTGTGAGGATGTATGGATGTTTGTTCCTCTTTCACGCAAAATGGTTGAACGAATTTGGGTGAAATTTGGCACACAGATACTTTATAACCTGGATTAACATATAGGAACTTTTTATCCCGGTAGTACGATCCCGTGGGATAATTTCCGAACTCGGCGATAATATTATGTGTAACTGTATACCGCTAATTCATTAAATAAATAAGAAAATCCTGCGGATGTCGCAGTGGCAGTATCGCGCTCGATTGAGGACCGTTACGTGAAAGCGTCGAGCGCGTGGGGTGCGGCAGAGCCGATACGGTGACGATGGCGCCCGAACACGGCCGATCGATGAGTGCCGAGACGACGACTTACGAGTGATGTCTGTAATATCTAAATGTTGTAAAACTCACCATTAGGCAGATGTTCAGCCAGCCACTGCAGTAGCGTAGCTCTGAGCAGCGGGCTGCCGGACTTGAGCGCGTCGAACAGCATCTCGCCCTCCAGCGGGGCGTGCGCGCCCGCCTCGCGGCACCACGTCTCCACGCACGACACCGCGGCCAAGCGGATCCATTGCTTACTGTCGCCGAAAGCTAAGGACGAACAAACATAACGGTATCATATATTGTAGTGTTTTTGACTTTATAGGACTTCGAAGATAAATCCAACAGCAGGAAGAAAAAGGCCAAAAGAACATTTAAATTAAGAAAAGGCTCGGTAAACGGTAATGGTTATTCTTATTTTAACTTAACAGACATATGTGTTGCTGGAGAGTTAGTTCCAGCATCTTCTCCCTAGCTAAAAATCTAGAAAGTCGAGAAGGGCTGTCGTTTTAAGGGACTATCTCAAGTAATTTTGACGTTCCAACGAGTAGAATGTTGATGGATATAGAGGGAGAGGAAGACCAAACAGATGGATGGATTGTGTGAGGAATGATATGAAGAAAATAAACCGGCCAAGAGCGAGTCGGACTCGCGCACCGAGAGTTTCGTACAAACTTTTTAAAGGACAAACTTAACTTTGCTGTTCGATCCCTAGATACGGCTATTGCACCAACCACAAATAATAAGTTTGGCATAGTAAAATCGCTTCTTTTGTTATTAAACTACAAATTAACGATTTTCGGATTTTTCCATTTTCATATGCTGTAAAACCTTACTTTTTGCTAAATATCGTGATTCTAGGTCAACGGGAAAAACTACCATATAGGTTTTCGACCCACAACATAGAGGGTAATTCCGGTTGACGTAGAATTGTCAATTTTGGTTAAAAGTAAAGGGAAAAGTCCGAAAAATAAAAAAGATGGAAATTAAAGTAAATTTTGGTACTTACAAGTTTTCGCGAAAATCTAAATTTGCCCATATCTTTTTATCGTGTTGACTCAGGACCTTGATTTTTATACACCTATTAGGGACTATAGACCTCAGTATATGGTATTCAACTTGCTAGGTCCACCCGTTCCTGAGAAAATCGGTGGTGACAGACGGACAAGAAAGTGATATTATAAGGGTTCCTTTTTTACCTTTTGAGGTACGGAACCCTAAAAAGGAGTAAATGATAGCGTGACGGTTGGCAGGGGGAATGGAAGAAAAACACGTGTCGCACCGACCCCAAGTAACATGGGACACAGATAATCATGGGAAAAGGGCAGGGAGACGATGATTTTGTAATTATATTTACCTTGAAAGAAAGCCGGGAAGAACGTCCTGATATGTGATTTGCTCTTCGTTCCCATCGCTGTGGCCAGCGCCTCACAAATCTGTAGCGCACTCTGCGCTAGCTTCGAGTTGGAGTCCAGTAGACGCGCGGATAGGGCGGCCGGTAGCTCTCCTAGCGAGGACTTGATAGGTGCTGAGCTGATGATTATTGCCTTTACTTTGTCTAGAGCTTCGTTGCGGACCTGTGTAGATAAGAAAAAAGTAGATTATACAACAAGTGAAAAAAAGGGAATTTAATTCGAAGGACTAAGTTGGATCCCGAGAGCAGCGAGAGTAACAAGGGGTTCTAGAGTAGAATCCTGAGCAGAACGAGGGATATAAGAACCGAGATGAGTTTTTTTTTCACGAGTTGTGTGCTCTACTTTTTACCATTGACTGCGAGAAAATAAATAGAAGTATAGTATTTATATTTCTCGTGGGTATAATAATAACAGCCAATCGGGTCGATCTCCAAGGTTAAGTCACGCTTACCAAGGTCGGTCTATGGATGGGTGACCACTAATTCATTACATACCAAGTTTAGCCCTTGGTTCCGGCTGTCATTTGTAGTTTTTTGACAGTCGCTACAGGAAGCCCGAAAGTCTGACAACCAGTCTTACCAAGGGGTACCGTATTACGCACCCAGTACTAACTGGGTTGTGAAGGTCAGATAGGCAGTCCCTCCATGTAAAATACTAACTACTTAACACACAGTTTCTGACTTCATAATGAAAGTAAATAATAACCGGCGTACCTTCCAGTTTTTGGCTACTGGCTCTGCTTGCAGACTGGATTCAGTCCATATACCACCTGTAATAAGGTTCAAATTACAGTAAATAGTGTTACCTTCCAGTTCTTATCGTTGATCTCGGCTATAAGCGCGTCGGTGATGAGTGGCGCGAGGTCGGTGCGCGATCTGTTGTCTTCTACGACCACTGGCTCTTCATCAGCCACGTCTTCGAACGCTTCCTCTATGTCGTCCACTGATGCCTTGCTTGCGGACTGGATATAAAACAAAACATTTTGTGAGCTAGTGAAAAAGTGAGTTTTGTTTTGAATCAACATGTATTCGGATGCTACTAGTCTTAGTATTGAATGTCGTGGACATGAGTAACAACTATATTTGAGTGCCTGCAACATATTATTGTGAAAAAACTTTTTTGCAAGTCACCGACTTCTGAAGCTAACGTTATTTTTCACTTTTTTTTGTGTTTTTGAAGTCGGTTTTATTTCTTTAATTTTTAGGGAACTCTTCATTCAATATAATAGACAGCAAATCTGTTGTGATTGCTGCAATCGCTTGGATATTTATTGTTTACACAACATCATGTCATAGCGTCACGCCAAGGGCGATGCATCATGCAAAAACCAGCAAATTATTTTAGTAATAATCATAAAACTAGATTCCTCTTGCTTACCTTACTAACAGTTCCAAGCTGCCGTGTAGGCGTGGGAGGCGAGCTATTAGCGTGCTTATCAAGCTCCAAGCTGATCAGCTGTCTGGTCGCCGGCTTCTCCGTGTCGAAGTGGCTGATGAGCGACGGGCCCACGTACAGAGAGAGAATGCCTAGGAAGTTCACCGCGGAGGTTCGGACGTTCGGGTTTGTGGCCGTGAGGGCTTTCTTGCAGTGGGCGATTATTGATTTTATGTTCATGCTGTAACAAGACATTGGGTATTAATAGGTATTATGGAGACAGAAATAAAGACACTGGTTTTCTGTCAAAAATAATGGGGTCATAGGATGTCTCGTGTCTTTCTATTCTACTTCACTTCACTATATTATTATTTATTTTTATCGATAAATAAATATTGCTGGACATTACACACAGCACCATCTAGTGCCACACTAAGCAACGGGGCTTGTGTTGTGGACACCAGATAGTTGATTTACTACATAGGTACTTTTTAGTTTGTAAATACATACTTATTATACTATATAAAGCTGAATTACCACTGACTCACTGACAATGTTCAATTGTTCTCCCAGATGGTGGATGGGGAGGTGGGTATTTTTTGACAGATTCGTAAACAACTAACTCCAAAACCTATGGGAAAAGTGCCAAACCTCCCCTTTTCGCCCCCCTTCTCCCCCCTCCCTATCGTATCTCGGAAACCTAGAGACTTGGAACATTTTTTTTTCAGATTCGTATAGAGGAGGCTGGGAAAAGCAAAAACATTTTTTCAAAGTTGTCCCCCTTTCCCCCCCTTTAGGCGGATCTCGGAAGTTAAGAGACTTGGAACATTTTTTTTTTCAGATTCGTATAAAGGGGCAATGCATTAGTCGAAATCATTTTTCAAAACTCCCCACTCTCCCCCCCTCCATCAGTCCCCCCATCGTATCTCGGAAACTAGGACACGTAGCGGCGTTTTGATTTTGACTATACTTTATTATTGAGGAGCGTTTAAATTTTTATACCCTCCCCTCCCCAACCTCCCCTTTCCGGTGGTAGGTAGGTCCTGAGTGGAGCGAAGGGGGGAGGTGGCGAGCGAAGCGAGCCGGCGACCTCCGTAGCGTAACGAAGGTTGAGTGGGTGAAGCTCCCCTCCCCAACCTCCCCTAAAATTGAAAGGGCTGTAACTTCATAACGGTTAGAGGTAGCCATCAGGTGTTTGAACAAATATTATAGTAGGCGTCGAAACCTGTCCGGTTGCAGGTAGGTCCTGAGCGGAGCGAACCTGCGAGACCGAGTGGGGCAAAAGGGGGGAGGTGGCGAGCGAAGCGAGCCGGCGACCTCTGTAGCGTAACGATGATTGAATGGATGAAGCGTAACTCATCAAACTTTAGAGTTATTTTTTTATGGAAAAGGTCTGAGTTTTTAAATAAGGTTTTATTAGGGGTCCGTAGGGGTTTTCATACTGTTTTAGGGGTAATTCTAACGGATTTTCCAATTCATTTAGGGGTGCCTATAGATTCTCAAAATTTTATAAGGGTAAGTAATACTTCTCAAAAACACCAAACACGCGAGCTGCGCGCAGCTCGCGCACCCAAGCAAACTAGTTATACATATAAACATCCATGACTCGGAAACAAATGTTCATGCTCATCACACAAACATTTGCTCCTACCGGGATTCGAACCCGGAACCCTAAGAACGTAAGCCAGCCTCACTACCGCTGCCGCCGCCATTCGGGTCGTCGAAATATCTTACTCTAGTTACTTCGAACCGCTTGAATCGCGTTAGCCATCCAGTAGAACATTTCAGATTGTACATTAAGAGGTTTTTCAGCGAGTCCGAGGTGTTCGCAAATATGGCTACACTATATTCTATTTTTTATATACACCAGTATCAACTTACTTGAAACCGAACTCCTTAATTGCGTTGGCCATCCAGCTGAACATTTCAGACTGTACTTTGGGGTTCTTCTGTGAGTCCATAGCGAAGGTGAGTCCTTCATTGAGGACATGTTCGAGTCCACAGGCCTCGGCTAGGGAGGTAAGGCAGTCTGCACAAATGCCTGCGCACGACGCCTCGCCGAGTTTCGTTACTACGTCTTGGAGAACGAAGTCTGCGGCTATCCTGTTGAGCAAAATAAAACATCTTTAGCAACGATTTGTTGCGTGTGAAGTAGATAATAGAACACCCATTTTTGAAAAGTGTTTCAATTAGATTCTATAGTGCTAATGAACCACTAAAAAATTCACAAAATTTTTATTCAATCGTTAAGTGCCATAAAATGCATTGAAATTTAGCATTTTCAAACTTCGCGCGTAATTTGACGAAAACGCTGGACGCAGTGGACGCCGTATTGCTCTGTGGTCATGACGTCAATTGGCTATGTAAACAAATGGAGTGATATTTGAATATGACAGTTGACACTTCTATGTTTACATAGCCTTATAACGTAATAACATGGCGACTACTATAACGGTGTTATGAAACAGATTAAAAAAGCTGATACCTTTGAATTGAATTTTAAAATTTAGTTTGCTATTTAATGAACTAAAACTAATATTTTCCGGCTGCTTTTTGCCTAAGCTATCTCAATAATATATTTTTTTATTTTTTCTCTTATAGAGTAAAATACCCTATTGGACACGACATATTTATTTTGCTGAACCAAAACGGCGATACGCCCGAATGGCGCAGCGGTAGACAGGCTGCCTTACGTTCTTAGGGCCCCGGGTTCGAATCCCGGTTGGAGCAAATGTTTGTGTGATGATCATGGACATTTGTTTCCGAGTCATGGATGTTTATATGTATAATAAGTATGTATTTACAAACAAAAAGTATATATGTAGTATATCAACTATCTGGTGTCCACGACACAAGCCTCGTTGCTTAGTGTGGCGCTAGAGGGCGCTGTGTGTTAATGTCCAGCGATATTTAATATTTATTTTATATTTATTATATTTGGGTCGGCTCGGCACTAATCAAGCTAAGACGAGTGACTCTTATCCGACTACAAGCTAAGTTAGGTAAAGAAAATTGCCAAGAAAGAAAAAACAATGATCAACAAAACTTACGTGGAAACCGGAAAGTTCTCTGTAATATATTTGCAGGCTTCAAGGCGCGCCTTCAGTACTTGCACATTGGTGTCCTTCAAGCCGGGCTTTCTGTTCAAGGTTCGGTATAGTACTTGTGAGGTCGCGTCGCTGGTTGATAGGGTCTGGATTGTGGAGTGGAAGCTCTGGACTGAGGACAGGCGGGTCTTCCAGTTTCCATCGCCGAGGCCTGTGGAATGAAACATTAACGAGGATAACAATATGAACAAAAAAAACAAATAACGTCTTATCATGCCAACATTCCACGGAAAGGAGCATTAAAACTCAGAAAAATACAGAAAACCCGAAACGAAGCGATAAGGAAAAGAACTAAACTAACAGACACTCTCCTACACGTTCTACGACTGAAATGGAAATAGGCAGGTCATATTTCGAGATGTGGAGATCAAAGGTGGACATTGGAGTAAACGAAGTGGTTTGGACCGGGAAGCGAGAGGAACAGGGGCAGACCACGCAAGAGATGGCGGACGACATCATTGAAGTAGCTGGTCCGAGTTGGATGGAGTTGGGTCAAAACAGGGAAAATTGGCACGGGATGGAGGAGGCTTTTACCCAAAAGAGATCCATATCCAAATAAAATATAAAACTATTAATTTGTAAACACATATGTAAAAAAAAATATGGAGTAAATGAGCTTTAATATTATTAACAATATGAACAAAAATCAGTTGTATACTACACCTAAAAAACCAGACTACTGAAAAATCACGCTATAATTAAAATCGAGGTTTACAAGGTAATCTCGACTCCTCCTACTGTTGAAGACGGTTAAAATGTAGCCTAAGTTACCCGAACCATAATAGTGAATCGATTGACACCTTATTTATCAAAATCGGGTGAATAGTTTAGGCTCTACGGTGGAACATACGTAAATACAAACATACATACATATACAGCTAAAATCATAAGCCCTTCCTTTTTGGCTTCGTCGTAGTCGGTTAAAAAGGTAAATAACAGACCGAAGACACAATACAAAATCCAGTCAAAAAGTGACATCAATATGGGCCTATACAAGGTGGAAGAGACACCGACGGTAAATCGGTTACCACATATTCTGTACGGTCCACCAAGCTAATTGGTTTACATTTAAACATGCAAATTACATTGTAAAATGTAAACCAAATAGCTTGGTCGACCGTACATAATTCTGAACCCACCCCAACACACACAATTTTCATCGGTAATATGCAAAAAAAAAACTGTTCCATACATTTTGTGTAGTTATTGCAGTTTTTAACTCTTTGGGGGTGGAATCATCAAAAAAGTTGAGACACGTATAAATTAATTTTCAATTGTCAGCTTAAACAGAAAATTTTAAGATCCTAACTTTAAAACTGACGGAGTTTCATACAAGCTTTCATACCCTATTTAACTCCCTTAGGGGTTGAATTTCGAAAAATCCGTATTCCTTGTGTACATTATAAAGGGAACCCCTGTGCAATATTTATTATTTGTTGATGAGTCCGGTGGCACGGGACTGGCGTGCGGAACGGTGTGATTTGTGACACTTTTTCGTGCGTGCTGCCGGTGTTCATCGATTTATCACGTCAAAATGTTGAAGATCACGTTAGATGACGATTCAAGACTAGAATAGGCTTATTTTTGGTTTTCAATGTTTAAGAACTTTAATAAATGTAGGTGGGTCAATGACCGCTATTGTCATCTTAACTGGCACCAACTATAGCACTGGTGTCCCTTTCTGTATATTCAACTAGACAATGCAGTGACAATACAAAAACGTGTGGTTAACTCTTTCTGTGTGCCTGTTATCCTTTCCAGCCACAGGGAAAATCAAGTTAACCTATGGACGCGTGTGGTTGTTGGCTTGTATTTCTTTCAAGCAGCAATGGAGTAACGGATCAAGCTGGCTACTTTTTATACCCGAAAGGTAAGGCCGAAGACCGTGAGGCCGAAGCGAGAAACATCGTACCTGTAACAATATCACCCGGGAACAGCACCTCGGCCTTGGCATCGACTTCCTCTTGCGACAGTTCCATTTCTCGCGGCGGACTGGGTTGCGCTCGAGACGCCGGCGCTTTCTTAGCCGGGGCCTTTGCTGGAAATCAATAGATCTTGTTAACATAATAAATATTGTAAGTTTATGAGGTTTGTAATAGAGTTGAGGTATAAACAAAAATATCTCACTGTACATCATTTTACTCCTTTATCTTTTACTAGCTGATGCCCGCGGCTTCGCCCGCCCGCAAATTATATACTAAAACCTTCCTCTTGAATCACTCTATCTATTAAAAAAACCCGCATCAAAATCCGTTGCGTAGTTTTAAAGATTTAAGCATACATAGGGATATAGGGACAGGGAAGCGACTTTGTTTTATACTATTTAGTGATATCATTCCTCACACAATCCATCATTTCTTAGGTCTTCCTCTCCCCCTCCATCCATCAACACTTATATTCATCACTCTTTTAGTCAAATGTGATTCATCTCTCCTCATCACTTGTCCATACCACGACAGTCGATTCCCTTTCAACTTTTCTGTAACTGGCGCAACTTTTGGGCTTCCTCTAATGTACTATCGAGGACACTCCCGCCTGATCACCACTAAGGTAATTTTTGCTTGCACTTACAACAAAGAAACGCACTCTAGCCCCGTCCCGTTGACTTTGTATAGAAACAATGAATGAAAAGATACCGATCGGCCGAGCGCACTGACGACAAACTCCAAACGAGAGTTATTGTTATTTTGCGCGCCAAAGTTGACGCTTTCCTAATAGGCCTAAACTTTAAGTGGGCGTGGTTCGCCGGCCTCCGCATGATTTAAGCGAAAAAATGTTTAACTGATCAGGCCGTTCCTTACCTTATGCATTCTTGTCAGACCACACATCCACTTCAACATTCTCATTTCCGCTACATGCAATCTTTTTCCATCCACCTTCTTCACAGCACAGCATTCCGATCCATACACTTGGAATACAAATATGAAAAAAATAAAAACTTACTGGAGTTAGGTCGTCTGACTGGTTTCGGGTTCGATGAGCCAGCTGTGGGCTTAGCATCGCCTTTACCTGACGGCGAAGCCACCCCTTTTGGTTTAGCCTCTTTCTTAGGAGCTGCGACCTTCACGTGTATTACAGCCTGAAATTAACGGGTTTCAAATGTTTAGGGAACAAATTG
This sequence comes from Xestia rhomboidea, assembly GCA_963853795.1. Lineage (NCBI taxonomy): Eukaryota > Metazoa > Arthropoda > Insecta > Lepidoptera > Noctuidae > Xestia > Xestia rhomboidea. The sequence continues at coordinate 8,176,471 of OY970770.1, read as the reverse complement.
TAAATATTATTCTTGTATTGATGTGAAGAATTTACAAAAAGTCTTTTTTAGCACAGATTTAAATTAGACTGCGTTACACCCCCGGTGTTGAACGTCACTTCAAATAAATCTCTTTACAAATGTTGCATTAGCAATCTATTTAGGAGATATTAGACAACCAATCACACCCCAGCTGATTTGCTTTAAAATTCCCTCCTTCTTTATCGTGTGGTTAGTGTATAACTTGGTGTCTGAGTTTTTATGCCACCTATGGGCAATGGGCCAATGGCTTGACGAACCGAATGGCGCAGCGGGAGTGAGGCTGCCTTACGTTCTTAGGGTCCCGGGTTCGAATCCCGGTAGGAGCAAATGTTTGTGTGATGAGTATGGACATTTGTTTCAGAGTCATGGATGTTTATATGTATAATAAGTATATATTTACAAACAAAAAGTATCTATGTAGTATATCAACAATCTGGTGTCCACGACACAAGCCTCGTTGCTTAGTGTGGCACTAGATGGCGCTGTGTGTTAATGTCCAGCGATATTTATTTTTCAGAATCTACTGTAGATTCATTGACCAACCGGGGGTTACGTTGTTCTTCCACCGCAATGAGAGGGGTATGTACTACACTACTGTCTAGTACTACAACCTCAACATTGCACATCCACTAACCCGCACGATCCATACCTTGTCCGCAAACTCTTTGATCTTCTGCTCTTTCAAGTTGTCTAGTTTGCCGATGTGTGGGGCTATATTTTTCTCGCCTACCAGTTTGGTGGCGGTACCTAGGGCTTCGGCGGCGGCGTCTCGTACTGAAGGATCTGGAAAAGGAAAGTAATTTTTAAAAAGACCAAAACAGACGATAGTCGATTGCTCCTCATTATTAGATACACACTGTCATAAAATTTGATTCGGTAAACTCTATACAATGACAATTTTGGAATTCATCTCAACAACTTATAACATCTTACTCCAAAAACACCTGACTTAAAAATTCTCTAGTCCACGTTCCAAAAGAATTTCTCTTTATCTAGTTAAGCTCAGACACAACTGAAAAACTGCTCTGCATTTGGCAAATACTTTTTTTTGCCAAACTATAACCAATTTTAATGTACACATACAACTTTTAGCTTGATAGATTTACTCACCAGCACTTTCCAGCAGTTTCAACAACCCAGCCACATACCCCTTGACAAGTTTCTTGCCAAAGGCAGCGGGTTGTGTATGGCACAGGGCTCGAGCTAAGAACAGGGAGCTCTCCGCTTTTATTGAAGGATTCTTGTTGTCGAACGCTGCTAGCATGTCCTCCATTATCGCTTCGAGGTTTGTCTGTAAATACATACATTTATGTTGAATTTAAACTTAATATGAAAGTTACAATTGTAATTGTTCACTTCTATTCCAATATTAAAGAGTGTAAGTTTGGATATAGGGGGTTATCTTTGAAACTACTGAACTGATTCCGAAAATTCTTTCACGAATGGGATGCTACATTATCTCTGAGTGTCATAAGCTATATTTAAAAAGTTCCCGTAGGAAAATTTCCAACCAAAACGCTACCAAAGCCGAGGGCAAAAGCTAGTCAATATTTATTCTTCAATCAACTTGGGTTCTTAAGGTGAACGCACACTTATCAGAGCCGAAAGAAGCGAAGGAGCCGAAAGAAGCGAGTACTATATGCTACAGCACAAACTATATAACTATATAGATGGCGCTGTGTGTTAATGTCCAGCATTATTTTTATTTATTTATTTTATATGCTACTCACACAAGGATAAATAGCATCAATGGCCTCTCTCAGCGCCGTCACGACATTCGTCTTCTTCTCCTTAAACTTCTCTAGTATGGCTTGCACGCACGCGCAGGCGTACGGGGAGAACTTATTCCGTAGGCCGGTGGCGATCTGCCCGAGCAGGCGGCCACCTAGCGCGACCAGCATTACGTTTGTGTCTTTTGATATCACCTGGAAAGACGAATTAAGGGTTATGTATGGTAGGAAATTCAAATTTTAAATAGTTTAGCCTTAGGCCGTGTTCCAACTTTTTCGTGACGACAGATAATCGTGTAGTTTTAAGTGTCGTAGCTTGTGTATTTAAATGGAGGTGTTCACATATTGGACGACGCGATTACTGTCGTCCACGAATTTTGCCAACTAAAAACCAACGATTAATTAATTTATCGTTGGTTGGGAACGCGGCCTTAGATGCTGAGAATCGGGGCTTTAGAAAACAGAGTAAAAGACCTGCGCTCTACTGTAGGCCTATTACGTATCTGTGTTGACAGCTCGAAATGATAGTAACTGGGCTCAGTGTCTATCAATTAACTTTCAGAAGGTTAGTTTCTTCTTATGTATGACCCTGTTAGTCACCGTAAAGTGATATCCACTCAGTGTGATACGTAATACCAATATTATGACATTCACGGTTGTCATCAAAGTTCGGTGTACAACCGAAGCTTGATAGTCACTGGATATCAGAAAGATACGTAATAGCCCTGCTGATCTTAGTATTTACCCGCGGAATTGCGGCGCTTTTTTGGTGGGGGAAGTCGAAACTGCAAAAATTGAACATTTTGGTTTTTTCCATAGATAAGAATGCATGTCAGTCTATGGTATAGATATAATCGACATACGGTCGCTGCTGAGATCTGTATAAGGTCTATACTATACAGACCATTTAGTTCATCAATGCAGCACAACGGATTTTGATGTTTAATTTCGTTATTCGTTAGGTTTATATGTGTAATACTGGTTACTCAACTACTTTATCAGGGTGAGAGGGAAATTTGAAACACAAAATGAATTCTAAAATGACACATTACCCTTTTCAAAGCCCTAACCAAATCCGCATAGTCTCCAGGTTCTAGCCTAGGTGCAGTCTTCAACAAGTTATCCAAGGCATCAAGAGCCTCTTTCCTCTCTTGCCACTTCTTGGCTTCCAGTTTATCGTAGAAGTCTTTAGGCAATTTAGATATAATCTCCACTGGGTCCAGTAGGTCGTACGGGTCCATTTCGCCTGAATCGCCACCGCCTGTTTCGGGGTCGTCGTCTTCTGTTGCACCTGAAATAAACATTTTAGGTGTTTTGTTGAAGAATACAATGAAAAGATGTATTTCACAAATAAATGACACAAGCCTCGTTGCTTAGTGTGGCACTAGATGGCTGTGTGTAATGTCCAGCGATATTTATTATTATTATTAACGAATTATTAATTTTAGCCAAATAATCGCAATAGCGTGCCGGGCCTATTAAAGTTTTGATCCTTGACGTAAGTAAGTGACAATTTTTAAAGCCTTGCCTCTGACATCGTCGCACGCAAGTGACAAAATGCTGGCCATGTATAATCTTTCAATGCCACATGAAGCAATATTAATTTTTGGGCCAAAATTAATACGCGAATAACATTCTCTCTCTACTGGGAGACAGGCCTCTTCTCTGTGAGAAAGCCCGTTATCCTCAGGATGTAATTCATTTTGAGTCATGTTGATCATGCCTCAAAATGGATTACATCGTGTGGATAGCCTAGCTTTTTTTCCAACCATGTTGGGATTGGCTTCCAGTCTAACTGGATGCGGCTGAATATCAGAATTCTACATGGATAAATTACATCAATAAGTACCTGCCTGGTTCCTACCTACAACTAAATCGGAGCTGTTACCACTGTGTGAACTGTTCCATCTCACCATCTCTCTAATAATAAAGTTTTCTATGTTCTTACCATCAGCACAATCAGCAGCCGGTGTATCTCTGACTCTGTTCTGCTGTGACCTGAGGTACCTCGTCGGCTGGGCCACACCACCGCCCGAACTGAAGGCTTCTCTTAGTTCCTGTTGTATGACGGCTTGAAGCGACGCTATATGGGGCTCTATGGCTGCGCCTATCCATCTGTGAAATGGTGATAAGTGGTTAGTGTTAATAAAAAATACCAAAAACAAAAACTTTATTGCTAAAAATATAACAAAAGCAAAGCCTGAAAAAAGGTTAAGATTTTCTATTTTGTTTAGTGTCTATGCTGGCATTTACGCACGTATTATTACCGAAATTGTTTATAAGAAGACGTATCCTCATTAAATATTCTCGTTAAACTCAATAATATTGTCATGGTCAATGAACTATGAACTTTCCAAGCAGAACCTTGGCTACCAATCAAGACTTTTGTCAATTGTTAGTTCACACTAAGTTTAGGAATTTTCTTGGCACCCAGTAGCCATAAGATATTTGTATACCATTGGAAGAGTTTTAAAGGTAAACCTTTGATATTAAAACGATTTATAATGTTGCTTACATTGAATTATCTGTGTCATCGTGAAACCAAATAAGGTACTGTTATAAATATTTGCTCTTACATCTTTATAAGATGATCTGGGTCAATCATAAATGAATATGTAGCACAAAGCTCATATTCATGCTAGCGATTTTTTTAGTATGATGACATTGTTTAATATAGTACGAGAATCAACTTAATAAAAATCCCAGCCTAAGAGTCTAAGAGAGCAGGTACTTTATAAAACAAAAGTGAGCAAATAAGGAATTTGGATTTTAAAAAAATATGTATTTTACTGGTATTAAAGTTTTATGGGTATTAAAGTTCTTAATTTTTGCCGCTAGGAAATCCCACCAGGCGCATAGTTTGTACGTAAGAATATTATCGAAAACAAAAATAACAAAATCTGAGCGCCTGTCGGGGGAAATAGCCGTCGACACAGACCGCAGCGAAGGTGGTGTGGCGATCTGTAGGCTAATTCACGTAACTAAAGAAGTGCTGTTGCAGCGCAGTTGCAGTTAAGTTTCGATCAAAACAACGCTTTTCGTATTCTCTACCGCTGTCAAACACGCTAGCGTCAAGTTCGCGTCACGCGAGCGCAATAACGGCATTCTACTGTTGCGCGTCTTTGGTGCTTGCTTCGGAACGCAACATGATCAGTATTCTACTAAGTAAGAAAAAGCACTAAAATCTGTACTGGGATATTATTTTAATATTTTAATAACGTCATATTCATTGAAATGTAATCGATTCTATTCGATTACTCAGTGAGTAATATTTTTTTCTCTCATTTGGCCACACCTTAAGTAAGTTTTGTAGAGTTTGGTTGTCGTACAGTTGACGTGCAGTTCACGCGCAACTTACGCGCAGTTCAAAGATTACAAGAATATCGTTTATCACTCGAACTTGAACTTAACTGCAACTGCACTACAACTTCATCGGCGCGTCATAAAATTACGTGAATTAGCCCTAGGATCTCGTTTGCGGCGCAAACATGGCCAGGATAGAGAGGTTTAGAATGAGTAGCACATGATAGCACTTAAATAGGCTAACAACAAAAAAAATAAATCACCAATCTATCTGATAAGACATTTTACCCATTTTTTCATTCATTTACAGACCAATCAATACTACAACAAAAAAAATCATTAATTCAACTGACCTGTGCATCTCAACAACCAGCGCCTTCATCTCATCCCTCACACCCTTATCCCTATCAGAGAGCAGTATAGGAATCTTCTTCACCATCGGCTTGATGGCGATCACTTTGTTGCCGAACTGTTTCAGTGACGTGTGCAAGGCGGACACGCAGGACGCTACCACCCTGGGGTTCTTCTGCTCCATGCCTTTGATTAGCTCCTCTTCTACTATCTCGTGTTTCTCTATTTCTATGTACATTAGGGTTATCTGTAAAAGAAAATGGGACATGTTGTTATGAATGATGATTTTACTCTTTAGCTATATAGCTAAAGAGTTAAAAATAAACAGTATATAGTATATACTGTTTATTTTTAACTGGGAGTATATTGCGAAATCCTAATCTTACATGATCGATCAAATAGAAACTTTATAAGGAAATATGTCATGAAAAATCATTGGCATACTTAATATTTTGGCCAAGTGTGAGTGGTCCAAAAAAGGAGTAAACCTAAACTCTTTTTTTAAGTTAGGCTTATTTCATTGAAAAAAATCGGAACAACACAAAAGTGCTGAAGACTTCCCCATTCTGCCCCAGTTAAAAAAAACACTGTATATTGTTAAGGATTATTTTTTTCAAGAATATATTATTTTCAAGAAGTCTGTGAATGTGCCGCTAGGGTCAGGCGCAATCAAACTAACTTAGAAGCTGACAAAACGAGATAAAAAAATATAGTATATTTTACGGCACAGACAGACACATCCATATTTTTTAATGTAATGGTGTTATTTTTACAAAGACAGTGTTCTTTCAAATGACGCTTGCTTACACAAATTGAAAATAAATATACCGTTTTTACTCTTTTGATGAACAATGCAGTAAGTAGGTACACTCATTTTGTGCATTAAAAAAAAACATTTTTTTCTTCAAAAGCGATTCGTAATTTAGTGGCAGAGCAATGACTTGTAATAACTCACTGAAGAATGACCTGGTTACAGATTGTACTGAATTAAAGTCAACTGTGGTTTACTTAATGCTATGGCATTAATACAATAAGTTGTGAGAATTGGAAGTGAAGAATTTTGTATTGTGGTCAGACATTGTAGTCTGATTTCCTTTAGTACGCATGAATGACGTTTAAAGATTTATTGGAAACTTGATTCACAGAACTAGTAGTTTCTTAGGTTATGCTAAAGTAACCACATACACCTACTGCACATAACACCAGCATAGTTTGCAGTCAATCTGTGATGGACGATCACTGCGATCGTAGGATGAAGGGCATCTTCAACCTACGCCTTTGCTTATGCTGGCATTGCTGATGAATGTTCGAACGCCCCCAACCCCGTTTCAGACTAAAGTACAGTTAAACCAGAAAAAGTATGCCCTTCATGTTTCTGAATTAATACGCATCACATACCACAAAATAACTTCCTACTCCTTTTCTCCTTGCTTCCTTCCTTCTTACATTTTTTCTATTATTGTTACTTGCCTATATATTTTGTATCTTCATGATGTAAGGGAAGAGCGGAGCCTTCAACTACAGGCATTTTGTATGCCTAAATGGAGACTTCTTGGCATGCTATGTAACCCAAATCGATACGTAATAAACTTTTTTTTTTTTACTGAAGCAAGCTTCTAACATGGTAAGGTAAACAGATAAGTACTTCTCATAATCGGGTGTTCGTATTTACGAAACTGGACGATGATTGCCGAAGCGCATATTTTTCCTGGGCCAACTATAGTAAAGGAACGGTTTGAGTCAATAAGGGACTGAGAGAACCCCGACCCGTACCAAGACGATGGGCATCCATGAGGAATTCAACACGTTAAATAAAGTCGAATAGTACAATACTAACTGGGTTGTAGAGGTCAGCAGATAGGCAGTCGCCATGTAAAATACTGGTATTCAGCTGCATCTAGGTAGACTCGAAGCCGATCCCAACATAGTTAGGAAAAGGCTAGGTAGATGATGAATACAATCAGGAAAAGACTCACCTGCAGCGCGATGTCCTTAGTCTTGGTCCTGGGCGCGGCGATGCACTTGGCAACGATGCCAGACATCACCTCCCCGGTCGTCTTGCCGGCGTGACCGCAGTTCTCCACGAACACCAGCGCCGCTTCGAGACCTTCAACGTAATACATTTAAAAGTATTAGCCTTAGTTCCGTTAGATAGACCGTCAGGCTAGAATCTAGACGATCCTCAAAAAGTTTTTGAGAACATCGGTCAGACTGGATGCGAAGGCGGAAGACAGGCCTTTGACCAATAGTGGACTGCAATAGGCACGGGTGATGTACCCCTAGTTTCCTCCAAAGTGCAGTAAAGCAGAGAGATGCAACAAATCATTTTTAAATTTTGCTTTTTGCTTTGCCCTACAGGGTTTTAAATTGCTCCTTAGCTTTAAGGCTTAATTATATTATGGAACGTAAATTCGTGACAGTCATTGCCCTTGTAAAAGTGATCGATTGATCAGGACAACAATAAATACTAAGGTACTATCTGAAGTTTTAATTTGCATAAAATAGTTATGACATCACGTTGTGATTAAACTGCAAGTGGTACAAGGCATTCTCTAAATTTAGAATCCAATCTGTCAGTCAGCATTTGCGGGGTCAGCCGGCTACTAATTGAAAAAATTAAGTAAGGTCTTACCAAATCCTACACAAAAGATTAAGCAGTTAATCCTTGTAAAATTGTATAGAATAAAGTACTTCTAACTGAACAGTACAACAACAATATTTCTGGGGAGTTGTGTTCCGCCACAGCTTAAATGGTGAAGGGTGGTTGTTTTGGGGGACTGACGTATGAAAACCAACTTTTGAAAAACTGACTTTTGACGGCGCAGTAGCTGAGCGACCGGCTGCTGGCACTGCGTGTCGCGGGTTCGATACTCGCACGGAACAAATATTTGTATGGCCTATATGTATGTATGGCCGGTTCTGGCTGTTTGGGTGAGTTTAAATTCTTGTAAATCCGCCCACGATACAGAGGAAATTGCTAGTGGGGCAACGTTTTTTTAGAATGTACTTTCGAAGGGCTGATCTTCGGCCTAATTAGAATAAATAAATTTAATTTTTGTCATACCTGCGCAGTTCAGAAATAAATATTGAAAGCAAATATTATTGACCGAGATCTTAGTACAAGCATCGAAAAAACTTCAGCCCTTTACAATTCTCAGTAAGCTCGATAGCGTGACCGCGAAGGGTTTCCGTGAAAATATTTATCGGTCGATGCCCCATAGTTGTAATGTGTCGACCTGTGACGCACAATGAAAAAAAAAAACATCGATCGGCATTTTCCTTTATGTTATCAAATGAGAACAAGTTATAATCAGCGTTTGTTTTAATTTCTTCATAACTCATAATGAAAGTGGTTTAGGTCAACTTTACACTAAATTTTGACCGCGTCTCTTCGCCTGCGTGGAGATCGGTTATCCCACGATTATGTACCATCGGGATAAAAAGTATCCTACAACCCAGGTCATGGTCTACATGTATGCCAAACACCAAATCCATTCTGCCGTTAAAAAGTAACTTAAAGAGACACTTCCGTATTTATAATATTAATATTTGCGCCAATTCTGTGTAGTCATTGTAAATGAAAGCCGTCAATGAAATACGCGTCGGTTGCTATCATAATAACTGCACTTGTTACAGTTAATCGTCGTCCATTATGCTTGCTTTACTGTTACTTGTACATCCTCACTGCAATTTGTGATACAATTATGTCCATCGTCACAATTCACGTCCATTGGTCCACCCATCTCATCTCTATGTCCAGATAGAGATGAGATGGGTTCCAAGCATGACCGGAACTACTTCCCGTGTTCAAGCCGATTCTCGCGACCTTCACCTTGTTTACCTTGTGAGCGGTCTACCTACACAATCACCATCGTCTTCCTTCTTGAGGGGCGACCGAGTATCGGAAATGTCTCGAGGCTAGAAACTCAACTTAAAATTTCGATATGTTGGTAGGAAACAACGAAAATACACTAAGGCCCTATTTCACGATGTCCGAATAGGCTTACCGAATAAATTAAAAAATAGAACAGGATTTATATGAATATCTGCCAAGATAGCGGGAACTTAATCTTAGATGGTGGAACAGGCCCTAACAGTTTTCGAAGACACAACATTTTTTTTTTCTACACCCTTCACTTCTACCGCGACGTTTCGCTAGCTAATTGAACTCGACCTTGTATTATTAACATTCCAAAATCTCTTCAAACAATGTTCACGGTCGAGGTCAAATTCATGAAAGGCTACGTCTACTCATAACTGGATCACGTATTAAACTCCATTCACCTTTATTTGTTAGGCGTTTGGACAGCTCACGTGCGATTCGTGCGATACCATACAATAAAAGGCGAACAAAGCCATGTGATCCAACATGTGACTGAAGAAACCTTGCAAACATAATTACTAAAATCGTTCCGAACATTGAGTTAGACAGTTCAATTGGATTATAACAAGAACGGAGTTTAAAATGAGTCATTCATTCGTGTCGTTCTAGACAACGAATTAAAGATGTTAATGACGGTAGGATAATGACCTTTTTCGGTCAAGCAAGTAGAAAGTGGAATGTCCATAAAATAAATTGTAGTGACTTGCGTAAAGTGATGTATAGAAGAGGTTTGATTATTAGAAAGTTGCAATCGGCAATAGATTCGACGAGACAGATTGACTATTTCGATCTCTAGATCCAATTACCATGTAAGAACACAAGTCGACTGCCTCGCGTGGTTAGTAGTCCATAGAACGATGATCGATCTTGGGGGTGTTGGGTTGAATCTCAAGGTCGGAAAATGTTTTTGGATTTTCCATAAATAATTTTTCAATAGCAGCTTGGAGGCTGAACCTCTGACCGGATGGCAATAGGCTCGCTCTCTACGTGGCACTTGGAAATAACCAACGAAATGTGGCTGTAATATACAACTCTGCGTACCCTTCCTATATCATGCATGATGGAAGTACGTCTCTTCAAGAATGAAGGTCTTTGTACTCAATAACAACAGTTGTGAATCGCATTTTGTTATGGTTACGTGTCTCGGTATATCGGCGCACGATAGAATGCGAGCACGAATTTAAACGGTACACGGGAAGTTATATTGGAAATCGTGAACGTATAATATGGTGTGGCTGAAATCAATATATTCCAAGTATAGCTATGGCATTCTTCTTTTGTAACCTTGAACTTCAGGGCACAGACTCATCGTTTAATGGAAAGTAATCAGTACATATTTTCGTAATTAAAATGTGGGTACCTATCTACCATACTGTGTGGGGTTATTTGGGATACAACACAAAATGCATCGGGACATATGGACCAGAGTCATCACGCCAGAAGTTGGTTGTCTTCGACGTCCAGGGAGGCCTAGAAAACGCTGATAGATGACTTACACTGTGGCGTGCCTATGGGTTTATATTACGGCTAGAAGCAGACAGTTCAGAAAACTTAAATCATTAAGAGTAGTGGATTTCATGGCAAGCCTAGCTTTTGAACTTGTATAAAAGTACCGCTACTTTACAGACGTTTCTGGAAGATTGGCCGCTGTGTGACCCAAAGCAAAAGTTATGATTTTCTACCTTTGTGATTTGTCCAACAAAAAATCGGCCTTACATATTTTACTCCTGATTTACAAAGAATCAGAGATTATTCTTTTGCAATGAATTCGCATTTCTAAAATAAAAGTGAGTTACCTCCTAAGTAATCGCAAACTGCAATAAATGAAATGCATTTTCTATTTCTATGCATTACCTAAGACCAGGTAGTGTTCAAGGTAGACTTCTAAGTCCAAGATAAAGTACAGTTAAGTACTTCAGTTACTAGAAACAACTGCAGGAAGCAATATTTCTTTCCCCAGACACCCTCAATTGAGTGTAACTGAGTAATAACTTATAAATGATGCAGACTGGTAATATTACATTACAATCCTGATTCTGTTTCAGAATTTTATGTTGGCTTTGCGGTTTTTTTTAATCTGTAGCGGGGTTCGGAATGTGCTGAATACGTGGTATTCGTCCACTCCCGAGACAGCCTGTCCCCCTGCTGTCCTCTCCCAGCGACGCCCTAAGACGAGGCCCGTACCTCGCAGGGGGTGCCCTTAGCGTGTAGCCGTTTAGTTTGTAAGTTTTTTTTTTTGCCCTGGCTGGAGGCCTTACACTTAAGGCATCCACATTCCACAGGATTGTCCGGCAGACGACAACCTCTCAGGTTGAACTGCGAAATGCCATTTCGAAAAAAAAAAAACGTGTATTCGTTCGTCGATGTCCCTTCCATCGTGTACATGAACTCAAGCCGGGTCAAAGAAAACTTGCTCAGATGCTTATTTTTAAACGATTGTTTATCGCAAATCTTCTCATGTCCTCTTTTAGTGGAAATTAATGTTTTTTGTTTCGTATGGCGGATTAATAGCTAGAATAATATAATGCGTGTGCGTACCATCGACACGATAGACATTTAAGACAAAATTTCACCCAATTCGTGAATAACCTGGCGCATGACCAAGAATAACAAGAAGTCTCGTCTGTGCAAGGAACAGTTACTTGTTAGTCGTAAAACCATGTAAAACATCGCAAAGGATTCCGAGACTTGTATTGTGGGCTTGTGACTGCAGTTCCTATAAACTCAGCTCTTACAAAAACACATAGACAAGCAACAATTAATATTTGTCCATGGGTCATAAAATGGGTCCTTGTTTAAGAATTCAACCTACTTGATAAATTAGTCAGATTTTCTGGATACTTTTTATGTTATGTGATACAATTTCATCATATTTATTATTTTGTATTTGTCTTTTTAATTCTACCTCGTAAATTCCAGAATAAATAAATATAGATAAAAAGAGTAATTTTTCAGCAAAACTATGACACAATGTTAACTTTAAGAGAGTAGTTTTATAGTGAGTAAGTAGATTAAGTAAGAAAATAAATAAGTTTTGAAATTATAGTAACAACAATGACATTAAAAACATTGATGATGTTTTGGCTGCTGTTGCCAAAATGAAATGGCTTCCTTTTGTTTGCATAGAATGCAATTCATTCAGCTCTCCTCTCTAATCAGCTTATTTATAACCAAAGCAAAATAATTAATTTCACATTGAACATAATATTATCATAATAATGGGTACTTTATTCTGGTCAGAAAAATGTTAACAACACAACTCTTTGGTTTGAAATTAATGTAAAATAGATATAACCACAATGTGGAGCCTTGACACATCCAGAAGGCGACGCGGTAGACCTCGCAGGAGTTGGCGGGACGAGCTGTATAAAACCAACAACCAGTGGTCAGTGGTCCACATTGGCCCTGGATTGAAGGATTTGAAAGTCATGGGCCCAGCAGTGGAATGACAAAGGCTAACAGTAACATGTATTAACATAGATAGTAAGGCATCTCCCTATTCAAACTGTGCCTGGCATGATGGGTTACACCCCACTCCCCGTTCCCAGCAGTGGAAACATTATAGGTTGAATATGCTATACATAGTAAAGATTCAGATAGGCAGTCGCTTCATCTACACTAATATTATAAAGAGGAAAGATTTATATTTTTGTGTGTGTAATGAATAAACTCAAAAACTACTGCGCCAATTTAAAAAATTCTCTCTCCATTAGAAAGCCACGTCATTACTGAGTAACACAGGCTATATTTTATCCCCGTACTCCCACCGAACGGGAACTACGCGGGTGAAACCGCGTGACGTCAGCTAGTATAAAATACTGGTATTCAGCTGCATCCGGTTAGACTGGAACCCGTCCCCAACAGTTGGGAAAAAGCTAGCTAGGTGATGAGTAAAGATTCCTGTACTTCCTGTATTAGCTTTCTCTAAATAAGATAGTAAAAAAGTTTAATTTGGAAGCATGACTCACTACCAGAAAAATGTAATCATTATTTATGCTGACACAATTTTCAGGAAAAAGAGCTCAAAAATGACAGTAGTCATATAAAATATGTGTGTATAACACCAAGAATGTATCATGTAAATTGTAAATAAATAACAAGGTCAATGACAAATGCAGGTTGGATATTAATAAAGGTAATAATTGCCACCTAGAGGTTGTTATTATACCTTAACAACAATACCTATCCAACAAAAGTATAAAATTTTAATAAACACTGAAAAATAAATTTGTATTTTTGCTGACTTGCGTTGCAATAATTCCAAACTCTAACTCAAAGCATTTAGTTCAATTAGACCATTAAGGCACTTTTGTCATTTTTTTTTTTTAAAGTTATTTTTCACTTTTTTGTGTTTTTTGAAGTCTGTTTTATTTTTTCCAATATTTTTTTACTTTTTAGTGGTCCACATGTGCTTACTCCTTCACAGCGTACTAGCGTGATGTTATGAACTGGTGTAGACAATAGACAGACATGAGATTTCTGCAATCCCACACCATTTGCTATCATTTATTGAGGAGTTCTGTTGCCTATCTCCGCATTTCTTCATCAGATTTTCACCAAATTGAAATGGGACCACTCTGAGAAAGTACTCTTTCAAAACTACCCAAATCGCTTCAAGTGAGCCTATGAATTTTGTAGAGTTCTCTCTATTTCTCCAGGATCCCATCATCAGATCCTGACTTGATGATCATGGGACCACCTGGGCAGTATACCCTTTCAAACAAAACAAAAAAAAACCAAATCGGGCCCGCCATCTTCGAGTCATCGAGGAACATACATAAAAAAAAATAGGTTCTGACGAATTGAGAACCTCTTCCTTTTTGAAGTCGGTTAAAAATACAAAAAAAGAGTCACTATCACAAGGCATAATAACTTGAGAAAGTACTGTAGTTGCCCATTCCCGAGCGTAGATCTATATAGAGAAGAACGGGCAAGAAACTCCAAGGACACTCTCAACCACACACTCATTTTTTTTTCAGCTGTGAAAAATTGGTTCCCTTTTTTTCAGTTGGTTTTTTTTTCTAATTGTCTAGCATTATAACCCTTCACAGTAAAGTTCAGTGAAGAGCTCTCATGACAGTAACCAGTCTAAGCGGAGGTTAGATGTGTAGATGCGAATGACTTATTCATAGCACAAAAGAAATGCATGCGAATATTATTTCAAATAAAACCTAGAGATAGCTGCAAACCCCACTTTATGAAAGAAAAAATGTTAACTCTGCCCTGCATTTATATATTAGAAATAGCCACTTTTGTTAAGAAAAACATAAAATTGTTTAATTTCGATAAGAACGAGCGCCGCAAAACTAAGCTAATACTACCAGCACCTAGACTACAAATGTACAAAAATAGCCCTAATAATAGTTTATTGTATATCTGTATGCTTCGATATTCTCGAAGCATACAGATATACAATAAACTACCTGAAATATACGGTCCACGAGAACAGTATGTGTATTTAATTAAAGCTAGGCTAAAGTCATTGGCTCTTAGAAAAGTGTTATTATAGTATACAAGAATTTATGGAAGATAGAATGTTAAAATAGTAAGTAGTAGTGTTAAGTAGTAATGTATTCATGTGTTCATTTTATTATAGGTTCGTTTTTATGTAAAAAGCTATTTGTGATTATTTATTATTTTATATGACATGTTTTCTCAATGGATTATGTTTATTATCTATTTAATTTTTATTATGTTGACTTTTTATATTTGTGATTTTATTAATTTAATTTGCCTTAGTTATGGTATATTTTTTCTATTTATTAATAATCAAGTTATGTTTTTTGTTTATTTAACTAATTTTATTTAATTAATTTAAACTTTAACACATTCCGACATAATTGTTTTTAAGTACCTAAATGAAGTGAAATGTTAGAAATAAATTTAATTGATATAATGTTTAAATGTTAAAGATACTCTGCAATATTAGTTTTAAGTTATCTTGCTGCGCCCTAACAGGGTCATGTACTCACTAGTTTTAAGCTTAGCCTGTAAAATTGGTTGTGTACATTGTGCATTAAATGAATAAATAAATAGATAGACAGTTGCTACATGTAAAGTACTGGTATTCAACTACATCCAGTTTGACCAGAAACCATCCGCAATGGGTAACCAATGAGGGTGAGGGTTTAGATGAATAAAGAAAACTATCTAAAAATTGTATTAAGCCTGTTCAGCAGTAGACATTACACGGATACAATTGAAAAACCAAAAAAAGTAAACAGACAAACAAAAGGCACATACCTTTCTCCTGAGCCACGGCATTGCTGTCAGTGACAAACTTCTTGATCAGTCCCAAGTATTTATTCCAGTCCGGGGCCTTCTCATCGTCAATCTGGTTGAAAAGTTTGATAGCCTCCTCATAGCCCGCTACCCTAGCCTTCCAAAGCTTGTGAACACATTTCTCTTCAGTCGGCAATTTCTTATATTCATTCTCATCCTCCATTTTGGTTTTGTGAGCTTAGTCAGGATTTGAATCTAAACTGGAGAGGTAAATAAGGGTTAAGTTAATAGAAATATTGATCTTAGCTATGTTTAAGGTTTACTCATCAATAATGTGTAATGTACTAAATGAAAAAAAAAAAGAAAATTACAATAATTGTGATTTTTTCTTAACAATATTTTTTTTAAAGTAAATAAGCGAGACGCCTCACTCGCACATAATCTTTCAAAATTAAGATTTAGCAATGTGGGTTTAACCAAAATTAATGTTATGTTTTTTTAAATAAAAAGGTTTTTTACTAGCTTATGAGTTCAGTAATTATCCCACGGGATTGTACTACTGGGATAAAAAGTATCCAATGTATTAATCTAAGTTATAAAATATCTGTGTGAAAAATTTTACAAATATCTATACAGCAATACATCCTAACAAAATTTTGCATTATTTTATACTAGTAGTAGGATGTACTGTTGGCATACCTATTTTAAATAAATAAAGAAACTTGGTTGGCCCATGATCTGTCCACGATTTAGACACAATAGTTAAACAATGGCGTCCCAACCAAATCGGTCATTCAACAGATCATGATTTAGTGTTTTTTCTTTTTGAGTCCTTCCAACTAATAAATCTAATTGGGTATGGTATCTATTGGGAAATTCATATAAGTACATCTTTTGAGCTTGGTAACCAACTTTTCTTTCAGAATAACTACTTCAGTTTCTATGAGTAATATTACAAATGCTAGTTGTTTCCCAAGATTGAAACAATGGGCTATGTAAAAAGTAGTGCTTGGCGCTATGGTGACCTAACACTCCTTTCTCGTATTTATAGGATATGGTTTATGGTAAAAGTTAAAGTCTCAAATTGTAAGAGAAATAGCTATATATTAAATCACTACAACACTTAATTACAAGACAATGGTAATGGTTTTTGAGTATGCGGTGTCTCTAATGAGATCTGAATACGAACTGGCCCACATTTTGGTGAACGAGCGAATGTGCATACTTGCGTTCGATGCAATTATGCATTTTCGCTTAGTGTTCGATTTAAACTCGAACAGGCTATAACTCAAGTTATGATAATATATTTGATTATGAGTGAAACTAACACTCTTTACAAATGCAGATTCTGATCTGTCTAAACCTTTCAAGATATCGTTTTTATTTCTTAGAATATAAAATATAGGATCATATTTTTTAGTTGACTCCTTTTACATCAGAAAATTTTTCACAAATCTGACTGGAAGGTGGCCAAACAACTAAAATACATTTGTGCCATCATGAGGGTACCAATAACAAAGACCATATGCGGGTAAGTGACCATTTTTGTACATGTTTCCTTTAAAGCATTCATGTTAGCCCTGAATACAATTACATGTAAATAATTAACAATTTGCGTTTGACCTTTTAATGCAAGATTGCAGTTTCTTCAAGGCCAAGAGTGCATGTTTCATACTGAATAAGGGTAGAAGGAAGACTGTTTGTAAAACATCTGATTAAATGCTGACTTATCGACATTAGTGGAACAATACTATGGTAAACAATGCTCCTGTCACACACCTACTGCAAAATTACAATATCAATGACTATACTGACTCACACAACATGCAACTAATTAATAAGTAAATAACGTGGAACTATTGTGTATCAACTTTCTTAAAGCGTAGGCGGTCAACAACTACGATCAATTTACCGAATCACAAATACGTTAGTACGTAAGAAACGGTGATTCAACGGATCCAACGACACCTGGCTTTCGAATATAATAATGGCTACCTGGCCAATATTGCGGAACAAATAGTTAATTACGAGCCGGTTCATTTATAGCCGTGCCCGTTTTACACTGAGATGTGAAATTGGATCGCATCTCGGCCGACTAAGAACGCCAGACAAACGGTCACTTTCTCACTTTACAAACAAATCCAATCAAATGTCAAGAAAATTACCGTTATCACGCTGTTTCTGCGGAGTCCACTTGATAAAACTAAATTTATTAAAACTAAACAACATAAACGATATTTAGCTCACATTATCCAGCAACAAGCAATATTTTAACCGACAAAAAGAAATGCCTTTTTCTTTTTCGTCGTCGTTTTTTTAAGTTTGCGGAATGAAAATGGACGGAAGATTAATGTTGCCAGAAATTATTTTATATATACAACTGTCAAAATTCTAACAAAGGTTTGGTGAGAAAAATCCTTTTTTTTTGTGTTTAGCTATTATATTATATAACTATAATATTATAATAAACTGCACGTTTCTAAAGTGAAATAAACGTTTTTGTTAGTATCGAAAAGTTTAACACAAAATTAAAATAAAACTGATGCAGAAAATTATGAATTTATGAAAAATTAATGAACAAAACAAAACTAAAGACAATAACGAGTTTACTGCTGTGTTTATAGTTTATTTATAAGTTTAAGTTAGTGAAATATTAAATCATTAAAATCTGTATTTTCCAAGGAATTTATAGGCCTCTATAATCCTTGGTATTTTCATTTAGCAAACCATAGACATAGTATAATTTTAACTTGGCAACCTCTTATGCTGTAGCTCACATCATTCATTCAACCATTCTATTTTGTCTAAATCATTCGTTCGTTTGTTGATATTCTTCACTCTTTTGAAGAGCCTAAAATTTTCAAAAATATAAAATAGTTCGTTCTGAGAACAGCAGCGAGCGAGACGTGCGTCGCGTCGTTATCGTGACAACTGTGCGTTCGCAGTTCACAGTCGACAAAAATAAATAGTACCGCTGAATGTAATTGTTTTGATTTCATTACAGCTATTTGTGCGTTGAAATGTTGATTATGATAATGGAGTAATTAAATGGAGCGTTAGAGCTTGTTTGAAATAGACTAAATAAGCAAGAGTGTTGTGTTTTCGTTCGGCGTTGGGGTGATATTGGAGAGAAGGGAATTCAACAGCTGTCTGTGCATAGTATGCTTCATACTGTGAGTATGTTATGCTTTTCTGAACATTTAGGTAAATCATTAATATTTGCCAAGGGAACCGGTATGATCGGTTCAGATGCAATTTTCGCAATTTCAAGTAGCGTTCTTTCGTCCTTTGTTTTTGAAACATTAAAGTCGAAATTAGTAAACATGGGACTAGTAATGCTAGTAATGAAATTGAATTCTTACGATATCTACACACACAAGAGTTTATCAATTTTGAAACTTGTTTATGTTTGACATAGAGGCTAAACGTAAACTTTGGTATTTCGTAATTAGCTGTATACCACGATTTACTAAAGGTTACAAGCCTATCTCGGTTATATAAATTTTCTGATTAACTGGTTTTAGAACCCTCTTAACAGGTATCCGGGATCATCGAATAAATCAAATTCAATAAAAACTTGCTGCGTAATGCATCTTAATAATTAAAGGTAGACAACTACCTACCTACATAATGCGTATTATTTTAATGTCATCCTGTTCAGATACTGTTCCTCAATGTATTGGATATTATTCCCTACTTGCTTTCTCATTACTGATAATGGCACATTCACCCCATTTCATAAAAATAAGTACCTAGCTTTGCTTCAAGATAAACAAATAACTATCGTTTTGTAAGGTAGATCCGTAAACCTACGATACGATACTTTTATGACACTCAGCTACAATAATAAAAAAATACCTACGTACCTACCTAGGTAAAACATTCATCAAGGCAGGCAGTTAAGTACCTACCTAGTTAAATCATTTTAAATTCCTTACCTACTCTGATCAATTATATTTATTGCAACAAGAAACCTACACCAACCCTTATTACCTTCATCATACCTACTTATAGCTAAGACATTGATAAGCACTTACTTATCTTATCGTAATTAGATCTAAATAGCAGACAATCAAGATGTACCTTTAAATACCGTTTTGCAATTCAGATGAGGTCAAAAGATCTGGGGGCCTATAATGGCCGCTTTAGCAGAATCAAAATATGAATCACGTTAAAAATTATGACGTAGACGTTATGGTTAAGACTATTTAAGTCCATTTTAAGAAATAACATTTTTAACGTGATTCATATTAAGATTCTGCTAAAGTGGCCATTTTAGGGGCCCCCAGATTTCGAAATTAGAATCGGTTAATTTGAATGAATCCGGTTCAGATTCTGTTTCATGAATAAACTCGCGACTTGTTAGCATGGAGACAGGCAGAAACTACGGAACGATCTTTACATAGGTAGGTACTCCTTTGGTTTCGTTATTTTCATATAGCTTGTCT
Source organism: Xestia rhomboidea (assembly GCA_963853795.1). Classification (NCBI taxonomy): domain Eukaryota; kingdom Metazoa; phylum Arthropoda; class Insecta; order Lepidoptera; family Noctuidae; genus Xestia; species Xestia rhomboidea. The sequence continues at coordinate 8,156,513 of OY970770.1, read as the reverse complement.
TTCGTACATGATGAAATAATTTACGTAAGTATACAAAAATACTTATGAAGCCAGCATAAAAAGGCATTCAAAATCGTCAGGGAAACTGGCGTGTAATTTTATGGTGATGAAACAGAAACACCATTGAAAAATATACAAATAATTAATCATCTATGTATTTGTCACTGTAAGCTTCGCAATCATCAGTGACATTCATTTAAATGAAAGTTTTAAAAAGATCATATTCCAATGAGAGTTGTAAAAGACCATCAATCAATCTCTGAAAACAGAATATTACGCCAAAGTTATTAATTCTACGCAAATTCTTTAGGAGACGCCCTTTTACAGACAAAGAACAAAGAATAGACAAACGAAATTCCCTAATAGAAATTCTGAAAACCAAATTGATTTATCGAGCCTTGGAGTATTTTTCTTTTAAAATAATGAAGGTAAGATCATGTACAAAAATATATTAGAAAAAACGCGACGAAATGAAATTGATAAAGCAAGGTTATTTAATCCAAAGAAGGCCAAAAGGAAGATTGTGCTCTTATTACGTTTAAAAATATTCACGTAACAATAAAACTGCGTATAAAAACACGATTTGTACCAAATATCTAGTAATCCAGAAAACATAGGCCGTAATAAGTATCTTAAAAAATAGGCCATATTTTTATACGATAATCTGACTTCCCGTTTGGTTCACAAACAAACCGTTAACATGGTATATTTACTATTCCGTTTAGGGTCACCACATGTTAGAGATTAGCGTGGATTATCCACATGTTTTATGAAGCCCAAATTTTTTACGCAAATATTGACGCCATCCCAAACAAGAGCTTCAAATCCTTGGTACCGTTTGACTGTTTGAATATGATTTAATCCACTTGTAATTGGATGACAATTCTAAACTGTTACAAAGTCAAATATCTAGGCTAATAACTGACTAGATACCTAACCCAATTAGTCTATATTAGAGTGCGTCCAATTAGTGCTAATAAGTTGGAGTCAACTTGATTCACCTGGTTACAATCAAATGACAACTGAAAATTGATTTGAATACCGTACCTAGACACGCTTAGGTATCGTGTTACCCAGTATTAACTGGGTTGTGGAGGTCAGATAGGCAGTAGCTCCATGTAAAATACTGGTATTCAGCTGCATTCGGTAAGGCTGGAAGCCGTCCCCAACATAGTTGGAAAAAAGGCTAGGCAGATGATGACCTAGACACCTTTAGCCACAGTAGAAACAGCCAGATATATCAAACTACAGGAGTTACAGAAGTGTGAACTAAGTGGCAAGCTATGAAAAATTCGGAGACGAGACATGCACCAAACCCACATGATGGATTTCTAGCCGCTCTTCTCAAGTTTCAAACAGATTTTTCACTTTGTATTCAAGTCCTCATTCACCGTAACATTGTTATATGCTACTGTAATAAAACTCATATCAAATACAGTTTATTAGTTAATCAATATAATTCGCTATCTAACCGATAAAGTATTTCTTACGACCCATGCAGTCGTTACGACCGATGCTTATTAAATATGAGAAGAAAAATAGGTTATCTGAACAGCGTAATTGACACCGTTCTTAGGATATTGCAGAACAAAAAAACAAAAGATCAATGCATGTCATACGGATACGGGTTTGACATTTTGCTTACAGACCGTCACAAACGTCACAGAAAATCTTTCTTTGATTTTTCTATGAATCAAGTGACAGGTAGGTGACGCGGATAGGATATTTTAAGCTAACTTTGTTTATAGAAACACCGATAGCTGCGAGACGTGGCGTATTAACTGACAGTTATAGGTACGTAAGTAGGTAAGTTATAGAAAACGGGCCTAAATGAACCATGAGACATTCAATTGTCAAGAATAAAAGTTCACGTTAGATTGAACTATGAGAAATATGATTTGAAAGTGTACTGAGATGACTAATAAGGAATTAATAGACATGCTGCGCTGACCCCAAACAAATTGGAAAAAGTACATGAGAATGAGTCAGTCCTTTGATATAATATCCTCCGTGATCATAAAATCAAATTCAATAGGTATCTATTAGGTTCATTAGAAGATACGGGCTCATAATCGTTTCTATTAGTCGATTCCTAATAATCATTTTATTATTCTGTTTGCTTTGAATCCAGTTAGCAGTTAGTTACACCTGTACTCTAATCAAACGGTAGTTTCCACTGTTCTTCCGCAAACTTTTTCTCAGTCTATTCAATCTAGTTTTTGTCGCTAACTACGATAATTGAAGTTTGGTTAGTGTAAGGTCATTAATTAGTGGTATCGATGGGAACTCGCGGATGGGGAGGTTCATCAAATTGTGTTATTTCCGATAAATGCTTTAACAGCATTAAGGCGAGTAATTGAGCGCGATATGACGCGTGATCCAGTTTCTTCGACTTTTGTTAAAGTCGTCGTTAAGTCTGCAAGAACGAGTTGGATGGGAATTTACTGTATTGTGTGAAAAATTGCACCTAGATTCTTTGTTTTTGAAGTCTTTTGTATTGATCTGGGCCAAATCTAAACCAGCAAAGACTTAATAACGCAATAAAGAATTGAGTATTAATACGATCGAAAGACCTTCGACCTTTAACTCTGTAATAAGCCATGCCTCGATGAATAAATAAAGCGTTTACTATGTCTCGGAAGTAGAGAAAATCGATAGAAACGAGCCACATAACTAAGGTGCATTAGCCACTAGAAAGCAATTACGGCTCCATTACCGTCTTTTCAAGCGAAACTACAAAAGGTGGCCTTTACTGCTGCCAATGTCTGTTAAAACTGCATATTATCTTTCAAGGCTTAGAATGACTCATTCATGCTTCATTCGCTTTAACCTCTTTGGCACGAAGCGTGTATCGTAAGTAATATTGGGAAAATAAATCGTCTTTATTTTCATTTAATAATGATAGGTAAGTCCGATCTCCGTGATTTTGTTGAAATCTACAGAATAAACATCATAAAATACGATGTCAAAATTCGAAATGTATATGAGGTGACGATAAAACAAAATGATAGAAGATTCGCTTACTTACGCATTAAATTATTCCCGAAGAGTGCGTTGCCCGACCTACAAGAGATCAAAAATATATTTTTATTGGATTAAAAATACGAGCCGACCACACGCAGATGTTGATTCAAGGATAATTTATTAGAAAAGTTCTGTCTGAGCTGTACTAAGTGTGCCAATATTAATCGATCGTTGAAGTTCATTGCGCTCGTAAAGCCATTTCTTTGATGCATGGCTTTCTTGCGTTGAACTTTCGCCTGCAGATTATTTTTATCTACCACTTCCAACGGGCATAAACTAACTAGGTTCTCAAAATAATGGTCTTTAGATATAACAATGGATGCATCCTTAACTTTCCATGTAAAAACCATGTTTTTTGTACCTACTACTACGTATCCATAGCTCTTCAATTTGTTCTGTGATCTCCAAAATATCTGACTGCATCCTCTTATTGAAATCTTTTGTCGTTCCATTATTCCATTGTAAAGTCGCCACCCATATTTACTTTGCGTTTAGCCCTGAAGCGTGACCAGTCGCAGTCGTCAAGTAGATTATCACATTGTAGCACATGTTCTGTTAAATTGGATTATGATGGCTGTCCAGCTCATTTAAGCCTCGGCTTAGTGTCAAATGGACAGGCATACGCACACAAATATTGTTATATTTCATTGTATGTATCTATCTCATAGTTTTCGACACGCCTCCGACCTTCCAAGATACAGTTCTATGTATTCATTGATATTCTTGAGTGTGTTAGACTTTCCTAAGATGTAGAGACATTAGCAATCAAGGTATCGTGATTAAAAACACGTTGCCGGTCACGTATACGCGGCACACCTCATATCAAATATGGATAATGCAATCCCAACGCAATCCCCGCTACCGGCGGCGGCCATGTTGCAGCCGCCATATTTGTGAATCATGCGCACGCGCGGATCGCTGGACTCTTTATTATCTAAGGATGCAGTCTTGAGGACAATGCGTTTCGTCGTTAAATATTAATAGAGTAATTAATGTATCCGTTGTTGTAACTACACTGTTGCTGCGTGTGTTATGTTTAGTTAGTTTAATGTAGATCAGAACTTGATATTTTTCATATCTAAGTTATTTCTTAATTAAATTGAAATTAACAAAATTGAAATTGTTATTTGTTGAATGCAAATGTCCATTGGAGACTACAAGGTCCGGATATTAGAATTTGAATAATTTCAAAACAAATCAAATTGTCATCAAGAAGTTTTCACTGACTGAATTATCTAGAAACATCACATCATTCAGTGTGAACTCTTTTAATGCCAAGGTTCAAAACATATTCTCCGACAGTCCTGAGAAAAGCCTTTATATTGTAATGAGATTTATGTATCGTGTGACATGTCATGTGAGCATTGGTCGGGATTCCTCGTGTTCTGATTTGATTAATGCCATGTACGTGATGCATGCCTTCCAAATCATTGGGCCGTTGATGGAATAACTAAGTTAGGATTTCTTTTGGCATTTGTAAAGCCAATTTATTCTTGAAGAGTACGCTCACATTTTGATTATCATATCAGCTTTGATAAGCAACGGAATGCTGTTGACGAAGATGCACGTTTACTTCGAAGCAAACAGATTTAAGAAATGTCATAAAAAACTGTCATCACTAATGATAAAATGATATAATTGCCAAGTTTGACGCGTTACACCCATACAGAAAACAGCAAGTTTTTCGAAGTGTCCCGTCTATCCAGTGGCGTGCCTAGGGCCCAGCAATACGGATAGCCCATAAGGCGTGTATGAAAGTACCATCACTACGTCTATCGCTAGTATATATTTTAAATGTCTTTGCTTAGAAGCCAACTATACACGAAAGACTCCGAAGTACTCGTACTTCCACTCAGAAACGCAGACTCAATTGTCATAGTTTGTCGTCATGTAGTTAAAGTTTCCTGTAGTGCCAACCGTATCGTCCATATAGCTTGAAGCGTTTCTGTTATGTTTTGATCTAAGAATAGAAGCAGTGCATTAGCTTTAAGGAGTCAACCAATTACAATTACTTGAATTGAAATATGAAATTCGTTTTCATTTGTGTACTTTAGATAATTTTCTTCTTTCTCGCATTGCTTGCTATTAATAAAATTAAAATGAATTTATTATAACTAGTTCTTCGTTTTCAACTGACTGATTTGTTTCGATATTAATGTTTCCTTTGCCGTCTTCAAATATTGCTTGAAGTCTCTGTATCTGATTATCTAGATTGAGCATAGTCTTCTAGTGTTTTTTGGTAGTATGCTTTTCAGGAAATTGCAAGCGACCATTGTTAATTGTTAAATCAAGTCTATGTTGGTCAAGTAAAAGTAACTTCTTACAATTTAGATCATTTTTGCCTTTATTACTTAATTAAGAAACCGATTGTTCTACGGTGCTTATGTTATTATTTTTATTCAAAAACCAACTCATTTTATGTATTCGTCTGGTTTCAATAAAAAGAACCGATGCAGACACTCTTAAAATATCCTTAAAGTTACTTGAGGTCGTTTGGATGCAATAAACAATATATTCTGTCAAAGAATTTCCTTGTTCCAATACTTCCACTTCGTCTACAAGGACTGAATGAGAGGTTATCAGAGAGGAGCCGTTCACAGGCTTTTCCAATTAATTATATTAAGATTGGAAAAGCTTATGGAGCACTCGGTATGATGGGCTTGGGCATTGAGCAATTTCGCTTATCGATCTGAAGTTTTTGTATTATAAGCCGGCGAGAATTCGTTATTTCTAATTATTTGTTTACTAGCTTACGCCCGCAGCTTCGCCCGCGTGGAGTTGGGTAATTGTCCCACGGGATCGTAGTACCGGGATAAAAAGTATCATATTATGTGTTAATCCAGGTTATAAACTATCAGTGTGCTGAATATCATTCAAATCTGTAGTTGTAGTTTTTGCGTAAAAGACTAACATACATCCGTCCATAGTCACAAATTTTCGCATTTATAATATTAGTAGGATTTCTTTAGCTTTTTTATGTAAACGTGCGGTAGATATGTAGTGTACTTACCCTCCTTCTGAATTTTAATTTCTCTTCCGGATGCTGAAAATATAAAGTTTACTGCCTTCCTGCATTTTTATTACTGACAACGCCACGCCAAATTCTGCATCTGTTTTAAATGTTTAATACTTACTCGATTTCTTCCTTAATTACACTGCAAAAACAGTTTTAATTGTGTTTACTGTTGGTACACAGTTCTGACGCTACCTAGTTTAATGGCTGATCAATTTCGTGATGTTTTATTGCCTATAACCGCATGGAAGCTGCGGCAGTCGGTCGATATCCGATAATGTCGCAATAAAACTGGCTCGAGCCCAGTTTTAAGCTTTATCTTATACAGGTCAATGGTTTCAGTGTATCTGATCGGGTTGAATGGCACCGCAATGATCTAAATCGGTTGACCGAAATATGTCCGGTATTCGATACCCGCGAAACATCAACAAGTAGAAACTAACATTTTATTCACTGTAAACATATACAATTTGTAACTGCTGACCTATTTGCCATTCTATATATCTATAATTCATAAATGTACACATCCGGCCTTACGATACGCACTAATGAAAATGATTCATGCAGTGATTCAGATGTGCACTCTCTAGTGAATTTTAAGTGAATGTCTCATTAAAATTTCAACTTTTAATTTCAGTAACAAACTGTTGTGAGAGCGGCGTTTCAAGAGTGTTCAAACAGAATAAAAACCATTGCGAGAAAAAAGTAACCGAGCGCTCTCCATTCGCTGTTGCTGTTATTATTGTATTTAATATTTTATGTATTACCCTTTTGCTTTCAATTGGTAATTCTTGTATAGCTATTTTTTCTTCACTTTATTAAGACATTCAGCATTGAAAACTATTTCTTCAACCAAAATACAATTCTGCTAGCCAGACATCCCGGGAGCATTTTTGTCATTGCCTCAGTTTCATTCGGCCTCACTAACAAAAAAAAGAAACAATCGCTTCGAATTCAATATTCTACTATCATTCCACTACTGACGCTATGTACCCGAAAAAAAACAAACGATTGTTTGAAAATCGAATGAGCCATTTAAAATCAGAGTTTGACAATAGGAAGCGTTGGCAAGTTCCGTTCGGTCGAGCATGGCATAAGATTGAGAAACCGTTTTTGAGTTGACTTCCTGCGATGGAGGACTATTTATAAACTACTATGGCGGCACGGAAGCACCATGACCTCGGTGACGGTACTTAAATGGAATATTGAGTGGTTGCCCGCTATCTGAAATAAATATTGGAATTAAGTGTTTATCATTCTTAAGTAGCATAAACATTATTGCTTGGAGACTCGTCGTAAGTCATACGTCATTTACACCTTGAACTTCTTAGAGGACAGTCGCATACTTTGGCATTCAAGAAAAGGAAATACAATCAACGAATGCTGGATAAGCTAAGCTAAGCTTCACAACAAAAATTGAATACGTAGGTGGTTTATTTATACAACAAGTTAAAGATAAACAAATTGCTTTGAACTATATTCCCACAAGTGGCGGTAGATACTAGATAAATCTCGGGTTAATTCTCAACCTTCTTAATTGGAGTATGATTGAATAAATTAAAACTGGCACGTTATTATTGTATTTACTACAAGACAGTATAGATGCACCAGCAAAGCATCAAGTATTATCCTCTTTTTGGGTCAAAAGACATCGTAAAATGTTTCAACTTCAAGTCGGAAAGTTCGTCTTTCTGTTATCTGAAATGCACTGTCATCTCTGTAATTTAAGACACCGCTCGGAAATTCCACTGATGATACTAGAAGGAAGAACTGAGCGAAATTTAACCTTGTAAGAAAATAGTACCAAATGAGACACTTTCGTATTCGTGGCACATTTCCAGTCCAATTCTGGACTGAGAATTGGGAATATCCATCCCTAAAATGTTAGTACTTCATAATACCACACCAGTTTTCTTTGAAGGGCAGGAAGAAAGATTTGGTATGCCCACAAATTGTCAGTTATGTTTAAGTCCCATATAATTATGGACAAGCCTTTCACCAACAAATGGACACAATTCCAGACACCAGGTTGTTCATACAGCCCAAGTTCGGACCCCATGCATGTTCAGCAATTGCGTTTGTCCGCGCTTGCTACCTGAAGAAACGAAGCAATCACAAAATTAGAACAGTAACTTCAAAACGTAATATAGACTCATAAGCTAGAACAAATATGTCGAAATTGGAACATTTCAGATATAGGTCACACAGCTACGTAGCCACCGCATGGCTGCCTTCTGCAAGGTTCGAATCAAAAGTCCAAATGAACCATTTGGCATGACATACGGCCGTCCCCTGCCAACTGATACGGTACAGAGCTTTCAATCTACATTTTAATTTCCATCGATTGTTGCATTCGTGATGCTTCGTCAATCTTTGTTGTTGCTGATTGTATTTACGAAACATTTTTGACATGCTTCTTTATCTCGTTTAATGGGCCGTGATGATGAGTTATCCGGTTTTTGTTTATAGTGTACCTAAGTAGGCATCAATCCAACCATTTCTAATTCTCGTATTAAAGGCCTGAATTTTCAACAAAGTACGCCAAAAAGTACTCTCGCTGCATTAAAATAATACCATATGCGAGACCCTTAATGAGCGTAGCACTTAATTTCACACTCGCACACAACAGTTGGGCCATGTTTCGTACGAAATACGAATATAACAGCTACAGTCAACGTTAAATGTAATTTTAGGACTGCTAATTACTTCGTCTACTTCTAAACTTCCACAATGCAACTGTTTGAAGGTTTGATACGATTGAAATTAATGTTTCATTAGCTTGAAAGGATATTTGGCCATAAGAGACGCAGTTGCTTGGTTGAATGCTTTAGAATTCGGTAATGTATTTGCAAATACATCAATGTTGAACCTTGCAGGAACCGGCCTTGTGATGTCCCCATTATAAGCGACTTTGTATTGTATTTAAAAATAAAATAAGGGTTGTTTAATACCCATCTTCCTCTTTATCATTATCGTTTGGGAAACATCGTACTTGTAAAAGGATGGTGACTTGTTTTATTTTCATTACGTCGATCAATGAGAGAGGAGCAACTGCTTAAATCTCTTCAAGATAAAGATCACTTGTTGCTATAGCTATATTTTCTCCCGTACTTATCCTTTGATTATCTTTGTTAAGCCCATGTTTATTTACCTATTTTTGAAGTTTCTGAAGAACAAAATTATGATTAAGTACAAAATATTTCGTTCGATATAGCTAAGTTTTATATTTCTGAAAATCGATTTAACATTACCTTTAAATCTTGAAGATCTAACCCTAAAACAGATTGAAACTGCTACGCTAAACACAAACTTTCATCCACTAATAAAAAAGAGAAGTAAGTACCTACCTTTATTTTATTAGAAGCAGATGAGGATGAGACATCGTTTCTAGCACAGCATGTGGTATTTTTTCAGCTTGTCTCCGGGAGCCGCAATAAACCGGGTGTGGTGGCACTAACCCACTTATAACATACATAATTATGTTTGACAGTCCCTTGATGGTACTAGTTGGCACAAAATGTGTCTGGAATTAGTTCAAGAACAGCCCTAATTCTGTAATTAGATTCGTGACTTCGTGCTTCATGACGCTAATTATAATATTGATGATGACGTGTTCTAAAGGTGTTGAGTAATTTTGAGGAGTAGGTCTTCTCTCTCATAGATAGATCTGTTTCCCAGTAGTTGGAGAATTCTTCTTCTTAGCATTCTAGGTTGAATCAGTCCAAAATTCGACGAAGAGTTTGGCAGTTTAGTTGCGTCCATCTGGTCCAGTAATGTGAACATTATAGGCTGATGATGTGCTTATGATTAGATACTACAGGCTACGCTGATTCGCAGAATAATGAATGGGAATTTTTGATTGAAACTTTAAGTCTGACTGAATATTGTCCCGCTCGCTAGGCTTCGTGAGTTTAGTCATAATAGAATAGAAGTAAAATGGAACGCTGCATACATACAATACCCACAGTTTCCATAATAATCGTCGCATTCAATTAAATAAAACAGTGCAACAATATAATTTTCCACCGACATTGTCTATTCTCATTTTGTTCGCAATTGCACAAAGCGGTGGCGACAACTGGATAGTTGTAATCAATTTACCTCTAACTGTATGCTATTCACTTAAACGAGTAAAGACTGGAACGATGGAATCTTGTTGGTGTTCCTTTCAATTAACGGCTGCAGGATCTATTGTTTAGTTAGCTGGTATAGCAACGGGGACAGAAAATGTATCTTTAGTAGAAATCTTTGGATACTTTGATCGGACTAGCTCTACGCGTTTTAAAATAAATATAGTCCCAAGACTGCGTAGTAATTACATTGAGCAGGTCATTACCTCTTGTCTGCAGTTGAGGCTAATACATTAAGTCGTCTAGTTATTTGACCGCGACACGGCAGGCGCCAGCTAGCGTGTTGGCAAGCCAGCGCACTCAAGTGCCAAACAATGCTGTCACTTGATATTCTCAGATAGAACTCTACAAGGAATATTAAGTCTGGGGTATCTGCTAAATTGGCAGCATTGAAATACTGTAAGAATAAAGTTCTAATCAGCTTGCACTACAAAGTGGTTGTTACGTCAGTCACTGCGGGCCGAATAGTGCGAAATGAGTGGTTTTTATTTAATTGTAGCCTAATAAATCATTAGATCAAAATGCCAATTGTGCACTATGTGAAGAAAAAAGTAACAAATATTTGTGTGAAAAAAAAAATACTAAAACTTAATGCCGATTAGGAGTAGTCACGAAATTTTAAAGAAAAATTGTTTAACTTGGAATATTTTTTGTCATATAGTAATAATAAAGTTAGAATTATTTCAATTGTACCAATTAAAGTTTAGAGTCTAATAAGCAACATATTTTTTGCACATTTATTATCACTCATTAAAGAGGAGTTACATGGAGAAAACCTCTTGTTAGCAGATACCATCCCCTTAACACCGTAATGGCTAGAACAATAAGTTTAGACTACAGGCGAATGGTCAACATCTTCTTAGTTTTCTTTAAGTGCATCCATACCGAAATAACTATTTGTAAAGCAATATTTTGCAACATTATATAACCTTTAACCTTTCCGGCTTTTGCTATAACTTTTTTTTCCTTTAGCACCCCTTTTCATGAAAACATTACTCCACAAATGTAACTTCAGTGTGGATGCATTTTTGCACAACTTACGTATTTCTGGAATACATGTTGGTCGATACGCATTCGAGTCTAACGGATGACGGAATTTATTTGGAATGCCCGTTTCTGTCCTTCATCATATCAATTTGTAAATATCCGTTGTTTAACATGAGTTTGGCACTCCTGTTTGCCAAAAATCCTATAATTTATTTAGTGTCGATGCATTTAGTGAGTGCATAGTATTTGTTAGTCACCAGTTGCTTGGAACCACCACCATTATCAGACAGGAATATAAAATATGGCCTCCTTCCCTGTTGGCACAATCTCTCAATTGCTTTATTAAATTCTCACATTTTCCTGATTTCAAAATCAGTGAGTGTTTTTATATCGACGTGAGAACGAATTCCTTTAAGATTAACTCCAAGCGAAACAGACATCTGACTACCACTTAAGCTACTGATATCCATGACTTGACTACTGACAGCGAAACTCCTTTCCAAAGCATAATCCGACACATATCCTCTGTAAATCAAAGATCAAATAGTTTCCAACAATCCTGTTGTTAACTAGGACAAGTTTAAATGTATCTTCAGTATCTCGCAAGCGTGCTGGGTAGTATTAGCAAAGATTAAAGGATCGACATGACAGGTAGAATGCGCGGCTTACACAATCCTACGTTGGATTCGCTACTAGACTATTAACTGGCTTGTTACATCTTCGCTTTGTATTTCACATGAGGGGTAAGCAGAACACGTAGTGAGGTGGTGTTATGCGTAGCGTTTCTAAGCCTAATGCCTCGGCCTGCTTCGCTTAAAAGAGTTGTCCTAGTGACCGTGCGCTCATTAAGGGCGTCCTTAATGTGAAGAGTTTTCATATTTTCACGTCTAGCATAGTTCCATGATTTATCTGTGTACCTAAGTATAGTTTTGATGTTATCAAAAAAAACAACATTCAGAGGTACTCTCGCGCTGAATTTTTTCTAGTCATTAATTTATCATTGGCAGCTTTGTTCCACCCGCTGCTCAGTAAAGGCCTTCTCCATTTTGTGCTTCTATTTTCCCTGGTGTCCACATACAACTCCTTCCTTGTTGGAATACAACAACTATATCATTGTGTGACCTTGATATAGTTTTTGTACATTTTATCCGCTTTTGCTTCTGATATAACCCTTCTGCCATCATTTACGACATCTATTTTAAGATGGGCTAACCTGCATAATTCGGTAAAACAACCGTGTAATATTATGCTGTTTCTAAACAGACGTGAATGACATAACATTCTTGATGTTTGCTACAGTAGACTAGCCTTGTATCTAATAAGATTCAAACAGCATTTAAAGTAGGCATACCACATGATTATTGTCCTATTGGTCGGTACAAGAGATCACTGATTAAGTCTCTTCATTAATAAGTTTTGATGCGTTTATACTAAGATTTGCAAGTAATCTTTTATTCGCGTTCGTTGGGAAACTGATTCTCTCTAGTATGTCATGTCGTTTATTGATTGCATCAATACTTAGTGGAGTGACCGTGGCATGCTGACCATGGAAACTTGTGACTTCTTGTGTAATGTTCACATACAAAATGTCAATATTATTAAACACCATGTTGATTCCATCATGAAGAAGCTGTCTCCATATTATGATGTACAAATCTCGACAATATCGAATGAACGTCAACATAACGTATTTCGACTTATCCGGCTCGAAGGACCAAAATTATAGAAATGCTGGCATGTAATAATGTCCTTTTTAAATCTATGTTCTTTTTATCATAATGTTCAAAGGCCATCTGTGTTTGCATTATGAAGTGACTGTACCTTCTACCTATCCATTTGTGTTTTACAAACACATTGTCTAAACATCATTCCCGCGTCAATATCACAATAGACAGCCAGGCTGCATGCGTTGTCAGTCAAGCCGATGATCCGATGAACGCCTCTTGACTACCTAGTGCGTTTTTCAATCATAAAATTAGCATCTTCAACACGTCCTGCATTCTACAGTCTTTGCATGTATAGCCATCTACTGGTATACTCTTTGTATCAATAGTGATAATGACAGCTAATATAATAAATTAATTTGGCTTCTTTTATTTCCTGATTATAAAGTCTAGTTTCTAGAACCTAAATAGATTCAGTAATTTTCCAAATCATGTATGTTAAGTATTCTGCAATAACAATATTATGGTATTGAGTCAGTGCAAAAAGACGGAAATACTTAATCAAGTTAACATGATAGATACGAGATATTTTGTGATGCAAGAAAAATTTGTCAAGGGAAATCAAAAAAAAAGAACAGGAGAGAATCTTTAAAAATGAGTTTCAGAAATAAACTTTTAAGGAAATAATTAATTTATGACAGTGAGCAGTTATTTTAGAACGCATTTTTTTTCATTTCTTTTTCCACATGCTGGCTGAAGTATGACCACCTACTGTGTTTAAAAATAAAAACCCTACACTAATAAATATTATCTATGCTTCAATACAGTACAAGTATACACAAGAGCTAGTTCATAACCTAATGGGTACCACTCGAACCAAAATCCTTGAATTAACAACGCTGTTAAGTGGTATGTACATACACCAGTTACATAGTAACATGACGTGTGATGCAATACAAATGCGTTCGTTTATTTTAGGTCGATCTTATCTCCTGGCTGATGCCCTATTTTAGACTCAAAGCGGTTTATATTGGGCTTATAATCGAGTGTATACCAACGTTCTACATTTAAGCTTGTGAGTGCATTGCGGATTACTTGTACCTACCTAACTATGTGGGATTTGATATTAGCTTTTTGTAACTGTTTGGAAATCATTAAACTGTTCTAGATACAGTATCTGCTGCGAATTCAACAGAATTTAGGTCGAGAGATAAAGTATAAAAAATACTTTTCAATTTTTTCAACATTCGTTCGATGTTTTAAAATGGATTGCCTATGTTGGTCGCTGAATGTATTAGTAAATATTACACATGTTTGTCGCGAATATATATGATTAGCCAAACGTTATCGGCAGAAAACTGATAACAGTATTGGTGCATTGCGTAGATATGCATCGAGTACGCGAAATTGTGCCAAACGCTGTTATAGTTTACAAACGGCACGCCTGAATGAATATTAGCAAAGTTAATTATATTTTGGGTAACACTGATTTTATCAGTCTATAACGTAATTTATCGCAATTTTTATCAACACAATGCATGCAGTAATGCACTTTTATGTAGCAATGGTTCTGCATTTTTTTTTTCTGTTTGTAATTCTATGGGGTAAAAATAAGAGCCTCTGAGCATAAGGACCCATCGCATCAGCTCTATTATAACGGAAAGCGACCATCGCGCAAATACTGTTTATCTTTTTTTCTTCAGACCTTAGGTGCCTAATGGAGGCAACTTAACCTTTTGGAAGCCATTAAAATTCTATTTGTGTGCCTAGTTTTGTATTAACGTAAGGCAGGTAGCATTTGCTACAACCGGAAGCATTATGATTTGGAACATGTTTGCTTCTCCCAATGGGGTGGGCAACTGGTGGAACTAATGGCGCTAGCATCGCATGAACCAAACATCGTCATTGGTTGAAAATCTGTCAATGTCATTTTATATTTCAAAATAGTTTGACCTCATTGGTCAGATTGGGTCTAAGCTATGGACGCGCCATCTACAATCAGCTTTGACCAGCCTTCTCCATTAACTATTAAGGAAATCTTTTTCTTCCCAATATATCTTAGAGAAACATTGTCTTGGCAATGCTTTCGAGTTACCGGTTTGAAATTTAATGCAAGTCATCTTTACGCAAATCTTCTTCCGCATGTCGTTAAAGTTCAGTTTATATTGGCAAAGCTATGTCGAAAGCCTGTCTTACCGTCTTGAAGTACTTTTATATGACGATATAAATAGGTGGATTTAACATTTCCTTGTTTGTCTGTCTGACCAAGCACAATGCTCTTGGGGTCAGCGTCAACCAAGCTGACCACAGGCCAATAAACAATGGAATGTTGATCGAGCTCTTGCGGAAACGCATTTCAAACTGTCTACACCTCGGGTCTACACACATCCCAGCCATTGTTTATTACCGTTTGCTCGTAAAAATACGTGTGAGTGACTGCGTTCTAAAATAGACTTGAGTCGCAAATAATTAATTTGTTGGCAATACCGAGTGTTTATTTTGTGACACAAGTGTTGAAATTAATGGTGTTTATTGTATTTGTGTTCTAAAATTGTTATTTTTTGTAGACAGTTGGGAGCCGAGTTTTTGGATCGTTCAATGGGCGTTCTTCAAGGTTTGATATTAGGCCTATTCCTGTTTATAGTTTACATTAATGATTTGCCCCGTCGCGTCGGCTCGGTACAAAGATATAATTATAGTTTCCTCTACAAGAAGCTCTAGAACCTTCTACGATATCAACGTCATCCAAATCGTCATCTCCATTAATTAAGGATGCATTGCACGAACACTTGACATTAAGGAACTTAAATAGATTTATTAGCGTTCAATAAAACGAAGGCAATGACACTAATAGACTTATTTATAAGTCGATAAAAACAAATTGTAAACGGCTGGACATCTATCTGCTTCACATTTTAAGTATTTAAAACACAAACCTAAGTAGTAAGTTAGAAAGAACAAATGCATGAAGGAACTTAGACAGTTGAGGAAGTTATACAGACAAATGAATATGACACCCATTGAGAAGATCTTCGAATACTTATCTGCTAATACTTCAAAGAAAAGTGTTGCACAACTTGAAATAACAGTGCATTTAACCGTTAAAAAAAAAAATGTCCGCTGTTGTATATAGGTCACTCGGAAACTACCGCTTGAAAAACTGAAAGAGGAAATTGAACTGCCACTTAAGCCATCATGGATCGAAGTCGCAATAATTAAAGAAAGCAATAGTTGCGCGAGCACGCATCCGATCGTTTTGTTTAGGATGCCGGGGATTACTTAATCTCTGCATTTCGGAATCTCAAGCTGAAATAAGAAATTCTTCGTCAATGTGTTGTGCTGAAGATTCTTTGCCAAGAATCCCAGGGCCTAATGCTCTCTCTATGGAATACTAATCAGGATATAATATCAGTCTATAATATTATTATTATGAAGAGGTATAATTTGTTTTTATTAAGTTTGTTTGTTGTGTAGGGAGTAATCTTCAGAACTACTGATCGGATTCCGAAAATTCTTTCACTAACAGAAAGTTACATTATCCTCAAGTGTCATAGGTTACATTTGAAACTTTCCCGTGGAGTAATTTCCGTACATAACGGAAGCGAAGCCGCGAGCAAAACCTAGTCCTTTATTTATCTCATTAGTATCTTCTTCATCACCATTTATCTACAAGATTCAGAGCACGCGTTTAATGTAGGGTCAAACGATAATTCTGCCAAGTTAATGATAACGTTTTTCTTCACAAACGTTCATGACGAATACTCGGTATATCCTGCAAGCGTCTGTTGAATAAAATATTTGGTTTTTGTTGAAAGAAAACTGTTCTGAGTAGTACAGTATCTATTTGAAATTCAAGTAGCAAGGAAATTGTTTCTTTGTTAATGCAGTTTCAGACGATTTGTCATAAGTAGAAAGCACATGGTTCCTGTTTCAATGTAGGTTCTAGCGATTAGTCATGCCCATGGAAACTTCAAGAGAAAATGAGAATAGTAAAAGACACATCTCAGTGTTTGCGTTCATCTTTACATCATAACTCAAATGTTTATTTTCATTCAAATCTTGTTAACTCCAGAGACTTTTTTTTTTCTAACCTGCTCTGTCCCACTCCTGGGCAAAGGCCTCCCTAGACTCTTTCCACTTCTCGCGAACCCGCGCGTCCTCTTTCCAGATTGGACGGAACTTGTCCAGTTCGTCCCGCTGTAACCTTCGTGGCATTAATGCTTTTGAAATTCTGAAGTAACGCACCTCGTAATTTTTAAATAATTGGAAACCTTTTCTGCAAAGGAACTAATAAATTCATCGTTTTTATTGGCGACATAATTAACGTATTCCAGAAATAACCATAGCCAAGGAGCGATGAAATCCTAACAAGCTTTTTTCACGAGTTTTTTGACCCGATTGTATACAGGTTGTATTTTTAAACGGTTACGTTATACATGGTGTATTAATAACCGGCCGTGTAGTGTGACAATCGTTTCGTGACATTGCTATATTATGTATCAATTATCAAACGCTACGTGATTACGCGCTCGTGTTACATTACTTCCTAGTGTTTCACTGAAACATTACGTAACGTAACAATGAACACAGTTTAGGGTTGTACGGACAATTACTTAACTAGCCGTTAAATTGTACGTTTAAATGTCGAACTCGAAATTTATGCGACTGTATTCAGCAGAGACGTTGAAATTGCGCACTAGACTATTTGTTTTATTGATTTTCTGTAATTGGCTTGGGTTTTAGTGGGTAAATTGGCTGCCTCAGACTCTTGAATGACGGAAAAATAACGAAAATACCTTCAATAGGTGAATGAACTCTTAATCTCATAAAATCTAAAGAACACCTTGAGTCGACACAAGATTTTATCTTGTCATTTGTAATGAATAATATTATGAAATATTCTTTATAGGTACAGCCGGCCGTATAATCGTCATTTAGTAATATTATATTGAAACTCCTTACTTCACTGGGAAAGCTCTAAGTCAAAGACTGACGTGCACCAACTGTGCACACGGCGACATATTATCAATCCAAACTTTTCCAGTATAACATGGCCTCGCTTTGTATAGATTTCCCGTACAATGAGCGATCGGCTTTAGTTATTTCAATGCGTGGCAATTGTCGAAACTGTTACCGTCATTTTGTTTTAACCGATTTCACAAAAATATTTATCACACAATGACAACGGACAATGTCTTGCCCTAACACCAGGTACAATACCATCAAACGTTTATTTTTTAATATGTGTTTGACAAGTGCGAGGCTTTTTGGCATCTTAGTAATTTTGTTTATTTATTGTTTGTGTTGTAACTGTGCAGAACTGCAGAATTAAACATTTTCTTTCTTCTGTTTCAAGAGTCAAAGGAACCATGCTGCACTAAATGAAAATTACTATGTATTAAACTTCGCGCAGCCCTAAACATTGCTTTGCGGTTATCAAAGTGCTACGTGATTCCGTCCACCTTTGTATATTATCGACCTCTTGTGACCTCGCGTTCTCTATTACTGGCTGAACTTGACAGGGATTGACTTCGGTTCCAATGTTATGAAGGCATGGTAAAGGTTTCAACCTCCACGAAGGTTGGGGCAACAAAGACTTCGTAACCTTTGATACATATCCGGGCTGAAAAAATGACGCAGTTTGATGGAAATAGATTTTTTCTTTGGATTTATGACTTCTGTAAGACTTATTCAATGATGGTATCAAATTGGTTTCATGTCATGATAAATTGTATTTCTGAATATGGTAATATCAAAGAACTTTGATCAAATATATAACTTTGTCGAATCAATAGCTATTGAGGGCTTGAGGCTTTATCCGACCTCAGAAACGGAGCATAACAACTTAACATGTACGGTCGACCAATCTGTTTGGTTCACATTTTACAATGTAATTTGCATGTTGAAATGTAAACCAAATAGCTTGGTCGACCGTACATAGTTTTCTGATGAGGTTGGCATGAAACATGGACGGAACGATGAGTATTTAAGTGTTATTTAGTGTCCTAGTTTTCAAAATAATATTGCAGTTAAAGCTAAAAGACCTAGATTACATCTTAGAACTGTTCCTCAGTTTGAATGGGTGAATTACCGTGAGGGAAAAAACAGTTATCTCAGATTCAACTTCCTACTAGAATTTCTTTAAAAAACAGTACTGTTACAGTTTCCACAAACACAATCTTAACACAGTTAGCTAGACTTATAAATAGCAACAACAACTGGATTTCGGACTAGTTTCCATAACAAAAGTAATAACTCAATGTACTTTATTGATACGAAACATGCTATCTTGTCTCTGGTATTCGTTGTTAGTAAAGGCTTGTTTACAGTGAAACAGTGCTGGAATGCAGCGACACTGTATCGATATACAGGGTGTAAACAAACTTCACGAAGTCGTCAACCAAGCATTCTGTACATCTAACTAAGTTACCCTACGCAAAAATTATTGATGGGAAATGACTTTATTTTGGGGTGAAAAATCACGTTTTACGGTAAAACTCAATGTAACGAACTGAAAACATTATGCTTGTGGATGGATTGAATAGTGTAGTGGTCTTGGAGGTGTTTAAAGTAAAGTTCTTACATTCAAAATATGTACTTCATAAAAACTTGTGAAAAAGTCGGAACTTTGACCCCCAATATCTCTGTAACTATAAGGTATGGTCTAGCTAGGTAGAACAAAAAAATGATCGCAATGACGGGGAGAACACCTTGCTTGCTTGCCTTTCGGCTTCGTTAAGAGTCTTTTTATACCCTTTATTTTGACAAATCATCATCTACCTACTAGCATTCTCTTAACCATGTTGATCAGTGCAGGCACTTCAATAGAACGACCTTCATCTTACATCCACGATCCAGTTACTGGGTAATACGATATCCCTTGTTGGCACTGGTTTATATTTTTGACATACCTATGTCAGCAGTTTTTACATTGGTCAAACACGGCGCAGCGTTAGCAAATCTTCCACAAGGTAGATCAATGATTTGATGACGGTCGTGGGAGTCCGCCGGACACAAGGTCACAAGAGGCCTATGCCTCTTGTCGTAGCCTGGCTACACCAACTGGTCCTATGGCCAATTGGTGTAGCCACGCTAGGCGCACACACATTTGTGCGCCACTCAATTCAGTCTAGCATCTAGTCTCCAGTACTTAGTTGAAATAGGACATAGGTACCGCTTATTGACCGATGACTGAGCGAATGCCCACTTGATTGAAAAATTATGTCAATGTAAATTAGCCTTTACTGTTAACAAGTTTCGAAAGGGATGCGTATGTATTCGACTAGTATTGTATTTCCTTTGCTTGTTGAATAATCTCCTTCCTTTTGTAGCTACGGTTTGATTTCAAGCAATTTTAATGAGTGCTACAGTTCTGATGTAACTTTAACAATAGCTTTCTAGTTTGTAGAAAAATCTTGAGTATCGGAATCAGCTGTTTTTCCAGGTTGTTTTTACAAGTTGTCTAAAAGACTTGGGATATTAAACTTCTTGACGTTTCCAATTAAGTACCTACAATATTTGTAATCATTCTCTTCTCTAATTATTTCTTGGAATTAAATTTATCTGAGTCATGTTTAAAGTCCCATTTCTCTTGTATATACCTAATTTCTTTCTTAATTATCACCAACTTTCGTGCTCTCTGTGTTAATTCAGTTAAGACGTATGGCACACATAAAATTTCGAGAAATTCACACCTCCCTTTTTAAACATTACTGGTCCCAAAACACGCACGTGTCGACCTTTAATTTAATTTTAATTAATGTCGCTTCCAGTGAAAGTTCCATTTTAATTCGGTCAAGGTGGTATTATAGGCAGTATTGACTTTTAGTGGTCGCGTGTACCTCTGAGTATGAATCCTCCTTTATTGGTCAACTTTAATGGTATTTTAGCCAAGGGCATAATGCAGATGATATAATACCATAAACACACGTAATTGTTCGCTGTTCGCACGCTTAATAAAAGTATTATTATTACTTTTTCATAAGCTAACAATTTAATGTGTAACATTGCGAACGAGTGTTTGTAATCGTGTGTAATGAAATGCCGAGCGGAAAACACGAACGAAGCTTTTAAAACGTTTAAATCTGAGTAGATATTTTATAACACATTTGCTCTTACAGGGTCTTATTTAACCAATTTCAAAATCGTATCGTATCTCATTACGTATTTGTGCGTTATTGTAATGTAAAACGCACGGTATCAAGATGCTCCGTTTAAATCGAACGTTACTTTTTAAAATCTGAAATATAATAAATAAACATTTAATTCTTTAATTTAATTAATTTTGACAACAAATTACAACCATTTATCTGTAACAACAACACAAAAATATTAATTTACTTTATTAGTATTACTGGGTGTTTTTTTCTAAAAGTAAAAGTAAAAATTATTCCGCACCCTTTTTCTTTTCGCTGTATTGTTTTTATTTGTTTTATTTATTTCCTCGCAAACATGTTATAAAACGTTGTATGACATACGTGCGCTTTGATATTTACAGCCACTGCTTTCTTGTAATATCTCTTTCTAGCAATATCGCCTCGGCTGTAATTTTCAATTTACCGCACTTATATCATAATGTACTGATACGGTTATTTGTTTCCTACAGTATTTTCTTACGCTAAATAAAAATGACATTTGCATCTCATGAAATTGTAAACAGAACCGTTAATTTTGTCTTCTAGATTCTGTACCTGGTCTCTGCTGTTTCTCAAGGCAAAACTATTTGAAATTATTTCGAAAATGGTTCTGACGTAAACTGGATTTCTGCTTTGATCAGAGTAAATATAAAATCAGTTACGATTAGCGCTGCAATCTTTAACTAGTATTATTTCACAAGTTGTAAAATGAAAACATTATAGAGGAGTAGCTTACATAAGAATTAAAATAATATACAACTTTAACTGACGTAACTGTGACAGCTGTTTTGACATTACTGAGAATGTCAAGTTAACCTGTTTTGATTACTTGCTATGTTTTAATCTTTTAGACAAAAATATAATGTAGCTATGGGTTATTTTTCGCTCGCCATCCATTAGAAGAAACTTATAAAAGTAGCCCAAGTTACTCCTTATAACTTTAATCAGCTATCTGCCAGTAAAAGTCCCGTCAAAATCGGTCCCGCCGTGTTGGAGATTAGCCGGAACAAACAGACATACAATATTTATTTTATTTTATTATACGCACCATAAATACTTTCAATGCATGTTATTTGAAATTACAGATTTATCATACCTTCTCCTAAGAGAATACATACATATAAACGTTTCTCCCAGCATCCACAATGTTTGGAATCTTTTTGAAATCCCATTCGCGTCGGTCCACCGTGCACTAGCAACTAGCAACAAACCGGTCTTCACAGACTCTTGCTTTCGTTCAAGTGGCTTTAGACCTTTGGATGTTTATCAAAACGTTTACTTCGTGTTTCTTCTGAATATGTGATCATGTATCGGGTTATTGTTTATCGACAAGATGACAGCTGTGGTTTGATTTGGAGCTTATAACTAGTTGTGTCGTTTTTTTCTTCATTTTGCTTAATAGTTACAGAAGTATTTTTAATGTTGGAAAGAAGTGTCAAGAGAATTAAAAAAAAAACCATGCGTAGTCAGATAGTCAGTCGCTCCATGTAAAATACTGGTATTCAGCTGCATCCGTTTAAACTGGTAGACGACCCCAAAGTCCCCAAAGTAGTTAGGGAAAAGGCATAAAAACCCTTGCGTTAGTATCAATTTGTGAATAAAAACGAAATCATGTCATGCAGAATTTTAGCCTCTCAACCTTGACAAGTCAAGACTTTAGGTTTAGACCATCTAAAAATGTCTACCAACAAGATTCTCACGCTATCCACATGAAATAAACTGTGCAATACAACGTTTTACGAGTTTACCAAGATAAAAAGAGTCAAAGAGGTTTGGACTCGCCACAAGCTTACGAAAAGCTTTTTACACACTCTTGACCTAATACGAGCGCGTTTTATGGACTTACAAAATGTTCTGGTACTTGCAACTGAATGGTCTGTAGAGGGCTTAATGCCCGCTTGAACAGCGAGTGTTGCGCCATCGTAGACCAACCTCCATGAGAGATATCGATGAAATTTAAAAACATATGTATGTTTAAAGATGTGAAATCAGAATATGTATACACGCTTTTCCGTATACATTATTTGCATATAAACGATCACTTCTCACATTTGTATCAAGCACCCACATCGGAGTTTTATGTTCGTACGCACTGTACCTACATCAATAAAAGTTACGACATCACATGGGAAAATATGCTTAAATCCTTTGTCAGACGACCTGTATTAGCTTGGAGGAAAACTTATATGAACTTGTGTGAATGAAATACATGCAGAATGTGTCTTTATGTCGAAACCACTTATACTTACTTCCTGATGACCTCAAGGATCTTCCTAGTCGCCTGCAATTATTTACACCATAGATATTCATGGGATCATAACTTCATAAGTATGTTTAATTGCGTGTATTTTCCGTGCTAATGTTGTTTGTTTCGTAAGCCGGACGAAACTACCGAAGTTAAGTGAGTCATAAATCTATTTTTAATCTTCGTACCTAGTAGCAATCTATACTAGCAGTCTAACCAGTCTCACCAAGGGGTATTGCATTACCCAGTACTCACTAGCTTGTGGAGGTTAGATAGGCAATCACTACATGTAAATTACTGGTATTCAGCTGCATCCGGTTAGACTGGAAAAAGGCTAGGCAAATGATGTAGTAGCAGTATATAAATAAATTGTAATATAATACACGATGAAAATCAAATGCCAAATGCAATTTAATGAATTCTAATTTCATCTTTTTTTACGATAGCTAATAAAATCTAAAAATACTTAACTTTAATTATTATTCGGAGCAGTTCGTGGCAAAAACATCGATAAACATGATGACACATCACGAACACACGCCAACCCTAACTAAGGGTTGAAACTTTTTCGTTTTGCGTAAAACCACATGAATGAATAGATTAACATGAATGATGGACTGGTTCTGCGTTTGCTTCTTCTTCTTTTCGTGTGTTGAGTGCCTAACCTGGTGTCAGAGTTTTTATGCCACGTCTATGTCGTCATATAACTAAAATTAAAATATGTCGTGGAGAATTAAAATAAACTTATGTTATGCAGAGGGTTTGAAATATTTATGTGGGTATCACTGCTTAATAGTAATATAATTATGTCTTAATAGTAGTATCATTGAAAACAATTGTCATTATAAGTTTTTACACAGGCATGATCAGTAACACAATCATTAGCACTAAAAAACAACACAACTGTTATATGTACACATTATGGAATGCAATAAAGTATTGGGTATTGAAACGGGTTATTTACCACGGTCAAGTACAACATCAACATGATAATAGGCATGACGACAGTATCAAAAAATTGCAAATCTATTTAGTCCGTTAGTTAGAGTATTGGAAATTAATGGACCCGTATTTTTTGTTTTTCTTAATCAATTAATATTGACAAAAGATAAAACGCATCTAAACTCGGGAGTGGGGGCTCGTGACGTCAGAACTAGCTAAAAATTATACCTAGGCGTGACGTATTGAGAATTTTAAAAGCGTCATATCTTCGTTAATTTTGGTTTACGTAACAAAAGAAAAAACACGGGTCAAATATTTTTTGATAATCTAACTGACGGACTCTTCGATCAATAATTATTGATCGAAGGACGGACTGATTAGATTTTTTTTGTATCTCGCCTATTATCCCGTTTTTAGTGTTAAAAATAGGCATTGTCATCGATTACCTTCCCCATCGTCATCGTTTCAGCTTATATATCCCAGACATCAAACTGTCCTGTGCTTCTCTCATACCATGGACTCCGGCGACCTTCACCATTTTTTTCTAAAAGTATACCAGTTTAACATTATAAAACTGCGTCGTTTATTTTTTGTCCTGTGCGAAGGACCTCGAAGGTTTCCCTAAACAAATCGAACAAAAAGACAACAATACGTCAAACGTCTCCATCATGAGAATTACTAGCTGACCTTGGTACAATTCAAATCAGTTATTCGGACTGCGTATAAAAAATACAATAAAATCTGTCCGTTTGTTGTTTGGTCCGTTCAGACTAAACACCCTTGCCATATTAAATTGTTTGATTTATTTTGTTTTCGATTTCGCGCCCGGCATTGTTTTGTTTCCGTGAAGTCACGGAATTAAGAAAACAAAAGAATATGGAATATCGGGTTATCGTGACTATTCGTGACGTTGAGATTGATGGAAGCTGTTCTTACAGTATTACTTGTATCTTGTGAAGCCGACATAGTAGGAACGGGGCCTCAGATATTCTGCTACTACTAATACCAGTATTTTTCGTGGAGCCACTGCCTATCTGACCTCCACAACCCAGTCAACACCAGGTAATACAATACCCCTCGGTAAGACTGGTTGTCAGACTTTCGAGGCACTGACTACGTGTAACGACTGTCAAAGATCCACAAATGACAGGCGGGACCAAAGAGGCACGTAGGAAACTCGGTATGTAATAGGTGTTCACCCATCCAACCTAGCCAAGCGTGGTTTAACCTGAAGATCAGCAAGAAAAAGAAGATCAAGCAGCTGGTATTGCTTAGCCACAAGCTCCTTTAGACTATAGGGTAGTCTGATTATGCTTACCAGCCACATAATATCCAACAGCGTTAAAAACAAAGGGAACACATAAAGCGCACACACATAATTTTACCGCAAACGAGCATATGAGTCACGTCGGCCAGTGTTTTGTCGAACAAAGGCTAAACATATGGTAATACAATGTTCATATGTTCGTAGATGCTAATCATAAGAACTAGGTGTTGCTAGCTGGAAATTTTGTAATTTGTAACACCTGTTGTTATGTCATCGTGATGTTGTGTTGTTTGTTTGGCATAATACAGGGTGTAAACCACCTCATCACGAAGCCGTCAACAAGGAATCTGTACATCAAACTAAGTAACTTAAGGTGGATGCTCCAGGGTAGCCCGCCAAATTCAAATTTTCTTACGTTTTTTCCCCCTCCAAGCGCATAAAGATGCTGGAATGACTTTGACCTTGAAAAAGTAATTCCTGCACCTTTATGAGCTTGCAATAATTATAATCATCAAAATCATCAATACAACCCTGTATTGATGATTTTGATGATTATAATTCAATAACTACATACGTGTTACAGCCGCGAATAACACTTTAATCATCATACAACCTGACACTGACCTGCAAATTGCAAAAAACGTAAGAAAATTTGAATTTCGCGGGCCACCTTGGAGCATCCAACTTAACGCAAAAATTATTGCTGGGAAAAGACTTTTTTTTTTGGGGTGAAAAATCATGTTTTGTTTTGTAGAACTCAATGTAACGCACTCAAAATATAGTGCTGATGGATGGATTGAATAGCACGGGGGTCGTGGAGGTATTTAAAGTAAAATCTTACATTAAAGGCATGTATTTAAAAAAAAAAGTTGCCAAAAAGTTGGAACTTTGACCTCCAATATCTCCGTAACTAGAAGGTTCCCAGGTATGGTGTAGAACAAAAAAATGATCGCAATGACGTGACGTGGGGAGAACAAGTGCCTTTCGGCATCGTTAAGAGGTGTTTTACACCCTTTATAAGGTTTTTATGTAAATGCCTGTGCTAGGAGGCTCGCCAGCTCTTTGAGAATCGGGCGCCCGGTAAAACATCACGCGTGACCAGGGTGGGTACCAACTTGTTGGGTACGCCATGAATGTGAGTGATGTCATGATCACAAGTCTTCGAATTCTCGTCTTTTTCTTCGTGTCACTAGCACGACATTATACAGCTTGGGACATACCCACAAACGGTTACCAAGTGTTCACCCCACAAAGAAGTATTGGGTCAGAAATTAAAAAAAAAAAAAAGTTGTGCCCTTTAAAACTGCAATACCTACAAAAATGGTCGTCAAAATAGTTTGAACAGAAGTTTTTTTTTTTTTAATTACCGATGAAAAAATTCTATGAGCCCCAGAGTTCGGTATGGATGACCCGAACACGTGTAACAGTTTGTGCGTCGATATTTCTTTCACTCTGTATTTTATTAGCCCAAAACTTCACCACCTCCACAGCTTCTCGTTCTAGAATATGTCGGTTTCCTCTTTCTCTTCGACATGTCGAGAGCTGTAGGTAGTGCTTGCATGGGTCCGACCCTACGACAAGTAGTAACCGTTAACATTAATCCAGCACTGCTCTTGCTGGTACTTGTGTCATTTGTACTCAATATCTTGATCATCCGCTTTGTTGTTTTCGCTTGGAAATCGACTAGTCTGTTTGTTTATTAGGAAATTTATGTAAATATTTGATGAGACTGCCCGAGGCTACAGTTCGGCACGTGTAAAATGTTTTCCGGAAAGATTTCCCTATCAATTTCCTGTTAGACTTTGATCAAATAATAAAAGGTAAATTCCATAAGAGAGCAGCCACGGTGGCCCAGTGGTGGCGGCCCCGACTTACGAGCAGTAAGTCGTGGGTTCGAACCCAGGCAGGCGCATTACTTTGTGTAATTTATTTCATCACCACTGCTCTCAAAAACGGTGAAGGAAAACATCGTGAGGAAACCGCCATGTCCTAGAACCAAAAATTTGAAAGAATGTGACGTACCTTCCGGTACTGGGCACACGGGCCCATTATAGCACATTCCCTACGGGCCCCTTATTGCCCCAGCAGTTGGAACAGAACTAGGCTGATTATGCTATGCTATCCATAAAAAATATATATTTATGTCGCACTAGGCCCGATTACGGCCCATTCCACTTGAAAGAGAAAAGAAATTGTTTCTTAATAATAGGAGGAGAATTGTTTCCTAGTATTTTTTATCTAAATTTCCTAGTATTTGTAATTTCCCAAATTGTAATATTTTATTATAGTGTGATTGTATTGTGATAAATGGCAATGGGTGGAAATTAAATGAATTTAAATTATAATAGGAACATGGAACATCAGGCTGATTATGCTATTTGAAGATTTGAATCTTCAAATAGCATAATCATGATATTTTAATAAAATTTAGTAAGTACTCATTGTTTATTCAAATATCATGTTATTCAAATACGACTCGTTACATAAAAAATGATGAACCAATAATGTCCCCTTATGACAACCCAGGGTGCTCTAGCCTGGCAGACCTCACGGCCAAACGTTTTGCATTTTCTATAAAACAGAGTACAATGACGATCAACAATGTGAAACATCGTGTGTATGGCTTACAAATGTATGTATGAGAATTCATGTGATTTGTTTGTGTGAATTCTTGTTTGGATGAGTGAAATGTAGGTACTTACTGAGTTTAGGAATTTGTATGTTGTTGTTCTTTGTAGTAAAAGTTAGTTAGTTAGAGATAGATTTAGTAAATGCGAAAATTCCGATTTACAAATCGACTGGCTGTTGCCCGCACCTTCATTCGCGTGGGATGTGTATGTGTGAGAAAAAAAGGTAGCATATGTCCTTCCCCATGGTATAATCTATCTCCTTGCCAAATTTCATTGCAATCCGATCAGCCGTTTAGTCGCGAAAACGTGTCAAACAAACAGAGTTACTTTCGCATTTATATTATAAGGTTGGATAGTATGGATTTCGGAAAAAACCGGAAAATATCAAAGATCCTCGTTGTTTTCTGTTTTACTACATAAATAGTTAATTTGCAAATAACTCAAGCTTTAGTTTCTAAACTCATCACAATATTTATAAGACAATGGTTTATTTATTAAAGACCAGTGTAAACTAGTATAATGTTAATGTATTAAAATATGGATACGCAAGTCCCGCGTGACCAGAACATCTTGACATTTCAAGATGGCGCTGCTTGCGAAGGAAAACTGTCAACTCTGCGTCAAATTCAGTATAATTACACGATTAGTTCCGATTTTCGCCATATGTCAAGATATTTTGGATACTGGGTTAGGTCCGTTAACTCGTATATAATGACTATGTGCATGTATTATCAGTTCACATGTTGATTGGCCAAGAAACTGTTTAATTACTTTGTTGAGTCATTACTGCGTCATAATTAGCAATACATATAAAAAAAATAACATTAATGTTTCCTTATTAACTAAAATGGTCCTACGATAAGTGTTTTTATTGATATTGATAAAAGTTAATCTTTTATTGTTATTGTTCATGGTGATAAATAGAGACCGGATTATATGCAGCATAAAATCGTCGAAATATGCATGCAAATATGCACCTACATGCATGAATACTCAAAATATGCAACAAAAGTGCAAAAAGATGCAACGTAAAATTGAAATAAGTACTACAAAATAATGTTTTTAATTTAATTTACTCGCAGGTACTGCATTTTGGACTAGATTTCTTTTTAATGAGTACCCAATTTTGTTTCTAATTATGACTAGTACGATTGAGCCTTCTATTAAGTAACATATTGTTATAACTTGATGCCAATCGTTCTACATCCACTCAGATCACCACCACCTTTTTTGCATTTTTCCAGATAAAATTAAAAGTAACATGCCCAATTATGCAAAATATCCCTATTATAGCTAAAATATGCATTATCTTCAAAAAACACCACTATATGCAAATGCATATGCAAGTATGCATTTGCATATAATCAGGTATCTAGTGAAATTATTTATTCATTTCAATTATATATTTATTCTCAATAAATTATTGAAAACAATACTCTTTATTGTGATGAATTCAGTAAGTACTACTTAAAGGGAGGTATTCCTCAGAGCGCACCTGTTTTTAAACGCAACCATCTGAGCGCAACTAAATTATTCCTCTAAGCGCAACCATAAGTTGCGCTCAGAAATTCAAATTAAAAATATTACTTACATGCTTATTCCTCAGAGCGCAACCATGATGAAAAATAAAGAGGGGTATGATTAATTATATCGATAGACAACTTTACACCAAAAAAATATATTTGATGAATTAACCTTTTTTATGTGAAATATTATCAGCAACATCATTAAAATCTCCATTAGTGACCCTAGTGCAGGCGTAGGGTTATTGCAAAAATAAATTCTTTGTAATCGATACATAAAGTACTTACTCGAGAATGTTTTATCGATACAAATAAAATATGCAAGGCGAGATTAAAGTGCCTACTCAGTATCGAAAGGTCTTTGCCCCCGTGAGTACATGCATGCTATGCAGGTACGGTCACGGACATAATGTAAGTGCACTTATCTAATGTTCAAAAACGACATGTATACTGATATTATAAATGCGAAAGTAACTGTTTATTTGTTATCTTTTCACGACTAAACGGTTGATCGGGTCGGAATGAAATGTGCAACGAGATAGATTATATCCCGGAAGGATATAGACTTTCTTTTTTTTCTCACACATAAACATCTAAATTTCCACGTGTACGAAGTCGCGGGCAATAGCTAGTTCAATTTTTTTTAAACAACGAACCTCGAGGTAATGTTATGAATTAGGCCTTTATTTTTTTATCTTATGTTATATAGTACTGATCTAAGGCGCAACAGGAGCTAAATTAGCAACTCTATTAGTGGTGGTTCAAACTTCGTTTTAAGTACTGTTAGATTAGAATAAAGTTCTAATCAGCTTGCACGACTAAGTGGTTGTTACGTCAGTCACTGTGGGCAGAATAGTGCGAAATGAGTTGTTTTTTGCGATTTACATAAAATCTATTGATTGGACTAAAAAAATAAAACACTGTCATGCTAATATGTTGCTTGTAGAATTATTTGCCAAAAAAATCAAAATGATCGCATTATTTGGGTATGGTTTTTACTTTTAAAGATAAGTTCGTGATTTTTTATCGAGTAAAATTAGTTGTATTATGTTTTCAAAACACTATCATACTAGCATATATCCTGAAGAATATCATATATTTTTCTGGATTTGTTTATTGTAGTGAATCATATGTTTTTTTTGCATTATAAAACTCGCGTTAATCTCCTGTAGTCGCCTTAAGACTTTTTCTTAGAAATACATTCCATTTGAGAAATTATACAGGGCATTTTTTCAATTTTGCAAAATAGTATCATAATTTATGCTCGTGACAGTACCCATATAATATTGTATTAAGTTACAAGTAATGTTTTGCTTAGAAAGCACAGGATTCAGTTTCATGTATTATGCACATTGTTAAGGACGAAGGGAAATTGTGTCGGCAGACAATGCCGGTGTCGGATTACTGAGCTTTCCTTACTGTTCATAATATTCTCAATTTACTGTTCGGTGTCTGGAGTGAAAGGTTAAAAGGATTATGTTTTATTACAAGACATATACACCTCATATTTCGTACTGATATAGGCTAAACCCCGCTTATAAGGCTCAAATTCGTGTAAACAATACCAACGTCATTAATTAAAACTGTAAGACATGACGTGGCCGTGAACTAGTCTACATGAAATACGGGGTACACGTTTATAATGTCATATTTTTCAACCTAGTTTCTTGAGAACACGAGTAAGGAGGTCGATTACATACACTTATTTAATGTCTCCAAAACCGTAGGCATATGTATTACGATGTTTTTCAGTTAGTGTTATGTTTACTGCGTTTTCGCAGTGCTGTGCTAAATATCAAAACAAATAAAAGATACTATATTTTAGTTTGGTTTTAGGGATGGGTTATCAACTGAGACTGCAATCATGACCCTAAAGAGTACAGTGCAATATTACACTGGGAGGAGGACACCTGTGTATGCATGCTTCCTGGATTTATCCAGTGCTTTCGACCTTGTCTCATATGACATCTTGTGGGAAAAGTTGTCAAATGAAGCTAACCTGCCGCCAGAAATAATTAATGTCCTAAAGTTCTGGTACGATAACCAACACAACGCTGTGCGGTGGGCAGGCTCATACTCAGATGTGTACAGGTTAGAGTGTGGGGTGAGGCAAGGGGGTCTGACCTCCCCTAAGTTATTTAACATCTATGTGAATAAGCTGCTCGAGGAACTCAGCAGCACTGGCATCGGATGCACGATTGATGGCGTGTCCTTTAACAACATCAGTTACGCTGACGATATGGTGCTGCTGAGTCCGTCGATCAGTGCTCTTAGGAAGCTGTTAAATATATGTGAGTGCTATGCTGCGGCCCATGGACTAAGGTATAATGCCAGGAAAAGCGAGCTGTTAGTTTTTATGGCACAAAACAAGACCTATGAGGTGGTACCACCAGTCTCGCTATGTGGTGCTACTCTAAACAGAGTCAAACAGTTTAAGTACCTTGGTCACTGGGTTACAGAGGATGGCACTGATAACTGTGATATTGAGAGGGAGCGGAGGGCATTGGCCGTAAGATGCAACATGCTGGCCCGCAGATTTGCAAAGTGCGACAGTAATGTAAAGATTACTCTGTTTAGGGCGTATTGCCAGACCTTTTATACTTGCAGTCTGTGGACCAGATACACGCAGAAAACGTTTAATGCCCTGCGTGTGCAATACAACAATGCTTTCCGAATACTGCTGTCGCTGCCTCGTTTCTGTAGCGCGTCAGGGATGTTCGCAGCAGCGCGTACAGACGACTTTTTTGCGATCATTCGTAAAAGATCCGCTTCATTACTGCGTCGGATGCGGGGCGGCGACAACGGTCTTCTGAGCATTGTTGCTAGTAAGACTGAAGGCCACCTTATGGGGCACCTGTGCGCAGTGCATGTACTGTTGCCAGGTGTCTCCGTGAGGTGGCGTAATTAAGTATTAGTAGTAATAGTGTGTTTTAGTCTATTATACTAACATAGGTTAAGGAATACTAACAAATTTATGGGTTCTACCTGAATTAAAGATAAATAAATAAAAATAAAAAATAAAATATTTATTTAATATTTGTATAACATTAAATAGGCTTAAAAACAGTCACTGTGCGTAATAATAAATGACAGATATATTTCAAACAACTTATCTGTGCAGGCGGGAAAACACAGAACTAAAATAAATGTACCCAGTTTGACATATCGATGCAAATTTACTTGACAAGCAACGCCACCTCAAACTGCACACTTATTATAAAGTGGTCATACTATACTGGACTTCGACAAAAATATTTTTCGGTTGTCATTATTTCTTAGATTTTTAATTTCTACCGATATCAATAAGAAGCGTCTTGTTTTAGAAGTTTTGTGCGAGTTAACCCGCGATCATGGCGCTTGCAACAGCGTCGAAATATCGGGAGCTCAAAATAAACCATAATCACAGAAGATATCGCGTAATTTACATTTTAAGTTTGGTTTTGTGTGAGATCAATTTATCGATACTTTTGGTTTATTAGCGATGTCTGAATTCGTGCCCGCTTGATGGCAATAGGCCGGGACTAGACATAACTGGAAAAAGGTAGGCCTGTTCCTAAACCCATCTGGGATTACAGGCGTCATGTTGTGTTTATGAATCAATTTAATCTGCCGCCCAACAAATCTCTTGCAACAGACAGTTTTTGTATAACTACGATGCTCACTTCGGCTCAACAAGTTAAACTTATTTATGTTATGTTATAACAGCTAAGTAAATACAAAGACAGTTATGACAAACGATGTATCATCATCAGTGATAACTGATAAGATTGGTGATATCTGCATCCGTATCTTAGTGGGGCGTCCACCATAGTTTTAACTGGTACAACGGAATGGGTACATGCCAATATATTGTATTTTTAGAGTTGAGGGCTGAGGGGAGCGAATTTGTGACTCAAATAGTTGTCAGTCGTGTGTTACTCTTTGTACAGTATGACCACTTTAAGTGTGCAGTTCAAGGTGGCGCTGCTTGTCAAGCAAAAATGCATCGCTATGTCAAACTTGGTACATTTATTTTAGTTCTGTGTTTTCCCGCCTGCACAGATAAGTTGGCTGATGTGTAGAGGAAATGTGACAAAATCTGTGAGATTACCAATTGTGACATGACTTAGATTATTGGCAATTTAAAGCTACATTAGCTGTATTTAAGGTTACTATTTCAAAATTAAGAAAGTCTTCACAAAAAAGACATTTGATTAAAAGTCTGGACACTCAACATTAAGGGCCTGTTTCACGATTCCACTACTTACCGAATAAATTAAAAAATGGAACAGAATTTGTATCGTCACCGTAGGCGGTGAAACAAACCAGTCTTTCAGTATACATTTTTGTTTTATTTGCATCCATAATAAAGTGCGAACGGTTTCCCAAAATGCCGTATATGTAGGGATACAAAGGTGGGGTGAGATATGTCATTTAGTTATTTCGCCATGACCGGTGCAGGTTATTGACATTTTAAACTACATTAGCCTTATGCTTCCGGGATCATACAGTTCGGAACAAACAAGGAAGTTTCATTTCCTAAATAAGTTATTCGCGATAAACCGGTCAGATTAATGGAGACGCCGTTTTTGAACAGTCAACTCATTTTTTTTTTTTGGAACTTCCTGAACTCCTTTTGTTTTTTTGCAATATTTTGCGTCCGTAAAAGGTTGAGTTATTACTGCTGAATAGGAATTTGGATTTCACGAATCGGATGCATGTTTAACAAACGTTGTTTAGTATGGCGGATGGAATTACCCCCTTGACAGATGCAAATGACGATTTATGTACTTATACTATATACATATATGCTGGTATGTACAGCCCTTTATTAATCATTGCAAGAATGAAAATAGCCTTGACACTTTACGATATTATTCTTCACCTTGTGAAAAACATTATTCAGTTGGAATACAATAAAATAGAATACGTTTAAGTTCCATATCTTTCACTGCTGACCTCATAAATAACTGAAATATGTATTGAATAATAAGTTTATTTTTCCGATTTATTGCTGTGAACTCAAAATAACAATTGAATTTTCATCTTGAAATCTTGGCTGAATTTAAAGTGCTCCTTGCCTTGCCTTAGTGATTTAATTTGTATCTATGGCGCCACGTTAGAAAATATTTTGCACAAAACACATTTGGAGCCTTCTTTTTTAAAATTTTCAAACACATTGCTCGTAGTATTAGGATCTACTGCAATAACACTAGTGCAGTGCTACTCCCGTCGAATTCTACCTTTTCTAATAAAATCTAATATCTTATTTCTCTTTCAAGATAGCGTGGGAGCTAATACACGTTGAAGTGTCGATAAAAGCCTTGTACAGACGCAATTGTAGTAGGAATCAACGCAACACGCGCACAATGGGCTAATTATCTCATGGCTTGATAGCTTGAACCTTGGCTAGTTTACTTTATAAGCTAAATATACGTAAGCCTCCATGACACCTGAGAATACTCAACTGACAACCAATGAGGTTGTATAACTAGTATTGAGCGTATTAGAATGTTCTGTTCATAATAAACTTAACTGAATTGTCGTCGTTGTATAGTATGACCACTTTAAGTGTGCAGTTCAAGGTGGCGTTGCTTTTCCAAGAAAATTTGCATCGATATATGTCAAACTTGGTACATTTATTGTAGACTAGCGGACGTCACGCGGTTTCACCCGAGTAGTTCCCGTTCCCGTGGGAGTACGGGGATAAAATATAGCCTATGTTACTCGCTGATAATGTAGCTATCCATTGCTGAAAGAATTTTTCAAATCGGTCTAGTAGTTTTTAAGTTTATTCGTTACATACAAAAATACAAATCTTTCCTCTTTATAATATTAGTATAGATATACTTAGGTATAGTATAGATAAGTTGGTTACAGTCCTGGAACTGTTTCCGCCTCAAAACCGCTCCAAACAGGCGTTACGTGTCCACTCTCGACGGCGGCCGTGCGCCGACTAAAGTTTCATTCAAAGTGCTTGTGCAATAAATCAAAAATAAAATAACCCCTAATGCAATCGATTAAGATTCATCCAGAATAGCAAAAAATGTGAAAAAATAAGATTTGGTTTTCATTTTTTCTGCAACTATATAAATCATTTAGATAAAAAAAAACCTTGCATTAAGAATTGATTATGTTTGCCAACATTCAGTATTTTTAGAAATAGTAAAATATGTTAATAATAGCACAAAAAATGTACCTAAACTCAACCCTGTATCGTTAATTTTATGGAAAATGGCAACGACAGATCGATTTTACATTATAAAAAACAAAAAATTTCAATGATCAAGTACCTTTTATTTGAAGATGAAGAACCAGTCTATACGAGGTAGTTATTAGTTATATTGGATTTTGTTTGGTTATGCCATAAAATTTTACCGAAAAACAGCATAATTTTACCTGATATGCAAACGCTCCCTTAATGTCACTTTAGTTAGTGTGGGAATTAGATTGAGCTATATACAGTAACAGGAGGCAGGACGTCGACCTTCATGTCTTGCCCAGCACTGAAGTAAGATTAAGGGTTGCGCCTCATCTAGCAGCTTTCCAAGCTCCTATCCTTTTCCATCGCTCAGAACCGTCATTTGTTAGAGCGAGAAACAGCAGGAATGCTATCGCTCGCGGTAGCATCGACGATGCGGTCGGCAACACGCTCTGTTTCTCACATGGAGGGTCGGCCATCTGACCTCTGCAACCCGATCTCGGTGATAACGATACCAATCAATCGATTTAAATAAATAATCTACTAGAAATCTTCATTAATATTTCGCCTAATAACAAATATTGCATAACCATGTAATTAAATACTTTATCGATAGAGAACATAATTTATGGGTAATAATAATAGGCAAGCAGGTCATAGATTAAAGACCGCAGGTCACACTTCACAGTTGTGTAATGCTATGCTGTTTATTTATGTAAATCAATTTGTGGTTTAGTTATGTGGTTTTGTGGTAAATCGTACCTAAATTTTGCCGAGATTTATTTAATACTAATCGTAGACATAATTCTTATTAATAAAAAAGTAACCACGAAAAAAAAAACCACACAAATAAAACCTCAAAAAATTGGTGGATTCGCCATCGTGATGATTCGCTTGTAGCCTCGTAATTCGTAGCACCGTAGCACTCATGCTACGCTGCTACAAAAAACTGCTTTTAGTTGCTGGTGCCCTGGTATCTTCTCGAAAATTAGCTACGAAAATTGAACGAATGCGATGTTATGTATAAGTGAGGCGACATCCAAATGAATGCAGCATGCTGTCAGATTTTCAACTTTACGACGCTGAATTCAGGGTTAAAATTCAAACAGCGCACTTTTATTAAGGCAATCATTCAGGTATAGAGCAAGTTTCATTGGAGAGTAAAATACCGACTTAATTTCTAAGTAGTTAATGTCTGCGGTGCATTGATTATTTGATTCCTTCAGGATAAAGTCCCCCATTTACCTGTAGTTTTTACGTTTGCCAAACTTTACGTTTGCTTTAACAAACTAAACTGACAATAGGCACTTTTAAAAAAAAAAATGTACTTATGTATTCATCTATAGACAAAACGCAGACATGTATTTAAGCAATTATTGATTTACAAACGATATTTGATGATAGCATGATTTATGTTAATAGCTTTTGTTGGTCTGAAAAAAAAAAAAACTTGATGAACATGTTCTAGATTGGTTTGACATTTACACCCGTATCCATAGTCGAAGTAATTGCTTGAGTTTGTGGAATTACATATCTACGCAACCATTTTTATGCAATAGACAAACATTTGAACGAAGTAAGAACCGTCAAAAAAGCATAGCTTAGAATTCTAACTTTTATAACTTCAAGCAATTACTAAACTACAGAATAAAAAGCTTGTCTTAAATATAACTTTTACTCAAGTTATTACTTTGGCTTGTTGATCTTTTGGCGCTCGAATGACGTTGACAGTGACACATTTGTGAAAATGTCTATGGAGAAAGAAACAACAAGATGGCGTTTTTAGCGCCAATTTCTACCACACCCCAGCTATAAAAGGTTTTTGTGATGTAAAAAATATACTTCAATTTTTTTTTTTAATCATTTTTCACGACTACATAAAGAAAAAAATTGGCAATGCCACATATAATACGAGGTGTGAGTTAATAACAGCAGCTGATCCAATCCGTTAAACAATCAACCTGTATGAAACCTCTTCATAAACAAAGTCGTTCCACGTCGTTCTCATTTGATTAAAAAATAATAGAAGCACGTCGGCTCCTTTTGTTCCTTTTTCTATATCTTTAGAACGCTCGCGCGCATTTCACAATATTCCTAATCCATTGCTTCATAAATTTGAAAAGTTCGTCTGCTCATCAACGTAAATGACGCAATGTATGTTCTTCAATAGTCAAATTATATATCGAGCTTTTACGAAATATTGAAATTGCTATCGTAAAGTCGCATTACCACCAACGACCAAACCAGTCGTGCGCAAAAGGCGTTGTATACCACCATTGTTCAAAGTATTAATTGATCTGATCCACAGATAGATTCCCACAATACCAACGTACTACCTACAATTATATTTATCTCGATTTTTCTAACAAAGACATTGCTTCAGACAAGCAACAAGCGACTCTAACTAAAAGGAAAAGGGCACATTAATTTATAAATTCTACTGTTATAATGTCTGATTATTACGACATGAGCAGGTATGATTACGTGATAGAAACACGTTCTTCTTGACATTTCAATAACACAGAGATAGGTAATAGAAAACAGAATCACGTGAATAACCCCCGGATTCGGAAAACCTGATAAATCATGATCTGTCAAATGACCGATTTGCTCGGGACGCCATTGTTTAACTATTGTGTCTACTTTGTGGACAGATCATGGGTTAATACGAACAGCACACAACACGTTATACTTTGTTGATTTGACAGGTTGATCAAAATACACTTCAACCAACTTATCTGTGCAGGCGGGAAAACTCAGAACTAAAATAAATGTACCAAGTTTGACATATCGATGCATTTTTGCTTGAAAAGCAGCGCCACCTTGAACTGCAAACTTAAAGAGGCCACATTATAACAATTTAGATAAATAACCATAGGTTTGTGAAGTCGCTTATACGTATACTATGTATGTTTGTTACTCTTTCACGCAACAACTGCTGTACGGATTTGGATGAAATTTGCCACACAGATAGTTACAGAGAGGTAGCCTTTTTTTTTTCGGATGCGAAATCATCAAATGACTCCTCCCGCTCTGGGCGGACCAGGAGGGAGTGTCACACTTTTACTGACTAAAACCCATCCATGTTCCTTCATCGCCCTTTGTGTTCCGGGGCCACGGTATGTCTTTCGAATAGTCCCGCAGCCGCGGCAGCAGAGAGGTAGCCTGACAAACAGTTATTGATCATATTCATTGAACAATAACATAAATAGTAATGATAATTATTATAGTTACGTAATCTACGTAGTCTTCGATATTAATGTGTAATACATAGGTACTATTCAGTACACATACATAGATATTTATGTAAGCATAGTTATTGTTCCTTCGAGCTCTTTGCGATAACAAGCCAACAGAGCTTATCGATATAGACCTTTTATAGTCTATGCCTACTTTGATGACCTACTTCGAGGTAGCAATTGCATCATGTAAGTTTTATAATTTTCATTAACTGCAGATTCTATAATAAAATTTAACAAGGAAAAGACAACGTATGAACGTACATTTTGTTTGATGGTTCACCTAAAATTCAATATCCCTCTCTAAACAAGAACATGACGACAAAATATTTAAATTAATTGGTAGTACTGCATAGGCTGACTCATCACCACTATCTTTAAATTTCGAAAACAAAAACACCGTTCATTTAAATACAATAAGGCCATTCAACCAAACCTGAACTTCTAATCCAAATAACTACGTCAGTACTCACTTCTATAGCGAAACAAACAGTATTTAAAAGACTACATTTCCAAACAATAGAATTGTGGAAGTCGATGGTCATATCCGTGACCTGGGGAGCCCTGACCTGCCGAAGACAAACAACTGGGTGGCAGACGAGGCCGTTGCTAACTCCAGTAATGAAATTTCTGGCATTTAGCACTTTGGTATCGAAATAAGTTGGTTGCAACTCGCATATTCGTTTGAATCGGTGATAAGGGGAGTAGCTGCAGTGTTGCGTAAATATAATGTGTGTTGTAATAATTGTAATGTCACGCGCTCGTAGGTTTGTGCGGTTTTTATTAGATGTTATCAAATAAAAATGACATGTGGACATAAAACTATTCACGATAACCCGCATATTCAACTGTTGCACATGCTTCCTGCATTCAGTCAATTGAGACGGGTACAACAAATTTTCTGTACAACAAATAGTAATGTTATAAGGTAACTGCGCGAAAACTGACTATGTAGTACCAGTAGTACGTAATCAAAAGATAGTGAAGAAGTAATACTGAGCAAGCACATTTAGCACATTTTAGGTACTTCGGTCGGAGTGCTCATGAATAATTTCCTAAAAAAGCATAATATTTTGGTCACGTACACATTCTAAATGTAACTTCAATTCAATTAAGTACTGTCTAATTTACATTTTTATATTATATTAAGTAGCGGTTGACTCATAAATACCACGAAAACAAACTACCACCTACACACAATCAATAAATTAATGAAATAGAAAATACGACCTTGACAACTATTTAATTCAAATATCGAAAAGCATGGATCATCTGAGAAAGAAGATTTTGTTTCTCAGATTCCTATGCATGGAATGAATAAGTACTGAGCATTAAAGTAATTTATTTATTACTAGCTGATGCCCGCGGCTTCGCCCGCCCGCAAATTATATACTAAAACCTTCCTCTTGAATCACTCTATCTATTAAAAAAACCCGCATCAAAATCCGTTGCGTAGTTTTAAAGATTTAAGCATACATAGGGATATAGGGACAGAGAAACGACCAACGCGAACCGTGCACCTTTTTCGACGTTTTATAAGTGCCCATCTAGGCCTATGTGAAATAAAATATTTTGATTTTGAGAGAAAGCGACTTTGTTTTATACTATGTAGTGATTCTCATCACTGCAACCGAGTCACAAATATTTTTCTTTCAATACGGAACTCATTGGTGCGTTGCTACTGACCGCTACAGAAAAACTGGCCAATTATGACTGCTCCATTTCTCGATGTGATTGGCTGGCGCTGAAGCAGAAAGACGCCATGAGGAAGTGAACTACGGTTGATGACTGATGGCATAAATTGATGGGAAATTCAATGACCGGTAGAAACCTTCGGAAAGCTTGTAGATGTTTTATAAATAAGAGAAATCTTACAACATTTTGATTTGGGGCAGGTATGCCCTAAAGAAATAGCATGTCACGAGTTCACGACATAAAGTATATGTATTTAAATAACTAATGTCTAAGATAAATATTAATGATAAAATAATTTAATGTCAAGAAAATTTATGATAAGAAAAAATAATGTAAACATCTGAAATTGCGGACATACAAAATGACAAAACTTGTTATTTAAATCCATGTTGATCTTTGGGTCATTCTTTTTTTTTACATTTTACTCAGAGAATTCCCTCGGATACCGAGGGAATTCTCTGAGTAATTTTTCTTCTCATTTGTTATACGACTTAAAAGAAAACAAAAATATCTCCAGTCAAAACTAAGAACAAACAGACGATCGTGAAAGGATATATACTCTATGACGATCGTTTGCTTAAAATATTAACGATCTCCTATCAAATGTACCTACACGTCGGCCATAGATAAAAGAATGTTCGCGCGTGTTAATAGCATCACTTTCCACATTTCCCGCGCTATTTACCGGTAAATAAAGTTTTAGTATAAATTTGGCGGTAGCGAAGCCGCCATCTTTTTTTAATGAGCCCATCCATCCATACCATTACACATACAGATTCTTCGGCTTTCTTTGAATGCTGAATTCTTATGACAATTACTGAAGTCAATGTTCTTGAGACTTGAAATATTGAAATACCACCTTCATTGTTTGTACTTAAATGTTTCTTGGATTCAAATGTTTTGTAATTTAATTTTATATATATTTTTTATAACCATTATAACCGTCATCGAAGGAGATGGCGGGATGAGCTAGACTCTTTCGCAAAGGATTGGCCTGCAATCGCATTAGATCGCGAAATGTGGAAGGAGGGAAGGGAGACCTTTGCCCTGCAGTGGGACAATATTGGCTAATAATAAATAACCGTCATAGTTACACGTAAGTTTCAGTACGTACTTGTACCTAGATAATTATAAATAATTAATGAAGTTAAATAATACCATACAATTATGACTAACTAAGTCCGTAATTAATTTAATGAGGGTACCTAATACAGCTATATTTTTAGTACTTTTTTACGTCACCTTCACGGCTTCAACCATTATGATATTGATCACCGTTAGTTATTGACTGCCATAACCTTATAGCAGGTCAGGTAGTAAATCTAGTTTTCAAGTTCTGTAAATTCTTAAGCCGTCGCATGCACCAAACTCATAAAAACGTGCAGTAGTAAAAACCGCGACGCCTAAACACCCCTTAATAGCTGGGGCGTAAACTACCCATGGCCGTAGGGTGGCCCAATGTCAGCCAGCCCATTAGCCACACAAGTTCAGGGGAACCTTGGTCTGAAGTTCATGATCGAATAGAGTCACGCGATGCCACGACCCTTGCTAGAGAGGCGCTCGAATCTATCGATCGGTTTGTTTATAATTACTTACTCATTTTTTGATGGCTTCATTGAATGTGATGTGGGGTAATGAAGGACATGTCGTGAGGAAAGTTTTAAATTTAATGTGGATGGATATATGAGTGGAAAGATCGGGGGCTGGATAGTGTGGAAGATGATATGACTAGGCAGGAGGTGTATACCGACTGAGTGTTGATAGAAATGTATGGAAGGAGAAGACAATACCTAAAGGGTGTAAAACACCTCTTAACGAAGCCGAAAGGCACTTGTTCTCCTTGTCATTGCGATCGTTTTTTTGTTCTACACCATACCTGGGAACCTTCTAGTTACGGAGATATTGGGGGTCAAAGTTCCAACTTTTTGGTAACATTTTTTTCAAATACAAGTTTTTAATAGAATCTTTTTGCTTTAAACACCTCTACGACCCCCGTACTATTCAATCCATCCATCAGCACAATGTTTTGAATGCGTTACATCGAGTTCTACCACAAAACATGATTTTTCACCCCAAAAAAAAAAGTCTTTTTTTTTAAGTTACTTAGTTTGATGTACAGAATGCTTGGTTGACGGCTTCGTGATGAGGTTGTTTACACCCTGTATGAGTGGAAAGATCGGGGGATGGGATGGATAGTGTGGAAGATGATATGACTAGGCAGGAGGTGTATACTACTGAGTGTTGATAGAAATATATGGAAGAAGGCAATATATTACACAGAACCTAAATGAACCTAATACTGAGTCAGTGATACATGAATTAAAATGGTTTTTTAATAAATTTGTAAAGGCATGATACAATAATTTTAAGTGCTAGTACACCTTGGTGTTTATTTTGCTCGAGTACAGTACAGACAGGGTCAAGAAAATATCGATCGAATCTTTATAAATAACTAGGTATTGTTCGCAGCGTTCGCTTGCTCCCATTATGAATGGAAATTAACACACGGGAACGTTTTAAATGTAGCCTATAGCACTCGGGAATAATGTAGTTTCCCGTTAGTAAAGAATTTTCGGAATCCTATCAGTAGTTCCGAAGATTACCCCCTACATACAAACAAATTTTACCTCTTTGTAATGTTCGTATAGATGACCAATAACTTAATACTAATTACTTTGAATACTAATTTACTTTTAATAAGTATTATTGGAATCTTTAATTAAATGAAAAGGTCATAA
The DNA here is from genome assembly GCA_963853795.1 of Xestia rhomboidea. Classification (NCBI taxonomy): domain Eukaryota; kingdom Metazoa; phylum Arthropoda; class Insecta; order Lepidoptera; family Noctuidae; genus Xestia; species Xestia rhomboidea. The sequence goes on along the minus strand of OY970770.1, from coordinate 8,113,100 downwards.
AATACAATTAAAGAGCTTGATTGATGACTGAATTGATAGTGAGTTATTGCTTTCACCATGCCATAGATGGCCAAACTTTCAACATATATAAGCATAATTATTTCAAAGTGACAATGACATTCGTAGATTCCATATCCAAAAGCCAATACATACATAAAAGGGAAAACAAACCATCATAGCACCTTACCCCTTGGCGTCTGCCAAGGACAGAGCCGCGGTCAGGGTCACCATACAACCTTGTTATATCATGGCATTATGAGTTTCCGTGTTCTATCAACCCCCTTTTTCGGACAACGATAATGCTGTAGTTGGTTATGTAATTTTTTTAAAGGTGTTTTAGGCCTGTGTATGTATGTTTTGTGTTGTTGTGTGAATGGAATTGATGAAGAAGTGGGTAAACAAAGTTTTCACTTATGAATACAACTCACAATCACTCACCCTAGGCGAAAGTTTTGTCTGTTTGCCAAGTTTTCTCTGCTAATCTATCGAATGGATTTTTATAGTTACTGGCGGGAGTAGCAACTTTGTATCTTCTCCAAGAGAACAACTTCTCAACCTGAAAAACTAGACTCTGGTGAAGCATAATTTAATCAATTATTCAATAATGTTCCCACTGCGGGGACAGACTCACGGGAGCTATCCATGAGAGGGAATGGCGGAGTATTCGGGTTGCTAAATGTCACAATATGTGTTCGAAATTTCGAATGCGGTTCTAGGATATGCCAGTTTTCTCACTACATTTTCCTTCACTGTTTTGAGAGCAGTAATGATGAAATAAATTATACAAAGTAACACGCCTAAGCTGGTAAACAGTCCTTTGAAGATATAATCTATCTATAGCATCGATAAAGACACCAAATACCGTAGAGATTGCTGCCTGAAGGACAGCCGCTGTCATGGCCATCAAACAACCTTGTCGAAAAACCATGCCATTAGGAACTTCCGTCTTTACAAACGTCCAGGGAGAAACCGAAGGCTGTGTTCTGTTTTTAAACATTGTCGGCCATCGTGAAATGGTCTTCTATTTTCGAATTCGTTATTTTGTTACAATAAATTGAGAAAAACAAATTACAAAAGGTCCCAACAGACGTCATGAAATCTCCAAAATCAAAGAATTTCTCTGGAACTGTGGGCACCTACGTAGAACTAAAGAAAAAAAAAACGGAGAGGTAAACAATGAGTCATTAACTTTGACAAAAAACAAAATTAATAAAACGTTCAAGCTTACCTTTCATTCGTTATCGTTTAAAGCAAAAGTTTTTTCCATTACTGTTGTTTTTCTTTGCAAATTTTCTTTTCGTCATAATGTAATTTCAGCTTTCAAAAGGGAAAATTGCGGACATTTTCCCGAGAGCTGTTTACTCTCTCCTGGTGCGATGTTATTGACCTTTATTAGGTTTTATGGAGGTATTGAGGGAGGTATTATTACAAGTACTTATATTCCAATTTGAGTGATGGTTCGTTCAACTTTCTGTCTGACATTAGACGACATCTTATAAAAGTCAAAATAAGTAGTAGTAATAAGTCGTCTAAATAAAAACGCGCTATTGGATATTGGACTTTAATTGCTTGGCTGAGTGTTGAAATGTTAACATTTTTTTAGGCATCCATTTTTGTATAAGTTTTTGTACATTTATTTATTTATAACCAACTTAAACTCAGTTTACTATTAAAGTTATTGGTTGAAAATAAAAATCAAGTATAACAACGTAAAGTCAAAATCAGTATTAAAAATAAAATAATAATTAAACTGATCATTAACAATGAAAACGGGATATTTACCATGTTTAATAAAAACGAATAAGAAAGAGGGTAGACCGATTTGTCTGCTCATAAACACCCACCCGCAATAACTTTAGTTTATCCGGGATCATGGTGCTTGCAACAGCGCCGAAATATCGGGAACTCAAAATAAATAGCAAACATGGTAATATTCTGTTTGTTTCCGTTTTCAAACGGGTTATAGTCGCGATTTTCTTTCTCCATTTAACTGGCTTAAGTAAATTACGATTACCGGGATATTAAAACATTTTATTCTTCTTTAAACTATCACCGTGAAACAACAATTTCTACCTCGAAATCGCTTGCGGCTCGTAAAAATCCGTGAATCCGTTTGTTCAGCTGCCAGCAGTAAAATTCGACGTTGGCGCACCTAGACCAACCATGTGTTAGTGTAAACTGTATTCACTACTCACTACATATACCTAGTTTGGTAAATATTGTATTAATATACAGCCTCCCTGTAGAAGAAACAAAACACTTGCTAACAAAACAGATGTTACGCTATGTTTAGATATCGATAAGGCAGTTGCATGTGCCAACACGGAGCATTAATTTGAAATATTATAATTTTCGCAAGTTATTTAATGCTTTGGATGGCCTTTTAATGAAATCTCTTCTTCTTTTGCTATCTTTTATTCTCTTCTTTACTAAAGTACTTTTTTTTTTTTTTTTTTTTTCGGATGGGAAATCATCAAATGACTTCTCCCGCTCTGGGCTGAGCAGGAGGGAGTGTCAGACTTTTACTGACTAAAACCCATCCATGTTCCTTCATCGCCCTTTGTGTTCCGGGGCCACGGTATCTCTTTCGAATAGTCCCGCAGCCCTTACTAAAGTACTTAAGTTACCATTGAGATCTGTATTATCCTGTGGTTGTGTCTGTTTAAAATGCTTATATTGACGATCTTAAGTGTTACCAAGGGGTATCACATTATCCAGTTACTGGGTTGTGGAGGACACATAAGCAGTCGCTCGTAAAATACTCCTACTCAGCTGCATCCGGTTAGACTGGAAGCCGAACCCAACATTGTTGGAAACCGGGTAGACAGATGATATATTAAGAAAGCAAACACTGGCCACTTGCGGCAATAAAAAAACAAAAGTGTCATATTTAAAAAAAAAACAATTGACAATCATTTTCGTAAGTTCCATATTTAATTTCTGCACAATCTACACACACAGATCCAAGTAATCCTTCTGATTTAATTGTTTAGTGTAGTTACTACGTGAAAGGTCATTCGCATTGCCGGAGAGTCGTTCACCTAATAAAAAGATAAATAATAAAATAAACATGCGTGACACAGTTTCGGTTTCACTTTTATGTTAAAACCTGATTAGATAACATTGTAATTAATAAGGTTTGAACTGAAATTAATATAAAAATAGTTTCCTTATTAGTCAAATGGTTACGCTTATCGAACGGACTGTTCCCAGAAATAGTATGGGTAGATTAGATACTAGGCCTTGCCTATGTTCTAGGATATTGAGCAACTGACCTGTCTGAGGATAGCCAGCGGAGTGATTGGTTAGAAGTTCGACAGCATTAATTGCGGTATTTTTGTTGTCAAGAATTTTCTTCTGACCATAACGTATGGTTTGGTGGTGCATATTTTTACCATAGAATTAGCATAGAAATGTTCATTCTTAATAGGGGGTGGGCTAGGGTTGCCAACTTTTTTCGCAAGAAATAAAGTAAATTTCGGTCTGAGAAGGAAAAAATAAGTTTTAATTAAACATTTTAAAGACGTGCGCTTCTCGCACAACAAATACAAATTAGTATTACATATTTTTAAAAGCCTCATAGGCCTTGCCACAGTCAGAACTAAAATTATAATAAATGAGGAGCTCATTTTTATTAAATTTATTGAAGCTCTATATTGATGCTGAAAACAGTATTTTGTATACTTTATTTTTGTTCTACAGTAAAAAGTATAATAATTATACTGTTTTTAACAGTATGGTTGGGAACCCTACGGTGGGCAAACCCATTACCCTCTTCCGGGCACAAATCAAAACGCCGCCGTGACTACTACTGACAAATTCCTCATTGAAAAACTCAATAAGCATGGTGCCCGATCTTGGATTCGAACCCAGGATCTTATGCTAGGCAGTAGCGCATCAATATTCAACACGATAATAATACATAATAGGGAATATGCGCGTAATTTTTTCTTCACTTAAATCAATAAAATACAGTACTATCAACCCAAGAAAAGTATTCAAAGTTAAGTTCAACTACTGCTTGTCGCACAAAAATAGTATTGAACTCCTGCAATTTCAAACATCCTTAGTTTTCGAGGCCATGATGTGACGTCATTATCCACAATCTGCCTTGTTTACATCTAATTTTTTTAGCCGTAATAAAATAATTTGACCAATAGGCATGACGACAGTATCAAAATATTGCAAATCTACTTAGTCCGTCAGTTAGAGTATTGGAATTTAATGGATACGTATTTTTTGTTTTTGTAAATAAATGGATATTGACAAAAGATAAAACGCATCAAAACTCGGGAGTGGGGGCTCGTGACGTCAGAACTAGCTAAAAATTATACCTAGGCGTGACGTATTGAGAATTTTAAATCATATCTTCGTCAATTTTAGTTTACGTAACAAAACAAAAAACCACGGGTCAAATATTCTTTGATAATGTTACTGACGGACTAATTCGATTTTTTTGTCGTCTCGCCTATTGTATGTGCTTTATTCAAGTAAAAATTGCAAATGTCGAAGATTTGCTCTCGTTCAATTAAACCAAGCAATAGCTTCTTATGTTTTTCTTTCGGCCCGAGAGACGCAATGTACACGAAAGGCAGAATTGTTATCTTAACTTCAGCGGCTCTTAATGAAATTCATTTAATATTAATTGAACATTCACGACGAGAAAAGGGTCTCGAACGCCGATTGTTTTGTAATTTTCTGCGTAAAATCAACAGAATTTTGTTAAAAGTCACGTTTAAATTAATTGTATAAGTATTAAATTCTTTGTGGTTTTGGAAAACATTTTAATGATAGAAATAAAAATACGTCAGACATGCTTTGTATTTATTTATTGTATCAAAACAAACTGAAAGTATCTCTGATTGTGATTGTGTAGTTTCATTATAACTAATCGGATTAGGAGCAAATACAAGCGACCATTTTTAAACCTTAAAGCTCAGGACATAAGGGTGAAAGTGTCGACAGTCGACCGTCAGTGAACTCGGTAGTACGACGATTAAACATTGCTTTTTGTATTGATTATTCAGCATTAAGATGATTGATGTCGTTAAAAGCACATTAAAACAGTAAACCGATCATCCTTTGCGAAAACCGTTAACTGATCAAACGGATTTCTTCATAAAAAAAACTAATTACTTACTGTTATAATTATCTTGAGGAAAAAAGACTACCGATTGCTCAACTTCGAGTTGACAGATGCTCAGTCTAAACGATGCGGTAGTCTAAGTTAAGCATGTTAATGACTAATAAAACAATCAACAAGTCTTGTTTCTTTTTTTTTTACAAAATAAAGAAAAGGATAAAGTTCCTTACCGTCTCGTCACTTCCACATAAGCCTCTTTTATCATTTCACGTAACAAGTCACAAAATAAAATCTTTTACAAATAAAAGAATCTGCGATAACTATTAATGTAACAACTTACGTAATCTTTAACTAGGAAGTTATAGTTTGACATTGTGAATGTATTATATTTCGGTAATGTTTTAATAACCAGAAATGGTTTTTTGGCTTAAAAGGGGGTAAAATGTATTTGATCAGGATGAAAAAAATACCCCGTTGAGGTATTTTTTCATCCTGATCAATCAAATCAAGATTCAGTTGAGAAAATACAAATTAGTTTTTTCATTACTAGGTGATTACCTATCAAAAAACTAATTTGTCTAATCGTCTAATTTGTTAAGTACCGATTGGTACTTGTTGGGAACGACGCATCCTAGTTATCTTTTTCTTCATAAATCATACTTAGTACCTGAATTGGGAAGTGAAGCGTTTCTTTTCATCATTTTTCTGCGCTTGTGCATGTTACTTGAGGTCGACGCAACACGATTTTTCTTCCGTTCTCCTATGTCAACCGTCACGCAACATTTACATATTTTTCTTTCATATAATTCCTCACACAGTCTATCCATGGTCTTCCTCTCCCTGTCCAGTGATCAACATTTATATTCATCACTCTTTGTCACATGCAATGCGTCCCTCCTCATCACATGTCCATACCAAGACAGGCGATTCCATTATTTCCCTTAAAACTTTTATGTACAGTCGTGGTCTTTTCCGCCTGATCAGTTAATTTTTTTTTCGCTTAAATCATTCGGAGGCGCCGAGCCACGCCCCGTTAAAGTTCGGACCTTTTGGGAAAGCGTCAACTTTGGCGCGCAAAATAACAATAACTCTCGTTTGGCGTGCGTCGTCAGTGAGCTCGGCTGATCGGTATCTTTTCTTTGACAAAGTCAACGGGGCGGGGCTAGAGAGTGTTTCTATGTTGTAAGTGCAAGCAAAAATTGGCTTAGTGGTGATCAGGCGGGAGTGTCCTCGATAGTACTTAACTGGTGCAACTTACAAACTTCTTGTAATATAATTTATCTTTTATTGATAAAAAATAATACGACATTTGCTCCAACTGTAACTAGTCGGTATCCGTAATAATAATGAACTAAATAAGCAACTATATAAATATTAAGCAAATGAATCGAATGAATCTTACCCGTGAGTCCCCCACAGGCGAAACATTTACATATAAAATCATTTTGTCCAATGTCTGATGAGATAAAAACACACAACGACATTTTCAACCAAGAAAAGAGACTTCAACATGTTTAATGTACCGAAATGATTTGTCAATCGGATCGCACAGTAAGATGAAATGAATTTCATTAATCTCGAATATAATTACACATTTCCTGCACAAGATTGCTACTTCCTTTGGGGATTAAACTGCAATAAACACTCTGATAACAAAACAAAAAATAATTAAAGCTACTTTATTTTAAGAACGCACACAACAGGATACAGTAAAACCGACGTTTCTTTTACGACCATTCCTAATTTCCGTCAGTCACCACCACAGTATGTTTTGCCCCGTTTTCACAAGCGATTTGCTTGAAAGTTTTAGTTTTTCATATGCTACTTTATATGGAGAGTGACGATAAGGTTTTATGAGCTTTTTAAGGTAAAAATATACAAAAAAAAATCGGTACAGTCAGCAACAGTTAGGAGCCCGAAAGTCTGACTACAAGTCCGAAAACCAAAATCATTTATTCGAGATAAAAAAATTACAGTTTTTGAACGTCAAAATTTACAAGAGACAGTACCCGAAAATGGGCCCCGCCCTTCACATACACACTTTCTTCTATTTTAGCTTGGAAGAAGTGGCGGAACAAAATCCCTTATCGGAAGGGTATCGCCCTATCGTATTACGTGAACTTGGCAAATAGCTAGACATAGGGCTTGGCCACATCACCACGGCGCGGCGCTGCCACCGTGTAACGGCACGCCCCGCGACGTCGTACCACGGTGTGACGGTACGCTGCAGTGTACGGAGCGCCGCGCCGGCTCACGGTAGCAACCATCGGTTCAAACGTCTACTTAAACTTGCAGTTTTTGTCTAGATATGGACCGCAAATTTAAAGACGGATTCTTTTCCTGTTATTGCTAAGACGACGATGAAGAAAAAACAGAACTAAAGAAAATCTTTTTGTTGCCCACGTAGGAATCACGAACTTAGCGAAGAGAAAAACTGCCGGGCAGGCAGGCGCACCGTGGGCGCGGCGCACCGTACGACGGCGCCGTACCGAAATACGATGTCGTACCGTTACACGGTGGCGGCGCGGGCGCCGTGCCTTGGTGATGTGTCCAGGCCCATATTGATGATACTGATGTACTACCGAGTTCACTGACAGTCGGCCACTTTTCAACCTTATTACTTAGAGCATAAGGGAGAAAAGTGACAGACCGTCAGTAAACTCGGTAGTACATACAGTCAACAACGAAATTCGTTTTTTGACCAGTCTGAAACTTTTTCTAGGCACGGTGACATTTATAAATTCCAATGACTGACGTTTCAAATCGATATGTTATCGTGCGATTCTCTTTGGAACTAAATATCATTTGTATCGGGGTTATCGCTATCGATAATGTGAATGCTCTCATTATTTCTGCTTTATTATAAGTACACTTGTTTATTATGAGAGAAACATCGTAGCATACGAGTGAAATAATCAATCTATTATTTTGCTCGTGAAAAACTGAAAAGAATACTTCATTCCATTTATCACATTTGGCACTACTAGCGGACCCTTTTTTTTTGTTGACCATATTTTGGTGCCGAACTTGTAAATAGATGACATTCTCTTAAACTACGTAGTTTACTTAAAACTGCGGTAAAAATAGAGGTTTGACACTGACATTGACTTTTATTGTGTAATACGTTCGTGATTTTTTTACACAACACGACTTATCGTGCGTCCGATGTGACTTCTAATCAAACCTGGAGCCCCTATTTGACCCCTTTAGGGGATCATTTAAAACGACTCTGCGGTCCTGGCGATGTTTGTCAGTGAATTAAGTATTTTTATACAATAGAAATATAATATAGGGCTCTAATTGCACATTCGAGTCGTGCATCATTATCATCATGAATAGCCAATTTTTAAAAGATACCACTATGCGTAACTTCAAATATACATATTTCATAGCACAAACAGTAGCCAGGTTTAAATAAATTTGCTTTAGTTTTGATGGCATCAGCACTGCCGTTTGTTATAAACGTCACAGACAGCACAAACTTGATCTTTAGACTGAGAGATGCGTGAAAATGCAAACAAAAAGTTGTAGGCACGCATGGCGACCAATCTATCTATACAAAACCTTATGCGGATCTCTTATTGAACGGGAAACTTATACAAAGTGAGGTCAGGTTATACTGGATATGTATAGCTTGAGGTATCGCCGTGTTTACACGTAAAAATTGTGTCAAAATATTTGTTTAGCAGTCTGCGTAAACAGCTCTTTTTGATTGAGAAAACTTTTTAATTTATTTAATTCAGTATAATAATCGACATAGGTAGGTAAGGTAATATTCTAGATAATCATAGTCTCTTGAATAAAAATGAAACGGATTTCGTAGAAAAATCTTTTAACAGAAATAAAATTCTAATTAATTTGCCAACAGCTTCAATTTATTTCCGATACGACGACATACCTACCACTTAGACAAAGTGGAATGAACCTGCCACACCTTCGCAAAGGAACAATGTCCTGGCGACAGGCCAATGGCACTTACCTGATTTGTTGCTCCCTCTAATTAGACCCTATGTCGTTAGCCATAAGTTCTGATTACCCTTAATAGACAATGCCAATAACCTTCCATGTTCTACAAATCGCAAGTTCAAGTCCGATTCCACGATTCCTCATTACGGAGTCAATGAACCTAACCTAACGATAAATAGCTTTCAAAATTGGAACAAGAATCTCGAGTGACTGGGCTTAAGTTGACAGATGTCTGAACATTTATTCTGGAGAACGAATTATTTATGAATGACAAGATACTGATATTTACATTTATTTTTGCTTCAGTGAATTAGCTAGAACATTTTTATTCAATTTATCAGGTACTAGCTGATGCTTCGTCCGCGTGAAATTATTGTAAAAATATTACATCCCTATTTGAATCCGATTTTGTTAACAATTTCATGGGTTTTAATTTTGCATGGAACCCTATTTTTTTCTCTAAAATAAAATAATAGCCCAAGTAAGGCCGCGCTCCCACTTTGTCGTGACGATAGCAGAATGATAATCGTGTAGTTTAAATTGGAGGTGTTCACATAATATTAGGACGACGCGATTACTGTCGTCCTCTAAGTTTTGCCAAATAAAACCTAACGATAAATTAATCGTCACGACATGGGAACGCGGCCTTACTCCTATTAACATCAGCCGTCGTTTTGGCGCGTGGTCATAGTTAACTAATGTAGCCATTTTCAATACCATTTCCACAGACAATTTTACAAATGATTACCAACAGCACCTTCTCGTCAATGTTCAATCGCCAAAATAACCATACTGCACTCTAAAATAACTTACCTACTCTATTAACAGTTTAAAAGAAGTAAGTATACTTAAATATTATATGAAGAAGGTTACAACAACCGAGATCATGGCCGCCATCTCCGGTCATTGATATTCGCGAGCCTTACCTTCAACCATCAGCATATTTTATTGTTTATTTATTTACTTTACTTGCTTGTAAACCTGCGTGTATCCATATTTACAATAACAATGAAAAACAATACTATCTTCAATGATTCATGTAATGTCGATACTTTTAACAGCTTTATGGTCACCGCGTGTCATCGACCTAATAAGAAATATATTAATGTAGATAGATAAATCCAGCTAGACTACGCCTTTATCAGCTAAATGTATACTTATTATCTCTTGATACGGGATTAATTTTAGAAGTCGTTCCACTGGTTTTACGAATCAATAAAATGTCCTTTTGACCCACATATCTTGAAACGTTAAGTGGAACATTGAGTTTTATTGTTGGTCTTGAGAGGTTAGCTGCAAAAAGATTTAATGTCATGAAGAATATTTTGAATGAAGAACGTGAAAAATTAAAACAAAATCACAAATTGTCTGTGAGCATTCATACATGACATAAGGGCAGTTGTCAGACAAGTGTTGGGCATCTGTACTTTACACAGATTTCATAAATTAAATTATTTCATAATAAATTAAACAAAGCTTTTTCTTCCATTCAATTTTGCTGACAAAAATTCATAATAAACTTCCCAGGTATCTTGATAAAAACATAAAACCTGTCACCACGTGTTTTGATATAATAAAGCCCAGTCTTTATAATAATGGTTTCCTCCTGGTTGTAAATCAACAAGTTAATCTTGTTGACTGAAATAAGGAAGATAGTTTATCAATAATTGAAGTTAAGTACTTTTTCATAAGTTTATGACCATTTTATCATTGTTTAGTCTCAACTCTAATTTATTAAAAAAACAACTTTTTATCTTACTGCACATTCAAGAACCAATGAGATAAGCCGGATAATATCACCTCATATTTGCGTTACGAAATCTTGAGAAATCTGAAGTCAGAAAAATTAAATTGAGGACACTGAGCGTTAGTTAAGTACTGAAAAGCCTAATCTTGAAATCGTTGAGTGAAACTTAAGAAGCAATAAAAGAGCACTTTATTATTATCTAGTATTTAATTGATAAAGGCAATCAAAAACAACACTTACCAAATAACGAAAACAATAACAAACCTCGGTACATTTCCAAATCCCCGTTTATTATAAAGAAAAGTCTCGCCAAGTAATTTCCACATTTACACCGGATGACTGAATTCACTTCGCCAACTGTGTAATTTAATTGTACACAGTTACACAATAATTTAAACATAGTATCGGTTGTTATCATGTGTGCGTAGCCTATAAAAACGCCTACTTTGCCTACGTGATCATAAACCATTACTATTTTTACTATAATGCTGACGTCATATTTCTATTGTTTCAGCTGCCTGCTGCCGTGAAGTTCCTCGCCGGTTATGGGGCAGCAGTCGACTTCGACAACAACAATACAAAACAGAGCTAACGAAAGATAATGCGGCAAAACTGGCCGAAACTATCTTGACCTTTGCCTGCTAACAGAAAAAACAAAGTCGACGTTTGAAAGTGGAACGCAATAGTACTTTTTAATTTAGTGCAGTCGCACCAAAGAGTTCCTGGAGGAAGCTCTAGTGTTGTGCTAAAAAGTCAGCTCGCAAAGATAACGTTATCGCGTTTTCAACTAAATCCATTGCGTTGTTTTCGTTAACCGATAGCGGCGCTGATAAAGTCTTGTCGAGTTTTCATTTAACGTCACACCGTAGACGGTCGCGGATCTATCGAGACGTGTTAAAATAGTGCTGGTGTACGACTCGTTTTGCTCGCCAATGTTTAAAAACATATCGACCGTTAGCCAAGTGAGTTCGTTTACGGTACGAGTGAGGGCTACGTTGTGTAGTGGAACATTTTAGTGTATGTTTTAAAAATGCGTGGGTTGTGGTCTCGTTTTGCGGCCCTGGGGTGGGTGGTTTCCCTGGTGGGATGCCACACTCCTGGCAGTGAGCTGGAGTCCGTGCGGTATGGGCCCACGGATGACCGGTTCATCAGCGACACGTACACAGTCGCTAACATCAATATCACGTATAAAGATGAACATGGAGAGGAATACACAGAGACATCTGAGGTGAGTGACCTTTTTTCTTATTTTGAAATTCGAATTTTCTTTTTTTTCCCTATTGAATTGATTTGACGTTAATTTGATTTGAAAAAAAAAGAATAAATACATTTAGTTTTTTTTTGTTGTTGTTTAATGTCGTACATACCATCAAAATTAATAAGAGGTAGCGTTCTAGAACCTCTTTTTCGTTTAATATGATGATAAAAGCTTATTTTGAACATTAGGTTAAACAAAACAGGTTTTTATTCAAATCGTAAAAATAAAAAAAAAACGAGGAAAAAATGGTGAAGCTAAAATTTTATAATGCATCGCTTATGCATCGTAATGAATCATGTCAATCATGACTTCTATCACGTAGTCTTGTCTACTGGGAATTCTTGAAAGGGAAATTACGTTACTTACGCTAAGTAATTGATTTTCTATAGATAATCTTCTCTAAGCGTAAAGATGATGTGCTTATTTTAATCTTTTTTCTAGTAATACTGGTTTTCCTCATTCCTTTTCTCAACAAACATAATTAATTATAAAAAACACAGTTATTTGATGTTATCATAACACACTTTCAGATGTTTTGATTTCCTAAACATACCGTTTAAGTACATCATTTTATGATTACGGTAAATTCGCGTTTGGGTAATTAAAACAACATAACATCACGCCTGTTAACCCAAAAAGGTTAGCCTGATGTGTACTGTTAAGACTTGGGAGCTTAGCTACATTTCGTAAATTAAAATAAAAATACCTAAAAGCGTCTTTTCATTCTGAATTCTACTGCTATCAGCCGGTCCGCTTCCAATTCCAATTTTCTTCATATTCTAAATACGAATTAGTGTTTAGCTGATTATCAGCCATTAACATAATATTGACAATTATTTGTAAAGTCTAGTTCTTGACAAAACCTCGGTACTTATTAATACACTCACATTTCACCGGTTATGATTAATTTAAAGTTCCATGTAATAGGGGGCGAACCCAACGATCCAACTTAAATATTTTTTTAATACTTACTTACTGCGTAAGAAATAAGTATTTAATATTTGATAAGATACTGTGATATCTGTCTTAGGAAACGAGTAATTTCTTGATAAAGAATAGTGAGATTAAATCTTATGACATTTTCTTAACGAACAATTTTTATCATGTTTTTATTTTGTGAAATACCTTATGAAATATAGCTACTAAGTTACAGGTATTTTACGTAATGTAACGTTATCTAGTAATATTTTTGTTACGTCTAAATACCCGCATGGCAGCATCCCACATGAAACTATAATTCACATAAATAAATGCTCTAAGCCAATATTTATTAGAAGCCTAGAAAATTGTAAAGGATGGCGTCACTTGCAACGGAAAAAAACACACTATAGTAAATAGGTATGTTCGATTTGGTTGCTTGGTTTGATTTGGCTGTTGTTTTGACGTAATTTAATTTTAAAAAAATATATATTTTACACGTTTACCTAAAAATATTATAACGAACAACACTCTTGTTCATAGACCATTTGTCATACATCTATTGGCAGCGTCATTTATTTAAGTTACTTTCGCACTGGCCGTCTACCAAAATATTCTATTTTGGGCTATGGTCTTGCCTCTTAAGACTGCTACCCATTTATCATCAGCCCAAAATCATACGATTTTTATCTGACACATTCTTGAATTTACATAGATAAGGCCCAATATTGCGCACTTGTTTCAATGAAAAAATGCATTCAATTTTGCACTGACGTACAACAGTTACGAAATCCTAGATGTCTATTGTTTTAATCTATAATTAAACCCATAATAAGCCGGTGACGCATTTCACGTTTTCCTTTCTTTTCCTGATAACGCAGATGGCTTTAATTATTATCGTAATTAATTAAATAATTACTACACAAAGGCCTGGCTTGTGACGTAAGTAGTTAGTAAGTACTTTGTATTAATTCTGTGGCTTATCTCGACCATGTGTTTTAGCGGCTTATCAGGGAAAATACGTCGTATTTATATTTTGTTAATTTGGTACTTACAGTATTATCTTTATCATGTGTGATACCTATTGAGTCAATAACATTCCTAAAAATTCCTCTGTAAACAAGTCCACAACGCTATTATAAATAAAAACATTTTAACAAAATAACAATCAGAATCATCACTGCCCTAATCCCAATTTATTTGAGGTCGGCAGCATGTCTTCTTCTTTCATACTTGTCTATTACTCGTCATCTTAGTAGTCACCTCTTTACTAGCCAAAATAAAAACCGGATTATTCCAATTTAAAAATAGCAGTTTACACACAAAACCGATAAACCAGCTAACTGCCCAGATAAGTAACAGTTATTCGAGTAAACAGCACTTGCGAGGCTAGTGATAAAGCGCAGTACTGACCCACATATTGAACGCAGCATGGCGTAGCAACTGATGCAGTAATACGTCAAATTGTAGAAAAAGCCAGTCGTTTGTGCGCACAACGCGTCCTGAGGAATGCAATCAATTTTATTTATTACAAGTGCGGGATGACATGCGATCAATTAGGTATAGTTGGATGATCGGCCAGACAATTAAAATATTATAATTGGAAAGCGAAATCTATGCAGATCGGAAGAAGGAAAAGGAAGTAAGGTTAACAATAATGAAGGTTCCTCCTCGAATGAGATAGAAGAATAAACTCTGATGACGTACAAAAGTAAATCCAAAAAATGCGACCATACAGACATACATAAACGTACGCCTTTTTCCCATGGGGGTAGCCAGATATCACAGAACACCACCTGCTTCGAAGCTACGATCCTTACGTACTCCTTTCGGCTTGTCCACTTTCACACATCTGGGGGCCGAGTCTGCTATTACAATAGTGTCACAATGATCTATCATTGATTTCATAATAGTTGATTTATGACTTTCCAATGACTTTCCAATGATCAACCACTGACACTCCAAGAAAAAAATGGCATAGAATGGTAATCTCTTACACAATGACAAATGAATGACTGACTTACGCGGTAATCTGCTAAAATGTTGACAGTTCCAGCCGAAATTTGCTCAATTAGCACCATTTTGTAATGCTATAAATATAGGCTTCTATATTAAAGATAATTTAAACACTTAAATAAAAATAAATCAAAACACCGACCGCGACCGCTAGAAATAAAAACAGATAAAACGTCAGTAGGCAGTAATGTCACATTTGACAGCTAAACAGATAAATATTATTGAATTGTATAGTTTTAACTTAATGTTGTTTGCTATTTACGAACTTCTTATTACTTTTTTTTTTTTTTTTTCGGATGGGAAATCATCAAATGACTTCGCCCGCTCTGGGCGGAGCAGGAGGGAGTGTCAGACTTTTACTGACTAAAACCCATCCATGTTCCTTCATCGCCCTTTGTGTTCCGGGGCCACGGTATCTCTTTCGAATAGTCCCGCAGCCCCAACTTCTTATTACTTCAGATTGCATAGAACACTAACAAATAATATGTCAAAACATATAAATGAAATCTGGCATGATTAGATGTTCAAATTTAATTCTAGTTTTTCGAAAATCATTTCTATTAAGGTTTTTTAATAATGGCAATACAACAATGTAATTGTATCACAATTCTATTACGAGACCATTGACCGAACAATGATCGACCATTATGAATTTAGCAGATTACGAATTTTTAGCAAAATGACCATTGTCATCGATCAACAATTATGAAATAAATGAAAGACCATTGTGACACTATTCTAATAGCAGACTCGGCCCCCTGGTCATTGCATCTGGTCATACACGCACGCCAGTTGCGAGTACTACGCGCTTGACCTTACTGAAGATCCTCACTAATAAGGTCAGTGTATATCCTTCTAGGGAGTCCTCCCTCGCGGCGTTTCCACTCACATCTGCCTTGTAAACCTTTTGTTAGCCGCCTTTCACTCAATGTCATCCTCTCCACATGAGCAAACCATCCAAGCATACTCTTTTTTAAATTTTTGTCACTCCATTTAAATCGCAACATTCGCGCATAACCTCATTGCCCCCAAAGAGGTCTCTATTTAGTCATTTTCATCTTCTAAATATAAATAAAGCATTTAGTATTTTAATTGAATTTCCTCGCTGCCTTATCAAACAGAAAACTGAACCCCTATACCTTCCCAAAGGAATAAAGTTATTGACTATTAAACTCTGAGACCACCCACTTTATTTTCTACGTCATAAAGTGTAATGTCCTCTCTCTTAATAAGGTGACATCTGGTTAAAGAGATATAACGTTTACGAGTATTTACTCATCAAATATTAGTAGTACCGTATTAACAATCGAAGGTGCGAAGATCGGAGTATGACTGATCGTGAGTCCAATGACAGTTAGAGGTTGTTTGTTTAATAAATTGATGATTAACAATAATATTTTGGTTAGGTAATTTATTTGGGTATAAATATTGCGTCTCGAATTTAGGTTTCGTGTCCCTTAATTGGAAGAATCTGCGTTCATCAATCTATTTTTGGTGTTACCCAATTAAAAACTTCTAAACACAAACAGTAACGTACCTGGTTTTAATAGACTTCTAAAAAAGGAGGTGGTTATGTATTCAGCAACTTTTTTTATATTTTCGGAAGTCGGTGGCAAAAAAGTCAATGAAACAAACTAAAGTCACCGACTTCCGGTAATTTTCTACTTTTAGTGTTTTTTTGGAAGTCGCTTATTATTTTTTGAAAAATCGGTTTTTCAATACCAGCGACCCGCTCCTGCTTCGCACGGCGCCACCTATCGAGTCCGAAAATATCCTACCTTTTAAGCTGGAATCAACCATACACATTCACACATTGGAATCGCTTGGGTGGCTTCGGAGATTAGCGTGTACGCACATAGAGATTTTAAGACATGTATAAGTAATCGTGAGCTTATATCCACATAAGAAATCAATACTACCAGTGAAAACAAAATAAATATTGAATACCTCTTACCTGGCTTAACAATACAATATGCATAGGTAATGGCTTTCTTCTCAAGACTCCTAACTTTCTCATAACACAGTACACGTGACTCATATTATTACGGTTCTCAAAGAATTTCTTAGTTACAGCCCAATTTCTAAGTTACTAATTGAATATACCAATATCGTGAAACATAACTATTCAAGACCAAACTTTATAAGGTATCTTCGCTTCAAAGATGCTTTCAATTTCAATTACTTGCTTCGTCTTCCAAAGTTTGGTAAGGACTTGGTTGGTTTCACCTTTCACTGATTTTAATGGTCGAAAATATGAATATGATGAAACCTGGTCCTTTTCGAATAGAAATGTTTTCGGTAAGGTTTCAAATAACACCCCTATAATTATGGACCGTAAATTAATTTTAATTAAGCTTCAAAGTCGAGTTATACTCTTGTATTATTCACAAAGCGAAGTTTGGTCGTCAGTTGGTTCTAAAGGGCACATTTGAGCCGCTTCGTAACTCATTATTAGGTCACCGCACATTATAGAATCATCCAAAGGGGAGGGAGAGGGTTTAGCTTTAATCTTTATACGTTTCATAAAGTCTATATCTTTTGATAATGCTAAGGAAGAACTGTGTAGTAGTCCATAGCGAACCTTTTTGTGTGTCATTTTTTTTTACGAATTCCTTTCTGTGAAAGTTATTCAAACGAAATATGGCTATGGAATAGTTTTTTTTTGTTTTATATCCGCTTACTATGTCCCAAGCTTGGCAAAGGCCTCCTCATGGCTCGTCACGCCAGCGTTTTTTGTTCCTGCCTCGGTTATGACGGCCGTTCTCATACACTTACTGTGTGACTATATCTTCGCCCATCTTTCTGGCTTAATCCTAAAAACGTGACCCGCTCTGTCCCATTTTAACCGGGCAGACTTGTCGTTGAGTAACTCAGTGTTAATTAATAGAGATTAACATAATCTATAGCCCAGATATTCTTCAATCTATTGTCATAAATCCACCATCCCCTAAGAAAAGTCTGCTTTGTTTCATACAATGTTAGTTTTCCCGACGTCCAATTCAATCCTTTTAAGAAGCTCGTAGTAAGTACTCCACTTCAGGTCCACTCAAGTGCTGTGTTTAGTTTATGTGCGGTTAGTTGTAGTAAGTACGTACTACTTGCGGATTTGGCTAGCGTTGTAGACTTGTTGTCGCCAATGAAGTGTTGGGAAAAAACGCTACAAAAGATAGTTTGGTTGCAATTAACGAAAGTACGATCAGAGGAGCAAGTCCCGTATTTCTTAGAATGTTCGCCTTCTAATCTGTCTAAATCTGACAAAAATTGTAATTAATTTTCATACATTAATATACAATGATTATCGCCGAGATGACATTGTGGCTTGATTTTGTTTATTTTTTCTGATAATTTATCAATCATAGAAATTTAAAAAGTTAAGTAATCCTGTAAAACTAACTAAAACTGTATGTAGTACCTACACATGCCTCTTGTTATTAACAATGTGTGTTATAAAAATATTATTTTAATTACATTACCGTCACCTATTTTAATTAACTTGTTTACCTAAATAATTATGACGTAGGTACGTACTCATTATTTTTGTAAACTATTGTGTTTAATGTAATGTTTAATTATTCATTTCAATGTACGGTATGTTTTTTGTTTACCTTAAACAATGTAAGCTGTATGTATTGTAATTTTTTTATTCGTACTAAAATTATTATGATTAAACAGACTTTTTATTTACGAACGACTTTCATAGTCTGTTAGGTAATCTGTGGTGAAGGTGCTTGGTGTTCCATTTATGAATACACTTTGTGAATTCCAAAAAAAAAGCTCTAAGTTTTACCCCTTATTTTACCCCTTGAAGATTCCTATATTGCATTAAACCAAACAAATGTGGTTTAACAACATTTTCTAACCAGTAAATAACCGTTTCAGTTATCACACATTCTCGTAGCAGTAATTACAATTATGAACGCGTTTTAAGGGGACTACAGGAGCTAAACGCGAGTTTTATAATGCAAAAAAGCATATGATTCACTGCAATAAACAAAACCAGAAAAATATATTATATTCTTCAGGATATATGCTAATACGATAGTGTTTTAAAAACATAATACAACTAATTTTACTCATAATAAAAAATCACGAACTTTTCTCTATAAATTTCTTTTAACGAATAAAAACCTTACTCAAATACATGCGATCATGATTTTTTGGCAAATAATTCTACAAGCAACATATTAGCATGATAGTGTTTTATTTTTTTAGTCCAATCAATAGATTTTTTGTAAATCGCAAAAAAACCACTCATTTTGCACTATTCGGCCCGCAGTGACTGACGTAACAACCACTTTGTAGTGCAAGCTGATTGGAACTTTATTCTAACAGAATTTCAAACGAAGTTTAAACCACCACAAATAGAAATGCTAATTTAGCTCCTGTTATGGCACAAGTCATTGTAGGTATAAACTGTATAGTATTTTTGTTATGTCCACCAGTTGATTGTTTACCCCCCCCCCCTCTCTCCGTCCACTCCTCACCTACCCTTGTTGCATCATACTGTATTGTTTCAACCTGTTAGTTGTTAGAACGTAATAGTCGTATTGGCTAAAAGTACTAGGGGCTTATGAAATTGTAGGAGGTGTCGAAGGCACTGCGATGAATTATCAGTTTCTCAAGCATGGTTGTGTTTTAATTACAATTACTGGCGTTACTTTCATTGTAACAAATTACTTGATCCTATCAAAATAAAAGGATGTAAGCAGACTTGTACGTTTAAAATGTAATAGGGGAAAATAATGAATTGACAAATGAGATAAAAAATACAGCTGATTATAAAAAGACCTAAGTACCTATCACGCACTCTATGGAAGGTATGAAGGTGGTAGTTTTATAGTTAATACACTTTAGTTGGTGTCAAATCAGTTCTGCACTGTAGGAGAGGCAAGATCAGGCGTTGGGGTAGCTTCTGTAGGACGGTCGCCAAGACAGTTGCAAGGATCAGGCTTCAAGGTAATTCTGCTGAAAGGGCGTCGTGCAGTTCTCCGAGACAAACGCCAGAGCAGGAACAAAAACAGTTTCTTTTTAAAGAGAGTAGAGGTGGTCCCAGGTCAATCTTTTCGTTGGATCACCTGGGTAGTGTTGGTACGCGTCAGGACATGAGCGTCTCCAAAACTATTCACCTTTAGAGGGTGTGAACTCTAGTCTATCTGATCGTTGGCTTTTCAAAAACCAAGCTGTTTTATGATAGGTACTTCTCATATGAAATCCGATGGTAGAATGAATCTGCCGTTCATCAGCTAGTTTTCAAAGTAGTGTTCCCTTCGAATTTTTGTATATTAGTTTTTCTTCTTGCGTTCTTGCCATATAATCATCTCATCTGACAAGTGTAGTCAGCCAGGACATATCCGACTTCCTTCATAAAACCACGAGTGCGAAAAACAATATTATAAATATTTGGGGGTATGAAGTACAGGGTGTAAAGCTCTTCATCCCCCATAGAAAAGGGAGGATCCTCCGACCAGACGGGTGTTGTGTCTGGTGGGCCACTGCCCGACAGTTGTTGTCGGGTTCTCGTATGTAGTCGTATGTCGCGGATAACTTTGCTCGCGCGATGTAGAACTTTGACGTGTTACGTTTGTTAGTTCATCATTCATGTCCTTTTTGTCCAATGTAGCTGTAGTACTTTTTGTAGTACCGCTACAAATATAATTTAAAATTAAGTTATTTGGTAAACAATAGTAATTATCTATAAAATACAATATTTCAGGTAAACATATTGGTAAAAATAATTTAAATTATATAAACCAAAAAGTAACCATCATAGACTAAGTAAAAATAAGAAACTCTATGAGAGAAAGAAAAAGGAACTGACAGCAAATCTGACATACATATCACATTCACAACATTGAAAATTAATGATTAGGTATGAATATTAATATTTTATTTCAGCTGATTTTATGAAAACGAATCGTATTTAGATCGATTCGCTGAGTATAAACAAAGAAACCAATAAAAAGGTATGATAAATGGTAATAAGAATGATAAATATCATGTGTAAGTATAGCATAATTATACTACACTGGCCTACAAAAATAAGTACTACACTTTTAAAATTTCAATTTTTTCTAAACTATAGAAGTTGTAGATTTAAAGTAAAAAAAAAAAACGTTTTAATAGCAATTTTTATCAGCTTTCTTTGAAACTATAGACAAAATTAAACTATTTTACGAGTCCTTTTTGTTTGCAATTTTAAAAGTGTGATACTTAGTTTTGCAGGCTAGTGTATCTGTATATCATACAAGCCTACAAGCTTAGCTTGCCTTAGGGCAACCTACTACTCTTCAGTTTCTGAACAGCCTGTGCCTGCCCTATAGGCTTGCCGTATTGTTGGCCCCTAGGCGCGCCACTCAATATACACTGGTCAGCAAATAAACCGAGCCACCCGCTACCTAGGAACTCTGATTCGATATTCTCAAAAAGTATAAAACTTACAACTATCAAAGTTATACCTACAAAAAGTGCGTTTCATGGTGATTAAAATGACTACAAATTAATTCGAAAGTACCGTCAACTCACATTGTAATCAAGCAACAAACACAATGCTAACGATTTGCTCTGTTTTCACCAGAGTTTGAAATTAGCGTTCTTTTTCTCTACAATGAGGGCAGTCGGATATTTCTTATCATTTCTTTAGTTTTTGTCCATCGTTTGCTCAGACGCGTGTGTTTTTGCTACTTTTTTCGATTAATAATGGATAGAACACCTCAGGAAGCAGCTCAAGCTGTAGCATTACTTCAAGCAGGCATTGCGCAGCGTGAAGTCGCTCGAAGGCTTCGAATCAGCAGATCTTCGGTGCAACGAGTTTACAGACGATACCTAGAGACTGGAGCATTCGATCGCCGTCCAGGTACGGGCAGACCTAGAGCTACATCAGCAGCAGATGATCGTTATATCTACCTTACTGTTCTGCGAAATCGCCACCTCAACGCAGTTCAAGTCCAACAAAGTCTGCGTGACGAACGCCAAGTGGTCATAAGTTCAGATACCGTCAGAAGGAGACTTGCTGAACGGAACCTGACCCCAAAAAGAGCTGCAACAGGCCCAGCATTAACGGTAGCACACCGTCGAGCACGACTTGAATTTGCTCGAGAGCATAGGGATTGGACATTAGAGCAGTGGAGTAATGTACTCTTCACTGATGAGACCAGGGTGAGTCTACATGGAAGTGATCGACGTCAGAGAGTATATCGTCGCCCTGGAGAACGTACGCAGGATATATCGGACAGGATATGCAATTGATGCATGATAATGCACGGCCTCATGTTGCTCATGTGGTGACCCAGTATCTACGCGACGTCAGCATTCGTACGATGGACTGGCCAGCTCGAAGCCCGGACTTGAATCCGATAGAACACTTATGGGATGAGCTGAAACGTCGGGTTCGAGTCCGGGTACCTGCTCTAACAAGGCTTCCAGAGCTCCGAATCGCAATTGAAGAGGAGTGGAATAAAATTCCTCAAGATTTTATCGTCAGGCTCGTAAGGTCGATGAATACAAGGATGCTGGCAGTTATCCGAGCAAGGGGAGGGAATACGGAATATTGATCAAAAACTTTTTTTTGATTTTATCTTTGTTTTTGGCTTTCATTTTTTTTTAGCTTTATCATTACTAACGATTGTCACGACTGGAAAACGACTCTTCTTTGTAAAATCCTTAATAAACACTGAAATATTGATTAAACCCAATGAGTTTCCTTTCATTTTAATCACCATGAAACGCACTTTCTGTAGGTACAACTTTGATAATTGTAGGTTTTCTAGTTTTTGAGAAAATCGAATTTATAGAGTGCCTAGGTAGCGGGTGGCTCGGTTTATTTGCTGTCCAGTGTAGAATTAAAAGATCATTTAGTGGTTTACTGTCTGCACTGACTGAAAGGACCTATGTATGCTAATAATCCATTTTAGGCAGTAGAAGTTACTTTATTTGGTGTTGAACTGCGAAAATAACTTGGGAAGCTTAGTACAAGACAATAAGAGGTCTTGTTCATTGTTTTACAAAAGGTCTCTTGGTCTAGCGTAGACCAATCGATATTGTTAATATTGTTGAAGTGTCCTTGTTGTTTTAAGCTAGTTGAACATGCCATCTATGGACGTCCGACGACTATTGTCTTGAGCAGTCTAATTTATAATCAAACACACACATGACACACAATAACACATTTATGAAGTACCGACCTGAGACGTGGAACTTTGGTAAATATTCACCGAATGGTGTCCTATGGGGTACACGTCTGCCTCCCCTTCAGGGATAAAAGGTGTGCTGTTATTCGACACAAAAATAATTTCGAAAAACATGTTCACACGGAACAGAAAACCGGTGCAGTAAGTGTGTCATAAGAAATTATACTTGCATCTCATTTATAATGCATGGAAAAATAAATTTTCATATCGCTTAGTATGTGCAAACTTACGTAGATACATAAGCAGTAGTTAAACGATTAAGATTATGACGCAGTTGAATAAAACTGTACAGACCTACAAGTGAACCCCAATAAAAGAAATCTAGGGGATTTAGATCTGGGCGAGCGTGGTGGCCACAATATTGGACCTAAGCGCCCAATCCACTTTGGATACGCTGTATCAAGTATCTGTACGCTGTATCTGTTTTTTTTACCTGACATGTTTGTGCTTCAACGCAAATCACATTAGAAATGTAAAAAGTTAGATTGTATCCGTTTTTTAAGTTTTAATACGTTTTGTAATAGTATTAACGCAATAAAGTAAAAAAAAGTAGTTTAATGAAAATCTTCTTTTCTTCAATTAAAATTGAATATCTTTTTGTTAAATTATTGGATCTGTTATAATGATATCATTTTGAAATCGGCATTTAGTAGGCATATTATTAAATACATGGGCACTGACAATGTGGTACGTTTTTTGTACAAAAATCGCTCTTGAACTTGATGGTGTGTTAAAAATTTGGGTTAAAATTAGAGAAGAACCAACTTTTTCTTCAAAAGAGCTGAATTTACATAAAAAATCATAATTTATCGTGGTAGCTCTAGTATTCAGCAGTAATTAACAGAAATCAAAATGAAAGATTAATGACTTTTTTTTAAACTACAACCAAATTTGTAATAAAAGGTAGAAATTTCGTAAATAAAAGACAAAAAGGAAATATTTTCGGAACCCTTGGGTATAAATGGTTTAAATTTTTAATTGTTATAGTTAATTATCTGGTTCATCGAATCCTGAACGGTGGACCACTACTTACGCCACACCCTGTATAAACAAACATATTGTGTTCATGTAAAAACAACTTTTAATATCCATACATAAATGTACAACTTCAATTTTTTTTTACTTTTGCAGTAGTGCTTGTCATTCTAATATTAACATACCTAATTGACGTTGTCGTAAAGTTGATATTAGTTTAAGTAGGTAGATTTAAAATCAAATTGGAAACATAAAATTGAATGTATATGCGGGTTAGTTAGTTTATAAATATTAAACGGTTGTTAATATACTAAAATAACTAAGTGATAGTAAGTTGCGTAACATTAACTTTACGCTCAGTGCCCTTGATATTTAGCTTTTTTTTGTTTGATTAGCGTGAGTAAAAGTAAATAAAAGTGTGCTATCTCATAACCTGACTAAACTAAAATAATTTCGAATTTCACGTTTTTTTTAATGCTGCTGTGTTTAAGTTAAGATTGCAACCTTTTTATACGAGTATATAATTATTATAAAATGAAATACCTACTATCGAAATTTCATATTAATTAGCCACAATTATACATATTATTGTACAGTTTACGATCAATTAAATTATCCACAATTGTTATTTTAGCCTTCAGCTAAGTGCATTCTACGTCGTGCCCAAGCTAACATGAAATTATCTGTCGCTGAAAAGAAACAGCCTCAGATAAAATCTGTAATGTCACACAAACTGCTGTTAATAAAACTGAAACGATTCTTCTGTTACTAAAAACACAATGAAAGTCTGCAATAGATTACACTTAAACGCACTAATTAAATTTTATTTTAAGCCCCGTTTAATCCAATTACATTTATCTTCATTTCGTAAAAGACTTGACACCAATTTAATTGAATTAAAAAAGGTCTTGTTCACTTTAGAAACGCGGTTACTTGTCCTGAAAGGTCGTGAGGGAACCGGCATTTCTTAGAACCGAACATTCGAAGACATTTGTGGCATCCACCAGTCCATCACCCGTACTGCTGGACCCTTGTGGTGGGCCACTCTTTTACTAACTGAGAGGAGGCGGAGGCGACCATCATCATCTTCACCTGGAAATCCTCATGGATGTCGTGCGCCCTGGGGTAGGCAAAGGGGTCTGTCAGTCTCATATACTGACTAAAACCATACGAAGTTCTTCGACTACCCTGGACTGGGGTAGTGGAGTACTTGCGCAGTTCGTCACGCTCCTCCTGACAGGTTTTGGTGCACATGAACATGCGGACCTCGTCTGCTTTCGTACACGGCCGCAGTTCCTCATGAGAGGCCCGCGCGGAACAGGCGGTTTCGGGCCTGTGCCTGTTCAGGTGGCAGTCATCATCACCTGCCTAGCCTTTTCCCAACTGCGTTGGGGTAGGCTTCCAGTCTGTGGGGTTAAAATAAAGGGGGAGGGGCAAGGTATACGTTTAAAGTCTGACAAGCCGAGAGACTCTGGGGCTCAGGCCAGACTCTGATAAGCCTGACTTGATTGTTCATTGCGTACCTGCATTGTGTCCATAATAATGGTGGTTTTAGTGACTAACTATAAATAAAACCTATTGAACAAAGGCGTTCTGAAAACACCGCTATAACCAACGGTCAGGTTATATGTATTATACTAGGTTATGGTGTATTGTTTTGCTACAAACAGCACCTTTGGTAGGCGTATTGTTTACTAAACGATGCTGTCCGGAATTGGAATCGAGAGGTCCCTCATTGAAAGTTTTATTATATTTTTTCTATGCCTACATCAAATACAATCACAAGAACATTGACGAAAATTGCCCATTAGTGATCCAATCTCTTTTAAATGTATAGATTCTCAACGAAACTTTGTCCGCGGATATGCAACTATGATACCATAAAACATAACATTCCATGACACTCAACAATAGTGTATGTAGATTGTAGCCTAATAAAAGAGAGAAATGTTTGCAATGTGATCAACACTTCTAAAGAATACCTCTTACAAACATTAATTGTTCCACTTTATTAGTGATTGTAATACCTATTAGTTTAGTCGGATCAAGAACTACGTCGGAGGTCTCGGTAGTATATAATCACTCGGCCAATGTTTTAATTTGTTTTGTTTTCGTTCACAATAATAAACGTATGTGACTGTGCCTTATGAAGCGTCGCATACGCACTTCAAAACAATAATCCATTTGATAGAAAACTATGCCTTATGGCGTGGAACTTAGAATCAAAATCGAGTAACCAAGTACTCGTTTTAGTCCTTCATGCGTGTTTGCTTTTGAAGTTGTTGTTTCTTAAACAGCCGTTTATCGGGTGTTATTTATTCATGAGTCATGATGTGATTAGCCCTGCAGTACTAATCTTAAGGAATCCTCAGTCTTTTGTTAAAACAATTAACTGCAATTACGAGAAATTGAAGTGAAGTTCACGCTTCGTAAAAAGTATTTTACGTTAATTTGTTTCTTTGATCAGGAACGAGTTTTTAAAGGTCATGGTGGCATTAATTATTGGAAATGGTAGTAATAAACTACTTTTTTTTAATTACTTTGATGATTGTCTTTGAAAAGTACCATTTCGAGGAATTCTGCGCAGTTGTGAATGAGGGATTTTCTTTTTAGCCCTTTCCTAGTCGCTGGATAGATGGCGTTGAACTTGGTAAGTTACTGCAAGGAACGGAACGTAAAAAAACTGATTTTAACAAAGCGTAAGAAAACTAGGTTATATTCGGAAGTGTCAGTCAACGAGCGTATGTGACGTGACGCAATGTTTTTTTCCAAGCGTTTTGGCTTTGGCACCAAGTAACGCAGTCAGTTCAACGCCATCTACAGAGTTCTTGGAAACTAAACAAACAAGATCGATGGAACGCGCCCAAAACCACTAAGTTGTGCCCTTGATAATTTTATTTCGTAGAGTTCATATCAGCTGTAAAACAATATTTTTTCCACCAAGCTTATGTGAAGTGAAGGGTTTATCGCCCAATAATCGTTTGCAGTGCAATACAAACAAAATAAACAAAGATAAAACACAAAAAAAAAGTGCCGGTCATAGTGACTAATTCGTGTGTGCACGGAATCCTCACGGTTATGCGAACTAGTGAACGGCGAAAGTCCTATGTACGCAAAATTTTTTTTGCTCGCTGTCAGGACTACCAACTCTCCGACGACGCAGAAGCGTTCCAGCGGCGAATAAAGTATAAGGTACACCAAGTTGCATTGCATTGTGTGAGTACATACACGACATCCGCACTTAGAGTTCGTCGCAGGCGTGGACCTTTATTAGCGTGCGATTTATTAGTGGGCACAGGATTATTGATAACTTAACTTTGTGTGTTTAAAACATATTCGTAACATTATGAATTGTGACTGTTGCTCTGAAATCATAGCTGATGGAAGTGCTGTGGTTAAATGCTCAGCGTGCCAAAAATCCTACCACCATTCCTGTCTCACGCAGCTGGGTTGTGATTTCCACCAAGCTGAATTGCTTAATTGGACGTGCCCGACCTGCAAGCCGAAGAAGCGAAACGCTGATAATACCCCAGTGCGCAACAGTAAGGCGAGTGATCCTAATGTAACACATAGAAAGAAAGAGTCATCGGTAACTATCTCCAACGATGAAGCTCCTGTTACGTCTGGCGAAGTTTCTCGTATTATGAAAAAACAGATTGACGAACTTATGCGCCACCTCAATCAAACTTTGGCGAATTACGTTAACACACAGATGAAGGCGATTACGGACAAACTAGAGGGGCTTAATACATCAATGGAATTTATGAATGTAAAATTCGAGGAAATGAAGACTGAGTTTTCTTTAAACACCAAAGTCGTTAACGATCTTAAAAAGGAAAACGAACAGCTCAAAACTACTGTCAAAGACCTAAGTGTGAGGCTAACTCAAATAGAACAACAAGCACGTTCTACGAATGTGGAAATTCAGTGTCTGCCAGAGCACAATAATGAAAATCTTGTGTCAACAGTTTTGAATATTAGTAAGGTGATATCTGGTGACTTTAATGAGAATAACATACATCACGTCACAAGAATTCCAAAGCAAACCCCAACTAGAAACAGACCGAAGTCTATCGTTGTTCAGTTCAGCAGTCCACGGGTTCGCGACAACTTTCTGGCGGCTTCTATCAACTTTAATAAAAAAAAGTCTTCTGAAGAGAAGCTCAACACCGCTCTACTTGGGATTGCCGGTAAAAAGGAAAATGTCTATATAGTTGAGCATTTATCACCAGCAAACAAGGCGCTGCATGCTGCGACTAGGATTAAAGCAAAGAGTTTGGGCTACAAGTACGTGTGGGTCCGTGGCGGTAAGATCTTTGTTAGAAAACATGATGGTGCAGACTATAAATATATTAGGGATACCGGCTCGTTGGGCAGTTTACAATAAGAAAAAAAAAAAAAAAATTGTGTAGGATAAAGTCTCAGAATGTTAAAAATTATATTCGATCAGTTAAAAATTTACTACCAAAATGTAAGGGGTATGAGGACAAAACTGAATGACATTTACCAGAAAGTTGCATGCTGTTCATACGATGTTATAATGTTTACTGAAACTTGGCTACTGGATGGTATCTTTGACTCAGAAATCATGGATGGGCGTTACGTTATCTATAGGCGGGATAGATCAAATAATATTTTGAATAATAAAACCGATGGTGGTGGCGTTCTTGTCGCTGTATCTACAAAACTAGAATCACAGAGATTGGTCAAATTTGAGAGTTCCTGCGATGATGTCTGGGTCAAGTTGTCATTTAAAGGGGGTAAGAAAGCTAAAGTAATTTATATTTGCACTGTATACCTGCCGTCGCCGATACAGTCCAGAGTACTGGAACACTTTGTTGATAATACAAACAATGTCTTAGAACATATTACCACTGAATGCTTGATTATTGGTGACTTTAACATGAAAACTATTAACTGGCTTGGGACAAATGGCGATGTGATAGGAACTCCACAACATACTTGCACAGGTTTAGAACAGACTCTATGTGATTTTGTCTTGCTTAACAACTTAAGACAATGTAATTATTTACGTAATCAAAATAACAGAATTCTTGATTTAGTCCTAACCAACTTAGATCTTGTTGTGGTAAGTGCCCCAGTAGATGTACTTTCTAAAATCGATGTGCACCATCCACCTATACTGTGTGAGCTCTCATTTACCCGTCTTAAAAAGCCACAATATTGTAATAATAGAACAAGGTTAAATTATTTTAAGGCAGATTACGTGGCAATTAATGCAGCATTGGAGCAGATCAATTGGTCACCTGAGCTTAATCCTTGCATGACTATAGATCAGATGGTAGACTTTTTTTATAATATATTAAATGGGTTAATTAAGCGCTACGTTCCACAAGTACCAATAAAGGATACTAAATATCCGTACTGGTTCTCTAGACAGCTCATTAAAAGACTTAACGAAAAGAACCGCCTACGACTTAGAGTTAAAAAGTACAAAAATCCTTTAGACATTATTGCATTGGATTTACTAGGGAAAAGATGTGACCGTATGGCTACGACTTGTTATAATGCTCACATTGCCGATATAGAGGAAAAAATTGCTTCAAACCCAAAATATTTCTGGAGTTACTTAAAAATGAAGAGAGGCGGTACCAGTAACTACCCTAGTTCCATGACAGATGGTATAAACACCTCTGATAATATAAATGATATATGTAATTATTTCGCTTCCCATTTCTCTAAGGTTTATACTAGTGAGTGTGGTATGCATGCAATCACATGGGACGCGGATAGCTGCATAAGCAATAGCATGTTAGGCCAAATAAGTATATCACAAGATCAGATCCGCAAAGAACTAAAAAAATTAGACGTCTACAAAGGGGCTGGCCCTGATAATGTACCTGCTTTGCTTTTAAATAGGCTGGCAGATGTTCTATCACTGCCATTAAGTATTATATTTAATCATTCTGTGCTTCGGGGTACTTTTCCAACCATCTGGAAGGAAACCAAAATTATGCCTATTTTCAAAACCGGGGATCAGTCCAACGTGAGCAATTATAGGCCCATTGCTATTCTTTCCGTAATTGCAAAAGTATTTGAAGCCCTCATATGCCCTGTGCTAGCTAGGCATTTATCACAGCTAATAATAGACAGCCAATATGGTTTTATGAAGGGGAAATCGACAGCTACCAATTTGGTGACCTATGTTGAAAGCATTGTTGAGGTGGTTGATGCCCGTGTCCAGGTTGACGCAGTCTATACCGACTTCAGCAAGGCTTTTGACACAGTAAACCATGACATACTCGTCAAGAAACTTAAAATGTACGGTGTTTCGGACCCTCTCTTAAGTTGGTTTCAATCATATTTGTCTGGTCGGATGCTAAAGGTTGTAGTAAATGGCTGCTCTTCTGATTCATACATTGCAACGTCGGGAATCCCTCAGGGATCTCATTTGGGTCCGCCTATGTTTACTCTTTTCATCAATGACATACACAAATGCTTCCCGAACTCAAATATATTCTTATTCGCTGACGACCTCAAAGCCTATAAATCAATAAGAAATCCTGCGGACTCGGTACTATTTCAAAGTGACTTGGACCGGCTGACCAAGTGGTGTGAGCACAACAAAATGTCTCTGAACGTAAAAAAATGCCATCATATCAAATTCACAAAAAAGAAAAATATCATGCAGTCAATTTACAAATTGAATGGTGAGCGGCTTGAGGAAGTCGAAACAATACGAGACCTAGGTGTTCAGTTCGACAAAAAGTTAAGTTTTGTCGAACATATTGACAAAATAATATTGAAATCGTCTAAGATGCTTGGCTTCGTTATGAGAGAGTGCAAAAATTTCAAAAAACTCAACATTAAAAAAATCATGTATAACTCGTTGGTCAAAAGCCATCTCGAGTATTGCAGCGTGGTCTGGTCACCTGAGTATAAGGTCCACATCAAGCGCATTGAACGGCTGCAAAAACGGTTCTTGTGGCATCTTACCTATGCGAATAATATGGGAAAAAAGCTCAACTCGTACCAAGAGCGGCTTAAGTATTTTGGGATGGTATCTCTGGAGAAACGCAGGAATATGCTGGATTTGGTTTTCCTGAAGAAGCTAGTAACGGGCTCTCTGAACTGCCCCGATTTGCTCAGTAGGGTCTTATTCCATGTGCCACGTAATCTGCCAAGAAGTTCTAATAGGAGACTTTTCTGCATGCCAAGATGTCACACCAACTTGAGGCAATTCTGCCCACTATCAAGGATGTATGCTGCATACAAAGAGCACGAAGCGGACATTGATCTATTTAACTCTTCGTTACGTGCTCTAAAAAAAATCGCCCTTGCCATTTAATGGACAACTCTACTCTAGTCAAAATTTACCTAATCTTATATAAAAAAATTGAATCTATAATAAAATAAAATAATAAATAAATTGTATTTAAATAATTTAAAAAATTTCAATTTCACTTATTTATTCTATTCTAATTTAATTTAATCTATTTTATTTATTTTAATTTAATTAAGTGTAATCAATTTGAATTTTTAATAGTTTTACTTTTCCAAACTGTGTATTTCTTGTTTAGTTAATAATTTAATTATTTGCGCATAATGTAGTGCATGCTGTGCTTTTCTGTAAGTGATGAGGCGCTTAGATTTAAATTTGCAATGTACAAATTATAATGTAACAGTGTACTCATTGTTGAGAAGCCTTATAAAATAAATAAATAAATTTGTTTTTTTTTTATAACCTCAAAAAGAAAACCTCTCTTTAAGAAATCGGTTAGAAAAATTCCATTGCCCAACATAGAGCAACTAATACAGTTTTCCAATTAACATTTTCATAGAAACCAACTTTCGTTGTTGCAATATCAGTCGCTAAATTTTTTGTGAAATAACTTTAGCAATCGAGGACAATTTTTTTTTAATTATTTGCATTTATCACAGATCATACGTACGAGCCCAGTTTTTTGTGTGCACATAAATATTTCCTAGTTATGTTTGGCAATAGACTGCTAAACGAATAATATCAGGAGAAAAGATATCAGATATCCTCTTATTATAAGCTCGAATTGATGAGCCCAAAATTCCAAGTTTCAAAAAATTGTCAGGGAAACTTCACAGACTTGAAAAATATCGAACTGTATTTAAAAACCGACTTCAAAAAACGCAAAAAAGTAAAAAAATAACTTAAGCTTCAGAAGTCGGTGACCTTTTTTGTTTTTTTAAGTCGGTTTTATTTTTTGCAAAAAAGTTTTTATTTTTCACTTTTTAGTGGTTCACATCTGCTTACCCCTTCACAGCGTACCGGCGTGATGTTATATTATGAACTCGTGTAAACAATAGACAGACATGAGATTTCAGCAAACCCAGTCCATTTGCTATCATTTATTGAGGAGTTCCGTTGCCTATCTCCGAAGTTCTTCATTAGATCTTCACCAAATTGAAATGGGACCACTCCGAGAAAGTACTCTTTCAAAAACTAGCCAAATCGCTTCAAATGTGCCTATAAAATTTTAAGAGTTCTTTCTCGTTCTCCAGGATCCCATCATCAGACCCTGACTTGATGATCATGGGACCACCTGGGAAGCATACCCTTTCAAACAAAACAAAAAAAAAAAACAATTCGGTCCAGCCGTCATCGAGTAATCGGGGAACATACATAAAAAAAAATTAAAAAGGTTCCGATGAATTGAGAACCTCCTCCTTTTTGAACTCGGTTAAAAAGTACGTAATAAGCCAAGTTCAGGTTTCTTAACAAATCGTTTCCTTGGCAACGAGCTCTGAAAACTTAGACTAAAACAAAAAGAAACCTTTCCCAACCTAACTAACCTAGTTTCCAGGCCCTGTGCAACCTTATAAAGTAAACGTTCAGAACTTTAAACCGTTGTTTAAACGTTGGTTTAGTATACTGCACCAAGTAAGGAAGCGGAAATACTGTGCACTACTTGACATTACGATCACGGTGAACAAACGATACGTCAATACGTAAACCACTACATCAGGGATTGTCTTTGTCATGCTAGCGAAGGAGGTGGCGGAACAGGACAGGGAAAGATCCTCACGTCCCGGCCGCCGCGGGAGACGCCCCGGGCGTCGGGGGCCACGTGGTGGCTTCCGGCCACCGTAGGCGCGGGCCTGTGGACGGGGAGCTATGGGCTAGCTGGCCGTCCGTACGTCTCATGACGACAGGCCGTGTCGACGGCGCGTTCGTGTTCCACGCGCGCCTCATGGAGAGTCAGCAATAGGGAAGGGGTGCGCAAGGACCGAAGCCTGCCGGGGCTGCGGGACTATTCGAAAGAGATACCGTGGCCCCGGAACACCAAGGGCGAGGAAGGAACATGGATGGGTTTTAGTCAGTAAAAGTCTGACTCTCCCTCCTGCTCCGCCCAGAGCGGGAGAAGTCATTTGATGATTTCGCATCCAAAAAAAAAAAAAAAAAAAGGGATTGTCATTGTTTTGATAACTACGTATTGTTTGGTTGACCATACTTTCCTAAGACATAAATTTGTTTTTTTTTTTCTTTTGGTCCCAAAATACCACTCAAAAATATTTAGGGGGAATCCGGGACCGCGGTCCCGGTCCCAAAAGCCTTCCGACCCGACTTGATGTTGCCCGCGACCTGCATTGTGTGCGTCACACAGTTTTAGTCACAATCCGATAGATTTTAAAAGATATTATCTTGGAACACACTATCTGGCAAATAATTTAAGGCGTCATTATGAGTCTTAAAGCTAGCTAATTAGAAAATATCCTTAAAGAGATACATTGACTGCCTCGTTGGTCTAGTGAAAACGCGACTGCTGACCATGAGGTCTTGGCTTCGATTCCCTGGTCGGGCAAAGTGTTTTTAGGTTTTTCCATCACGAATTTCTCAGTAGCAGCCACGGTGTCAGGAGTTTTGCCCGGTTGATGTCAATAGGGTTCCCCCTATTACATGGGACTTAAACATAACTGGCGAAATGTAGGTACAATAGGCATGACGACAGTATCAAAAAATTGCAAATCTATTTAGTCCGTCAGTTAGAGTATTGGAAATTAATGGACACGTATTTTTTGTTTTTGTAAATCAATGAATATTGACAAAGATAAAACGCATCAAAACTCGGGAGTGGGGGCTCGTGACGTCAGAACTAGCTAAAAATTATACCATGGCGTGACGTATTGAGAATTTTAAAAGCGTCGTATCTTCGTCAATTTTGGTTTACGTAACAAAAGAAAAAACAAGGGTCAAATATTTATTGATAATCTTAAATGACGGACTAATTAGATTTTTTTTGTCGTCTCGCCTATTAGGTACATCTCTGCCTAACCCTTCGGGGATAGCAAGCGTGATGTTATGTGATGTTATTCCTAGAGAGAAAGAATGTACAAATTAGTTAAAGGTTCTCCCTTGCATACATTACTTGTTGCCCTTGTCTGTATAAACAAGAGCATAAACCATATTGACGCAAAAGGACATTCCACATTGATTCATTTTCAGGTCAAATCGATTTAGTATCTTGTAGGTACATCAGTACACTATAATATAAATCTAATCGCAAAATTTATTAGTGATCAACGCTTGTGTTTTACATTAAAAAGTTGTTTATTTACAAACAACTACAAACAACAAAGTTGTTTGTTTGCAACAATACTGTTGTGAAATTATACTATCATAAATCAGTACTTACAAGTAAGTACAGTGATTTTCAGATAGAATACAAGAAAATACAATAGATTTGCTCCTATTTGTGTTATTTTTTATTTTAATAATTATTTTACTTTACTGCATACATCTTATTAAATTTCATATAGATACGCATTATACAATAATGTAATGTAAAATTATATTTGCATGCCCTAAAAAGGCAAAATATGGTTTGTACCTAAACCACCAACTTTAACATCTGGTAACACTTGTATATTAAGCAAATAAATTATTCTTATTCTTATTATTCTTATTCAGTATAAAAACAAAACTGGCGGAATATGGGTACAATATTTGAGCTGTACAAACGCCATTAGTTACTGCAAAAAAAAGTAGATTACATGGACTACCCTCTCACTCTCTAGAGATACAATGTCGATGCACGATGCTTCGTTCGTTTGTTTGTAGAACACTTGACCTTATAAATTCATAAATACGTTAAACCAGTTAGTTACTAGTTTCAATCGGGCTAAGCTGCAGTGGGGTTGATCCGAATAATGCGGTGTGCATCTGTCTGTCAAAGTTCAGCGAAGGAAACATCTCATTAAATTTCATTTTTTTTTTGTTATTTCTTAGTAAAGAATTTTACTATACTCTTATGGAAAAAACATCTAACCCTATGATTATTGTCACTTTGAAATCACTTGTTTGGCGGGTTCATATTTAGAACATGTCTTATTCTGATATCCAAGAAAGCGTAAGATGCAACTAAAATTCATTTGATCATTATTCGAAGACATACATAACACACATTTGGCAACAAAACTAAGACGGCACTTATAAAACATCATGTATATTGGACATCTATTCTGAATGCACTTACATAGGTACGTCCTTTCGGTTTATTTATATTTTTGACAAAAATGTCGAACCTAAAACAATAAGGAATATACGTAATTTTTTCTTCACATTATCAATAAAATACAGTACTATCAACCTAGGAAAAGTATTAAAAGTTAAGTTCAACTACTGCTTGTCGCACAAAAACAATATTAAACTCCTGCAATTTTCTACGACAGTTCAAACGTCCGTAGCTGTCGCGGCCATGATGTGGCGTCATTATCCACAATCTGCCTTGTTTAGCACTTTTCAAATAAAAGTGTTTTTTTTTGTCACAATGAACTTTTGACAGTGCGTTCCGTTTCACCAAAAACATGCTACATAAAACAGTAAATTGTAAAATAAGTGATGTATTAGAAACTTAAACAAGTGTACCACAATGTTTTTTTGGGCCAATACAAGGCATTTTTCATAAATAAAATAGTTTTGTATTTCATGTATATTCCCTATTGCATGCGTTAAAGCTGAAAAAATGTCGCACGTCCTACACATTTACATTTTAATTTACGTGTAAATATCGTTACTACTCATTGGCGTGAACTGTCACCTTCACCACCTTGTACGAAAACAAACGTAAAAATCATTGCATATTTTGGAAATCACTGGTTTAAAAAGCGAATGTATGCAAGTGAGTTTTATGGGGTATGTGAGGGTGGGCCTACATTTTGGTCCTTCGAACCGGATGACGGATTGGTTACATGATAGTCAGAGTATGTATTGTTCTTCTTCTTTCCGAGATTGAAAACTAGGAGCCAATGAAGGGTTTTTGGGAACTGTCCTAAGACAAGTACTATCGAAGACACTCCCGCCTCATCACCACTAAGCTAATTTTTGCTTGCACTTACAACATAGAAGCGCTCCCTAGCCCCACCCCGTTGACTTTGTATAGAAATAATGAATGAAAAGATACCAATCGGCCGAGCGCACTGACGACGCACGCCAAACGAGAGTTATTGTTATTTTGCCCGTCAAAGTTGACGCTTTCCTTATAGGCCTAAACTTTAAGGGGACGTGGCTCGGCGCCTCCGCATGAAATAAGCGAAATTTTTATGTAACTGATCAGGCGGAAAAGACCACGACTGTACATTTTTTTCTCCACTGAGTACGTTGATTATCTTTAACACTAGGAAGCTGTAGCGTGTGTGTTCACAACATTGTCATGGCCCCATGGGGGTGTTGCGAATTTAACCCATTAGTTTGAGTAACGTTAATTTGTTTGTGGATACATTGAGTCCCACAGACAAACTTCCAGTCAGCCTCCGTCACCAGTCGGGTGAGTCGGGTCATTTACAACATTTCAAAGCCTGACATTTTCATAAGGTATTCTTGCATCGTCTTAACTTATAATTTTAAATTTGGTTATGGCAGCACGGATGTTGGCGGCGTTGGGCATGCCTATTGAATAAACATCAGGGTCCAAGGTTTGTTCTGAGGCCTTCTGTGTCAGAAACTGAAGCAAACGGAGACGTCTTTGTTTTCTTTGTTTATTGGGTTATCGTCGAGACATGAGCCTGATGGTAGTGATATTTGTACTAAATTATACAGGGTTTAAAAGGACCAATAAAAATCTATCAACCTATGACTCTGCGCATCAAACTAAGTAACACTGCGCAAAAATTAAGACTGGGACTGGGATTCAGTTCTTTGGTGTGAAAAATCACGGTTTTTGGTAGCGCTCAATGTAACGCACTCAACACATTGGGCTGATAGATGCATTGAATAGAACCTATAGTATTATATTATCTGTGGTTATCACACGGGGATGTAGTACCTACTGAGTTCACTGACTCTTTTCACCCTTTTTTTTTGTTTTTTTTTTTCGGATGGGATATCATCAAATGACTCCTCCCGCTCTGGGCGGAGCATGAGGGAGTGTTAGACTTTTACTGACTAAAACCCATCCATGTTCCTACATCGCCCTTTGTGTTCCGGGGCCACGGTATCTCTTTCGAATAGTCCCGCAGCCCCGGCAGGCTTCGGCCCTTGCGGACCCCTTCGTTATTGCTCTTGACTCTCTTTGAGGCGCGCGTGGAACACGAACGCGCCGTCGACACGGCCTGTCGTCATGAGACGGACGGACGGCGAGCTAGCCCATAGCTCCCCGTCCACAGGCCCGCGCCTACGGTGGCCGGAAGCCACCACGTGGCCCCCGACGCCCGGGGCGTCTCCCGCGGCGGCCGGGACGTGAGGATCTCTCCCTCTCACGTTCCGCCACCTCCTTCGCTAGCATGACTGCTTCGCAGAAGGAGGCGACGGCGTCCCATTCCGTCTCGCTCCGGACCATGGATTGAACCAGGGCCGGGAGCGAGAGGTCGCCGCCGCCGATCGCCGCTTCGAGGACACAGCGGTGCTCCGCCCAAGCGGGGCACACCTCCACACTGTGCGCCACCGTGTCCTCCGGTCGATCCTCACAGTGAACGCACCCGGGCGTCTCTAAGTTATATAAGGTCGCAAAGTGTTTGACGTTCAGTGAACACGGTAGTACTAACAGGGGTACCTGAATAAATAAGTATCCAGGTCTTTTTCCATCTCTGTGCCAAATTTCAAATCTGTTCGTCCATTTAATCGTACAAAGGTAACAGATAGTCAGTTGCCTTTGTAAATAACTCACCCTGTCTTTACAAATCGAGTTATTTTCACATTTATAATAACCGTACTGTGGATAGCATTTCATTTGGAGCTTTGACAGGCTATCAGAACGTTTGAAGAGGTAATCGTTTGAGGTATAATAGGTATGTAAATTGTCAGAGAATTTCTCGGAAATTGGGCCTCCGATACGACATCAGTAAGTCTTTGATTGAAGTTATTGTCTCAAACATAAGAGAAAACTTACTTCTCTCTTATTATTATATAAATGCGAAAGTTTGTGAGGATGGATGTTTGTTACTCTTCCACGCAAAAAATGCCTAACCGTTTTGAATGGAATTTGGCACACAGATAGTCTATAACTGGATAATAACACATAGGTAATTTTTATCCCCTTATTACGATCTCGTGGGCCAAATACCTAATTCCACGCAGGCGAATCCGCGAGCATTAGCTAATTGGATCATAATTACATAAGTATATCAATACTTATGTAATTATGATCCAATTAGCTTATAGCTTCGCTTACTGGAATGATTTCCAGTGTTGTAAAAGTGACAGCATCGCTCACCAAGTGGTCATACACTAACATTACATAAACAAGTGCATCTATACATATAATAAAATCGTTGAGACCAAAAAATCTGTTCATTGAAGATTTAAAAAAAAAAACCAGCCAGGGTGACTTAAAATAAGTAACAGAACATATTAAATCCATTTAAAAAAATTTTACGCTACAATCAATAGGAGCAGAGCATCAATGAAAAATGTTGCAAAAAAAGGAAAAAAATATTCTTTTTGAGATCTTTCGTTGCGTGCGCTGCGTAAACGGTTAAAGTTACGCAACAATCGTGTATGACGGAAAAAAATCTATAAAAATCCGCGATAGCATTATTATGTCTATCTTTTAAGGGTGTCTCACACTCTCTCTAACCATCTCTCTGTCTCTCTTATATAACGCAGACGAAGTTGCGCGGGTCAGCTAGTGTTATAATATAACTTAATTAAATAAAACCTGTTTAATATTATACTCATTAGTTCATTACTCGTTACGATCAAAGACAGCGCTAATTGTGAACAGTAATTAATAATTAAATTCTACTTAATTTGGCTCGCGAAGGCGATATCTAAGCATCAGATTCTATGGTTAGGTGAAATTAATTGGCTCAATTAATTAAGCCTAATTACTTTTAATAAATTGAATACTTAGTAAATATTTGGTGGTCGAGAAAGGAAATTAATTACCCTAGCGGGCTTGGTCGCTTATTAAGGGGGTGGTATCCGCTAACGAGAGCTTTTCTCCATGTAACTCCTCTTTGATGGGTGAATATAAATGTGTAAAACAAATATATAATATGTTGCTTACTAGACTCTAAACTTGAATTGGTACAATTAAATAATGCTAACTTTATTATTACTATATGAAAAAAATATTCAAAATGAAGCATTTT
The DNA here is from genome assembly GCA_963853795.1 of Xestia rhomboidea. Classification (NCBI taxonomy): domain Eukaryota; kingdom Metazoa; phylum Arthropoda; class Insecta; order Lepidoptera; family Noctuidae; genus Xestia; species Xestia rhomboidea. The sequence continues at coordinate 8,073,429 of OY970770.1, read as the reverse complement.
TTCTTTGAATTTTCGTAACTACTCCTAAACGGCATTAAGTTTTAGTATTTTTTTTTACACAAATATTTGTCACTTTTTTCTTCACAAAGTGTACAATTGACATTTTGACCTAATAATTTATTAGGTTACAATTAAATAGAAACCACTCATTTCGCACTATTCGGCCCGCAGTGACTGACGTAACAACCACTTTGTAGTGCAAGCTGATTAGAATTTTATTCTAACAGTATTTACGAAGTTTGAACCACCACAAATAAGAGTTGCTAATTTAGCAGATACCTCCTCCTCCTCCTCGATCCTTAAGGACGAATACTGTCTGCAAGTACTTATTGGTGTAAAATACATAAATCTTTATTATAAACTAGCTGTCGCCCGCGGCATTCTTCGTAAGGAATTTCAATATTTCGGGGTATTCACAGTAAATACACAAGTAGTAATTAAATACAATGATTTTGTAGTTATTAAATATATTTAAAGTACCGCGTGGTGATTCAACGGTCACACAGAGAGAATCAATAAATAATATAAATACATAGTGCATCAGCTGTTAACTATGTATGATGTGCAAAGTAATAATAAATAATCATCTTACATATAGGTAACATTATATTGTTAATTTTGTGATAAGTATATACTTACATATAAGTGTATATCACTACATAGTATAAAACAAAGTCGCTTTCTCTGTCCCTATATCCCTATGTATGCTTAAATCTTTAAAACTACGCAACGGATTTTGATGCGGTTTTTTTTAATAGATTAGATTAGATTTTAGAGTGATTCAAGAGGAAGGCTTCAGTATATAATTTGCGGGCGGGCGAAGCCGCGGGCATCAGCTAGTACTATATATAGTATTCACGGCTACATTCCAGTATCACAATTTCTACTGAAATTGGATCTTTACCAAAGGATCTCTGTTATCTTTCTACAAAATGTTTCCTACCATTTCAATAAGTAAATAAATTAGGTAATGAATCAGCAAATTAATAAATATGAATACTAACCTAATAAAAATATCTTTTTTTTTTTTTTAAATTAAAGTTGCCACCTCAATTATTTATTTGACACCAGATTATGTAACAGTCATACTTAACGAATAACACACAAAAAACTGACGGCTCTATGAATAACAAAAACCTGTGTCAATTTACACAATACATGTAGGTAACTCACTTAGATTAGAGGTTTATAAAAAATATGTCTGGTCTTGAAATTTACATATTTATTTTTAGGGTATGCAAAAAATGACATTCTAATCAGCTAAGTAGGTATATTGAGAAACTTTAATTCTGACTTCTGAGCCCGGGTCAATCCGCGGTGATCTTCTTGGATGGGTGACCCATTACATACCGAGTTGCCTCCGTGTGATTTTCTTATGCATTTATTTAAAAAATTGAGTTGTGAAAATGGGTTCACCGATTTACTTGCAAGATCAAAGGACCAACAATCCTAGGACGGATGATCTGTTCCTTATCGATCAAATCAAATCTACCGACGCGTTGAACCTTTGTGTAAACGCCACCCAGATTGATAGAGTGGGAAGATTCGCCTTTGACTGGAGAATGTGTTTTTGACGATGTTCGCATTTAAGGTTATTCCGATATAATCCGATTTAGTGATTACTTCATGAAAAAGTCATTAAATGGGATTAAATGTCGATTAAGAGGGTTGTATTGATGATTATAATTCTGTGACTACACACGTTTTACAGCCGCGAATCATATTTTTATCAACTTACAACCTGACACTGACCTGCAAATTGCAAAAAATGTAAGAAGATTTCAATTTTGCGGGCTAGCCTGACGAAGAAAAATACTAAGTAGGTACTTATAAAAGGCAGACAATCATGGCCTAGGAAAACTTAACTTATATATACTCAAAACAAATTTTAGTCCTCATCATGACAAGTTATTAATAAAATGCGCGTAATTAAATAACATATAAAATCGTTATCGAAATAACATATCCTTAATTGTTATTCTAATTATGTTTATTAACCAATTAAAACATCGATGAGAGGCTTAAATTGATCGGTTATCAATGTTACTGTCGTCACGAATTCCAAGGTCAGCAAAAACGCATGTGTTCACATGTTAGTGCATCAGCACTGAGAGGCTAGTACGAAGTAACTTTGTGTGAACGATAACTATGATGGAAAACTCTAAATGTATTGAATTGACTTAAGCAACAGAAAATCCGGTTCGACACAACCTGTAGTTTTGTACCATACCTACTCTAAAAAGCTTATTTCATTCACGCAAAACAGTGAATAAAAAGGCCTTTTATTCACTGTTTTGTTTTTATTCACAATTTTGGTGTTTGAATTTGGAACACAAAAATATATCCGGTCTCTATTTCAATGCTTACACAAACTCCTTGCGCTAAGATTCGAAATTCAAAACTCTTTGGTGCAAATAAATTCTCGAGATTTGATTGGTCGATATTTGCGACAAGGAGTTTGGCATTAGATTAATAAATATTGTTTCACAAGTTGACCACCCTAATAATAATCATAAGAAAATTACGCTTAATTTCAGTCATTGCTCTAATTTTAATGTCCATTTCAATTAATGTAACAATACTTATTTCTTGATTAAATTTCTATTTTCGCTTAAATTATGTCTTTTCTCGTAGTCATGATATAAAGTATAGTATGCAACTCCTGAATAAAGTACGAATTTATATCGAGGGCCATGAATTACTCGCGTCGTTCAGGATTCTAATAGTTGAATCCTTCACTTGCTCGTGACTCACGGCTACGGCCCTCGCTTTAAATCCGTCCTTTATTCACTAGTTGCATAAGATACTATTTTTACTTAGTTTTTAATGTGCGTGCAAATCCCCAATTGATTTTTTAATATCCTCTTTGGCGGTTACAAATACAATAAATGACGGATTGATGTGGCTCATAAATCTGATTAATTTTTTAATATGTTTTAAACTAGGTACACAATCTAAGCCATAGGAATATCACACAAAGAGAGGCCTATCTATACCTGGCAGTGGGTGAAGTCGAACTGTGGGTGACGATGATGAAGGATTTGGGATTCCTGTCCAGTTAAGGTGGATGCTCCAGGGTAGCCCGCGAAATGACTTTGACCTTGAAAAAGTAAATTCATACACCTTTATGAGCTTGGAGGGTTGTATTGATGATTTTGATGATTATAATTCTGTAACTACATACGTCTTACAGCCGCGATTCCTAGTTTAATCAACATACAACCTGACACTGACCTGCAAATTGCAAAAAACGTAAGAAAATTTGAATTTTGCGGGCCACCCTGGCGCATTCACCTTAAAGTATGTGCGATTGCATAACATCACGCCTGTTATCCCCGAAGAGATAGGCAGAGGTGTACCTAATAGTACATCCACATTTCGCTATTATATGTTTTAAGTCCCATGTAATACTTAGGGGGCGAGGCTATGGTCACCAACTGACCAACCGGGCATTATTCAGTGGCAGCTACTGAGAAATTCGACTGCAATTATTGTTACTTTTACACAAAATGTGACCAGGCTTTCAATTCAATACACAAAAAGTCCTCTTAAATGAATTCATGATCGTAATTGGGTACCGTATGTGATTCGAATTGACTCTTCACATTTGTGCGCACATTTAAACCGAACAAGCACCTGATAAAAGTGATAACACTTGTTTTTTCATTAATTAAGTACAAATGAATCACTCTGATAAATTCAATACACCATTGCATGCAATTCTCCATTGTATCTTATGTAATAACAATAATATAACAAAATCGTTTTTGTTAAAATAGTAGATTTTTGTTGCCGGATTCAATTCCCGGGTCGAGCAAAAGTGTTAGTGGGTTTTTCCATCAGTAATTTTTCAGAAGCAGCCACAGAGTCTGATTAATTAGGTACACCTCTGCCTAACCCCTTCGGGGATAAAAACGTGAAGTTATGTAAGAGAAATATTCAAGATGCCTTTCCAGTTCCCAGGCAGCCTACTACCTATCCATTAAGGCGACTACAGGAGCTAAATTAGTAACTCTAATTGTGGTGGTTCAAACTTCGTTTGAAATGCTGTTAGAATAAAGTTCTAATCAGCTTGCACTACAAAGTTGTTGTTACGTCAGTCACTGCGGGCCGAGTAGTGCGAAATGAGTGGTTTTTTGCGATTTACAAAAAATCTATTGATTGGACTAAAAAAATAAAACACTATCATGCTAATATGTTGCTTGTAGAATTATGTGCCAAAAAATCAGAATGATCGGATGTATTTGAGTATGGGTTTTACTCGTTAAATTAATTTTTTAGAGATAAGTTCGAGATTTTTTTTATAGAGTGAAATTAGTTGTATTATGTTTTCAAAACACTATCATACTAGCATATATCCTGAAGAATATCATATATTTTACTGGTTTTGTATATTGCAGTGAAACAAATGCTTTTTTGCATTATAAAACTCGCGTTTAGTACTCCTGTACAACGATCGGTTTAGCAGTTTCGGGCGTCAATAGATAACAGACAGACTGACAGACATAGTCACTTTCGCATTCATAATATTAACACAGATAGTTGCATTACGGATTTAATAATGATATAATGATTGGCACAAAAACATAGCCTTGATCTGTTTAGTTAATTATGTATCCGATTATAAACCGGTTTTCAATAGGTGCTTGTATTAATGGATATTAACTGTCTGCTGGCCTTATAATAGATTCGTTAGTGGCTGTGATCCAATTAGAAGTCATAATTTACTGTTTTGTAGCGAACTGATTTGTTTTACCAAGTTTATTCATACCCTTGATTAACTTATAAAGTTCCCTCTCGGAGACAAAGCCTAGCCTTTTCCCAACTATGTTGGGGTCGGCTTCCAGTCTAACCGGATGCAGCTGAATGCCAGTTTTATACATACACAACCCAGTTGGTGCTGGGAAATACCTCTTAGTAAGACTGAATGTCAGACTTTCGGGCCACTGACTACCTGTAACGACTGTCAAAGATCTACAAACCGCCGGGGCCGTCGCGTGCTTTCCGAAGCACATAGGTAACTCGGTATGTAATTGGTGGTCACCCATCTACGGATCAACCTAGCAAGCGCGGTTTAACCTAAAGATCGACAAGAGCGGCTGTTATGATTTAGCCACGAGCCATCTAGAGGGCCTAAATAAGTGGCAATTGAATTTTATTTTTTCTGCAACTTCCGACAGCATTTATTTACTTCATTCTTTATTTTGCTTATCATTGCAATAAAAAAAAAACTGTTCCATGGTTATTATCGCTGGATAGATTGTCACTTTGCCTAAACTCTCAGGCCTCCTCCGTGAAAAGGAGTAAGCAGTATACAAATCAAAATCTAATATCATTTATTCAAACTTGGCTGAAGATTTGCACTTTTTGAACGACAATTTATTACACAAGTCAGTCCCCAAAAGGTGCTTTTAGCTGGAAAGTAGAAGTGGCGGAACAAACTCCCCAGTAACACACAGTGTCATCTGCCACTAGTGGTGGCAGAATTCGGGGCAAATGCGACTCTACCGACGCAACCACCACCAGTGGTGGAAGATGTGACAAATAGATGCAACTGCCACCAGTGGTGGTGGACCGGGGGTGGCAGACGGGAATAAAGGGCCAGTTCACCTAGTGGATGAATAAGGGGTGTAAAAAGCCGAAAGGCACTTGTTCTGCCCGTCGCGTCATTGCGATCATTTTTTTGTTCTACACCATACCTGGGAACCTTCTAGTTACGGAGATATTGGGGGTCAAAATTCCAACTTTTTGACAAGTTTTTTTTCAAATAAGTACAAGTTTTTAATGTAAGATTTTTAGTTTAAACACTCCACAACCTCCGTACTATTCAATCCATCCATCCGCACAATGTTTTGAGTGCGTTACATTGAGTTCTACTACAAAGAAAAAACGTTTTTCAACAATATTTTTTGCGTAAAGTTACTTAATTTGATGTAAGTACAGAATGCTTGGTTGACGGCTTCGTAAAGAGGTTGATTACACCCTGTATATTTGACTCTAGAGAATTTCCCACGATATTTTCCCACACCATTTTGAAACAATAGATACCTGACCGTAAAACAGTCAACAGTGAAATTCCTTACTAACCTAATTCATTTATTACTTTCCTGGCGGCGACATAAATAGAGGGACTTCCTTTGTTTATTTTCTTTGTTACCTAGTAAAAAAACTACGTGTTTTTAGGTAGAACCGGGAAGTTTGCGAGGCTCTAGGGAACTGCTGAACTGGATGCCTTTTACATTTGTCTGTGTCCCTAAGGAGTGATGATGTCACGCGATTAAATAAATACTTAGTGGGGGACATTTTTGTCCAGTTCATTCGTTTATTTAACTTGTTTTCGCTCATTGATAAGGATTGGGAAACCCATTTGTCTTTATCAATTAAATATTAAAAACATTTTAATATTTTATCATATTATTATATTTTTTACACACGGCGGGCGACACATCAAGCCTATGGCCTCGCTTTATTTAAGTTTCCCGTACAATGAGAGATCCGCATGAACTGGTTTAGTACAGTTTGATTGGTGGTCGTGTGTACACGTCGGGGTAAGGTCTCGTTCTATTATCATATCTTAAGCGCCTTTTGCTGTTGAACCTAAGTATCTATTTTGTAGCTGGTCTACGCCTCCATCTTCTCTCACAGAACAGTGTTGGAGTATTCTCATCGATTCTCATGGAAACAGCTACAAGGATCCCTGGGCATAGATAGCGACAAAATCGCTAACTTTCGATGGCTAATAATTCACGAAAGAATTCGGTTGTCGGCTTCGTTATGGGACGGTTTACACCTTGTATGTTGTCGATAACTAAAGCAACAATTAAAAAATTATTCATAGATTTCTAATTTTTCACACTTCGTTCACGATCCACTCGAGTTACTGTTACGTATATAATAAATGGATTATACACTACTTGTATGCGTACTATTTTCTATGCGTTAATGCAATAGTAACTATCGACATAATCGCGAGTATTGGTCACGTCACTAGCGTATCCGTGTTTGGAGTTATATGAGCTAGAGTTGTATTGTAATAATAATTATTTAAGGACAACCAACAAAGCATACACCAAAAATACATGTTTAAGAACTCATGTTGAATTTTGGCAATGTTTTTAAACAATTTATTGCTGTTTTTATTGTTAAATAATATCGTCTTAGTACTCGTAAATTCAATTAATGAGCTATTGATATTTTGTAGTTATTTCTGGATCAATTCAAATAAGTTTAGATATGTTAGAAAAATACTTACTTATCATACATTATTTTGATTTGATTTGAAATAACATTATCTAAAAAATAAGACGGCAGATGTTTTAAAATATTGGTTTAGTTTACCCGTCATATTAACCTTCCCTGTGGGCTGTCCCACAGGGAAGGTTAATATGACGGGTAAAATCACCCCCTTGACGGATGCTAGTGAAGTGACGAAATCGCCAACCTCCATCTATATCCATACCCATAACCACCACAAGCTAATTAACAAAGCAAAACCGCCAATCAAGCTGCGGTTAATCAGCCACCTTTCGCATAATGAATATGGTCCAATCACCGACCTCCCACGCACCGCTTGGTCAGCGTTGACACGTTATCCCGGAGACAGAAGTGGTTAGAACTTGGAACTAGCTGACAACTTCCTACGCACATTACTTAGGTGATTGGTCGCTACATCAAAAGGAATTAGGGCCGCTTGTACACACGCGTTTTTGTGTCGTGTCAATCTAGAAAAGTCAAACTAAAACCATCCAATTCACGTTAATATAACATCGCGCCTGTGGGGAGTACAGGAAAGGCTAGATAGAGGTGTACCTAGTAGTCCACCCAAATCAAATCAAAATCAAATCATTTATTTATTTGCAAACATGGGTAGTCATTGGTACATAGATGTTTTCTTATATAATATAGTCCTCCATTTTCTACCGTCGCATAGGCATGCAAATAATATTCAATTCTAAAATCAAAGAATTGTATTGATTCATTAGAATCACAACACGAATTACAAACACAAAATGTCAGTAGTCAAAATGTATCAATAATTTCAAACGTAATGATACGTATGTCAATAAGGGCGGATTCGACCAAATGCCATGTTATATCAGAGTAACTAACCCTTGAATAATTTTACTCATTGGTTTTACTCTCAAATAACTTCGTTTGCGTTTTTCCATCACAAACGTAGAGTAGCCAATACTGTGTATTGTTACTCTTGAGTTGATGAATGAATGATGAATGATTTTGTAAACCAACTAAAATGGAAATACAATTGTATAGAAAGCGGAACGCAAGATTTTATGTCCATTTATTTTGGCCGGTTTATGTTGGAGTTAACTGACAGTGACACGAGTTGTCATACTTGTCATTAGTTGTCATAGCTAGTTGAGTGCAGTTGGGTGAGGTTATCTCTTCGAGTTTTGTATTAATTGTGTTGTTGTAATTACAAATAAATAAATAATATGACTCGTATTTTATTAATAGAATTAAGGTTGAAGAAAAAGCAATTGTTAAATGAAAAATAAAGTACCTATTTAAATGTTTAGTTGTTTAATTTTTTATTAAATAATAACCTGTCAGAATTTGGAATCATTTATAGGCCCCTGAATAAAAGATTTACTTTTTACTTATTATTTATTTTAGAGATGATTCTTTAACTATAACAAACTATGAAAATAATTAGTTATTAACATATTGCGTGCAAAATGACCAGTAGATTGCTGTGCTGATTCCATGCTCTGCATTTGACCAAGTTGTAGAGGTTCGTCCCATGGAGCTGGCAATATCATGTCTGGGTCATCAGGTGGAAGTTGTTCTCCTCGCCTGCGCAACATATTGTGAAGAACTGCTGTGGCTATAATAACAGTTAGTGCTTTTTCCAATTTTATTCGCATCCCAAGTGCCAACACTGGGAATCGTCTTTTCCATACACCATAGGATCTTTCTACAGGATTTCTCGTACGAATTTGGGATTCATTGTACAGTTGCTCAGATGGTGTCCTTGGGTTTTCTAATGGAGTCATGGTATAATTCTTCGCAGCATATCCTCCGTCCACTACTAATAATGCATTGCCATAGCGACCACTCTCAAAAAGCGCTTTTCGGACGCTATTATTAAATATAGTGCTGTCATGAGTTGATCCTGGCCATCTTGCGACTATGTCTGTTATTTCAAGATTGGCATTGCATATAGTTTGCACATTGATAGAGAAGTATCCTTTTCGGTTTCTAAATGTCTCTGCTTGTTCTCCACCTACTTCTAGTCTCAGGGGTACAAATGTGAGACGAATGTGCGTACAATCCATGGCACCAACTACTCTTGGAAAACGAGCTATTTTATAAAATTCATCTTGCTCATGTCTTATTTCTTGAGGTGTTTCAGGAAATTTGATGTACTCTCGATGTAATGCAGCTATTGCAGTACTAACTCTGTGTACAATTTTGTTTGCTGTTGGAGTACTTAGACCACAGTAGTCTCCAATACTTGTTTGTGTCCAGTTTGTTGCATAAAATCTCAAAGTAGCCAGCAACTGATTAACTGGAGATATTGAGAAATTCCTGAAAGAGAAAATAACGGTAACATTACTACTTGGTACTGGATACGTAGGAAGGATTTTTGTAATATGTCTATGCTACTGTATATAGCTTTTGGAGAAGTTACAGCTAGGTAAGTAGAAAGCTAGGTACATACCGGTTTGAAGTATATTCCTGACGGTGCTCGATTTTGGTTAAAAGACACATAGTCGCTTCTTTGGACAATCGAAACCTTATGGCAAAGTCACGGTCATCATAATTATCGAAGTAATTGTTCCTTTCTCTAATCCATCGCGGACGCCTTGGAATGTATTCTTCATCACTGTCAGAATCTTCGATCATATTTCGTAAACGTTGCATTATTAAAATATCCTTACAAATTACAAAACTAAAAGAAATTATCATGCGCTCAACTGTGAACAACAGACAATGAACTTTTTCAACAAAGCATACGAAAACAGATGGTAGAAAGCAGCGGCCGCCATTATATTACTCTGTGCTATCTTGTTTACTCGGTGATTTTTGGCGGTATAGTGATTTACTCTCGGATCTCTAATTATTCCGGGATTATGATTTGGTAAAACGAAAAGTTCTCCAACTCTAGAGTAATTAGTGATTTTATACTCAGGATAAGACTTATCCAAGTTTGGTCGAATCCGCCCTAAGAAGGATAAAAAAAATGTCAGAATAGTTACATGTTATGTCAATCATATTAATAGTTGGTCAATCAGTACAGCGATTTATCATTAAGGAAGTCGTCAATTGTGTAATAAGATTTCTCAATTAATATTTGGTTTAGAGCTCTTTTAAATTTTGTTACAGTCATATTCAAAAAAAAAAAACATTTTTTTCCAAATTTCGCCAATTTTGTTTTAACTCCCATGTAATTGGGTGCGAACGCATTGCCCATCAGCCGGGCACAAATCCGTCGTTGCTACTGAAAATTCCACTGAAAAACCCAATAACACTGCCCGACCTGAGAATCGAACTCAGGGCCTCATTCAGGCAGTCAAAAATCTGCCGGAGGGCCCTATTTGCCAATTTGCGAAGATAGATAATTAAAAAAAATACATGTTGGTGTCTGCTTCCAGTTTAGCCTGATGCAGCTGAATACCAGTATTTTTACATGGAGCGACTGCCTATCTGACTTCCACAACCTAGTTAGTACTGGGTAATACGATACCCCTTGGTAAGACTAGGAAAGACAAGGCAAAAAGAACGTGTGTGTAAAAACGGCCTATAACTGTACAAAATATACCTCTGTACCTTTTTTGACAATCACATTGAGGGTGATAAGGTTTGACCTATATGGTGCGGAGGGTAAATAAATCCCTAAAAGCGCAAATATTTGTATCGGTTTATTTTGAAAGTTGAAACCGCACCAGCGTGTTAAGTTCTTTGACATGTAGCTATCTGTAAAAAAAAAGTAATAACGACATTTTGTTTTACCCGACTAAGTACGGCCAAGCCGAAAGGAAGGGTTATGATTTTAGCAGTCAATGTTTGTAACATTTTTATGTTCTAATGTAGCGCCTAAATAATTTGAGCTGATGGATGCATTAAATAGTACAAAGGTCATGAAGGTATTCAAATTAGTATTTTTTTAACTTATGGCAACTTTGACATCCAGAACAAAAAACAATATCGCAATGACGGTGAGAGCAAGTTTTTTTACACTTATTATGTTTGTAAATATCCGTGGAATATTTTGATAATACGAATTTATTTGTTATTACTTGTATGTTGCTAACGCGTTTTATCAATCTACCAACTCCAAATCCCAATCCAATCCAACCATACATCCATTCTTCCTCCTCTCCAATAGGTATGACGACAGTATAAAAAAATTGCAAATCTATTTAGTCCGTCAGTTAGAGTATTGGAAATTAATTGACGTATTTTTATTTTTGTAAAACAATGAATATTGACAAAAGATAAAACGCATCAAAACTCGGGAGTGGGGGCTCGTGACGTCAGAACTAGCAAAAAATTATACCTAAGTGTGACGTATTGAGAATTTTAAAAGCGTCCTATTATCTTCGTCAGTACTGGTTACCGTAACAAAAGAAAAAACACGGGTCAAATATTTTTTGATAATATAAATGACGGGCTAATAAAATTTTTATTTTCGTCTCTCCTATTCTGATTCAACACCGGAATGTCTGTTGGTACCTATTAGGTACTATTTATCATCGATATGCCCTTTCTTAACAATGTTTATCATCGCAAATTCTGTTCTTATCTCTTGGTAAATATTTTTAGACGATTCTTATACATATCAGCAGTGACAGCCGAAACATATCTATACATCTTTAGATCAAAGTTCGGTCTTTGATCTGAAGATGTATCGATATGTTTTATAATCCGTATGTAAGCTATTTATAGTCCGTCTGTACTTTCTAAAAGACAGATATTGATAAAACTAGCTGTACCTGTCAGTTTCACCCGCGTTTCTAACTTTTATTTTATTTTTGTTCGGCTCCTAAGGGTTGTAACGTGTTAATAGCCTAAAATCATCTTCAAGAATAGTGCGACCAAATTCTGTTTGTTAGTATTTGGTAGCGCCATTCTTGAAGATGATTTCTCAACTTTATCACATTAGTATGCCAAGTATATACGGACCCTTCACGAAACCATCAACCAAGCATTGAAGTAGGTACATGAAATTAAATACAAAAATTATTGCTGGGAAACTTTTTACGGTAAGACTCAATGTTACGCACTCAAAACATAGTGCTGATGAAATGCATTAGATAATACTGGGCCAGGGAGGCATTTTTATATATATTTTAGTAGTTTTATTTAGTAGTATAACATTAAAAACTTCATTTATAAAAACGCTTGAAAAAGTTTGAACTTTGATCTCTGTAACTAGAAGGTTCCCAGGTATCCAGAACAAAAAAATGTTTGCAATGACGAAGAGAACAAGGGCCTGTCGGCTTCGGTAAGGGTATTTTCACACCACTTAGATTCCGTCTGTACTTTCCAGACGACAGGGGGTCTAAAATCCGGGGCTGCGGGACTATTCAAAAGAGATACCGTGGCTCCGGAACACAAAGGGCGATGAAGGAACATGGATGGGTTTTAGTCAGTAAAAGTCTGACACTCCCTCCTGCTCCGCCCAGAGCGGGAGAAGTCATTTGATGATTTCCCATCCGAAAAAAAAAAAAAAAAAAGGGGGTCTAAAATGGCCGCTTTAGCAGAATCATAACATGAATCACGTTAAAATTTAAAATTCATAAAATGGACTTTATGGTTCTGAAAAAAAAAAATCTTTAGATTTTTTTTTTGATTTTTTTATTTAAAATATGAATCACGTTAAAAAAATTAAATTCTTATATTGACTTTATGGTCTGACCATAAAGTCCATTTTAAGAATTTAAATTTATTAACGTGTTTCATATTATGATTCTGCTAAAGCGGCCATTTTAGGCCCGCAGTATTGATAAAGTAAACGATATCGTGAAGCTGTCGTGACGAATTATCGATTACCCATCTACGCAGTTACGATGCTCAGACTGAGGGGAAATATCGGATGATATGTTTATTTGATAAGATCAACAGGTATGGGAGGGGACTATCGGGAGGATCTCATTTGATATGCATTAGGTTTCGTATACATGTCACGTTTTGCGAGTGCCTTTCCGAGATTGTAAGTAGTGACGTAAGCATCTGTGACATCTCAAGAGCGGTTTGTTGGAGTGGTTCCGGCGGCCGATCTGGTTGCAATTCTCGATGGCTGAGGTTTTCTATAGCTTCCTCTATTTGTAGCCTTTTTTTTTCTGATGGGAAATCATCAAATGACTCCTCTTGCTCTGGGCGGAGCAGGAGGGAGTGTCAGACTTTTACTTACTTACTTACTAAAACCCTAAAATGTTCCTTCATCGCCCTTTGTGTTCCGGGGCCACGGTATCTCTTTCGAATAGTCCCGCAGCACCGGCAGGCATCGGCCCTTGCGGACCTCTTCCCTATTGCTGACTCTCTTTGAGGCGCGCGTGGAACACGAACGCGCCGTCGACACGGCCTGTCGTCATGAGACGGACGGCGAGCTAGTCTATTTGTGCGCTAAGGGAAACTATTGGATAGGGTTACGCAAGGAATCGTACTAGGTTGAGCTGTACGTTTAGTAGGACTCGGATGTAATGTAGCGCACTCAAAACATTGTGCCGATAAATGCATTAAATAGTACACGGGTTATGGAGCTATTTTATTTAGGTGGTATTTTTTTAACTTGTGAAAAAGTGTGAATTTTGACCTCCAATATTTCCGTAACTAGGAGAGATTCTCACTATTGGGAAACTATTGGATAGGGTAACGAAAGGAATCGTACCAGGTTAAGCTCTTCTTTAATTCCCAACCTGTCGAGTTTGGGTAAACCCACAGATTTTTTTTATTAAGTAATTACTTATATAATTAAACGTATTGAATAATGCATTTTTTGTTTAATAATTTAGAAACAACAACATCTGATGGGGATTGGGACCCATTTTGCCAAAAATCCCCACTAGGCTGAGTTTATTTAACTAGTGGGGTTTACTGGAAAACAAATAACAATCCTTACTGATAGGGATTGGTCGGTGGGGATTTCTGGAATAAATCAGATAAAGTGGGTAAACACAAGTCATACCCCAGATAAAATACGAAATACAAAAATACGAATTACCTCGAAACTCTACGTTTAGCTGATGCAATGCCATTGTACATTTTACGACACCATACATACATACATAATCTCACTCCTTATTCCCTTCGGAGTAGACAGAACGCCAGAATTTTACGACCCCCAAATTGCAAATAGGAGAATTTCGCTACATGACAAACACTACGACTCGGGACGAAAGCGGTTTCTATCTAGAAGTAACACAAAAACACACATAGGGTTTTCTACCTTTAGTACTTAATTATCCCCTTTGGAAGTCAATTTCAAAGGTTTCTTTGGAAGGTAATTTCAAAATTTCAAATTTCAATTAGATCGTTCCCATGCCAGCTACTTAATTAGTGATATCTATGCGCGCTGCAGAAGATTTGCATTCAGTAATTGACTTTTGATAATGACTCGTTTTCCTGTCCTTGTTCATTGGCTTGGCTTGATATTAACATAGGTGCAGATGGTAAGCTAATTTTAAAAAGATGGCGAAGAAAATGTGAGCAAAAAATGGCGGTAAATTAAAATAACCTAAAGTAACTAACTTAAAGTAAAAAAATGGCGTCAAAAAACTTCTCAACGCTGTCAACTGGTAACGTCCCCAAGAGACTGGCGGCGTGGCCACGTTGTTGGAAAAATGTTGAAATTATTTCTGGTTTTGCTCTACGCCCCAATAAATCCGTGACTATCATTAATTATTATTATTATTAATGACGACACACTCACACACACATTTGCCTAGCTTGACGATGACCGATATCACTGGCTGCTTATTTAAATCTAAAAACAACGATCCGATAACGAGAACCTCATATCAATCGGATAACGTTTACCCTGAATAACTGGGTAAACAAACAAGACAATTAACGCAGTCGGGTAATTTAAAGAAAAGAAGTACTTAAGCAAAACCGACGCGCGACCCGACGTGAAAGAATATTTTGATGACGTCAAAATGAGCATGCTTTGTAAACGTTCAATAAAAATGTACGTGATAACGTTGTTTTTCTTATGTTTACAAGTCAGTTTGTTCCGGCTAATCTCCGAAACGGTTGAATCCATGTGATCCATGTGTTACTGGCTCTGGCAGATAGATGATAAGGAGTAACCTAGGCTTTTATTTTTCAAAAAGAATTAATGTTCCGTCAAAAAATACCCTTGAAATTATTAACAAATTCCGATTCAACTATGTAAGTAGTATTTTTATATTCATTTCACACGGTCGAACTTCGCGGGCAACAACTAGTCTATCAAAAACTCAAATCCCCAATATCCCCGATATTGGGAATAAAAGTTTTTTTTTTAAATACATGATTTTATTATTGAATGCATCTATCTGCACAATGTATTAGTGCGTTACATTGAGTCCAACCGTAAGACGTAATTTGTCACCCCAAAAAAAAATCGTTTCTCAGCGATTATTTTGATGTACAGAATGCTTGGTTGACGGCTTCGTGAAGGGTCCGTTTACACCTTTTAATTGGGCGGCGTAGCATGTCTTCTACTTCCATATTTCTCTATTAGTCGTAATCTTAGTAGTCATCCCCTTTCTAGTCATATCATATTTATACCAAGCTAACTAACGGAAAAACCTTACTTCAGCAACTAACTGCAATGCACACCGAGCAAACTCCGGGTAACATTCTACTTACAAACAAACAAATTCACAAAACATAAGGCCTCGTTAGACCTCATTAGCTAGGTGAGTTTATAGGCAGACTGCGTTGGCACTTGGCATGAAGCCAGCCATCTGGCTGTCTAAAGGTAGGCTAATGTGCAGGTTGTGTATTAATTAATGGCGATGAATAACAATTAGGTGTAACGCCATCTTGTGTTTGACCGTGTGTGGAATATATCGATTGACCGATTGATTTTACCACAGACCCCACTGGAACAAATAAATATCGAAAGACAAAAAAACTCGTGAATTTGCGAACTCGAGTCTAATAAACAATCTGCAGTACATAATGGTGTCTTCTAATACGCTTGTCGTCTTGAAGAAATCACTTGGAAATACTTTCAGAAAGATCCATCAATCATTTGTGTTGTGAACTAAGATCAAAGACAAATATAATCCGTCGAAAATGAAGACTAATGGATAACTTGTGGTTTCGGTAAAGACAGGCAGTTCAAGTATAAATCTGTACTTAAATTCCATGATTTCAGGAGTGTATTTGAGTAAACTCTATCATAAAAAAATCAAACAACAAATCAAACAATTAAAACAACGAACAATTAAACATAAATTATTAAAATATCATATTTTAATAATTTATGTTTAATTCGTATTTTATATTGAGGGCACTGTTTAAACCGTTTTTAAAAATGGTGGGTCCTAAATTTTCAAACCGGGACATTTTTTTTACGAATTTGCCAAATAAATCTGAAATATTGTTATCTGTTCGCTTTTCTGTCAGTTGGAAAACACACATCGTTTATTAGTGTAATTTAAATCTGTGTGCGTTTATTTTTTTGTTTATTAAACTTTTTTCTCCATCTTTTCAGTCCGGTAAATACGGCGAGGGCTACATCGGGTCATCCCGGGGGGTGGCGGTGCACATACGAGCCAGAGGCGTGGGGGGAGAGAGGGACCATACCGGCTGTATGTGGCCACTGCTGTCAGCAGCCGCGCCCAACGACCCCCTGCCCACGGAGCCATGGGTCGCGGTCATTAGGAGAGGCAGCTGCAATTTTGAAATTAAGGTAAGGACACAATGTAGATTTCTCATGCATTATAAAGGGTGTATAAAACCCCTTAACGAAGCCGAAAGGCACTTGTTCTCCCCATCATTGCGATCATGTTTTTGCTAAACACTATATCTGGGAACCTTCTAGTTACTGAGATATTGGGGGTCAAAGTTCCTACTTTTTGACAAGTTTTTTTTTTTTAAATACAAGTTTTTAATGTAAGATTTTTAAACACCTCCACGACCCCCCTACTATTCAATCCATCCATCAGCACAATGTTTTGAGTGTGTTACATTGAGTTCTACCACAAAACATTATATTTCACCCCAAACAAAAGTCGTTTCCCAGCAATAATTTTTGCGTAAAGTTACTTATAGTATGCTTGGTTGACGGCTTCGTGATGAGGTTGTTTACATCCTGTATATTATGTAGACGCATTTTTGCAACATTGGTGCATTTGTTAGCATAAGGACATAATTGTAAATAAAAGCTGCTGTGACGACTGTGACCAGGGTCTCAGTTTTCATCGTCTAGTCTGGCAGTGCGTACGATAGGTTGGTAAGTAAATATAGTAGGAGTTAAATATACATGTGGTAGGATTCAATGTATCAAAATTAAAATAGTTACGAATTGGGATACTTTTTCACTTGTTTTGCACGTTTTTTGTTAAGTTGTCGAGCTGGGCCGCGGGTTAAGTTGTCGAGCCGGGGGCCACGTGGTGGCCCAATTTCCTCGGACAGTTGCCTCTAAAAACTTGGAAAAGGCATGACAAGTTCATTAAAGAGTGTAAAAGGGACTGTTATAATCAGTTTTAGTTCTTAGCAGCTAACGAAGCCGGCTTCAGTCATGCTAATGCAATTAGCTGCGATACTCGTTGGCAAAGTTCTTGCGAATCACATGCAATGCGTGGGCATATAATGCAGCAGTGTTTATACACATATTTGCTGGTAATATCACGGAAGTACTTTTGGTAAACTATTAGAGGGAAAAACGAGGCATCGCTTGCAATCTAATTTATAAATAAATATCGCTGGACATTACACACAGCGCCATCTAGTGCCACACTAAGCAACGAGGCTTGTGTCGTGGACACCAGATAGTTGATATACTACATAGATACTTTTTGTTTGTAAATACATACTTATTATACATATAAACATCCATGACTCGGAAACAAATGTCCATGTTCATCACACAAACATTTGCTCCTACCGGGATTCGAACCCGGGACCCTAAGAACGTAAGACAGCCTCACTACCGGTGCGCCATTCGGGTCGTCGTCGTCATTTTTGATTGTCAAAGTTAATCGGGAAACAAATAAAGATTAAAACTATGTAGGTATAGACCTAAAATTGAGACGGGGACCTACTGCTGATGCAAGCTTGGGTTTCTCTAATATTATTAGAGAAAGTGTTTATGTGTGATTCTAAGTACAACTGTATTTTCCTGGCGTGTTTCAGTGGGGAAATCGCCATTTTCGAAAGTGTCGGCTGTCGATGACTTAAAAACTCTCTCGTCTTAATTTGAGTACCCAAAAAGCCCTGCAAAATGTAGGTCGTTATAAAATCTATCATATTTTCTGGTAACCTTCATTTTGCGGCCGTAATACTAACAGTTCCACATTTAGGAAACCCGAGCTGAGAAGACCGACACCCTGATATCGATTATTCTTATAAAGATGGTGATTTTCTCACTGAAACGCTCGGCAAGTACAGTCGCACTTTAGACACAGACAATATGTACACTCTCAGTGTCAAGTTACTAAGGACCGTAAAGTCAATAACAAATCATACGTAGATACATTATAGATACCTACATCAGTCTAGACTAGACTAAAGGCAATACACCCTTATAAGACTGAGACGTTATAATGAACTTGTCACCAGCATACCGACCCGACTCAACTTGAATAAATACTCAAGGGAATCGGTCACAAGTTCTGTACATTGATTTTACATAGGGCTGTATATGTAGTTATGTCCTACAAAGAACATTAATAAGAAATAGCTTTTTCTTGTCTTGGTACCTAATAGTAATTATGGAAAAACCACCTCATCACGAAGCCGTCAACCAAGCATTCTGTACATCAAACTAAGTAACTTTACGTTAAAATTATTGCTTGGAGACGACTTTTTTTTTTGGGGTGAAAAATCATGTTTTGTGGTAGAACTCAATGTAACGCACTCAAAACATTGTGCTGATGGATGGATTAATTAAGAATAATACGGTGGTCGTGGAGGTGTTTAAAGTAAAAATCTTACATTAAAACGTTGTACCAATTTTAAAAAAAAACTTGTCAAAAAGTTGGAACTTGTGTTTTCCAACAGGAATTTCTTAGTAGCAGCCCCGGAATCTGAATTGTGCACTGAAGATGGCAATAGACTTGCCCAAATTCATCATCTGCGTAGCCGTTTCACAACTATGTAAGGGCCTGCTTCCAGTCCAACCGGATGCAGATGAATACCAGTATTTTACATGGAGCGACTCACAACCCCATTTACTAAGCAACACAAATTTTTGTAACATCGGACTTCCTCTTCTTACGTTATGCCAATATTTTTCTGCAGCTCTGTACAGATGGTTAAAGATTTAGACATTCTTAAACTTGCCCGTTTCGTACTCTTAAATAGACATACCTTGAGGCGACTACAGGAGCTAAATTAGCAACTCTATTTGTGGTGGTTCAAACTTCGTTTGAAATACTGTTAAAATAAAGTTCTAATCAGCTTGCACTACAAAGTGGTTGTTACGTCAGTCACTGCGGGCCGAATAGTGTGAATTGAGTGGTTTTTTGAGATTTACAAAAAATCTATTGATTGGACTACAAAAATAAAACACTATGATGCTAATATGTTGCTTGTAGAATTATTTGCCAAAAAATCAGAATGATCGCATGTATCTTAGTATGGTTTTTACTCGCTAAAAGAAATTTTTAGAGCAAAGTTTGTGATTTTTTTTCTCGAGTAAAATTAGTTGTGTAATTTTTTCAAAACACTATCATACTAGCATAATATATCCTGAAGAATATCATATATTTTTCTGGTTTTGTTTATTGCAGTGAATCATATGTTTTTTTGCATCATAAAACTCGCGTTTAGCTCCTGTAGTCTCCTTATTGCGCCAAAGCCTTTAGTTTAAACCCGAGGCACGTTACTGCTTACGCAGTACAGGTAATCCTAGGTTTAGTAGCTCAAAGCAAAGCTGTGTAAAGTCTTAGATTAAATAAAGCAATTTTCAATGTAGACTGTTAGAAAACAATCTTGATTGATTAGGTAATCAAGTTGACGCTTTCTAAATATTTAGGGATTAATTAATATGATAACGAGGATACATACATACAACGATATGAGACGTGATATAACCGGGGCTGCGGGACTATTCGAAAGAGATACCGTGGCCCCGGAACACAAAGGGCGATGAAGGAACATGGATAGGTTTTAGTCAGTAAAAGTCTGAGACTCTCTCCTGCTCCGCCCAGAGCGGGAGGAGTCATTTTATGATATCCCATCCGAAAAAAAAGACGTGATATAAGAAAATATGTAATTTACACAACATAACATCTCGCCTGTAATCCCCGAAGGGTTAGACAGAGGTGTCGCTAACAGTACACCCACATTTCGCGTTATGTTTGAAATTCAATGTAATAGGGGCGAGAATATTGACACCAACCGGGCAGGAATCCAGCCTCCGTGGCTGCTACTGAGAAATTCCTGATACCCGGGAAATGAACCCAGAACCTCATGCTTAGCAGTCGCGTTTGCTACCACGCGACCAACGAGGCAGTCAGTTATGTCATTTAATTGACATAATATTTAATAGTGACCTATCTGCCTAGCCTTTATCCAACTAGGGGTCGGGTAGGGATCTAACTTGGGGTCGACTTCAAGTCTAACCAGGATGCAGCGGAATACCAGCATATCATACAGGGTGTTAACAACCTCATCACAAAGCCGTTAACCAAGCATTCTGTACATCAAACTAAGTAACTTTACGCAAAAATTATTGCTGGGAAACGACTTTTTTTTTTGGGGTGAAAAATCATGTTTTGTGGTAAAACTCAATGTAACGCACTCAAAACATTGTGCTGATGGATGGATTGAATATGAATAATACGGGGGTCGTGGAGGTGTTTAAAGTAACTTGTATTTAAAAAAAAAAACTTGTCAAAAAGTTGGATTTTTCTCCGTATCATAATTCATTGTCACCGTATTCAATGGATATGATATTGTCCCCAAGTTAATAAAACACAAATTATTGAACTCCAATATCTTTATCCTCAGATAAACAACAAGGATTATTTGTCTGATAGTAACGATTGATCACAACTTCATAATGATAAGAGCTGATACTGACATAAATAGGACTCAATGATGTGTTGAGGCTAATATACAGGGTGACTTGGAGTCTACTGACAATCTTTTAGGAGTTAGAAGTGCTCATAAAACTTTTTACTACGTGACCAAATATGTACCAGGGAAAAGAATGGCATCTGTTTTATACAGATACTATCTGTTGCCCGTGATCTTCGTCCGCCTGAAATGATTAAGGCGGGGGTATCTGCTAAATTAGCAACTCTATTTGTGGTAGTTCAAACTTCTTTTGAAATACTGTTGGAATAAAGTTTTAATCAGCTTGCACTACAAAGTGGTTGTTACGTCAGTCACTGCGGGCCGAATAGTGCGAAATGAGTGGTTTTTATATAATTGTAGCCTAACAAATCATTGGATCAAAATGCCAATTGTACACTGTGTGAAGGAAAAAGTGACAAATATTTGTGTGAAAAATAAATACTAAAACTTTATATTTTTTGCACGTTTATATTCACTCATCAAAGAGGAGTTACATGGAGAAAATTTCTCGTTAGCAGATACCACCCCCTTTTTTTTTTTGGATGGGAAATCATCAAATGGCTTCTCCCGCTCTGGGCGGAGCAGGAGGGAGTGTCATACTTTTACTGACTAAAACCCATCCATGTTCCTTCCTCGCCCTTTGTGTTCCGGGGCCACGGTATCTCTTTCGAATAGTCCCGCAGCCCCGGCAGGCTTCGGTCCTTGTGGACCCCTTCCCTATTGCTGACTCTCTTTGAGGCGCGCGTGGAACACGAACGCGCCGTCGACACGGCCTGTCGTCATGAGACGTACGGACGGCGAGCTAGCCCATAGCTCCCCGTCCACAGGCCCGCGCCTACGGTGGCCGGAAGCCACCACGTGGCCCCCGACGCCCGGGGCGTCTCCCGCGGCGGCCGGGACGTGAGGATCTCTCCCTGTCCTGTTCCGCCACCTCCTTCGCTAGCATGACTGCTTCGCAGAAGGAGGTGACGGCGTCCCATTCCGTCTCGCTCCGGACCATGGCACGAACCAGGGCCGGGAGCGGGACCCCCTTAAGTACAAAAATACCCTTAAATGATAGACATATTATGCTATCGCGAACTTTTTTTAAGAGGATCAATTCCGTCATACACGATTGTTGCGTTACTTTAACCGTTTACGCAGTGCACGCAACGTAAGCTCTCAAAAGAAACAAATTTTCCCCGTTTTTGCAACATTTTTCATTGAAACTCCGCTCCTATTGGTCGTAGCGTGATGTTATGTAGCCTACGATAAAATAAATGGGCTATCAAAGACTAAAAGATTTTTTTTGTTCGAACCAGCAGTTCCTGACAATTATCGCGTTTAACCAAACAAACAAACTCTTTAGCTTTATAATATTGAGTATAGATACAAAACAAGGAAAGTAATGGATTTAATTTTCTTTTTCTGGAACATCGAAGTAATCAGTGTAATTGGCTTTGTCACATACGCACATAACTTCACGCCTGTAATCCCCGAAGAGTTAGGTAGAGGTGTACCTAATAGCACACCCACGTAATTGGCTTTGTCGTTCTCGTAAATCAAAAATACACTTCCTTTGGGCGAACAAAATCTTTTTCGATATTTCAGAATTGATCAGCCTGTATATCAATAAACTTTCAATATCGATAAACAGGGTTTTTTAAGGATTATTTTGGATAACGACACTTAATTAAGTCCGGTAGTAGTTATTTCTAGTAAAATTAGGTACGTACTATGGAATATTACTTTCTGTTATCAAAAATATTACATAACATGTATCAAAACCATGATTTGAAACATCATGAGGAAACCCTCGTGTCCTAGAGCCAAAATTTCGAAGAAATGTTACATCTTCCAACCCGCACGGGTCCACATGACTGTGTTATGGGTAACGCGCTCATAGAAAGAAACCCGAAAATCTTGCCTTCTTGCAAGACTTGGACTTCTAAAACTCAAACACAACATTTCTCACTGCAATCGAGTTGCATCGCAGTATCTAAATGCGTCTAAAAACCCACGTATACCGCAATAAACAGCCTGATACCGCTCATTTCTAAGATTTACTTGTTACTGAGTGAGTGTGAGTGAGTGAGGTTTACCGATAGCTAGTGGTAAAAACATTAGTTAGACATACCTACTTCGATGGCTGTGTCGATGGGACTTACAAATTGCAATTACGTTTAAAATATAGGCAGCATAGGCAGGGATTTAGTTAAAATGCTTCGTCTTTGGTGCAAAAGAAACCTGAAAAATGCCTGTTTTAAGTACCGACTAAATAAAAGATCTTTTTTGGATTTTCAACGCTAGGATAGGCGCTGAGAATTCATATTCCAACAGTTATCTAAGTAATATTTAGGCATTAATTTCGGTGTCACAAAGTTATGTAGGTACTACATAATCCCGAAGTAATAATAAGTTCACATC
The DNA here is from genome assembly GCA_963853795.1 of Xestia rhomboidea. Classification (NCBI taxonomy): domain Eukaryota; kingdom Metazoa; phylum Arthropoda; class Insecta; order Lepidoptera; family Noctuidae; genus Xestia; species Xestia rhomboidea. Next base: position 8,049,819 of record OY970770.1, on the reverse strand, counting down.
AATATTATTGTATTTTATGTAAGACCGAAGTAACTATTTTAATGTAACATAAACCTAGATGGTATTATATACAAGACCGGTCTAGCAAGTAGCATGCAATAACATAATAATATTAATTCGTCCCGGTTATCACCGGTGAAGTGAAAGGTTGTATTGTAGGAAATGCAAAGTCGTGTGACCAGTGAGCTGCCATGACACCAAGATGCAACAACATTGTACGGTGGACAAATCTACATAGAGGTTTAAAATGCGTTTCGGCATTTCTGCCGAGGTAACTTGTTCAGTCCCCTTTTTTTTTCGGATGGGAAATCATCAAATGACTTCTCCCGCTCTGGGTGGAGCAGGAGGGAGTGTCAGACTTTTACTGACTAAAACCCATCCATGTTCCTTCATCGCCCTTTGTGTTTCGAGGTCACGGTATCTCTTTCGAACAGTCCCGCAGCCCCGGCAGGCTTCGGCCCTTGCGGACCCCTTCCTTATTGCTGACACTCTTTGATGCGCGCGTGGAATACGAACGCGCCATCGACACGGCCTGTCGTCATGAGACGGACGGACAGCGAGCTAGCCCATAGCTCACTGTCCAACTTGTTCAGTACACCTGGGCGACCGTTCGGGTCTCTGCTCGAGCGAAAATAGAGAAAACGAATTATTTATTTATTTTATGAGACATAGCTAGATCGAATTTTCGCCCCCGTAAACCATCTTAGTTGCAACTTTCATCGAAATCGTTAGAGCCGTTTTCGAAAACGTGATTACAAATATTGCAATAGATCCTATAAAGAGAGATCCATAAATGTGGGCTTCGGAAACTATACCGACTAAGTTCAAATTACTAGCTAAGTATCCTTTCTTGAATTAACTCGTGAATGTAATCATTATCAACTTTTACTGCAACACTTACACCGAAATAACGAAAAAAAAACGTCTGTTCATAAAATTAAATGTTGATTAAGTAAGCAACGTTCCCGAGTTGGCCCTCAAGCTTTTCACCTCCTGGAAGGTTGCCAATGAATTTAAAGTTATTCTGTATCCCAGGCACCTGTATAGAAAGAAACATAAGTTTTATTGGTTACTTAAGGGGATGTCAACACCAAAAAGCGCGCACACTGTCTATTTGTATCGGAGTAAACGAGAGCGAGAGAGTTACTGGGCGGCCAGGTTTTAGAAGAAATAATGAATAAATATTGAAATAAAAAAAGTGTAGATTATTTGTGAAATATGACTCGTTAGCGGTTTAGGTATGAATATGTTGACTTCATCTTTTTAATTGAAGACCCAAACGTCAAAAAAATAAAGACATATTTGCAATTATTTTCTATCGAGCGGATTTCGTCCCATTATGTATCGAGTCCGTCCACGGTCGTTAAAATATGATGAATATACATAATAATAATTATATTTTGTTGATGTGCTAGAACAAATAGTTTTTCCTAAAAAAACTGCTTAAATAACATCAATTAGGTGTTGTCAGCCCCTTAATAGTTTCCGTTCTCCTTTGATTTTCTTTCCTGAAGTGAGGAACATAACTAAATTAGTTGTATGAATTTGTATTTCAGGTGCAGAATGCATGGCGTGCGAACGCAACCGCGGTTCTCATATACAACGACCGGGATACCACTCTATTGGAGAAGATGAAGTTATCTACTGACAATGGACGTAAGTATATTATAGTCTATTTCATCAAAATCTAGCGCATAAAGGTGCAGGAATGACTTTGACCTTGAAAAAGTAAACTCCTACACCTTTATGAGCTTGGAGGGTTGTATTGATGATTTTGATGATTATAATTCTATAACTACATTCGTGGTACAACCGCGAATCAAATTTTAATCAACATACAACCTGACACTGACCTGGAAATTGCAAAAAATGTAAGAAAATTTGAATTTCGCGGGCTAACCTGGAGCATCCACCTTAACAACAAAAGAAACTACCCGGAAGGGAGAAATATCAAGCATTCAACGGTAATGTTGAAGGAGCTTTAAGAATGCTTTCATAAAATTCTCAGAGAACAATAAATACTTCATTATGACTCGATAAGTTAAATGTATTAATTAATAATCCTTGCGTTATCTTACAAATGACAATGCGGAAGAATACACGAAACAGTACGACCAGCATATCTTGAGAGGCGGCGAAATTAGGAACTAATTTTAAACGCACTCATTTTAACCGTCTTTTTGCTCGCTCAAGCAGACAACGCCGCAATTAAAATACACTGGACACACTACGATAGTCGTTATCATAAATTTCGTACGATCAGTACATTTCTCAAGGAGAACATGGTTTAAAGGCGTATATTGTAGACTTGTTATTTATTGCACGGCACAATAACGCCTGCTTGTCATAAATCCGTACCCTTTCACGTTCTCTTCCTTGTGTGACGACAATGGTATTAAATCTGTTGAGAATGTCTGCGAGGATGTTTATGGTGTAGTGGTAATTACAATGTAGTGCTAGTGTCATACTTCAAGCTTTTAAATAAGCAACTCGTCCGCATGTTCACTACATAGTATAAAACAAAGTCGCTTTCTCTGTCCCTATATCCCTATGTATGCTTAAATCTTTAAAACTGCGCAACGGATTTTGATGCGGTTTTTTAAATAGATAGAGTGATTCAAGAGGAAGGTTTTAGTATATAATTTGTAGGCGGGCGAAGCGAAGCTTAAAACATCTCGACTATAGCGAGCTTTCAGTGATAGAATTTCTGTAATCTGTTCAGTATTTTCGTGTGAATGTTGTGCGAGTTGTTTCTAATTTTTTAGTTTAGATAGACTTGTTTTTTTTTACCCATCTGAAATTGTCTCCTCCTGTTATTTAGAACTAGAAAATACTTGAGATTTTCATCCCTTTAAAGTCTCTTTAATAGGCACTTAGGCAGTAGCTGGAAATCTAAAAATAAACTTGAATTCAGGGGTCCCTCTCTTCTTGAAAATATTTTAACTAAGTAAATAAGTCTGTAGGAGTTTTCATGAATTAATCGAAAGGCGTAGAACCAATTGATAAACGCCAACGCTTTGACCTTATTTACCCCAGTCTTCTAATAAGACGAACTGCGGATATTTTTAAACACTATTTACCTCTTTAAAATAAACACCAGTGTTCATAATGAGGGATTTTCTTTTTCAAACTTTTTCCTAGTCGCTGGATAGATGGCGCTGAACTTGGTAAGTTACTGCAAGGAACGGAACGTCACATTATTTCACTTGGATGTAATGGTTATATTCGGAAGCATAAGCAAACGAAAGCGTCAGTCACCGAGCGTATGTGACGTGACGCAATGTTTTTTTTTCCAAGCGTTATGGCTTTGGCACCTAGTAACGTAGTCAGTTCAACGTCATCTACCGAGTTCTTGGAAACTATTTTCTTTTTAAATACTCTAAAAAAACCTCTCATTAAGAATCACAGCAACCCGAAGTCTGGATGTGTGTCCGTTTGTTGGCAATAGGCCCCTTACATGGGAGTTTGAAACATAAATCAAAATGTAAGTGTTCATCTGTGCCTAATCCTTCAGAAAAACAGGCGTTTTTTGTCTAAACTTATATTAGTTGACTGGCCAAGTCGCCACAACACTAAAAGTTCTATAATTATATACGTGCAGCTGTCCCCCGGTGCAATAACTCGTACAAATTGTTCGCCAGACAACAAGACAATTGAAGCACGCCCTTTGTGTGAAATTATTCAATGGCCACACGTGGCTTTAATAAGTCATTTGGTCTATCATTATTCTGTTTTGGAATCGTTAAAGAATATAATTTTGTTGCCTAAGCTAGGCAAACTCATCTACAGATACAAAATCTTCATCATCTTCCGGCCCTTGTCCCATTCTACTTGGGGTCGGCGCAAAACATTTTCATCTTCCATTCTCATTTACTCATTTATTATTTACTCCTTTCTCTTTCATATCATTTCTCATATAATCCACACATATTTTCTTTGACCGCCCTCTGCCTCTGCATCCATCAACATTACGGATACAAAATCTTCATAAATGAAATATTGCTTCATAAGCCAGCTTGTCATCATATTCATTGGTGGCCTTGTTTCATCCTCTACCTATTTTGCTATGCTTTACTAGGCTTCGCGATTCTTAACCAGGCCTTATCCGCGATCCTTTAAATGGCATGCACTCATCTGACAGTTGGTCTGCTATCAGTTCTGCTACTGTCCCTCAGGCAGTCATTGAGGGCTGGACGAAAGATAAAATCTATCAGCAGACCACGCATGATATTACCTTTCCCACCATCCGTAATTTCTACAAAATCCTGCTTCTCCAGATTACCAATTATTCTAGAAAATTCATGAGAACCAGTATTATCTGTTACTTGACCATATAAAATATCAAAAACATTGCGAGACTCGGTTCACCAGTACCTACTGCTACAGTTATGGCATACAAGGCCGACCGGTCAGTCCCGTCGTATTGTTCACTCGCACACCTAATAGGACAATGAATTACGATCATTATCATATTATTTTAATACCTCTAGGTATATATAGATAGAAGGTACTTGTTGGAAGGGCTGGCATCTGAATAGCTTACACTGGATAAGTCGTTTGACCTCCAAAGCGCACTCAAGCGTACTTTAGCGCAGTCAAGTTTAGATGTTTAAGTTTTAAGTGCGCTTGAGCTTCGGGGATCACCACATAAAAGATGGATGGACTGGTTAAAAGATGATACGGTTAGAAGGGCGAAATAATAGAGACATATGGAAGAAGAAGACGTGCTGCGCCGGCCCAAATTAAAATTGGGATAAGGGCAGAGAATTATGTCTGTTTTGGATTTCGTGTGCTTTGGTTAGCCATTCGAAGCACATCTACTGTCTCCGTATTTGTAAGCAAGCGAAACAGTTTTTTCTGAAATTCATGCTTATACTCGTGCCTGTTATTCACGGGGTTGCGATCCTGACATATTCCTTTGCGTCGCCCACGTTCATATATTTTGTCATACACGCGCGCCTTTCGAGTGTCCCACCCACCTGACCTTTTTGAAGGACTTCACAGTAATAATATGTATTGTGTATATACTTTAAAGTGTATGTCCAAAAATAGAAGCAAAGTAATTAATTTATTCATTCTGTTTATTCAAAAAGGAGTCCAATAAAAATACACAGAAATATAATTGCAACGTGAATAAAAATGTATATTCGGTACTTTACAAAGATCATTAATAGGGTTTTCTAAACTTAGAATAACGTAAATTAATTTCAAACGGAGTATCCCATCTCGTTGAAATGCACAATTGCTCTTAAAAACGTATGTTCTTTATGCAGTGCGTCCCAAAATTTCATTCTTTCGTGGAATGGGTTCCTTCCCTTCGTGAGTTCAGATCCTATGCTGAGGTAGTTCAGCCTCTCTTTATTTTCTACAGGGTCCCAGGTTATTGATAACAATGGGTCATCGTCATCTGGAGTGGGATTTCTGAAAAAAAAAAAAAACGTTAAAATTTGATATATTTGCGAAGTCAGCACCTTTATTGATGATTCCATGATCGCTACTTAAACTTACCCAGTTTTAGCAAAATTCGTCCACATTTTGATAACTCTTCTTCTAGTTTTTACTGAATCTCGACTACCTTTGCATACTTCTGGCATTTTTATTCGAAACAAGAATGATAGTTCTGCACAATGTCCAGTCGAGTTCAAGAAGTTTAACTTCTTCGGCACTGCCCATTCTCCGGCGTAGTTGAGGATATAGTAGTATATCGGACAGCCAGCCGTACATAGCAGTCTCACTGTTTTATTGACATAATATAAAAAATAGTAATCACTTATTAGTTGTAAGTACTGTGTCCTTGTATCTGCCCTCAAATGTTCTTCGCCGTCCAAGTAAAACTTCAATAGCTGATGTCCTATACTTTCTGATAGTTTATCTTTCCTTGCCAGCTCTCTTGGCACAAGCAGCCTGACATTTTCGTTATACTTTTCGAAATTAGAATAGAAATTCTCTACCACATGTTGTAATACAGCTCCTTCTATGTTATTGCTGCCAATAATACACGGCACTTTATTAAAATTACCAGATTTTAGCAATAGAAGCGGGCTTTTTGTGAGAAATGCAGCTTGTCCTTCGAGGTCAACTTCGATGCATGGCTTGAACACAGCATCGATCAGATCACTGTCAGCTCCTTCACCAGATTCTATCTTAAAGTTTTGAAAGGCTATGGTAATATCCATCGCAGGAATAGACCGTAGCTCTTCAACTATTTCCTCTTTACATGTTTTCTCGATACCTAGTAACTTTGCCAGTTCTATTACGGCTAGTGAAGGATTCTTAGCCAAAGACCAATTATTCAATACACTGGCGCTTTGTATAATCGCTTTGTGAAAAAGTCCTGTCGCCATAGGTGATAACATCATAAAATTGACAATAGATCCACCTGATGAGCTTCCAAAAATTGTGACATTATTTGGATCTCCTCCAAAGGCGCTTATGTTTCTTTTGACCCATTTCAGAGCCATAACTATGTCTTTAAGTCCGCAATTTCCTGGTGCTGCGTAGTCATTTATGGAAAGGTAGCCGAAAGGTCCCGTTCTGGAGCCGCATCTCACGAATACGATATTCTGGTCATTGATCAAAGTTGCATCGAAGAGGTGATCCATGCCGCAAGCGTAGCCGATCCCTCCAATCCAAAACATAACGGGTATAGGTTTATCAGGCTTAAGGCTTGGTGTGGAAAGTTCTATGTATAGACAGTCTTCAGACCCGGAGGTTATGTCAGACACTGATCGACAAATCGGAATCGGGGCATCTTGAGTACAGTCCTTTACTTCTTTCCACGGCTGAATTGGAGCTGGTGGCTGAAAAAGAAATGGCGTTTAAGTTTATTTACTCCTGAAATTGTTTGAGTTTCATATTTGCATTTTTTTTTGTGAAATTGATAAATAATATATTAAAATCTCCTTTGTAACTTACCAAGAATCTTAATTTGCCTACTGGCGGTTTAGCATACGGTATACTTTTAAACTTGTAACAAGTACCTTCATCAGTTTTCTCAGAATATCCGCAAACGGGACCATCTTTTGTTTCTACTATGTGTTTTGCATCCTCTGGTATTGCCGCCATTTTTATTTCATCCCTGAAAAAAAAATCAAATCAATTTAGGAAATCTTACAGGTAGTCAGTGACCCAAAAAGTCTGACAACCAGTCTTACCAAGAGGTATCGTATTACCCAGTTAGTCAGTCGCTGCCGGCTGCCGGGGCTGCGGGACTCCGGGGCTGCGGGACTATTCGAAAGAGATACTGTGGCCCCGGAACATAAAGGGCGATGAAGGAACATGGATGGGTTTTAGTCAGTAAAAGTCTGACACTCCCTCCTGCTCCGCCCAGAGCGGAAGGAGTCATATGATGATTGCCCATCCGAAAAAAAAAAAGCAGTCGCTTCATGTAAAATACTGGTATTCAGCTGCATCTGTTTAGACTGGAAGCCGAGCCGAGCCGAGCTTTTAAATCCGACGTGCAGGTATATTTTGTTATTCATCTTTTTAGGTAACTATTTTATCTAGTTAGTGAAAAAAACATAAATATAGTCACCGCGAACACGATTCGAATCCAGTTTGGTGGTATTCGTAATATTACTAAAAAATACATACACTGCGTTCTATTTTTAAACGTGTTGGTTGTTAGTTTTGATTGGCTTTCCTGTTTGAAGTTTTGACGACGAACTTTGGCTTTTAACTTTTCGTTTACTTAAATATGAATGTTCGCATTAATAGCCCTCTATCATATAAATCATGATCTGTCGAATGACCAATTTGGTCGTGACGCCATTGTTTAACTATTGTGTCTACTTCGTGGACAGATCATGGGTTAACTAGTAAATTTTAGAAGAATTAACCGCTTGTCTGTAGGGGTGTGCTGTGTAATAGCTTGTTGGCTGTCAGCAGTGGGACGGTATGGGATGGACCAAAAAGGATATGTTTGGGGGATACTAACTAAATGAACTAATAGCACGATGAAATCGATTTTTAACTGAAGTAAATTATTGTGCAGACATGTCTATTTTAATCACGCTAAGAATAACATCCCAGCAGGAAAATCATTAAACGACGTTGTAGGAAAATAATACACCCAGTCAAGGCAATTGACATAAGACAAACACCATACCTAATTATATTTGTTGAACAAAAACTTACGCGATTGAACAAGAAGTTTCTAGATTGTTTACAACCCGTAATTATTTATTAATTGTCCTATTAAGACACACTTTATTGTACTATAGTATTATTACACGTTAAAAATAGGATTCAATAAAAAAATGAACTACGGACGTCAGATCAGTGTGAACACACAAACAAACTAACTCGTATTCATGACTGGACATAATAGCCTTGATATTGCTTGTTGTTAGGCTTTGGTAGTCATAGAAAGGTCAATGTTGCCAGCTTTAGGTAGAGCCGCTCATGTTTTTGATTAGGACATCCATTACGATACAAAAAAGGAGATCGATTTTCGTTTTTTTTTTATTTATGCATGAATGATTCAGTTTTTGTTTTACGAATGTTGTCTACCGGTCATTTGCAGTTTATAACGGCGCTGAATGTCAATGTCACATTTGAATTTGGAATATGTTGATACTTTTTTTTCCGTCTGCTTTTTATCTGATAAGTAATAATGCTTCGATTGACTCATCATGTGTGAGAAGTAAGGTGCGGCTGCACTTATATTTCGAGGATAGAAAAAGTTTTGACATGGTATTTCTCGATTGGTCAAATGGAGTACCTATTCTGAAACGACTTGATGATGACTTTAATGATTATAAACGTGTTACGGTCGCGAATCATTTTTTGATTAACGTTCGACCAGACTGACCTGCAAATTACTAAAAACTCAAGAAAATTTGAATTTAGCGGAATGCCTTGGCGCTTCCCCATTAAATGCTCTTCAATTCTCTCAGGCCAAACCTATTTATTCTATTGCCAAACTAAGATCATTTTCAAGATATTTTCTTGTTTAAAACGACGCGCGACGTCATTAAAACATAAATAGGTTGTACTTGTAAAAGAGGATGTTTAGTCTGATGGTGTAATTAGCGGAATGTTGTCGTAATTACTAATTAGTTTCTCAAAGACTTTAATTAAACTCGCTTTGACTTGTTCGCCTTCTTATGTTGAGGATATTAACGCCAGTATTCACGTGTCTTGTAATTTTACACGTTTTACACTAAAGACTAGAAGTTAGAAGTTTCTTAATGCGTTTACATGTTCTTCTTGGGAATCGTATTAATTCTGTAACGGTTTATTCGGTAATCGCTCAACCACTGCGCCAGCCGAAGTCCTGCATGTTTTTTTTTTTTGCTGCGTGGACTTAATCGGAATGAACGCCGCCATCTTATTTTTTCTTTCGAAAAATAAATTTCCGCGGACTACTTCACAAATGTTTACCAACAGCGCCATCCTGACAATGTCATTCACAAAGAGACCACGCAGCACTGTAAAATCATCCACTCACTCAATTTAAGACGTCACTCACTCAAATAATATGATAAATAACTTCTTCTTCCGTGTCGATGGCAACCTAAATCGTGTCGGCCCATAACTGGCCCTTAGCTTGGGTTTCGCCTTCAGTAGCGTCCATCAGTTCCTGTAATGAACAAACAACAGGATTAGTGCTTCATCGTTTGTGTTTGTGGAACAGCACCACATTCACACTACACTCCACAGTCCACTAACTAGTAACTGACGAAATAATATGGATGTATAGGTTAGCTACATCTCTGCCAACCCTACAGGGATTACAGGCGTCATGTTATGTTATGTCACTCAACTAATCGCCTGCACATTCCCTTATTCAACACCTAAACGGCTTAAAATCTATTTTTACTTGTATAATTGTATAATCTGCCTGACTTGCCTTCGCCTTGACTGCGAAACCTGACTTGATCACATTAGACGCATTACTGCACATGTTATGACTAAGTCCAGCTTGGCTGACTGTATGGACTGGCTGTAAGCTTATTCTGAAACGTAGATATTATGTACTATCAAGATCACCACTAAGCTAATATTTGCTTGCACTTACAACATAGAAACGCTCTCTAGCCCCGCCCCGTTGTCTTTGTATAAAAATAATGAATGAAAAGCTACCGATCGGCCGAGCGCACTGACGACGCACGCCAAACGAGAGTTATTGTTATTTTGCGCGCCAAAGTTGACGCTTTCCTAATAGGTCTAAACTTTAAGGGGGCGTGGCTCGGCGCCTCCGCATGATTTAAGTGAAAAAAAATTAACTCATCAGGCGGAAAAGACCACGACTGTACTTGCAGTATGAGAAGATGCGCCTGCATTATTATTGCAGTCAAATTCTATCTATTTATCCCGTTTTATCCCACTGCTAGGAAAAGTGGGATCCTCTTCCACGCTTAAAATAAACATAACTCCTATAATTCTAGAAGGGTCAGGCAGAGGTGTACTTAATATTACATCCACTTTTCGCCAGTTACGTAAGTTCCATGTTATAGGGAGCGACCCTATAGCTATCAACCGGGCAGAAATCCAGACTCCGTGGCTGCTACTGAGAAAGTTCTGATAGAAAAACCCAATTACACTTTGCCCTACCTGGGAATCGAACCCAGGAGGAACTCATACTCAGCAGTAAAATCTTAAAGTAAAAAACAGTAACTAAAGCAACCATGTGTAAAAAAACTATCAAACAGGAGAAGTTCCATGATTGGTCGGAATCAGTAAATGAGTGACTTATGTACATAATATATTATCTTAATTGTGCAGTCAGAGAAATTAATTAGTTATTTGACATACTATTTACGTCAATATAATGGCCGCAATATAGATTCGACTTTGTATGGCATTATCAACAAAATTATCAAAATTCCTCTGCATAGGCTTAAACAAAGTTGGAACTTTTTACTGATTGCTCGACAGCTATAAGACACGGTTATTGTCTTAAGTTGTCTCTAATACTAAGTCATTTTATATAATTATGTTTGTAATTGGAATTTGAACCTTTACACACCCAAAACTTGAGCAAAAAGATTTCGGTTCCTCTTCTCGAAACACTGCAAAAGTAAGTATGTTGATGAGTAATAGGGTTACTGCAAGGACACAAAGCTTGCCGATTTCGCGTCGATAAGTGGACTGCCTCGTTGTCCGCAAGTGCGACTGTTGAGCATTAAGTCCTGGGTTCGATTCTGGGGTCGGGAAAAGAGTAATGGGATGTTTTCATCATGAATTTCTCAGTAGCAGCCACGGCTATGGATTTGGCTATTACATGGAACTAAAAATGAACTGGCGAAATGTGGGAATACAGATAACCCTACGGAGATTACAGGCGTGATATTATGTTAAGTATAGTCTCTCCCAAATAGGATAAAAACTAGCGAATTATGTGAGCTAACAAATCTGACGATAACATCTTCAGATAAATCCTACTATTATGACTACCATTTCTGACAAGACTTAAGGTATGATTCCGAACCACGCTGCATGCAGCAGTGCTGTCGCGGCACTACTGGTCCCCAATTCCCCATACAATCTCTATAAACTTATATGAGATTACATTCCGAGCTAGGCAGCAATGTCGCGGCAGCAATGTAGCGGCAGCACTGCTGCGCGTCAGTGTCACCCTACCGCCGCGATAGATCAGTAGTGACGCGGCTGCCGTCGCAGCAAGAGTACCTATGTGAATGTTGACAAGTAAATTGACAACAAAAGGATGAATGTCTCTAATTCAGAAGAGGAACAGAGCGACACTGCGCACCGCCTTGCTCGCAATCAGCGCGGCAGGCAGCACTGCTGGGCAGCACCTTAGTGGCAGCACTGCGGCAACAGCACCGCTGCTTGTTGCCGAGTTCGGAATCACACCTTTACGCACGCGCACGTTGCGCACTATTGGATGGGCGTTACACAATGGATTCCAAACAATAGGGTTTTAAGCAGAAATTATGATGACAGTCCCTGGGATTATCTTGGAGAAGCGTCACTGTTTCTATGCAGTAGTTAATCTCAGATTACATCAGGCGTATGATGAAATATTGTCATAAGGTGATCTTGAACATAGCCTGCTAAACTCGTCACCTAACATTATACAGGTGTACCATTACATACTCAATTTGGAATAAAAATAAATAGTGTTTTATTGCAGGCAAAAATACAATTGAAACAGATAAAATAGTAAAGAAATCATTAATAGTCATAAAAATATCATTCAACTCATTAAAAAGCACATACTTATTTATATCTAGATTTAAGACTTACTTAGTTGTAAGCGCAGTATTAAAGGCATTCAGTGAATCCCATTGCAGCATATAGGTTCCACTAGTGGCAGTTCTATAATGCAGACTGTGTACTCGGCACAGCACAAGCCTTGAACGGACAGTCCGCTCTCACCGTTCTGACTGACGTGAATGAGCTTCTGTTATAGTTTTTGTTAATACAAGAGTAAAAGAGAACTGAAAAAGCTTATCGAACATTAGATTGTTTGTTAACCAGTTTACCAGGATCTTGCTTGGCCTTAAATCGGCGGTCACATGTATTCTGTATTTTGAATTTCTCATTCTGTGCACGATGTTTTCTGTGGTATGGTTAAGCAGGCAGTCAGTCCCACTCCCATATTACCAACCTTTTATAGTATGACCACTTTAAACTGTGCAGTTCAAGGTGGCGTTGCTTGTCACGAAAATTTGAAAACTTGGTACATTTATTTTAGTTCTGTGTTTTCCCGCCTGCACAGATATGTTGGTTGAAGTATACCTCTTACCACATCATGAACTATTCCAACAACCTCAATGTTCTACTGCTCATCACAACCTAAACCCGTTCTCTTTGTGTTACAGGTAACATAAGCGCAGTGTTCACATACAAGTGGAAGGGCGAAGAGATCGCGCGTCTGGTGGACAACGGCACCAGGGTCATGATCGGTGTCATCAAGGGGAGGACTTTCGCTCACGTCAGCAACAACATTAACAAGTACGTAACCTTTAACTGCTTTGCAGTTTGGCGGGGGTAATTATGTACCATGCAAACAATATTATCGTGAATACACACTTTTTAATTTTTAATTTTCTTTTTTCATTTCATTTAGTACATGCACTCTAGAAAGAAGGGTTCTTCAGAAAGGAAAGTGTACATCTATAGTTCTTGATTTGAGTAGGGAGTATAGTTGTCGGTGCCAGTTAAGATGAGAATAGCGGTCATTGCCCTTTCCCTAATATCTCTTCGTACGAACCAAAACAAAAATAAAACATGTATCGTTTTTCATTACAAAACATGTTGAAGATCACGATAGATGACGATTCCAGACTTGAACAGGCTTATTTTTGGTTTTCAAAGTATTAAGAAGTTTAATAAATGTAGGTGGGTCAATGACCGCAATTCTCATCTTAACTGGCACCAACTATAGAAGATTTGAGCATCTTGAGCTTTTGATATCTAATATTTCTTCGGTTTTTAGATGACTGTCTCTTTAGACTTGAGAACGGATACCACAGGGAGGTCTGTGCCCACAGAGGTAAACATGCTTAATGCTACGTCTTCTCTGAAACATTATCCATCTTGTGATCTTAGGATAGTTTCAATACTTTCAAATGTTACATCAACTCTGCGAAATTATTAAAAGGTTGATAAACCTAACCCCATAACTCACTACTCCTACATTAACCAAGTGTCTATTCATTCTGCAATAAATACTAGCACTACTAATAAACTATCCATAATCATTCATCCGGGTTTCACATGCCACACGGAAAAGAATAGAACTAAAATTCAAAATGTACTGAATTTGACATAACTTTGACGTCTTCCGCAACGAGCAGCGCTGCCCCAAAATGTCAAGTCAATCTGGGGGTCTAAAATAGCCGCTTTAGCAGAATCCTAATATGATTCACCTTAAAAAATTAAAATTCTTAAAATGGACCCTAAAGTTATGAAAATAAAGTCCATTTTAAGAATTTTAAATTTTTAACGTGATTCATTTATGATTCTGCTAAAGCGGCCATTTTAGACCCCCTGGTCAGTTGTAAATGCATTTCGTATGCAGAATGCATGTGACACATTCCAAAATAAAGAAACAATAAATCATTGTTCAATGCACTTAAACTTAATTAACAGATTATTAATAATTATTATTTCACTATCGAACACTAGAAGTACATGTCCTTCTTAAGTATTGTTGTTTGCATGTCACATGCAACTATGATTATGCAATCTTGTCTACTGCGGTTGTTTTTCTACAATACATTTATGTACTAGTAATAAATTTACTTACGTAATGTTAATGAGCAAAAAAATACCCGTAATTGTAATAAAATGTAAAAAATACATTAAGTTATAAATTATAATTTTTTGCAAATAAAAAAACCTTTAAAAAACTATAATAAATCATCGTGAGAAAGATTCCATTAGACCAAATATTAAGGCCTTTTTTTCTGATGGGAAATCATCAAATGACCCCCCTCCCGCTCTGGGCGGAGCGGAAGGGAGTGTCGGACTTTTACTGACTAAAACCCATCCATGTTCCTTCATCGCCCTTTGTGTTCCGGGGCCGCGGTATCTCTTTCGAATAGTCCCGCAGCCCCAGCAGGCATCTGCCCTTGCGGACCCCTTCCTTTTGCTGACTCTTTTGGTTGTCTTAGGGGCACCGACACTTTTGAGGCATTTCATGATGACAGCCTACCTTGTATGGGTCGTGGGGTTTTGGGATCGGGACTGCGGTCCCGGATTCTCCCTAAGTAATTTTGAGTGGTATTTTGGGACCACAAATAAAATAAACAAAGATATGTTTTGGGAAAGCACGGTCAACCAAACAATTTAGAAGTTATACAAATAAAAGTATTTTTATAAAACGTTAAATAGCAAATAGCAACTAACAAATCCGTGCATTATTCCAGAACGTCTGTGCTGTTCGTTTCGATATCCTTCATCGTGCTGATGGTGATATCTCTCGCCTGGCTGGTCTTCTACTACATACAACGCTTCAGATACATACACGCCAAAGACAGACTCTCTGTAAGTATATTAGTCTAACTCGCAGAAAGCTAGGATACCATCTCAATGTGTATATGGTCTCCAGCAGAGTTATTACGTATCTTTCTGATATCCAGTGACTAATATCAAGCTTCGGTTGTACACCGAACTTTGATAACAACCGTGAATGTCATAATATTGGTATCACGTATTACACTGAATGGATATCACTTTACGGTGACTAACAGGGTCATACATAATACCAAACTAACCTTTTGACCGTTAATTGATGGACACTGAGCCCAGTTACTATCATTTCGAGCTGTCAACAGAGATACGTAATAGCCCTTCTAGTCGGTCACATGGCTTGGTTGCGTTAAGTTTCCTTTAAAGCAGGACTTCCCAACCAGTGGGGTGCGCCTCCCTAGGGGGGCGCGGCACGCGGCAGGCACCACTATGGCACATGACCAGAAAAAGTTCTGAAACAATTTCTAGAAATTAAGGCCGATTAGGCTATGAAAGATGACTTCCATCTCTTGACATTTTTGGATCAAACGATTCCTTGTGGCCACTTTAACTTGTTCCGTTTTCCTCGACATAGGTACTTTTGTTTGACAGGTTTTATGTCACAAGAAAAATGGGGGGAACGTGCTATTAATTATAGTCTGGGGAGGCCCGACACAAAAGAGGTTGGGAAAGCATTCTCGTGTCTTGTATTTTCGTATAAAAACAATAATGATGTGATTTTGAAAAAAATGAAAAAAAAACGAATGAAATGAAAAAGCGTTTATTCGTGGTGACTTTGTATTACAAAAAAAAAACTGTTACTTCTGCCAAACTGTAGAGCAGTTTGTTGGCAGATGGTGACATTGTGAAACTAAGGAAAGACTCGAGGAAACTAGGCTTTCAAAATTTCTAATTTAACATTTACTTGTGACATTATTGTTAGCACAAACGCACCAACACTTCGAGATTGACGTTCTCTTATATCTGCACTATTGAAAATACTAAAACGAAGGTACGGTGAGCAGCAAATGTTAATTTATTTACCACTTCATTTTTTGAAACCGTTAGAAAAAATATTAAATAAAATCCTCAGACGAATAAATTAAGTATAGACAAGACAAAACGCTCATTGAATACAAGTGAGGAACATTATAAGAAGACAATTCGGCCATACGAATACGGCCGCAGGGGTGAGACAGTTAGAACAGGCACAACTTCAGTGAAGAAAGAGTCGCCATCTACTTTACTTAATCGATAGATGTCTCTGTGATCCCAACTTTGATGAAAGTTAAAGAATTAAGTTCTTAATTTAGTTGACTCTATTTTTCTACAGAAAAATTATTGTTAAATTTTTATCAAAATTATTATATTTTTTTATTTCCTATATGTCCAATATTATCAATTTTAACCTTGTTACGGAAATCCTTATTGTATAATATATTCTGGCAAGACTGGCAACATCACATTATGGACGCCGTAACTTGCGGCTGCGCCTGCGCTTGCTTGTGTTTCGTTTCGTGTGTCCATTTTGTTTTGTGTTTCGCTTTCGTTTGTCCAACTGTCCATTTTGTGTTTCGTTTGTAAAACTAAATAGTGCATTACTGTGTAACTGCTAATTGTGCGATTTGCGAATATAAGATACATTTAATGAATTACAATCATTAAAATTTAATAATTGAAGGAGCTATTATTAATATTTTATGGATCTTGATTCATTAAGTAACCAAGCCATCAGTATATTCGCGAATTAAATTTGAAACCTTACAAAATTACACTATAGTGACATTGTAGTGTTGTGTGCTACAAAAACAAGTCATGTATTCAAAACAACTCTTCCTTTATTGGTATTACATTTGTAATAATAATGTACGTGATGTAGACGTAAGTTACCGATTTTCTGTACAATTTAAACAAAATTGCAAAATATTTTTCGTAATTTCTCGGAACACGAATTTTAGACGCCTTTTGTGTCAGTGTTGAATATTATCACAGAGGATCAATATTATCTTTTGCTTTTCCCAAAAATATGGGAAGTTGTGATTTTTTAGGTTGCGAGTTCGCCTAACAGTGGCGCCACTTTGTGGTGGTCTCGCGCGATTACGGCGCGTCCGCACGTGTGATTAAAATGACTATCTCATCATCATAAAGTATAAAATGAAACAATGCCAAAGAATTCTAACAATACCATGAATCATCTATAGCCTAAACAAATATTGTCACTTAAATCTTCCGTGGTTATTATTAGTTTGTTTGTTTTTTTTTGTACCCTCTAAGTTCGTGTAACGTGATGGAATGACTTTTTCATAAAATAGTAATAGTAGGGTTTTAATGATGATTTAAATGATTATAATTTTGTAATTACATACGTGTTACGACCGCGAATCCTATTTTTAATCAACATGCACATACACTGACTGACACTGACCTGCAATTTTGCAAAGTAGACCTATACCTTTCTGAAACATGCTGTATATTGTCAAAATGTTATTGTTACTAAGACAATTTTATTTTTATTTTCAGAAACGTCTATGCTGTGCAGCCAAGAAGGCGTTATCCAAAATACCTGTTAAGAGTTTAAAGACTGAAGATAGGGTAAGTAACGACTATCAAAATTTACGCTTATAGGTAATTAGGTACATCTTTTTTCTACCAATTCATGTAAGGATTCAGTAAAACTGTTAGCTGTTAGGGACAGATTTTGTTGATGACCACCGCGCCATCTATCCAACACGGCAGTAACATGTAACGCGGGAGGCGGGACGGGACGAGCGGCGCGCGCGCTTCTCTTCAGTGTGACCATTTGTGGCAGATTTCTGCCATTTTGGCAGATTTGGATCGAAAATTTAAGCTATGCCACATATTATGCTGACGATTTACAAATGTGGCAGATTTTGGCAGATTTCAAAGGTTTTAATGAAAATCATGCTAATTTTAAATTACATTACATTATACATAAGTAATAAAAATTTAAATAAGGTAAATGTAAAAATATTTAGTAGAAAATTATTTCACAATCTGGCAACCTATGCCTTTGTTTGATACCCAGCCCAGATTACACGGAGATTCCCCGCTTGATCTGTTCATACATAGGTATTGTCATTTGATTGCGGGCTGTAAGTGGTAAGTCATAGGGTTCATATTCTTATAACCTTTCTTGATTGAGTTTTCAATCATCTTTGTTTTTACTTCATTTCATTCTCTTACGGCGCTTAGCGTGTATGTGAAGTGCAGGAACACGGAGACTGCGTCTCCTTTAAACCAAGCAAGGAAATGTTAAAAAATATGTCGTTAAAATCCATGTACAAAGAAATAGAAGACGAAAATTTTGAAACCATTGTTGATTAGGTGTATTATTTTTTGTACGTTTAACGTAGTTATAATATTGATTTAAAAAATATATGAAAATACATTTTTTTTTATTTTCATGTTGGCATATTTTTGGCATTTTTTAACGTCGAGTGTGGCAGATTTTGGCAGATTTTTGGGTCCGTGTGTGGCAGATTCGCCATCTTTGAGATGGTCACACTGCTTCTCTTGATCTTTGTGACGCGACGACGACTACATCAAAACCATTGTAAAAGTCAATACACATACTATATTACGAGCATATCTGGGTTTAATTACAAAACCACGACGACCTGAAACAAAAAATCCCAAAATTTTATTTTTTAATTGTTGATTTTTTCTTTTTACTTTGGACACCCTAAACGTGCACGTTTTTATACATACTTTTCACATACTTAAATAGTATAATATCGACATTAATGATGTAATCTAGACTTTTTACCAATATTTTGATATAAAAGAGTGTTCATTCTTTCCCATGGAGATATGATACCATAATTATCTACTCTTACAATAGATATCTACTCTTTGGAATAGGCAAATACAGGGTGTAAACAACCTCTTCACGTAGCCGTCAACCAAGCATTCTGTACATCAAACTAAGTAACTTTACGCAAAAATTTTTGCTGGGAAATTACTTTTTTTTTGGGGTGAAAAATCATGTTTAGTTCTACCACATCATCTTACATTGGTAACGCACTCAAAACATTGTGCTGGTGGATGAATTGAATAGTACGGGGTCGTGGAGGTGTTTAAAGTAAAAATCTTACATTAAAAACTTTTCAAAAAGTTGGAACTTTGACCCCCAATATCTCCGTAACTAGAAGGTTTGGTGTAGAACAAAAACATGATCGCAATGACCCCGTCATAGGAAGTATAGTAAGTCATAAGAATAAGTGCCTTTCGGCTTCGTTGAGAGGTTTTTTACACCCTTTATAGTACTTTTACAAGTCCTTATGTCTTGAGAGTGGGACTGTTTAGCATGTAAAACAGTACAGTATGTACTATAAAACACTGTGTGTGTATTCTTACAATGTATTCAAGTTCCAGTTAGATTATAGTATTGTTACTGCCTTGTTGGTCTAGCTGTCGCAGCGCTACTTCTGAGACAGAGGTCTTGGGTTCGATTCCCAGGCCGGGCAAAGTGTTATTGGATATTTCCATCAGAATTTTTTCTGTACCAGCCTCGAATCAAGACTTGCGTTCGGTTGATTGCAATAGGCTCGCTCCCTATTTCATGGGACTTAACTCAACTGGCGAAATAATAAATAAATAAATATCGCTGGACATTACACACAGGGCCATCTAGTGCCACACTAAGCAACGAGGCTTGTGTCGGGGACACCAGATAGTTGATATACTACATAGATACTTTTTGTTTGTAAATACATACTTATTATACATATAAACATCCATGACTCGGAAACAAATATCCATGCTCATCACACAAACATTTGCTCCTACCGGGATTCGAACCCGGGACCCTAAGAACGTAAGGCAGCCTCAGTACCGCTGCGCCATTTGGGAGATCTGGTCGTACTATTAGGTACACTTCTGCCTATCCCTCGCGGGCTTACAGACGTGATGTTAATTGAGTTGTTTTATTGTTAACAGGAAGTCCAGGGCGAGGGCGAGTGTTGCGCCATCTGCATAGAACCTTACAAAGTGTCTGAAACACTAAGATCTCTTCCTTGTAGGTCAGTATTAACATTTTCTATCTGGCCTTTTCTCGAAGCGTTTCGTCGTTTTTTTGAACCCTTATCTACACTTCTACACTAATATTATAAAGAGGAAAAATTTGTATTTTTGTGTGTGTGTATGTTTGTAATGAATAAACTCAAAATCTACTGCGCCGATTTAAAAAATTCTTTCTCCATTAGAAAGCCACGTCTTTACTGAGTAACATAGGCTATATTTTATCCCCGTACTCCCACGGGAACGGGACTACACGGGTGAAACCGCGTGACGTCCGCTAGTCTATAATTTTAGTAAGGGGTTGCTACAATCACCATCCTTGTCAAGGGGGTTGGTGATCATAGTACGTTATTTTCGAACAAAATATATCCATCCCTTTGACTAATTCTTCTTAATGGATCTGAAACTCAGACGTAACCATCCTCTCTCTCTTAAACATTCAATTTGGTCTTACGACACCCTTAAAGGAGAGCCTCAAGTATTACTTGCTTGTTGGGAGCATTAAATGACTCTACTCTAGTGTCTATTCGCCATGATTAATTCCAGTATTTCTAGCAAATTTAAATCAGCTATAATTGTAAAATACTTATATTCTATGCGAAATTGTAAACCATATTGTTTTGTTCCAGACACGACTTCCACAAGAACTGCATAGATCCGTGGTTGTTGGAGCACCGCACGTGTCCCATGTGCAAGATGGACATCCTCAAGCACTACGGCTTTGTGGTCAGTTCACTACACTTACCATTACATATACCTGATCATTACTGCACATTCGCTGCCTCGCCATTTCTCAACTATGTTGAGGTCGCCATCCAATGTAACCAAATGTAGCTGAATAGGGAATATGCATGAAATACAAAACTCTTTTTATTTATGAAAAATGCCTTGTATTGGCGCATAAAAACATTGTGGTACACTTGTTTAAGTTTCTAATACATCACTTATTTTACAATTTACTGTTTTATGTAGCATGTTTTTGGTGAAACGGAACGCACTGTCAAAACACATCGTCCGCGATAACGCCGGTATAGACGTCAAAGTTCATTGTGTCAAACAACACTTTTATTTGAAAAGTGTTAAAAGTTTCACTAAAATTTTATTATAATATTGTTATTGCAATTTTTAATTGAATACAGCACATCCAATTGGTAAAATTATTTTATTAAGGCCATAAAAATTAGATGTAAACAAGGCAGATTGTGGATAATGACGTCACATCATGGCCGCGAGAGCTACAGACGTTTAAACTGTCGTAGAAAATTGCAGGAGTTTAATATTATTTTTGTGCGACAAGCAATAGTTAAACTTAACTTCTTGGGTTGATAGTACTGTATTTTATTGATTTAAGTGAAGAAAAAATTACTTGCATATTCCCTATTGTACAGTCGTGGTCTTTTCCGCCTGATCAGTTAAATTTTTTTTCGCTTGAATCATGCGGAGGCGCCGAGCCACTCCACCTTAAACTTTAGGCCTATTAGGAAAGCGTCAACTTTGGCGCGCAAAATAACAATAACTCTCGTTTGGCATGTGTCGCCGATCGGTATTTTTTTTCATTAATTATTTATTATAAAGTCAACGGGGCGGGGATAGAGAGCGTTTCTATGTTTTAAGTGCAAGCAAAAATTAGCTTAGTGGTGATCAGGCGGGAGTGTCCTCGATAGTACATTAGGTATATGGAACGTTTCTGTCTACCTGTAACAACTGTCAAAGATCTACAAATGACATGAATGACAATGAATACATTAATATTGGTACCTCTTAAAAACTGAACGTGTGTACTGGTCCAAATGATTGATGTATTGATCGTGTATGTTCCAGTTCACGGGCAGCCAGGAGAGCATACTGCAGCTGGAGGTGGAAGAGGCCCGCAGCCGCGCGCTGTCGCCCGCTCGGAACCGACACCCGCTCACACTCGTAAATGTTATACATACTTTATTATATACTTATATGTGTGCCTGATCCGGTATTGGTCTATTCATAGTTCGTAGTAAACATCCTGCACTTTCCAGCACGACATTAAATAAATTACACCTCGGAGAAGTAATTGCCGCGTTGACAGACAGCGTTTAGTTTTAATAGCCTTGAATTTCCCACTGCTGGGCAAAGGCCTGCCCCATATCCATCCAGGTACTCTTCTCCAGTGCCACCTCGAACCATCATTCTTGATTCAGCCAGTGTTAAGTTGACTAAAACATATCATGGCATTTATATGACCTGTAGGCTTGCTTGCACCTTGATACCTGCTAACTCCGTCTCCATCTATGCTATGATTAACAGTAATGCTTGTGATTAACTTTTATGATAATATTTAATTAACATTAAGTAACCCTTTTTTTGTCAAAGTGTGTGTCCCGAGGTACAACGTAAGTTTCTAGTTTGAGGCTCACTAGCTCCAACACTTTCTATGTAAACTAGTTTTCGTTAAATTTAAGCCGCTTATAACATCTCTTATGTATAACCGCAGTATACCTGCTCATGTATTACCTGGATAATAAACAATTAATAAAAAAAAAGACGACCCGAATGGCGCAACGGTAGTGAGGCTGTCTTACATTCTTAGGGTTCTGGGTTCGAATCCCGATAGGAGCAAATGTTTGTGTGATGAGCATGGATATTTGTTTCCGAGTCATGGATGTTTATGTGTATAATAAGTATGTATTTACAAACAAAAAAGTATATATGTAGTATATCAACTATCTGGTGTCCACGACACAAGCCTCGTTGCTTAGTGTGGCACTAGATGGCGCTGTTTGTAATGTCCAGCGATATTTATTGATTTTATTTTTTAATTTTCTATTTCTATGTTTTTTGGTTCCGAGTCCCGTTTATTAAGACAATAGTATTTAACCATTGATAAGTTCTAAGTCTGAAATGCCTATAACTTAGACTTCACTCAACAGTTGACGAGCGACAATTCGTACGAGGAGGCCGGCAGCGAGCGCAGCAGTCGCGCGTCGTCGCCGGACGAGCTGGTGCCGTCGCTGGCGAGGACCTGCGACTCGCCCAGACATGTTAGCAGGTAACTTACTATTAACCAACTACGGCAGCAGACTTTCGTAGTGATCAGTTCTATGGTACAGGCGTTCGTCACCACGGCCACAGGATTGGCGGAAACAGTAAGTAATTGTAACACAATAAGGAATATGCACGTAATTTTTTCTCCACTTAAATCAATAAAATACAGTACTATCAACCCAAGAAAAGTATTAAAAGTTAAGGTCAACTACTGCTTGTCGCTTAAACATAATATTAAACTCCTGCAATTTTCTACGACAGTTCAAACGTCCGTAGCTGTCGCGGCCATGATGTGACGTCATTTATCACAATCTGCCTTGTTTACATCTAATTTGTATGTTCTGTCAAGTAAAAATTGCAATAACAATATCATAATAATATCTTAGTGAAACTTTAAGCACTTTTCAAATAAAAGTGTTTTTTTGACACAGACTTTGACGTCACTGCCGGCGTTATCGAGGACGACGCGTTTTGAGAGTGCGTTCCGTTTCACCAAAAACATGCTACATAAAACAGTAAATTATAAAATAAGTGATGTATTAGCAACTTAAACAAGTATACCACAATGTTTTTATGCGCCAATACAAGGCATTTTAAATAAATAAAAAGATTTTTGTATTTCATGCATATTCCCTATTACTAATTCATTCAAAAAAATAATAACAAACATATTGGAGCTTCTACGACCGGTCATGATCGCAACGGCGTAGTGCACGGTCCCTTATACAAGTTGCAAAGACGCCAGCTGCACGTAACGTAAGTTTTCGTACCACTTGCTCAAAAAAGTGACATTCTATGCCACAAAAAGCGTACATAACAATAGTCATTTTTAATCTGTTAAAAACAGGGAAAGAAAATTGTCCTGAATTTCATTCATCCTCTAGGGGGAGAATGTGATTTAAATTTGGAATACTTACCGAAATTTATACTGAACTACATCTGTGTTTACACCATTGAGTTTGTATATAAAGCATTATACATCTTTTTGAAAAAGGAATACGCATTTATTATGCAGTTATGATTATTTTAAATGAAATTACGAAAACCGACGAGGCCGTATGAGCTTGATGCCTTTGCTTTTCCAACAAAAAAATATCAGTCTAGGAATTTGCCGCGTTTTTGTTTTCTTCAAATACATAAACGTTAAGTTTATTTAAATTTATTTTTATAAATAAGTTAATGTGCTTATCTCATATTATTATTGTGTTATTTTTTTCGCAAATGGTAAAGAAAGAAAGAAAGAAAGAAAAAGCATTTATTAACCCGCACAGGACAAAACACATAAAAAAAATGGTGAAATTATCAACTAATAAAAATTAAGCATAAAACAACTAAAAGAAATTAAAAATAAAAAGAAAACGAAATTGGTCCTGTACAAGGCCAAAAGGCCCCTATCTCAGCATGGTGCTGTAACGTTAAAAAACGTTACAGCGCTGGTATTCTGATAGGGCCTAAAGTGAGAGTGATGCCACGGTCAGCTACAGATAAGGTTAATAAATAAAAACGAAAAGTAGAGTATTTTCCTCGGTGATAAAACTGTCTTAGTCTTGGGTGAACTTAAATCCCTCGCTACACTCAGGACTCGTCTTAAATCCCTCGCTTCTCTCGTGATTTAAGTTTTTAACACCCTCGCTAGGCTCGGGAGTAAACCTCGAGTCCTTCGTTACGCTCGCGATTTAAATCGTCACCCGCGACAGAAGACACTGCTTTGTCCCCTTGGTTAATAATCTACTATTCCAGAATAAAAGCAAAAGCATCATGTAGCCGTTAAATGAAAGCGTCAGCATAGCCTGCGAAATTCAAAATTTCTTGTTTGTTTTTAATTTGCAATTTGCAGGTCAGTGTCAGGTTGTATGTTGATTAAAATATATTATGTTTCGCGGCTGTAATGTAGTTACAACCCTCCAAGCGCATAAAGGTGCAGGAATTAATTTGACCTTGAAAAAGTCATTCCTGCACCTTTATGCGCTTGGGGGTTGTATTGATGATTTTGATGAATACAACTACATACGTGTTACAACCGCGAATCATATTTTAATCAACATACCACCTGACACTGACCTGCAAATTGCAAAAAACGTAGCCACGTGAGCGTAGCAACGTGAGCCACGAGTCGTGAGTCGTGAGCCGTGAGCCACGAGTTGTGAGCCGTGAGCCGTCAGCCACGAGCCGTGAGCCGTGAGCCGGTGCCAAACTATAGTGTAACTGTGACTATGTGTTCAAACAAATACTCAGGGAACTCCAGTGAATCAGTGATGTGACGCTCGTTGAACGGTGGACAATATATAATAAAATATGATTCGCGGTCGTAACACGTATGTAGTTACAGAATTGTATTCATCAAAATCATCAATACAACCCCCAAGCGCATAAAGGTGCAGGAATGACTTTTTCAAGGTCAAATTAATTCCTGCACCTTTATGCGCTTGGAGGGTTGTAACTACATTACAGCCGCGAAACATAATATATTTTAATCAACATACCACCTGACACTGACCTGCAAATTGCAAAAAACGTAAGAAAATTTGAATTTCGCAGGCTATCCTGGAGCATCCACCTTAAATTGTCTACTCTGCCACCTTACATTCTATAAGTACTGTGTCACTTGTTGTAGATCGTGCACATCGTCACCGTCCGGCTCGCCGCGCGCGGAGGAGGGCGCGGGCAGCTCCACGTCGCAGGAGTGAGTCGTGAGCCGTGAGCCACGAGTCGTGAGTCGTGAGCCGTGAGCCACGAGTTGTGAGCCGTGAGCCGTCAGCCACGAGCCGTGAGCCGTGAGCCGGTGCCAAACTATAGTGTAACTGTGACTATGTGTTCAAACAAATACTCAGGGAACTCCAGTGAATCAGTGATGTGACGCTCGTTGAACGGTGGACAAGTGATATTTTTCATAATTAAGGACGTATAGCGTATTTAAAATGGATATTTGGACTTTTGGATATTCACCGCAACTCCGCCTAGTCAACGAAATAAGTGTTCTTCCTAACGCTTGTAACCTACAGTTTTGTATATCGTAAAAATCATTAAGAAACCCAACCTTTTTAATTTTGAAATCAATCAAACGTCGTACTTAATTATTGTTCTTGATTGGTTCGTGATCTCATAAGTTAATCCTTTCCTATGTTTCTACAGTAACTTTCATCGTGTGACTAATATTATATAAAGATGTAGTCGTTGTGGTGGCCCTTCGTTTTGTAATTCTATCTCGCGTTTGGGATTAAGGGTATCCGTCCATAAGATAAAAAAACTAACACAATAACACAGTTCGTACTGCCTTATCTGCTATATTTTGACACTGTGTCATTTGTCAAGCCATATCATGTATACATGTAGGTGTACAAAATGCAGCAGATTGTATCCTTTCTATGAAACGTCTCAATCTATAAGGGCTGCTGTTTGTCTTAAGTTTATGATTTAGTCGTAAGAATTTTCTACATTTGTCAGCTATATGAATGATATTGTAAGCTATAAATGTTCAGTAACTGTTTTAACAAGAAAGACTATAATCATAATGATGTGTAAAGGGGGCCATATCGCAACCGAATTCGTTTTTAATGTCAACGTAAATTGTACAGTTTGTATGCATTAGCTAGAGTTCCTTTGGAACATTGTACCTATTTCCAAATGGTGCGTTTGTGAAACTTTGATGAACTAAAACACTAATTTCGTGACCCCGTAAATATGTAGTTAATAAAATCTAGTCTGAAGATTTATGTCACTTTTAAACTCAGTTATTTAGTAGTTTGATATAATTTAAATATGAGGTTAAAGTACTTTTGAACAATGAGTTTGTTTTCTATCCAATTCTGAACATAACACAACAAAATAGATAGAAATGCTTCATTTTGTTCTGGATTTAGAATGGAATACAGCTATGTTTAAGATTGTTTCAAGTGTAAAAACCTTGTATAAATAAGAGATAGTACCGATGAAGCGCTCTTTTGCGTTGATCGCGACAGTTTCTCGAAATCAAAAGTATTGTGTTCACCCAAACTGTGTTTAAAAGCGACTTTATACGTTCAAACTGTCTTTATTCTTAATTAAAAAATATGTTACTTTAAGGTATTTTAAGTGAGCATTTAAGTTATTATGTTCGAACATATACAGAAGGTACTTAAATCCATTGGATTTTTACATAAAACAAGGAGACTGGTATGTACTTTTTAATAACAGTAACAATTTGTGTAAAGATGTTTACATTCCCGTTCTTGTGCAAGTCGCGTGATCAGCGTAACTCCACGTGTGAGCATAATGTGTTGAAATAAAAACCAATACAGTATTGAGATTTGTCTTTTATTGTGAACACACCTTAACTGAATTACCACCAAATGACACCACCTTTACCACCACTGAATTATACCACTTCAGAAATGGCACACAAGAAATTGCAAAATACTGCCTGCCTAACGAGCTGATGCTGCTGAGCATAATGTCTTGGGTTCGATTCCCAGCTCGGGCAGAGTGTTATTTTCCGAGTGGGTTTTTCCATCAAGAATTTCTCAGTAGCAATCACGGAGTCGATTTGTGCCCGGTTGAAGACAATAAGCCAGCCTATGACTTAGAACTTAAACAAAACTGGCGATATGTAGGTGTGCTGGTGTACTGTGGTTCACCTCTGCCTAACCCCTCCGGGATAACCGGGATAATGACAGAACTCAAGTATCAGCTCAAGTAACTAATGACAACTGGGCACGGTCCTTGAACTCTAATAATTATTAAATGTGATAAGTTTTGAAATATTATGAAACTAGCTGACCCGCGCAACTACGTCTGCGTCACATGAGAGAGAGAGAGAGCGACTCAACCTTAAAAGATAGACATAATATGCTATCGCGGATTTTTTTTAGAACGTTCTAAGAGGAACAATTCCGTCATACATGATTGTTGCGTAACTTTAACCGTTGATGCAGCGCTCGCAACGGAAGCTCTCAAAAGAAATATATTTTCCCTGTTTTTGCAACATTTATCATTGATGTTCCGCTCCTTTTAGTTGTAGCGTGATGTTAGATAACCTCCGCCGCCTTCCTCAATATGGACTATCCAACACTAAAAGATTTTTTTTAATTCGAACCAGTATTTCCTGTAATTAGCGCGTTCAACCAGCCAAACAAACTCTTGAGCTTTATAATATTGGTATAGATTCAAGTGTGTCCGTTTCGACTGCTCGGCCACGGTGTCGTAGAAGAAAAACGACTACGTCATCATTACGAAGGATTTTGTAAAACACTAACACTGAAACTCGCAAATTCGTAGATCCAATATTCAGAAAGTTATAAAGGTTTAACCATGGCCGCACGGTCCGCACATTTTTTTGTTATTTTTTTTATTTATACTTATGTTTTTCCAAATAAGGGCTTGCCTCGACAGCCGTTTACAGACAGTTACTTCTTCATCCTTAGACACTCGATGAAAGTCATACTCCAGGTAGGTCGAAAGTTCACATCAAAGGTGCAGGAAATTAGCCCAAACACGATTATTCAATTTTAAATGGGACCAGCTTTGAGATATACCTACGCTTTTCACAAAAAAAAGGACCATGCATATCGGTTATCGGACTTCTCATCACTTCTCTGAAAAAAGTTATGCGTGGTCATATAACAAAATAATACATTTTGATACAAGTGGAGAAAGTTTGTTATCGCATTCGAGGCGGAATTAACTCCCGAGCCGTAGGCGAGGGTGTTTTTGAGCCGAGAACTGCAATAACAAATTTCCACGTGTATCAAACGACGTTTTTCAATACACTTTTGAAGAAATAAAATAAAAGAACGAAAAATATTTTTGTCATGAATTATTAGGAAACTATGATCTTAATTTTCTTTTTTTCCGCGCTTTGCTATCGCCAGGTTGAAGAAGAAGCAAAGGTATGAAGCCGCTAAACAGCCTAAAAAATACAAACAAAAAACAAAAACAAAAATATAAAAAAAAAATGTTTTTTATATTTAAAAAAACATTTTTCTTAAATATATTTTTGTATTTAGAACACAAATAAATGTTAATTTTTTTATAAAAGTAAATATTAAAGTAAATAGTTCTAAATAATCACGTTTATCTATGATATTCTATTTTATAAACACAATTTGAATATTCAACAAATATTTTTGCCGTAAAGACGCATTATTGCTTTGCCGAAATAAAAAAAGACATTCACCTCCGACTATAGGCAATGAACCAATTTGGACCAAGTATAGGTATAGTTATCTGTGGCAATTTTCATTCCCGCACACGTGTTGGAAAGTGGAAAAAACTCACGCGTGTGAAATACATTGCATGTTGAACCTAATCGTAGTGCGATAAGAACCAGTTTTCGAGGAAGTGTATTAAAAATATAACGTGTCGAACAACCAGCCCGCGAAATAAAAATTTGCAGGAGTGTCTTTGACCTAGATAGATTTTTCTACAGATTTATTATATGTATATAGATAACAGCCGTTTTTATGGTTCTGTAGGTACCCAATGGGACCCTATTATTAAGGCTCGGCAGACTGCCCGTCTGTCAAAGGGCTTTGAACAGAAATAGGTAGACACTTTGTCAGATAGGCAGTCGCTCCATGTACAATACAGTACCTATTCAGCTGCATCCGGTTAGACTGGAAGCCGACCCCAGCATAGTTGGGAAAAGGCTAGTCAGATGATGAGGTAGACACTTGAAGTTTTCACAGAGTTTATATTACTCGAGGCACTATAATAATAAAACTTACAGGTGAACAATTCTAGGTAAGGGGTCTTTCGTGTGCGTGTCGGTCGCATTAGGCCGGATTTTCTTCTTCGATTATTCCCTGTCAACCGTCACGCTAACTTTTACCCTTTGTTCTTTCATATCGTTCCTCACACAATCCATCCATTTTTTCTTTAATCAACTACACGAAATAACAGCAATTTTACTTAAAGCAAGTCAGCTAATCGTTAGCAAGCGCGATAGATGGTGTTGACGTCGAATTAGAAGTCGCTATGGTTTCGTTCCACGGGCGGGTATAGGGTGGTATAGGGTAATATGTGCAATTTTTACAAGGCGTAACCGGCATGTCGCGCGCTTTTGCAGATTGTAAGCCTGGCAGACTTTTATTAAATTAAAATTTTTGGACAAGTCGATCTTGGTATGATGCATGCCATACCTTGATCGACTTTATTATACCACTATTCAGTGAAATTACTACGGCAGGGTTATTGAGCCTTTTTTGTTTTTTTTTCGGATGGGAAATCATCAAATGACTCCCGCCTGACCCGCTCTGGTCGGAGCAGGAGGGAGTGTCAGACTTTTACTGACTAAAACCCATCCATGTTCCTTCATCGCCCTTTGTGTTCCGGGGCCACGGTATTTCTTTCGAATAGTACCGCAGCCCCGGCAGGCTTCGGCCCTTGCGGACCCCTTCCCTATTGCTGACTCTCTTTGAGGCGCGCGTAGAACACGAAAGCGCCGTCGACACGGCCTGTCGTCATGAGACGGATGGACGGCGAGCTAGCCCTTAGCTCCCCGTCCACAGGCCCGCTAGGGTTATTGAGCCTCTCCTACATAATATTATGATGCATGCCTATGCCTAAAACGTACCTACATTTGAATATTTTTTTACACTTTATCTACCTTAGGTTTTATTCACACATACGCTAACACTACTATATTAATGCTACTACATATATAATCCTATACTATAAAATGAATGGTTAAGTAGATGTTAAGTAGACGTTAACGTCACATATCCAGAATATGATAAAAATGATATCTAGCTACTAGCTAGCTAGAATAGACTTTGTTATTGACTCAGTAGATATACAGGCTGTTAGGGACAGCCCTCCGCAGATAGATGATTCAGTAAATCATACTAAGGGCTACGGCACACTATAGACACAGACAATTACCCTACTTACAGACTTACATCAACACAAGTTTTCACCATATTAATCTATCCCACACACTCTTAAACACACCCATACATTGATACATAAATAGGCCACATCTTAGTTGCATTAGCTAGTAAATATAGTATTGTAATTAAATGATGATATACTGTGCTCGTCTTACAACTACAGTTACGTGTTCAAAGTATAGGCGAGGACGCTGGCTCCCTAAACACAAGTTAAATCTTACATTGGGTGCCAGAGCTCATCGTAAACACTCTTCTCTGTTGTTGTAACGCTGCATAGTGCTTAGATAAGTGTTTCCTGTACAATGATTGAAGGTAATAAATATATATATAAATATATATTTTTTCTACTAGTGCGAGCGAGAATACATAGTCTGTCTCGCTCGCACTAGTAGGGTAATTGGCTGTCTAAATAAAGACAGTCTTGTCTATAGTGTGCGCGGTAGCCCTTTAAATATGACCGGTACAAGAAATTATTTTAGGAACGTTAAGGGAATCCAATAAATTAGATTTGTTTTATTTCATCATACGCAATGTTTCGTTACGGTGACAACGCACGCACGTAGCGAACGGCAAGCGCGACGATGAGATCGACTCTGTAGCTAGGCAGGAAGTGAACATCCATTGTTGTTTTTTTTTTTTTAGCCTTATTAAGGTGGATGCTCCAGGGTAGCCCGCGAAATCATCTCATAATCATTAAAATCATCAAACATTCATATTCAGTTCATGTAACTGTCAAGAATGACTTTTTCATGAAATAGTCATTCTTGTCAGTTACATGAACTTGGAAAAAAAGACTATAGACATCAAATATAGAGGACTTAAATTAAACGAAGTTAACGAAACGACATTTCTCGGTATCACGATTGATAAAAACTGCAACTGGAAGTCCCACGTCAATAAAGTATGCAATAAAGTATGCAATAAAATAAATAAATTCGTGTACGTTCTATACGAACTCTCGAAAACGTCAGCGTTAAAAACAGTATTATCTGCATACTATGGGTACGTTGATTCTGTGTTGAGGTATGGTCTTATCACCTGGGGTTACTCAACAGACAGCCAGAGAGTGTTCATCGCACAAAAAAAATGCATCCGTGCCATAGCGGGAATACGCCCTTGGGAATCCTGCAAACCTTTTTTCAATAAGTTCAAAATTTTAACACTTCCAGGTCTTTATATCTTTGAATGCGCTAAATTTGTGAAAACGCACCCGGAGTTGTTCAAAAAAGCTTATGAAATATTTCCAAAAAGTAATAGGCACAGAAATAGAATAGTTTTGCCCATAATTCCTAGGACAGCATTATACAGCAAGAATAGCTATGCAATGTGTGTTCGCATATTTAATGCTATACCTGACAGTATTAAAAACTTACCAGCTAATAAATTTGCAAGATGTCTTAAAGTATGGTTAAGGGAAAAGAATTTCTACACAGTTAGTGACTTATTTAACAAGAAATTGGTAAATAAAATATAACGGTAATTATTTAACCACTGTCACAATATAATGGATAATGTTTGAATTTTATTTGACATTGAATTATGAATTTTTATTTAAATAATTACACTACTTTTATTAAGAATTTAATGATAATAATTATAAGCCCAAAATGTTTGCATGTCACATTATTATGACTTAGTATTATGGATCTGGATTATTTATGTTAAGACCGAAATTGTACCAATACTTTGTTGCAAATAAATTGATTTGATTTGATTTGAGGGTTGTATTGATGATTTTGATGATCTGAAAAAAAAACGAAATCAAATTGCAAAAAAAGTAAGAAAATTTGAATGTCGCGGGCTACTAATGGAGTGCTACAGATAAATGTAAATTTTCATTGAAATAAAGGGATAGTAACTGAAACCCCATAAAAAATAAAATTTTCCTGAGAATCCGGTGGAATACGATTCAAAATGAGGAGCTGAATGCACCCTGTCAGTTTGTGCAGTACTGTTGTGTCTTACCCCCTATATTTTGTATGTACTGCGTTTTAAAGGCGACCACATCTATAATAATATGCATTCCCTTGTCGGCACACGTAAACGTCGTAACGACTATTACGTGTGCCCAGCGCGTCAAGTTCCGTTTGAGTCCACTTGACTATGTCGAAAGAGTAGATCAAAACCGGCATGATCTAACCGTTGAAGGCCTTGTTTCCGCTTGATGGAAGACTATTAAATACTTTATTCAGGTTAAAAGGTCCCTCAATGATTTCTTACCCAAATACTTACTTGTCGGGCTTACGCTGTCCCCCCATACCACAATAATGCTGTAACAAAATAATATTGTAATACCAAATGATTTGAAAAGAGTAAGAGTAACCATGGAGTTTCTTGCCGGTTCTTCTCCATGGAAACGACCAACGCGAACCGTGCACCTTTTTCGACGATTTATAAGTGCCCGTCTAGGCCTATGTGAAATAAAATATTTTGATTTCTTATAGGCTTCGGGATGCATGAAAGGAGCCTAACGGCGTTAACTAAATTGTTCTGCGACTCTAAAGGCCCGGCGCACCCTAGACGGCTAGCACTCGATAACGCAGAGTCTAGCTGACCAATACTTTCACCACGACGTTACATCCAAACGGCTCTCTTCAGACAACAACCAAAGCGATATCTCTATGGGCATCTTCTACGACCGGCTCTCTAAGCCCGATCTGATTATCACCTTAATCAATATGAAAGGGTTATCAGACAGTAAATCCCACAGCCGCTGAAACTAAAACGTTGTCAAGCCCGTTGACTTTTGAGAAAAACAATACACATATAAAAAGAAAAAAGATACTTTATTGACTTCTAATCGTGATACAGAGGAACGCCAATATGCTATTTACAAGAAAATATAAAACAAGATCTTTTTTATATAGTATCGAGTTCGTTAAAATTACCATACGTCTTTTTTTTAACCATAATAACTTACACAAAACCTTAAAATCACAATTCTCACAATTAACCGACTTCCATTTTATTTAACCGACTTCAAAAAAGAGAATGTTATTTATTTATAGAAGTTATATTCCTATTAAGAGGACACAAATAACCTTGTATGTATTCTTCGACTACATTTCTACATCATCTTTGAGTATCAATTTATTTGCTATAAATACATTTCGTTGAAGTCAATGGATATTCTATTAAATAACTTTTACTAGGATTACTATGATAGTAATTTGATTAATTATGATCTACAGATGCGTACAGTCATCACCATCAACATATTCCTGCCCTTATCCCAATGTATTTGGGTCGGCGCAGCATGTAGTATTTTACCATTATTGTATTTTATGATCTTTTAAAACTTTTCTACACAATTAATGAATTTGAACCTAGAAGAATACATAATTTACTAAATAGTACGGTCAGCAACAGCGGTCATTTAACACACCAATAACAAGCCTCAGTGTTTTATTTTTTAAAAATTCCTCTTCCTTTGATTTTACTTAATTATTTAAACGTTTAATGCTGACAATACAAAACCCCATTTATTATTATTTAATAACTAGCCAAGTATATAAAAAATTGGTTGTTTGTAAAGTAGGTTTACGATCGAGATGTTTACGTGATAACGTCTTATTAAACTTAACCGCACGAGAAAATCTCCATTCGTTTGTATGCCGCTAGAGTGAGAGAGACGGAAGATCGGTCCACTCACTCGAACGCTATGCCAGCCTCCGCTCGTGAGGATTCCGCGTGACAAGTTTCACGGAATGACTGGCAGCGCTCGAGATGAGACGGGAGATCGGTCCGTCTCTCTCTCGTTATACCTGCGATCGCGCTCGTGAGGTTTTGGTGTGACACAAGTTTCTGAACATGTCACCCGACTAAAACGATTTTAAAGACGTTATCACGTCAAAAAAACTTGCAAACCACTTAACCTTCACAACATAATATCAAGCCTGTAATTCCCGAAGGGTTAGACATTTCACCAGGTCGGAAAAATAATTACTTAAATTGAAAAATACCTACATAATTATCAACGGTGGATATTTGAAATGCCATAAGAGACATTGGGCGTGCATTGGATTTTCAACTTTCAGGGGGTCTAAAATAGCCGCTTAAGCAGAATCAATATGAATCACGTTAAAATTCTTAAAATCGTCACAGGAGCAGTTAATATTATGAATTGTCAGTTTGTGACCATTTTACGAATTGTAACGTAATAATTATTATTCTATTACGATTCTGCTGAAGAGGCCATTTTAGGCCCCCAGAGCTGACTCCAATGTCGGGAATCTATCAACGCGACTAACCACCATAGACATTACAATGATCAAAAACAACTAAACAATTATATACAATATACACTCATTGGAAACAAAATTAGCTAAAACTCGCTGTTTAGTTAAATAAAAACTTATCAGTCTTATTATATACAAAGCTTTAAATAACTACAACTTACTAGCCGTAAAAATACACTTCCTTAAGTTTAGTCTATTCTTAGGAATTTAATGTGAGGACAAAAAATAATCTATTTGTTGTGATCTAAACAATATCATGCCCATTCTTTGGGCAAAGAAATAACGTGTTACAAGTATGTAGTACATACTGAAAAAACTTACTTGACAGTCTAAACGCAACAGTTTTCCGTGCTTCTAATATGCATGGTATATTACTAGTTGATTATCATTTGAGCAAATAAAAGAAAACAATATTATACAAGATGCAAGGAACATCGACTAACAAAAGGTTACTATGTGTTCAGTATATCATTCCACATAGAAATTTTCATTGTTAATAAGAATAGAAAATAAAATGCCCTTCACCCGATTTTTGTGAGTAAATAAAAGTGGAAATAACGTCTCTTTTATTATAATTAGAAAAAACACATTTATAAAATCAATTTACGATTTTATTTTATTAACGTGTTTTTTTATTGTTTAATTTACTCCATATTTCGCTATCGGTTTTCTTCTATAATTCTAATATTAATAGAATTCATAATTAATAAAAAAAACCTAATTATAATAAAAGACGCGTTATTTCCACTTTTATTTACTCACAAAAATCGTTCGAAAACTAACTTGAAATTCTAATCGGAAAACGTTGATTTTACGTGGCATAGAG
The DNA here is from genome assembly GCA_963853795.1 of Xestia rhomboidea. NCBI lineage: Eukaryota > Metazoa > Arthropoda > Insecta > Lepidoptera > Noctuidae > Xestia > Xestia rhomboidea. Next base: position 8,013,907 of record OY970770.1, on the reverse strand, counting down.
TTGGCATCACGACAGCGTCAGCGATACGAGTCGCGTTTAACTGCCTAGGCGCGCATATAGATGTTTCACATCGAAAAGCAGCTTTCGCATACATTTTGACCGTGTAGGTATTGCACTATTTCTGGAGTAATTAAAAAAAAATGGGGGGGGGGGGATTCGGTATGATATGCTGAACACGTGGTAACCATTTGAGCGTCGATGTCCTTTCCATCATGTCTTATTACGGACATACATGTAATTCATCTGAAGTTTATAGATTTTTCCTTACGGGATGAGCAGACCCACATACCAATTTATCAATACTTTTTCGTAACGCACGCTCAAACATAAAAACAAATGTGATCAAGAATATGAATGGGGGCCTCTTTGCCAAATTGCGAGACAGAATAATTAGGTTGGTAAGACCAGGGACCGAAAGGGTTATCCGTATGGTTTTAATCGGGTTAGATGAAAAACCTCAAGAGTAAATGTATACATACATATTTGATTATATAATACCAGGTTCACACAGAGTTCATTTTTGTACCATTAAATAATTATGCAAGAAAGTGATAATGGTTCATCAGCAAAATTTTAATGGTTAACCCGACTAATCGGTCCCTGATCAAGAGAGTCGGGTGATTCATCAGTATGATTTTATCTACTAAATAGTACAACAACACTATTAGTACAATACTCGTTTTAATCACGAAGCACCCATTAGCATCCCGTTTCTTAAAACATTAATAAGCTTCCAGAAATGGAATTTCTGCCATTTTACCTAGACCCTAAGGCCCGGGACTCCACCAAAACGGGGACGAACGGAGCGGAGAACACGCGCGGAAACCGACCAATCCGCCGCCGGCGCAGTGGCTGAGTGATTGGTTGCTGCGCTGGGTGTCGCTCGCACCCGCACGGAAAAAATATTAGTATGGCCTACAGGCAGTTGTTCCGGGTCTGGCTGTTTGTGTGAGTTTAAATGTTTGGAAACACATCCACGATACAGGAGAAATTCCCTAGTGTGGGGAATATGAAAATAAACAAATCTAGCAGGAGATGGCGGGACGAGCTGGACAGAACCAACGACCAGTCTTTCGATTCAGGAACAATGTGGACCACACTGGTCCTGTATCGAAAGATTTGGAGGTCTTAGGAGGCCTTTGCCCAGCATTGGGATGACACAGGCTAACAGTAAACAAATCTACATCACGGCTCTTCTGTGATTGGTTGAGTCTTGCACATCTCCCCGCTCCGCTCGTCTCCGCTTTGGTGCAGTCCAGGTCTTGGGTCCGTTCGCTGCTCATTCCTGCCCGTCGTCCACTCAAAAGTATCGGTGTCTATGCTCGTGGACGCCTCGAGCGCGATGAACTCGTCGATGGTAAACTCAGATCATTTGTCCCACAGCCCAGCCTCCTTCATCTTGGTGTGGAAGTATTTCTCTAGGGTGTTCGCGCATCTGTTGAATGAGAAAATAGCTTTTAGTACAGTTATCGTAGACGTCCATTTGCTGCTTTAACTACTACTAACATTAACTTGAGAACAGAACACGAACTTAAATGGGGCACATCGATTTTTGGAATAGGTGCAACTAGGGAGTGTTATCTCTCACGGACACTTCTACTTATACTCTTTCTAAAGAAATATTATCTCACAAGTAGGTATGAGTTTTTACATTTAATTTTGTTATGGATTAGTGATTGCAGAACCCTATCATCTAGATTCCAAAATCGATACATTCAAACTCAAACCATTTATTTAAATAAGACCATTACGGCACTTTTGAATGTCATAAATACAAAAAAAGCAAAGCTACAGTCATAGACACAAGGCATAATAACTTGAGATGGTACTGTAGTTGCCCATTCCCTAGCGTAGATCTGTATGGAGAAGAACGGGCAAGAAACTCCATGGACACTCTTTTAAATCAAAATATTGTTACAAAATCTTTGTTCTTGTTGATTCATGTTGAGATTATACATGTCGGATTGTCAGGATTTTATTTCGTTTTTAGTTCGCTCAAGCATTATGTGGGCAGAAGATGGGTTTCGTGCAATGAATACACACATGATGCGATACACTAACTATCAAAGTATTTTATTTCACATAGGCCTAATGGTGCACGGTTCGGGGTGGTCGTTTCCATGGAGAAGAACCGGCAAGAAACTCCATGGTTACTCTTTTCAAACAGATACACTGAGTAAACTAACAAATTACTTGACATTACACTTTCACACAATAACACTAGGCACAATGAATCGGCTACAGTTTCAAGACGTCTCAACTGCGCTGCGATCAGACCCAGAATGTCTTCCTCGCCACGAGCTGTTAACATCAGGACTCTGTACAAGCACGTCATGGTGGGGTAGACTGGTTAGTAGGTCGCGTGATGTCACTACTGGCGCGCCTTCGATCCATTCGCCCGTCCTTACTCATGACCGGATCCGAAATACATATATGTGAGAACGATGTAGAAAGACGTGCACATTAAGAGCGTCCACAGTAAAAGATTAAATCAACAATTAAAAAATGAAGTAATTGAAGCATGGCTCACAATTAAAACCAGTTTACTTATCATTATGAGGCTAACCTTTTCCCTAACTATGTTGGGGTCGGCTACGTGTCTAACAGGATGCAGCTGAATATCAGTATTTAACAGGAAGCGACTGCCTATCTGACCTCCACAACCCAGTTAGTACTGGGTAATACGATACACATTGGTTAGACCACCTGTAACGACTGTCAAAGATCTACAATTGACAGCCGGGTCCAACGTCTTATCGTACTTTCTGAGGTACGGAGGCCAAACCGTGTGAAAAAATTGTAATGCACTATGCATTATATATCCATTATTTAAATAATGGATATTTATCGCTCTTACCTGTAATAATCAGTGTCCGGCGAATTGTAAAGCCGGCAGTTAGTGAAGATCCTCGTCATATCAGCTATGAATAAGCGCTTCGACACGTAGTACCGCGCCTTTAGACGCTCGCCCATTGTACGTAGATCTGCAAATAAATAAATATCGCTGGACATTACACACAGCGCCATCTAGTGCCACACTAAGCAACGAGGCTTGTGTCGTGGACACCAGATAGTTGTTACACTACTTAGATACTTTTAGTTTGTAAATACATACTTATTATACATATAAACATCCATGACTAGGAAACAAATGTCCATGCTCATCACACAAACATTTGCTCCTACCGGGATTCGAACCCGGGACCCTAAGAACATAAGGCAGCCTCACTACCGCTACGCCATTCGGGTCGTCAAACTGAACGCAAATGAAAAAAGACTTGTACTATAATACCTCCCTTCATCATGATAACTTGAATTTTGGTTAAAAGTATTCACAAAACATAGCCTCCTTATGATTGACAAACCAAACTTTGACAAGCAAAGCAAGTCTCGAATATATATGTGAACATTAGATTGAACAGCATTAATGTTCAAATTTGTATGGATCGCTTAGTTAAGTCAAAGTGTTCTTGCCCTGTAGATTGTAAACTAGGAGACAAAGCATGGCTTGGATTTAAAACTAGACTCGCACAGAAAATGGCATGACATCAGTTTATAATCGAGATTTATCAAACTTACCCATGGGATACTTGATGTGATCGTAGTAATCTGGTACTTCAGACTTGTCTACAGGCTTCAGGAATGGCCAAGCTGTAGCGTGGTTCTTGACCTGCAAGGAGCAAAACATGATATTTCTTATTTAGGTAACAACCAAGCACCTTACCCTCCATCCATCATCATAAGTTCGAACGTAGGAGGTAATCTCCGAAACTTATAACGAAACTTCAAAAATCTTTCTCCGGTAGAAAATAGTTGATTTACAAAAAAGTACTGTTTTTAAGTATAGTTACCGCATGCAGTATGTTCCGGAGCGTGGCGGGGTCAGGTTCGGGCTCGTGCTCCAGGCCTACAGGCCGCGCCACCCCGCGCCAGCCTGTCTCGCGCAGCCCCGGGATGCACTCGGCAGGGATGCTGCGGACCTATACGGGGATTATATTTTTCATTACTCATACTCGGAAAGTAGGTCTGAAGTTGCCTGAGGAGCGGGTTGAAATTAATACTTTTCAGCCCTAGGGAGAATCGTTTTCAACTGTCAGTTGAAAACGATTCTCCCTGTCCCGCTGTCAAATTATAAAAAAAAAAACTATTCATTTTTCTATTGAACCATGTTCCAATTTTCTTTACAGCCACTTAATTATAGCCCTATGTAAAATTCAAATAACATAAAGTTAAGTATTAATTAAAGAATACTTATTTAACTTAATTGTAATTAAATTATAGTAATGCTATTTCTTTGTTAAAACAACATAGATTTAGGCAAAATGTTTACCATTTAGTCCCTCGAACTATTAGCGCTGGGACGATTATCTCGGCTAGTGACGGCTGGGTGGGAAATTATACTTTCGATTTTACAGTCAAACCGGCCACAGGCCGAATCAGGCTGACCTGATCACGAGTGTACGTGGGTGTGACGCAGTGCCAACTCTAATCTTCTAGAGTTTAAGCAAACGTTGACATGAAAAAAAAAGGTTGTCGAATTGGCAAGACTCCTACCAATTTACAGTACAATTTATTTTCAATTTATTAAACAGATGTACTGCAGTCCAATCTGTACAAAGTCGTCGAAATGAAATGAAATGAATGAATAAAGTGACAGTACAATGCGCGAACTCATCGTCCTGACTGATCACAGCCCTGCCTAAAATCGCTACTGCGTCAGATGTGATCATAATTACTAGAATAATGGATTATTATCTTAACAAGTATCTAGCAAAACTACTAAAAGTGTAATTAACCACAAATAGTCTCACTCACCCCTTCTTTGAAACATGTCATTCCAGGATGAATTTTTCTGACCTCTTTTTGCCGCATATCGATCAGTTTTTTCACGATCTACAAAATTAAATCATAATCAGCAATAATAAATATTCATCACTTTTTTCCTGTCTTGATTTAGTGCATCTTGGGTTCATCAAATTAACATCAACGTTACGAACAAACCGGTAAAATTTAGCAAGGGCAAAGCCACCCAATCGCAGACCAAAGTGATTTCTTTGTAACTTTATGAAAATGCGTCCGTATATGGTGAAGCGTTTGGTAACTAAAACGGTACTGCTACATGAGTTTCTGAATTCAGATCAAATTGAACACAAGCCTAGCTCGACATTGTAATATATCTCTGCCTACCTCCTTCTGCCTGCGGATGATGCTCGTGAACTGCGTGTAGACGATGCGCGGGTTCAGTTCGCAGTGCATGAGCGTGGCGCCCTCGTAGTCCTTGATGTAGCCCTGGTACATCGCGCGAGGCAGCTTGATGTCCTTGCTGAAGCCTTGCTTCTTGAAGTAGCCTGGCAATCGGAAATCACGTTTTATTTTAGTTTTTTATTATGGGACAATAAACAGCTACAATATTATAATGTTTACAAATAACAATAATACACATAATTATGAAGTTTTAACAATATTGCAGCCAACTACATTATCCGCATGTTAACAAAATTAAGATAAGGTAAAAAGTGCCACTAGATTTAGCATTACTCAGTTATATCATTTTAAGAAGAAAAAGAACATAGATTATTAAAATAAACACAATACAATAAATATGTTATCTAAGAAAATAAATATAAATTGAGAAAAAAAAGGAAAATTTGGGGATCATTCGTTACAAATGAGAATAATTGAAATTATATAAAATAAGGAAATTGACAATACAATACAATTAAATTTTCATTGATTTGCTGTGTAATGGGATGTGTTGTGTCCGCAATTTCTCAGATAGCGCGTATTTTGCGTTTGGGTCGGAAAGTTGATTATTCGATCTACCTCAGTTTTTGTGATTCTCGAGAACATAACGCAAGATTTCCCATTCCCTCTCATAGAGAGGAGGTCTGTGTCCCAGCAGTGGGAACATTAATAGGCTGATGATGATGATGAATGCAAGATTTGAATCTATTTAGCAAAATAATTGTCTTTGCAATATTGAAACAGCTTGTGATTTCTTCTCTACTGATGGCGCTAGCATAGCTGGTTCCAAGCATTGTCGTTGATAGAAAATCTGGTAATGTCATTTTAAATTAATTTCTAAATAGCTTGACCTCTTTGTTCAGATCAGGACCTAGCTATGGTACGCCATCTACAATAAGCTTTTAACGATCTTCCCCATTGGTAGTTCCCATTTTGGCTTTTTAAAAACCTCAAAAACTCAATCTGTTTGTGTTCTGAGTAAACGATCAAATTTATGTCGTAATCAGATCAAATTTATGTCGTAATCACCTAACAATTAACAGATAATCTAGTCAACTAGTTTTTTTTGGTATTAGGCTGACATAGCCCCCCAGTGCCTAAGTGGAGATAAAAGATTCAAGATTCTAAGACAAATTGACCCCATGACATGGGATCAAGTTGTCCTAAGGTCAAGGGGGTGATACTAACCTATAGCGAACTCATCAGCGAAGGTGAGGAAGTGCAGTATGTTGTTCCGGATGTGGTGATCCTTGAGATGGTTCATGAGGTGTGTGCCGTAGCCCTTCACTTGCTCATTTGACGTCACCGCGCAGAATACTATCTCGCTGAAGCCCTGATGAAATACATCATTTTTTAACAGTTATTTATTGCATACCAGAGGGATACCGCAACCGCTTTCAAAGCGTTTCACATTTCTACAGTGACTATCAATCGAATTTATACAAACTTTTCGGTATCTTGTGGTTATCTAATATATTTTTGGCTTTCCATCTTTGTTATCGCTGATAGAAAAATACTAAGCCCTTAGGAGTGACTTTAAAGAAATAATAATATAAAATCACGGAAGATATCCCGTAAGTGACAGTATAAATTTATTTATAAACCGTGAGAGCTCAAAACAGTGTTTGACTTTAAACAAACCGATTTATGGTCTCACAAACAAATCCATTTGTCAAGAAAAAACTTTTATTATATTTATAGTGGGAAGGAGCATACTTGTGCACTAAAAGTCCTGAAGCAAATCCCTCCAATCGGTCTGCCTTCTTTGATCAGGGCCAGCGTTTTGTGTTTGCTGCAGAAAAAGTAAATAAACATTAAAACATTCATCACCTAGAAGACTAATAAGATGTTAAGTTAAAAGTAAATAAAAACTTACGGATCAAACACTAATTGTGAAATATACTCCTTGGTCATTTCAGGTAGCTGATGAGAGAATACATTGTGGAGACCTGAAACAAAGATATCATTTTATGGCAATGATAAAATAAGTTTGTGTCTTTGTGCTTGATGCATGTCTATCTCACATCACTGCTTTTAATGATATCATCATCATCATTTCAGCCGAAAGACGTCCACTACTAGAAACAGGCCTCTCCTACGTGTCGCCACATGTCCCGGTCCCGTGCGTCTCGCATCCAGCGGACTCCCTGCACCTTCACCAGGTGACCTCCACCTAGTGGGAGGCCGCGCAACGCAACGTCTTCCGGTTCGCGGTCGCCACTCCAGAACTTTTCGGCCCCATCGGCCATCCGTTCTGCGAGCAATGTGACCTGCCCGTTGCCACTTATGTTTGGCAATTTTTCAATTGGGTATTTTACCCATTTTTGAAAAGTGTTTCAATTAGATTCTACAGTGCTAATGAACCACTAAAAAAATCATTTTTTTTTTATAAAAATGCATTTAAATTTAGCATTTTCAAATTTCGCGCGTACTTTGACGAAAACGCTGGACGCAGTGGACGCCATATTACTCTGTGGTAATGACGTCACTTGGCTATGTAAACAAATGCAGTGATATTTGAAGTTGACAGTTGACACTTCTTTGTTTACATAGCCTTACGACGTAATACCTTAGTGGTGGCGACTACTTTAATGGTGTTAGGAAACAAATTAAAAAATCTGAAACCTTTGAATTGAATTTTAAAATTTTGTTTGCTATTTTATCCCTATAACTAACGTTTTACGACTGCTTTTTGCCTAAGCCATCTCAATAAAATATTTTTAGATTTTTTCTCATATTGAGTAAAATACCCTATTGATGATATTATGGGAATTACAAATTATAGGCATAATGAATACCTTAGTATTCCGACCTGTTTTTTTTTCAAGAATTCTAAGACAAGTTCTTACCTATAAGCCAAAGCATGGTCTGTTTGTTGACGGGTCCCGTGAGCGAGTTGCCGATCACATGGAACTCGATGAGCTTGCGCTGTTCTTCTAGCTTGGCCGCCTCATCGCGGGGCGCTTGCATTTGAAATAAAGCCTAGAAAATCAAAAGTTGGTAGATTAAAAAGAATCCTAGTTAGTTAATAATAATCCCGAATATCGAAATATGAGCATATAATATGAGCATATAAAATATGACACCACTCAGGGCCGGCAATCTCGACATAGATAACGACATTATCTTTAACTTTTGACCGCTAAAATTACAAAGAAAAAATTCGGTTGCAATAACGATGCTTGCGGGAAATGCAAGTCTCTGACAGACATTCAAGATGCGATTCTCGCAAGCATCGTTATTGCAACCGATTTTTTTCGTAAGCTATTAGCGATCGAAAGTTTGCGATTATGTCGAGAGTCTCGACTCGAGACAGCCGGCCCAGGTATAGAATAGATATATAAAAATAATACTTCAGTAGCGATTTGTTTTCCAGTTATGAAAAATATTCTTTTTTTAAATTCGATAGGTCTCATTTCGAACCCAAGACACGCTCCTCCCATTTTTCGGATGCATGTATGATTGTTCGTATTGTATAATTATTATTACTTGCTTCGGCGGCATAAAAACTCTGACACCAGGTTAGGCACTAACCACACGATAAAGAAGAAGATTGGATAGTGGAGTACGAATGCCAGATGTACTCACATCAGGTCCGCACATGTAGTTGGGGTCGCTGATGGTGGCCACGATGTCGGCCACGGTGCGCTCGCTGACGTCGCCGGCGGGCTCGTCGCGCCGGCGCTTGGCGGCCAGGCCGGGCGGCGACGCGGCGCGCTTGCCGGCTTCCGACTTTACGGAACCACCTGCACATTTCTTATGTTTACACTGATTGTCTTGATGAACATTGAAATAGTACATTGTGTGTGATACGGTCTTGTTAATGACACCTCGTTTGCAATAACCTACACACCCGTGTATTACACGACGTTTTTCAATACAGTTGTGGGAAATAGTAAAAAACAAATCAAAGAATAAAATGTTTATTTCAACATACATACATAGGTAAATAGAAAAATAACAAATTATTAATTCTGAGAATTCAATGCTAAGACGTACAGACTCATTCATCTTCCTCGAATAAAATCTATCTAATTTTATTCTATGTATGATATGAAAACTCCTTGCTACTAAACGTTTTAAGTTGACTTATAAATTTAAAACTCAACTGCAAAGGTAATGATCGAGCTCGTAAAAACCGGCCAAATGGGTGTCGGGCCACGCGCAGTGTAGGGTTCCATAGTAGCCCGTTATGACAATATAGAACGAACCCGTTGGTACAGCGCCATCTAGCGGCAGCTTTGTGAAACTTATGATAACGTATTATGTTTTTTTAGGTTTTGTTTTTCAATGCAAGTCTTTACCCGTTATAAACAAGCAACTACTTCATCTTAGTCACTTTATAGGATTTATTCTAAGGATTTGTATTTGGTTCAAAATTATCCAACACCCAAGTTCAACGACTATTACTGCTAAACTAATAAAGTTATCTTAACCGCTATAGTTTTCCTTTAAAGTTAATGAAATGCACTATCATCACCAGCAGTTTAGAGTTTAGAGGGGGGTGGGGGGTGGGGGGTGGGGGATGGGGACGCCCTACTGGAACCAAAATTTGCACTTTATGTTTAATATTTCGTAAATGGAGCATTAAATCGATAAGTAGTATTAGCAACCCCTAAGTCATTTTAAAAGACCTATTCACGATGGGGTAGACGACGAAAAAAACATTCATCCCCACTTCACATATAGGGGAGCTACCCTAAAAATATATATTTTCCAAAATTTTATTTTACCACTTTGTCGGCGTTATTGATATACACACCTCTACAAAATTACAGTTTTCTAGTACTAACAGTCTCCGGGGCTGCGGGACTATTCGAAAGAGATACCGTGGCCCCGGAACACAAAGGTCGATGAAGGAACATGGATGGGTTTTAGTCAGTAAAAGTCTGACACTCCCTCCTGCTCCGCCCAAAGCGGGAGGAGTCATTTGATGATTTCCCATCCGAAAAAAAAAACAGTCTCTTGGCAAACCCTCGGACAGACAGACATAAGGACATGACGAAACTATAAGGGTTCCTTGTCAGGACTACGGAATCCTAAAAAGTCACGACCGGGTAACAGAAAGATACCTATGCAAAAGATACCTATGCAAAAGATTTAATCTTCTGAATCATAATAATAGCCTCTGAAAGTACGTTGTTACCATGTTTAACAACTGTTTTGAAAAAATAATTTTCAATAGGTACACTTCCTCGAAAACGGACTACGATTAGGTTCAACATGCAGTGTATTTCACACGCATGCGATTTTTTAATTTATCGGCACGTGTGCAAAAATAAAAATTACAACAAAAATAAAGTTCAGTTCTCGGCTCCATGCAATCACAAAGTTTCCCCACTTATATCAAAATACTACCCTACCCTTACCGGAAGGGTAACAAACGGGAGCCGTCCGTCCGTCTGTCACCGGGCTGTATCTCATGATCCGTAATAGGTAGACAGTTAAAATTATCACAGAATGTGTACTATATAAATTAATAAAAAATGTACGGTGGCTCCCACACTACGATGGTGCGGAACCCTACATACGCGAGTCCGACTTGCACTTGGCCGGTTTTTTTTCAATAGACCACGACACATGCGCTACAAAACAGATTACCTGATGAGAGTGTGACAGTAGTAAATCCATCTTTGCTGTCTCCGGAAGCGGTGACACGTTCGAACTCACCGCGTCTGCCTGCTGTAAAAGTTGAAAAATATATCAAAATCATCGTCTGCCTAGCATTTTCCTAACTATGTTGGGATCGGCTTCCAATCTAACCGGTTGCAGCTGAACACCAGTATTTTACATGGAGCAACTGCCTATCTGACAATACAGAACAATAAAAAGTAAAGTAAAAACCGACCAAGCGAGTTGGACTCGCACACAGAGGGTTTAGTATAAACTTGTAGGTATTTAGTTATTAAAGTACAAATTTACGGTTTTCAAATTTTTTCCTCAACATGTGCTGAAAGACATTGCTTCTCGCTAAATTTCATGATTCTAGGTCAACGGGAAGTACTCTTATTGTTCACTTTAGTAACTAAATTTATTAATTAAGTGGTTTGAAATGGCAACCCTGAAATCAATTTTTTGGGTTTAGCAACATTCCTAGACACTTTTTTTTCTTGTCGTTTCTTTCGGAGCGCGTGCGCGCATAATTTTCTCGTCATATTGAAACCGTCATGATATTTCAAAATCCTAAAGGTTGTGCCAATAACATCAGTTTTTCGTCTAATCGTGAGTGTGCTATTGAATCGGTGCTCAAGCTTGCATGATATCTGGATTCAGCCGGACCGATAACTAAGGAAGGTAACTCGTACAGCGACTGGGTAAGTCTGGCGTCAGTACTGGGTAGCTGGAAGGGTTCCTTCGTGAAGGTTCTGGCTTGGAAGACATCGTCCTGGGAGCAATCAGGTGAGTGCCTATTCAAAGCACACCCTTTTGTCGTAACATAACATTTTGTCGATTTTCTCGTTCGGGCGTTATCGTTGCCGCCTCAAAATTTACAGTCCATTTTAATCTCTCGTAAAAACACTTATAGATTTTGATTCCCTTGTGAAATCATAAAATATGCGACATAAACGGTCATATCTTTTACCGACTTAAAAGTTTGATTTTTTCACTGCTGCAAGGGGTAGCAGACTTGAGTATTCGATATTATTATTTCAGCTTAATACCTCTACGCGTTCCTGAGAAAAAGGGCCTTGACAGATCGACAACAAAGTGGTCCTATGAGGTGTATAAGGGTTCCGTTTTTGCTGACCGTGGTACGGAACCCTAAACAGCAATAAGTGATGAAGACGTACAAATTGCGGCTCTTTACAATTGTAAAATAAACTTACGGTTCTTATTTTCAAATATGGCTTGCAGATGGTTGGGTGGTATCTGCTTGAACTCAGGGTCCCAGATCGGAGAGCTGGCGCTGAAGATTTCCTCCTCAAGCAGTGCCAGGAAACGAGGGAAGTGGGTTAAGACTAGCACCTGCAGGAGAAAGATGGTATTGACATTGGCTTGAAATAATGTAACTCACACTTTTGTATTGGCAACTGTTTTTACTAATACTCAAGCATTACTTAAAACTAGTATTTTTCTGTTCAAACTTTATGGCAGCTCGGAAGTTAGCTGCGAGTGGCGGTCTGCGCAGGTGTAACGGTAACTGTAAGACGTATGTAGTTACAGAATTATACTCGTCAAAATCATCAATACAACCCTCCAAGCTCATACAGGTGCAAGAATGACTTTTTTGGTTTCTTCGAAGAAAGAATCGACAATTCTTTTGTTCATATCTCAATTGAATCGACAAAATGATAGATGAACAAAAGAATTGTCGATTCTTTCTTCGAAGAAACAAGGTAGTGAGCTTGGAGGGTTGTATTGATTATTTTGATGATTATAATTCTGTAACTACATAAGTCTTACAGTCGCGAGGAATATTTTAATCAACATACAACCTAGCACAGGCCTGCAAATTGCAAAAAACGTAAAATAAAATGAATTTCGCGGGCTGTTTGGAGCATCCACCTTAAAGCGGCTCGCAACATCTAACATGAAGCGGATGTGCAGAACACAATTTTAGGACGCAGCGGACGCATCGTCTTGACTCTATAATTCGCGGACAGTCCCTCATGGCTAACTTCCGAGCTGCTATAAAGTTTTAACAGAACTATAGTAGTATGTAGTTTCATTTCATGCAATCAAATGGCTTGAATCTAGTTTTATGTAATGCTTGACTATTGAGTAACTTTTTGTAATACGGGCCTAATAATAGGGTAGATGACGAAAAGAAACGAATTAGTCCGTCAGATAGATTTCCAAAAAATATTGGACACATATTTTTTCTGTTTTCACGTAAACTAAAAATGAAGACACATTGCGTCGAAAACTCGTGTGACGTCACATTTGAGTACATTTTTTACACAATTTCACATTCACAAGCCCCCACTCCTGATCTTTGACACGTTTTATCTTCGTCAATTTTTATTTTTATCAAATTAGATAAAACAAAAATATCTTTCCAATATTTTTCGATAATCTAACTGACGGGCTAAACAGAATCATATTTTTTTTAGTCAGTCATCATCCCTATTGCGGACAGTGGGGTCCACTTACATACATAATTATGTAGTTCAATGGTCTAGCTTCCTTTTATATGATGTGACTTACCCTTTTCTCAGGAGGCATACGATCCCTCTCCGAATGACATTTATCCATCAGCTGGCGACAAACCGATTTGAACACGGCGCGTAGTAGCGTGCGACCGAACACGAGCGACGTGTCGTAGTGAGGCAGAGAGTCGCAGAACGCGGGGACGTGGCAGAACACCAGCCATCTGGAAGATTGTATTACAATTAAATCTTCTTTTACATTTTATTGCAAAATTGTAAAAAAATTGTGCTATACAAAAATAATGGTTTTTAAGTTAACTTTGTGAAAGGGGCTGATTCATTTCCCATTTTATTTGTATGGTTAACCTTTTGATCGCCATTGATAAATATAGATGACAAGCAAGCGCGTGCCTTGTACGCCCAACGACACAAATATGTGACAAAATGGTAGGTGAAATTGTGGTTTGGCGTGGAGGACACGCGCGTGCGTTTATGGTCTGGCAGTTAAAATGTTAAGACCAAAATAATGGAAAATGATTTCAAGTAACTACACGCAACCTTTGAGCGACGCGCCCAAAGGTAACACCCGCGCGTGTTATACTTTACTTCAAAATATGATTTTAGGATATTTGGTTTTGCTTTTGTAAGATACCAAGTACTTATTAGCCACATAAATAAAAACACCCTATATGTAAGTGACAGGTAATCTCCTGATTATTTGCGTATAATATGAAAACACCGTGATTACATACCTTGTATAATTGATTTGGTATGCGGAAATGTCTTCAGGATTCGACACTTGCTGAAATTAAATATCCAAGTATTCAGCACTGTTCATATATTAGTTTTAATTAAAAATGTGGAGAAAAGACAAATTACAATAGTCAATTTATGTACACACGGGCAAATGTTTCAGACCACTTGTAAAAATCTTTGACAAAGATTTTCATAAGTACATTTGATAATGATACAGGAGCTGGAGGGGCGAGCTGAACAAAAGCAACTGCCAGTGGTCCACGTTGGCCCTGGATCAATTTAGAGAGTTGATTGTAAATTAAAGGAGTGTCCAAGCTTTTAGAAGCTATAAAATAATTATATGTCTATATATAAAATCAATGCTAAAAAGATGTCATTCTCCTCGTTTCAGTTCAGAATAGGGAATATGCACGTAATTTTTTCTTCATTTAAATCAATAAAATACAGTACTATCAATCAAAGAAAAGTATTAAAAGTTAAGTTCAACTATTGCTTGTCGCACAAAAATAATATTAAACTCCTGCAATTTTCTACGACAGTTCAAACGTCCGTAGCTGTCGTGGCCAAGATGTGACGTCATTATCCACAATCTGCCTTGTTTACATCAAATTTTTTTGGCCTTAATAAAATAATTTTACCAATTGTATGTGCTCTAATCAAGTAAAAAAATGCAATAACAATATTATAATAACATTTTAGTGAAACTTTTAGCACTTTAAAAAAAATGTGTTATTTTTTTGTCACAATGAACTTTGACGTCAATACCGGCGTTATCGAGGACGGTGTGTTTTGACAGTGCGTTCCGTTTCATCAAAAACATGCTAAATAAAACAGTAAATAGTAAAATAAGTGATGTAAGTATTAGAAACTTAAACAAGTGTACCACAATGTTTTTATGCGCCAATACAAGGCATTTTTCATAAATAAAAAGAGTTTTGTATTTCATGCATATTCCCTATTAAGACACGTTGATTTGTGTGGTCACTCCATAAGAAATTTTACGAAAAGCTAAGTCAATGTTGCGGTGTTGTTTATTACTCAATTCTTTAAAAATCAGACAACTATACACCATTTTAAACTAGTTAGTTAGTAGCAAGTAAATAATCAAATTAAAAGTAAATCACTTACCAACTTTCTCACACTCGGCGTCTCAAAATTCCAATGATTAAAACAATGTAAAAACATTTTGGCCAGATCGTACATGGTCTGCCATTCCCTCTGCGGGAGGCTGTTGAACTTGAAGAGTACGAAGTTGGTGATGGCTTTGGCTATTGAGGGCCTCTCGAAGGGCGGCTGTCCTAGGGGGCCTTCAATACGAGGGTGAGAACGGGTCAGGATGCATTTGCGGAGTATCTGTGGATGTTGGAAAAGTATACTTTAGGTATGGTAAACCAAGCGTCAGTACTTCAGTAGTAAAACTTAGGATACGTAAATAGCTCTTAGATAAAAGCGTTGCCAAAGACAAATTCTTATTACTTTGATTGTGGCAATGAATATACAAGTACTTTCTTAGTTCAGTCAGTTCAGGAGTGTGAGTAGATGTTTTTGTTGTAAGACCCCCAAATACTGAAACGTCATTCAAAATGTAAGAGCTGCTTAAAATTTGAACAGCTCCCAAACTTTAAATTTCGTATGGCTAAACGTCACTTTTGAGTATCTGTTAAATATAAGTGCTACTTAAATTTTGAGTGACGTTTCAGTATTCGGCCAAGAGACCTATAAAAACAGTCAATGTCAGTAACTGATGTGCAAATTGAATGTGCCAAATAAATATGTAGGGCTCCTCCCTCACAGGACCAACAATAATCAGAATGTTTGGCCACAAGTATTTTATCTACATTCGAAACTCTTGGGTTAAGGTGTCTCTTCTCAATACTCAATAATTATTTAGTAGACAGTAAAAAAAGTACTAACATAAAAATTCTGAAATGCGCTATTAAAGTTATCCCCGACTTACGACTATACAGGGTGTTAAAGTAGTCGCGTGCCATAGCTTAGGGGTGAGTTCAGTATCGATAAAGGAACCCGTAAAAAATAAAATAATAAATCCTAAAAAAAAAATTAAAATTAAAAACAAAAAAATATTGCAAGATCAACCTAATTTAGTACCTACTAACTTCAATTAGCAATATGAAATAATTTTAATTCTAAACGATTGCTATTTTAAGTTAGCAGGTACTAAATTAGGTTGATCTTGCAATTTTTTTTTTTTGTTTTTATTTTTAATTTTTTTTTTGGATTTTATTTTATTTTTTACGGGTTCCTTTATTGATACTGAACTCACCCCGAAGCTATGGCACGCGACTACTTTAACACCTTGTAAAGGAAAACCCTGGCAACAACCGTTGGGAAGTAGCCGCCCTTTTCAATGGTGGATGAAGAAATTTACAGCCTGTAATTCTATTGAGGAAGTAATTTAAGGAGTATGAGGATACTCCTTAAATTACTTCCTCAATAGAATTGGGTTCCTAATGAAAGCACAAAAAAAGAATATCACTCACCTTAAATAAATAATAGTAAACCCTCTTAGTGTCATGGTCATCCTCTCTATGCATAGACATGAAGATATTCTCCACATCAACCACTGCTCCAAGGAGTCTGTTCACCTCCGCCACTGGCAGACCTTGCAGCTGGGACACATGTTTTTCTGAAAATATGACACTTGTTATGGGGGAGTTTTTTAGTGAGGCGCTTCTTGAGTTGGCTAAACCCTACCAGCCTGCATAGAATGTAGAAACCCCACAGTAGAAACGGGTTTTATCGAAGAAAGAATCAACCAAATGACAGATGAACAAAAGAAATGTAATTTGTAGATTCTTTAAATCTGCTTTATGTTAGTGATCCGTCAATGGTTGTAGAAAGTAAATTAAAGAAGCAGATTTCCTGTGTGTGTGCAAGCACAACTGCATTTAGTGCATAGTACTTGCAAAAACATGTATGGGTATCGTATTACCCAGTACCAACTGTGATCATCAATACAACCGTCCAAGCTCATAAAGGTGCAGGAATTACTTTTTCAAGGTCAAAGTCATTCCTGTGAACGACACACACAATCAAATAATCAAATTTATGGTTAATCTGAGCGGAGATTAGCCATTGGTGCGGGAGATATTATAGTGCACAAGTGTGGCACAGACACAGGCGCACTCTCTGTTTCTTTACTCTCATAGAACCAAAACAATATGTGTTGGTGGAAGACTCTCACCAGAGTTTGGATACATAGTTACTAACCTAGTACATGATGGCAGTTCCGACAGGGATCATTGAAGTTGGCTGGAGGCTGGTTGTCAGCTCGTTGATTGCCTTTCACTGCCTGCTGAGGTGCAGGAGTTTTCCATCCATTACAATTGCATTCTGGTGTCTGCAGAGAAATAGATTAATTAGAACCAACAATTTTAAAACCAATTATTGAGGATTAAATTGAATATGATGTTGAGACGGTGTCAATAAATAGTTGCCCATTTGTTGACACTGCCTCACTGCCACAACAGCAGCATTTTAAAAAGATCACATGCTGTATTTAGTTTCGAGTCCACTTCTAGCTGTATAAAAGAGGATAACCAAAAGAAAACCAACAAAGTGCGTGCCATTTTTCAGGATTAAATGGAAATGTGACATTAGGGCAGATGGCAGATGGAAATGCTGTAATTATAAATAAATATCGCTGGACACTACACACACCGCCATCTTGTGCCACACTAAGCAACGAGGCTTGTATTGTGGACACCAGATAGTTGATATATTACATACACTTTTTTTGTTTGTAAATACATACTTACTAAACATATAAACATCCATGACTCGGAAACAAATGTCCATGCTCATCACACAAACATTTGCTCCTACCGGGATTCGAACCCGGGACCCCAAGAATGTAAGACAGCCTCTCTAACGCTGCGCCATTTGGGTCGTCATTATAAGGGCTTTGTTTCCAGAACTCTAAAAAAGAGTTTTTGGGAATTTCTTCAGTATTTGTGATTAGTTTATACAATTTTACTGAGAATCAATTTTATATCATGTACAGTTGTACAGGTTTGCATATTCTGTAGATTTTACAACATTTATTGAGGTTTCTAGGGCATTACACTCATTTGGGTCAAAGATCTGGTGACACGGTAGTGCTACCGCCAAGACGAGCCTAGCGATTTGATATTTTACAGTGTAAAAGCTATAACTACAAAACGTTGACATATTTCTTTCTTTCTAGAAAACTGACCAGGATATGCTTTGCTTGTCCCATTGTCACTCCTTTTCTCTGACAGCCATAAGTTAATCAAATAAGAGCCAAGTTACCTGGCATTCCGAGTAAATAGCCAACTTAAGTAGCTTCTTGTTATGCGGCCAGTTATAGACTTGTTGCTTCCGCTGTTGTATGCGCTGTAGGTTTGACTGTCTGGAGGCTTGGCCCTCGTTGCCTGCTGGCGCGGCAGCGTTGGTGGACGACACATCATCTGCATTTACACTTGCTAAAGATAATTGAGGTTTAAGTTATAATGTTATCTGTTTTATGTAGGTACATGGTGGATGTATTATAGCTGTTTTGACTACGAGCAACTTTAATAAGTAATGCTAAGTACGAAATTAAGTTATTGGTCAACTTGTAATGTTAAACAGTAAACTGAAGTAATTCTTGAAATAATGCTTTGGACATCATAATTGAACTTTAAAAAGTAATGTAACTAATATGTCGTTACCGGCAACCATTTTACAGTTACTGAAAATGTTTGTTGTTATTTGATAATTGTAAATTGTTTATTTACCTCCCAGCCCAGAATCTGCTTCATTGCTTAGCGCCATGTTCGCATTTTCGTCGTCGATTTGATTAGCCATATTATTTGCTTCGTAGCTATATGCAACTACGGCATTTACAATTTTAACTCTATTTACGATAGAAATACGAGCATAAATAGCATTTTTACCATATTTTAATTCATTAAAAAATCACTATCTAAATATTTGACGTTTCCTTATCTGTGAAAGTTTGCGGGCGCGGCGAAACAATCACAGATAACACATGTCGTGATATTCTCGGCGTTCTCACCGAAGTCATAGACAAAGCAAACTCAAACCAATCGACTAAATCAGTGTGGTAATACTCTAACCATGGAAACGTCAAACATATTTAGCGGGAAAATTCAGCGGGAGAATTCAAACGAAAAGGTTCTGCGTTTGGAAAAAGCTACTGATTTGGATTTTAATTATTTGCGTAAAGTTTACGAATTCAAAATAATTAAAAAATACGATATTTTTGTTATCAAGCTGGTCGCAGTGTGTAATTTATTAAAATGCCTAACGTAGAAAAAAATTTCAATTGCAATTTTTATAAAATAATAATATTTCATAAAAAAAGGATAAAATATTGAAATATTAATTATTATCTATCTGCACAATAAGTACATACTAATGTATAATTGACTATGTGTTACTATAACTGCACATCTTCAATCGTATTGAATTATGTTCCGTAGTCCGCAGTCCTGGAAGTTTCAGTTCAGCTTTATCAGTGCGCGCGGGAATTCGGATGAATCGGTCATGTTCTCTGTGGTTTCGGATATCACCAATTTTTCGTAATACCGTTTGGAGTCCGGTATATTTTCAATTATTTTGAACTGTTTAATAAATGAAAAATATTTAAGCAGTGGAAATAATAGACGACACTTTTTTATTTTTGTCCGGAATTGTTTTACATTTAAAACTTTTGTGACGAACTTTTCGAAAATGGAATCAAAGTTATTCCTTCGAGGAAACGAGACTTACGACGATTTTTTTAATCGTTGCAACAATTTATCTCATTTCGATTGTAGTGAAGAAGAAATGCTATGGTGGCTAATGGGATCTAGACGTTTACCGTTAAAGGAAATAGTGCCGATTAGTGTAATATTGGTTGTAATATTTCTGACTGGAGTGGTCGGCAATGCGTGCGTGTGTGTGGTTATTGTGAAGCATCCCGGTTTGCATAATGCGACCAACTATTATCTCTTCAGTTTGGCTGTTAGCGATCTATTGCTACTGATGTTTGGTGAGTATTAGCACACGACATTATTTCAGTATTTTCAGTAAACAGTTAAATATTGCTTTGTGTAAAAATTGCATATAATTTCGTAGGTGAGTAGTAAGTGACTTTAGAGGCCTACCTAACTCAAAAAAACTCAAAACTCAGTCTTTTAAAATTTTATTGAACTGCAAGAAGTACTTTTTAACATGTACATCTACATATAAGTACATTTCTTCCAACGTCGCGTCTACGTTAGTTACTAGTTTTAAGATTTGTTAGTCTAGTTTCTTTGTAACCGCATAATGACTTGCATTCCGCAACTTCTTTCATGCACGGTTTCAGGGTTAACAATGTCATTTATACCATTCTTATTTTCCGAGAAATCCTGGTTCCGTAAACCAAACTACCCAGATTGGTTTATTTGCTGGTGCACATCTGGGCAAAAATAAATTACAATACTTTCGCTCCGAAGATGACACCTTTGGTTTGTCGTGACGATAAACAAGTAACACACACACACACAGTACAAGCTTTGACGAGAACGTTGCCACATCAACGGCGTTAGCAGTGGCTTCAGACAGGAAAAATACAGCTGCAGTTGATCATAGAGCAGGACAGGAGATATGGCATCGTTCGTCATGAGGATCCTTTTTAATATTTTATTATTTCATCGCAGTAGGTACCTCCATGTGACTGCGAGTTTTCACCACTGAAACTGAATGTACTCAGCACATTCAAATCGCGTTAAGGAGTTGTCGCCCCTGATGCGACTTTCTAATCAATCTCGTTCTGTGTCATTTGTGCATTTCGCCCTTCCAGTTCTACCTTCATCTGATCATCTAGCTTAGTTAGTCAAGGTAACGTCATCGTTAGTGATTACTTACATTTTTGCGAGCACTCTTTTGGGAGCCATAATTTCTGACGAGATTGAATATGAAATGAAGCAGAATACGTGTCTACGACTCTCAGGGGGGGTTTCAAGGGACATTTCACGTCGTAATTTTTCATCTCGTCTCTTGTACTTAAAATTAGTCGAGGTAAAAATTAGAATAACTTCCTCCTTTTTACTAAAAGTATTTTACCACAGCCCTTTAAAGACTGTCTATCGACTGCTGAGCGTGAGTTCTTGGGTTCGATTTCCCGGTCGGGCAGTTTTATTGGATTTTTCTATCAGGAATTTCTCAGTAGCAGCCACGGACTCTGTATTTGCGCCCGTTTGATGGCAATAGGCTCACCCCCTATTTGACTTAAAAGACTCTGAAACATCGCAGGAAGCAGTCCTCGATTGTTGGTACCGTGTTACCAGTAACTGGGTTGTGTTGTGGGTGAGATAAGCAGTTGCTTCATTAAAAATACTGGTATCTAGCTACATCCGGTTAGACTGGAAGCGGACTTCGAACATGGGAAAATATAGGCAGATGATAAAGAGGAAACAGTCCTCAGTGGTGATGACGATTTTGCTGAAACAAATTGTTCAATGCATTGTGGCAGTGACGAATTCCGGTCAGCCGACCAATTTCGAGGTAGCGTAGTTGGTTACAGTTCTAACCTAACCTAACCTATGGATCCCTTCGACATCGTTTTTACGACAAACGGTTTGTCGGAGACAAAAAACATCAAGACACTTTTAGCCTTATATTCAGGTGTTTAGGTTTTTTTTGATACGATAGAATCGACAAAATAAACGATTTGCGAAAATAACACTTTTTTCGCTAAATTTTTCCAAGTCCTTGCGCCTGCAACCTGAATTCCTTTGCCGTTAAGCCAGTTGAGCTTTTTGAAATGTGTGCTACAAGATTTTTGCTTACTTTTGTTTTTGTAGATACTTAAATTGCACATGTGCAATCCGTGCCACGAAAGATGAGACCTGTCACACCACTTGTATACGTGTTAATTATGTAAAGAAATACTTCTTTTGACATATAAGTAGGTGTACAGGTCGTAAACCATCTTTCTACTCTGTCATCTTAATGTTTTACCTCGAGGCATAATCAAGATTTCACAAAGTTTCACTCGTTTCAAGTGATGTGACAGGTCTCATTTTTCTTAGGACGGTGTGAACCTAGCTATCATCATAATATTGATTTTAGTCTCGGATACACACACCTGTATCCAAAACATAATTATGGGACATTGAAACTAGTTAACTAAGTGAATGCTTAAATGCTATTTTAAGCATTTGAGCGTACATACCTCCAGTTTACATATGCATTTGCAGTCTCTTAAAATTAAATCTAATTACGGACCTAGCTTTTAAGCACTCTAGCGGCCAGATATGTCTAGCCTTACTTAGTTACCTTAATAGTTTAACACTTCTAGGTAAACTTTTGCAAACTTACTGCTTATTTGAAGGTCGCGTTATACGTTTTTGCATAAGTTTGTGACCTTGACCGCTGTTACACGCTAATGTCTTCATTAGCTTGAGTAATTAATGTACAGAACCGTCGGGTGCCGTTAAGAAATGTGGGAAAAACGGGGTAGCTTAGATTTGTGGTAGGTAGTTATTTCAAAATAATAATATGGCTCTACCACACAGGCGCATTATTATCGCTCGATAATATCGCATGCGGTATTTGCTATTTCTGTTTTTAGTGCATCATGTATTAGGACGGGAAGTTACACACTGCCGCCATAATAACGACGCAATAGAAGTAGGACGCTTGCGTTTCTGCGTCCTGCGATATTCCGATATGAGTAGAATATCGGACGATAAAAACGCACTTGTGTGAAAGGAATAGGGACGCATTATCTCAATAACGCATGCGATATTATCGAGCGGTAATAACGCGCCTGTGTGCCTTATGGGGTTTTGGTTTTGTAAAGGATTAAAACTTTAGTTTGACGACGTGAATTTATAGATTAGACCAGCCGTGTCCCCCAAGTGATTTTCTATTAACAAACTTCCGTACAAACTTTAAACCCATAGTCCATGGGGAATGAATTTTCATAAATCCGTCCTTCCGGACGTGACTCCTTCAGGAGTGTTAGAAAATGTCAATGGATTATTTTCGATTAAAGAATCGACGTATTCAAGTTACGTAGACCACGCGCTCGTGCGAGGGTCTGATTGCGAATATTTACGATGGAGATACATGTAGGTTATATACTTACCATATATGTCTCAAAGTCCACTCAAACCAGCGAATTGAGATTTTGTGTTAGATCAATCTATAGGTATTTTCATTTATGAAACCGCTCCTCGCCTTGAAAGAAAATCGTTTACGTTCCTTTTCATTTCTATTAGGATCTAAACTTCTTGGATCGCTTGACATTTACGACGCCTTTTTTTACAGATTTTATCGATTATATACGAATTTTGTCATCTTACTAATGCTGTATCCTTCAAGAGTGGCCGTGCTAGAAAATGCCTGCCTGCCATATGTTACCATATAGTCTTCTTTCTTTATCGTTTGGTTGGGGCCTACCCCCCGTGGGGCTACGGGTTACATATAATTTAATTGTGGTTGCCTACATACTACCGTGTTAGCTTAAGCACAATCCCGAAAGCGACTTTACCCGCAAACTGAATCGGCGAAACGAAACTGGAACCAACAGCAATTTCACCGTCTACTGTTTTCTTCGATATAAAAATCAGTCGTATAGTTTCAGTCTATCATAGCGATTGAGTGGCATTACCGCAGCAGTTTGCAGTTGGGATTTTATTTTGTGAACTATGCGAGCAAAGGTAGGTAGGGTTAGCGAAGGGTTAGGCAGAGGTGTACCTAATAGTACACCCACATTTCGCCGCTTATGTTTCAGTCCCATGTATCTAATAGTGGGCGAGCCTATTGCCATCAATCGGGCACAAATCTAGACTCCGTGGCTGCTACTGAGATTTTCCTGATGGAAAAACCATATAACAATTTTTGTTGGGCAAGTATTACTTGCAAGTCTTGCAACTCAACTGTTCAAGTAACACTAGTGCTGTTTTGTGTGCACTGAAAAGCCTGCACTGAGACTGAGCTTTGTCAATTTACGTGTAGTCATTTTTTAGGTTCAGTACCACACATCCGTACCCGAAACGGTACGTGATACGAACACTAGTAGGTACCTACTAGTGTTCGAGTCACGTACCGTTTCGGGTAAATGTTGTTTTCATTTTTTGTATCCCATTATTTTTTTGCTTTTATTACTTTATTGATGGGTTAGTGTGGATAGAACTGAAAGACCTTGAAAACGCATATTTGTACTTAGATCGAAGATTTTCCCGGTTTTCAAGGTTCATAATAAAGGTTGAATCTTGAAAGTTTTAATCAGTTCCATATGATGAGGAAAAAGCTACGAAGTCGGTTATTTATTTTGCAAAAAAGTGTTTTATTTCACACTTTTTCGTTGTGGTATGATGGTATTTCACACAAATTGAAATCGAAATTGAAATTGAATAGAAAATGAATGCTCGAGTATTAATTTTCTATTGTTACTAAAAGTTATTGGCAGATCTTCCACGTAGATAGTAGAAAAAGAAAAAAATATTGTAAAAGAGAACTCTTAAACCACCCTGAAGCAATGTGGATAAAATTATACGGGAACATCTGACGAGCTTCCTCTACCAAATGAAAAAAAGAATCACGTAAATTGGAAAATGTAATCACGAAGTTATGAGGTAACAAACATTTAAAAAAGCCAAATTGAGAACAACCTTCTTTTAAGAAGTCAATCCCAGTAAATGTAGAATGTAAACAGTTACTGAAACCTATTAACCGGTAGGTCGGTTAAAAAACAACTCACTCACACGTCAATCTCAGTAAATGTAGAATGTAAACAGTAACTGGACGGTAAACCTATTAACCGGTAGTTCAAAAATTGTATAATTTGTAATATCATCATCAACATCTGCAGAGCCTTTTCCCAACCACGTTAGAGTCGGTTTCCAGTCTAACCAGAAGCAGCTGAATGCCAGTATTTTACATGGAATGACTGCTCACCTGACCTCCAAAAGCCAATAACTGATTTTCACAATAGTGCCTTCGCAAAATTGGTTGCCAGGTCTACTGAAAACAGACTATTCGGGTATCTGGCCCTTTTTTTCGAAATGGCATCTCGCAGTTCAACCAGAGAGGTTGTCGTCTGCTTAACCGGACTGGGTATCTGGCCCCTTGTAACAAAGATCTACAAATGACAGATGGGACCAACTACTTAAGGTGTTCTCGTTATGTAAGGAACGGTCCACCATCCACGGACCGAGCTTGACAAGCGTTGCTTAACCTTAAAAATCGATCCGGCCGTAATTTTTTAGCCACGAGCTCCTCGACGAGCAGACTCGATAATATCGGTCAATATGCCGATAGCACACGTGTATGCGATCATTAGTACTTAATGTGTTTTGCTTTTTATGCTGCCCCTGCCTGAACTGCCTTACAAGTTCAATTATTTTAATTGGTTTTCCATAGTGTCTGTCCTGTGTTATGACATCGTATATTAGTGGTGGTTAATATATCATATAGCAAAATAAAGCACCGTGCTTATTATACATATAATATAGCAAATGCTATCGTGGCTCTCACTTGTTGCTATTTGTTTTATGCTTTAAATCACACTCTCTGTCTCTGTCCGTCGCGCATCGCAATATCGCAATCGCAAGTAGCAAAATAGCAAGAAAGCAGGGGTCGGCGCGGTGGAGCGGGGCGGCCAGTCGTCGCACGCTAGTGAATTGTTTGCTTTCGGTCGCATGCTTAATCATTCTACGCACCGCGTACGAATTCGCGATCTCGGGCGGCTCACATTATCACGAAATATACTTTAATGCTATTTTGCTTCTTGCTTTTTTAGTGTAAATAAACAGTGATAGGACTAAATATAGGTTTGTAGGTAATCAATGTTGCGTATCTATATTGATTACCTAATTATAAACCTATATTTTGCTTCGTGCTTTTTTAGTGTAAATATACAATAATAATAATAATTCAATTATTTATTCGAGTAACATAACTCATAGTGTTAGTAACAATTCCACTTATAGCTAAGTTAGTAAACTAGATTATATACAAATCATGAAATAAGGGGCACAACGTTACTATGCTGCTGCAGGTCCAGCAGAAATTTTGCAGCACCGGTTAACGATCACGCAGTCCAGTCGGCCAGAGATCATTTTTAGGATGCTGTTGGTGCTGCCCCGCACCCTGCGTACCAGGGATGCGCATCTCTTACGCATTACTGTAGAAAAGCAATCCACGCGGGCTTCTGCAAACATCCCTGAAGCACTACAGAAGCGCGGCAACCCCATCAGCACCCTAAATGCGTTATTATACTGGACACGGGCGCTGTATGCCTTTAGTGTAAAATGAGCCCACAGGCTACACGCGTAGAATGAGGTACAATAAGCACGGAATAATGCAACTTTGACCTCACTCGAACAGCGTGCGAACCTGCGAGCTATCATGTTAGCACGTACAGACAGCGCCCTTCGCTCCCGTTCGATGTCATTTTCATCCTGGAGGTCGGCAGTCAGATTGTGCCCTAAATATTTAAATTGGTTTACTCTCTGTAGAGGAACATCGTTCAGTTTAATAGTAGGCATCTCAATAGGAACACCACTGCTGCCGGCCTCAAAGACCATAACTTCACTCTTTTTTACATTGTACACAAGCCCATGTTGTAATGCATACCTTTTGCAAATCCCCAACAGCTTGCTGAGGCCACAGGGTGACGCACTCAGCATCACCATGTCGTCCGCATAGCTTATATTATTTAAGCACACTCCATCTATATAGCAGCCTACCCTGGTGCTGCTGAGCTCCTCAATCAGATCCTTCACATACAGGTTGAAGAGCGTGGGCGACGTCAAACCCCCTTGTCTCACCCCGCACTCCAACCCATATGCGTCAGATCTGACCCCGGCCCATCTGACACTATTGACCTGGTTCCCATACCAGAACTTGACGACATTAACAAGTTCTTTTGGTAATTTTACATCATCTAGCTTTTTCCATAGTATTTCATAAGAAACCAGGTCAAAAGCTATCGAGAGGTCCAGAAATCCAGCGTATACGGGAGTTTTCCGATCCTTATAATATTTGACAGTCTGCTTAAGACACAAAATAGCGCTATCTGTAGACAATCCGGGCCTAAACCCGAATTGGTTGTCATGTGGTGTTATATACTTATTTAGTTGCGTGTTAAGCAGACCGTCAAATATCTTCGAGATAATTGTTGCCAATGATATAGGCCTATAGTTATTTTTATCAGCTATTTCGCCAGTTTTATTTTTAACTACAGGTACTTTCAATGTTTTCAACATCTCGACAGGCAGATATGCATGACTGATGCACAATGCAAATAACATGGACAATGTCCTAGGCAGATGGGGACCCGCGTATCGCAGGTGCTCAATACTGAGGCCATCATGGCCAGGTGACTTACCACTCGACATTGATGATATTGTTTTAACAATATCTTTGGCGGTGAACCTTGTTTCAAGCCCCATTCCGGCCCCAACATCGAGCACCCATGATGGCGACCCGAGCGGCGACTTTACACTGAAGTGACTCATAAAGATATCCGCAATATCTTTTGAATCACTTGCTCCGTCGATACACACAGGGAGCCCAGGTCTTTTATTTAACCGATTTGTGGTTTTCCAGAATGATTTTCTTTTTGTGAGTGATATGAAGCGAGCATGTCCATTTTAATCTCATTTTCATTATTTTGACACCACTTCAATCTGGATTTAAATTTTCTTCTGGAATCGCACATCTCCTCATATATTTGACCGGCAGCTGGTTTACCATACCACACCCACGTTAGAAATTTGTGTCTGGCCTCCGTGTGTGCCCCGCTTACATATTTATTCATACACTCTTTCATATACAATGTTAGGACAAGAAAGTTTATCGGTTTTTTTAACTGTTCCGTTTTATCGTAATAAATACATAAACGCGATGTAATATTCTTAAAAGCATGCTGTCAGTGACAGTTACTGCGCTTGCTATATTCGCGCCCGCCCGTTAGGCAGTAACTAGTACCTACGCTATGTCTTAGATAAAAGCATGCTTTAATAAAGCATATAAAAAAGCTTGCTTTAAATATAAAGCATAAAGCATTAAGCAAGTGATTGCCATAAAGCAACTTTGAACACCACAATATGTAGGATGACCTACGTGGTGCTCTTATTTGTCAATGGATAATATTTTTGGGTGAATCGATCGTATGTCTTTTAAATCACAGTGATGTTGATTACCCACTTGATTGATTAATAATTGTATTGATGAATTTACTAATTCGCACTTAATAATCACCAAAGCGCTGCAGGTGACATGTCCATATCATTGAGTATTAGAAAGAAAGAAAGAAAGAAAACATATTTATTCGGCACATGCCATAAGTGCACACAACATAAAAGAAAAAAGAAAAAACAAAAGAGTAAACTTAAATCTACACAATAAAAACTTAAATCGTGACAGAAAAAATGACATAATATTGTGTGTCTCACGGCTGCCCCAAATAGGCCCAGTTCAGCAAACTGCCGGGCAGCTACTGCCCGACGCTGGTTTTCAACTGGACGAAGTGGTGATGTGACGGACGTAAACGGACGGACGGACGATGCATATATTTAATTGCTTTGTTGGTATGGTGATCGTAATACTGGTATTCAGCGGCATCCAGTTAGACGGAAAGCCGACTCCAACATACTTAGTTGTAAAAAGGCTGGGCAGATGATGTTGGTATGGTGGTCGTTAGCAACTGAGAGTAGTCACTCTCAGTTGGTAGCACGCAGTTTGGAAGTTGGTGGTATGATACCCTGTGCTTTGGATAGCACGTGAACCTGGTCCGATTTCTCTGCGGTCATGTATAGGATTGCGTCCCATCTTATGTGAGTGAGGTAAGGGAGGATGCATCAGTGTTTGTGAGCACTCTTGTGCGCTACAATATCTCCCGTCTCGATGGCTCCGCTGAAATTGACCGCCATGGCAGATATTTGTATCGAAAATAATCATGATAATGATCATCCGAGTTTGGCAATCGCACAGACGGCATCACTGCGCAGTTAGGTATACTCCCATATTCTGTTTGCAGATATTAATATATAATTAAATAGCATGTGCCCCGCGTTTTTCGTTCGAGTGACATTATTATTAAAATATTACTTCCCTATTTGAATCGGATTTTATTAAATTTCAACGGCTTTATTTTTTGCACGAAACGTGACGAAACACAAATCCTTGTTTAGGGTTCCATAGTTCTGACAAGGAGCCCTTATAATTTAGCTATGTCCGTCTGTCTCTCTGTCTGTCCGAAGTTTTGCTAAGAGACCGTTAGTACTAGAAAGCTGTAATTTTGTAGAAGTGTGTATATCAATAACGCCGACAAAGTGGTAAAATAAAATTTTGTTTTCTATAAAGTGGCTAAGATGAAGTAGTTGCTTGTTTATAACGGGTGAAGACTTTCATTGAAAAACAAAATTTAAAATACAACGGACTACTACGGAACCCTACACTGCGCGTGGCCCGACAAGCACTTGGCCGGTTTTTCTAAAATAAAAGTACGTAAAAGTAGCCTAGAAGTTACTTCTTATAACATTAGCTATCTGCTAGTAATAGGCCCGTCAAAATCGGTCCAGCTGTTTCGGATATTAGCTGGAAGAAACAAACAGACAGGAAGCCCCACAAAAATAAGAAAAAGCAAGCAAGCAAGCAGCACGCTTTCATATGCATTCAGTAAAAGGCTTACTAAGGGTTATTTATTTGTATAGGTAAAGTAACTTGATACTACTATCACGTTCTGATTTTAGGATTATTCGAGCTTGTTGCTAAAATTGTTTGATAATAAATCATTCAGGACGGGCCTAGATTTAAATTGAGGAACTTGGTTCTAAACTAGATCTAAACGCAAATCTGAAATGAACAATTATCGTTTAAATCATTTACGCTCCAATAAAAGGCTTCCAATTTGTATTATGATTACATCATTTAATTTTGAAAGCTATAAAAACTAAATCAAATAAATAAATTAGCTTTAGGAACGTGCTACAGTTCTATCACAATAATTTATAACTCACAGTCTAACTTGAGATTTGTTTGAGGAATTATTTAAACTTCGGGTTAAAGAAATTAAAAGCTAGAAGTAAAATAAATTCTAAAAGACAGTCATCATTTTCCCAGCCTTTTCTAAATAATTATGTTAGGGTCGACTTCCAGACTAACCGGATGCAGCCTCTGTAAAGGATGAGTGATCGATACCCGGGTTGGGCAAAGTGTTATCAAGGGTTTTTCCATCAGGAATATCTAAGTAGCAGCCGCGGAATCTGAATTTTCCCGGCTGATGGCAATAGGCTCGCCCCCTATTACATGGGACTTCTAAAATAACTGGCGCGATGTGGGTGAACTACACTGGCCTGCAAAAATAAGTACTACACTTTTAAAATTTCAATTTTTCCTTAACTATAGAAGTTAGAGATTTAAAATTAAAAAATCGTTTTACAGCAATTATTATCAGCTTTCTTTGAAACTATAGACAAAATTAAACTATTTTTCGAATGCTTTTTGTTTCGAAAGTTTATCTTGTGTACTTAAAAAGTTATTGCAATTTTAAAAATGTGATACTTATTTTTGCAGGCCAGTGTATTAGGCACACCTCTGCCTAATCCGGGTATAACAGGCGTGATGTTATGTTATGTTGTAAAGGACAGACAGACAGTTATGACTGACAATGACAGATAGACTAAGGTGTGAAAATGTAGCAGAAAGACGGATAGACGGTTACTTTCATATTTATTAAGTCATAAAACATAAAAGAATAATGTTCGGTTGACGAGCATATGGCACATTTTCATCATAGTTTGGCAAACTCCTAAAGAACAAAACTTTGGAACTACGAGTATTTTGTCCTTTTGTTTTCAAAATTTTTCGTCCCACAATTTCCAGTTGAGGATAATTTTGTAGACAGTTGTTATTTTTGTCGCCATAAACTCGACGTAATATTATTTTGTGAGTGCGTGCGAAGTTAAAGAATCTGAGATCTTTTTTTGTGTGTTTAATGCTCCTTTTATCATCGTTTCAAGCTTTTATTTTCTTTTCCATTTAAAATTTTCGGCTTCCTAAAAATTCAGTAGGTGTACTTAATGTTTGCGTAAAATATAAAAAGGACGAAGTATCACGTATTTTTCTTCGCTGGCTTAAACAATTGCAAGACATCTCCTTTCCTTTTTGCTCAACCATTTGCATAAACGTGTAGCTAAACAGAGACGAGTCGTGTAAATAACTAAATTCTATTGAGCTTTTAAAACACATCTCTCTTCTCGTCTCGTTTCAGCTTCGACCTTCCCGGTTTCCACCAAACCGGAGACGAGCGGAGCGCAGAGCAGAAGTGCGGAAACCCACCAATCACACATGTAGTTGCGTTGTAGTGCGTCTATCCTGTAATTGGTTGAAGTTTGCACTTCTCCTCTCCGCTCCGCTCGTTTTCGCTTTAGTGGAAACCGGGCCGAACTCAGTACTGTGCTAGGACATTTCAAGGGCAAAGTGTAGCCATCTACATTATTATAGAATTAATTATTTTCTATTAGGTACATCTCGCAATTTGCTTAGGATCGAGTCGGGCCGCTTTGTTTTAACTCACTTAAAATATTTTTTTACACATCATTTAACATCATTATGTTAGGTGCATCATTAACAAAAGAAAAACGGGCTCTAATAATTGTATATTTGTTCAACATTATAATTTAATCCTAAATTGGATAACGTTCTTCTGTAAATTGCCTAAAATTAGAAGACCAAATCTAATGAAACCATTGAATCTTTTGCCAGTAACTGGATTCTGGAGTTCAGGTAGGCAGTCGTTGTTTTTTGCAGTTGGGGTAGTACAGTATTCTGATTATAATTTTAATTAGAAGTAAAGGTGCATTTTATTTTGACTGCCCCATCTTCTTCTTAGCATGTCGATGACAATTTAATTTGAATCAGATTGGCGATGAGTGTGGCAGTTTCAGTAGCGTCCATCAGCTCCTGTGATGTGCAAACAACAGTACAGGCAGGAGACGATATCCAGTGTCCCATAGTTTGTGGGGCAACACCACATTTACAGTACAGGGCCTCTGCGTGATACAGTCTCGACATAGATAGCGACAAAATCGCTAACTTTCGAACGCTAATAAAAAAAAATCGGTTGCATTATCGATGCTTGCGGGAAATGCAAGTTTCTACATCCAAGATGCGATTATTGCAAGCATCGTTATTGCAACCCAATTTATTCGTGAATTATTAGCGATCGAAAAATAGCGATTTTGTCGCTATCTATGTTGGCAGGGCAGAGTCATCTATGAATCTGCCCCATTGGCGTAGTGGTCTACTGAGTACGCTGGATTCGAATCTAATGTCAGACAAAGGCCCTTTTTGGGTATTTGTGTATTGTGCGTGCCTCTGCTTAAACTTTCGGGAACACACATGCGTAATTATGTTATTTATTGTCTGTGCCTATTTCGCAAAACATCTTTTCGTGGATCGTATCAAAGTTTTATTTTTCTACGACGCAATTTCTTATCCATTTAAGTTTTTAATCTGTTATATTCACATCGTTTTTCGTCGTGTTGACTCGAGTTGTTTTGAACGAAACATGGTTAATTTGATAAAGACTGGATAAAGTTATTTCTGGCTTTAATTTGTTTTCTAACTTGTTGAGCTTATGTTTGTGACGCACCTTTTTGCGAGAAACGTGGGATGAATTTACAAAAGTAAAGGAGACATTGTATACAGGGTGGAAATTTTCAGCGGGGCAGTAAGGGGATTGCGATTTCTGGCTTTTTTAGTACCTAGTCCAACCGAGTTTTAGTACTGGAAACTATAATCGATTGCCTGGCATCAGTAAAATGTTTTAGTAAAGTGTTTTTATGTGTACTGTTTGTACCGTAACTACATTATTTTTTTAAAATCTATAAATGGGGATCAAACAATTCTGGATAGTCTCCTAAGACCATTTTCGCGCAGCTGCAACGATTAAGGTAGTTCCCCTAAAGCCCCGCTGTAAGTTTCTACCCTGTATATCTTTCTACCTTACTTGAGTCGCCTACTCATAATAACATTCAACAAAAACACGACAGATAGAATAAATTTACCTAAAATTTAGTTTTCTACGTTACTTGCATTTTGCTTTACATTTTTCTTTCTGAAGTACTTTTCTTGAAAGAATAATTCATTGACCGGTATAAATCTTTAAATCCCTACTATCAGCCAGTATGATTCAAAGGATGGTGTCCCTTTGTGTAATCAATATATAAGTAGGGTTCTAGCACTTCTAGCAAAAGAGTGTCTGTATGAGCATACTGATGAATCGCGAAGTCGTGATGATTCCCTAGAATATCTTACTACCATCGATTTGAGTACGAGTATGTTTGTAATTTTAAAATAACAGTTTTTAATATAACCGAACTCCTATGAAAGTATCTAGGTACGGCTCTTAAACAAAAAAAAAAAATATTTTTTTAACTTTTGTCTGTCTGACTGTCAAATCTCCGAAACGGCTGGATCATTTTGACGAGACTTTTACTGGTAGATAGCTGATGTTATAAGGAGTAACTGAGGCTACTTTTATTTTTATGAGCGTTCCGTGCAAAAACAAAAAAATAAAAAACCTTGAAATTGTAAACAAAATTAAGTTTCATTTCATCATGGATGTCAAATGTTTAGGTCAGAATCGAATACACCGGTTTCCTACTTATCGTTATCACTGTCGTCACTGAATAAATCCATTTTACAACACTTTTTGTCTTTAATTAAACAACACACACTGCGTGATGGAGTCGGTTTTCTTTTGATTATCTCCCGAAATAGAGAGATAGCAATCAACGGTAACTGTTTGACATTTAGCTTACGGACCGGCGGACCGTTAGAAATAAAACGTCTCGGAAAAGCTTTCTTTGTTTTTTCTATGAATCAACTTATCTATGGTAAGCGGTCGACCCTCCGAGTGACAGGTAGGTGAAGTGGATAGGATATTCCTAGCTAACTTTGTTTATAGAAACACCGATAGCTACGTAAGGTAGGCATATTAACTAACCGTTATAGGTAAGTAGGTTATAGAAAACGGCCGAGGTACGGAGTTACTCAGTAACTGGGCGTAAACGTCGAATAGACAGTGGCTTCACATAAAATAACAGTATTCAGCTGCATCTGGTTCGACTGTAAGCCGACCCCAACGTGTTCGAAAAATGCTAGGTATAAATTGATAATTAGTGTGATAAGAACATCAAGGTGGATGCTCCAACCAGCCCGCGAAATTCAAATTTTCTTACGTTTTTTGCAATTTGCAGGCCAGTGCTAAGTTGTATGTTGATTAAAATACAAAACGTAAGAAAATATGAATTTCGCGGGCTACCCGGAAGCTTTCACCTTAAATACATGGGTATTTTTTGTGAGCTGAAATGTGGCTACTAGCTAGTGCAAAAACCCCGAAGTATTATAAACATCCCACTCACAAAATCCATGTAGATATTCGCATTTTCACATCGCGTGCCACACCACGTGCTACCAAGAGTTTTCCCGCCCTCGTTCCGTATTTATTACGCTGAAGAGCCGTTCCCAAATGGTTCACAAATGGTGCAATAAAACCATACGAACAAAACTGTTTGCAATAGCCATAACGTTACCTAGATATACCTACATATTGTATTAGCTTGTTATGGCATGCTATAACAATATCTGCCAGTTAAAATATCGCCCGACTATGTACCTAACATTGTTATAAAGGAAAACTGAAGTATGACCTTGAAGTTTCTTATTGCAGAATGGGACTTTGAAATGCATGTAGTGTACCTGAGGGTAGGTCAGCGAGTAATGGAGCAATTTATATCTGTTGTATGTTTGAGAGAAGACATTTTTTAAATCTCTGATAAATCTAGTCTGGAAGTTCTTAAATCTTAGGATCTATTTTTTACATCACTATAATATTTCTAATTATTTACGCGATTTTTTTCAAAATAAAAAACCATAATACAATTATTCAATTTAGATCGATAGAGGATTTAAAATCTCAGCCATTTTTGTCAAAATTAAATAATTCAGTCCTACAAATCTTCCTTTACCATTTACCAGCTGTTTAGCTGAAGAGAGGAAGTGGCGTAACGGAGTCCCCAGCAACTGATTCTCTGAAGGATAGAAAATTATAAATTCATTTCTCTATCGATTTTCCAAGTTGAAAAAACTTTCTTTCTATTTCTTTCTAAATAAAACGTGTGTCTTTTGTTTCAGGGCTCCCAAACGACCTGTCGGTGTACTGGCATCAAT
This sequence comes from Xestia rhomboidea, assembly GCA_963853795.1. NCBI lineage: Eukaryota > Metazoa > Arthropoda > Insecta > Lepidoptera > Noctuidae > Xestia > Xestia rhomboidea. The sequence goes on along the minus strand of OY970770.1, from coordinate 7,978,610 downwards.
ATCCATATAGCTTGGGTATCGTCTTCTGCAAGCTGAGGGCCCTGATCTCTGAAGCGTAAGTACCCATCTTGTTACTCTATTTTTATGTCAAAGCCCCCTGAACCCCAATTTTATTGTGTAACACACAATATCAAAAACAATCCAATCCAATATTCCAAACTATACTAATATAATATCTTTTTTTTTTGTTAGCCTGTACTGTCCCACTGCTGGCAATATAATAATAATAAATAAATACATAAATATCGCTGGACATTAAACACAGCGCCATCTAGTGCCACACTTAGCAACGAGGCTTGTGTCGTGGACACCAGATAGTTGATAATAAAACTGAAGTTTTTATGTTTGAACGCTTTAATCTCTACAAAAAAAACCTACTAGTCGGATTAACTTTTCAGAATGGTTACGACCCTTTGGGGCCGAGCAAAAATAAAGAAAATTCAGAAACAGCGAAGCACAGCCAGTGCTTCAAATTTCTGAAAAAATCGTCTGCAATGCAATCGTTGAATCCTTAAAGTGAAAGGCATTGCTATTGTTAGTGTGTTACGCAATTACCCTGCTCATTTCTGATATTAACCTACCTTATAACTCTTGAACTAGCATATAGTTCGCCGTACAAGTTTGACCACTGGATAAGGGATGTAGTCGAATCTCAGCGGTAATATGATGAGGGTAATGCCCAGAGGAAAAGCATTATATTTAATACCTATTTTTTTGGTTACGCTGTGGCTTAATATTTACCTAAACGTAGTTTGTCAACGTTAGGCTGGCATTGGCTTTCAAATCTATTCGTACTTCAACAACAATTTCTTACAGGATTCACATACCTAACCATGATTGTTATTTTTGACTATTTGTTTTGAGTTCCCAATATTTCGGGGCTGTTGCAAGCACTTTGATCACGGATAAACTAAAACATGGGAAATATCCCATTTTTAGTGTAAATTTATAATTAAGCTTTTCGGTGGCTTATCGATTCAATACATTTTTGCATGATTGATATCGCTCATAGAATGTCATTATGGGGCCTAGCTTGTTGAATAAGAAATTACCGGACCCAAAAAGTGTCGTACTTTTAAAGCTTAGTTTTTCTTATAAAACTAGTTACGTAAAGCTAGTTAACATGTTAGACGTTAAGCTTCACCAAAGTAACAAATAGTTGGGTACTTAGTTAAGTACACGCACTTGTTGATCGTCTAGTCTAGGTTCCCGAACTAGCTATTGTTACGGAGCCTGCTTTCAAGTTCATAATCCTCACTTATTGAACCAGGTTTCTCTAAGTAATCCCCCAAATAAGATGTCTCTATGTAAATATACATATCGGAAAATTACGTAAGTAATAGAATAATAGCAGCAATGGGTGTAATTGCCCCCCCCCCCCCTGAACAAGATCAAATACGTCATAAGCCAAGCTTGAAGTACATTGTTTGACGGAATTCAAACTAAATTCTAGTTCTATATCTTGTCATGAGCGTCGCCAGGAGGAGGCAGCTGCCCCTAGAGGCTCAGGATTATTAAAAGTTATAGCTTTTCCTGCTTGATGCCATAGAATGGTACGTAATATGAATATTGTAGCGTAAAATGGAATCACTCAATTTTTTTTTTTTTTGAAACATTTATTAAAAAATGCTCTTTTTTTCTACCTCTGGATTATTACTCCTATTGTATTTTAGCATTCTCGGCCGGCATAGACAGAGACTGAAATAAATTAGGAGCCCCTTGCCCCGAGGCCTTATATTATCATTCTTTATAATGTCATTCCTCGCGGTCTCCCCACGCTAACCCTCAATGCCCCGCAAATCGGGGATTTTCCCCGCGATTGGCAGCGCTGGAGGTAACCGTTTGTGCAGATTACTCTTCTACCCTGTATACCAACTACAAAACATGAAACATTTACTATCATCAATTTTGAGAAAATTTGATCAATATTGAGCAATGGAGCGCAGTATACTAGACCGGTGTTACCCAACTGATATGGGGCTGGGTAGGTCATGTCTGCCGCATGGCGGACAAACTGTTGGCCAAAATTGCAGGAAACTGACACAGTGAAGCGGGGTCGCGGCAGGCCACAAAGGAGATGGCGGGACGAACTGGACAAGTTCCGTCCGATCTGGAAGGAGGACGCGGTTTCTCAAGAAGTGGAAAGTGTCGAGGGAGGCCTTTACCCAGGAGTGGGACAGGGCAGGCTAGAAAAAAAAATGAGAAAAAACTGAATTCAAGAGCGAGTATAATTATTCATCAATTCTAAGAAAATCTTAAAACATGAATATCTAAAATAGCGTTTTTTTTTTTTAAATATGGAGATGGCAAACGCTGCCTTATAAAGATGTCAATTAGCTTTGATAAATGATGATGCATTATCAGTATGAAAAAGCTCGCTTTCATACAAAGGAAGTTTTTTATAACCTTCTTACCATGTTGGTTTTACTAAGCCAAATAAATTATGATTGGTTATGGTATGGTATGGCTTTACGTCAATAATGCCTGTTTTCGCAAACATTAGATGACATCTAAATCATTGTCTAAATAATAGCGCACTTCTGGATTTTCAAGTGCTATATTGAAATTCCAATGTGATGATTGGAATTTCAACTTCTTGCCCTTATTCCCTTTTTAGGGTTCCGTAGTCCTGACAAGGAACCCTTATAGTTTTGTCATGTCCGTCTGTCTTACTGTCCGAGGATTTGCTAAGAGACCGTTATAGTACGGGAAAGCTGTAATTTTATAGAGGTATGGATATCAATTACGCCGACAAAGTGGTTAAATAAAATTGCTCCCCTACATGTGCAGTGGGGATGATTGTTTTTTCTTCGGTTACCTCATCGTGTGGGGTATCGAGAGCAGCGGTGGCCCAGTGGTGGCGGCCCCGACTTACGTACAGTAAGTCGTGGGTTCGAACCCAGGCAGGCGCATTACTTTGTGTAATTTATTTCATCACCACTGCTCTCAAACAAAGAAAAACATCGTGAGGAAACCAGAACCAAAAATTCGAAAACATGTGACATCTACCAATCCGCACTGGGCCCGCGTGGTGGATTATAGCCCATTCCCTCTCACTGAGAGGAGGCCGTGTCCCAGCAGTGGGAACATTATAGGCTGATGATGATGATGTGGGCTATCGTTGAATAGGTCTTTTAAAATGACTTAGGGGTTTCTATTACTATTTTTCGATTTAATGCTTCATTTACGAAATATTAAACATTAAAGTGAAAATTTTTGTTCCAGTAGGGGGGACGCCCTACTGGAACAAAAATTTTCACTTTAATGTTCCCTCTAAAAGCTTAACTGCTGGCTTGAAAATTTTTAACTTAATTCTAACTTTTGAGGCTTTTCGAAGATTACAATAGTAGTAAGATTCCCTTAGGTATGTTAAATGGGAAATAAGGACAGAACAAGGCCTATAGCTCGCTACTCCAGGCTTCAGCCGATAAACCCATATGACATGGACAAAGTTCACCGAACTCGATTAACATTCATTGAAAAATGATTGAATGAATATGTGAAAGAATGATACATTGACAATGACACATTGATTGATTTACTTGTTTTTTTACCGACACAATTAAATTTGGCTGGCTTCGTCCGTGTTGGGAGACAAAAGCGAACTGATAGGAAAAGACGTTTTAATATCGTTGCCGACGGTAAATGCAGTGTCAACAAATTTGACAGTTATATCATTTTGCTCTAAGACATCACTAAGACATGGGGTGACATTTTTATGCCTCTCTTTAAGATAGAACTCTTAGAACTCCATAGAACTCTTCGGTGATAGCCTATAGCCTATTGAATGATGGGAAATCATCAAATGACTTCTCCCGCTCTGGGCGGAGCAGGAGGGAGTGTCAGACTTTTACTGACTAAAACCCATCCATGTTCCTTCACCGCCTTTTGTGTTCCGGGGCCACGGTATCTCTTTCGAACAGTCCCGCAGCCCCGGTTGACTCAAAGCCTCAGATGTCATTTGAACAGTTAGGTACTCAAATGATATTATAATAAGAAAAATACATTCTTGATATTTATATTTTGTCCATGTCACAAACTTTCATTACAGCTTTTGGTTTATTTATTTTCATAGACCCATTTCAATGAGGTCATTCCCCAGAAATCATTACCCAATGACCTAATAACGAAATGTGTATAATCGGCACGTTTTTAATTATATGAAGCGAAGTGAAATTGACACAGGAGATACGTAAATATGCGATATTATCAAACAGTATGCAAATTTGGCTTCATGAATACCAAATAAGTCTGAAATTATTACGTACACCAGGAAAATCGGAAATGATTTTGCATGATATGAAGATCGAATGTTTTGGCAAAACGGTAGAGATTATATTATGGGTGCTGAAAGTTAAGCTACGCTTGCCGAGGTCGATCCGTGGATGGGTAAATATATAAATGATTTAATTCCTCTTTTTTGACTTAAACTGATTGAGACTGCCTCGTTGGTCTAGTAGTCTCTCAAGCGGACTGCTGAGCATGAGATCCTGGGCTCAATTCTCGGTTCGGGCAAAGTGTTATTGGCGTTTTTCATCAGGAATTTTTCAGTAGCAGTCATGGATTCTGGATTTGTGCCCGGTTGATGGCAATAGGTCCCTATTACATCTGACCTAAACGTAACTAGCGAATTATGGGTGTACTATTTCTATTAGGTACGCTTCTGCCTAACCCTTCGTAACTTAGCTTGCGAAATGTGGGTAATACCTACCAACACAGTTCTGTTTACTCAGATTCCTTCTGAGAGTACAAACTTGATGGTATGTTTGATTATCAACTCAATCAATCATCATACTAGGTAGATACATTCATTCATTTCTGGTTACTATGAGCTCAACGTAAACATCGTGAGGAAACCAGCATGCCTGAGAGATATTTATTGACGGCATGTTAAGCCAAGTCAGAGGCCCATGGGCGGCATAGAAACTCTGACACCAGGTTAGATACTAACCACACGATAAAGAAAAAGCTTAACGTTTCCAGATCTAATTCGATCTGCAAACGTCGCCGGACAAGCTGTGGGCTATGTGCGATTGGCGTAGGATGCATATTATTAAACTCGTAAAGTATACGCAACCGTTCCTGATAGGCGAATCCATAAATAAGACTACAAAAAGGTAGTGCTGTTCAGTTCAGAGTTTCTTAGTCATTATTCAGAAAAATACAATATGTTCTAATTACTGTGGAGAGGACGAGTAAAAGGCGACTAACAAAAGGTGTTTACAAGGCAGATATGAGTGGCAAAGCAGGAAAAAGACGCCCTAGAAGAACATACACTGACCTTATTGTTGAGGTTCTTCAGAAAGGTCAGGTGCGTACTACTCGCAACCCACACGAACAGATGTATGAATGTAGACGAGACAAAAGGAGTATGTAAGTATCGTAGCAGCAGGCCCCCAGTGGTTCCTGCCTGCCCTGTTCTTATTAGACTGATGGCGATGTTTTGACAAACAAAACATAGAATATTGTTGTGTCAACAACGCGAAAAAAAAGAAGATCTGACTTATCATTCTTGCGAAAAGAAAACTTACTTAATTGAACACTGACAGCCTGGTTATTGGAGAAACGTATCTAGCTGTATCTAGGTAGTTTGACAGTTGTGCTTACAGCAGTGACAGGAATAACGGTATAAAGCCAAAGCGTATAAACAACAACAATATTCATTTATTTTCAGGAAACTTTGGCCCTTTGGCTTTGGTTATACCTTATACCTTACTGACTAATACTACTATAGACATAATACATATGATAAAATACAAATTGTAAACAGGATGTAAACCACCTCATTACAAAGCCGCCAACCAAGCATTCTGTACATCAAACTAAGTAACTTTACGGAAAAAATATTGCTGGGAAACGACTTTTTTTTTTGGGGTGAAAAATCATGTTTTGTGGTAGAATTCAATGCAACGCACTCAACACATTGTGCTGATGTATAGATTGAATAGTACGGGGGTCGTGGAGGTGTTTAAAGTAAAAATCTTACTTTAAAAATTTGTATTTAAAAAACAAGTTGTCAAAAAGTTGGAACTTTGACCCCCAGTATCTCCGTAACTAGAAGGTTCCCAGGTATGGTGTAGAACAAAAAAAATGATCGCAATGACGAGGAGAACAAGTGCCTTTCGGCTTCGTTAAGAGGTGTTTTACACCCTTTATAGTACTTAAATAGAACCTTAAAACTATGTTTGTAACACTTCACTTTTATAGGTCGAGACTTATGAACGCTTTATAAGGCCGAATACTGAGGCTGTGTTCTGTGCTAGAAAGCTAACTGACTTCAGTCTTCATCCGCTCTCGTTTCAAGGGACGAATTGAAAAGTTAGTGCGAATGCAAATGTCAATTGGTCGTTTCCTTGTTGTTAGTAGCGGTCGTTGGCAGGAGTGAATTATTTTTGCATAGAAGTTTTCAATTTCAATGCTGGCTTAAATATGAATAATATAATGCTGGTTTTCTAATTTAGAATACTGGTATTCAGCTGCTTTCTGTTAGACTGTTGACGGACCAAAACATAGTTTGGAAAAGGCTTCCCAAATGAAATCTCTTTTCTAAGCGTAATGTAGTATGTGTTACAAAAACAAGTGTACAAAGTATATAATAAAAAAGCATGCAGTGAATTCGTTAAACGGAAAAAAAGAAGAAATAGCTTTCGATAAAATCGGAAAATAAAAGAAAGCCAACCACCAAAGTTATATCGTGATCTTGGTCCTAAAATTCCAAAAATACGGGTACAAAATCGTCCGTACGACGCGGCGACGACGTAATAAATGCACACAGTTTATATTGGCAGTTTTCCAACCCGTTGTCGCACTGCCACTTTATCCCATGTCTCAAGTTCTCAACCTCAAGCGGGAACGCTTCAGAATCATATATTTCTCTTGGGAGTAAAGTGAAACTGGTTTTTGTCACATTCTTTATGGTATTTTTCAAAGAATGTATTTTTTTCTTTTGTCTTTGTATTCCTCGTTCCACCATAGTGTAGAGCCGTAATAGAGACGATACATGTCCAGTATTGCCTGGACTTTCAAACTGTACAGACTTACATGAACGCGTGTAGAAGAAAACTGCATAGTTATATGGAACTCGGTTTTGCATGTACATTTAAAACTGTCATGCCATAACCTAGCGTGTACGGCTACCTAGAGGTACAGGCAAGTCTGCAAATGCATAACCTAGCGTGTATGGCTATTTCAAATCACATTACAACTAGCCTGAATGTCACATCAATCTAGCTTAAGACGTACATGATGTTACTTAGAAGCACGATGTTAACTAGTTTGTGATTGGTTGCTTCAAGTGACAAGTTACTATTGACGAACGTCGTGACGGTGAGTCTTAGCTTAGTACCGATTATGTACCTACTTCCGTTCCCCTGGCCCTGTTATGTATCTTATAAGAATAAGAATAATTTATTTGCTTTAAATACAGGTGTTACCAGATGTTAAAATTGGTGGTTAAGGTACAAACCATATTTTGCCTTTCTAAAGCATGCAAATATAATTTTACATTATTGTATAATGCGAATCTATATGAAATTTAACAAGATGTATTAAGTAAAGTAAAATAATTCTTAAATAAAAAATAACACATATTGCACACGAAACTAATACCTATATCTTAAAATTAAATTTTGTGTTGCAGAAATTCTTGCAAACTGTAAAAACAATTTTCTGTGAACCATTTGAGCAATTTATTTCTAAAATATTGAAAAGGGAGTTCTCTAATATTTCTTGGTAATTTATTAAAGATGGAAATACACATATGAAACACATTGTTTTTAATCAATGTTGTATTGCAAAATGGGATCATCATTTTTGTTGGATCTCTTGGCCTCTGCTTAGTGTAATTCTTGTACCTGTAAGAAAACTACGAGTACTTAGTTATGAGTCAATAGGTTTTTAATAATTCTGCCGCTGCTTATGGTTTTTACGTGCACCTAAGGGGAATTTTTTCATGTGGTTTTACAAAAGTTCACTAGGTTTCGTAGTTAATCATAGTTTATCTGCGAGCCTTTCATCCAGATCCATTCAGCGGTTCGTGAGAGAGTGTATTACAAACTTTCGCGTTTATTAAAGCAAGGATAAATAGAAGTCACGAAAAACTAACGAAGTTTTATTATTACACTATCTATCTGTGTCTACAAACTAGTAATTTTCTACTATTATCATTGACCTGTCGCAAAAGAAACGCGAGTAGCGATCAAGAAACATGACAGAATACTTTCAAAATTGATAGAAATTTTCCCAAAAACGTCCCTGTGTTTATGATAAATAATAATAATGTTCCCTATTTATTGTCGTCGTCTTATTTTCTTACGAAATAAGCAAAATTATCTTGTCAATCAAATTACAAAAAAACCCGTGTATCAATTTAATGGAAAACTTTCTTAGTCGTCCTTCTAGTTAATTACATTTCGGCCCTGATTTTTGCGTTAATAGGCCAACTTAGGGCTACCGCGCACTATAGACAAGACTGTCTTACCCTACTAGTGCAAGCGAGAATACATAGTCTGTCTCGCTCGAACTAGTAGGGTAATTGTCTGTCTAAGGACAGTCTTGTCTATACTGTGCGGTAGCCCTTAGGAGTCATTATTCTGCGAGACTGAAAGACTTCGACAACTTTTACTTATTAAGTGGTGGAAATTAGTTATTAGTACAATTTATAGCGGTCTCTCTTTTCCCAATATTTTCTTATTTATTTATATAAAGCCAAAATTCCAAAGCATGTTTCTTATAAAATGCGCGAAGGCACTTTCGAGCTCGTGGATTGAACTACTGTACATAAGCATACGAAATGAAATATAAATAATAATATTTGGTAAATAATAAAACATAATATCTATATATGTAGTGGTTTAGTTCATAGTGGCCTCAAAATTTTGAAATACGAGTATTTATAGCAGAAAGTCCACAAGAAATTACCACTCCGATCCAGTCTGTCCCCTTGCTGTCCTCTCCCAGCGACGCCCTAAGCCGAGGCCCGTACCCCGCAGGGGGTGCCCTTAGCGTGTAGTCGCTTAGTTTTTAAGTTTTTTGCCCTGGCTGGAGGCCTCACACTTAAGGCACCCACAGGAAAGTCCGGTTAAGCAGACGACAACCTCTCTGGTTGAACTGCGAGATCGAAAAAAAAAACCCAAGAAATTAAATTTCATATAAAATAAAATATAAAACTTAAAATAATCGTAATTAACACTGCCAAATTGCTTCATAATGCGATGCGTCGCCTGTTCCAACTCAGTATTGCACAGTAATTTTGTTATAGGCCTCTTAATAATTAATATGAAAAATTAATAAAAACATGATTGATTTTGTTTTGGATAGGAAGTTCTTTATTTTACTTCAACTGTAGAAACGATACATAAAACATCACTTGATGGGGAACTTTAACAAATTATAGTTTGAAGGTTTTTAACAGGGAATCTCTTAATGTACTGATCCGATCACATAAATTCTTACACTAGTGAAAAGGTTACCCCTGATATTACCGACTGCCATAGTGTACGATTTCCTTCTGAAGTCGCGATTAGCAGGCTAACGTTATTTAATAACAAACTTATAAAAAATCTCGTCTGGATACCATTCAATCTGTCAAGAATATCAACGGCCTAATATTGATTCTAGATAAAGTAAGATTTCTTGCTCATCCTAACTCACACAGAAAAATAAGTGCCCATTTTAATATTTGGACAACAAAAGCTTTGTATTCTTTATTTATTTGACATCGATGTGAGCTTCAGAATTTTATTTGATATTACCAAGACAGCGAAGAAAACTGGACAGTTTACATAAAATATAGCAAAAGCTTATTTGTAAAACGATTGTCGTAATACAAATACAAATAAATCGAGCACTTTATCGTTACACAAATATTATTCAGGACATATAAATCTAATGATATTTCCTTGGAAACCTTATCAAAAGCTCGTCATTTTTATCACGGTTCATGTTTCATGAAGAAGGGTTTATTCAGACAATGTTGCCAGTTTCATTTGTTGAATAATTGCGTTGCTTACGTCACGTGAGGGTTATGAAATATTATTTTATTATCGACTGCAAAAAAGAGGATGTAATGACTGTTTTCTTACCTTTTTAGGGTTCCGTAGTTCTGACAAGGAACCCTTATAGTTTTCTCATGTCCGTCTGTCCGTCCGTCCGTCCAAGGTTTTGCTCAGAGACGTATGTATAGTAGTATATATAGCTCAGAGACGTGTTATACTAGAAAACTGCAATTTTGGAAAATATTTTTTTTAGGGTAGCTCCCCTACATGTGAAGTGGGGATGATCGTCTGTCCCATCGTGTGGGGTATCGTTGAATAGGTCTTTTAAAATGACTTAGGGATTGCAAATCCTATTTTTCGAATTAATGGTGCATTTACGAAATATTAAACTTCAAAGTGCAAATATTTATTCCACTAGGGCGTCGCCCCTCTAAAAGCTAAACTGCGGGCTTGAAAAATATCGAAAAATTCATGGTGATAGTAAATTTCATGAACTTTAAAGGAAAATTAAAGCAGTTAAGATAACTTTATTAGTTTAGCAGTAATAGTCGTTGAACTTGGGTGTTGGATAATTTTGTACCAAATACAAAATCCTTAGAATAAATCCTCTTAGGTGATTAAGATGAAGTATTTGCTGTAGTTGCGAAACTGACAGATGTCAAACTTGATCTATTATTTTTGATTATTATTATTAATGGGCTACTATGGAACCCTACACTGCGCGTGGCCCGACACGCACTTAGCCGGTTTTTTTAATGTTTTGACGGGCATTAGAAAAGCAGGAACATTGTATTTTACGCTATTTTTTAAATAATTGAAGGTCTATTCAATTATTTTTAAAAAAATGTGTATGAATATGAATGAACAGCTAGTTCTTATGCGATGGCTTGTATTCCCTAATCTATGAAACCTTTTAACACGACTTCTATAGTTCTCTTATAAAAATAAATTCTCAGCAGCATTTAAATGTCCCACCACTAAACAGTTACATGGCCACCCAATAAAAATACTGCGTAGTTGAAAAGAAAAGGTACGTCGGTTGAATTTCAAATCGTTTTATTCCGACACCCTTGTTACAAGTATTAGGGTTCTTCGGAGTAATCATTTATCACTATTCAGTCCACCTAAAGCATTTATTTGTGTCCGTCCTAATGTGTGGCGCAAATGATTTGGCAGTCTGGCTAGTGACAGCTAAGTGACATGTGTGCAAAAAGATAACAAAGATTGGTCACGTTTAAGGTTCGTGTAGACGAGGAGAGTTTCTAGCCTCTAGCTGGCTATTATCTAGAGATAATTGACGACGCTGGAACCAGAGTGATGAAAGTGGCATTTTTACCAATAGGGTATTTTACTCTATATGAGAAAAAATCTAAAAATATATTATTTAGATAGCTTAGGCAAAAAGCAGTAGGAAAACGTTAGTTTTAGTTCATAAAATAGCAAACTAAATTTTAAAATTCAATTTAAAGGTTTCAGCTTTTTTAATCTGTTTCATAACACCAATAAAGTAGTCGCCATGTTATTACGTCATACGGCTATGTAAACTTAGGAGTATCAACTGACAACTTCAAATATCACTGCATTTGTTTACACAGCCAACTGTCGTCATGACCACAGAGCAATATGGCGTCCACTGCGTCCAGCGTTTTCGTCAAAATTTGAAAATGCAGAATTTAAATGCATTTTTAGGGCACTTACGATTTAATAATTTTTTTGTGAATTTTTAGTGGTTCATTATCACTATAGAATCTAATTGAGACACTTTTCAAAAATGGGTGTAATAAAATCAAAATCAAAATATTTTATTTCACATAGGCCTAGATGGGCACTTATAAAACGTCGAAAAAGGTGCACGGTTCGCGTTGGTCGTTTCCATGGAGAAGAACCGGCAAGAAACTCCATGGTCCATGGGGGCTTTACTCTTTTCAAATCATTTGGTATTACAATATTATTTTGTTACAGCATTGGTACATAAGTATGGGGGTGTCCCCCCATACTTATGTACCAATGCTGTATCCTGATCCTTGACTTTTATTAATTGTGCTGTATATTCAGACGTCTGGGAATTTTATGCTTTGAAGTTTGTTCATTTATTGTTTTTTGTTAGCAATTGAATTGCATAGGCACAAACAAAACATTGACTTCTGTCTCGGTTTCTTCTTTAATATTACGAATAGGTAATACAGAAATTATCAAGTTTATTCCAGTATTTAAAATATCTTTAAAAGTACAACTAAGCCAGATTCTCTATCTAAATATTCAATTTCAATCAAAAGTCCCCAGACGTCTAGTTTCAAGGTAATTTGTTCCCTTCTTTTGTCACGTCCCCAGAAACGCTTAACTATTTTTGTATTTACGTCTATTTTTGTCTTAAAAGGACACGAAATCAATCTTCTAAAGAGGTCTAGGTTGAACATGGACTCTACATTAACAATTTATTTTCTACTTTGTTTCAGGGCTACCTACGTTTCGGTCTTGACGATATCAGCGTTCTCTCTAGAGAGATACCTGGCTATTTGTCATCCTCTACATCTGTACAGAATGGCTGGACTGACCAGAGCTTCAAGAATTATTCTCATACTATGGATTATATCCATAGTGTGTGCTTCTCCTTTTGCTATGTACAGTGAAATCAGCTACAGGGATTATCCACCAAGTAAGTTTTGAATTTATTTATTTATTAAAAATATAGGTTCACCAACAGCTTCTGTGTACAGCATTTAGGTATACATAGACACAGTCGCCAATTGCAGGTTAACCAGCATTCACAAAAATAAGTGATAACTTAAGAGTAAAAAAAAAATTAAAATGAGTGGGTAAAGATATGAAATACAATAGTAGACCCTACATAATTAATAACTTTTTTTTACGTAGGGCCACTCGGAGTTCAACTCGATAAGAAATTCAACTCCTGTGATGACCTGAAATTAATTTAAGGCCCTCAGCCAGGGCTCTCAAACTAGATATACAATTAAATGACCACTCGCTAAGGGCCCTAAAATCCCCTTTGGGGTTCAGACCTCGGCTTAGGTCGTTATTGAGGAGAGGGCAGGAAGGGACAGGTTGGGTCGAATTATTATTATTTGGGGAATTTAAAGCTACATGCTCAGCGGCGCGGGCTGGCTTGTCGAGTAAGGGTTGGCAGCGTTACACAGGCGTCGCGATGGGCCTCGGCGGCCAGGCCGGAATACGGATCGCTTAAGGTGGATGCTCCAGGGTCCCCCGAGAAATTACTATTTTTTTTACGTTTTTTGCTATTTGCAGGTCAGTGTCAGGTTGTATGTTGATTAAAATATGATTCGCGGCTGTAACACGTATGTAGTTATAGAATTATAATCATCAAAGTCATCAATACAACCCTCCAAGCGCATAAAGGTGCAGGAATGACTTTGACCTTGAAAAAGTAATTCCTGCACCTGAGACTGACCTGCAAATTGCAAAAAACATAAGAAAATCTTAATAACTGATATTATGGCTATCTACTTATACCTGGCTATCACAATGCCTCACAATGAATTTCAATTTCGTTGAGTAAAACCACTCTACCCTAAAATTCAACACCTGTGTCGTTTCGAGGTCAAATAAAATAAATAAGTGATCGTTGGTCTAGTGGTCGTGGTCATGAGGTCCTGGGTTCGATTCCCAGGTTGGGAAAGTGTTATTGGGTTTTCCATTAGGAATTTTTCAGTAGCAGCCACGAAGTCACTTGCGTTTTAGAACTTGACAAAAAAGCACATACAATCCGCATGTACATATCAGAACTTAGGATAACGCTTCTGTCTCTAACTTCTATCATAAATAGTCAACATGCAAATTAAGACCTCTGATTTTTCGGATTCATGTGCGTATTGTATAATTATCACTTGTTTCGGTGAAGGAAAATGAGGAAACCAGCATGCCTGAGAGATGCCTGCCGGGGCTGCGGGACTATTCGAAAGAGATACCGTGGCCCCGGAACACAAAGGGCGATGAAGGAACATGGATGGGTTTTAGTCAGTAAAAGTCTGACACTCCCTCCTGCTCCGCCTAGAGCGGGAGGAGTCATTTGATGATTTCACATCCGAAAAAAAAAAAAGCATGCCTGAGAGATATTTCTCGACGGCACGTTAAGTCAAGTCAGAGGTCCATGGGCGGTATAAAAACTCTGACACCAGGTTGGGCACTATCCACACGATTAAGAAAAGAAAGAATATCCAAGTGATGGGTAAACGATTATTGATTTCAACTTGCCTTCATTCAGCAGGGATAACGCTTTCTTTATTTACATAAACTTTCTGGCCGGTGTCCGATTAGAGTAAGCTCTCTTATTCTCTGTATGTGGACTCATGGCCCGTTGTGAGCCTAAAACGCCAGATTTAATTAACATAGCGGATTTTTTGGGGTAAGCCGGATGTTGCGGATTTTTCCCTAAATATTTCCTTAAGCCACATGTTTTTTTGCTGTTCTTTTATTTATTTTTCATGGGCCATACATAATTTGAGTGGCTCTATTGTACCCTTTGCGTTTTTAATATAAAACCTCTTAATAAGAATATTCTAGTTATTTTATTTCATTTACTTGACCGAATTTAATATTAACTAGCTGACCCAAAAATCTTTTTGGAAATATTATGAACATAAAAAAAAAAACAAAATGGTCCAGCCGATCTCAAGCGATGAGGAAAGATTTGTATATTTGTAACGAATAAACTCAAAAACTACTGAACCGATCTCAAAAACTTTCTTTCACCATTAGAATGCTACATTATCCCTGAGTAACATGATTATGTGAAGCCGTGACGGGCCGCTAGTTTTTTTAAATTTTGCATCAATTCAACACACAAAATTGTATGAAGGTTTTCGATAAAGGTTTAATAGTCAGATGTCCTTTGGCCAATGACCTCAGGCAAATATTTGTAAACTCAACGGTACTATGGGGACAGAATTATAATATTCAGAGAGTCCAGTTAAGATTGCAGGGCACTCGCAGAGAAAATATCAATGCAATATGGTTTTAAGCGAAATATGTGGGAATGACAGGACAAGCGGTCTTATGAAATCGTATCTGCATACTTTACATTCATACTAATGGTTTTTATAAATGAAAATGCAACTCTGTCTGTCCGTTTCATGCAGTATGAAATGTTGAGTACGGATTTACCATAAAATTAGGATAAATGGTAGTTAGCTCAATTTGTGTTTTCAAGTCGCTGCTTTAAACATTTCTATTCGGCCACTGTTTGTCGCCTACTTATTATTACAAGTAGTAAGTATTTAGCCAGAATTCCTGCCACGCTGACGTCGGTCGCGTACGTCAGCAAGAAAAACAGTAGCAACAAACGTGCCGCTGACGTCAGCGTCGCAGTATGTTGCTATATAAAACACAATGTATACACGTACGCGCGCCTGGCGCCGACCGACGTCAGCGCAGGCGAAATTCAAGCCTAAACAGTATATTCAGAATTATTGACACCTTTAATTTGAATTTATGTTTGCTCGTTTATTAAACACTACACTTAAACACTTATATATTAATAGATGTGTGCCTGTGTGTATGTACATATCTTTAAAGGCTATGCATTATAGCTTTCGGCGTTTACGAGACGCGTTAGACTTAAGTAATTAATTTGCAAACTTAATTCTAGTCTCGTTAGCACTCAGGTTCAGCGTGTAATTTGAATATATTCCTCACTTTATATTCCACTATCATAGTTATAAACTATCCTTGAAAATGTTAAAAATGTCTCCATCTACGCATGAAAATGATTCTCAGTTTTTTTAAACTAAATGAACGTAGATTTTTGCATAATTTACGGCTGGCATATATTTTTTTTCATGTAGAATCTACGTTAAATATTCAATGTAAATTGTTCAGAAGAAGACAATATTGTACAAGTAAAATGTCTTCACGTTCGCATTGTTCGCCTCAGTTCGCAGATTTTTCTTTACCTTTATTTGTTTAAGAATGATGTAGTTCTTATTGTAATTTTTTAACAAGAAATGAGCCGACTGTGAATACTGTAGTATGTAACGCTTGCTTTTATTATACCCAAAGAGAGTAAAGTAAACTGTATAATATCTTACGGTATCTTACGGTGGTCGCGAGCACGGCTCCTAGTTGTCGGGCAAAGTTTTATTGGGTTTTTACATCAGGAATGTCTCTGTAGCAACCATGGAGTCTTGATATGTGCCCGGTTGATGGCAATAGGCTCGCCCCTATTACATGGTACTTAAACATAACTGGCGAAATGTGGGTGTACTATTAGGTACACCTCTGCCCAACCCAGCGGGGAATACAGGCTAAGGCTATGTAATGTTATGTTTTTCAAGAGTAGGTACTTTAGCCAGTGGGATAGTTTTTTTTTTAACACAGCGCCATCTAGTGCCACACTAAGCAACGAGGCTTGTGTCGTGGACACCAGATAGTTGATATACTACATATATACTTTTTGTTTGTAAATACATACTTGTTATATACATATAAACATCCATGACTCTGAAACAAATGTCCATGTTCATCACACAAATATTTGTTCCAACCGGGATTCGTACCCGGGACCCTAAGAACGTAAGGCAGCCTCACTACCGCTGCGCCATTCGGGTCGTCAGTTATTTAATCCAAGCAGGTGTTACTTTTGTTATCGTGCTCCATATTTTAATTAATGAGTTTTTGAAAGTTCTACGTAATTGGTCTATCACACTTAAATCTTGGACTTATTTTATTTTAACTTAGTTTATATATTTGGGGGAAAGTATATATATAATTAACTAGCTATTGGCTTGTAGGTAACCTAGGGTAATTTTTATATTCACCTGGTCCTGTACAAAAAGTCTATCAGTAAGCCAATTGCCATCCCAATTTGTCCGGCCGTGTATGAACGATTAAGTTACAAACATCTCCGTACTATATTATAATTTCAGATGTAGATTTAACAAGTAGCATCTAATTAAAAGTATCACAAAACCCGACTGCAAATTGTATTACCTATGTATATCCCTAAGTATAGTATAACTGTATTTTTGTGATTTCCTTTTAATTTCCTTTCAATTTTAATTTCATTTTGATACTCTACTCGAAAGGTTGGGTTGAAAAAAAAAATTACGACTTACAATTTAGCGCCAAAAATCCGCCATTTTTTTGAAACACCTATCTAAAGAACACCCGGCTTTTTTAAACAAATCTAATTATACCTTAATTGACAAAATCCATGCAGCCATTTGGAACATACGAGGTAATAAAGAAACATACAAGATACGTGTGAAAAACATAACCCTTCCTTAGCAGTCGGATAAAAAGCAGAAAGTCTGTAAAGAAGAAATACCTTACTCAGCATAATTTAAACATAGCCTTAAAGAGACAAGAAAAGGATAGGATTTCTTTTATTCGTTTTTACGATTACCTAGTTTTTATTCTAGCTTTTTTTCTTATTTAGCAATGAAATTTTATCAGGCTTTTTTTGTTCTCTCCAAAGCTAATTTAAAGACGTTTAACTATTCGTTGGTAATTTATCTTATCTTTTTCTCACCTTAGGTATTTTAACAAAAAAGCTAGAAAGTTCGCCTGTATCAGTAGATACAGGCAAACTAGCTTTTACAATTTAATGAACATGGTCTATTAAATTGTACATTTTACTTAGAGC
This sequence comes from Xestia rhomboidea, assembly GCA_963853795.1. Lineage (NCBI taxonomy): Eukaryota > Metazoa > Arthropoda > Insecta > Lepidoptera > Noctuidae > Xestia > Xestia rhomboidea. The sequence goes on along the minus strand of OY970770.1, from coordinate 7,960,997 downwards.
ATAGCTCTGATAAGACTTATTTATTTTGGAAAGAATAGGACTAAGTTTTAACAAGCTGTTATGTTAGAAAGATTAAACTTTTCGTACATGTGAAACTTTGGAAATCCGTTCTCTGAAAAACTTTTAATCAAATTCGTTCCAATTTTGCTTTTGAATTATCATCTGTATAATTAATTAGTCTTACCAAGGTATATATTGAGTTAAGGGTAATTCAGGGTATTGAGTTGCTGCAGTAACTGGATTGTGCAGGTCAGTATAGGCAGTCAGTTTATCTATACTAATATCATAAAGCTGAAGAGTTTGCTAGAGCAGTGATGGCCCAGTGGTGGCGGCGCCGACTTACGCACAGTAGTTCGTGGGTTCGAACCTAGACAGGCGCATTACTTTGTGTAATTTATTTCATCACCACTGCTCTTAAAACGGTGAAGGAAAACATCGTGAGGAAACCGGCACGTCCTAGAACCAAAAATTCGAAGACATGTGACATCTACCAATCCGCACTGGGCCCGCGTGGTGGATTATAGCCCATTCCCTCTCATTGAGAGGAGGCCGTGTCCCAGCAGTGGGAACATCATAGGCTGATGATGAAGAGTTTGTTTGGTTGAACGCGCTAATCTCTACAGGTTCGAATTGAAAAATCTTTTAGTGTTGGATGGCTTATTTATCGAGTAAGGTTACAGGCTATATAACATCACGCTACGGCCAATGGGAGCAGAGCATCAATGAAAAATGTTGCAAAAACGGGGAAAATAGTATTTTTAAAATAATTTCACGCGTACGATGGTCGCGAGCAATAACTAGTGTTATATAATGGTATTCAGCTGCATCCTGTTAGACTGTATGTCAACCACAACATAAAAAAAAAACATCGTCTGTAGTTTGAAATTATTGTGGCAACGCCGCCAGCATGTTAGCCCTATACATTACCAGTTGACAGCGTTGAGGAAAGTATTACTAGTGATATCATATTTAGTTTAATTGTTCGGCTATTTATTCCAGGACAAAATCACTACGTGGAAAGCCTTTTCCTAAGCGCAATTTCCGCCACATTTTGACGTGAAAACGTCTTTAAAATCAGCACCATACACGGGGTGCCATGTTAGAAAACCCGACCGTAACGGAAATTGAATAAATGTGTTGACCAAAATGCGTAAGTGAGTGAGTATTCCACGGCGCTTACGACCTTTGGGTCGCGTAGTTTCAACTAGCCGCATTACACCGCTTCCATCGCTTTTTTCTACTTGGCAGCGCTAGATGCCACATGCTTGGTGCTCTGCTGAAATCGCTTTATCATATTAAGCCGTTTGAATTGTACTGACAAAAATGTCAACAAAAGGTCAATGATTTTAATGCCAAAGAATGCTTTTAAGTTAAGTCAAAACTAGCCTACGTCACAGATTTGGAAATAAAAAACCCTGATGTTCTACAAATAAGATTTATTTTGCTATTACATATTACGTTGTGCCGCTAAGCAGAACGTATTTACGATCTTTAGTCACACTAGATTCGATGACGAGTCAATTCTGCTTCTTGACCATAGATGGCGGTATTCTCAGTGGTCGCAATTATAAACTTATTTGTGTTAGATATATGGTTGACATTTGCGTGATCGGTCGATTGACGAGTGAATCCCGCTACTTGACCATAGAAGGCGGTTTTCTCAATTCGACTTGACCTCATCACTACTTGAGTAGCGAAGTACTTTCGAGAATGTTCTATAGAATAAACCCAAAATAAAATGTATCTTAATTGTAAAAAGTTGATTTTGACTAACCGACCAATGTTAAACAAAATCATTGTCGAATATTAAATGAAATGTTATTTTAGAACGAAGCCAATCTGGTTTTCTTTCAATGTTTAACACTAAAAGCGACTCGCTAATAAAGACGTTTCACGTTAAAACCAACGGCCGTGTGTACCGACACAGCCCCATCCAGAACCAGCCTAAGTTTCACAGTAAGGGTAAAAGGGATGCTAGGCGAAATGGCGGTTATCATCATATAACGCCGCAAGAGTAGTTATGTGGGTGCTAATTATATGATAAACGTTAGTGCCAACTATAGAAGGTAGATAGAATGAGGAAGGAAAAATGTTCAGTTCATATAAGTACTCAGTTTAAAGATTGGAATAGAATAATCTTTATTTACGTGAAATATGGTACATCGAGGTGTTCAAGATAAATATGTTCTCCATATACCGCTTCCTATAATTCAGCATGCAAATAATTTTGTATAAAAACTAAGCTAACAACGCATTAGGTATGTAGAGTTGGGTTAAATTGAATGTAAAAATGCACTCAAGGTGTGTAAAAAGACGAGTCATGATGAAGAAAAAAAAATTATAAAATTAGACGACCTTTTTTTTTCGGATGGGAAATCATCAAATGACTCCTCCCGCTCTGGGCAGAGCAGGAGGGAGTGTCAGACTTTTACTGACTAAAACCCATCCATGTTCCTTCATTGCCCTTTGTGTTCCGGGGCCACGGTATCTCTTTTGAATAGTCCCGCAGCCCCGGCAGGCTTCGGCCCCTGCGGACCCCTTCCCTATTGCTGACTCTAAGCAGAACGTACGCGCGTGGAACACGAACGCGCCGTCGACACGGCCTGTCGTCATGAGACGGACGGACGGCGAGCTAGCCCATAGGCCCACAGGCCCGCGCCTACGGTGGCCGGAAGCCACCACGTGGCCCCCGACGCCCGGGGCGTCTCCCGCGGCGGCCGGAACGTGAGGATCTCTCCCTCTCACGTTCCGCAAAATTAGACGACCTGAAATATATCTGGATGCGTTTGACCGATGACATTGACCTTTCAGTATGTTCCACTTACATGTGTCTGGGCAGTCAATAGCGCCTGTTCAACGTCAGTTGATACCAATCTAGTTGCAATGTTAGGTAGGTACGAAATGGTGTTAGTACTTCTGATGCGCGGTGAGCTATGATAATGTCAGAAAGCGAATATTCCTATCAACACAATAATAATTAACATACAGCCCATAAGCCAGACACATTAATCGTGAATCTCCCCAAATCCCTTTTGCATTTGCAACAAAGGAGTGTTTGGTTAAATTTAATACCACGCGCGATTCAACTGGCAGTTCTCCAGCAATCCATCAACATGGATTTATTACAATATTTACCTGTTACGATTAAGTAGGATTCCTATTTTCAACAACATCAGCAGATGGAAAGCCACTATGAGTAATGTGTACAGAACATGCTGAGGTAAACAACTGTATTGGTTAATAGGCTTGGTTCACATGGATCTACGAAGATTTGGATTGAGATTGGGACATTAATTTCCGTTTTCACTGTCACTGGTTTCAGTATTTCGACTCTCGACGTTGAGCTGAACGTTGAAAACCCAACAGTGCATTCCTCTTCTTTTTAGCGCGTCGTTGGCAATCTAAATTGTGTTGGCCCAGAATTGAGCCACTAGTTTGGCGCTTTCAGTAGCGTCCATTAGTTCCTGTAATAAAAAAACAAATTGCAGGACACAATATTAAGTGTGACACAATATGTGGAATAGCACCACATTTATACTCCAATGCAGGAACCTCCACCTGAGCACTCCACCTCCTCCCTTGCTGCGGCTAACCTGTCCGGATTTTGTTTCAAGACTTCCTGATTAAGGCGACTACAGGAGTTAAATTAGCAACTCTATTTGTGATGGTTCAAACTTCGTTTGAAATAAAGAAATTAAGAAAAGAAAGAAAAGAAGGTAATAAAGTTCTAATCAGCTTGCACTACGAAGTGGTTGTTACGTCAGTCACTGGCTCACTGCGGGCCGAATAGTGCGAAATGAGTGGTTTTTTGCGATTTACAAAAAATCTATTGATTGAACTAAAAAAATAAAACACTATCATGCTAATAGGTTGCTTGTAGAATTATTTGCCAAAAATCTGAATGATCGCATGTATTTAAGGGTCGATTTCACCAAACATGACTTTACTCGAGAATAGATATCCACGGAATATATTTATTCTTATATTTAACTCTCGGATAACTTCGTCCACGTTCCACCACTCTACACCGGAGTAAATTTACTCTCGGATAGTTATTCTGTGACAGGGAGTGGATCCGAATGATTGAAACGAATGACTGTATAAGCCACCCAAATTCAATTGCTCGTTTCTCCTCAAATAAGTAAAGTGTATTGCGTATTATTCTATTTGGTAGGGTTATACCTGTGTCAAAATTGTCAAAACTAGAAATTCTAACCTCATCAATATTTCGTGGTGTTTGCTTAGCCGGCGGTTTTAAGATTTGCTTGTGTTTTTATAAATTGCAATAATTATGTCACAAATAGAAAAGCGAAAACGAAGCCCCAACTGGTTGGCTTCAGAAAAACATCTTTTGTTAGACAGAGTAGAAAATCAGTTCAGTGTAATAGAAAATAAAAAAAACAGATGCCGTGACTATGAAGCAGAAAACCGCCGAATGGGTGACAATGAGTCATCACGAATATAATTCCCAAACAATGCCAACGTGCCAGTTAACGAATCAGCTGTCAAAACAATGACACTCGGACGCCATATTGAACTTATGCTTAGTATAAGCTCGCTGTTCCTTAAAAATCGGCGGAGTAGAGATTTACTCCAGCTTAAACGTTTACTCTTGGATTCAGTCTATGGTGAAACGTAAAAACATGTTATACTAGGAGTAACTGTTCGTATTCTCTCGAGTAAGATTTACTCTTGTTTGGACAAAACGACCCTTAGTATGGTTTTTACTCGTTAAAAGAATTTTTTAGAGACAAGTTCGTGATTTTTTTATCGTGTAAAATTTGTTTTGTTATGTTTTCAAAACACTATCATACTAGCATATATCCTGAAGAATATCATATATTTTTCTGATTTTGTTTATTGCAGTGAATCATATGATTTTTTGCATTATAAAACTCGCGTTTAGCTCCTGTAGTCCCCTAAGCTTTTAAGCATTTTTTTAGTTCCACCTGCTGAAAATCTCCCACCTGGACGAGGGAGCGAGTGAGTCCGTACCGATCGGTGCAAGTAAAATAGTCCCATACTTTTTGGCGACTAAAACCTGTATTTTTATACAAGCACCCTTACGACTGTCAAGACACTTTCCTCATGTAATCGTGGCTTTAGTACATAAAATCCTATCTACCTTCATTTTTGGTTTTGTTATTTTTGGCATGTATCAATAAAACTTTCATCTAACCCTCTGTTGGCAATGTCAATATTCTATTATAGATAGTATTTATTTACCGTAGTGTTCAAACATCTACAAATCAAATAATAATTTAAGCTTTAATTGATCCGCAGGTTAGTCATTTCAGCAGGCATTCATTTTTATTTATTTCTATTGTGTATTTTAGCGAATTTCCGTTTGATCAAATCAAACAGAATTTCGCTTCAATAATCTCAGTGAATTTTATCGAAATATGGAAGTAATAAACGAAACCTTGTATAGTTGAACAGCGTGTTCAGAAAAGTTGGGTAATATTTAATGGTCTGATAGAGAACATTAAACTGAACAACTTTCTTTATGGGCCCAAAATCGTTATGGCAAAAAATCAGCTGCCCATTACTATGGCATACTCTGGCATTAATACATTTGGGTTGAGTAGGTATTGAAGTTTTGTTGGGATTGATCATTGATTTTTGATTGATTTTGATTTTTTCAATACACTTCCTCGAAAACGGGTTCTTATCGCACTATGATTAGGTTCAACATGCAATGTATTTCACACGCAAGCGTTTTTTTTTCATTTTCATTTTCTCGACAGATATAACGACAAAATCGCTAACTTTTGATTGGTAATTGCTACTGAATAAAGTCGGTTGCAGTAATGATGCTTGCGAGTAAAGCAAATCTTTACATTCAAGATGCGTTTCTCGCAAGCATCATTATTGCAACCGAATTTTTTCGTGAGTTACTAGCGATTAAAAGTTAGCGATTTTGTCGCTATCTATGTTGAGACTGCCAGATACCTACACGCTGTAGTGAATACAGCGTGTATCTCTATCGTTTTAAGAACAACATTTGCCTTAGTATTTCGAGCTCAGTACAAATCTTTGTTACCTACAGATTGCTGTTATCTTTTAATAAGTTTTCAACTTTTTGAATAACTTGCTGTAATGCTTAAGTTGTTCTAACGGCTTTTACCATTTTGCATTCTGTATTTGATAAAATGTGGTTCTTGTAGGTACTACAAATAGTCTTAAAAAAATGAACCACTTTGTTTTAAATTATGTTATCTCATTAATTTATCTTCTACTCGAAAAATGTTAGTAGCTAAACTTGTTTTTAAGCAATTTGAAATTATTTACACTTTTGAGCTTTACTTTCAAAGAAAGTTGTGATATTTTTACTGTATAATAAGTCTTCGATGATTGCACAGCTGTGACACCGGCCCGTCCTCCTCTCGTTGAGAGGCAGCACAGCCGACCACAAATCTGTGGTAAAACTTTGACATTGAGACCCAGAAAGGGTAACAGGGCATCTTGTATACCTACTGGTTTTGTTATCACTGGTGAGCGACCTAAATGTGCTAAATAAATAAGGGCAGTAAATCGGACTTTACGGCTTACTGTATTTAACCCTGAAATTCTGCAAAGTCAATAGGTCATTTAGTCTGACAGAAGTATTTCATCTGTGTCTCTCAATACAAATGCCCATATGAATTTTGATATGAGCAATATGTATTGTGTTTCTCAATCATGCGGAAAAAAACGACTAGGTTTTTGAGCAACTTACTTAATATTGATGGAAAGTAATTTAATCCCCACCTTGTTTAATTTTTGTTAAAGTTTTAAGCCCTTGTTACGTAATGAAAATAGATATTTTGTGGATTAATTTCATCAGAGAATTTGTGTTGGAATTTAATTGATTGTATTTTGAATAGGTTAGAGTTTTGATTTAACAATGAGTGATGAACAAAGCTTTGAAAATAAATTACTATCAGTATTATCAATGGAGTTTTATCTAAACTGTCAGTGTCAAGTATTTTGTTTTGTTGGCTGTGTTTCAAATGCGTAGGTTTTGATACTGGATGCTTTTAATTTTATACTCAACATAACCGCACTCTAAAAATTAACCTAGTCACAACTTTTTTATGTTATGCGGCGGCAAATAAGCAGGAAATCCGGTTGATTTTAAGTGGTCACTCCCATCTGCCACCAGCCGTATCTGACGTTATCCAAAAACAGGGGCTAACAATACGGCAAGCCCATAAGGCAAGAAGACTGTTTAGAAACCCTAACATCATGAGGAGTGGTAGGTTATAAGGGCAAGGCAAGCCAAGCTTTTAGGCTTGTATGAAAGTACTATCACTAAACGCAGCAAGCAAGGCGCTTTGGCACATCTTAGGCGTCATCTCTACGGATGAGAGAATCTGTGCGATTGTCACGCAGTGCCATCAAATTCAATAGGAACTCTATGAATCAATAATGGCGTGCTGTGACTTTTTCGCTCACGGCAACCATGTCTAACAAAAGCACACACTCTAAGTCCATTGGAAGGTTTTTTTTTACAGACTCTATTCGAGTCGAACAGAGGACTCAGAAACGCCACCATGTTATTCTTAATCGTATCTGAGGGTTTCTCGAACATGGCGTCCTTATCAAAAATACTTCTGTTTATTGTATTGTATAACGGGTTGGTGTCCGCATCTCCACGTCAAAGCGCGTATTTTGCGTGCAGTACTTCTGTTTAACATTATTTCCAAGTTGTCATGAGAAGATCCCATATTTGAAATAAGCGGTCGGCAACACCAACACACCGTTAATGACGTAGGGCATTACGCTAATGCGGCTGTTAGTATTAACAGTTTTCTATTTTCGACTAAGAAATAGTGTAAAAGGAAAGAAATACCGCAGCTTTAGTTTCCCACCATTTCCACACATTCTCGCTTTACAACAAAGCAGATATCTTGCGAGATCTTCGCAAGAAATCCGAATGAACTCGTTAAATGGATACATAGCAATTGTGATCAAATTAATGTTTATATTCGAAATGTTTCGCTGCAGTAAACTGAACTGATGACCGATGAATGAACTGAAAATGTTGTATCCGTTCTGTATGCAGAAACTATGAGAGATATTGCAATGAAAATCTATTGAATACAATATATCCGTAGCTGACTGATTGACTGTGTAGACTGTCGACCTTTATTTTGTTCAAAAGTGTGTTCTCTCTTTAGAACATTTGTAGTCGGTAAAGATTATACAGAACTCTACCTCCCCGTTTTAACAATATCGACCGTGGTCATTTGAAGTGTCGAAGGATACAAATCTCGATTTTCGATTTTCTCAGCATCATCATCAGCCTATTAATGTACCCACTGCTGGGACACAGGACTCCTCTATATGAGAGGTGGTCTCTCTCTCAGCATGCTCAATCTGTATTTCGAACTACATATTTATTATGTTCTAAAGTATTAATTTAGGTATCATCCTTAATGAAATATACGGATGGGGGTAGGGATCAAACATGTGATATTGATTGACATTTAATTATAAACCAGTTACTATAGGTCCAGAGAATGCCTTGTGGCATTAAGTCCGCCTATGTACGGTCGACCAAGCTATTTGGTTTACATTTTAACATGCAAATTACGGGTACATTGTAAACTGTACACTTGTATGTACATGAAGTTTAAATAAATAAAAGGTATTTTGGAGCAATACATACAATATACACGTAGTATATGGGTACGGTCAACCTCATTCCGACTTTATCTTATCTTGACGACCCGAATGGCCCAGCGGTAGTGAGGCTGCCTTACGTTCTTAGGGTCCCGGGTTCGAATCCCGGTTGGAGCAAATGTTTGTGTGATGAGCATGGACATTTGTTTCCGAGTCTTGGATGTTATATGTATGATAAGTATGTATTTACAAACAAAAAGTATCTATGTAGTATATAGAATAGAATAGAATAATCATTTATTCGTTACTGGACAGCATCAACACAATAGAGCAACACATACATATACATATAACAACAAACAGAACAATTAATTAAACAGCTCAACTGCGCTGAGCATGCCCATAACGAAAGGGTAACCAACTCAGCATATGCTGGGTGTAAAACACTCAGCGCTGGTTTTCAGTAGGCCCCCCGCAGTGACACACGGATCAACTAACAATCAACTATCTGGTGTCCACGACACAAGCCTCGCTGCTTAGTGTGGCACTAGATGGTGCTGTGTGTTAATGTCCAGCGATATTTATTTATCTGCCCAGCCTGTTCCAGCTATGTTGGAATCGGCTTCTAGTCTAACTGGATGCAGCTGAATACCAGTATACTACTTGGAGCGACTGCCTAGTTGACCTTGTGGAGGACTGGAGGTCAGATAGGGAGTCGTTAGGTAACATGATACTCCTTGGAAAGACTAACTGTTACCCTTTCGAGCTTCTAACTAGCCGTAACGATTGTCTCTTAGCTCACTCCATCTCCATGGTAACAACCTTTATCAAAGCGGGAAGGAATTTTAACATTACGTGTACCTTTTTATTTTACGAGAAAGATACGAAATGTTAGTTGTGGAATGTGCTTCCCTAGGAAATCAATTCAAGATGGCAACCAACCGTTTATAATCTTTTAAAATTAATGTTCACGAGCACATTCGCAAAAAGCTGGTTACAGTATCGTCACAACGTTAATGTTTTTCCCATTGTTCAATCAAACAAAGGTCACCGACTTCTAAAGCTAGTCATTTTTCACTTTTTTGTGTTTTTTGAAGTCGGTTTTATTTTTTTTGCAAAAAAGTTTTTATTTTTCACTTTTTAGTGGTTTACATGTGCTTACCCCACAGCGTACCGGCGTGATGTTATGTTATGAATTGGTGTAAACAATAGACAGACATGAGATTTCAGCAAACCCAGTCCATTTGCTATCATTTATTGAGGAGTTCCGTTGCCTATCTCCGAAGTTCTTCATCAGATCTTCACCAAATTGAAATGGGACCACTCAGAGAAAGTACTCTTACAAAAACTACCCAAATCGCTTCAAGAGTGCCTATAAAATTTGAAGAGTTCTCTCTATTTCTCCAGGATCCCATGATCAGATCCTGACTTGATGATCATGGGACCACCTGGGAAGTAAACCCTTTCAAACAAAATAAAAAAAAACCAAATCGGTCCAGCCATCTTCGAGTAATCGCAGAATATACATAAAAAAAGGTTCCGACGAATTAAGAACCTCCTCCTTTTTGAAGTCGGTTAATAAAAGTTACATGATAAGTACATTTCGGAAACGGTACTTAGTTTCCATAGAACATGTCCGTTGAGAAGGTCAGTCAGAAGCTCGATAGTCAGATAATTTCTGGGTATCGGTAATGCTAAGTTATTTGTCCAACAAAGTCCGAAAAAGGCTGATTCTGTTTATTGGAAAAATGTATACCCATTATCGAAAGTTGCCGGTAACTTTCGATAACATGTAACATCTATCAACCTGCACTTGGCCTTAGTGGATTATGGCCCATTCCCTCTCCTGGAGGAGGCCTGTTTCCTAGCAACGGGTACATAATAGGTTCATTTTCACGTTTGCTAGAACAGTAAATATTTACTATGATGAAACATCGTATGTCGTATCTCTCTTCGGACAAACGCAAGCCGATTTAGTATAAAAAGAAAGATATTTATCAATCTTATAAAATGCAGAGAAAACCCCGGGAAAACTCGTTCTAAAGTGATTTTGTTCTAGTTCTGTTTATAAAGTGGCATAATGAAATATCAGCCATCAGTTATTAAATTAAATATAAAATGAATAGTGTATAAAAACGCTGAGGAAAGTTTGAACAGCGAAAAATTGTATATCACCTGATACTATTTTGGATTTTCAATATAAATATTAATCAAAGCCTTAGGAACTCAATCTTGAGTTTAACCAACTAAAAACACTGTTTTAAGCTTTCACGGTTCATAGCTTATACTTATACTTAAAATGTCACATACGATCTTCCCTGATTATTGTTTATTTTTTATATTTGTTATTGTTGTTATTTGTTTAACCAACTAAATCTAGCAGTTCATCACACAAAATCTTCGATCACAAAATAGCACTATCATCTATCAAGTAAAATGAACTGTGTTGGGGACATCATCATGACACTAACTTTTTCTGGATGGATTTCAGTAATTGCTTTTAGAACCACAAAAATTGAAATTTTACGCACCTGAAAACAGCTGGTAGATGATACTTTTAACCATGTCGATGTGTTGATGCATTTTTTTTTCTATACGTTTGTCAGTAAGTCCAGAGCGATGACAAGGCCAGACCAAATCCGGGCATGGGGCCAACCAAATAGAACGTAAAACCACGGTTATTTAAAACCCACGGATGGTTTTTATAAGTTTATAGGTAAGAAAGAAAAAGTATTTATTAGTCTCGCACAGGGCAAAACAAAAAATGGTTAAATGAACAATAAAATTAAATTATATAAAAAGGAAATATAAAAATAAAATAAAGCAAACTAAATTGGTCCTGTACGTTAGTGTCTTCCCGTCCTAATCGTCTAGCTACATTTATCTAATGTGAACAAATTGAGCTCCATTTTATGTCCTTGCATGAGAACATTGGGGCGTAATAACGACAAACCGTTCTACCTATGTGCTTGACCCTGTTTGGTTAGCAACATACAAATTCTAGTTATCTCCATTATGATCATAAATTTTGAGTAACAATAATAAACGTTCTCGTTCTGTGTTTGTTTTGGACGTCGGAAGTTTAATGTGTGGGTAGTTGTAAGCATTTGTAGTCGGTTCCATTTGATGTTTAGAAATGTAACAGGACAAAGATCTTTGCGAAAATCGGTACTTGCTTTTTCAATAAATATTTCGCAAAAATACAGTTCACTTAGTCTACTTTTTCTTTTACTTCCGAAAGATCTTTGTAGCTCTGTACGTGCCCTTATAAACTTCAACCATATACAAATGTAGGAATCACCTCATTGAGCTATATATTACTACTACGTATAGAGAAGACAGCGCGAACTAAATTGCGAGGGGCGGCTAACCTCACTCAGTCGCTTGCTCGCCACAGCATTATATAATGCTGTGGCGAGCAAGCAACTGAGTGATCGACAGCAGTTGAACGGAGCACAGATTTTGTTCGTGCTGTCTTCTCTATCCGTAGTAGTAATAGCTCAATGGAATCACCTATAAAATGACAAATCATGTTATCTTGGATACAGGCGGCAGGTCTATCCAAAGTTAACGAAAAAAATTAAATCATTCAAACTGCTGCTGTAAACTGCAGACCGGTTGCGAATACCTGACACCAGCAAATGCTTCAGTACTATCAAATCAGAATGGAAGTATTTGTGTCTGGATCCGTATTCGCAATTGATACGCTTTTGTCCTTTCAGTTTTACTGAAGCAGTGAAAACTCAAATTCCAAAGAACAAACAAACTTTTCCAACAAAATTCGTGGAAGCAACAACAACTAACAACGTAATGACGATAAGAGTAATTACTCTCAAGCTTCGTTCTCGATATTAGCATTAATACACATGTAGTTTCACTTACAGACTCGCCATTTCGCATTGAATTTAGGAGAAAAAACAAATAATTTAAAAATATAAATCCAATGTAAGGTAGATTCAAAACTTTGTTCTTGACTATGACATTCGCACCTACCCAGCTCATTCACGTATCAGTGCTTCGCTGTTTCGCATCATTTCTTTGTTTTCAAGTGCGTTTTTACAAATTAGCTATAGAATGCCGAAAAGAAAGAGTGATAAGCGTGTTAATTATAGTTATTTAAGTAAGAAACTTAAAAAATTAGAACGCGAAATAAAACGTGGGCGACGTACTCGCTATGACAGTGTATCGTCGTCGTATAGTGATTTTTCTACGCCTTATAACCTACAGGGTGAGTCTTTGACCTACTTATTTCGTGTTTATATGTATTTACTTTTAAGCATCGCAACCGCCTGGCTTCTCACAAAAAAACCGTTACATTAACGTTGTGGTTTTGAATTCATAACGGGTTATAAAGATAATTATAATACGGAAAATCGGATTGTCCTTTGGGGGCCTTCCACTTCCTAAATTAAGTACTTGCTGCTCGGATCTACCTGTGGGGTTTTTCCATTGCATGTACCTACATTGTTCCTCTAGGAATGTAAGCTGTTTCTCTAGAAACAAATAGCTATTAAGCCATTTATTGGGATTGCGTGTTTCTCACAAGGAGTCTCACTTCCCACCAAATAAAGGTTTGTTTAAGCAAAATATTAATTTTGCTTGCAGAGCGCGAACCAATCCCTATCGATGACGATTGTGCCACATATCACGGCGATACAGATCCACAACCTGGATGCTCGTACTGGCAACCAGCCCCAGCGAGATTTAGTGATGAGGAGGAGGTCCCAGCCCCGGTTACCACACAGTCGCCTACCGCCGACAACAGCACGGCACAAGTGCACATACTGCCGCCGAGCCCCGCTACCGCCGCACTGCCACCCGCGCAAGTACTTACTGCGCCTGCCGTGGAATCTACTGCCGCACCTTTAGAGAGGACGAGTGAAGCGGAGGCTCCTGCTCCTCAACAAGACGTTCCCGAATTAGATCCAGATTTAATGGAAATATTAGGTGAAGACCCCACCTCAACTAAAGAATATGGCAGGGAAATTCAAAAGGATTTGGCAATTAGACTAAACCACATTACGACCTCTGGCCTCTCTAAAGAGAGCCGCAAGGAATTTAAAGACAGATATTTGGCACCCGTGAACTGCAAGTTTATAAAAGCGCCTACCCTCAATCCGGAGATTCGAGTATCGCTACTAGAAACTCAAGCAAAACGAGACAAGGGTATAGAATGTAAACAGGTACTAACATCCTGTGCTTTGTCCTCCATCAGCGAGGCCATTACTGCGCTGCTTTCATCAGGTCACAAAAACCCTGAGCTCCTCAAGCTGTTGATGGACACAGCTCGAATCCTCGGCGACATTCAGTATACGGACTCGATTTCACGACGTTCGTTCATTCTTTCAACTGTCAAGAAGGAGCTCAAAGATCAGTTGGACAAAACTAAAATAGACGCAATGCTCTTTGGCAATAGCTTAGCAGAAACATTAAAATCAGCAAAAACGATTTTAAAATCAGGAGCTGATATAAGGTCGTCCACAATGCAGTCTACGGCTAATAAACCGGCTAAGGTAGTCAACAGGCCTTTAAACTACCGAGCCCCCCCGGCGCGTCGCCGACAGTTCCCACCACCGCCGCCGGGGGGCACGAGATATGCGCGGGCGGCACCATCAACTCAGACTCAGAGGCAGCAGACGAGGATGACGTACAACAACGCTTCCAGGACATTGTCACGTCAGCCGCAAGCAGGTCACCGACGTTAGAGCCGGTAAGCCCCGCGGGTCGTCTTTCGTTTTTCTATGAACAGTGGTGTTTATTGACTGCTAACCCTGTTATACGCTCTTGGATTTCTGGCTATCAAATTATATTTTCTGACCCAGTTATTCAAACAACCGTTCCATCAGAGCCTGTTTATTCGCATTACGAATATAAGGCCTTTAAAGCATCAATACAAGATCTTATTAGTACTGGGGCAGTGTCATTATGTCAACCATGCGCTGGTCAATACATATCCAGTATATTTCTTGTTCCTAAGCCAAACGGTAAACAACGTTTCATATTAAATCTAAAACAATTAAATAAATTTATACCAACCCAACATTTTAAACTTGAAGATTTAAGAACAGCTTTAAAACTTATATCAAACAACTGTTTCATGTCAACAATTGATTTAAAAGATGCCTACTTTTTAGTAAGCATACATCCCAACTCAAAAAAATATTTACGTTTTCAATTTAATGGCAATCTGTACGAGTTTAACGTGTTACCGTTCGGCTTAAACACTGCCCCGTATATTTTTACGAAAATTCTAAAACCAGTCGCAAAGTTACTGAGGTCTTTGGGATATTTATCTACATTTTATTTGGATGATTTGTTTTTGGTTGGTCAATCGTATACCGACTGTTTACAAAATGGGAATGACACAATACAATTATTAAAATCGTTAGGTTTCATCATCAACACAGAAAAAAGTTCTGTTGTGCCTACTAATTGTTGCAAGTTCTTAGGATATATTTTAGATTCAAAAAGATTTGAAGTAAGATTACCTGATGACAAAAGAAAGAAAATTGAAACAGAATTACTAAGAATTAGGAAGCTCAAAAGATGTAAAATAAGAGATTTCGCTCGCTTTATCGGCCTTTTAACATCCGCATGTCAGGCCGTAGACTACGGCTGGCTTTATACAAAAGATTTTGAGAGGTGTAAATATCTAAACCTCAAAGATGATGAAAACTACGATAAGTTTATGAACTTACCAATTGAGTTGTCCCCCATCTTTGACTGGTGGCTTAATGCGATAAAGGAATCAGTGTGTAAAATTAAGGTTGACACATATTCCATAGAGATATTTAGTGATGCCTCAACAACGGGATGGGGCGCCGCCTGTGGTGACGAGACTGCCAGTGGACCTTGGAGTCAACACGAGCAAACTCGTCATATTAATTATTTGGAAATACTTGCAGCTTTTCTTGGGCTTAAATTTTTTGCTCAAGACTTGAAAAATTGTCAAATTTTGTTACGTATTGACAATACAACGGCAATATCGTACATTAATAGAATGGGTGGCATACAATTTCCCCATTTGACCGATGTTACGAAACAATTGTGGAAATGGTGCGAAGCGCGTAAAATTATGGTTCATGCTGATTATATACGTTCTTCTGATAACATAGTAGCGGACACTGAATCAAGAAGATTACACCCCGACATAGAGTGGGAAATTTCTCAAACTGCTTTTAGTAAAATAACGCAACACCTCGGTGTCCCTTGCATTGACTTGTTTGCGAGTAGAATAAATCATAAATGCGATATCTATGTTACTTGGCATAGGGACCCTGACGCTTATGTAATTAACGCGTTCACTATACCATGGACAAATTTTCATTTTTACGCGTTTCCACCAATTTCTATTATTTTAAAGACTTTGCGTAAAATTATAAACGACAGAGCCACTGGTATTGTCGTCGTACCAAAATGGCCAACACAACCCTGGTACCCTCTTTTTAAACGGCTCCTCATATCAAAACCATTATTTTTAAAGTCAGAGGGTGATTTAATTATTTCTCGTTGTAGCGAACGTGCAATTCACCGGCAAATTACACTGGTTGTCGGGAGGTTGTCCGGGCATCTCTTCTCCGAAGAGGAATTCCACAGCCGTGCATAGTCATAATGCTAGCATCTTTGTCCGATAACACTGTCAAGCAGTATGATACTTGCCTTAAGAAGTGGTTTGCGTACTGTCACGAAAATAACATAGATCCCTATAAAGCTGCAACATCAAATATTCTTTATTTTCTAACGCAATTGTTTAATACCGGTGCTCGGTATGGTACCCTAAATAGCTCGCGATCCGCTTTGTCCTTGTTACTTGGACACGATATAGTGAACAATGAATTTATTCAGAGATTCTTCAAGGGAATCTTTCGGTTGCGGCCCACAGTTCCTAAATACAATTTAACGTGGAACACTGATCAAGTTTTAAATTATTTGGCGGAATTATATCCCAATGAAAATCTAAGTCTTGAAAGACTTAGTAAAAAGTTAGTGACCCTTCTAGCCCTGGTAACAGCACATAGAATGCAGACCTTATCAAAAATCCGTATTGAAAATATTATCAAATCTGATGCAGGGTTTATTATTAGAATAACTGATTTAATTAAAACTTCACGAGTGGGTTCCTTACAACCAGTGTTTTCCTTACCGTATTTTTCACAAAGGCCGCAAATATGCCCTGCTGGTACTCTTCAAGTTTATCTTGATAGAACCAATCAGATACGGCAAGACCAACAATTATTATTTATTTCTTTTAGAAAACCATACCGAGCAGTAACATCGCAGACTTTGAGCAAATGGGTAAAAAGCGTGTTACAAACCAGTGGCATTGATATCTCTCTATTTACTGCGCATAGCACCAGGCACGCAGCCACTTCTAAAGCTTATAGCGTAGGAGTTAGCCTGGACGTTATACGTAAAACTGCCGGGTGGAGTTCAAATTCTACTGTATTTGCCAAATATTATAATAGAATAATATCAGACGATATATCTACTCAAGGTGATTTTGTCACAAGTGTGTTAAATGGATAATAGATATCTTATTTGTTATAGTATTGTTCTCATTGAAAAGCTATTCAATTAAGTGATTGACCTAAATATGGTTGTAAAATATAGTGAATATTTAATTATTTCCTTCAGTCAAACTTCTACAATATGTAATTGATTATATTTCACAAATTAATAATATCTCTCAACATCTACATGTGTATTAATGCTAATATCGAGAACGAAGCTTGAGAGTAATTGATGATTAAACGAACTTACCTGTACGTGAAGTTCAATCACAATTACTCGAAGAGCTTCGTTCGAAGATATTAGCATCCCTCCCTCCCAGTCATGCTGAATTGCCCCTAGTTGTGAAATAATAATAAAAATAAAACAGCTCAGCAAACCTCCAAACTAAATGAGCTGGGTAGGTGCGAATGTCATAGTCAAGAACAAAGTTTTGAATCTACCTTACATTGGATTTATATTTTTAAATTATTTGTTTTTTCTCCTAAATTCAATGCGAAATGGCGAGTCTGTAAGTGAAACTACATGTGTATTAATGCTAATATCTTCGAACGAAGCTCTTCGAGTAATTGTGATTGAACTTCACGTACAGGTAAGTTCGTTTAATCATCAATTACACAACCCTATCATAACATAATTCGTTGAGTGATGATATTCACGCGTTATACTTCGAGTTATACTTGTAACCCCGCTTCGTAAAATTGTCCTCATTAATTACAACTGTACAGTTGAGGTTACGTCAAAGTGACAGTGTCTTTCACGAGCTTCTGGAAAGTTTCTGTTGACAACAGACTGATGTTTGTTGGAGGAAGTTTATCTATAGTTTACTATTGGTTATGTCAGAGTCTCACGAAGGGATGCCATTAGGGTTGCGCCACAGAGCGTGCTGCCGATCGCATTGTCGATGCTGTTGCGTGCTATAGGATTCCTGCTCTGTTTCTCGCTTTAGCAAATGAAGACTCTGAGAGTCAGTGAGTGAAGGATAGGAACATGGGAACTTGCGATTCCGTGCTGCTAGATGTGGCGCAACCCTAACATTAGATGATGCTTACTATCCCCGAGATGCTAGACCGTGGCCAGCCTATTTTCGGGCACACCACTGCCCGATAGTACACCTATAATTATGTCAGTCATGTTTAAATTCCATATTATAGGGGGCAAGCCTATTGCTATAAACCGACAACAGATCACACGGACAGACAGACAGACGGACAAACGGACAATAAAGTGATCTTATAAGGGTTCCTTTTTTACCTTTTGAGGTACGGAACCCTAAAACACAAGTTGTTCCGTTCAAATGCCTAAAGGAAAAAGGGGCTTACCTTTTTAGGGTCATACCTCAAAAGGTTGAATGGCAATGCCAAAGTCAAATCATTACACGTAGCGTTTACAACTCCTTGCGTGTGACCTTTCATGACTTAAGTACGCTTTGGTTCCCTTTCGAAGTTCAAAAGCCTGTTGCGCACTCATTTGGATCGACATTTAAACGGTTATAAAAGTTCGTTTTTCATCAGTTTTTCTATGGACATTCATTATTTTGTATATACTACTATTCTAAAATACCCTTGAACAGCGACGCGTGATGGCTGACGTCACGAATCTCTTTAAAATTCTTAATGGTCACATATCCTCACCCGACCTTCTCGCTAATCTGCACCTGAGTGTGCCCCGTCAATGTCCAGTCAGAACAGTATACGTAAGCCCCAAATGTTCGCTGTTAAATCATCTCGCACAAATCTCGGTCGATCAGCACCATTGAACCGAATGATGGACACCACCAACAGGGTCATCTCCATTAATACTGAAATCGACCTTTTCCACGACAGTATACAGAGTCTCAGACCAGTTTGTAGTCGGCTTTCACACCATTGTTTATACATTCCATGTCTCATTTTTTATCCTGTATGCTCACTATATCACGGATTATTGTTTTTTCTTCCAACTATGCTTTAATTTCATCACAATCACACTAAAAACTGAGTACAAAGCGAGTCTTTAATGCTCTAGAGCAATAAAAATGTATGAAATTTCATGATTGCACAGTTTTTTTTTATCGCACCAAAAGGTGCCAATCTCAATGGATTAGCTCTATTCAGCCAGCCGATATCAATACTTTTTTTTTTACGTACGTATTATTCGTTTCTATCCTACTTGTTACAAATTTAAAAAATGATTGCTGCTAACTCTGATTTAATATAAATTTGCCCAATAAAACTCTTAACCTTACGTTTAATAATTGCTCAAGTATAACTTTTAATTTCAATAATTAAACTTCTATTTTAACTGTTTGATATGAGTTTCTTTTATCTACTATTCCTATAGGTAATAGTTGAAAGAAAAGCAGATTATGCACCTCGCCTTAAGTAATTTATATTGCCCTCGTGCCTGTTAGATTAGAAATCAGGCACTCGGTGCATTCATAAATTACTTTGTGCTCGATGCAATAATCTACTATTATTATATATATATTTTTTACCATTACAATTTATGTCAATTTTAATCATTTTATTTATTCTTTTGTGTTTTTATTTCTACTAAAATTAATTGTATGTGTTTTATCATTCTTAAACTGCCAAAATTTATTTTTATTTTAATTATTAGGGGCTTAATTTATTAACTTCAATAAGCAGTACCTTTGTGCTCTTCTATGCTAATATATTGTCCTGTAAAATATTTTGTGTACATAAATAAATAATAATAAATAAACTTTATTGTGCATGCTGTGGTCTCCTATACGTGAAGGAGTACACCTTCCCAATACTTTGTGTTTTACATTATATAATTATGCTTTGTGTACATCTTTTGTTGGAGATCCTTAAATAAATAAATAAAATATTAGTGTAAGTCAGTTATTTGATCTCTTTTTTAGTTAATATCCAAAATGTTTAATATTCTATTTTATTTTACATTTTATTTCTATTACAGAATGTTGTGTACACTATTGCTATTGTTAAAGTCGGTTAAATGTAGCTTATTAAATGTTACCCGAGCTATAATTACGAATCGATTGACACCGTAGTCATCAAAATCGGATGAATACGCTACGGAGAAACATACGTAAATAATCAAACATAGGACTGCTAAAATCTTAACCATATCATCATATCTTTTGGCTTCGCTGTAGTGGGGTAAAATATAGACAGAAATCCTTCTATCAAAAGTTACGCCACCCTCCCTTGGTCCCTTATCTAACTCCCACTTAAAAATAAGCTCCTATCAAAGTTTCAAGCACGTAGGCTTATAGCCAGGGTCTCTAAGGTAACGACATCCTTGAACGTTTGTGTCATTTCCTATGAAGGACTCGGGAAGGGTTAATATTTTATGCATAATGTATGTATTGAATATGTTATTGTATTTTAGTAGTAAACTTTCTTCTAACAGGCTTTCCGTTGGCCTCGTGGTCACAAGCGCCCCCTATTACATGGGACTTAAACATAACTGGCGAAATGTGGGTACTGATAAGTATAATTTAGCCTCATCCTTCGGAGATTACAGGTGTGAAATCCAAACAAAATATTTTATAACACATTTGCTCGTAAAGGGTCTCTTATTTCACCAATTTCAATATCGTAATGTATCTCATTACGTACAGTCGTGGTCTTTTCCGCCTGATCAGTTAAATTTTTTTTCGCTTAAATCATGCGGAGGCGCCGAGCCACTCCACCTTAACCTTTAGGCCTATTAGGAAAACGTCAACTTTGGCGCGCAAAATAACAATAACTCTCGTTTGGCATGTGTCGCCGATCGGTATCTTTTCATTAATTATTTCTATATAAAGTCAACGGGGCGGGAATAGAGAGCGTTTCTATGTTGTAAGTGCAAGCAAAAATTAGCTTAGTGGTGATCAGGCGGGAGTGTCCTCGATAGTACTTGTGCTGTAAAGTAAAATGCACGGTTAATACTTTTTTAAATCTTAGCAAAGAGTTTTTATCTTTGTCAGAAAAGTGGTTAACATTTTATGAATAACATTAACTTTGGGAGATGAAATATAATAAATAAACATTTAATTCTTTAATTCATATAATTTTGACAATAAATTACAACCATTTATCTGTAACAAAAACACAAGGTTGACTGGTAGAGAATGCCTTGTGGCATTAAGTCCGCCTATGTACATGTACATGAAGTTTAAATAAATAAATAAATAAAAAATATCAATTTACTTTATTAGTAATACTGGCTGTTTTTTGTGTCTTTGCCTTTAAAAAAACGCTGATGCGCGCGCCTCGCTAATTTGTGAACAAGTAAAAATTTTATTATTCCGCGCTTTTTCTTTTCGCTGTATTGTTTTTATTTGTTTTATTTATTTCCTCGCAAATATGTTATAAAACGTCGTATGACATACGTGCGCTTTGATAATTACAGCCTCTGCTTTTTTATCGCCCTCGCCTGCGGCTCGGGCTAGCAATATCGCCTCGGCTGTAATTTTCAACTTACCGCGCTTATATCATAATGTACTATTATTTCACATAAGCCTACATGGGCACTTATAAAAGGTCGAGAAAAGGAGCACGGTTCGGGATACATGGACTTTTTTGTTCTTTGGAATGTCGCTGGTAAACAGCGCAAAAACAAGAGAGAGTACGGAGATTTTTTTTTTTTTTTTTTAAAGCAGTCCCAATCGTTCCGAGTTCGATGATCGAGTTTATGGCTTTCGGTTCCAGAACGACCTAAAAGTAATGGTGTATTCTAACGTTAGTTCTTAAGCATGGGAGGACAGCGTATATCCTACAATAAGTCGTCCTACAGTAGATATTTCACAAAAATGACAAACAAGATAGAAAGTTATCAAAAGTTAACAAGCATCTAGGAATCTAGATGGCCTATAATGTACCTTCTCAAACAAACAGTAAATAATAATCTATTCCGACGTGGAAAAGAAAATATTTTAAAAAGACGAAATTTAAAAAAAATTATGTTATTTTATGTAACTTTCGTCAAGCCATATTCTCTAGTAACTATTGGCTTTTTTGTTTTGGATGGGAAATCATCAAATGACTGCTCCGCCGAGCCAGAGCTCCGGGAGTGTCAGACTTTTACTGACTAAAACCCATCCATGTTCCTTCATCGCCCTATGTGTTCCGGGCCACAGTATCTCTTTCAAACAGTCCCGCAGCCCCGGTAGTAACAATTGGCTTATACAACAATTTGTTAATATTTCGGTGACGAAAATTCTACTTCTAAAAACAAACCTCATTGTCAACACCTAATTGTCTTGCCTACTGATCCTTTTAACACTTTTCCAGACACGAACAATGACAAAATACCTTTGGAAGGTCAGGTGACAGGAGAAATCGTTCAAGCCAATATTAATTGGTTACGAACAGAGGCGACGTTGTAGTTTCAATGTCAGAGCTGCCAGGCATGATAGAAAATCAGAATAATATGAACCAAGAGTTGACTGATATAAAGGATGTTAGACGTAATAGATCCGTCATGAAGTCACAGAGATGAAGAAGTGACTGAGTATAATCCTTCATGTGCCTGGCTATATAGATGATTATGTTATTATTATTACATGGGCCTTCAACATAACGAAATGTTGGTGTATTATTAGACCTCCCCAAGCCTCATTCTATATGTTACTATGTGTATAAACAAAATTCAATTCTTGAGCGGTTTTAGCAACAGTATTATTTATTATTATTATTTTTAATGGCGTTCCATGGCTGCATGGAACGCCATTAAAAACAATCCTATGCACCACTTCCCTACATATACTACTTACCGTTTCGCTTCCCATGCTTATCGCCACGTGTATTAAGACATTGCAACACACATTTACTTTATAAATACTGTTATGAAAGTAAAGGCAAGCCACGGCCCCTTCCGCATAAAGACACATTTCAGATAAAGTGAGGGAACAGGGGGCCTAAAATGGCCGCTTTAGCAGAATCTTAATATGAATCACGTTAAAAATGTTATTTCTTAAAATGGTATTTAAAGACATTAGCATAGGGTCTATTTTAAGTTTTTTTTTTTTTTAACGTGATTCGTATTTTGATTCTGCTAAAGCGGCCATTTTAGACCCCCAGGGCCTGCGAAAATTTTGATAACAGTTTCTTTGAATAGTTTCTGGTCGTAGAGTGCGAAAGGGACAGCTGCAGCTCAGACCGATTATAATTATGACAAAATTTTTGACGAGATCGACGTTTCGTATTTCCCTTTTTTCTCATTGAAAACTGAGCTCATTCAATTATTTTTGACACTAAAATTTTAAGAAAGAGTATATCTAGGTTCCTATCAATTTCTTTTAAGTTAACAAGTTTTCAAATTTGTCTGGTAGTCTTCTAAATACGGCCGTAAAAATGGGGCATTTTTTCGGCGGGTCGTATTTTCTTTGCTTATTAGTTGCTGAAAAAAAGGAAATGACAGGGACGTGTTTACACTACTGTGAACACGTCCCTGTCATTTCCTTTTTTTATCCCTTGATTTTATGAAAAATGATTGCTCTAGACTAGAGTCATTATTCAGGAAGAAAAAAGGGGAATACATTTATATGGAGAATCACAGTCCCTGTTCCCTCATAAGGAAACCTACCGGTTTTGTCACATTAATCTGTCACAATGTTTTTCATACAAACATGTCCGCTTACAATCTTTCAATACAGTTTGTGAACATTCTGCTATAGGGACAAGTAATGGCCGTGAAGACGAAGACTGACAAAAACAAAGAATGTAATGGGACGACTGGGAGGACCACTTATCATGCGAGACTATATCCCAATTCTGGGGAACTGTGTCAAGGAACTTAATGTGATAATGGCTTGAGTGGCTTATGGCTTTTTTGTCAAAATTTTCGCCTTCATTTGTTTTGAACATACGCGATACGTTACGAGAATACATGATATCGCTGTCAAATGTTTTTATGTTTCCTTAATTCCTTGTGTACCTATGTGTTCTTCACAGCGAGACCAATAATTATATTAAAATGATTATAATTTAAATAGTTAAATATAGACACGTTGCAATTGTTTTCATTTGTTAACAGATCAACTGGCGAATAAACTCATATTATTTTTAATATTTTGTCGACGATGGCGAAAGTGAACTTGTTTTTTTTTAAATTATCTCTTTTTCGTGTCGTATTTCATCTTGAAATGTTTAGAAGCTAATTAAATAAACAATTAAAATGCTACTTGAACGTGTAAAAAGATTTTTCGTTGATGTAAAATCTCAAAGTAATTGAACCTGAGCCTATCTTCATTTATCAGACTTCAGTCCAATTACAAAGAATTATCTAGAAGAAAAAGGTCAAATAACATTTTGTACCTGACCTTATATGTGAATGAATAATTGGAGATAGTCTCAAGAATCTGTTTGCACTACTTGAATATATTACATGTCTTTGCATAGATAGAGAATTTTCGACGAAGTTCACAAAAATAGTGGTTTTGGTATGAGAGCAATTCTTCTGGCGTAAAGGCATGAACTATAACGGGTGTAAGGCCATTTTCACACGATACCGCGCGGTCGGCCGGAGGCAGCGAAGATTTATATGGTGCGCCGCGCGGAAGAGCGGTGAGCACCGCTCGTCCGTGCGGTTGGGCGGTTTACGTGTGTTTGGCAACCACGGATTTCAAACAAGCCAATGCGAATGCGATGTGGGACCCGCTTCACCGCCTGACCGCGCGGACGAGCGGTGTCGTGTGATGACAAGACACTTAACGAAACCAAAAGTTGTTTGCTCTTCCCTTGGGCCTGATCCTTCTGGTGCCAGAGATAATAAAGTCATCTGACACAAAGTTCCAACTTTGTGTCAGATGATTTATCTTTGATGTTTATTTATTAATTTATAAGTACCTATCACCATTTTTCGAGGCTATTTTAATGCACTTAACTGCAACCTACAGCCGACGAAGATAATGTGCTTTCATCAGACCATTATCATTGAATACTTGTTTAATATATATCATATTTTACTATTATCCATTTTAATAACACTTTCATGCTTGAAACAGAATGCAGCTGGTTTCTTTGAGATAAATTATTTCAAGACCGTCTTTTTTTATTAAAGTGGCTTTGCCCTGGGGGAGCGATTATTTATCAGTAATTGCATAAAAATGCCCTTGTCGCAAAGATATCTCAGAGCTATTTTGTAGTGTTTCTTTTTCAAAGAAATGGCTGGCAAAGCTCTTTACTTTTCTTTCATATTATAGATGTAATAAAAACAAGTATTGCATTCGTTTCCTCGAAAATATTTTAAATACGTATGAACTTTCTTTGTTAGTAACTTCTATGTATGATGTTTGTATTTATGTGAATGGACTCCATTGTCCTTCTCATAATCCCATTCATAGTTATTAATTCCGCTAGTACATTGGTTCTCAACCTATGGTCCACGGACCACCGTCCGGTGGTCCACAGGAGCTTCGAATAAAGGTCCACGAAGGTTAAAATGTTATTCGTTCTTTTTACTTGCTCAGAAAGTGCAAGCTTAACCCAACCTAATTGAAAACCTATCAGAGACGAAGCGCTAAATTTATTTGAGCTTGCTGTCCTTATTATTGCAAGATTCATAAGCATTTCTGCAAAAATCTACCAACTTATTCCTATTTCTGTATGAATTATGGCTCATTTTTACGACTTCACTTCGATCGCTCGTGTTTCCTTCTTAATTTTTGTCATCTCATTTTTAAATTTTTGCATTGTGTGAGTTAAAGATTCACCCCCCTAGATATAATCATGTCGTGTCCATAAGGCCTCTGTTGACACAAAAGTGGTCCTTGGTCCAAGAAAGGTTGAGAAGCACTGCGCTAGTAACTCCTAAAACACGTATCTATTTTAGTGTTACCATCTATGTATTTCAGAATCCTGTATTGGTGTGAATAGTGAACCAAATGTATTTACTTAGATTTCAGTCCAAATGCTGGTCTGAGTTTCTGATTTACAGCTAAATCAGTTTATAGAAATCTAGATTGCTTTGCTGAATTGATTTGCCAATCGAACCCTCTGACGGCTCAATATATTTACTTGTATTAAGTTAGTGAACATTGACATATTCTGGTTTTATTAGAAAGTAATCACTTAAAGTCCAATTATCGCAATATTTTATGTATGAAGCTGAAAATGCTAAATACGCGGTGAGGAACATTGCATGATTCTAGATCCCCCAGGGCAGAAAAGTTATTAAAAAAATTGCTGTAAAATTCATGGAGAGGCAATAAAGTGACGATAAAACATTTATGCAAAAAAAAACACTTTCGTAAGTCGGTGACTTGCTTGTACGAGTATCATTGACGTTTTTGCCACCGACTTAAGAAAGTCAAGTTAAGTAATTAAGTTAACGACGTTAAGTTAAAAAGTAAGTAATTAAGTTTTTTTTTGCAAGTAGTAAGGTAGGATTGTAACTAGAACATTTATTATGAGACGATCAACAGAGACGAAGAAGAAAAATACGTGTAAAACCTAAGCTCACTTATAAACTACCAAAGCAAAGTTAATAAAATTTAAATGGCACTACCGCGCGAGCGGGTCCTATACCAAATTAAAACAGAAACACGTAAATCAGTCCATAATTGATGAAAATATCGATGAACATACACAAAAAAGCAGCCGAACATAGAATCTCCTCCTTTTTTTTAAAGTCGGTTAAAAATTTAATCATTAATTTCTGAGGCCCTTAAACCAGCGTAACAATAGGAAGACATCTTGCAATATGGCATAGAATCACGTGCATCTTAAGCGGGTATCGCAAGATTCATTACACAAGATAATTTCATGTGTAATATGGCATAAATTGCCGCATCTGACCTAAATTTCGATATATAGGATTGCTGAAGAAATATGTCTCTATACAGGTTTGTAATTTATTCACCTGTAAACTTTATGGAAGTAATTCTACAAAGTCATATCCGGGAATCGAATCCAGGACCTCAGCAGTCGCAATTGCGACTAGTAGACCAACGAAACCCCTCTTCAAACTAACGAAGTACCTTTAACAAAGTCCTGCTTTGATATACTCTCAATTAACAAACTCAGCCTCAATTAACAGTCATCTTATTATCAGTATACTAGACTAATTAAACCCCTAACAAAAAGAGACCATCTCAGTAAATAACTCCCTTTGATAACCAAAATGTTACCACAATATTAGGAAATTATCAAGAAGAAATGTTTTCATATACTTCAAAGAAAGTTATTTAGGTAACCTTGACTATTTTGTGATAGCGAAAATTTAATTAAGTGTTTCGTTTTTGTGGCATCCTTTTATGATGTGGGCGACAAAAAAGCTAAAGAATTACTGAGTGTTCATTAAAAATTTGATTAATGAGTTTGGAATGAAAGGAATATGTAGAAGAAGAAATAACATCACTTTTATTTATTCTCAAGCAACTTTGGACCATAGATGTACAGTCGTGGTCTTTTCCGCCTGATCAGTTAAATTTTTTTTTCGCTTAAATCATGCGGAGGCGCCGAGCCACTCCACCTTAAACTTTAGGCCTATTAGGAAAGCGTCAACTTTGGCGCGCAAAATAACAATAACTCTCTTTTGGCATGTGTCGCCGATCGGTATTTTTTCATTAATTATTTATATATAAAGTCAACGGGGAGGGGACAGAGAGCGTTTCTATGTTTTAAGTGCAAGCAAAAATTAGCTTAGTGGTGATCAGGCGGGAGTGTCCTCGATAGTACATAGAATGTGTAGTTTTGCATCCTAGTAAAAATTCAGGAGCTTGTCACAAAAGACTTATTTATAAATAATCAATTTAAATTACGATACCCGGTCAAATAATTAATAAAGCTGCTATTTTAAATTGTTTAAATTTCAAAGTATTTCTGAATAACACGAAAGTAATAGAAGAATCACCCATCGCGCGACATGTCTCTGTGTGCGTTTATTTGTGTGTAAAGGCGCGGTTATAGGGCCAGTTACAGACGGACTGCGTTTTCTGCGGTGCCTTACACTTATCGATTTCCGTAATTTATAAAAAAAGAAAAATAAAACCTACCTATTTTAGTATCGATTCGGGTCGAGAATCATTACCATAGATACCTCCTTGAATTTGACCAGGATGCAAAGCAACACCTTGTACATGTATGTATACCTTACAGACTAAAATAAATATGATAAAATAGAATTTGTGTTAGTAAATAGAACCTTAACACTACGTTAGTAACAAATTCATTTATTGTTTGTCACATGTGAAATATCAGTTCTTATGATTATTATAAAAGATCGCTGTACCTATAAGGTGTACAATATTTTTAATTTTGGTTACATATTTATTTAACATCTTAATCATTATTCGTCCTAAGTCAACATCCATCATTAGTCAGTTGTTAATTCACAAGTCAGTTTAAAAAAATAGGTAAATAGGAACTTTGTTATTTTCAAACTAATTAAATTCAATTGATTATAATTAAAACACTTCACTTGTGCACTATGTCACTGTGTGATATGCTGTGCCGGCCTCAAATAAACTAGGATGATGGCAAGACAATGATGAAGTTTCTTTAAAATACTAATGTTTATCTATACTCTTTTATACAGGGTGGAATTTTTCAATGCCACCTGGAGGGAAAGTACTCGAAATACTGGAGACTGCAAATTTTACTGAAAGGAAACATTCCTTTATTTTTAAAAAGAAACAAATCTGCATTCACAGATTTTCGAAAATTCTCTTGGCATATCCGGGCTTCGAACCCGGGATAGATCGACTAGACCCAGCGGCTTAGGATTTTACGAAACCGAAGATGCATCTAGAGATAGACAAAAATAATTTAAAAACTTAAAAAACCCGACTGCTTAAAAAATTACTATAAATTAAAACTGAAAAGAAAAAAAACAAGAACAAATAATAAATTCTAATACGGAACATATTGACTGCAGCAGTCGGGACCCATATTGGATGTAATGATTTTAGTCTAGATTAAATAATCTAGACTAAAATCATTATGTCTTGTCATCATGGGTTTTTATTTAAATTCATTTTTTATGCAGTCGGGGTTTTTTATTTTTTTAATATTTTTTTTTATTTTACACTTTTTAGTTACGATTATAATAAGATGGAGAATTTCGCATTATACTTATTTTGGTGTACATTTATCACTTGTAAGTTCACAAACCTACCTATTCATCCGCGCGTATCTTGTATAGATAATAAATAACACATTTTTTTAAATTAAAATATGGTCATGGTGGTGGTGATGTACCATTTTAAAATCCTCATGATTAGCCCTTTAATCTGATACCCATATTTCAGTATCCAATTTTCACTAGCCTATGTTACCCGGGGTAATACAAGGATTCTAACGATCCACGTACGTTGAAATCAGTTTAGGCGTTTAGAAGTTATGGTGGAATAAAGAAACTCACATACATACATACATGAACCCTGAAACCCTTTTTTTGGGCAGTCGTGTAAAAAGTTTGCCCCCGGCTAGAGGCCATACACTCAAGGCGCACTGGATAGTCCGGTTAACACATACAAGTATTAGGTACATTAAAACGATGTTAATGTCCTAATTCTCAATTAATTAACGACAAACCAAATTGATGGTTCCAGTTTCACGAAATTTATCAGGGCCAAATAACGGATGTTCTAACCCAATTAAGACATTGGACCCGTGTTGGGCTAAATTTATTAACCCCACTTAATAATTATTCACTGTCCTATGCACCTGGTTTGGTTTCCGGATCCAAGATCTGGGCTTAGATGGTATGGATCTTGAACTAGGTACTACAGGAGCTAAATTAGCAACTCTATAATTTGTGGTCGTTCAAACTTCGGTTGAAATACTGTTAGAATAAAGTTCTAATCAGCTTGCACTACAAAGTGGTTGTTACGTCAGTCACTGCGGGCCGAATAGTGCGAAATGAGTGTTTTTTTGCGATTTACAAAAAATCTATTGATTGGACAAAAAAAATAAAACACTATCATGCTAATAATATATTTTGCTTGTAGAATTATTTGCCAAAAAATCTGAATGATCGCATGTTTGTTACTAGCATATATCCTGAAGCATATCATATATTTTTCTAGTTTTGTTTATTGCAGTGAATTATATGCTTTTTTGCATTATAAAACTCGCGTTTAGCTCCTGTAGTCCCCTTAAGGCGTGTAGTCCCCTTAATTGACAAATTAATGGTCCTTTTTACATCTCTCGCTCTTTTATTTTTTATTGGTTGTCCCATTAAATGCTGTTCACTAAAGAATATTCTTTTTCATCTTCCAACTTCCGGTGTTCTATTATAGAAATGAGAAAATGTTTTAAAAGACTTCTTACTAATATTATAAACGCGAAAGTTTGTGATGATGGATGTTTTTATACTCATTCACGCCAAAACTACTAAACTGATTTGAATGAAATTTAGCACATAGATAGTTTATAACCTGGATTAACACATAGGAACTTTTTATCCCGATAGTATGATCCTGTGGGACAAATGTCGAACTCCACGCGGGCGAAGTCGCGATCATAAGCTAGTACTGTATACATTTATTGTTCACGTCAAAAACAAAAGTTTATAATCAATCAATCCAGTGAAGTGAGTATAAAATTTCTGCTGACTTTACCAGCTTTGAGTCGGATTATTTTAATTGCTCAATCTTTAGGTTCATCGACATTTCCGCTGAGCTCTTAATTACGAGAGGTTTAAGGTAGTAATTAACGGGTTTTATTTAACGGTCGATTTACGCTTTTAGGGATTTGTTATTTGTTAAAAGTTACATATTTTTAACTCCAAAAACAAGTATAACGCAATGTTCAAGAAAGTTTGTAAAAAAAACTAATATTATTTATAAAAAAAAAATTGTAGACTTTACGAGTGAGATTCCTGAAAGTCTGACAACCAGTCTTACCCAGGGGTATCGTGTTATCTAGTGCAGTTACTGGGTAGGTTATGGAGGGCAGAAAGGTAGTGTAGGAAGCGGACCCCAACATATAGTTAGTGAAAAAGAATAATTACAGTGATGTGATTACATATCTTATTTTTTGATGTAGGTACCTATATGACTTCATAGTGATAATTTGACTTCCCCAGGTCGGGTAGTACCCTGTAGGGCTATTACGTATCTCTGTTGACAGCTCGAAATGATAGTAACTGGGCTCAGTGTCCATCAATTCATTGTCAAAAGGTTAGTTTCGTATTATGTATGACCCTGTTAGTCACCGTAAAGTGATATCCACTATTATAACATTCACGGTTGTCATCAAAATTCGGTGTACAACCGAAGCTTGATAGTCACTGGATATCAGAAAGATACGTAATATGCTGGTCCTTAGTGGATTTTTTCCATCAAAAAATTCCTAGCAGCTACTCCAAACACAACATTTCAGAACTCAAGAGACTAATTTAAAAACATATTGTACAGTTTCAATTTTGCAACGTCCCCTGCACATTCTAGACTACAACCTTCGACTGGGTACAGTCGGTGTTATGTGCAATCACATATAAATTAGTTCCTAGCGATATTTTCTCGTGTAGTTTCTGCAGTGAAAAGCTCTGGAGGGCCCTGGAATGTAAATGTGGCGTATTTCCACACGATAGGATATCCAGCCTGTCTGTTGTCGGCACGTTACAAGAACTGATGGATAATACTACATAAGTATAAGCATTATCAGCCTGTAATGTTCCTACAGCTGGGACACAGGCCTTTTTTTTTTTTTTTTTGGATGGGAAATCATCAAATGACTTCTCCCGCTCTGGGCGGAGCAGGAGGGAGTGTCAGACTTTTACTGACTAAAACCCATCCATGTTCCTTCCTCGCCCTTTGTGTTCCGGGGCCACGGTATCTCTTTCGAATAGTCCCGCAGCCCCGGCAGGCTTCGGTCCTTGCGGACCCCTTCCCTATTGCTGACTCTCTTTGAGGCGCGCGTGGTACACGAACGCGCCTTATCTAAAGAATGGGCTATAATTCACCACACGTCGGCCCAATACGGGTTGGTAGATGTCACATGTCTTCGATTTTTTGGTTCTTTCGGTTTTGAGAGCAGTGATAAAATAAATAATATTATGGTAACACGCCTGCCTGGTTTCTAAGCCACGACTCGTAAGTCTGTCACTGCAGCTCTGGCGATGCTTCTGAATGTGCAGAATTCGTTTCCAAACTCTGTCGACGCAATTTAGATTGCCATCGACACGATAAAAAGAGTATTGTAACAAATGGGTGACACGAATCTAGACTACGCACCACGCAATTGGCTTTAAAGTTTCGAAGTCCTAACACCAAAGAGCAATTCATTAAAATTTGCTCTATTATACTGTTTAGATTTGAAAATCAAGTCTCAAGGGCCTTGCTAAGCTCGTTAATGATTCAATTTTCTTGGGAAACATTTCTTAATTCCTTTAATATCTTACCCTAAAAAACCTTTTTTTATTTTATTTTAAGCAAAAAAGATTATAATTATAACGCCGAAAAGGTTTTAATTCTTAGAACTTAATGATGTTCGTCGTCCTTGGTACATTTTTAAATTCTGAGAAGTTTATAATTATTAATATTTAATTTGTGTTTAGGTTTCCGCTTATCAACAAGTTCAAAGGAAATTAAAACATTTGAAAGCGTTTTCAATTTGAATGACAGTATCGTTTACAGAGCTTACAAGGGCTTGACAAGCATTCATAAATAACGAGTAGGTACATAAATTCTCCGAAACACGAATTATTTATGAGTTACGCACAAAACAAGGAAGAAAACTGTCCGTTAGCGAGTGTTTTTGAAAATATAACACTCATTTTTTGACCACACTTGAAAAATTTACGATTTACAAAAGGGGTAAGAGAAAAATTTAAGGCAATTAAAAGCGGTATGAAACAAATAAAATTCACTGTATGATGTACAACTTTCTGCATAATTTAAAACTCAGCCATCAGACAGACATCTATTTAATTTCTGAAGTCACAATGTAATGTAATCAAATGTAATGTATGTAAGGTGTCATTTGTTTATAATTATTGAAATTCCAATTCCCCATGGTTAAAAAAAATAGGAATAATAAATTATGTACTTAATGTGGTAGGTACACCTGTCAGGGTAGGTTATGGTTTGAGCTCTATTGTTGTATGTTTTATCATTATGTGTAATATTCAAGCAAATAAATGATTTGATTTGAGATTAAGACAATATTTACCTTTTGAAGCGTAGCGTTTACTCTAGACTAGACTTTAATACAAAAACAGGAACTAAGTTTGTTTTGCAGAAGATGATTTGGTCAATTGTTTTATGGAAGGCAACTTATAAAGTCAATTATTCCTATTAATTTGGACAAGTTCAAAGGTTATGTTTATGTTCCCAAACAACCAGGCGGCCTACCATGACGTCTTAAAGCAGGATCGTTTTAATCGCGTTCCAGTGTGGGTAAGAGACGGAGCTATAGAGGACGTCTAGCGCCATCTCTTTCCCTCACTCGCACGCAATTAAAACGATCCTGTTTTAAGACGTCATGGTAGGCCCGCTGGTCAACGGATATTGAAAACTGAGTATTAAAATAGTTGAATGGGCAGTTCAGAGTTGGTTAGTTACGTGTTTTCCTATCGAAATTGATCGATATGATGAAAAAAAATAACAGTAACAATAAGATTACTATATAAACTGATTATTGTTCTCCTGGGGACAGGCCATATAAACCTAGTTGTGTGCTTAAATGGAACAACACGTGTCAAATCCGAAGAACAACCTCTCCGAGACAATGGAAAAATTCTTTCACGTCCATAAATTGGATCATAATAATAATAAGAATGCCTCGTTGGTGCAGTGATCGCAAACACGATTGCTGAGCACGAGGTTCTGGGTTCAAGTCAGGAAAAGTATTATTGGAATTTTCCATCAGGCATTTCTCAGTATCGCGGAGTCTGGATTTAAGCCCAGTTAATGGCAATATGCTCGCTCTCTATTATATGAAGGGGGGACATCTCTACAGTATTTAAACATAACTGTTCAGGCACCCTGTGGGTATTTTCCCATTCGGGGATTACATTGATGTTATGTATCACCACTTTTGACAGTGTGCCCCTTTATAGCATCCTAACCCCATTAATCATCATCATCATCATAATCAGCCTATTAATGTTCCCACTGCTGGGACACAGGCCTCCTCTCTAAGAGAGGGAATGGGCTATAATCTACCACGCGGGCCCAGTGCGGATTGGTAGATGACACATGTCTTCGAATTTTTTGGTTCTAGGACATGCCGGTTTTCTCACGATGTTTTCCTTCACCGTTTTGAGAGCAGTGGTCATGAAATAAATTACACAAAGTAATGCGCCTGCCTGGGCTTGAACACACGACTTACTGTTCGTAAGTCGGGGCCACCACCACTGGGCCACCGCTGCTCTACCCCATAAATAAAGAGGCACTATCAGTTAAAATACAGGGTTTAAACCACCTTATCACGAAGCCGTCAACCAAGCATTCTGCACATCAAACTAAGTAACTACGCAAAAAATATTGCTGGGAAACGACTTTTTTTTTCGAGGTGAAAAATCATGTTCTGTTGTAGAACTCAATGTAACGCACTCTAAAAATTGTGCTGGTGGATGGATTGAATAGTACGGGAGTCGTGGAGGTGTTTATAGTAAAAATCTTACATTAAAAACTTGTATTTAAAAAAAAACTTGTTAAAAAGTTGGAACTTGTATGGTGGTAGTACTAGGTATGGTGTAGAACAAAATAAAATCGCAATGACGGGGTGAACAAGTGCCTTTCGGCTTCGTTAAGAGGTTTTTTACATCCTTTAAAAAAAATATTATAACAATTTTGAATGATTACCCCACAGACTTTGGTTTCGCAATGCTGAATCTTCTAAGCCGATTAAGATGTTCTAAAGAGGAATAACTTAATTTAATTTCTTATCTTACTATAAACATAAACACTTCATAGCCCTTGGGTCCTAGATCTAGTGGCTAGTTGAAGCCTGCGCAAACCCGATTAGACTAAGCCACTCTACACAGATTGGTACAAAGTTGGACTACACTTATATAGCCTCCAGCTTTCGGTTATTATGATAATAACGATGGGTATTTTGCATAATAATATACATGTTTGAATACGTTTATTTCCAGGGTCGTTTCAGTATGGAGATTCATTAAAGTCAATCTTTATCACGATTTTAAATATAATGACCAAATTCAAAGACATTACTGCTAGAATTTAACATAATAAAATCCATATTACATACCTATTAGGTCTAAAAGGGGTGAATAAATACAATATCATTTTCGCAGACAGCCGAGAATTCCTGTTAAGTATCATCATCATCATCATTTCAGCCGCAAGACGTCCACTGCTGGACATAGGCCTCCCCCAAGTGTCGCCACATTGACCGGTCCCGTGCAACTTGCATCCAGCGGATTCCCGCAACCTTCAACAAGTCATCGGTCCACTTAATGACTATAAAACCAAATAATTCAATTTGATTGGGGCAAAGGCAAGAGAATAACGATGACTAGAACTGCAGTTTCATAATTAATTTGTATCTAATATACTTTGATACAATCCACCAAGTTAGACATTTACCACAGTCATTAGAAATCAAATACAAAATCTTAAAGATAGTGAAATTGCCTTTATTTAAGTTCCAAAGGTGAAACTAGACCCTTGACCATTTACAAGAAAAACATGTCCTTCGCCTCAGTCAACTTCCAGAACGTGCGTAGCTTATCAAAGGGCCTAAATTATTTATACGAGTATTTTTCTTGTATTACCCTGAACTGTAATAAAGGCAAAACGATGTCCTCTAAGGGTAAACATCAGTGTCCTAAAACATGGGTAAATATAACGTAATATGCTGATACAGCTGTTTATAATGTCCTTGCAAGTATGATGTACGACATGACAGTATTGGATTACTACGGTGTTTACCAGTGAGTTAGCAGTTTGTGTATTTTTATTAAATTAGAACTCGAGTACTGTGGCTCTATTGATTTGTTTGAGATTGTTAGTACCTTGAAACTTGCACTGTAATTGCGATTAGAGTATAGCAAACACGTGCCGAAAGACTTTGTGGTTAATCGCAATGCAATAGCACGGTTGTAAAGACAGTGCATTCTGAAAGTAAGCAACGTCGCAAAACTGTCAAATTGCTTTTGCAGTTATACTTACTGAATGAGGTTATGAAATTTCACTCTGTGTTGCACTAAAATATTGAATAAGGGTTCTTACAGACGAGTGGCACGTTGCCAACGGTAGATAAACTGCAGCCGTCGCCACCTATCGACGCCTGCCGTCGACGCGCCGGGCGGCAGCCGCCGACGCTACAACTGCAAGCGTCGACGGCAGCCGTCGACAGGTGGCGACGGCTGCAGTTTATCTGCAGTTGGTAACGTGCCGCTCGTCTGTAAGAACCCTATGGTGTTACACATTTTAGTGTTATTCTTATAACACTAGATTTAATAAGGTGTTGTAACAGTTTTAGACGTAAAAAAGCATTTGGAAGATTCTCAAATGCAGTCCTATAGCATGCGTTTACGCATACCGCATGAGGCGAGACGTGCGTCGTTGGAGTGCACATTGGCGCATGTCCTAATCAAGGTGCTGAAAAAGCTGCTTTAGCAGAATCATAATAATAATATAATAAATAGTACAACCTTGTGGAATCAGAAGTGCCATACTATAAGTATGCGCCCGACCCAGTTCTCGATAATGGTAATATCACGTTGTATTGGGATCGACCTATCACCACTGACAGGACTGTTGTTGCCAATAGGCCTGACATTGTGGTGATAGATCGATTGGAGCGTCGCACAATGATTGTTGATGTAACGGTCCCGCATGACGAGAACCTCGTGAAAGCAGAAAAAGGTAAACAATTTAAATATCTAGATCTGGCTCGCGAGGTTGTTGACATGTGGGACGTGAGTACAGCAGTTATTGTGCCGATAGTCGTGTCGGTCAATGGCTTAATAGCCAAGAGCCTCGACCAACATCTTAGGAGGCTCTCGCTTGGCAGCTGGATAAAGGGCTTGATTCAGAAAGCAGTACTTCTGGACACGGCACGTATTGTTAGGAGGTTCCTCTCTCAAAAGCCCTGACCACCGGCAGCTCGGACCCTGTTCCCAGCGCTGGTGGGCTACTATTTTTAAATGTTTTTATTTATATTGTTTTTATATTAGGAATATTAAAAAAAATTAAAATATGGTTTAAAATAAATAAACGAAATATAAATCACGTTACAATTCACTTTCCATTTTACGAATTTAAACGTAATTCATATTTCTAGAATCAATCGAAACTGCAGGTTTTATATTTGCAGCCATCACCTATCTAACTTAACTTTACAAAAAATTCTAGCACGTGTACTTTCTTAATCTTTCTTATACTTTTCACAACACGAGGCTACATACTCTAGGTATACATAATAATGTACTCGTAATTTTCAAGCAAGAAGATTAATACGTGTCTGTCAGATGCTCCGTGTATTCTGTTAACGGCGACACGTAAATTAACGTGATTCACAACCCCGCACGAACGTTCCCGTTATTTTGTAGTTGTTTTTGCCCACTTCATGACTTATTAGTATAATCAAAACTGATTTCTTGAAAACGTACATGAGATTTTCAGGATAGTTCGCTTATGTGCATGAATAAATTAAGTTTAAATAAATAAATACCCCACTTTGCAAAAAAACGCAGGTAAATACTTAGACACGAACACAGCTGAGTACTTATTTCAAGCTGAAAGGACCGATGTGAGAACCTTGCTCAGAATAAATCATTTCATTCGAACAGCAACAGAACCCATTTGAGTCGGGCTTGTTGTTTTTCATTAAGTTTTTCCAACTATACCAAACGTTGAGGAAAAACCATACCGAAACATATGTTGCGAACAAGGGTAATTTATTCGAATTATTCTGAAACAGACAAAACAACGATAATAGTTCATGTTAGTAAAAAATAGATTGCCCGACTTTTTCAGCAGCTCTGAGCAAGATGTATAATAAGTTTAGTATAATCAATCTACAATGTGCCATGGAAGCATTGTAGATTGATTATACTGCTGGGATGCTTCCACTGTTGGGAGTTAGGCCCGAACTCC
Source organism: Xestia rhomboidea (assembly GCA_963853795.1). Classification (NCBI taxonomy): domain Eukaryota; kingdom Metazoa; phylum Arthropoda; class Insecta; order Lepidoptera; family Noctuidae; genus Xestia; species Xestia rhomboidea. The sequence goes on along the minus strand of OY970770.1, from coordinate 7,922,908 downwards.
ACCAAAGCGGAGACGAGTGGAGATGTGCTAAGCGGAGAGGAGAGGAGATGCGTAAAAGCTGTGTGGAGATGTGCAAAGCAGAGAGGAGATGTGCAACGCTGCACACCGCTCACAGCCCACTGTTCACAGCACACCGCTCACCGCACGCTGCTCACGTCACTACTCGTCTCCGCTGGCCTAAATATTTACGAGAATCTCCTCTCCTCTTTTCTTGTCTCCATTTCGGCGGAATCCGGCCTTAGGATCCGGCCAAGGAAATAAGGCCATATACCCCACGCGGGCCCAGGACAGGCATGGTGATGTCACATGTTTTCGAAGTTTTCAGCTCCAGAACATATGTTTTCTTCCATCGGTTTGACAAATAAATTCGTTTATTACGTCACGATGTCTGTATCAGACTACAGCAAGGGTTAGTGATAAAGTACCTATATGCTCGCTAACTCTCTATTTGCGTGGGATATCGTCCCAAGGCTCCAGATGTTACCGAGTTATACTTTTCTTTTCTCACATGTAACTGCATCAGCAAGTCCAGATCGAGTTGCCAAACTCTTGAAGTCATTAAAGACACATCTTCGTTCAACTTCGACGATAAATTCTTGAACTGTTTTAAATCTACTTATGAAAACTGGAAGGAACACTTTTTCTCAATGGAAAACGTACCGGAAAATGCACTCAGCCATCTGGTTTCACCTCCATGACCTCCGTACTATTCAATGCATCCATAAGCACAATGTTTTGAGTACAACCGTAAAATGTGATTTTTCACTCCAAAAAAAAAGGCGTTTGCCAGTCATAATTATTGCGTAGAGTTGTTATAGAGTGTCTCAATGCGTGATGCGGTCTGTACATACTGCTTGGTTGACGGCTTCGTGAAGGGTCCGTTTACACCTGGTATAATTTCATGAAACAATGTTTAATATGCAACAACGTCCACCAGTCAATAAGCGAGATGACAAAAAAAATCTAATTAGTCCGTCACTTAGATTATCAAAAAATATTTGACCAGTGTTTTTTCTTTTGTTACGTAATCCAAAATTGACGAAGATACGGGGCTTTTAAAATTCTTAATACGTCACGCCATGGTATAATTTTTTGGTAATTCTGACATCACGAGCCCCCACTCCCGAGTTTCGATGCGTTTTATCTTTGTCAATATTCATTGATTTACAAAAACAAAAGATACGTGTCCATTAATTTCCAATACTCGAACTGACGGACTAAATAGATTTGCAATTTTTTGATACTGTCGTCATGCCTATTGTTATCTAAGCTTCAAAAGATTTATTAAGCAAAACCCAACTGTACGTGTCTAAGAGCATTGGCAACCACGCGTTTTTATTCATTAAGTACAGTGATTTTCATTAAAATTCTGTCATGTTTGTTTTCCACGATAATGTCAACCAAAAAGTTTAGTATGCAGATGAAACACAAAATATTATCGTTACAAGAATTGTCTATTCAGCGCACGCACAAAATGTTTGCAAAAATAAGATTTATCTCCCAATATAAGTATTACAAATCGATCTTTTTTGCCGACTGAACATAAATTACTCTGCAGTGCTTTGACCAAATCTTTTTAAAAACATATATCATCACGCTTTTACTCGTAATGACAAAGGGACGTATGTATCGTACGGACATATCGTTTTTATCTACGAGTATTTATTATCCCATGTCCCAAATAGGGGACGAGTTTAAAGTCCTAGCACAAATCATCAATTTATTAATTAATATTCCTGATGAACTGACTGGGATAGACCGCCTCGTCGGTCTGGTGTTTGCAAGCGCGAATGCTACGCGTGAGGTCCTGGGTTCGATTCCTAGGTCGGGCAAAGTGTTATTGGGTTTTTCATCAAAAATTACTCAATATATCCGATTTGCATTAGCTTGCCACCTATTACATGGCACTTAAAAATAACTGGCGAAATGTGGGTGCCTATGATTAGGTACAGTATGCAAACCAAATAAGAAACCAGGGTCGTCAGATATACAACATGTTACATAATTAACGCACACCCTCAGACACCCCAATTAGTTTATTATGTTATAATCATAATACATGCACTGAATTTTTAATTAAACATGTCTAGACAATGATTATTTAATAAATTAGTTTTCCTAATTCCGGAAGAATGTTGTAGTCACAGTACAAATCAACGAACGCACACAGTCGCATACGTAGGTCTCATACCTACGTATGCGACTGTGTGAGTCTTGCTAGCCTAGTAGGTATTCGCTCGCTGCTGTTAACGTCGTCGCTCGACTCAACTTCCATAGAAAAGTTCAATACATTTTAATGCCTGTTTTCTTAATTGATGTTTTAATTTAGAAAGCACTTCGTCATTTTTTATCAAAAGCGTTCACTATCCTATTTTTTAGATCCTCGGCACGTCTTGTTGTCGCACTAAAATAAACTAACGATTTAATACGTCTCCACAAAAAAAGTCGTATAATCAGCTGATTGGGGATTCTCATCGAATAAATCGCATATTTCGTTTTGAAAACGAGTAGGTACCTACGTGTACGCCAATCGGCTCCCCTGTCGATGGCTGTGTTCGGACGGAACGTTCCATGGCCACGAAGTAGCAGCTAACATAATCCAACCCTGCAGTCTACTCTTGTACCATACCTTTGGTTGACTTGAATGTTCTGCCAGCTAGAACCACATTATCACCACACCACACCGTGCCACAGTCCTCACTATTATGCATCATTTCACTGAACATTTTGTGTCAATTATTGGAAACTATTTGCATAAGTACACTGTACGGAAGTTAGCGCGTGACTAAATATTGTTTACATTTATTTAAGTTAGCTTTGATCGTCGTAGGCGCCGCCGGAGCCGCCCGGTGGCTATCTCGCCCTATCCCAGGTTTTTAATTTGCACGAGAAAGGGAACGAAAACAAGTATGTCATATTTAGCATTTTGTTGGTATGGGTAACTATTGTTTCCTTTGTATCCAGTGCCTGTTAGTGTGCGTGCGGTTAAATCGCCAAGTTTACTTCAACTGTTTTTGTTAAGACTTTAACTTGCTTGAAATAAGGTTCATTTTTCTTTATTTTGTATTGAATGGCGGAATTTGTATTAATACAAATAAAACTGCACTTTTAAAAGTCTTATTGCCTTGAGTTACGGTCCATTTCAGTTTGCTTGGACTATACAGAGGTAGTGTGGCTATAAATTACGTACGGGATAAAAAAATACCTATATTAAAATTTATAGAAATCGATTCAGTAAACGATTCTAAACAAACTAATTTCAGGATGTGCGTTAATTATGTAACATGTTGTAGTTGCAGTTTTTTTAGAAACTATTTCACGTCTTCAGACGAAATTGAATTGATTCAAGATGAAATTGAGAGATTCATTCAAAAACATCCATCGGTTTCTAAGAAAACTTCAAATATATTATTTCCACCCTTATTTGGTTTGCATGTTATTCCTAAAATAAAAACCTCAAATCCTTATCTGTATCAAAAGTTGCTAACGTTTCCCCTCTTTTCAGATTCCGGGAACATATCGTTGGACTCTGCATTCTGCGCGCTGATGGCCCCATCTCCACTTCTAGAACTGAGCTCCATTTTCTTCTTCTTCGTCCCTGCGATTCTCATTCTCTGCTTATATGCGACAATGGGGTATCATATAAGGTACACATTGTTAGTATTTTCTTTTTATTATTACTTAGTAATTTAGCATAAGTTATATATTATAAGTTATAAACGGTTACCATGCATTCTGGACATCATTCCGAAAGGGCAGATGAACATTTTTCATTGGTAATTTAAATAAAACCGGCCAAGTGCGACTCGGACATGCCCACGAAGGGTTCCGTACCATTATCTATACAACATTAGACATAACTAACTAAACAAACTACTTAAATCTAGTATTTTATTTTAATTTAATTATTTATTTTTAAAGTGCATATACAACTAAATATTTTGTAAATATTTCAAGTGTCTACCTGTTGCCGTTATTAATATCGAGCAAAAAACGGCAAAAAAATCACGTTTGTTATATGGGAGCCCTTCTTAAATGTTAATTTTATTCTGTTTTTAGTCATTCTTGTTATAGCAGTAACAGAAATACACATTCTTTAAAAATGTCAACTGTCTACCTATCACGGATCATGAGATACAGCCCGGTGACAGACAGACGGACGGACGGACGGAGTGACGGACAGCGGATGCTTAGTAATAGGGTCCCGTTGGTTACGCTTCGGGTACGGAACCCTAAAAAAGCTATTCCATACTTTTGTAGGAAACATCTGTTTGTTTTCTTTGTTCGGAATGATGTACTGCATACATGGTAATCGTTTGAGCATTGGTGTTCCTTTTACCCCGTATATTATCCCCAAACACATTGCAAATTCTTATCTTCTCTTACTTTACTACTATTTTAGATGATGCGTTTGTGAAGATGGATGTGTGTATGGATGTTTGTTACTTTTTCACGCAAACATTACTGAACAGATTTGGTTGAAATTGGCATCTTGGATGACTTATGGATCCCGTAGGTCTATTAACTCCACGGGCGATGCAGCGGGCATAACCTAGTAGTTAATATTCCTTTTTAAAATAATAAAGATAGGCTAAATTACATAAACAGTCCATAAGCTTGTTTCTTCTTATTAATTTATACCTTACCCCATGAACTATACTTTAGCCTAAACTAAGTACATGAAACTGACGGATAGGCAAACGAAGACATACACAGCCCTTGGCCCCAGGCTTGGTTATCCTTATCATTTTCATGTCAATCATGTGTCTAGGTAATAGATTGTAAGATGTTCAGGTGATTTGAGATGGTATCAGGACACTTGCGCGAAAGACACATGCGCGAACCCACTTGCGCGAAAAGACAAATGCGCTCATGGACTTTTGCGCGAACGGACTTTTGCGCGCCAAGACACTTGCGCGAATGGACTTCTGCGCGAAAGGACACTTGCGCGAATGGACATTTGCGTGACTGGACTTTTGCGCGACTGTCACTGACGACGCGACGGTCACTGAGGTTAACTCTGTACAGTAAACATGACATCACGCTTGTTATTACTGGAAAGTGGAAATTTTTTTGGTTTTTCTGTCAGGGGTGTCGTTTTCATGGTTTTCAGGGTCTCTGATTACGAAAATGAGGACAAAATGAAAATCCAAGATGGCGCCGAGGAAAATTTTTGGTTTTTCCATCATGGGTGTGGTTTTCATGGTTTTTGGGGCCGCTAATTACGAAAATGAGGTCAAAATGAAAATCCACGATGTTTTTTTTTCTAATTGGAGCACTAAGGAGCAGCTCGCTTGTGTTTATTCTACTGGGGCACATGCAATGGTTTTAGAGATATACGATTCTGCAAAATGTTACTACAGCAGGAAATGCAATATCTCGAAAACCTGAAGGGGCACCGTTTTATTTTTCGGGGCACATTTTGGCACTAATATAAGCTACAAGGCCATGCACAATGTTTCTCGCTCCGATCATTCGTTTAGAATTTTCCTGCTGGAAACAGTTACCCCAGCAGGAATCGTTTTTTTCCAAAACGACAGGTGGCACACATTTTTTATGTGAGCCTTAGTTTATGTGAGCCAAGTTTTATTTACACATTTACAGCAGATAAGGCACTAATTAAAAGTTCCACTCATATAACTCTAGGAGACACTTTCCTGCTGTGGTAACGTACACAGATTCCAGAATTGTCTGTTCACATCTATTTAGGTTACATTTTTTTATGGGAAATTTCCGGACCAATGAAGGAAGCAATATGTTTTACGTCACAAACAGAGATGATTGCTGGTCATGTTTGATCTTTAGTATGACATTTGATCTTCGTTTAATATTAGATGTTATTACATTGGTATGTAGGTGTAGACGTGTAGGATGTTGTTGCTACCCGTTTCCCTTTTGTAATGATAGTGACGCACGTTTTTAAAAGCCGTTGATTTGGATTTCGTTTTGTCCGCTAAGAAACACTGATCTTTAAGGTCAGAGACAGGTTTTCTGTAGTTTGAAGGATAGGAATATATTCTATACTTTAGTCTCATAAGCAACATTTGAATCAGATTTTTTTTGGAAAGTAAATCTTTTCTTCGAGTTTTAGGTGGGAATAAGAAAATAATAATATTGTAGCTTTATGAATTGTAAGTGGTAGCGGTATACAGAGTGCGTTTGTTTTTGCCAAAAAGTAATTGAAAAACGCACTTAATTTTCATGAAAATAAACCTCTCATATCGCTACTGTCCAGTGCTGAACAGTCTCGTCATGCATAAATTCCTCTTCCCTCACAAATAATTTGCATTTTATAACGATTTTTTTCATCCATAGCAGAGTTACTAAACAAGTGTAGCTTTTTACTCAACTCTGTATTTATGTAGGTAATAGTCATTTATAAAGTCTGACTAAGTTGTCTGACAATTATAAATCAGATAAACAATAAAAACGGCTCATTTACTTATCGCTAAAAGCGGCGGTAAACAACGGTAGAACATTAACAGAACTGTTTCAGAATATAAAAACTTAAACTTCGAAGAATTACTGTCGTAATTAGGTACCATCGGCATCTTGATTTAATATCATATTACAATAACGACTTTCAGAAGTTTAGAAATAATAATTATTTGTGATTGCCTAGCATACACAGATGTGGGAAATGACGGTATCAAAAACATTTCTTGGTTTTTGTTTTAAATAGAAGTTATTATCATGTAATTGGTATTCCTCGAATGTAGATACACTTGAAAATTTCTTCGCACGTAGGCTGGTAAAGAATTTACGCCGAAATTTTACATTTGCTGAACTTTAAGGCTGAATTTATAGGCAGCCATGAAACAGACCGTAATTCTTGGAGATAGTGTTTAAAAGATATTTAGTTTCCAAGAAATGGTACATTAAACGCAGACATTACTGTTAAAAGCAAAAAAAATACTGTGTGGAGTATCCAGTTACAAATAGACCCTCAGAAAAAGTAAAAGCGAATTGATGGGCAGCAGTGACGTGTACTGTAACTCCTTACACGTTCAGCTCCCCGCTATTAAAAACAAAAAAAGTTGTGAATTTTCAACTACACTAGTGTAGCTGAAAATTCATAACTTTGACCAAATACTGACATAGGAGCATTTATTACCGACCTGTTTTAAAGGGGCTATATCTAGATATAGCCCGTTTAAAACAGGTCACGAAGTCAATTCAATTCCCCGTTATTAATAATTCCACGTGCTACATTTCTGATTGTTCAAGGTCGGCTAGCTGGTTTCCAGAAGCATTATATTATAACTTTGTCGAGTCACGCCATTAGGGAAGTTCCGTTTCTTATGTTTATAATGTAAGGCAGGAATCCTGAGGCTTTGGCGGGTCAATTTGACACCCCATTGCGCCTAATGCCGTAATTGGCATCGCAAGGACATCTTTTTTGACGAAATGTGTGTATTTTACGTGATAAGTTCAGCACTTCACTGTGAAAGATCAGCAGCCTTGAAGAATAACTTTATTGCTCATCTTTCAAAGGTAATTAATAAAAGATAATCCCAAAAGGATTTTTTGTGCTTTTCCTTTTTGTGAATAGTATCAGAGTTGCTCACACTTTGCTGACCCAGTCAGCCAAGTATTAGCCGAGTTTAACTGTTGTGATGTCCCATAATCCACCATCGTCGTACAGATAAGATAGAGACGAAATCTATCTATAGTGTTTTTAGCAAAATAATAATAATAACCGTAGCGCTATTTGAAGCCCTGTTTCCTCAGATTTCATGAACGTAATAATTTTCCTAAACAGTGTTTCCCTTGATAATGACCTTTAAAGTTACTAAATTCGAAGCTTGCGGTAACTCTCAACACTTGTACATCTTGGATATAATATGAGCGTACGTAAACTTAATCGGAGTGTCGTGTTTAATCAAGTGGTATATCAAAATCCTCTCGAGACTCTCCTTGCTGCAACAAATATCTTGTTTGCAGAGAGGTCGATGTCCTTTTAATCTTGCGTTGGGGGATATCAAGTGATTATCCAATTAATTTTGGTTGATTCAAATTGACATTTTGCAATAGACTGGAATTGCACTTGAGTGATTTCGTAATTAAGTTTTGTATTTTATTATATTTTATTTATTAGGGACATGTTATTTTAAATAAGACATCCTTAAACTATGTATGCATTTAGATTAAACAAATTAAACTTTGGACGATTAAATGTATTTTAAAGAAAGAATTATCAAAGATTGATGAAGAAGAATTTATGTATTTTGATCTTAGTTTGTGGTATATGTTTAACTCATAGATTGCCACAATTATGTAAGGAAAGCTCATTTAAGAAACATTAAATTCATTCATTCGCTGAAGACACAGTATAAACCGCTGGGTTTAAAACTTAGTTTTTGTTTTTAAACAAGTGTTTCCTGTATAAATAACCTTCAAGGAGGAGATTACTAAGAAAGGATTTATGAAAATTCATCCCTCCATGATTGAAAGTTTGAATGGAAGTTCTTTCCCAATGGGACAGCCTATCGGCCGCATATCGAGGTAAATAAAATTAAGACGGACTACTAAACTGGCCTGCAAAAAATAAGTATCCCATGACTTTTAAAATTGCAATAACTTTTTAAGTAGGTACACAAGACATACTTTCGAAACAAATAGGACTCGAAAAATAGTTTATTTTTGTCTATAGTTTCAAAGGAAGCTGATAAAAATTGCTTTATAACGTTTTTTTTTTATTTTAAATCTCTAACTTCTATAGTTTAGGAAAAATTGAAATTTTAAAAGTGTAGTACTTATTTTTGCAGGTCAGTGTAGTTCGTAAGGTTGTTAGCGGTGCTGCCTTTCCAGTGAAAGATTACTGAATTTATTGACAAAATGCAAATGTTATTCATCTAATTCTAACTTTTGCAGAATTACTTTGTCCATTCCCAGCTGTGGTACGAGCAGTTTATACTAGTAGATATGGTTTGCCTCTTATAAATGGTTTGTCTCGCTCTGCCGAGCTGAGTCCATTAACGTTAATTAGGTTATTAATTACTTGGGACTAAGCAGGAAATACCAAGGAATAACAATAATATAAAAGAATATATATAAAAGGAATACCAATTCCAGTATAGTTTCCACGTTATCATAGGATGGTGATGGTGGTTTAAAGTTAAAAGTTTGACTGATGTCGATCCGACTTGTCACAAAGTTTTGTAGCCTACATTTAAATTGTAATTACTTATGGGTTAACTATGTACCTATTATAATTGTTATAGAATCATGTTTCAATAGTTTTCAGAACAACAATTGGCATTATTCTTGTTCAGTTGGTATATAATTATTAAGTCGTTGATATCAACTGTCTCGTTGGTCGAGTGGTCGTAAGCGCGACTGCTGAGCATGAGGTTCTTGGTTCGATTTCCAGGTCGGGCAAAGTGTTACTGGGTTTTCCTATCGGAATTTCTCAGTAAGTCGGAGTCTGTATTCGTGCCCGGTTGATAGCAATAGGCTCGCCCACTACTACATGGGACTTAAACATAACTGGCGAAATGTGGGTGTACTATTAGGCACACCTCTGTTTAACCCTTCGGGGATAACAGGCTGGATGTTATACTATGTTGATATCAAAATCTATTTAATCTGAACTGCAACTGAAATTTAACATTACGATCAAAGTTTATTTTTACTGCAACCGATGTTGACAAAGCTTAATTGAACGCATAAGTCTCATACTTCACTTGTTTTTCAATTCATCTGCTTCGTGTTTTTCTAAACGATAACCGTCTACGAGTCGTGCATTGACCCCTACATTATTTTATTCAGCAGGAAAAATACCGCAAAGTACAGGAGAATTACTTTTCCGATATTTCCTTCGAATTCTCGCCCGTTATTAATCCTAGCAACTAGCGACAAATTACAACACAAAAAGATTGGACTTGGAATGAGTTATTTCGTCGAGTTTGTACAAATGTATTTTCTGAGAAAATATCTGAACCTACAGGAAAGTATTGAAAATAGGCCTTACAAGATGAAAATCAAAAGTAATGTAAATCTATAGGGCAGTTACTAGTCCATGAAACTTTTATCTAGCCAATTTCCAAGAAAAGGGTCTAACCGTAAACCGTTCTGAAATTTTTCTAGTAATTTTCTAGGTCATTTGATAGTAATTTCACGTACCAAAGACCTAGGTCAAAGGTAATTCGGAACAGTCTAGATTTCCTGTGGATGATAAAAGGCTATCTTAAGAAAAGTTGGAGACCAAAATCATCTGTTTAGCCCTGATTTTAATCTGTTTGGATGTCAAAAGATATTATGGAGGGATTAAACGGTCCGTGGTTAAGCTTCAAAGGTTTAGACGAAGAATAATAGCAGATTATGATTAATTTGATAAGAGAGAATTATAGACCGTTTTCCTTCCACGTCTGTCTAATTTGATTGACGTCAGCATTACGTATATATAAAGTTTATAAAAAAAGTATCAGTGTTGTGGTCATTGTACTTAAAGATAAACTTTTGTTAGGTGACTAACCTTGAAGGCAAGAAATAAAACATAAATACCGGCTGGCAATTTAATTACCTTTGTTAGTCCTTGGAAAAGTTGTTTTTTTTTTATAAACGCCAGTTTCAAAATAAGGCCCCAAGGATAACTAGGCGTCAATGCCAAGTTACAGAAATAAGTTTTTGTAGAGAGCGACTTAGTCACCAAGCTTTTGTGATTGGAACCTAAGCTACCTATCTCATTGTGATCAATCATCTAACATCAATCAATCAATCCCGATAGATGATGAGCAGTTTTAGTCTATAGTTTCTTTGTTCAGACGCAGCAGACAGGCTAAGTCTGGGTGTCTCCGTCTATTTATTATGATGCAGTTGGAAATTACTTATATTGTCATTGATTGACAGTAGAAGTTAATTACATGACATAATAACTTTGTCAATTCAGAAATGAAGACATCCGCAAGAGAAATAAGGTTACGACGTAGCCCGAAGAATAGGCTTGTGTCCTGAAAAAATCTAATTAGTCCGTAAGTTAGATATCCAAAAATATTTGCCACGTTGTTTTTCTTTTGTTACGTTAACCAAAAATGACGAAGATACGACGCTTTTAAAATTCTCAATACCTCACAAAAAATATGTGTCCATTATTTTCCAATACTTTATTTGACGGACTAAATAGATTTGCAATTTATTGATGGTGGAAACTAGCCAATTGCCAAACTTAAGTGGGAGTGGGCAGGGCATATTGCTCGCAGAACGGATCCCACTAGGTGGACCGATGACCTGGTAAAGGTTGCGGGGATCTGCAGGATGCGAGACGCACGGAACCGGTCATTGTGGCGACACTTGAGAAAGGCCTATGTCCAGCAGTGGCCGTCTTTCGGCTGAAATGATGATGATGGTGAATAACTTTGTCTATCGTAGATGTCTATTAACGTTAGAACAACTAAAAACCTGCAGGTCTATACGTTTATGTTCGTATAACACGACGATTGAACGAAATGTAGGGAACAGATGTTTTTCACGATTTCAAGGTTGATTCTTTATAACGCTGAGTACCTACTTAAGCTCATGATCATGAACACCATCTGCTGCGATCCTTACATACTCTTTTTACTTCCTGATTCGAAAAACATACCCTAATAAAAAATAAATTTAAAAACTAAAACCCGACTACTGAAAATACTCGCTCAAAAAAGTATGAAAGAAGAAAATGTTCTCGTCTGAAATATGTACTTACAAACCATTTCAATATTTATCTTAATAAACAACTTAACCGTTTAATTTTTAATGTATTTAATAAATATGAATAGTGATGTTCAGAGGATAGCCGTGGTCATACTCGTATGCCACTTTGCCTTAAGTTTATGATCCCTTACTTCTGTTAGAATGTATTGTTTTTTAGGGTAGGTCCCTCCTTTTTGCTACGCAGTAGTTGGGTAAAAAGAGGTTGATTTTAATCACACCTTGTAATTTAAGAATTAAGTTAAGTATCTCTTTTGTATTTAATTTTACATTTTGTGTGCTAAAAGCTCACTGTATCTCTATCAAACGTAAGGTAATCTGTAATTTACCCTTGTACCTGAAACGTGGGTGTTACGTGGTCGTTCAGTAATATCGGGTACATCCCAAGTTCGCTTGTCAAACAATATGATTGACAGCTGAATTCCCTTTGCTAATTACCTATCAGGGTTCACTAATTTGTTTGTCAACTTACCAAGCGTTAGATAACGGGGAATAATTAATTACGTTTAGTTGTAGTTTTGGAAGCAGATGTTAGAGAGTTTATTTAACAACATAACACAATATCATGTCTGTAATCCCGAAGGATTAGGCAGAGGTGTACCTAATAGTACACCCACATTTCGCCAGTTATGTTTAAGTCTCATGTAATAGAGGGCGAGCCTATTGCCATCAACCGGGCGCAAATCCAGACTCCGTGGCTGCTACTGAGAAATTCCTGATGGAAAAACCTGATAACACTTTGCCCGACCTGGGAATCAAACCCAGGACCTCATGCTCAGCAGTTGCGCTTGCGATCACTAAACCAACGAGGCAGTCAGTAGTTTATATGACCTTCTAAAATAAAGTTTCATACAAAATGCACAACTTAAGCGACTTCAGGACCCAAACTTTTACCAAGACACCACATGATTGAAAACCCCCTTTTTTTTTTTTTTTCGAGTGGGAAATCATCAAATGACTCCTCCCGCTCTGGGCGGAGCAGGAGGGAGTGTCAGACTTTTACTGCCTAAAACCCATCAATGTTCCTTCATCGCCCTTTGTGTTCCGGGGCCACGGTATCTCTTTCGAATAGTCCCGCAGCCCCGGCAGGCTTCGGCCCTTGCGGACCCCTTCCCTAATGATTGAAAAACCCCTGAAGTACTGAATCCATGGCAGAATATTGTGTCAAAATAACCCTTAGATCGTGTATGCAAACACAAAGAGTGAGAGAATGAGTCGTCGACACAAAGACGAAATTGTTTTTTCTGATATATCGGAGTTAATCTCATATTCACGAGTTCTTTACCCTCCCTGAAAGTTTTGAAACGTATTCCAAATCTTGTACTTATTTCTCGACGATATGAAAGCAAAGCACGTCAATAAAAATACGTGTCTCAAGCTTAAAGACGATGTATTCGATGTTTTCAATACGTACGTATTGAAGACATCGAAAACATCGTCTTTAAGCTCATGCATGCTAGCGTGATGGCTTATGCCATGACGCTAGCATATGTACCTACGCAAAATAACTATATAAGCAATTTTTACGTGGAAAACCATAAATAGAATAGTTTCGGAACATACTTAAATCATTTATGACTATTTTAGGAGTAAAACGTTTCCAGGGTTCCGTACCCAAAGGGTAACCAAATGGACCCTATTACTAAGCCTCCGCTGTCCGTTCGTCCGTCTGTCTGTCAGCGGGCTGAACCTGATGATCCGTAATAGGTAGACATAGACAGCTGTCACAGAATGACCATTTCTATTGCCGCTACGAAGTGAAAAGTGGCTCCTTAACTACAATGATACGGAACCCTTCATCTGCGAGTCCGCCTCGCACTTGACCGGTTTTTGTAAACTGTTATAAGTGGTAGCATAAATACCTGGTATTTATGCTCACAACTGTAAACGAAGTTATGACGCTTGAAACGTACTGAAATAAATAAAATAAATAGCTAAAGCAACTTTATTGAAAGTTATTCAAGTTATTAGAAATGTAACCTACTTATGTTATTTTATTTTGTATCCTAGTTCTATCGGCATTTTCTTTGTACACATCAATCATCTTAATGTTGCTATTCCTAAATATAGAACCACTCCAGAAAGGGTATTTCGTAAGTAGGTCGTCTATTTTAGGCTATTCTGTCAATCAGCCTCTTTTCCGAAACGTGTCATCATAAGTGACCCAACCCTTTTTAAAAATAACTAAACCATTTAAGTTCGTATTTTGTTCGTTAGATGTATTTTATGGCCGTAAGCCCGAAAATCATCGCTTTCGAATAGCCTTCTTGACCTGTAAATAAATTCATAAAATAAATTGTGTATTCTTGAATTGTTTAACGATGTAGTTCCTTTTCTCAGAAGGCCCATTACGCCAATAGCATAAACTTAGGAGAAAATCTTTTCACAGTATCCATCGCGTTATTTACATTGCCAAATTTCTCGATATACATGTGCTGCGGGTTTGCTTATTTGGCTGTGTATTCTTTTGCCATTATATGTTAGTGGGAACGTAAAACTGTATTCGTAATATCCTTTACTTACAACATAGCTTGATTTATGAAACACTTATCTCCCTTGTTCACAGATCGACTCGTGTCATGGAAAAAACGAAGGTTGGCTTGCTAAACGGGCACGTCCATGGCGAGACTCAACAGGTGAAATCCAGGAAAGCTATCATAAGAATGCTTGGTAAGTTTATACAAATGAATCTAGAATATTATCTCGCTTCACGAAGTAGAACCTTTCTTTTGCCATTTATTTTGAGCATGAGACAATAATTTATGCTGATTTCAATATAGGGACACATTAAGGTTCTCCTATATCTGCTCCGGTGGTCTCACGGTGGACACTGCTCGACAGCTGAGCGTGGGAGTCTTGGGTTTGATTTCTGGGTTGGGCATAAACTTTGATACCCCCGTTACGTTAGTACTATTGCCGTCGACACACATTTACGCGGCATGCCACAACTCGCGACCCGTCGGCGGCAGTCGTCGACGCTTCGGCGGCTGCTGCCCGGCGCGTCGACGGCTGCAGTTTGTCTGCCGTTGGCAACGTGCCGCTCGTCTGTAAGAACCCTAAGCCGTTGGTCCTGCGCCTCGTGCAGTCGTGTCAGTTTGCCATCCCATCGGACTATGAGAGTGAGGGAAGTGAGAGCCCACCATGTGTGCCTGCGCACACACTGTGCACCACATAATATAATATAATATCTCCGCTGAGATTAACCGCCGTGACCTAAAAACGATCAGCAGGACTATTATTATTGTTTTCCGAGCTTTTGACAGCGGCTTCGCTTTTTTGTAATTCCAGGTACCTATATCTGTGCAATAAATTTCAGACACATCCGTCCAGCAGTTTCAACGTGAACAAATGACAAGCAAACTCACACATAAAAAAATCGCATTATATTTTAGAAAAAGACTAACAAGTATAAGCATAGGCTCATGTTCACCTAGTTTTAATATTTTAAATGTTAAAGAATTCTAAATTGAATTCCCGCCTGTTAGGCATCAGACACTTGCGATTATTTAGACCTTAATGTAGGGAGCCAGACAGAGGTCTTTTAGGACGTTTACCCATACTTACGTAGATAATACTCGTTACACAAGTTTATACATTAAAATTTTAAAAAGTAGAGAGACGGCGATTAAAAAAAAACATGTTTTATTTTATTAAACTAGTTAGGTACTCTAGAAGCATAAAAGTCTGACCTTTGGACAGGTTTTATACTATCCAACGAGCAATAAAATATATATATAAATTTATTTTCTTCCAACTATGCTTTAATTTCATCACAATCACACTAAAAACTCAGTACAAAGCGAATCTTTAATGCTCTAGAGCAATAAAAATGTATGAAATTTCATTATTGCACAGTTTTTTTTTAATCGCACCAGAAGGTGCCAATCTCAATGGATTAGCTCTATTCAGCCAGCCGATATCAATACTTTTTTTTTACGTACGTATTATTCGTTTCTATCCTACTTGTTCCAAATTTAACAAATGATTGCTGCTAACTCTGATTTTAAAAATGAAAGAAATTTAAAAAAGTGATTTGGCGGGAACTTTGTTAATTTTGCTTGACAATATTTTTGGAAACGATAAAGTGTGATACTATCTGATTTTGAGTGCTTCGGCTTCGAATTAAAATGGAATCATCTAGGGACACATTAACTCCGGAAAACATTCTAAATGAAGCCGACAGTGTTATAGAAACAAATATAAATTTGCCCAACAAAACTCTTAACCTTACGTTTAATAATTGCTCAAGTATAACTTTTAATGTCAATAATTAAACTTCTATTTTAACTGTTTGATATGAGTTTATTTTATCTAGTATTCCTATAGGTAATAGTTGAAAGAAAAGCAGATTATGCACCTCGCCTTAATTAATTTATATTAATAAATTACTTTGTGCTCGATGCAATAATCTACTATTATGCATCATTCTCCTGCTAAACAGCAAGGCGATAATTTGTTCTTTTAAAAGCACTTTACATTAGACATTTAACTACTCTGGCCTGCAAAAATAAGTACTACACTTTTAAAATTTCAATTTTTCCTAAACTATATATTTACATCCTTAGAAATTGTTAGTAAACATGACTTTTAAAAACTATGTTAGTAGAACATGTAGGTTTGACATAAAATGCATAAACGGGCAATCAAATTTCCCCGCAATGACATTCAGGAGACTGTTTGAGCTGCCTCGTACCCTCTGCAGTAGCGACGCAGCACGCTTACGTCTGATAGCTACGAAGCCATCAGTAGGCGCATCAGCAAACATTCCCGACGCACTACAGAAGCGTGGCAGCCCCAGCAGCATCCTGAATGCATTGTTATACTGAACTCGAAGAGCATTGATGGCTCTCTGCGTACAGCTTGTCCAGAGGCTACACGTATACAGTGTCTGACAATATGCTTTAAAAAGCGTCACTTTCACTTCAGACGTACAGCGAGCAAACCTATATATATATATATAGAAGTTAGAGATTTAAAATATAAAAAAACGTTTTATAGCAATTTTTATCAGCTTTCTTTGAAACTGTAGACAAAATTAATCTATTTTTCGAGTCCTTTTTGTTTCGAAAGTATATCTTGTGTACTTACTTAAAAAGTTATTGCAATTTTAAAAGTGTGGTACTTATTTTTGCAGGTCAGTGTATATTCCGTTTTGAGTCTTTGATATTTTATATTACTATCAACTGGTATAAGCCCAAATATTGTACCCATCACAGATCCAAAGATAGGGGTCTGTTTATAAAGTATTCAAGAGGTATCTTTAGTTTTGTTTTTTAAAAATACCAGCCTCAAGGTTGCAATTGTTTAGAAATTATTCTTATTCACTATACATTTTTGTCTACTATCTTTGTTTCTCGTTTGCATCTAACAAAAACAAATCCTAAAGACACTTAATAAAGTAGAAAGTTGTATTTTTTAAGAATGCTTTTCTGAAACAACAAACAACGTCAATAATAACATGTTTGACACTCATGACATCTTTCCGAAAAGTAGAATTTAATTCGATTTGTCGATTGTCGAATACAAGTTTAGTAACAAAACTTCTAGGTACACATCCTACTATGTATAATGTATAAGTAGTATAAATGCGAAAGTATGTGAGTATGGATGTCTGGATGTATGGATGTTTGTTACTCTTTCACGCAAAAACTACTAAACGAATTTGGATGAGATTTTGCACACAGATAGTTTATAACCTGGATTAACACATAGGATACTTTTATCCCGGAAGTAAGATCCCGTGGGACAATTATTACACTTCACGCGGGCGAAGCCGCTGGCAGAAGCTAATTGATTATACAATATATCAGATTTTTTTTAAATTATCAACGAAATTTGCCGTGTGACCTCTTCTGAATGACGTACTGAATCCGTGGTAATCATTTTAGCGACGGTGTCCCTTTCACTCTGTATACCCATGAACTTCAAAGAAAATCTGTTGGTCAGACTTTATGGCCCATAACATCATTAGCCTTAACTTTTACGCTAAAAATAAGGAAGTTTAAGAAACTGAAAACGAGGAAAGGTCCTCCGAATTTAAATTGCCAAATTTGTAAGAATTCCGTGACTATTTTCGTACTTTCTGTCGCAATTATGACTAATTTTTAATTAGGTGAGTTTGTAAACGTTTGCACATCACAATTCCATTATGTAGTCTCCCTATTTGTCGTACCGAAATACACTAATGTCTGTCGTAATACGTATATATAAATTTCCATATTCAGGCTCATTTTAGAGGTCATAAATATTTCTGTACCTACTTTGTTTATCGCAGACTCGCAATTATGAATAAACTTTAATTACGTGTACGTTTGAAAATTGCTTTCCTTTGAGTTTTGCTTTGGCTCTGTTATATGAACTTTATGCTAACTATCGAATACCCGAAATATTTAGGAATATGTAGACCTCAGACAGTATTTCGTAATAAATATGTTTCAGTTACTAAATAAAGATCACCTTTTAGTTGCTTATAATGGGTGTGAAACACCAAAAGCTTCTTCCCGTCATTGCTTTTTGGACTGCACAATACCCGGGAACCGAGATATTGGAGATATCAAAGTTCTGACTTTTTCACAGTATTTTAAAAGAGCAAGAATAGAATTTAATACTTCTTTTAATTGTGGCTATTTTATGGGACAACCTCTTCGTCAACACGTTTATGAGATAACAAAGTTATAAAAGTTAGAATCATCGCTAGCATTATAACTTTTATAGCTTATATTTCAGAACCGTGATGCTATAAATGATTTTGTCTCATACAATACTGGTTTGTATTGATGTTAGCTATATGTTTGTTGTGGTTAATGTTTTTTTTTAAATAAAATAAAATTGCTGAAGTTCCAAACTTTATTCAAAAATATTCAAACCCCTTTAAAGTCGACGCATCAGCGTCGACGCATCAGCGTCGGGTTTAGCACTGAATAGAATACTTATCTAAGTATTCTATTCAATTTTACCTTGTTATGAGTTGCAGCCAGCAATTTAGGGAAGTACAAATTGCAAAGCATTCTGTTATGAAAATGTATTACCGGCAATGACCATCACCGTATCTTTAAGGAGGTAAAGTAAAATATAACAAACGGGAAAATGATTATAACTCGTTGAAATAAAATAATAGACTTACCTGTGTTGAATTTATAATTAACTAGTCTTAAATACATCGAACGTTTCAGAAGCGACACTTGTTTTAATTGGAGTTCTTTAAATTAAACTGTTCGCAAATCCTTATTTTGTGTTCTAACAATTAACTATTTTGTGCAGTAAATCAGTGAACACTGTGCAAGTGACATTTTGTGCAGTGAATCAGTTAACTGCAAGTGACATTTTGTGCAGTAAATTAGTGAACACTGTGCAAGTGACATTTTGTACAGTAAATCAGTGAACACTGTGCAAGTGACATTTTGTGCAGTGAATCAGTAAACTGTAAGTGACATTTTGTGCAGTAAATTAGTGAACACTGTGCAAGTGACATTTTGTGCAGTAAATCAGTGAACACTGTGCAAGTGACATTTGGTGCAGTGAATCAGTTAACTGCAAGTGACATTTTGTGCAGTAAATTAGTGAACACTGTGCAAGTGACATTTTGTACAGTAAATCAGTGAACACTGTTCAATTGACATTTTTCATAATTGTGACAACGATACCAGCTAACTGGTATTAGCATTATTATCAGTGAATCATGACGCTGTTATTGAAGGTGAGGCGAAATTGTCCAACCGCTCAAGATGTTATATCGTATTGACGAGATTATAGAATACGTTATGCTTGTATTCTCACTGTCTGCGTTGATATATAGAGTGACGTCGTGGTACGTCTTAAAGAAGTTCCGCAACTACAGAAATTTTGTATTTCTTAACGCAATCTTCGTTCATAAGGCACAGTCCTTTGACAGACGGACGGATGGGGCGTAGCGATACCTTTGTTAATTTAGAAATATTTTATATCTATTATATGTACATACTAGTATTATATGTTTCACTTGTTGTTGTTAAAAGTAATCGGAAAATATGGTATGAATTTTATGTAAATTAGTTTGAAAATACTTCAACACCAAGGCACAGGGACCACGATATCGTCATGCAGGAAAGAATCTATCATGATCCTGCCGACCATTCAGCGGTTCTTGTAGTGTAAATAACATAATTATGTATGCGTAACATTTAATTAAAAAGTCGAAAGACTGACTGTTTTTTCAACTGACGCGGGAATTTGTCTATGTACCTACCTACAATTCTTTTCTAAATAAATGATCTCTAAAACTACAGCTGTTTTATTGACACTGCCCTGTTTTCTAAACGTCGATTGCGTGTTTTTCACGTCTTGGCAGCCATTGATTTTCGGGAATTGAAATAGAAACGTGAAATAATGTGCGTTGCTCGGCTTTCTCCCTCTTTATTTTCTTTAAAAAAATGCCCCACACTAGGAATTTCTCCTGTATCGTGGGTGCTGATTATCGGGGAGCTATGGGCTACCTCGCCGTCCGTCCGTCTCGTGACGACAAGCCGTGTCAACGGCGCGTTCGTGTTCCACGCGCGCCTCAAAGAGAGTCAGCAACAATGAAGGGACCCCTTCATTGTTGCTGACTCTGAAGGGGCTCTGAAGGGTCGCAAGGGCCGAAGCCTGCTGGGGCTGCGGGACTATTCGAAAGAGATACCGTGGCCCCGGAACACAAAGGGCGAGGAAGGAACATGGATAGGTTTTAGTCAGTAAAAGTCTGACACTCCCTCCTGCTCCGCCCAGAGCGGGAGGAGTCATTTGATGATTTCCCATCCGAAAAAAAAAAAAAATGTGTGACACAATGGGCGGTCTTATCGCTAAAAGCGATCTTTTAAAGACCACCTTTGGATGGATTTAAGGGGGAAGGAGAGACAATACTGCAGGTAGCCTGTGGTGTACCATTTACATATAAACAATAAATATATACATACATAAATATATATACACTTATGTAAATATATACATTTTTTTTATATTATTGTCAAGAAACAAGTGCGAAGAACTAAAATTAAAATATCTAATAAAATTTAAGTTTTTTTTTATCATGCTTTTAAAAATTGGCAGAGATTGAGCACGCCTTATTGACACTGGCAAGGCATTCGATAACCGAACTACTTGAACTGTAAAAGTCTTGTCATAGAAACTAGTGGAATGCATCGTATCTAGTTTTAAGTTTTCCGATGACCTCAGAAATCTATTATGACTGTGTCATGAAGGAACTTGAAACGTTCTTTAAGATAAGAGGGGGTTGTAGGATTGATCAGAATACTGTGTTAGTACTGCGTCGATGATTTTTACTGATCAATGAGCGGAGTTCGCGTGGCTAAGTTTTGGGCTAAAACACCTTTGAACTTTGTACCATCAATACGCTAATAAGAATAAAATATTCTCTGCTTCCAGAATTGGATTTTTCTTTTGTATTTTTTTTGGTTTGTCAATTTGTTTTTAAGATTACATAATCATTTCCGACCTCCACAACCCAGTTAGTACGGGGTAATAAGATACGCCTTGGTAAGACTGGTTGTCGGACTTTCGGGCCACTGACTACCTGTAACGACTGTCAAAGATCTACAAATGACAGCCGGGACCAACGGCTTAACCATCCACGGACGCACGGACTAGGCAAAAGATCGACCCGAGCTCCTCAAATAACAAACAGAGCAATTCATCTATAATTCTGGTTTATTCTCATTCACAAATGTGTACCAGCGTTTTACCTACCTTCCTACAGTCCTCTTTAAACACATTAAAACAATTATGTCGATTGTTGGCTCGAGCTTTCAACAATTGCCAATTCATAGGTTGTCCTATTTGAATCGCACAATTCATATTTGTATAGGTCGGAATCTATTCTGGTGTTCAACTCAGAAATAATTAACAACGTTGTTTTGTAACTCAAACTCAATCAACTGTGGAATTGTAGAAAATTGGATGAAACTACTGGTTTAGTGGTCGCAAGCGCAACTGCTGAGCATGAGGTCCTAGGTTCAATTCCTAGTTCGGGCAATGTGTTATTGGGTTTTTCCATCAGCAATTTCTCAATAGCAGCCACGGAGTCTGGGGTCCGCAAGGGCCGATGCCTGCCGGAGCTGCGGGACTGTTCGAAAGAGATACCGTGGCCCCGGAACACAGAGGGCGATGAAGGAACATGGATGGGTTTTAGTCAGTAAAAGTCTAAAACGGGAGGAGTCATTTGATGATTTCCCATCCGAAAAAAAAAGCCACGAAATCTGGATTTGCCCCCGGCAATAAGCTCGCTCTATTTGATGGGACTTAAACATAACTGGCGAAATGTAGGTGTACTATTAGGTACACTACTGCCTTATCCTTCAAGGGTTATAGGCGTGGTGTTATAGATGAAACTAACCTGGATAAGCAAGTAAGACCTGGGGACACGTGCAGCCCAGGAAAGTGAGACACAAAAGGCGTCCCGTACTCAGAAGTGGGTGGGGCAAAGCAGCCAAAGATGATAAATGATGTATGATAAAGTCCTTTGTTCATTAGATTAAATTTTCATCATTCAAAATAAAAATCGGATCGAATTCTTTAATGAAATTGTCTGCCAGTCAAATTTTCGGGAATAAGATTACCTTCCCATCAACATTAAATAGTGCAAAGATTATTTATTGATTCGGTGTAGCAGGTGCGATCAAGTAATATAATTATCGGATAGTATTAAAATAAATGCTCCACAGTTGTTTTAAAATAGCCTAGTATCAGGAACAAGGAGTCGAGTTTCCAATGAGAGGAACCTTTCAATCATTACCATTTACATGTATTTTCAAAGCCGTATAATTTTTGTTACATAATATTCACATTCAGTCTAAAAATGCCAAGTCAAGTCAGTCTGCAAAGTCTCAAGTTCAAACGTGCGAATTGTATTATCACTTGCTTCGGTGAAGGAAAACATCGTGAGGAAACCAGCATGCCTGAGAGATATTTCTTGACGGCATGTAAAGCGAAGTCAGAGGTCCATGGGCGGCATAAAACTCCGACACCAGGTGAGATGCCTCACCTGGTGTCGGAGTTTTAACTACACGAAAAAGAGAGAAAGAGGTCTAAACATAACTCGGTCTTACTTAGTGTGTTGAACTACGACGTAAATTAAAAGTACCTACGCAGTTTTCTTCACGTAAGCTAAAGAACCATTAGTTATGCATGCAAATTGCAAATCCGCCAACGCTTTCAACGGCCAAGGTTGCCGAGAGTCTTTGAGCATAAGTTACTAGAAAGAATTAAAGAATAATAATGGGTGTTAAAATACCCTTATCACTCTTAACGAAGACGAAGGACATTTATTATCCCCGTCATTGCGATATTTTTTTCTTTCTGGACCTTACCACCATCTAGTTACGAAGATATTGGAAGTCATAATTACAACTTTTTTACTATTAAAAAAATGTACAAGTTTTTATGTTATTACTTTACTATATCTACCTCCATAACCCCTGTACTACTCAATGCATCCATCAGCACAATGTTTTGAGTCTATCACATTGAGTCCTATAGTAAAACAAAAATTTTCAACAAAAAAATCGTTTCCTAGCAATAATCTAAAGTATCTATGTAGTATATCAACTATCTGGTGTCCACGACACAAGCCTCGTTGCTTAGTGTGGCACCAGATGGCGCTGTGTGTTAATGTCCAGCGATATTTTTAATTTTAGCGTAGAGGTACTTACTTTGATGTACAGAATGCTTGATTGAGGGCGTCGTGAATCGGCGGCGGCGACCTCTCGCTTCCGGCCCTGGTTCATTCCATGGTCCGGAGCGGAGGAGGAGTCATTTGATGATTTCCCATCCGAAAAAAAAAGGGCTTCGTGAAGGGTCCGTTTACAACTTGTATGTTCATGTAAACACGAGTAGGTACAGTCACTTACATGTACTCACTTACCAAGATTCAGTATCGATTTTCTCGTGGGGAAACTATTTCAACTCTGACATAATACCTATTTCATAATAATACGAGGTCCAGAATACTATATTCGAAACACCACGAAATGGCAATAAATTGCACTAGAAGAAAATCACTTTGAAAAGATGCTAAGTGGATTCATATTGGTGCTTGTGACTGTATACGTACAAACATACGTCTTCTCAGCGTTTCGATGTCAACAAGTTATAAATATGTTTTAAAAGTCAGTTACGCGAATTTGCTGAAGTAGTCATAGAGTTCATCAAGAGCACAGGTGATGGTCTACTATACAGCTATAATATTCAAAACAATAGGCATGACGACAGTATCAAATCAATCAATTGCAAATCTGTTTAGTCCGTCAGTTAGAGTATTTAAAATTAATGGACACGTATTTTTTCTTTTTGTATATCAACGAATATTGACAAAAATACAACGCATCAAAACTCAGGAGTTGGGGCTCGTGACGTCAGAACTAGCTAAAAATTATACCCAGGCGTGATGTATTGAGAATTTTAAAAGCGTCATATCTTCGTCAATTTTGGTTTACAACACAATTTTTAACAAAAGAAAAAACACGGGTCAAATATTTAATGATAATCTAACTGACGGACTAATTAGATATATGGAAACAAATGATAATAGAAATTGTCATTTGTTTCCATTCTTATCCGTTTCATAATTCCCTATTAATTTATGGATCTCTTAGTTGTCCGAAATAAAATGATTATTATTATTATTATTGACGTAGAACCATTAGAACTGACTCACAAACACGTGCTAAGTTGTTGTTAGTGTAGATAGTAGAAGGGATTTACAGGAATTCCGACGAACAGAGATTAATCAAAACAATTAATCGAGAGCAGTTCAAAACAATTTGCCGAAAATAAATCCCCTTGAATCAAACTCGCAGATTGTTCACTATTAAATTAACCAAAACTAAAACAAGCGAACCGGATGATTATATCAAGTTTCAATAATCTCGATAATCCAATCAAGCAGTTACGAATTTATTAATAAATTTTAAGTACTTTCCTTAATTTGAGGCGCTCGTGGCGAAATCACAAGAGCCGCACGGCACGTGTCGATCTTTTTTTTTTTCGGATAGGAAATCATCAAATGACTCCTCCCGCTCTGGGCGGAGCGGGAGGGAGTGTCAGACTTTTACTGACTAAAATCCATCCATGTTCCTTCATCGCCCTTTGTGTTCCGGGGGCACGGTATCTCTTTCGAACAGTCCCGCAGTGGCGGTAAGTCCCCTCTTTGAGGAGTGGCTGGAGAGACGCCACGGCGTCCTCACCTTCCGCCTGACGCAGGTTCTTACCGGACACGGATGTTTCGGTAAGTTCCTGCACCGAATCGGGCGGGAGGAGACGCCCGGGTGTTTCCATTGTGAGGATCGACCGGAGGACACGGTGGAGCACACGGTGGAGGTGTGCCCTGCTTGGGTGGAGCACCGCCGTGTCCTCGAGGTGGCGATTGGCGGCGGCGACCTCTCGCTTCCGGCCCTGGTTCGTGCCATGGTCCGGAGCGAGACGGAATGGGACGCCGTCACCTCCTTCTGCGAAGCAGTCATGCTAGCGAAGGAGGTGGCGGAACGTGAGAGGGAGATATCCTCACGTCCCGGCCGCCGCGGGAGACGCCCCGGGCGTCGGGGGCCACGTGGTGGCTTCCGGCCACCGTAGGCGCGGGCCTGTGGACGGGGAGCTATGGGCTAGCTCGCCGTCCGTTCGTCTCATGACGACAGGCCGTGTCGACGGCGCGTTCGTGTTCCACGCGCGCCTCAAAGAGAGTCAGCAATAGTGAAGGGGTCCGCAAGGACCGAAGCCTGCCGGGGCTGCGGGACTATTCGAAAGAGATACCGTGGCCCCGGAACACAAAGGGCGATGAAGGAACATGGATGGGTTTTAGTCAGTAAAAGTCTGACACTCCCTCCTGCTCAGCCCAGAGCGGGAGAAGTCATTTGATGATTTCCCATCCGAAAAAAAAAAAAAAAAAAGCCCCATGTTAAGCTGCGTTTGCCTATCCTTTACATACCAAATTTCCTTCGTGCATTAAAAAAGCCGTTGGTCCCAGCTGTCATTTATACACCACTATTTTTTAATTAGTACCTACAAATACTTAAACGGCTTATTAAAGAAGGTCTTTTATTATATATGTAAAGTCTCAATACATAATATTGATAAACAGCCAAGTTATTAGTGTTTGTTTATTTTCCTAAATGTCACTCAATGTATGGAAATATTGTACAGGCCATTCGTAATAGTATTCATTAATCGTTTTCTCTGGCTTTCGCGTTCGCGTGGTCGTTTTCTAGTAGCAATTGTTATGTATGATTGATTCAGTTATGAGTTTACCAATTATGACAAATTTTCGTAGACAATTTTGGGATTTTTTTTTTTACTTTTGACTACATAAATATGATCAGTTAAGGGTACGGATAGAGCCCCATTTTTTTGTACTAATTAAAAATTAGCGGTGGCTTTGACAGTCGTCAATCTCAGCTCAGTGCAGTGAAACTTGAAATAACGATAAAGGACCAAAGTTGGCTGAATTTTTGGTTGTGATTCAAATTTTAATTGACAATAATTAAGTAACTTATCAGTAAAAAGGAAAAAAGGGTTTAACCTCTCTGTTACCGCCCGAAATATCGGAGCAATACCCCTCCCTCACCGCCTCGTTACGTCATCGCGTGAGTCATCTGACCGCGCGCGCTCAAGGGCCTACCACTCGACATATACGGGCGCTTATCGCAAAAGGTAAACAGTTTCACGTTACGGAATCGTGCTAGCATCTGTTTGAATATAAACAACACTTGTAAAACTACTTGAGAATTATAATTGTTATGTTATGAGATGAAGGTATATGAAAAAACTTGCCGCGCTAAGAGCTGTGGCCGCATTTCTTTTTTGTTGGTCTACCTACTGATTCAATTCACACGAAACTTTAGAACGAATGTAATAATTATATAAGAAACCTAATAAACAATTCTCATAAGAGTCTGATATACAATAATCTTATAAGAATATACTCAAAATACCTATTAGAATATATTTATTGCGTAATGTTATTGACCTTGACTTGAAAATACTTGAATATAATTAGATATGATGATTTATGCTTCGAAGACATGAAAATCATGTTTTCGAACTAATTTTGACCTAGCTAATACTGTTTCCTACACCATATTTCATAATAAAAGAGTAAAACTTACGTTTTCAATTGTTCGTTCGATGTTGACCGTTGAAATGTTTCGACGAATATTTTGTTGGCTCACAAAAGATTTTTTCCGTGTTCTCGCACTCATGTTTTTTGTTAATAAGTAGCACTGCACTATAATGATGTCGTAAACATCCACTTCACACAGTTTTGAAGCACTTATCTACACAAAAACACAATAAATCACTTCACAGTCACTCGAATGTTTACCTAAACTGACATAACTGACATTTCAACGACAATGACGCGCAATCTTATATTTTTTTCTTAGAGTTGCCATTTAAAGTTACTAGTGTTCGGTCTCGCGACAAGGAGTATTAACTATCAATGGAGTGAAACTGTTTGCAAAACGATTTAGAACCATATGATAGGTAAGAAGAAGGATTGAAATTGTAGGTATGAGGTGGCACGATATCGGTCGCTCGGGGCCTGACGGTGGGCTGTCTAAGTGGCACGATATCGTGCCGGCCGGGGCTGAGAGGCATCACCACAAATGTGTTTGTAGAAACAACTGGGATGACAACGGAATACTAATTAAACTTTCTTTAACTTGAAATTCGACACACGTATAGCGTTTTCTTGCGACTCTAACGTTTGTAACCGAAACCTCATTAAGATGGCGAATTCTCACTTTGTTCTTTATTTAATAGCTATACCGTTGTTTTATAAAAAGTAAAGTTGAGATATAAATATTCGAATCACAAAGAAATGTTGGCAACTTGTGTACGCCTTCAATTGAAATGTTGCCGATGTGTCGGGCTTTGGTGTTTCGGCTCCACGTAAAGTATGTAATGTAATATTAAGAGATAGAACTTTTCTTTCTCTATTTGCTTTTTCTGTGTCGGTCACTCCAGTTCTTTTCCGTTATTAAGGCGACTACAGGAGCTAAATTAGCAACTCTAATTGTGGTGGTTCAAACTTCGTTTGAAATACTGTTAGAATAAAGTTCTAATCAGCTTGCACTACAAAGTGGTTGTTACGTCAGTCACTGGGGGCCGAATAGTGCGAAATGAGTGTTTTTTTGCGATTTACATAAAATCTATTGATTGGACTAAAAAAATAAAAAAACTATCATGCTAATATGTTGCTTGTAGAATTATTTGCCAAAAAATCAGAATGATCGCATGTATTTGAGTGTGGTTTTTTTAGAGATAAGTTCGTGATTTTTTTTATCGATTAATATATATTGGTTAAAATTTATATTTTTATTCAATAATAAAAAAAAAATATTAAAACATGTCAAATACAAAAACCAGTTTACAAAAAACTTTACGTCATCAGAAAACCACAGTCCCTAGCCGTTCCCGGCGCAAAGGAGCCCATGACACTTGCAGCGTTTCCGCGCTGAATTGCCAGGGCTAGCCTCTGCACCAGGAAAGAACCAGAGCGTGGGTCACCGCCCCTCTCTCTAAGTCGACGGCCGATCTCCGCCACAAATTTGATCGCGTCGGACCCCCAGCAACCAGCGGTTTCCACTGCCAGTGGGACAAAATAGTACTTTGGCTCTAAGGCCGCATATTTGGCTCGTTTTTTGAGGGCGGCTGATTCAGCCGCGGCACCGGGTGACCCGACAGTGCGAGGGAGATGGCTGGCGGCAAACGTGCTAACACACGTTGCGTCCCAAAGTAGGCACTTACCCTTTTGCCAGGGTACTAACGTCAGGCCATCCGGTCTTTTGCCATCCAAGCGACAGAGACCCGGCGGCTCCAGGACACAAGGGATATTGGCGCCAATAAGCGCCCTCCGGACAATGTCGTTGAGAGCATGGTGCCGCGGAAACCTCCCTGAGCAACGACAGCAACTTAAAAGCGAGTAGAATTAGTTTTATTATGATTGTTTTCAAAACACTATCCTACTAGCATATATCCTGAAGAATATCATATATTTTTCTGTTTTTGTTTATTGCAGTGAACCATAATTGCTTTTTTGCATTATAAAACTCGCGTTTAGCTCCTGTAGTCCCCTTAATAGTATTTATTATAATCATAAGTAGCACTTTTGTATCAGCTTTTGTAATCATACGGTATGTATACGTATTTAGATTAACATAATACTCACCTACACTCAGATGTTCTCGATAACCCGTTCTGTGCACCTGATGCTTTTCGTAAATCCAATTAAAACCTTTGGATTTGAAACCTGTCACACGCAGGTACAGCACATTAATGTGTAATCCGATATAAAGCAAATGGATTTTCTAAATAAATGAAAAAGAAGCAAATTTAATATTGGTTGACCTTTATTAATATTTGTACCCTTGGCATATGAGTAGGTACTAGTTTTACTAGAATCTAAAGCTGAAATGTCTCCTTCCACCTGTAATTACACCGGCATACATTTCAAGCCGGTACTCAGTAACGCTGCTTCACGAGATAAACAACTACGATAGTGGAACTACCCCTACCACCGCAAAGTATAAGCAACAAATACATGTACGTAGACCTCAATATTATAAACGAAGTCAGCATAGCGTAAGCTATAAGAAAAGACTGCACAACACACTAATGAGCTAGCACAAGCTCTGAGTGGATTAGGAGGACAACTGCACACGAGTCTGAAGAGATGTGACATCCTTGAGAGAGATAAGACCTGCGCCACACAAATGGCAGCTCTCTCTCGCTCTTATAATATTAATGAAATCAATAGTCCTTTTGGCCAATGAGGAGGCTCTCGTTAGGCAGCTGGATCAATTCAGAAAGCGGTACTCCTGTACACGGCTCGTACTATTAGGTTCTTCTTTCTGCAGCCCCGAGCCCCTGACCGCTATGGGTAGCTTGGACCCTGTTCCCGATACCGGTGGGTTACAATTTTTAAATTGTTTTTTTATTAAGAAATATTTTATACGTTTTTTTTTTGTATTTGCAATAGTCTCGAAGTTGGTCAACACAGTGGCTTATTGTTCTAGGACAGATTGCCATGGTCAATAAGAAAGAAACCATACCCGGATTATCTCACAA
Source organism: Xestia rhomboidea (assembly GCA_963853795.1). NCBI lineage: Eukaryota > Metazoa > Arthropoda > Insecta > Lepidoptera > Noctuidae > Xestia > Xestia rhomboidea. The sequence goes on along the minus strand of OY970770.1, from coordinate 7,893,130 downwards.
AGAGCTACTCCTACAAACAAAAGGTTTAGGTACTACGTTTTATAGTCTAGCCATCAAACCAGACACGCCAATTCATCTCCAATTCTGCAATAATCGAGTTTGTCTGGGAATTTTCGAAACCACTGTGCCTAAAATTGTGTACCAATACAGCCTATTTCAACGCGCCCTTCAAAATGGTCTCCCTAAACGAATTAGCTGACCTCAAACAAAATGGCCAAGATGTTACATTGAGGGGCTAACGTTTTAGTAATCGTCGCCATAATTTAGTTAAATTGATCCTTAACTTGGAGAACTTAGGTTTGTTAGTAAAGAACTTAGGTGGAGAGGTTTATGAAATATGAGGAGCGCCTGACTTACTACTTAGTACTTAAATGACGTTGTTTAACTTGCAACGCAGATTAAGAAACGTATATTTTTATATATACATATAACTTTACGTAGGATGACTAAAAATATTTAACTAGTAAACCAATAACTACAATAGATTCATTATAACTTGATATTTTACGGAGTTGGAAATAAAATCTACTAAAAACTCAGGATTGTCGTGTGGAAATTACTTAAAGGAGACGTTTTAGACCTTATTTAATTTAGTTCGGACGATCTTTTTGGAATAGCTGGCGTCGACTAGCATCGAACCTTCACGATTGGCCAGGCATATGACCAATTGTGATTGCGGCTGATGATTGACTGACTTTTCTTCTTCTTTAAATTACTGACTATTGGCCATCAACTCCGAATTGCTGTTTTATATAATAGGTATATAAAGGATGTAGGTAAATAGATCCTTAGCAAAGCCTAATTCTCCTCGTCGCTTTGATAATTTTTTTTGTTCTAGAGTTCTAGACCATACCTGGGAACCTTCTAGTTACGGAGACATTGGGGGTCAAATTCCAATTTTTCACAAGTTTTTTTAAGAACATGTTTGTTTATTTTGTTTGGTTTTTTTTATTGTCTTAGTTTACCTCTATGAACCGTTTGCTACTCAATGCATCCCATCAGCACAATGTGTTCAATGCGTTACATTGAGTATTACCGTAAAATATGATTTTTCTCCCAAAAAAAAAAAAATGTTTCCCAGCAATATTTTTTGCACAGAGCTAACTCGGTGTGATGTACAGAATGCTTGGTTGGCGGCTTCGTGAAGTCTGTTTACACCCTGTAGATTCATACATAAACATCACACCCGGAATCGAAGGGTTAGGCAGAGGTGTACCAGGATAGTAGGTACACCCACATTTCGCCAGTCATGTTTGTCCAGTCCCATGTAATAGTCCCATGTATTATTACCGACTAACATTCAATCTCAAACCAAAACACACGGGCACATTTTTTTATAGCTTTTACCCTGAGTAAACGAACGTGAGTGTGACGAATCACGAATGTTACAATTATCTTTTAATAAACGAATCCTTGAACAAGAAGAAGACAAACACAGAAGCGAGGATACATTCTGTGGTTATACAAGTATTACGTAAATCAAGTCTATTGTCAATGGAAACTGCGGATTATTTGTTTTGCCGCCACAAACGAGACAAGGCGGGGTTTAATCTACTGAAAAGCTTTTACTTTCTTCAAATAGAGGGTACCTATTTCGTGAACAGTGGCGGTATTCTTTGAGAACTTTGATTTATTTGTTTTTGCGTTGTTTTTTTACTTAAATACTTTATAACCAAGGAGCTAAGTTTTTTCTTTTATTTTCAATAGTTTTTTTTTATCTTCAGAAGAAAAAAAGAAAATAAACTGTGTTGGTGTTGCCAACAGTAACGGTCGATTGATAGTGTTGTCTTCGAATTTACGTTCGACTGAAGCAAGTTAGTAAAAAACCATGAATGCGCAATAGTCAAAAGAAAAGTCAACATAAGAGAGAGAGTGTAAGTAATCGTGTATAGGTACGCCACGGAGCCAAGTCTGCTATTTTTATAAATTCGTCATTCCAACACGATCCCATTCTCATCCCATTGTCATTTTGCTAAAAGTTATTACCTAATCATAATGGTCGATCATTGGTCGGTCAATGGTCTCGTAATAGAATTGTGTTATAATGACATTGTCGTATTGCCATCATTATAAAACCCGCCAGATTTCATTTATATATATTTTTACATATTATTTATTAGTGTTTTATGCAATTTGAAGTAGTAAGAAGTTCGTAAATAGCACCAGTCATTCAATTGTCATTATGTACGAGATTACCATTCTATGCGATTTCTTTCAATGGAGTGTCAGTGATTGATCATAGTTATAATGACGCCATCATATTAGTAGATTACCAAACTTGTCAAAATCAACAATTATGAAATCAATGATAGACCATTCTGACACTATTGTAATAGCAGACTTGAGGCCCTGGCCAATGAAATTTCAGTAGAACGCCAACAGAAAACATAAATGACACCTAGGAGGTTAGCAAGACTACCAAAATAAAAAATTACGGTGTCAATGATCGGCCATTCTGTCACAATTTCATTAGTTACCTGAGTCCCTGGAGAAATGTGATTTTGTTTACAAGCTTTAAATAAACTAAATTAAACGACACGTCTCAGTAATTATGTGTTTTCGGAGAAAATTACACTAAGAACCTTCGCAAAATATAGATCGGGATTGGGCAAAATGACTTTTTCTTAAGTACATGTTGTACTCCACAATTTCTTTTGATTGCAAACTTTGAGATTAAATGTATATAAACGTTAAATAAACGTTACGTAAAGTAAATAAACTTTGAGGTATTTTTATCACGTCTAAATATTGGTAAATGAGCTTTGAAATGGACCGCTAAATGGTAATGGTTTTATGTCCATAAAACGTTTGCATAAAAGATTTCATCACACACCAATTTACAAACAAATATTAAAATACGATAACCAAACACGTTCGCGATCTTTTTTCTTTTGTTGCTAGTAAAATATAGGCATCATTTTATCACTTTTATAGCGCTAAAGAATATTTAATCGTATACAAAAATTCACAAATACTAATTCACCTCGATCGCGATGGGCTGAATAGGCATGACGACAGTATAAAAAAATTGCAAATCTATTTAGTCCGTCAGTTAGAGTATTGGAAATTAATGGACACGTATTTTTTGTTTTTGTAAATCAATTAATATTGACAAAAGATAAAACGCATCAAACTCGGGAGTAGGGGCTCGTGACGTCAGAACTAGCTAACAATTATACCTAGGCGTGACGTATTGAGAATTTTAAAAGCGTCATATCTTCGTCATTTTTCGTTTACGTAACAAAAGAAAAAACACGGGTCAAATATTTTTTGATAATCTAACTGACGGACCAATTAGATTTTTTTGTCGTCTCGCCTATTGTATAGTATTACTTTTATTGTAAAAGTGCGCTTAAAATAAACTGCCTTTACGTGAATTTTGCACTGCCACACAGAGCATCATAGATAATACACAGAGCATCATATACAATACTGGTATACTGCCATAATATATCGTGTTTAAAATGTGAAATATTTTTCTCTTTACTGTTATTTTCAAATAGCCAGGATCAACTTTTTATAAGCTTGGCTTGATAAACAGCTCTTTTTACTTATTTCATGACGAGACCCGTATTTTTTACGGTCTTGAATTCATGATGGACATTTTACAATGAACAAAAATAGTACTTCTATTTTATAGTAGCTGAGTATTGTTTGCTTTTAGACACTTTTATTACATGGCCATTATGAAAAAAAAAAACTAGTAACTATACATTGGTGTCGATTCTGTTGTGCACAAACTAAACTTAATTTAGGCTCTTGCTATCTTTTTCTCTCTAATAAAACGAGAAAGAGACGATTTAGAGCTGTCAAATTTAATTGGAACTAATATTTCCATACAAATGAAGGGTGCACGTAAAAACATGTCGACTAAAAACACGGTGAAGCGCAAGGCTTAAACAAGTTTGACATCTCTAACTTAGTTCATAGCTATAGCCGTCCTTTTCTCGCACTGCCTTTTAGTAAAAGATAGCAATAGCCTAAATTAAGTTTAGTTTGTGCACAACAGAATCGACACAAATGTCTTTTTAAATTAGCTAGCGATACTTTACAGATATTATGGATTTCAGTATCCAATTGCAATAAAAGTACGGTGCTTTGACTGTTTATATAACACTAGCACACGTCACGCGGTTTCACCCGCGTAGTTCCCGTTCCCGTGGGAGTACGGGAATACAATATAGCCTATGTTACTCAGTAAAAACGTGGCTTTCTAAAGGTGAAAGAATTTTTGAAATCGACGCAGTATTTTTTGAGTTTATTCATTACAAACATCCACACAAAAATATAAATCTTTCCTCTTTATAATATTAGTGTAGATAGATTTTTCAGGAAATCGCCTTTCTTTGTTACTATTAGGTACATACCGACCGTTTCATGCATACCTCCAGTTAATTTCAAAACACCGTGTATAACAGACGTGTTATAAACATTCCACGATACGAATATTCTCCATTAGTTAAGCAGGGTGTTACAAAGCTTGCTCATAACACTAATGCTTGTTCTGAAATGCTCTCATACATACAAATATGTTCTCAATGAGTTCACATCATGCTAACAGAATAATATTTCAACGTGACAACACGTCCTGAACCGCTGAATAATGTAGAGTCAACAAATGAGAGTATTATGCACACATTAATTTGAACAGCTACAACTTGCGAACTACCTACAATAAGTTTGTCACTACCAAAATAATAAATAAATAAATATCGCTGGACATTAACACACAGCGGCATCTAGTGCCACACTAAGCAACGAGGCTTGTGTCGTGGACACAAGATAGTCGATTTACTACATAGATACTTTTTTGTTTGTAAATACAATACTTATTATACATAATTATAAACATCCATGACTCGGAAACAAATGTCCATGCTCATCACACAAACATTTGCTCCAACCGGGATTCGAACCCGGGACCCTAAAACCGTAAGGCAGCCTCACTACCGCTTCGCCATTCGGGTCGTCAAAATGTATGCCAATGAACATATTTGGGCTATTTTACAAGTTATTCGCTAACTATTGTAATATTTTTTATCCGACATGTGAGGAAAGTTCGTTTTTCCTATGAGTTTTGATTTTGAGTCTTGAGCGAGCGAAGGATTGAAAAATAGAATCACGAGCGCAGCGAGTGATTATAAATTTCAATCCTGAGTAAGCGAAAGACTCAACAACACGAATAGCAAATGAACTTGCTCACATGTTGCATACAAAACTTTTTATCACTTCCAGTAAGAAAGTATTCAGTCATCATAGGTAAAAAACATTAATCTTAACTTATAAATATTTCTATTCTAAGCATAAATTTATTTATTTTTTAAAATATCTTTAAAACTTAACATAAAAAAATCAGGCAAGGTTAGTTTCTGAACGGGACACTTCTTTCGTGCGGGAGTGGTGAAAATAACTATTTCACCACTCCCGCACGAAAGAAGTGTGTTTCCTCTACGAAAACAGTGAGGAAAGTTGGTTTTTCCTCACTGTTTGAACAGTAAAGTAAAGTAATGATCCCGTTCAGAAACTAACCTTGCCTGATTTTTTTATGTTAAGTTTTAAAGATATTTTAAAAAATAAATAATTTTATGCTTAGAATAGAAATATTTAAAAGTTAAGATTAATGTTTTTTTATAAAATTTATCAAATTATTGTAAGTGTATAAGTTCAGAAACATCAAAAAAGTTTAATAAAATATTGAAAAAATTACATCGTCAAATTTAGGATTATAATTTTTGAACGCACTCAAAAAAAGAAGCCTGTGAAAGAAGTACATTAGAAGCGCGAAAATTCTGAATTTTGTTTACGTGCGATTTTGATTACTAAAAAAAATGAGCGAGTGATTCTAGTGAGGAAGATTTAAGTTTAACTCCAAAAGAGTTAAAAAACCTTGTTTCAAATGCCGAACTAAGTTTTTTGCCCAAAAAATCGAAGGAAAGATATCTTAAAACGTTCGATACCTTCAAAAAAATGCGAAAACTTTCTCCGAAACGGTTTTGCTGTCTTATTTCATGGAAATTTCAAACATGAAGCAACCCAGTACATTGTGGAGTATTTATTCTATGATAAAATTAGTATTGGTAACGAAACATAACATTAATATAAAAGAATTTCATAAGCTGATTTCATTGCCTAAAATACAGTCTTCTGGGTTCAAAAGCAAGAAATCAAAAGTTTTTACGGCAAATCAAGTTAAGACATTTTTAAACGATGCCCCAGATGATACTTTTCTCGGATTGATTAAAAGTAAGTTTAAGTTTAATATTTTGGATTTTCCTACAATTTTTCACCCTGGTTAAAATAACTTGCTTGGCTTTTGCTAGTTCTAGCAAAAATTCACAGATGGCGCTGATTTAATTATTTTGCTATACTTATTACAAAATTTATTTACCTATGATGACTGAATACTTTCTTGCTGGAAGTGGTAAAAAGTTTTGTATGCAACATGTGAGCAAGTTCATTTGCTATTCGTGTTGTTGAGTCTTTCGCTTACTCAGGATTGAAATTTATAATCACTCGCTGCGCTCGTGATTCTATTTTTCAATCCTTCGCTCGCTCAAGACTCAAAATCAAAACTCATAGGAAAAACGAACTTTCCTCACTTGTTGGATAAATAACTATTGTAGTTACTATGTGTTTCAATTTTAATACGATAATACTTTTGTCATTGTTTTTTTCTTGGGACAAGCCCGCTACACTATTCCCATACCACTGCAACTCCTGAAAGTCAGAATCTATAGAGACGACCACCAAAGTGCCGAGACAATGAAGCTCGACGAAGTCACAGAGAAACAATTTAACTGTATCGGATCCCGCAACTTAATTAATGAGAAAAAAATTGCGGAAGAGTTGGAAAAACATGATTTTCACTTGCCTTCCAATTCTCTTCCTGAATACCAAACTCTTTTGTTGACTATAACAAAGTGACTTGCAGTAAAGTTTGCATTATTCTGAAAAATAACAATGAAGGGAAGTTGGTGTTAGATTTCCCTTTTATACAATAATATTTACGCGAAAGACTGGCATGGACCTACTATGGGTACACTTATGTATAACCTTTGGGGGAGTAAATGCGTGACGTTGTATTATGTCATGACGTGACGTAGTGAAAATCTTTTCTCATTCATTTCTCTAGTGAAGTGGAAATAATATAAAAAACCTACTCTTTTAGAAGTTACCTCCTTTTTGGAAATTGATTGGAGCTATTTTGATCCTGCACCACCTTAGTGTTATTTATAGGCTTCAATTCTTTAAGAACTGTCAGTCAAGAGAACACAACTTATTGTCGTCAGTTTGTTTTCTACGTTCGTATTTTTAGATTGATTAGATTCCGTACGGTTTATCATTTTTTTCTCGATTATCTTTCATATATTTCTCCACATCTTGCCATGGATATACAATCCGGCTGGTATTTCCTTTATCAACCCAGTTTTATCTTATATAAAGATGTTCCCATTTGGGTCAAGGGATCAACTGTCTATAACACAAGATTTTCCTTTACATATTCTATTACCATTACATACGAATTTCCTCTTTACACTGTATTATTACGGCTCATTTTTCTCCATTAAGGTCACACAGATTGCCATTATCAAATATTGTTATCAAATCCCAGGCAGTTTGGCGTTATCTTCAAAGGGATAAAGTGGGTTTAAATCTAACATTACGCTTCGACGGTTTTTAGATCATTAGGAGGAAATTACATCCTACAAAATCACAGCAACAAAAAGTAATTAGAAACTTCGTAAACTACAGGTTATTATTTATAATGTTGTAATGTAATAACTTTACTATAAATACCTCTAGTATGATACATGTTTTCAAAAAAAAATGTAAAAAGGTGGAAATTTGACCCTCAATATCTCCGTATCGTAGACGGTTCCCAGGCATGATCTCGAAAAAAAAGTGATCGCAATGAGAAGAAGTGCATTTCGGCTTCGTTAAGGGTACTTTTACACCCATTTTAACGTAGATCAGCAGTAAGGAAGGGTTTTCGGAAATTAATTCCCTAAAAAGATTTAACAGGGATTAAAGTTGAACGGTTCATCAATTTTGCTGATGAGTTGTTACGGGTTTGGCTGTTTGTATATGTGAGTTTAAATCAGAGGTTCCCAAACTTTTTTTTCTGGTAGACCACTTAAAATTTATTTTGGTTTCAGTTATAACCTAGTGCTGCATATTTTTCAAGCCCGTGGACCAAAAAAGCAAAGCAAGAAATAAGCAATATTATTTTTTTGCGCTATCTGTTAGGCTTGCATGAGGACTAAAGATCCTAAGATTATTTTGGCAAAAAAACTGAAAATTAGAATCCTAAAGCTTCGAAAAGCTTTTTTTAAAGTATTGACTTTAAAAAAAGCTTTTATTCGACCATTTTCACCGAAACAACCTGTCATAAATCACCGAAACATTCGGTTTTTTTTTTACTTTTTTGAGTAGCTTATTATCAGCCTACATTGATTGATAAAGCCAAGCCAACATTTTTGTTCTTTAGTTCATGAGTTCGCGCTAGCCGTCTGTGCGTATGACGTGTCATTGACCCGTGAGCGAAAGTTCAATGACCTTCGTGTTCTGAGAATGTCTTCGGACGTTATCAAGTGCAATCATTGCAACATAGTGATATGTGAAGTACTTTGTTTTATTCAAAACAAGATAGACGTGATGGATAATGTGAGCCTCGTGCAGATATGTGTGGGTGCTTTTAAGGAGGACGAAATTAGTGGAGCAAAGTCTCTTTTGTTTCAAGCCATCCCTAACGCGAAGAGGATGATACAGCGGAAAAATAAAGGGAAAACAACGAGAGATTTGGAAGATATTATAGATCTTTTCAAGTCTACAGATCCTGATGTGACACCAATATTTGTAGCCCGTGAGCTGCAGAAGCTGCCACCGATCACCTTTGATCATGTGGACGTAACAAGGTTGCTGAAAGACTTACTAGTACTACGAAGTGAGTTAGACAACATTAAAAATAATTACGTGTCAAGAGATGAGTTACAGAACTTAAAGACAGAATTGGTTTCAAATCATCCAAATCCTACGGAAATACAATCATCTGGGGATACGATGTCTCAAGGTATTTCTGAATGTTTCTCTACGGCTGTTGACGAGATATCAAATCAAAACAAACATCAGCTGGTTGTTTCTTCGCCGAGAGAAAAAAATGTTCAAATAAAAACGGTCAAGGACACGCAACATCAGCTGTGTCTACCTGTCTCGCACCAACCATCCGATGACGCCGCTTGCGGTCTCGCTCACACAGAGACAGTCGGCGATCTCGCTCTAGTCGAGCCCGTGCGCAACGAATACATCAACCATTCCGATAACAAACCGGTTCTGTCAGCGAGCACGCAGTCGCCGCCGCCGCCGCCTCAGTCATGTAGTACTGAAGAGAGTAATAAAACGTATGCGAATATTGTGATGGATTCGTTGAGCCAAGGAGGTGAATTGAAGCACATATGTCCCAACGAGGAATGGGTGGTTGCACAGAGGCGTAAACATAGAAATAGGTATGAGGGAGTGCGTGGCAACGCAACTTATTTGCCAGATGATAAATTTAAACCAGCTGAAACCAAAATTCCTTTGTTTCTTTCTAATGTCCACAAAGAAACATCAGTGAAGGATATAGCAGAGTACTTACTTACGAAAACAAAGGAAAAGGTATCATTACAGAGAATTAAAATGAAAATGGATAAACCATACAACGCGTATAAAATAGTCATTAACAGGGGTAAGTTAAATCTATTTCTGGACAATGAACTGTGGCCGGACGGTGTTTCGTGTCGGCGTTTTAGACCCTACAGAACTACCGAGGCAATCGGCAAATAAACACTAAATCATGGATGACACATCGAAGCCAAAGAAAAATACATTTATAACATATAATTGTAGATCTTTAAAAAGATCAATAGATTACGTGTCTCACGTAATCTATTGATCTTTACTATACTATGCAAAACATCAGACATCATTGCGCTACAGGAGACCTAGTTGATGCCACACGACATTTCTGTGTTGGGAGGCATTGACCACAACTTCGACTACGTTGGAAAATCAGCGGTGGATGCCTCAGCGGGCATTCTGCGAGGGCGTACGGAGGAGTTGCGATACTGTGGCGTAAGAGTGCTTATCAGTCCGTATCGGTGTTAAGTTGTGAGAGTGAGCGACTTATTGCTATTAAAATCTGCGTAGGCGCAAGATCGTTTGTCGTGTTCTCGGTTTATATGCCAACTGAATCGAATGACAATCTTAGTGATTTTGTAGACTGTCTAAGTGAAATAAATGCGATTATTGAAAGTAGTGGGGTGGATGCAGTGTTTATGCTCGGGGACTATAATGCCCACCCCAGTGGACTGTTCGGTAGAGAACTTATCAACTTTTCCTCTGAAGTGCAGTGGCAGTGCGCAGACATTACTATACTCGGCAGTGGATCTGACACATACACGTATGTAAGTGATGCTCATGGTACGACTAGCTGGTTAGACCACTGTGTAGTAACTAAAGCAGCTTGGGACACCATTAAGGACATTAATGTGGTTTATGACGTGTCATGGTCTGATCATTTTCCCTTAAAAATAAGTTGTGAACTTGACATTTTAAAACCTAAATGTACCTCTGACCAGTCGCAGTGTAATACAGTAAGGTGGGGATATAGAGACCCTACGCAAACGGTTATGTACACCAAGCTTTGTAATGGGAAGCTAAGAGAAATTGACTTTCCGACAGAATTTATTAATTGTAGTCGTAATACTAAGAATATTTGTACTAACTTGGAACATCATAGAATAGTTGACAAATTATATAAAGATATTGTAGATATTCTTTGCGAGGCTGCAACTACTAGTCACAATTACCAAGTTCAGCGCAGAAAATATAATAAAACGGGTTGGAATAAACACGTTAAAGACGTGCACGGGCAGGCTCGGCTTCATTTTCTGAACTGGGCGGCAGCCGGTAAGCCGAGAACGGGGTCGCTTTATGAAAATATGGTGGTGAGTAGAAAAGAATTCAAAAGTAAGCTAAAGTGGTGCCAAAATAACGCAGATCAATTAAAGATGAATGAAATTACGAGTCATCACGAAGCTAAAAATTTTAGTAGTTTCTGGAAATCTACAAACAGCTTGAATCCCAAGTCGGGCCTGCCAGTGTGCGTCGGTGGCGTAAACGAACCAGAGGCTATTGCCAATTTATTCATGGCTTCGTTTAGGACAGAGTCACCGCTGGGTCCGTCGATGGGTGGGTCGGATGCCGTGGGGAGGTCCGAGGGTACGCCTGTCATGTTCTCCGCTGGGGAGGTGGGGTCTGTCTTAAAGGATCTAGAGCGGGGTAAGTCTCCTGGACATGACGGCTTAAGTGTAGAACACCTACAATATGCAGGTAAGCACTTGCCACGTGTTTTAGTTCTCTTGTTTAATTTATGTACGAGTCACTCGTATCTTCCGGAGGACCTCATGAAAACAATTGTCGTTCCTATAATAAAGAACAAGACTGGAGATACGAGTGACAAGAACAACTACAGGCCCTTCTCCTTAGCGACCATTATTGCAAAGGTATTGGACGGTCTGATTGACAGGCAGTTGGATAAATATATCACCTTGCATGACGCCCAATTTGGGTTTAGGCCACACTTGTCGACTGAAACAGCGATCCTCAGTCTCAAGCACACTGTCCATTACTATGCAGCAAGGAAAACACCTGTTTATGCGTGTTTTTTGGACCTCTCCAAGGCATTCGACCTAGTGTCCTATGACTGCCTTTGGAGGAAACTCTCCCATGACGCTAACCTTCCTGGGGGACTGATTGCTGTGCTAAAGTACTGGTACAGCAACCAGTCCAACTATGTTAGATGGGCAGGTGCTATGTCAGGTGCGTACAGGTTGGAGTGCGGCGTGAGGCAAGGGGGGCTTAGCTCCCCCAGGCTCTTTAACCTGTATGTCAACCGGCTGATATGTGAGCTCAGCAACACCCAAGTCGGTTGCTCCATTGACGGACAATGTATAAATAATATTAGTTACGCGGACGATATGGTGTTGCTGAGCCCATCAATCAGTGCGTTAAGAAGGCTCCTCCGAATCTGTGAAGACTATGCGGTGACTCATGGTCTCAGGTACAACTCAACCAAAAGCGAGCTCTTGGTGTTTAGGGCGCAAAATTTTATTTATGACTGTGTTCCATCGGTAACCGTGGGCGGAGTTCCGCTGAAAAGAGTCACTCGTTTTAAGTACCTGGGGCACTGGGTCACTGATAGGCTGTCGGATGACGCCGATTTAGAGAGGGAACGTAGAGCACTGGCTGTCAGGTGTAATATGCTGGCCCGCAGGTTCGCACGGTGTACGAAAGATGTTAAAATAACACTGTTCAGGGCATACTGCCAGTCGCTGTACACGTGCGCCCTGTGGGTCAGTTATACACAGGGCTCGTACAGTGCTCTACGAGTACAATATAATAACGCGTTCCGGGTATTGCTGGGGTTGCCGCGCTTCTGTAGTGCGTCTGGGATGTTCGCGGACGCACGCGTTCCGGATTTCGGCTCGCTGCTGCGTTTGCGGATCGCGTCACTGATGCGTCGAGTGCGCGACAGCCCCAACAGCCTCGTGGCTACTGTAGCCGGTAGGGTGGACGGCCTAATAATGTGTCGCTGGGTGGCGGCACACAGAACGTCATTCAGATATTTGCTATAGCTGGTTTGTTTGCGTGTTTTAGTTAGTAGGTGCCAAGTTTGTTTTATTTATTATTTATTATTTTTGTTATGGATTTCTGATCTGAAAATAAAGATATTATTATTATTATTTAGTATCGAAACCAGATAAATTTTTGTGGACCCCCATTTACAACTTGTGAACCCCCATTTTTTTTACCCTCGTCGGGTCTCTCGTGAACCCCTGGGGGTCCACCTGTACCACTTTGGGAACCAGTGGTTTAAATTTTTGTAAACGCACTCACGATACAGAGCGTGGGGCAAGGATTAAAAAAAAAAACAAAAAACATTCCCAAATATTGCTCATAATGTTCCTACTAAGTTACAAGGCTTCTTTCTCTCTTTGTGTTGAGATCATCATTATTTCATCAATCACACTCTGTTGGATATATTAATATTATTATAATATTTAAAATCGAAATTCTATTATTTATCCGATTTTATAATCCCTCACACCACGTCATACTCTCAATAACATTACATTCAATTACAAAAGATCAAACACAAATCGCAAAATCGATATGAAACGCATTCGACTCAATGATAATTGGACATAGCTGCGATAAACGATTCGATTACCATTTGATATACGTAGTGAGCATTCCACTCTTTTATATTTTCAATGGTGAGTATTTGTTTTAAAAACGTTTACTTGTATAAGTGTAAAATAATGTATTCAAACGTTGTGTGCATTTAAATTCATTCTGTTTGTTTTAATATCATGTTTAAAACATACAAACGAATTGTGTAGAAAATGTAATGCGTTTATTATTTTGTTTCTAAATTAAGTAGACAATGTTGTCGATTCTGTTGTACTCAAACTAAACTTAATTTAGGCTCTTGCTAACTTTTTCTCTCTAATAAAACGAGAAAGCGACGGACGTAATTTAGAGCTGCCAAATTTAATTGGAACTAATATTTCCATACAAATGAAGGGTGCACGTAAAAACATGTCGACTAAAACACGGTGAAGCGAGAACTTAGTTCATAGCTATAGCCGTCCTTTTCTCGCACTGCCTTTTAGTAAACGATAGCAATAGCCTAAATTAAGTTTAGTTTGTGCACAACAGAATCGACACCAATATGAACCTGTGCGAATCGTTGTTTTATTCTAAAGCTAATTGTAGACTCATCCTCCACTTTTAACTATTAATGTCCCATGATCAGCTGCCTTTTCCCAACTAAGTTGGGCTTGCTTCACAGTTTGTCTGGATGCAGCTGTATTTTACATGGGGCGACAGCCGATGTCCCCTACAACTCAGTTAAGGTTGGTAAGACTGGTTGTTAGAATTTCGGGCCTAAGATCCCAATGACTAAAAACCATCCACTCAGTCTGCAAAATATCGTTCACTCATAGTGGGTACATATTACAGTAATTCGCACTTTGATCTTTATTCCGGCAGCGATGGTAGTAAAGAAAAGTGATAAAAGGCTTTTCCATCCATATGAGGTTCACTTTGTCTTTGTCAGCCGTATCTTTGATAAAACGCCCAGTGGAAATAGGAAGCTTTAAATGTGTAGATAAGCTTGCCAAATCTATTGTGGTGAAAAATGGCAGCTCGATTCTTTTACAATTTTGAACTGCTTGACCTATTTTTGAATAGAACATATCAATCATAATTGCTATTGGTAGAAAATAAACTTTAAGTTATGGATAAGCTTTCAACAATAAAAAATCTGACGATGCAGTAAATTTTGATGATTTTGACCAACAATGGGCCCGTGTAGTCGATCCCGGTTCACTCCCACACATAGAGAGGAGGATTCCTCTCAGCAGTTGGAATGTTGTAGGCCGATTATGATGACAGCCGGGTTTGGACCCGGCTGTCATCATAATCGGCTGCTGTGCTGTAAACTGTTGAGAACCTCTTGCAACTGCCTTTCGTCTCCAGCGTTAGACCGCCGATGACAGTCATACTCCAGCCAGGCCCCTTATTCACAACGCTTCGATTCAATTTTCTGTCTTTGTTTGTCTGTCTCACTCGATTTCGTAATGTCAAAAAAAGATAGACATACGACTTTCCGAATCGAAAATCGAATCGAAGCGTAGTGAATAAGGGGCCATGTCTAAAGTTCTCATCAAGATGCAAAATGAGACCAAATAGCTGCTGTAAACTGTTGAGGACCTCTTGCAACTGCCTTTCGTCTCAAGCATTAGACCGCCAATGACAGTCATACTCCAGCCAGGTCTAAAGTTCTCATCAAGGTCCTGAAATGAGTCCAAATACGATATAGATGCTGTAAACTCTCGAGAACCTCTTGCAACTGCCTTCCGTTTCCATCGTCAGACCTTTGATGAAAGTCATACTCTAGTTAGGTTTAAAGTTCTCATCAAGTTGCATGAAATGAACCCAAACACGATAAAGGTCCGCAAGAGTTAACTTGCGGACCTCTTGCACTCACTCTTGCCTCGGAAAGCACGTTAAGCCGTTGGCGGCTTAACGTGCTTTCCGAGGCATGGAAGAAACTCGGTATGGAATGGTTGGTCACCTCGCTCATCAATGGTGGAAACGCAGCCTTTTTTTTTTTTTTTTTTTAGGATGGGAAATCATCAAATGACTTCTCCCGCTCTGGGCTGAGCAGGAGGGAGTGTCAGACTTTTACTGACTAAAACCCATCCATGTTCCTTCATCGCCCTTTGTGTTCCGGGGCCACGGTATCTCTTTCGAATAGTCCCGCAGCCCCGGCAGGCTTCGGCCCTTGCGGACCCCTTCACTGTTGCTGACTCTCTTTGAGGCGCGCGTGGAGCACGAACGCGCCGTCGACACGGCCTGTCGTCATGAGACGGACGGACGGCGAGCTAGCCCATAGCTCCCCGTCCACAGGCCCGCGCCTACGGTGGCCGGTAGCAACCACGTGGCCCCCGACGCCCGGGGCGTCTCCCGCGGCGGCCGGGACGTGAGGATATCTCCCTCTCACGTTCCGCCACCTCCTTCGCTAGCATGACTGCTTCGCAGAAGGAGGTGACGGCGTCCCATTCCGTCTCGCTCCGGACCATGGCACGAACCAGGGCCGGAAGCGAGAGGTCGCCGCCGCCAATCGCCACCTCGAGGACACGGCGGTGCTCCACCCAAGCAGGGCACACCTCCACCGTGTGCTCCACCGTGTCCTCCGGTCGATCCTCACAATGGAAACACCCGGGTGGAAACGCAGCCTGACGCGTCTATTAGTACAAATAAAAGCACTTAAAGTTAGCAACTTTGGAAAAAATACCAAATGTTTAGCAATACAAAATGGGATAGAATTGGTTTTATTTGTTTTAGAAAAGGATTTACACTACATTTGTACTGAGTCAAAACAATTTGCACTAGATTTATTTTTCTTTCAATAAAACGAATTAATTGAATTAGAATTCACAGTGTGGCTGTAGTTAAATTAAGGTCTAAAACAATAAAAAATATTTTAATTGAAAATGTTCAATTGTGTGACAGGAATTTTATGAATTGAGACGCATGGACAATTATAAAATAAACTTAGACTGTAATATTAGTAACAGCACAATCGTAAATTTAAAATTAATATTACTGGTATGCTAGACACTAATACATAAGTTTTCAAATATTCGAACTTTTCCAAATCATCATAAACCAGGCCGTCTTGATATAACTTCAAGCTATTACGAGACGGTCTGGCTTTGAATATTACCTAATATTCATAAAAAACTTCAAGTTTTTATGTACATATATGTACAGTGTAGGTACACATAGTACAAATCATTGCAAATGGTGTTAATGTTACCTCCTTAAATTTTTCTATACTGAACTGAACCACAGAATACAGAACGAAACTGTATTGTGTGGTTCACATGTAGTAGTCAATTTATACATGACATATTACAATTTGTAGTGGTAGTAGTTGCTGAACATGAGGTACTAGGCTCGTTTCTCGTTTGCGAAAAGTTTTATTGGGTTTTATGAGGAATTTAACAGTAGCAGCCAAGGAGTCTGGATTTGTGCCCGGTTGATGGTATTAGGGTCACCCCCCGCTTTATGTTATGTAATGTTCAGACATGTATTACATATAACGTATAACACTTATAACACTTAAATAAGAGCGACGGAGTGGTCGTTTATGTAAAATCCACTCTTGTATCTGCTTACGAAGAACCTGACTTTTTCGGATCTGCCTCTGGTTTAATAGTAAAATTAGACTCAGATGTAGCAATACTTTGCATATACCGATCACCCGCAAACGATAATATTCAAACATTCCTCTCTGCACTCAATATAATACTTCAGTCGTTGGCTAACCACAAAACTGTAATCATAACAGGAGACATTAACATAGACATTAAACATAACTCATCAGATACACGAACTCACGAGTATCTCAATACCTTAGCTTATCATGGATTCTTACCTGCACATACGAACCCTACCAGAGGAAGTAACTGTTTAGACCACCTTATGATCCGCTCCAAGTATAAACCTTTGACACTTGTCTATGATTCAACTGTAACGGATCATTATTCTTCGCTGTTTTGCCTTAACAAAATTAGTATTAAATCAAACTCCACAAAATATTTAAATAAAATAAATTACGACGCTCTTGACACAGTTATGGCAGGTGTAGACTTCGCACCCATTATGTCCATGATAAATCCAGATGATGCTGCAGATACCTTTATCAAGCTAACTAAAACTGCCATAGAAGACTGCACTACAACAATAAAGGTATCTGCAAACAAACAAACTCTAAAACCGTGGATAACGCCGGGTCTGCTGAGATGTATACGTAACCGTGACTCTCTACATAAAAAAGTAAAGCAATCGCCTGACAACATCATAATCACCACCACCTATAAACGATACAGAAATTCTGTACAGCATTATTAAAAAAAGCGAAGAGAAAATACGATTCTCTAGAATTACATAAGGCTATGAATAACCCTAAAAAACTCTGGGAAACTATTAAAAACATCACAAATACTACCAAAACCAAACACTCTTACACACAGTTGTTATCAGCTTCATCATCTCCGATGCAGTCTTGCAATGACGTAAACCAATTTTTTGCAAGTGTAGGAAAGACTCTTGCAGATAGTATAAACAACAAACAATCACTTACCCGCTTTTCACTGCCCCTCACATCTAACTTCAAAAAATCATTTGTGTTGGAAAAGACAGATCCTGACGAAATTATATCAGCCATAAATATGCTACGAACAAATGCGGCTACCGGCTGGGATGGTATATCCACCCTGTTCTTAAAACGTTACGCCACAACCCTCGCACCTATACTATGCCATATTTTCAACCTTTGCTTTGACTTAGCCATTTTTCCTACTTCATTCAAAAAGGCAGCTATTCATCCCATTCTCAAGGGCGGCGATGGGGGCCTCGTAAATAACTACCGCCCCATAGCGGTACTTAGTACTTTATCAAAAATACTCGAACGTTTAATTAATAAAAGACTCATTCACTATCTTGAGCATTATAATATTTTGTCACCACGACAATTTGGCTTTCGTAAAAACAAATCCACAAATGACGCAATACATAAATTGATTGATCACATAGTGAAGAATTTAGACAATAATAAAAAGGTATTGACCATTTTCTTAGACCTCACGAAAGCTTTTGACACTGTGCCCATTCCGACCCTTTTACTCAAGCTAGAATGTATAGGTGTAAGGGGCCCTCCACTTAATTTATTTAAAAGCTACCTAACAAACCGTTCACAATTTGTGACTATGGATAATTACCATAGCGATACAGTTGCTATCGAATACGGTGTGCCGCAGGGAAGTATTTTGGGGCCCACTCTGTTCCTTGTATTTATTAACGACCTCTGCAATCTAGATATACCAAATGCCCAAATAGTCTCTTATGCAGATGACACTGCATTAACTTTCACCGCTAACTCATGGTTGGAACTACAGTCAGTTGCACAAAAAGGATTTAACTCCACACTAAGATGGCTTTACACACACTCCTTGACACTGAATACGACTAAAACCAATTTCATTACCTTCTCAATAAAATCAAATTCCCAACCAAATCCCTCTATGTCCCTAAAAGCTCACTCGTGTAGTTGTATGTCGCAGCAGGCCTGCCAGTGCCCATCACTTACTCCAGTAGATCAAATAAAATATCTTGGTGTCTTCATTGACAAACACCTAAATTTCAAATCACACATTAATACCCTATCCGGCCGCATACGGAAACTGATTTACATTTTTAAAACACTGCGACACGTGGCACACGCTTCAGTTATCCGCAATATATACTTCGCTCTTTGCCAATCACTAGTCACCTATTGCATTTCCTGCTGGGGCGGAGCTGCAAAGACAGTAATGAAGCCTATAGAGATCGCTCACAGAGCCATACTTAAAGTTGCCACATTTCGCCCTATCTTATTTCCAACGACCGAACTTTACAAATCCTGGAATATTTTAAATGTTCGACAACAGTACATTTTACATATAGTTTTACTCCAACATTCCAGAACACCGTATAGACATATCTCTAAACGTCGGAAAGACAGAATCTGCACTGTTCCACCTCCACGTACCTCTTTCGTAAAACGATTCTCTCTATATCTTGCTCCATCTCTCTATAATAAAATTAATGCAAAAAGCCCAATCTTTAAACTCTCATTCTACAATTGTAAAAAAACTGTACGGACACTCCTTTTGGACCTCAATTATGATAACACTGAACTGTTCCTCACAAAGTAATCATGTTAACACACTAATATACACACGCACACACTCACATATACACACTTAACACATTACACTTACACTGACACACACACGCATACCTACACACTCTAGATAGGTATGTCTTAATTGTACCAATAATAATAAAATATAATATAATTTGTTTTTCATATTGATTTTAATTTTTAATTTAGTTTATAATTTTGGTTTGATTTTAATTTGCTTTTGATTCTATTTTGTTTTTGTTCTTAATTTTGGTTGAATTTATTGTCTTTTATCACATTTATGTATTGTTGCTGTAAATTGTTATTTACTTATGTGGATGAAATTAAAGTAATTTATTTATTTTGGATAACTCTTGTACCAGTAACAACACTTATGTCCAGATGCTGTTTCAAACCTCAAACTTTAAGTGTTAAACACAATATTTATATAATAATCCGCCAATTCAGGGGACCGGCACTGTTTCTCCTTAACACAGGCTAAATTTTAGCCTATCTAGGAGAACAGTACTTCACCCATCTTTATTGTATAGTTGAACCTAAAAATTGTAAACTTTGCAATCCCATTTTGAAATAAACTATTATTATTATATTATTATTATAACGGATGTTGATGCGAAAAATGTTTCCCGGAAGGTTTATGTTTTAATACTACATTGATATTGAATACATAAAGATTATCAAGATAATCATACCTTTCGAAGCAGGGTTTGTTGCTGTCAGTCCAGGTGGAGATTCACAGATGACTCTGCCCTGGAGTGTAAATGTGGTGTTGCCCCACAATCGATGGGAAACTTAATATCGTATCCTGCCTGCAGGCCTAGCCAAGTTACAAACGATTCGTATCGATTCTCTTTCTTCAATCGTAAACGTTAAGTCACGTGGTCAAAACAAACGAATATAAGCTTTCGTAGACAAGTTTACATCGATCAAGATGATAGAATGAAATATATTCGTTTCTACAATAGTGATCGCTAGATCCCATATAAATCGTAGCCAACTTACAGTTTTGACCGAACTTGAAATTTTCTATTCGTTTGTTTTGACCACGAGACTTAACGTTGAAATGATGTCATTCCATACATTTGGTTAGTTTTCTATTAGCGTTAACGATTGTAGATTGTCAACTTGGCTAAGCCTACTGTCCTGTTATTTACACACCACAGGAGCTGATGGACTCTAGTGAAAGTGCCAAACTCGTCGCCAAGTTTTGTGCTGACTCAATTTAAATTGTCATCGACACGCTAACAACATTAATCACAAAATTACTCGTTAATTTCGGGACAATAGATCGAAAGTATACTAGTAGTAGCAGACTAGCTATTCAGTTTTACTTTATAATCCTCCTCTAATGTAACGAAGTTTGACAAATTTTGTAACAAGTTTTCAGTTTGTTTTAATTAATTTCATTAATTTTAGGCAGTGTTAAATCGGTACGTGTCATGAATTCCTTAAAACCGGAAAACTCTGAAACTTCTTGTTTTTTCAGAGGTCACTCACCTAATTTTGTCTGGAAGGTTTAAAATACTGTTGAAATATGTTTTATTGTTTTTTCTTAGACAGCCGGCCTATTTGTACCTTTGCAAAGACCTAGGTAAAACACACTACTAGTGAATATACAATTTTATTGAGCCATTTCTTATTTAATTAATGTTCATAATGATGCCTGATAATGATGTCATTACTGATAGTCCTGTTTTGGTAATCTTTTTCAACCGACTTCCAAAAAGAGGAGGTTTTCAATTCAACTGTTTTTTTTTGTTTGTTACCTCAGAACTTTCGACTGGGTGAACCGATTTTGATGATTCTTTTTTTATTTGAAAGCTAGTGCTTCCCGTGTGGTCACGTGGAATTTGTGAACATCTGATGCTGATCTTCGGAAATATACAATGGAACTCTTCAAAAATAGACGGCAAATCTGCCGTGATTGCTGCAATCGCTTGGATGTTTATTGTTTATACAACATCATGACGTAACATCACGCCTGTATGCTCTGAAGGGGTACGCAGATGTGTACAATACACCTAGATTTCAAAGTTGGGTATGTTAAGTTGGCGCGTTGGGGATACGCCTATTACCATGACATATATGATATACTACCATGTATAATATATTACCATGAATTTATTTGACTTTGTTAAAAAACAAAGTCAAATAAATTCATGGCAAATATTTGTTTGGGCACAACTAAAAATGGAAATAAAAAAACTTTTTTGCAAAAAATTAACTCGACTTCAAACAAAAAGTGAAAAATAACTTTAGCTTCAGAAGTCGGTGACAAAAAAACTAAATCAATCAAACAAAGGTCACCGACTTCTGAAGCTAAATAATAATTATTTTTCACCTTTTTGTTTTTTCATAGCGTATCCATGGCAATCTAATTTGATACAGCCCAAAATTTAGCGATGAGTTTGGTACTTTCAGTTGCGTCCATTAGCTCCTGGTTTGTGAAATAGGACTACAGTTAAACTCCACTGCAGAGTCATCACAGGTCATGACAGGTTTGCCAAGCTTTGGCCAACCTGCATGTGTCGTTCTGGAACCGAAACCCATAAACTCGATCATCGAACTTGGAACGATTGGGACTGTTTTTTTTTTTAAATAATAAAAAAATGAAATTAACACGAATGGCAAAAGAATCGTTTAAATAAAAATGTAGGCAATACTACGCAGCTACTACGACTTTAGTTTTGATATCAAAACTATTTAGGGTCCTGAGACATGCGCAATATCACTGACAAAGTAATTATTTCTATAAATAGAAAAAAAAACTTGAAACTGCCTCCTAACTTTTGCTTGAACGTCACGGGCACTGTAATAAACCCCCGGGGTATTTTCAAGCTAACATTATGCAAAGCAAAAGTTATCCTACATCAATTTTATGTTGCTAACTGATGTTTTAGTAACTTTATCTGTTGTACCAGAGTTTTGAAATAACAAACTCTCTGCTTTTATCCTTTATTTTTGTTATTGGCTTCCTTATTTATGTTCCGATGTGTTTAGTTCCTTGTACAAAATTAGCAAACATACAATGTTTATACTAAAAGTCTCATTATATCAGAGAAAGTTGAAAATACACCTCCTCAAGTGCTCGTTCGTCGGCGACGTAGTTTTCACTAAATGAATGAGCGAGCGAGCATTCGTCCGCCGAGTCCAACCGATCATCACTAACAAACCATCTCAAGCGTATGTTCGCGCGGTAAATGCGCGAACATTCGCTTGCTCGCTCAGAACCGTTCGTGAAAATGCAGTTTTAGACGAACAAATGACAAGAACATCCGTTCATCACAGTTCAACATAGTTTGTCTGTCTTTTGTGACGATAGGAAAGCAGTCTAAGTAGAATTTGCAAATGAATGCTATTTTTTGTCCACAGCCGCAGTAGTGATAGCATTCTTCGTGTGCTGGGCGCCGTTCCACGTGCAGCGCCTGTTCTTCATCTATGGCTACAACCTGCCGCAGTTCCACGTCATCAACGAACATCTCTTCAACGTTGCTGGAGCGCTGTACTACGTGTCGGCGACAGTCAACCCCATTCTGTACAATGTTATGAGTGGCAGGTGAGAGACTGTGTGATTTGTGTCATGCTGATCGGTTTATTTTGAAATGATTTGTATGACTCTTTGAAAAAAAGGAAATAGAATACCCATTATCCACATCCATTTAATGCTCTGGGCAAGTGCCCAGTGCCCCGCAGTCTTTTTTCTGTTCCTTCCAGCATCGTAGTCAAGGTCTATCAAAAGATAACCTATCAATTCGAGCTGAGGTGCTAAAAAAATCGGGTTTGCTTCACTCGCTCTTGCAGCCTATATACTCCATAAAAATTCCAATATCCCAAAATGCTACGAGCCTCCAATAGGTTTAAGACGTCCCTGGCAACAGGCCATCAGATACGAGGACGCGTTGCGCGTAGCGTTCAATATGATGGTGGCATAGAGGGTGAATCAAAAAGTTCTTGCCATCAATATAAAAAACCGGCCAAGAGCGAGTCGGACCCGCGCTCCGAGGATTCCGTTTAAACTTTTTAACGAACAAACTTAACTTTGCTGTTCGATCCCTAGAAACGGCTATTGCTCCAACCGCAAATAATAAGGTTGTAATAGTAAAATCGCTTTTTTTTTGATAATAAACTACATATTTACGGTTTTCAGACTTTTCCCTTTACATGTGCTGTAAGACCTTGCTTTTTGCCATATTTCGTGATTCTAGGTCAACGGGAACTACCATATAGGTTTTCGACCCAAAACCTATAGGGTACTTCCGGTTGGTTAAAAGCGAGGTCTTACAGCACAAGAAAAGGTAAAAGTCCGAAAAATAAAAAAGTTGAAAATGAAGGTAAATTTTGGTACTTACTTACAAGTTTTCGCGAATATCTAAATTTGCCCATTTCTTTTTATCGTGTTGACTTAGGACCTTGATTTTTATACACATAACAGACCTCAGTATATGGTGTAAATTTCAACTTGCTAGTTCCACCCGTTCCTGACAAAATCGGTGGTGACAGACGGACAGACAGTGACAAGAAAGTGATCTTATAACGGTTCCGTTTTCCTTTGAGGTACGGAACCTTATAAATGCATAAATATAACAAAAAAAAATCTATATAATCACCTTCTAATGCAATGCATTTAGAATGACGTATTTCTAACTTTTTGTTCCTTGCGAAAAAAAAAACTTTTTCTTGACTCTCAAAAAACTCTTCTACGGCAGCTATAATAACCGCGTCGTCGTCGTGAAATTATGTTCCACGAATATGCTCTTTTAATTTTGTGAATATGTAAATGAAAATCACTAGGGGCTAAGTCCAGAGAATATGGTGAGTGGTCAAGGACATTGAAGCCAGCACAGCTGATTGCATTGACCGCATACCTACTTCCGATCGATAAATTTGCAAACGTCGTTTTTTGTTTTCGTCGGTTAACATTCGTGGCACCCATCTTGCCGAAACTTTTCAAGCCCCAATGAATCAATTAAAATGGATTGAATGCTACCAAACGATATCTTTAGGATTGTATGGTTATTCTTCTGTCTTATAAAACCAGATTCTCAACCTTTTTGATATTTTCTTCCGTCGGAGGTTGAAGGGCGGCCAGAACGCGGGTCATCTTTACAGTTTAATCTACCTCTTTTAAATTAAGCTACTCAGTAGGCAACCGTAGAATAGGGTATATCATCATCCCCTAATGTCTTCTGAATGTCCAAAAAAAAATTCCTTCGTGGTCATTTTTTCAGACAGAGATACTTTATCACCGCACGTGACTTACTTTTCTCCATAATTTCGCGTTTTTAGAACTGATGAAATCAAGTGACACTTGGCATAAAATATTGTGTGATTGACACTCTCTAAGAGGAATATCGAATTACCCCAATTTATAATTTATAAATATGCGTTTTTAAGAACTTCTTGATTCTCTCTGGTACTTTGTACGTGATGGTTATACTAAGTGGCACGTTCCTACATTGCCGACCAAAACTTTCCAGATGAATATTTGTTTTCCTCCAATGATAGCAAGTTGTCTTATCAGTATAAGAACCCTTCCGAAGTTTAATCAAACACTAGCGGCAAATAACCTTTCCACCTCACAGCGAGGGGCCATTGATACAAGTAGTTTGCCATTAATTTCACGTCGACGTATAGGTGGCCTATTTACTCTATGTGATCGGGCTATTGTCAAGCGCTGACCTTTTGCTAAGAGGAAAATTATGTTTGTAGTCACAAAGCCAAATAATATAAGGCAGTTAAGGCCACTTCATTATACCTACCTTCTATACATGTTATGTAAAGATCGCTTGTCATGTTTGTCTTTTTGTTAACGCGTTGTTATCTTACTGTGAAACTGTTGTTGATGCGATTTTCACCATTATTTAGAGGATTCATTTCGTAGGTTTATGTATGGTTTTTAATACATTGATTTTAAATTTACATCAAATAAATGTTATATTAAATAAAGTCGTAAAACCCGTGCGAAACAGGTGGGTCGCTAGTGAATACAATAACACTGCCTCGAAAATACTTTATTAACTTTTCACTAGAAGTTATTTTTCAACTGCAGAATAAACTGCATTCTATATAAAAACTTCATCTTTTATTTACACAAAAGAAGTAAAAAATCTCGACATTTATTGCCGCTTTCAACGTCTACAAATGTCAATTATTTTTCGAGTTACGGCGAAAAATACCGACGATGAATGTGGAAAACGAAATAATTTTGTAATATCTGTCAGAAAGATATTCAATAAACAATGTTCCTTTCAACTGGTATTTTATATAAGTTGCCTGCGGCTTCGCCCGCGTGGAGTTGGATAATTACTTTTGTGCTCTATTTCACCCCCCCGGGGGTTGAATTTCGAAAAATCCTTCCTTAGTGGATGCCTTCGTCATAAGAGGAATACGTGTGCGAAATTTTAAGATTCTAGCCCTAAGGGTTTGGCCTGTGCGTTGATACATCAGTCAATCACATTTGCCTTTTATATATTTAGATATATTCATAATAAAACACGTTTTTTCGTGCCAGCTGTTTACAATTTGTAAGTTATTAATTTCAAATAAATAAACATAGCATAAATCCAGTGGATATCTGCTATGCGAAGCTATTATATACGCATGCCAAGATCAGTTTGTGGACAGTTTGCGGAGATCAGATCTATAATGAATGGTCAAATAACATTCATTTCAGATTGGGACTCCTCCGTGACTTGGAAAGCAGGTTAACCCGTTTGTCCCGGCTGTCTTTTGTATTATCTTTGACAGTCGTTACAGGTAGTCAGTAGCCCGAAAGTTGACAACCAGTCTTACCAAAGGGTATTAAATTACCGAGTAACAGGGTTTTGGAGGTCAGATAGGCAGTCGCCCTATGTAAATGATGCAGCCTATAAAGCAGATGATGAGTATCGTTTCATGTACTTATACAGGGTAGAAGGGACATACATCAGCATCATTCTGAACCCCCGACATAGACATTTTTCGTCGTTTATTTAAAAAAAACAGCTGTTTCCTACAAAACTGCAATACTTACACGGTGAAAATGTATTAAACAGCAGTTTTTTTTTAAAGGCCGATTAAAATTTTCTATGGGTTCAGAATGATCTATAATAATATAAATAATAGGTAATACATTTAAACGAGCAATTCATGTATTTATATAATCTGAATTTCGGAAACGGCTCCAACGATTTTCATGCAGGGGGTTTCGGGGGCGATAAATCGATCTAGCCAGGTTTCAGTTTTAGAAAAAAAAAATCGGTCATCCAGATATTGTACTGAATACGTGGTAACCTTTCAACTTCTATTGTGTTTTATAACATCTTGAAATGGATATTGATATTAATAGGAAGAGAAACATTTAATCAATAGAATAACAGAATAAACACCTCTAAGTATAGCAATGTCATGCTGCAATAGTTGGTACCATGTTGTAATTCTCCGCAATAGAAGGTAATATCGTTTTCACTGAGAGTATTCCCAATTACGAAATACAGACATGATCATATACCTACTTTCCATTCCAACAAAATACACACAAAACTTACTTCGTCTGTATGTTAACTTTCACCCTTTTAAAACATCTCAATGGATTTCAATTAAATTTGGCATATAGGTCGACTATGACCAGAGGTTAGGAATCAGGATATTAATTAATATTTATCCTGGTAGTATATTCCCTTGGGATATTTTCCGACCTACACGGGGGCAAAGTAGAGGGTAACAACCTAACTATCCACTAAATGTCCTGAAAACAGGCGTTGTAATATAACACGTAATATCCTGCTCTAGTAAATTGTTTCTATTCAAATTAACAACATTTGTTTTACGAGTTAGTTCCTGTTTATCAACCAGAACATAGTCGGAACTTCTCACGCAATTTATAATAGTTAGGAGTACAATAACAAGCGGTATGGGTTCTGTTTAAAGTTTAGTTTTAATACTAAAAGTTAACATCGTTTCCGGGATATGGATATGTTAACCGAATTTTGTATTATGATAAATAAAGTGTATTATGTTATGTCTAACCGCTATGT
The DNA here is from genome assembly GCA_963853795.1 of Xestia rhomboidea. Taxonomy (NCBI): domain Eukaryota; kingdom Metazoa; phylum Arthropoda; class Insecta; order Lepidoptera; family Noctuidae; genus Xestia; species Xestia rhomboidea. Next base: position 7,865,755 of record OY970770.1, on the reverse strand, counting down.
ATGTAGAGCAGCGGTGGCCCAGGGATGGCGGCCCCAACTTACGAACAGTAAGTCGTGGGTTCGAACCCAGACAGGCGCATTACTTTGTGTAATTTATTTAATCACCACTGCTCTCAAAACGGTGAAGGAAAACATTGTGAGGAAACCGGCATGTCCTAGAACCAAAAAATTCGAAGATGTGACATCTACCAACCCGCACTGGGCTCGCGTGGTAGATTATAGCCCATTCCCTCTCATGGAGAGGAGGCCTGTGTCCCAGCAGTGGGAAAATTAACAGGCTGATGATGATGATGATGAACCGCTATGTTTAGTTTTTGTTGTTTAGTCACATTGTAAAACGAGAAGTTTTTTTATTTTATGTTCTGACTAGGTAAACAACAAAAAGTTGAAGTCCTGGTATCCAGGAAACATCATCATCACTCTCTTTGACGCTTTATTTGGGATCGGCGCAGCAAGTCTTCTTTTCCCATACATTTTTGAGACACTTGCCACCTAACCGGATATAAATCGGAAATCCGGGCTGCTTATAAAAAAATCAGGAAAACCCAATAACACTTTACCGACATGGAAACGAACCCAGGACCTCATCGCTCCAACCTCATTACCTAAGCACTAAGCGCTCATGCCGAGCTAATGAAGTTAGCGACCACGATCCACGAGGCAGTCAAAATGTATCAGAACTGTACTCTCTTCTAACTAATGTATTATTAATTCCAGTAGGTACTCAGTGCTAATTGCAATCCATTAGGTTTGACTTTAAGACTCAGAAGTTCTCCATCAACTTAAACAGCCACAACTTGAAATGCCTGAATTGATCGTGGAATAATTCGAAAATTCCTTTTTGAGAAATACATTCTTATGGCAATGGAACGACGCAATAAGTATCTGAACATAACTGCTCCTATTGATCACCATCTACCTAACCCTTTTCCAGAGTTAGGGTCGGTTTCCAGTCTAACTGCACGGCAGCCAATACCAGTATTTTAAAGGGAGAGACTGCCTATTTGAACTCCACAATCCTGTTTCTGGGTAATATGATAAATAAATAAAATAAAATCGCTGAACATTACACACAGCGCCATCTAGCGCCACACTAAGCAACGAGGCTTGTGTTGTGGACACCAGATAGTTGATATACTACATAGATACTGTAGACAGTACATAGAGACTTTTTGTTTGTAAATACATACTTAAACATATAAACATCCATCATGACTCGGAAACAAATGTCCATGCTCATCACACAAACAATTGCTCCAACCGGGATTCGAACCCGGTACCCTAAGAACGTAAGGCAGCCTCACTACCGCTGCGCCATTCGGGTCGTCGGGGGATACCACTTGAAAAGCTTGGTTGACGGACTTCCGGGCTATTGACTACCAGTAACCAGTGGATGTGTTATTCCACTGGTTTTTAAACTTTTTTTTTAGTCAGTAGTTTTTCAGTGTCCGGAATGCAGGACCAAATTAGGGAACTTAATCCCACAACTTAAAACCATATCGGTAATTGCGAGACTGAGTTCTAATCTTGTGAAATGTCGGTATTTTGCGAGGATCGTGTATTACTTATGAGGAATTCTAAACGCCTGGAATTAAAAACAAATGAGTTCTCTTTTTGTGAAGTAAAATTAGCAAAAAAGTATTAAATACCGTACTTCACAATTTAAAGGAACGAAGGGTCTGGAATTTTCTTCAAAAGTCCAGGATTTTTCTTCATTAACTTGACCGAGCGAGCTTCATACATCCCCAGATGTATGAAGCTTTTTTAAAAATCTAGCTGGGACCAAGAGCAATGCAAATAACTGACTGACATTGAACCTGAAACCTGAAAACCCTTAACAAAAACCTTAAAACCTTTAACTGCTGTGACAGACGTAATTGATAAAGATGTCTTGGTGATTTATGTGGAAACTTTTCAGTGCGTCTAGATTACGTAAGTTGCTTTGGGGTTAGGCTGTCCCTAACATCTTAGACGTTGTTGGCCTTGTAATATTAAAAACTAGAACTTAAACCCTTTGTTATATGCTGAAAGCTACGTAGGTACAGCCTTTCAAGTAAAACTTATAATCGTTTTCCTACTAGGTGTTGACTAATCGCGTATTGAAACACTGTTTTAAGCTTTCACGGTTTAATACTAAACTTATATTGTCACTTATCGGGATATCTTCGGTGATTATCATTTTTTTTGAGCCCCCGATATAAAAAAATCCGTCCGTTGAATTATCGGGGGCTCAAAACGAATAATAATCACGGAAGATATCCCGTAAGTAATAATATAAGTTTAATCGCGTATTGATTTGATATCACTAATCATAGTGAATTTTGGGTTATAAAAAAACTAGCCTGTACATCAAACTCTTTTGATGTCTGTACATTAAAATTAGAACCGAATATGAATAATGACAAAATTCCGTAATTTTATTATCACCCTCTAACCAAAAATTCTCAAATAATTTCTAAAAGAAACGACTAATACGCCTCTAGATTTCTATTCAACCAGCTACAATGGAATCTGAAAAGTCATTCGAAATTCAAATATGTCACTGACAACAATTCTAAAAACGACAGACGAGGTCTGCAATTACATGACATCACACCTTTATTCCACGAGAGGAGAAGCAGTTAGTAAACCCATTTTCGTAAATAGCTTGGTATTACCGTGTTATAACACTTCAGGCTATGTAATTGTTGAGAATGTTTCATCTTATCCTCTGATATCGTACCCCATTAAGATACACGTGCGCAAATATTTATGTTCGTTGTTTAATTTAGTTTTCTGGTATCGTGTAATTATTACGAACTCGTGTCCATATCGTCTAAAAAAATACCACAAGGAAAAGGCAAAGTTATTCAAAGATAAATGTTTTTTAATGGAAGTTTAATGGAAGTTTAGTAAGCTTTTACCTTTAATTTTCAAACCCATGTATTGGGACATTGACTGCCTTGTTGGTCTCGTGGTGGCAAGTGCGACTGCTGAGCTTGAAGTCCTGGGTTCGATTCCCAGGTAAAGTGTTATGGGGGTTTTCCAGCAAGAATTTCTGAATAGCAGCCACGGAGTCTGGATTTGTGTCCGGTTGATGACAATAGGCCCGCCCCTTATTATATGGGACTTAAAAATACACACCGGCGAAATGTTGGTGTATTATAAGGTACATCTCTGCCTTGCCCTTCTGGGATTACAGGCGTGATGTTATGTCGTATAAAGTATTTAGAGGTTACTGAAGTTAGAAGGTACTGTTATCATTAGTGATGCTTATGCGCTAGCTGAGGTCCTCAGGTAAACCTCCATAAAGAAGATTTCTTTATTGTTTAAACATGATGTGTATTCAAGTGTATGACAAAAAAGAAGTTTTGACTAAGTTATACATAATATTGCTGTGTTTAGAACAGCGAAGTATCGAGAAATCGAACCAATAACATTACCGACCAGATAAATTGCAGTTTAGAAACAGAAGATAAGACAGATTAACACATCAGCAACAAAAACAAGACTCTACACGATAGTTAATCCTTGTTCGAAGAAAAGCCCATCTCTAAACCAAAACCCAGCTTCAGTCAATCAAGGCTAAGCTTATCAGAATCTTTGGACTAATGTCTCCCCCTGGTTGCGCAATAGCCTGATCGCCTACGACAATTTGTCTTCTACCAATGTGTCAGGTAACACGTGACTAGAATTGGGTTTTTGGGAAAAATCACGTACGGAATCTGCGAATAGAATAGGGATGATGGCTGACTAAAAAACATATTATTCTGTTTAGTCCGTCAGTTAGATTTTCGAAAAATATTGGATACGTATTTTTTGTTTCATCAAATTAATAAAAATTGACGAAGATAAAACGTGTCAAAGATCATGAGTGGGGGCTTGTGACGTCACATTTGAGTAAAAAATGTACTGATGTGTGTGATGAGCACAATACGAGTTTTCAACGCACTATTTATGGTCTTAATTTTTTGTTTACGTGAAAAAAGAAAAAATGTGTCTAATATTTTTTGGAAATCTATCTGACGGACTAATTAGATTTTTTTTGTCATCTACCCTATTGGTTTGATAGCTAACCAATGAAAGTAGCCGTAGTTTCAAAACATGATTTGTGGCTTAGTACAAGTGCTTAAATTGTTTTCATAAATCTAAAGCTGGTAATATCTTTATTTAATCTGACTTGCCTGGCCTTTTACAACTATTAGGTTTAGAATTAACTCCTAAAACATTTGAGATTCGCAAGAAAACTTTAATTTAAACTTTGATACTTCGAATCCTTTAAGCTATCTAAGTTATACCAAAATCATCATGACCTACTTTTAAATAACAATAAGCAAAGATCTAGATCTTAAATGTTCTCTTATTTTATTTAGGTCGTGGGTAAAAGTTTTTAGACTTTATGATCAAGGATAGAATAATCGTGATTTTACATCATGTATTTCGTATCTTATTTATAATATGATCGGGGGGTGTCCCGCATCCCACGCTACTGTTTACGTAACTTTTAAGGGGCGACCTATCAAAGGTTTATTTAACGGTTTAAATCTTTGACAACAAGGCTATTCAAATGTAGTACAACGCTTGCCTCAACTCAAAAAAGCGTAGAAAATGAAATGAGACTGAGTGGAAAGAAAGTGCTGTGGTTACCAAGGTTTCAACAATGAGTGATGTGGTTCCTTTTGACACTCCTAATGTAATGTTGTGGCTAGAATGGCCTAGATGCTTTTACCTGCAAACGGATCCATTACTACCCGCTGTGTAGTTGTGCTAGATAACATTCTCGTATTATTGGATTCATAATGAATAAACTTGACTTGACAGAACGGATGGCCTGTGGGGCCGAAAAGTTTTGGAGTGGCGACCGCGAACCGGAAGACGTTGCGTTGGAAGGCCTCCCACTAGGTGGACCGATGACCTGGTGAAAGCTGCGGGAATCCGCTGGATGCGAGTCGCACGGGGCCGGTCAATGTGGTGACACTTGGGGGAGGCCTATGTCCAGCAGTGGACGTCTTGCGGCTGAAATGATGATAATGATGATGAAACTTGACTTCATTTTCTTTCTTATTCTTTGTTTCCTATCCATTGCCGGACTATTTCGGGGTCGGCTTCCAGTCTAATCGGATCCGCCTATATACAATAACTAGCTTATATGACTGCGTGAAGTTCGGTAACTGTCCCACGGAATCACATTACCAGCATCAAAAGGTGTCCTATATGTTAATCCAGGTTATAAACTATCCATGTGCCAAAATGCATCTAAATCCGTTCAGTAGTTTTCGCGTGAAATAGTAACAAACATTCATCCATCCATCGTCACAAACATTCGCATTAATAAGTACGTAATAGACTGTCAAAAATATTCAATGACACCGGGCACATGTCTACGAATGACAGCCGGGGCCAACGGCTTAACGTGCTTTCCGAGGCACAGAGGAAACTCGGTATGTAATGGGTGGTCACTAATCCACGAATCGACCTCCATCGACCCACGCAGCTGTTATTATTTTGCAACGAGAGCTTCCGTTTCCTTTCTTATTTTACCTAAAGAAAGTGCCTTACTGCTTTAGCAGTGATTGCCTCATTTTAGTCATGGAAACACGTGGCGATAATGTAATAGTACATTATGATATAAGTGCGGTAAGTTGAAAATTACAGCCGAGGCGATATTCCTAGCCCGAGCCGTAGGCGAGGGCGATAAAAAAGCTGAGGCTGTAATTATCAAAGCGCACGTATGTCATACGACGTTTTATAACATATTTGCGAGGAAACAAATAAAAACAATATAGCGAAAAGAAAAAGCGCGCGGAATAATTTTTACTTGTTCACAATTAGTGCGACAGCGCTTTTTTTTAAGGCAAAGACACAAAAACAGCCAGTATTACTAATAAAGTAAATTAATATTTTCGTGTTTTTGTTACAGATAAATGGTTGTAATTTATTGTCAAAATTAATTAAACTAAAGAATTAAATGTTTTATTTATTATATTTTATCTCCCAAAGTTAATTTTATTCATAAAATGTTGACCACTTTTCTGACATAAAAACTCTTTGCTAAGATTTAAAAAAGTATAAACCGTGCATTTTACTTTACAGCACAAGTACGTAATGAGATACATTACGATATTGAAATTGGTGAAATAAGAGACCCTTTACGTGCAAATGTGTTATAAATACTTTTACAGACTAGGGTGGACCTTTGTTATTTCTGTGTTTGTAATGACTACTAGCCCAGCTTGTGAGAGTTTTGTTCCTCCCGTGCCCAAATACCAACTGAGACCGCGTGCACAGTGCACACATATTGTTGGATGTTCCGTCTACACGCACAATTTCGCATTCTAACTCTCCGTTTTCTGGTTAACGCCCTGGCAATGCTGAATGCTCTACTGACATCGACACAGGAGTGTGATTTATTTACCTCGAAATGGGATCTCAAATCTATACTTCTATACTAATAATATTATTATACAGAGGAAAGATTTGATTTTTTGTTTGTTACGATTTAACTCAAGAACTAGTCAACCGATTTAAAAAAAAAAATTACCATTAGAAAGCTACAAATCTTTACCTTACAAACTTTTGCCTACTTTCTCACCCTATTTGAATTTGAGAAGACACACACAATAAAGGTCTTTAATTAATTTTACTGGATATTATACAAATTTTAACTATTATTTCAAAACTACTTTTTAAGTATTCTTTTACTGCTTTTGACGGTCAAAAGGACGCTGAAATTATTAAAATGCCATATTAAATACTTAGAACAGAAATGGAATTGAAATAATTATGATTATCAAGGTACTATTATTGATCGAAGTTATCAAGTGTATAAAATTATAATATTAAAACAGTATGATTGATTATTCTTCCAACGAAAGTGGCCTGTCAAGCTCAAGTCATAATTTAAATAAATTGGTTCCTTGTCATCGTTTAATATACTATTTATTATTTCCGCCTGTTGTGCCCGTAGACACTCATTAGGAATCCCAGTAAATATTTATTATTTATTCAATGACGAAAAGATTTCTCTAAAGGAAAATTCAGAATGAAATATAATATTTTATTTGTAAGCTTAACACTGGATCCGCTTTTTATTAAAGGTCACTGAGTAATTGAGTATATTCAAATTTAATTCTGCTTTGATTTCTTAGACGAAATAAAAATTACAAGATATTACCTGAAAGACTTCTTTAGACGAAGAGCAGATCTCTCATGTCAAAGGATTTTACGATAAAGCTATTACTTCTGTCTGCGTCAAATCAAGTGTAGGAACTAAACAAGGTTTAAGGCAAGATCTATAAAAACTTACCGTACTTTGACAAAGGCTGTGTTTCCACCATCAGAGATGAACCAGGTTGCGTAGCGAAGGATGTGTGCGTGGAACGAAACAATAATATCGCTTCTTTTTCACAGCTTCAGCTGTTCTAGCTATGTGATTGGTTAGTCTTTCCTCGCTACGTATCCGCGCTTATCTCAGGAGGAAACGCGATCTTAAACATGTCTTCGTCTCTGTTTTGCACTTGTAATAACACAGTGTGCGACAGTGACAAGAATAACGCTTAGCCAGAGTTCGGGCTAAGTTACGATTATAGATTTTGGTCTTAGATTACATAGTTTCAGATTTATGCGTCTTTGATGTCGACAGGAATTATCCAGCTCTTTTAGTTTTATCGGACTTGCCCTGTTTCACAAAGTGTGGTGAGGTTTTAGTGACTTCAATCCGATTCTTTTAAAACTTACATTAACCCTGATTTGTCGATAGTGTGAAAAATTGTTTCAACTCTTTTTCCAGCTAGCCTTTGTTAGAATTTTTCTTTAACTTTCCCATTATGGCTTTAAAACTTTAGTAGGTACGTCGATAAAAAAATGGAAAAAGCTTTATTTATTTATTTAACACTTCAAGCACAAAGTACAGAGGCAGACTTAATGCCGTAGGCATTTTCTACCAGTCAACCTTTGGGTGATGCAGAGACAAGCAGTGGTAGGTGTACATCTGAAAATAATTCAATTAATACTTAGGTAAACTAGGTACAAGGACATATAAAATACTATAAATATATATAAATACTATAAATATATATTAAACTATTTATTACTGTAAATAGATACCTAAACGGATATACTAGAATAAAAGACAAACAATAGAGAAAACATTACCGTTGCTTTATTGTGATTTAGGTCGTGAGTTTTCTGGAATCAATACGACTTCTTGAATCATTCTTTTTAGTCGACAGTAGGAATTATCATATTTGGTTTGACTAAAAGCTGCTACGATTTTTAGAACAAATAGTTGCAAAAAGAGAATACAAAGAACTTACCCGTAGCTTTGTCATCGTAATAGTTCTATGGAAAATCTATCGTTTGCATGAACTACATGTTACCTTTATTTCAATAAAATAACTGTATTGGCTTAAAACGTTTTTTTCGTTACTCACTACAAAATGCAACCTGAAAAAAATGACCTACTAGAAATCACAACAACAATTATGTATTTATTCATCACAACGTCTACTCATAATTCAAACTCAAATTCACAGTACGATAGATTATATGCTTTCTCTTTAGTTAGATGACAAACTATTAATAAATGTCTTAGTGTTACTATGAAACTTCAAACCGACACTTCAAAGTTTCACCATTACTTAAAGGAGATTATAAAACAATTAATTTGTTGAAACACCCTAACGTTTACCAAGCATTACCTCAAGAGAGAACCAATTGTTTGTAGGCTTAAATAGATCTTTCAAGACAATGTTAACCCTTGATCTGTCCACGAAGTAGACACAATACTTAAACAATGGTGTCTCGAACAAATTGGTCATTTGACAGATCATGATTTAATAATAAATAGTTTTAGGCCAAACTTGAGGTTAGTAGGTACACATTAATAAAATATCCATTAAATATCTAAATACTCGCACTGCACAGGGGTGTATGAAGGACTAGTTGAATGAACGTGAATTAAGAAAAAGGAGTATTAAGGATCGTGGTAGGCTTGAGAAAAAGGCGTGAGTTTATATACTTATGCATCAAAATGAACGGACCCTTCACAAAGCTGTTAACCAAGCATTCTGTTCATCAAACTAAGTAACTCTGAAAACAACTTTTTTTAAAGTGAAAAATCACGTTGTACGTGTTAGGACTCAATGTTTCGCACTCATCACATAGTGCTGATGGATGCATTAAATAAAGTACAGGGGTCATAGACGTAAATAAAATATTTAAAGTAACAACACTGAAAATTTGTATTTGTAATGTGAAAATGTTCGTACTTTGATTTCCAATATCTCCGTATATAGAACGTTCTTAGGTGAGCAAAAGTACCTTTCGGCTTCGTTAAGGGTTTTTTACACACATTTATAAACAATAGCAGCATTATATAATATTTCGCAATGTTTGTTCTGCAAGATCAAACTAAAAAAGCGAGAGACACTCCACAGACGTGATTGCTAACTACATATTAACAAAATAAAACATTATGATTTGACCATCCTTGTTTAGGGGTCAACGATCGCAGATTGCAGTTATTTTTACAATCACGTCTGTGGATGTTTACAAACTAATTTAATTTAACCCTGTTTATACTGATGCTATTCTACCAATAATAGGAAAAAATGAGGCATTAAAACATTAATAATTTAATTCTCCTCCCGTTTCCAACGCTTTCACCGTTGACAGACATTGTTAATTCTATTTTTTTTTCACTAATTAGTTCCCTTGATTGCTTTTTCGTGTTCGAACGAAGTGTATTTTATTTGGCGATTCAAACAAAAGGTTTTATTTAGAGCTTTTATGCTAAAAGCTTAATTTTTTGCGCGAGTTTTTTGCTGTGGCGTTAGTAAAAAATAGGTTTTTTTACCAGCGGTATTTTCTGAGTGTTAGTTACAGCAATTACTGCTGAGTTATACGTTACTTCTGAGTGGACCTACCTACATGAGCTACACGATTAGTGACACATGTTTGAACTGGCTGAGCAATGCGGCGCTCTACCTTAAAATACAATCTCAGGCGCAAATGCATGGTCGTGATTGGTCCTCACATGAATTAACCAAGACAATGTCTGTACTTGAAAATAAATTGACCTGTCAGTTTATTTCGTTGATTCTTCTTAGAGTAGTCAGACAGGGAATACGGAATTCATAAAGTTGAAATAAAGTGTTAGTATAAACTTACTGAAATAAATATCGATTCATTTAATTGCGTGTAAAAGGTAACAAGTGAGGTAATTGTTTTTATTGTTTTATGAACCGAAAGATACTCTGGGTCTGCAGTATTATGTAAATAATCGAGATAACGACGATTTTATAACTATATACGATTCCATAATATTGTATGAGTCAATCTTTTACACACATTTAACACAGGTAGCAAAGTTTAACGAGATAAGTTATTTAAGTTAGCAGCGCGAAGCTTTAATATTCATTTCAGTCTGACATTGTGTAAGTTGAAGTACTTTGTGCTTGTTTTAATAATCCTTGTTAGTTGTATCTCTATATAACTTAGATTGTTCTTGACACAAACATTTATTAACGTTTACTTTGTGTGAGTTGTATGCACAGTTTTCAATTTCCTGTTGATTAATGAACTACCAACTTCCTAACGCAGGTCATGACCTGCGTTTGGAAGTTGGTCATGTACCCCTTGGTACATGTACCAAGGGGTACATGACCTGCTGAAGTATTAGTATTTTGTATGCGTGGGTGCTAGTCAATTTGAGAGAGAGCGTGTGATAATTCTTCATTTTAATTTAAGATATGCATGCGCAGTAAAATTCCAAGAATTGACATAAAAAGTGCAGTGGTGGCCCACTTTACATTTTGTATTACTTTTCATCTATTTCTTCTATACATGGTGAAGATCCATATCACGAGGAAACCGGCATGTCGTAGGACCAAAAATTCTAAAATAACCCAACCACCAATACGTACTAGGCCAATCCGCAGAATTATGGCCCACACCCTCCCGTGTCTCAGCTGTGGTAACAAAGCTGAATAAAGGCTGCAATTAAAAAAATACCCTAGTGGAAAAGCACTTATTCACCTCGTCATTGCGGTTTTTTTTTTCTGAACCATACCTGGAGGTGAAAAACTTTTCCAAATTTTTCACAAGTTTTTAAGGTTTTAACTTTACTTTAAATACCTCCATGACCCGTTTACGATTCAACGCAGCCACCAGCACAATGTGTTGAGTGCGTTACATTGATTTACAACGCAATAACTCTTGCGTAGGGTAACTTAGTTTGATGTACATACAGAATGCTTCTCTGTCAGCTTCGTGAAGGGTCCGTTTACACCATGTCTTGTGATCTTTACAGCTCAATAAAGTGTCCTGGGAGGCCCACAACAATTTTCTACATAATACCTATTTGCTTCCTTGTCTCCGTAATCTGTACTTAATCTTCCCATAGCTTTATTTGTAATCCTTTTAAGTACTATTCTCCTTATTTTCCTCAAACCACATTCTCAGTTAGTTAACATTTTCCGGAAATGTTCGGGAAAACGACGCCTTCCGTTCGTAAAATTGTCATTCATTTTGATGGCTTTTGAAATTAATTGTTAAGGGGAAATCGTTAAATTGCCTGACGCTATTATTGTGGACCTCCCAGCTCCGCAATGAAATTACAATGTCTTGTAATGAAATTACGATTAATGTAAATGTCAAATATGACGCTATTTTTTGTTACCGTTTTATCTTACGCGATCGTAAAATCAGTTTACTGCAGTATGCTCAACAGACCATTCATACAAACTATACCTATTACTTTTCCCCGATTTTTATGACAAGAGTAATCACGGGCCATTACTACGCGATACTTACCAAAAGAACAAGTTTCTATTACGACTTCCATTAATTATTTCGAGACGATCCTATTTCAACAGAATCTGTGATAAAATGTACCAATAAACTGTCTGTAACTGTTACTAATAGGTACAAAAATATGTTATAGTTATTGCTTGTAACTTTTATTGGAGCAAAACGACACTTATAGACGTTAAATTGATTACCCACATCAAAATCTTATTGTTGTGACTCGTAAACAAAGATCACATGTGGACGTTCTATTGGCTTTAAACTGTCATTAGTTGATTTTTCTACAAGAGGATAAAGCAATCTCTTCAGTCATCGACGCTTTATTGAATTCCGAAAGCAGATTTCTTCGAAGGAGCTCTGAGTAAACTTCTTAACGAAGCCAGGGAGAAGCCTGCTCGGCACGAGAATAGTTCATGCTCAGACATCCGGTTAAGAACAGTAAGACAATGAACTGTTTAGGGGACGGGCCTAGTAATGCGACCAAGTAACGTGGGGAAAAAAACTTGCACAGTATTGATGGAAACCCACAATATAACTTCACACCTGTAATGCCCAAAGGTTTAGGCCAGAGGAGTACGTAATACCACACCCACATTTTGCCAAACATGTTAAGTCCCATGTAAATGGAGGCTAGGCTATTGCCACTACGAGGCACAAATCCAGTCTCCGTGGCTCCTACTAGGTAATTCCTGTTAATAAACCCAACAAAACTCTGTTTTGTTTTGTTGGAAATATATCTGACAATGTTGCATACCGTTTGTTTGTAAAACATGATCAAACTATGTTTCACCTCATAATTATGTCTCCCCCAGTCCCCAAAATATGCAGTCAAAGCACAGATCTTATAAGTCAAAGTAAACTCTGCGCCGACGATGCCGTGAATGTGGTGAAGTTTTGAAATGAAGGCCAGCCAAACTTTAAATACCTACTGTTGTGGGTCATTGAATATATATATAGTGAGTTCATTTTATTTTAAATCCATAGCTTGTAAGCCCTGGCTGGGGGCCTTATAGTAATTTTTAGCCACCACAGGATAGTCCGGTTAAGCAGTTTGGCAACCTTAGCGAGTTGCATCTGCGAGTAATACCTAAAAAAAAAAAGTATTTAAAATGTCATTTTCTTTAGACGATAGGACCCGCAGCTAACATTTAAAAAAAAATGTCGCCGTATTAAGTATATCAAAACAGGAATTAAAGTTCACATCCACTCAACAAATAGGGCATGATTACTTCCTCTTTGTAAACTTTGAAAACACAAAATTTCTTCCTGTTCGCAGAACTTAATTCTACAGCAAAGGGCCGGCAACAAACTTAGTTTGAAACTGTTGATAGTAAATTGGATTACCTTAGTTGAGAGCACGAGAATCCAATATTTACTATGGAACCTTTCGAACGAACGAGAGATCGTCATCTTTAATATAAACCATTTGGTTTATAGACGACGGCGCAGACACTTTGATCAATTTTCTTGATTATCCTTACAAGCCTAGTCTGTTACACTGTATAAGATTGTGTTATTTTTATCGTATTGGCATGACATATATCCTCTTATCGCGGCTAGTATCAGGGGATAAACGGACCCAGCTTCACGAAGCCGTCTACCAAGCATTCTGTACGTCAAATTAAGTAACTCTACGCAAAAATTGTTGCTGGGAAACGATTTTTTTTGGGCGAATAATCACGTTTTACCGTCAAACTTAATGTAACGCACTGAAATCCTTGTGCTGATAGACGCATCTAATAGTAAACGGGTTATGGAGGTATTTAAAGTAAATTTGGAAAAAAAAACTTGTGATAAAGTTGGAACTTTGACCTCCAATATCTCCGTAAATAGTAGGTTCCCAGGTATAGTCAAGAATAAAAGAATGATCGCAATGACGGGGAGAACAAGAGCATTTCGGCTACGTAAAGGGTCTATTCACTACCTTGGTACTTAACGAGGATAGTTCACCTATTTCGGGTACCTCGCTATCAGAGCCAAGTTCGACGTGGCGTAGGCACGAAATAATAGCCTGAACACTGATTACAACCGTCTATTCATTAACTTCCGAAAACAAAATAACAAAATCTCAAGTGATCAAGCTGATGGCAATGGATTTGAAGTACGGAAACGCGGTAAGTTCGATACAGGGTGGCAGAACGACCTCTCGCGCTCGTGTCTAACCAAAAGTGAGTCTCTCTACTCGATTGCGTCCAATGTCAACAATGACAACTGACAGCTGTCGGGCGCCTGCCTATCTGACCTCCACAGTTACTACTGGGTAATGATACCCCTTGGTAAGACTGGTTGTCGGACTTTCGGGCCACTCACTACCTGTTACGACTGTCAGAAATCTACAAATGATAGCCGGGACCAACGACTTAACACGGATAAAACTCGGTAAGCAATTGATGGTCACCCATCCACAGACCAACCTAGGCAAGCGCGGCTTAACCTAAAGATTGTTCAGAGCGGATGTTATTATTTAGCCACGAGCTCCTCTCACTTTAAATAACCGTAATATAGACGCATAAATAGTTCTCTGTCTACAACTGGCCTTGTCATTTTAATTACAGACATACATATTTTTTGCTACATCAAGAATACGTAAATAAAACACGATACAAACAAAAATTTCTAGCTACATTACTTATTTACGTCTTATATGAAACAAATTGAAAAACGTAAAATATGATCACTAAAATATTTTTGCTATCACTATAACTTTGTATCCGCTCGCTTCGATTGCGATGCAATCAACGATCACAGAAACTTTAATTTATCAATATTTTCTAAGTTCTAGTCGCCTCTAATCAAGATATATTTTCTAAAGTTAAAAATATTTCCAATATATTTCGTAGAGACAGAAAATATCTAACGAACATGTTTAAACTTGTTTGTTAGTTTATAAAATACAGAATGTTTGATGAGACTTGATTTGTTATAAAAACAGATTATTAGTTAACCAGATTTACAAATGTTACTACGTTTAGTAAAAAAAGTCACCTTTTGCGTAGCTTCGTAGGCAGCTTCAATTCTCGTAGCACGTTTGCTACGCATAGCGGCTACGATTCCCGTAGCAAATTATCGTCGCATGGATACGAGGTTGCTACAGTGGGCTTCGTAATGATAGTTGAGTTACACAGCAACCTCAAAACTTAATAGAGCAGTAGAGTCACCCGTGCTTACTGCAGCGATACACAGAAGGCGAACTTATTAATTACTGTAACATTTTTGGTGAAATTGCATTGCAATATTGAATTCCTTTCAAAACTCTCCCAAGCTATGTATTTAATTCAGTTTGGGGTCAAAAAATTTTGAAACGATTGCTGGTAAAAAGGCTGTATTGAGAAGCTATAAAAAGAGATGCGTGTTTTATTAAAAACTCAGATAAGCAGGGTTCTATTATTTGTTGTTATTGTATTACTAGTACATTTTATTGAATGTAGAATACAATACACTTCATATGGATTGAATCTTCTTTACCTGCTTCACCATGTGGTCGTACATGCTTCCTCATATTAAATTAGGCCAATCGTCGTACTAAACGGTCCGCCGTACAGTGTCACATAGTAATACAGCTTGTTAACTCATTTAATCAACACCAATTTGTTACGGAGAGCGTCCTTGCGTGACGAAATCAGATATTATGTGATTCACAAGAGAATCAAGGCACTGACATAGCCCATAAGTATTTCTAAGGAACCTGGAACATGTTTTTATTTGATACTAGCTAATGCCCGCGACATGACGAATATTCGTCCTGTTAATCACGCGAGATACGTCTTGCGACAGCAACTACGGAAAAAATAAATAAAAGAAGTTCGTTAGGTTTTGAGAATCAACGGTACTCACGCAAAGAAAACAAGTGACATACCCGCGTATAGCTTCACCCTAAGGGAAAAGCTGAAGGTAAGCGGAGCCTTACTCAATACGCCAACAGTAAAACAAACAAAGAGAACCATTCCCGATATAATTTCACCAAATTGAACTCAGAAAATAATCCTTATCCAATTTACTTGAGAACACGTTCACTTAGAATTCAAAATATGTGAATATTACGAATAGTACTCGTAATATTCACACATTTTGAATTCTGACAACCTGTAAAAGGGTTTACTGGGTCGAACAGACTTTGAATGTATCAACGTAGGAGTTTTGTTATCATTTCCACACTAGATTTTGCCCGCAATGGGATCGCGTGGATGACGAAAACTATCCTACGTGGAAAGTTCTACCGCGATAAGAAGTATCTTAAATCGACGTCACAGTCTTTCCATATTCGCCAAATTTTATCGAAATCGGTTCAAATGGAGGTGTGGCGAAGAAACAAAGTCAGCTTCACATGTACATATAATAAGTATTGGTTAGGGAGACAAAGTAGAAAACAATATAAAATACTTTATCGTACATCAAAATTGAAACACAACTGTTTTACAATATTTAAAGAAAGAAAGAAAATGTATTTATTTGTCTCGCACAGGACAAAACAAAATTATTAAATTAACAGTAAAACAAAATTACTTAAAAATTAAACAAGAAAACATTAAAAATAAGACTTTCATTAAACTAAATTGGTTCTGTACGAAGCCAAAATCTCCTCAGCATGGTGATGTAACATCAGGGCACGCCACAATAGTGGCGGTAAGTCCCCTCTTTGAGGAGTGGCTGGAGAGACGCCACGGCGTCCTCACCTTCCGCCTGACGCAGGTTCTTACCGGACACGGCTGTTTCGGTAAGTTCCTGCACCGAATCGGGCGGGAGGAAACGTCCGGGTGTCACCATTGTGACGATCGACCGGAGGACACGGTGGAGCATACGGTGGAGGTGTGTCCCGCTTGGGCGGAGCACCGCCGTGTCCTCGTAACGGCGATTGGCGGCGGCGACCTCTCGCTCCCGGCCTTGGTTCAATCCATGGTCCGGAGCGAGACGGAATGGGACGCCGTCACCTCCTTCTGCGAAGCAGTCATGCTAGCGAAGGAGGTGGCGGAACAGGACAGGGAGAGATCCTCACGTCCCGGCCGCCGCGGGAGACGCCCCGGGCGTCGGGGGCCACGTGGTGGCTTCCGGCCACCGTAGGCGCGGGCCTGTGGACGGGGAGCTATGGGCTAGCTCGCCGTCCGTCCGTCTCATGACGACAGGCCGTGTCGACGGCGCGTTCGTGTTCCACGCGCGCCTCAAAGAGAGTCAGCAACAGTGAAGGGGTCCGCAAGGGCCGAAGCCTGCCGGGGCTGCGGGACTATTCGAAAGAGATACCGTGGCCCCGGAACACAAAGGGCGATGAAGGAACATGGATGGGTTTTAGTCAGTAAAAGTCTGACACTCCCTCCTGCTCAGCCCAGAGCGGGAGAAGTCATTTGATGATTTCCCATCCTAAAAAAAAAAAAAAAAAAAAAAAAAAATGGTGATGTAACATTTGAAAAATTACACATCGCTGGTATTCTGATAGGGCTTAAAGTAGGATAGTACTCTGTATACAATAGCGGTATTTTCGCTAATAGCGATATCTTCTAGACAACCTAAAGCTTACCTAGTAGCCAAAGAACCTTCACCTTGTAAGTAAAGGTATATAAGAAAAAAATTGAATTCGGTAGACATTGACGACAGATGTAAAGCCTATTTCGAAGGTAAATATTTATATTTGTTGAGGAAAATTGTTACGCACCTATTGCTGAAATAGATTACTCTCGTACGTCACTTTTTAAGGTTCCGTACCTCAAAAGGTAAAATAAGGAACCCTTATAAGATCACTCTCTTGTCCGTTTGTCCGTATGTCACCACCGATTTTCTCAGGAACGGGTGGACCTAGCAATTAGTAGTCAATAGACAATAGTCCCTATTAGGTGTATAAAACCTACTTGCAAATAAACATAATTTCATTTCAACTTTTTTTTCATTTTTCGGTAGTTCCCGTTGACCTAGAATCACGAAATTTGGCGAGAAGCAATGTCTTACAGCATATGTAAAGGGAAAAATCTGAAAACCGTAAATATGTAGATTAATAACAAAAAAAAGCGATTTTACTATTACAAACTTATATTTGCGGTTGGTGCTGGCGTAGCCGTTTCTGGGGATCGAACAGCAAAGTTAAATTTATCCTTTAAAAAGTTTGTACGGAACCCTCACGAGTCCGACTCGCTCTTGGCCGGTTTTTTTTTACTTATTCTTCCCACATTAAACCTTGACATAGAATGGATTGTTTATCTTATCGTATCCCAATGACTTTTCGGTTTGTTTTAGTAGTCAGGAATCCCTTGTGCCATTTATGTAGGTCATTTAAAATGTCTTCTAGGACTAATGATTTTCTTTGCTACTTTGTTGTAGTTAGCGAAAGTAACATTACTGCTTTATTAGTTTTTAGGGTTTCGTACCCGAAGGGTAACCAACGGAACCCTATTACTAAGCCTCCGCTATCCGTCCGTCTGTCTGTCAGCGGGCTAATAAAATAGCGGGCGTAATAGGTAGGTAGTTGAATTTTTCACAGAATGTGTATTTCTGTTGCTGCTATAAATAATAAAACTAAATTAAAAATTAAAGGGGGCTCCCCTACTACAATAGTTCGGAACTCTTCATGCGCGAGTCCGACTCGCACTTGACCAGTGTTTTTTTTGGTTCCAGCCCGCGACTCATGAAATTTCTTGTTTATGAAAAATCTTCCCTAGCTTCTGCGTGCGACTTGCGAAGAAACGCACTCTATGTAATAGTGTAGATTAACAGCAGTGAAAGATTTTTTGAAATCAGATGAGTAGTTCCGTCGTTTACCTCCTACATCTAAACGTACAAACTTTATCTCTTTAATTCTTTATAATATTTTTAAGGACACTAAGCAAAAGTTTACTTTTCTATCAGTGCCAACATTTTTGTAATCGTTACTCCCATTCATTAACTTTTACAAACAATTTTATATTAGGCCCATTAAAAGCGAAAACGTAACATGATACGTAAATATTAAAAAGATACTCTGCAAACATTTCTAACATTAACACAACGTAAATGTTAACACAAGACTTTCGGTTTAAAAAATGTTTACCTACTCTGGTCAGAGCCTTGGTCAGGTTTAGACTAACAATTTATAAGAGAACTAGCTTTTGTCCCTGGCTTCTCTCGCGTTAATTTACAATTTGACAATCAATTCGGGTTGGAGTAATTGATTCGAAGACACGTGGCGCCTTCTATTATCATAAGAACGTAATTGTTGTTTTCCTCGGGAACAGTGTTTTTTTTTGTTTTTTCGGGATAATTTAAAATTAACTTATTTTATATGTAAATAAGTATAATTTTAAATTTTTTAATGCTTAATTTTATTATTTTTATGTCCGTTTCTGTACACCTGACAATATATTTATATGCAAAATTTCAGGAAGATCGGTTCAGTAGTTTAGGCGTAAAAAGGTAACAAAGAAACTAAATTACGCGTTTATAATATTAGTAAGGATAATTTTCTGCAGTTTTGACCTCAAGCCGTCCCTGTTTAAACGATTAATGGTAGTTGTTTTAATAACAAAACAAATCGTTTACTTAACCCTCAACAAGGCTAAATTAACATAACAATATTGTTTAGCCTACAAAAAGTTTCCAAACCCACTTCAAGGGTGATGTCGAAAGGATATTAAAGTAATATCTCACAGTAAAGGAGTCTGTTCGTTATAACTTCAGCATATTTGACGTAAAAAATACGATTATGTCTTCTAACTTAACAACAATATGCTTTATAGTTTCTATCAATGTAATGCAACAGAAGTTGAAACTACAGAAATAATGCATAGACTGTGTGATAGATGATATAGCTAGAAAGGAGGTGACTAGTGACATAACAACTATTACAGAGTATTGAAGAAGACGATGAAGACATGCTGCGCCAACCCCAAATAAATAGCAACTTTTTAAACTAATGGTACGCAAAATAAAATTAATATGAATATAAATTATGATAAGAGCTTGAGACTGGCGATGTTTTGCAACGGAAACCCAAACAGATTCAATAATGGAAAATCCATATCTTTTTATCGTGTTAACTCAGGACCTTTTTGATTTTTATACATTTTTATACACCTAATAGGGACTATAGACCTCAGTATATGGGATAAATTTCAACTTGCTAGGTCCACCCGTTCATGAGAAAATCGGTGGTGACAGACGGACAGACGGACAAGAAATTGATCTTATAAGGGTTCCGTTATTTCCTTTTGAGGTACGGAAACCCAAATAAGAACTTGCAGGAAAATATAATTTGCACCGATATTTTGATTGTTGAAACCAGCCACTTGTGGAAAAAAGGAATAACTTTATTTACTCCTTCCTCTTACAACGACCATTACAGGTCTAAGATCTTTTTTCGATAGTGTGGCTATCAACCATTGTACTCGCAAAAGATAGAGCGAGAGCTGTCAGGGGATAATGGAGGAAAAATACATGTGGCGCCGACCCCAAGTACTATAGAATAAGGGCAGCAAAATTATGTAAACAAGCTACAGAGTTAAAGTGCTGAATGGTTCTGGCAATCGCAACTAACGGCATTTTTGTTTTTTCGATACCACAGACAATTGTCATGAGTTTGTTTTTCAAACAAAATCGAACCATGAACAAAAAATATACAGGGTGGAATGGGGGACATCGACGCACAAACAGGTAACCGTTTGTGCGCCAGTGTGGGTATACATACAGGGTGGAAGGGACATCCATTCCGGGTGTGTACCATTTGATATAATAACAAAAGTTCTAACGATGAAATGACCTAATTTCATTTATATACTATTTTTATAGCATAACGATGAAATTATATAATTAATTATTGATATAGTTTCAGTTTACCTAATTTTATATGGTTAACATTTTCTATAATTCACATTTATACTAATATTCAGTTAGAATAATATTTAGTTAGTATAACATTAAAAATCAATAGTAACGTTTAATATAATTTTGAAATGTCTACTTTGTTTTGTATATTTTTGCAAAAACTGATAGGATTATTAACGCCTGCCATTTTCGTGCTCCCCCCGACGCCCTCTTTTGTTGGTGAATCATCTGGGTTAGGTTAGGTTAGAACAGTATGAAGTTTCCTGATATTTAGTTATTCATTACAGAATTTTGGCTGAAAATTAGGTCAACTGAACGTTATATAAAAAGAGCATTTTACAAATTGAAAATTATATGAAATGAACACTATACTAAATGTTATTAGAGCAAAAGAAGTTTATATGAAATGTGACATTAGATAACATGAAATTAGGTTATTTGTTTTTATAGCATATGAAAATTATAATCATGTGAACGTTATTTATAGTATCTGTTATTATGCCATATATTACACACCCCATTCATTCCACCCTGTATAGAAAGAGGTTGGTAAGGTAACACGTGCCCAACTTTTGTTACAGCATTGAGTTTCATTGTCGAAAAATACATTCATGTTTGTGCTAGGAGTGTAAAAGTTAAAGATACGTGTTCTCCTGGTATGGAATCGCTTTGTTTTGAAACATTTGTTAAGAAAACTTTATGCGAAAATTTTACACGTCAAAGTTTTTGACTTTTCAGCTTTCCTGCCTCTTTCGAGAGACTGAATACTGTTATTGAAAATTAAAAACGAAACCAGGTATATTGTACCTACCACATACGTAATTTTAAGGGCTTACAATGTACCGATATGAGCCTGAAAGTAGAGAAAAGCGCTGGTGACTGAAAACTTGTGTGGGAATCGGATATAGACATTCATTTCACCAGTGATCACGGAATCTGGAATTTATGCTGCTTCAAGCAAATGACTTCACAAACATCAGTGCATGCATTGAGGGCTTTGAATGAGGCTCTTGTGAGGAGTCATCTATAGTATAATGCGGCCGTCTGGAGCCCGAGTGAAATAAAATACAAAAATATGCTCGAACGGATACAGAACAAATTCGGCAGATTTATTTATTTAAAGCTGTATGGGAGATACCTGGGATACCCAGCACCGTAAGTAGAAAATACAAATACAAACCGACAACATACCGACCTCGCCGCCGAGGTCCGTCGCGTAATCCCCGTTCAATCCCCCCCCGACCTTTGCTAGAGCCAGCCCGCGATGCTGAGCCAGTAATGTTAAACGAGCCCCTAATTAATGAAACTCAGATCCAGCCTGTCCCCTTGCTGCCCCCAGCGACGCCCTAACCCGAGGTTCGTACCCCACAGGGGGTGCCCTTAGGCGTGGTCGCTTAGTTTTTAGTTAACATGCCCCTGGCTGGAGGCCTTAGCTTCAAGGCATCCACAGGTATAGCCCGGTTAAGCAGTAGCCAGTCTCCTCTAGACTGAACTCTGAGATGCCATTGCCAAAAAAAAAAAAAAAATACCTGTGATACCCGTCACTGTATCCTACCCTATTCTCTCTCGGCATGGTGGGCTACTTACTACAAATTAGAAATTAGGCGTGAAATGACACTGGCACTTTTTAAAGTTTTAAGAGGTAGTATACAAAATTCAGGTATACTATCAGAACTCATCATATCTCATATCAGACTAGGGTTTAATATACCGGATAGTTACGTGGTGCGTGGCTGCTGGTGGTGCCTGCTGGGGCGCGTACCGCTGACTCGCGCGCTGCACACTCTCAACACGGTGGCAGATACCATAGACATATGTACACTGAGTGAGTTCACAAGGGCCACGTACTGTGTAGCATGTAAGGTATAGTTAAGCATTTCATATTTGCAATTTTTAAACATATTTTTAAGTTACTTTGTCGCATGAGATTTATCATCTGTAATGGCAAAGGAAAAATGTGAAATAAATAAATATCGTGGTATGGAGTTGGACATGTGATGCGGAGGAATGAGGTCAATGTAGGGAGGAAAATATTAAGAATGAATGTGGATGGCTATAGGAGTAGAGGAAGACCAACGAAATAATGGATGGACTGTGCGATGATATGGCTAGAGAGGAGGTGACTGCTGAGATAACGAGTAATAGAGAAGTATGGAAGAAGATATGCTGCGCCGACCGCAAATAAATTGGGATAAGGGCAGAAGAATGATGACAATGTATGACGATGTTTAATTACTTTCGGGAACGTGGACTGTTACTACTTACGAACAATGGTCGCCGAAAATATTGCCGCATTAGAACAGCAATTGTTATGCACTGTTTTAGACTTTCATGGATTTTGTTTTTGGTCGATGAGCTACCGATATTTCGACGGAAAACACGGATATCATCCCGTAAGTACTTTAAGTGTAGCAATTGTTATGCATAAATCACCTTATTATTATAGAAATCTGTCACCCAAAGATAGATCTTATACATTATAAAATTGATGCGAGTTATTTATAAATGTCGTTTTGCTTGGCCAGAGACATACATAGAAAAAAACATCAATCAGGTTTGAATTTACATATAAAAGTCTATATTAAATTATCTCTTAACATGAGAGGCATCACAATAAATTCGATGATAGAATCTGTCTAGTCTGTCAGCTAGGATCTCTATTAAATTCTCTAAGGCCCGTTTTATATAACTTACTTACGTGTAACTGTCAGTTAATATGTCACGTCTCGGAGCTATCCGTGTTTCTATAAACAAAGTTAGCACTTGATTCATAGAAAAATCAAAGAAAGATTTTCTGTGATGTTTTGTTTCTAACCGTCTGTAAGCAAAATTTCAAACAGACAAAGATAGCAACCTACCGAAACCGAACAGTAGGTTATTGAAAATGGCCGTAAATATAGTTTAGGTATACAGAGTAAAAAAACATAAAAAATATTTGTATTTATTCCAAAATAAAATTGTAGCAGCTTTGCATAACAAACCTTAAAAAAAATTGTTAGCAACAAAAACAGAAGATTGGATTCTAACGGAAAATATGATTGGTACTTTTGATAGAAGTCAGCGAGCTGTATCTCATGGTAGGTAGACAGTTAAAATTTTCACAGAATGTGTATTTCTGTTGCCGGGCATAACAACTAATACTAAAAATAAATTAAAGAGAGCTCCCCTACTACGATCGTACGGAATCCTTCACTACGTCTGAAATTCCTCGTAATAACAACCAACTAAATGTACTCCGTAAGTAGATAAGTGAGTTTCGTTGAAATTCAATTTTTTACTCATTCTAAACACAGCATTTAAAAAATGGTAATAACAGCCTTTTACTTTTATTTCTTGATATACCTCACGTATAGCATTAATTGCAGCAATTTCGTAATCGCATTTGTATGAACTAATATTCATACGAAATTGATTTCTAAGTACAGAAAAGAACCTTTTGTATGTATTTGTGTTATTATTTGGTAATAAGCCATAGACATACAGAAGGTAAGTCTTGTAAACCTTAAAAAAGGGGTTGTAGGTTTGATTCCCATCCGAGACAAATATATGTGATGAATAACCTATGTGATGATGTCAAATATTTATTATTGTTTCCCTCAAATTAAAAATATTTTTCGCTGTGATTGTTCTTTGTGTACTATTTTGAGAATATAATAATTCGAGAATATAATATTTTGCGAATATAATATTTTGCGAATGTAATAATATGAGAACAAAGGGATTATAGGCATTTGTTAAATTATACTTATCTCAGTATCTAAAAATAGAAACCTTTATGGTCCTCTCAAGAACTTACTATTACCTCTATCTTCCAAATCTTAGGAATTAGTATACGTCAAACATACACAATAACCACAGACCTTTGTGCCTTATCGATCAGAGATATGACGAGTGATTAATTACAGAGACGTAATCGTCTTAACTTGCTAGTCTGTTAATCGAGTAGGCATCATAGACTGGCAATGGTAATGTGGTTAATTAGTTTAGGAGATTTAGACAGCTGGAGCGGATTGACCCGACTAGACGACCCGAATGGCGCAGCGGTAGTGAGCTGCCTTACGTTCTTAGGGTCCCGGGTTCGAATCCTGGTACGAGCAAATGTTTGTGTGATGAGCAAGGACATTTGTTTCCGAGTCATGGATGTTTATATGTATAATAAGTATGTATTTACAAACAAAAAGTATCCATGTAGTATATCAACTATCTGGTGGCCACGACACAAGCCTCGTTGCTTAGTGTGGCACTAGATGGCTCTGTGTGTAATGTCCAGCGATATTTATTTATTTATTATTAATTGCTCTGAACCTAGGAATGAGCACTTTGTTAAGAGCTAGAGTGATTTACGGTGAGATCTGTAGGTAAGTCGCTTCATTTGTCGTACCTATAGGCTAGACTAGGTCTTAGGTACCTATGTCGTATGTAACTAATGGTGAATTCTACAGCATGTATCAGGAAGACTGCCTCGTTGGTCTAGTGGTTGCAAACGTGACTGCTGAGCATGAGGTCCTGGGTTCGATTCCCGGGTCGGACAAATTGTTATTGGGGTTTCCATCAGGAATTTTTCAGTCACGGAGTCTGGATTTGGGCCCGATTGGTGGCAGTAGGTTCGCCCCCTATTACATGGGATTTATACAGAACTGGCGAAAGGTGGATGTACTAATAGGTATATCTCTATCTAACCCTTCGGGGATTACAGACGTCATGTTCTTTATGTGAATTGATAATCCAACATATTTTTTCATCATTGACATTTCATTGACATCATTATCCCATGATCTGTCCACGAAGTAGACACAATAGTTAAACAATGGCGTCTCGACCAAATTGGTCTTTCGACAGATCATGATTAATCGCAGATGAATATAATTTTGTCTTGACCGATATATAATTCTGTTTCTACGTGATATTTATCTGTACCGTAGATCAGGTCAGGAATGTTCAATATTACCTTGAGTATAACTGGGTACGGTAGTACACACATAGGTAAACAACTCACAACGGATCATGACGTGATCCTGCATGCATAATACATTTACCACAACTACCTCGGTCATAGGTGATGCCCTTCGGACGTAGAGTGGCGAACACTAGTCCGTTATATGCACAGAACTCACCATAACGGGTTCGGTTTATAATATCGACAGTCAATACATCGACGGTCGCTGTATCGACAACGTTCCATCGACGGGCTACAATAAGTACCTTGGTGTGGGAGTGGGCTATTCATACACCGTTTGACTGTGTATACACTTTCGTGCAACTCGGAAATGTCAATAGTATTTACTGTTCCAATTCCATCCCTTTGTTCGTATGAATAATGGCTATAACAGTAATAAGGCGAACACGCGCGGAGTACCTAAACGTTATGTGAACGATTATAAAAGAGAATATACAATATTTTCACGAAATTTTTAGTTTCAATTTTTAATTCACATCAGTGATACTACGTAGTTTCGCTTTTAGTAAAGGAAATAACCAATATGTTAAAGGATTTTGGATTAAAAAATCGTTTGCGTTTCTCTCATTCAAGCTTAACGACTTATGACGAAACTTGCGTCAAACTATAAGCGCGTGCGTCGCTTGTTTCTCGTGTCCGGCCGTAGGTCGATTTTTGGCCGAAACCGAAGCTGGAGACGATTAGACGATTACTCGGCACGTCATAATTTCATTGACTCCTTTTTTCCTTCATTCCTCACACAATCCATCTTTTCTTTGGCCTTCCTTTCTCTCTCCATCCATCATATTCATCGCTCTTTAAGTCATGCGTGTTCCATCCCTCCTCACCACATGTCAATACTAAGACAGACCTTACATTTTTTCTGTAACAGGCGCCACTTCCAAACTTCCTCTTATTTGCTCATTTCTTTCTTACTTTATCCATTTTAGTCACTCCTCGCATCCACATCAACATTCACATCTCTGCTGCATGCAATCTTTTTTCATCGGTCTTCTTTCCTGCCCGTCATTATGATCCATACAGTACGACAGGTCGAATAACGGACTTGTTTGTTTTGAGAAAAAATACTTATTTCTTACTGAGTACCCGTACTACCGCTACAAACTTACACACTTTCTTAACTAACGCGCGCGGTTCGTACTTTTAACACTGCGAAAAAGCTTTTATCATAAAAGCTTCTTTTTTCTGCCTCTGGATTGGCACTCCTATTGGATTTTCGTATGATCGACCGGTATAGATACAGGCTGAAATAAATTAGGAGTCCCTTGCCTCGAGGCCTTAATATTAATAGGCAATTAAGTGGCATACATACACAAGTTTGCAAAAAATGGAGCATATGGACATTTTGATGTTAACTTATAAAATCATCTGAATTTATTCGAGGAAAGAGGTAAAATTTTCGAGCTCGCGTCGCTCGCTTTTCAGACCATTTTCTCTAGACTTTATCTAAAAGTCGAACAAGTAACTCACAGGAGTTACTTGGTCGACTTTTAGACTCTTTAAAGACTTCTCTTTTAGACATTTTTTTTTGTCCAAGGCAATGTGTCAAAATAATTTCGAGCTCGCTTCGCTCGCTCGTGCAGCCAAATTCCTCTTGTGTCTCCACCAAGTAATTACTGTATTAAGAGACAACACAATTCTATCTGTCCAAGGTATGGTGTTAAAATAGTAAACTTAACCCTCACAAATAGATTTTTACTTGCACACTTATGCGCATCCCTGGCCCAAAAGCTGGCGGCGCCCGTGCTTGTATATCATGGATTTCCGCAAAGTAACGCCTGAATTTATTAATTATCAAGAGTTTTTTTTTTTTGTTTGAAATGAATTTTCTGAAAGATCGGTAAAATCACACAAAAATCGCGTCTGGCTACATGTATACATATTAGTGCGCGTGACTGTACACAGTGACAGTGATTTGGAGGACACATTTCACATTCATTGTGACATTATTCCTTTGTGAAATGTTTCGTCCAAATCACCGTCATTTACTTACTAACGTTTCATGACGTTAAGGTCATATGTGTTTTTCACCGAGTCCAACTGCTAGGTACAATGTACAGTCAACAAACCAACTAAGTAACCAGGGTCGAAATATATTTACATAGTTTAAATTTTCTTCGAAATCGATGGATTTTTCCCAATGAAATGAAACCAAATTGATAGAAATATTCAAATTCATTTAATTTTGAAGACGTAAAATAGTTTCTAAACAAACTGCAACTGACGACAATGGTTACTTATTCATTTTGTTGACCGTACTATGTTTATAAATAAGCAATTTTATTATCAATATACATAAAGGTACTCGATAGTTATATTATTAGCAAACAATTATGTATACTCATAGCCTGCAATATTCCAGTCTGTGTATACGAGAATTTGTGTCTGCAAACTCACCTTTATAAAAAAAGAAATAGCTAAATTGAAGCAATAGATATTAATAAAAGATAGAAAATCACAATATATCTACTTAATATTTTATCAAAACACTACAGATAGTCTTTACATACTTGTATCAGAAAAGAGAATACCTACTAACATAGTGTATTCCCAAAAGACTTCGTATACAAAGGATAGTACCTTCTAATATGTACCTACTTAGAACCGAAGCCTAGAAGATATCGCTTATTCAAATATTTCATATTATTCTACGGAATTATGCTTGAAAGGAACCAAAATATTCGGCGTTGAAACATCTGTAAAATTAAATATGCTTTCAGTATTCAGAATGACAACATTTAAGAAGTCTATTTAAATGTTTTATCTTTCTGTATCTACGTAAATAATACTAAGACATTGGAAAACATCTTATTACTTGAAATATCATTATTATTATCGAATCATATGGAATACTAACTGTTGCCCGCAACCTTCGTTTGCGTGAAATTATTATAAAAATATTATTTCCCTATTTGAATCGGATTTTGAGAACAATTTCAAGGGTTTTAATTTTTTTTTGCACGTAACCCTGATTCTTTTTCTAAAAGAAACCTGCCTAGCCTGCGTTACTCGTCATAACATCAGCTATCTGTCAATAAAAGTCCCATCAAAATCGGTCAAACCGTTTTAGAGATTAGCCGGAACAAACAGACAGACAGGCAAACAATTTGAACATGCTTTTTTGTTATAAGTACCGTATATACTTAAACGCGGAAACGGCGCGGAAACGACGTTTGCTCGTCTACGCCCTGTTGTAAAGCACATTGAAAAGACGACTTAAGACGAGGCACGGGCGCCGCTGGGCGCGAGCGTACGAGTGACGGGAGAGAACGGGGGTGCGGGCGGGGTGGGGCGCGGGTGCCGGGACAAGTACTGCGCGCGCGTCTAAAAAAAATGTTAAAACATGTTATCGTGTCCAAAATCGGACGGCTGAATGAAGTTAGTTGGTTACACAAAAACTTAGAAAGGCACGGGCGTGCGCGTCACTCGTTTCCTCTCGTGGCGCCCACTTCACGCCCGCGCCTCGCTCGTGCCTCATCTTCTCTATGTGCGTTAAGAAGTTGCGACGACGGCGACGCCCCGTCTGCGCTTTGTCCGTGCCCCGTCCTCGTCTTACGTCTTTTCTGTGTGCCCAGCGCCTTAGAATGTTCAAAATAAATAAATAATCAGGTACATACAACATTCAAAGCGTGGTTTCTAAATCAGTAAAATCCTTTTGAATAAAATTAACAGAGGCGACATCGGCGGACCGAGACCGACTTAGTTAATTGAATTAATGGAAAAGGGGCTTTGAATGAAAACCGGGGAATCAAGGGGGATCAAGAGCATGTCGGTACATATTTAACGTTTATTTAAACTTGACGAGATTTAACGAAGCTAGAAAAATCAAGATTTAGGTGAGCGTGGTTTTATTCGGGCAATGTAAGGTTTTGAATTTATTCTCAGCAACCTTATTCGAAATCAGTTCGAAGGCTTATTTGAAACTCGATTTCGTCCGTGGAACTTGATCGAGTTAGCTAATCCGATAGATATTGTCCTGTGCAATCCTCTGTTCGAATCTGCTGGTTCATACAGAAATCCCAAGAAAAAAGCACAGGGGGCCCAAAATGGCCGCTTTGGCGAAATCATCATGAATAGAATAATAATATGAATCACGTTAAAATTCGTAAAATGGACACAGACTTTAATATTTTTTACTGTTCATA
The DNA here is from genome assembly GCA_963853795.1 of Xestia rhomboidea. NCBI lineage: Eukaryota > Metazoa > Arthropoda > Insecta > Lepidoptera > Noctuidae > Xestia > Xestia rhomboidea. Next base: position 7,836,088 of record OY970770.1, on the reverse strand, counting down.
TATTACTGTTATATGTACTGTTTATATTTTAGGGTTCCGTACAAAAAAATAAAAAACGGAACCCTTGTAGGATCACTCGTGCGTCTGTCTGTCTGTAAGTCCGTCTGTCACAGCCAATTTGCTCCGAATCTACTGGACCAAATCAGATGAAATTTGGTAGGATGGTGTAATCCTATGACCCAAACACAGATGTGCAAAGTAAATAAATATTTTTTTAAATAAGGGTCATTTTCGTTGGACAAATTAGGAAATAAAAAAAAAGGTTTTGCAATATTTGTCATATATCAAATGAAAGGGCTCGTTATGAGGATCTCAAATGTATTTTTGTTATTATTGTAAAATAAAACGTTTTGATTTTATTCATGAAAGAAGACGAAATCCCCTGAGTTCCGAAACTATGTTTCATTGCTTGTAGATTAACCTATAAGCATTATATCAATTAAAAATAAAGTGGTAAACTCAATATAAGACTTTGGCATTGTACGGAACCCTCTCCACGCGAGTTCAACTCGGACTTGGCCGGTTTTTTAATTACTTAACCCGGTCACTCGCGTAACGTAATTCATATTATGATTCCGGTACAGCGGCCTTTTTAGGCTTTCTTCTATAGGGTTTTGTTTAAAATTTCCCGAATAATTTTCCATTTTTTCTTCCCTTGTAACCTAAATCAGAATGGAATATTTATATAAAAAAAAAAACAAATCGGTCCAGCTATTCTTAAATGATGCGCTTTCTAACAAGCAGCATTCATATTTTTATTATACGATAGATGATAAGCGCTCAATTGAAACCACTAGAATACTACAGAAAATCCGAGCTATTTTATCAAAACGTTCAAAGATCTAGGTCATAAACAAAAGGGTGAAAAGGTTATATTAAAAAGATAAAGCTACATAAAAACACGTCATGTATTTCTGTCGCTTCAATTGCAAACGCCTAAAGGCAGGGAATCTCTTTGAATTCCCTGAACTCCTAACATTCTTGCGACAATGTCATGACACCGCAAACATCCCTATTACGTTGGGAACCTGTTTAATGTCCGTTGCTTTTTGTAACGTATTTAAATTGTGGTTGGTGTAAAAATATTAAGAACGTTTATTCACCCTGAATATTTGAGCTTTAAAAATAACATAATCCTGAATTGTGCCCGGTTGATGGCAATAGGGTCGCCCCATATTACATGAGGCTTTGACATCTATCATCATTTGCCTAGCTTTTTCCCAACGATGTTGGGGTCGGCTTCCAGTCTAACCGGATGCAGCTGAATACTATTATTTTACATGGAGCGACTGCCTATCTGATCTAATAAATAAATAAATATCGCTGGACATTACACACAGCGCTATCTAGTGCCACACTAAGCAACGATGCTTGTGTCGTGGACACCAGATAGTTGATATACTACATACATACTTATTATACCTACATTTAAACATCCATGAATCGGAAACAAATGTCCATGCTCATCACACAAACATTTGTTCCAAACGGGATTCGAACCCGGGACCCTAAGAACGTAAGGCAGCCTCAGTACCGCTGCGCCATTCGGGTCGTCAAACCTATCTCCACAACCTAGTTAGTGCTAGGTAATACACTACCCCTTGGTAAGACTGGTTGTCAGACTCTCGGGCCACTGACTACCTATATCGACTGTCAAAGATCTACGACAGCCGAGACCAACAGCTTAACGTGCTTGCCAAGTCACGGAGGAAACTCGGTATGTAATGGGCGCTCACCCATCCACGGACCAACCTAGGCAAGCGCGGCTTAACCTTAAGATCGACCCGAGTGGCTGTTATTATTGAGCCACGAGCTCCTTCATCGTCTATGTTGATGACGGGATGATATCATAACCACTAAATAAACATAAATCTTTACAAAGTAAAATGTATATTATGACAAGAATTTGTGTAGGATATCTCAACTAAAAAGTGTGAAATAATATTTAAACAAACATTTTTGCAAAAAAAAATCAATGAAACAAACAAAGTCACTTTTTTCGCTTTTTTGTATTTTCGGAAGTCGGTTTTTTTTTGTGTCTCATGTTTTAATTAACAGTCTTTCTAAAAAAAATTTAAAGAAGATCTAAGTGAGCATTATCCTTGTGGATGCCTAATCTTATCAACAGGTTTCTAATGAAGTCTCGATGACCTGCTGAAAATGTTAGGACAACTTTAAAAGGACTTCTAGTTTTTGGTTCTTTTTTCTTTGCCCTAATTTTAAGCAATTTCTTTACAGTGAACACGTAATTCTATTGGTCTATACTGGCGCTTTAGAAGTGTTCTTGGAAGGCACATGTTGACCTTATCAGCGAACCAAACGTCTTCCTCTCTGACGTGTGTAAGAAAATACATAATTCAAATATCGTAAACGTATTTAAAAATAAATAAACTACGAATTTTATATTTATTTGTAAACTGAAAATGACCAAAAAAAAATGTTTTTTCTGTTTTCTGTTTTTGTTTAAGATTCTATGGGTAAAAATTCTACCTATTAGTATTCAAAACTCTGTCACTCGTATCTATAGTCAAGTTTAAGTAATTACTTGAGTTTAAGTTATAACTTATGCAAACATTTGTTTGCATTAGACAAGAATTTAAACGCAGTTAGAACCGTCGAAGAAAGCAAAGCTTCCAAAATTCTGACTCAAGTAATTACCAATCTACAGAATAAAAGTCGTATCTTAAATAATGACTTTTACTCAATTAATAAAGTGATTACTTGAGTAAAAGTCATTAAGTATTTAAGACTTGTTTATAGATCTATACGGGTGTCACATAGCTGAATTTAATTAAATATCCCGTGCTAGCTGGTTGACTGAGAACACAATAGAATACCTACTGAGTAAATATTGATACCTACGAATCAGCCTGTCAAGGCGTGATATTATGTATGTTATCAATTCATCATTCAAACAAATATCAACATGTTACATTAACTTTGCAGACCAACCGCAAAAATTGTCATGGTCAATACTATAATTTTTCAATATACTTAGTATAATGACTAGCTTGATTAACAATACAAGATCCGAAAGACAGTTTCCCATTTTACAAATAAGTAACTCGGACATATTTACGACTTACGTTACGCCCTACAAAAATAATCCGCTTTTCTGTAAAAAATAATGGCCTTAAATAATTTACAAGGAAGGAAGTTGATATTCTAATGAAAATGGATGAAGCCAATTTTGCTAAGTCACAAAAATAATGTAACAACTTGAATTTAATAAAAAAAAAGATTTTATAAAATCCGTTTCAGACAGCTAGTTTCTGTTTCAGGTTTTTTGCTAAATTCTATTATTTTATAATTTTTTAGTATACTATTATAATAACAATTTCTGCCTAATGGCATATAATTTCGCACTTGGACTTCAAAAGAAGATACAGCATTAAAATAATAAAACCTTATATCAACTTTTTCTCTTTTTCCAAATACATTTTCTTTTTTGTACAGACCAATATTCGAATTTTCGGATGACTAGTCCTTTTACAAGAGGCTCTATTACTGTAATAAAACGACCCGACTCGAGATTTAATATCGCTGTTGGTACTATTATACGGCCACAAACCTAATTGCGTTTCACACTTTAAGTACAAAGGTACCTTTCATTTTAAAAATTCCACCATATTGCGTGAACATAACATCAAGCCCCGCCGAAGGTAATCCCTGAAGGGTTCGGCAGTGGTGTACCCCGCAATACGCCCATATTTCGCCAGTCATGTTGAAGTCTCATGTAATCAAGAGCGAGCCTATTGCAATCAACCGAGCACGAATCCAGACGCCGTGCTGCTACAGAGATTTTTTTCTCAGTGGCAGTCCGGAGACTGCTACTGAGAAAACCCTAATAACACTTGGCCCGACCCGGGAATCAAACCTAGGATCTCATGTTCAGAAATAATGCAACGTCGCAGTTAACAGTAACCTAATTAAACAATATTGGCGACGTGTTTGCTCGACAGTGTACATATGATGAAGCAATGAATGTTGAAGGAAAATACCATTTTTGTTATAAATAAATAAATATCGCTGGACGTTACACACAGTACCATCTAGTGCCACACTAAGCAACGAGGTTTGTGTTGTGGACACCAGATAGTTGATATACTACATAAATACTTTTTGTTTGTGAATACATACTTATTATACCTACATTTAAATATCCATGACTCGGAAACAAATGTTCACGCTCATCACACAAACATTTGCTCGTACCGGGATTCCAACCCGGGACCCTAAGAACGTAAGGCAGCCTCACTACCGCTGCGCTATTGGGGTCGTCAAATAACAAACTTCCCATAAACCATCATCATCACTCTCTTATCCCAATGTATTTGAGACACGGTATGATTGCCACCATACATATGCTCAAAGTTCTACCTTATTTCAATTTACTAAGAACATCAATTTGTTTCAGATACCGCATCGCGTTCCAAGAGACGCTCCTCTGCAGGAAGACTCAAGGCCGCCGCGATTCCCGCCTCATCAATCTAGACCACACCGTCTGCAGGGAGGTGACAACAGTAGCGAGCGTGCACACAGCTAGCACCAAGCGAGAGTCGAGGATATCATTCATTAGCAAAGTCGATTTCGTGAAGGACCCAGCACCATATTGCGTTGGTGATGACGAAGATAGAGATTGCGAAGAACCTGTATTTAAAAGTTTTTCTAAAACGTGAATTAATTTTTAGTTTCACATGGTTAAACGAGAAAAATGTATGAATAAAACTAAATGTTAGTCTAAAATTACATTTATTCTTTTTCTATTTCAGTTGTAAAGAAAAGATTCAAATAAAAATAATCGAAGTAATTAACTTAATTAGTTACTTAATGCTTATTTATATTGTAAAGTTATTTTAAGAACGATAAAAACTCTTCCTCCTAAGCTAATTAAGATTATCAACGAAGTTGCAAGTTGAATTTTAATTAAGTAAATATTTCTTCCAACTTTTGTTGTTAGATGAACTCTTCAGGAAAGTATTTTTATTTTTGTTTATCTTGTTAATTAGAACTTCTAGTTCTTGTACTTCATTAAAATTTAAATAAGAAGAAGTTTATTTATGGACATTTTATTACAGCTTAAAGTTTTACAACTACGTGACTGGAAAAGTTAATGTACTGTAGGCGAAAGAGATAAACAACAATAGAAGAAAAACCTTCTGAATTTCGACGAGATCTTAATAATTAATATTTAAGTGTGTGAGAGACATCAATGCTCAGCTTGTTGTCATTTCAATCAAAAGATAAATACCAATAGGTACGGTCAAGTTGAAAGTTCTGTGAAACAGAAAAAAATCAATGCTTGCTATCATGAATAGAGAATCATTTGTAGGTACTGAATTCATAGTAACAGGTTGTGCATCAATGTTTCACTCTTCAGGCTGAGCATGACTTTTTCATGAGAATAAATTACATAAATGTATTATGTCTATAGATTTTTTTTTGTTGTCATACCAGTAATAAGTACTAACATAAGTGTAAATACTTTGACGTAAATTCAATCAATTAAATTGTTAAGTGTTAAATAAACACATTTTAAATATGGAATGAAGCAAATCATTAAATGTATTTAACGATAGTCGTATTTATTAAAACATTATATTATATCTGTAAAACGATTGACATAAATGGAACCATATTTTAAATACGTTTAGGGCTAAATGCATATTTTAGTGATTTGTTGTGCAAGCAACTCTTAAGCCTCTAAGACTATGGGTGAAATCACATTTCGTCGTTGAAGTTCTAAATTAGTAAGCAATTTTAGATGGTTTTGACATTTTCATTTTTGATGCCGTTTGCTAGAAAATCGAAAAATGCGTTGTTTCAGCCAATCACGAAACAAGCTACGTCTCTATGTAATTTGTTGTGAACACAAATTGTAAAATGGTACCATTACATGGTATAATTATGCAGTATTTTAACCTCCTGTAAAGATGTTATTTTTTGACTTACGTGGTGATAGAACTTTAACGACGATTCGCATGCACGGATCAGTGCGTATCTCTATCTCTTTATGCCACGAAAAGGCGAAACTTTAGTGGAGCGATAAGTCCAGTCGCAAGTATTCACATCGGAAGCATTTTCAAGGAACACCTCTCACTTAAGTGAGTGGCAATTCTGACCTCTCACTTAAGTGAGTGGCAATTCTAAGTGACAGGAAGGGACAAAACAAGAAAATGCCGATCTGTGCGTGTAATATAATAATATATAATTTCAACCTATATCTCCTAGGAGAAATGCCAGCCTATAGTTGGTGCCAGTTAAGATCGCAATTGCGGTCATTGCCCTTTCCCTAATATCTCTTCCTACGAAACAAAACAAATGAACCATGTATTGTTTTGCATTAGAAAAAATGTTGAAGATCACGATAGATAACGATTCAAGACTTGAACAGGCTTATTTTTGGATTTCAAAGTTAAGAACTTTAATAAATGTAGGTGGGTCAAGACCGCTTTTGCGATCTTAACTGGCTCCAACTATAGAAGACCTGACTACAGTAATGGATGGACTTAATATAAGTACAGTATAACACAGTATAACTAGTGAAAGGAACTTTAGGGTTCAGTTCATTAATTGATAAACTAGGATTCAAGTAGAATTTAGGAGATTTGAATTTAAGATTTAGTTTTAAGACTAATCCAGCTTCAATTCTTCTTGAGAGTGTGATGTATTGTGTAACAACTGACCTTGATATCATTTTCAATTGTAGACAAGATCTTAGAACGACTTAAAAATTTAATTTTCTTTGAGTAAGTATTTGGCCGCACTTGTAAAATCTATTTTGCTAAAAAAAATACTGAACATTTCAAGCGCAGTCTAGTTTAGTTGAAGAACTTTTTATTAAGCAATTTATTCTTTTTTCAGTTTTTCAATGTCAGCTTACGACTTTGAGGTTGCGGCCCTCTTTTATTTTTTGTCTTTAAAGTAAAAGTAATTCTTAGAACTTATAAATTACTAAGGGAACTACCGGACATAACGAAGTACATGGATAGAGTATATTTATTATATTTATTGCACAGCTGAATTGTTCTAATCTCTTATACAATATTTTAAAATCTTTAGCAGTGTTATCGCTGAAAGCTGAATATTAGACAAGTCTAAACGGTTTGGGCTGATACCGAATACTGTAAATATTAAATTATTATTATTATAAACTACAACTGGAAGTAAATAACATTTTTTGAACATAAATTATACTTAAAGTTATATGTTCCATAAGTTCAAAAGTTATTTAAGATGTCTGCAGTTCTACGAAACTTGTGTACTGCGGTTTTCAGTGTACAATATTTAGAAACGTTTCATGTTGTTAATGTTAGTGTAATGTTTTAGGTTTCAAACGACTAATTCCAAATAATATTCGTAAAGAAAGTTAGATTTCTAAACATCACTTGAATTATTAATAGTAGAATAAGTCGTTTAATCAATCAATACCTACTTATAATTCTGTAATACTGTTTAAGAGTCGAGTTATCTAAGATACTAATTTTGATATAAATGTAAAATTTTGTTCATAAAATACACTTGAAAATGCCTCTGCTGTTTTATTTCTTGACCTTGAACTAAACTTAACAAATTAGATGAGTGACAGAACTTTACTAATGTCAGGTTCAAGAAACTTTTAAACTAGGTCAAAAGCATTTTGAACTTAACGTTTCTCACAAGAAGTATTAACACGTGCGCAGCATTTCGTTTAAACTTAAACCTTCATTCATTAATTCAAGAATTCTGAGGGAATCATTTCTAGAATATTTGAGGCTGAGGCGAATAGTAATCAAATGTTTATCTCAAAAAGCGAGTCAGTTACTCCTTGTAAATATCTCTTGGTTGGCAGCCGGCAGCCTACTGTAACGTCTTTATGAGAATTTATCTCTCTGTGCATTATCATTTACCATAGTAACTACTACTAGAGTATTCATTATATACGCGTCAATCATTATAATGGGGCTATATAAAATCTAATATGAACCACCACGTAAAAGATAAGTTACCACCACAACGCTCTACTGGACAAAGTTTTACATATCATTCGCTTTTCTTGCTCGTCCGTATGACCGCGTTTTTCTTCTAAACTAATTTAATGCGGGTTACAGTACCTTTTTTAGAGAATTTATTTCGAAAGGTTTTTGTGTGTAACGTATTAAACTTAATTAATAAAGTAATCTCGATGTAAAAACGTGAGAAGCAAGGGCGAGTCGCTAGTCTACACCAGGTAATATTATAGATAGGTATAGTTTATATGTATGTTTAGATGTAAGATCTTCGAAACTGTCCATTCGATTTTAAAAAAATATTTCACTGAAAGTTTTAATATTGCCCTGTGCCATTTGACATGTTTCTTTCTTGTAAACGAAGTCACGTGCAAAATCAAGTTGGCTTACTACACACTACACAACATAACAAGTACAACTATCGTTACTACTACTGCTAGCAACAATATTCAGCAAATTGTGTTTCTATGATAAATAATTCGTCCGAATATATTAGTCCGAAATCTTCGTCTTTGATCGGCGAAATGCGAAGGCATTTCCAGCGAACCATTGCCATTTCTTATGTCACATAACAACATAATTGAATTCTGTAAGGATATTTATTGTGTAACATTTCCTTATTACTTATTTGTGTCTCAATGTCAGTACCTATCGGAACCTTTCGACTCTGTTTCATTATGGTTAACAATGGTTTCCGAAAAACAATAAAAACGAAGGGATGAGAAAAGTGCTGAATAACTTAGAGTTTGCCCAGTCAAAGTATTGTAATATGTAGAACTCTTTAATAAAATTGAAATGTTTGAAATAACTATGGTGCTCTTCAGGGAAGTATCGTTGAGCCTCTCCTGTTTTTAGGGTTCCGTAGTCCTGACAAGGAACCCTTATAGTTTCGCTATGTCCGTCTGTCTGGCTGTCCGAGGTTCTGCTAAGAGACCGTTAATACTAGAAAGCTGTAATTTTGTAGAAGTGTGTATATCGATAACGCTGACAAAGTGGTAAAATAAAATTTAGGAAAAAAATTGTTTTTAGTGTAGCTCCCCTACATGTGAGGTGGGGATGAATTTTTTTTCGTCGTCTGCCCCGTATGTGGTATCGTTGAATAGGTCTTTTAAAGTGACTTAGGGGTTGCCATTACTACTTTTCGATTTAATGCTCCATTTACGAAATATTAAACTTTAAAGTGCCAATTTTAGTTTCGCCCTATAAAAGCTAAACTGCTGGCTTGAAAAATCTGTAAAATTCATAATGATAGTGCATTTCATGAACTTTAAAGGAAAACTATAGCGGTTAAGATAACTTTATTAGTTTAGCAGTAATAGCCGTTGAACTAGGGTGTCGGATAATTTTGTACCAAATACATCCAAAGAAAAAAAAAGTCCTTAGAATAAATTCTATAAAGTGACTAGGATGAAGTAGTTGCTTGTTTATCCCATGATCTGTCCACGAAGTAGACACAATAGTTAAACAATGGTGTCTCGAACAAATTGGTCAATTGACAGGTCATGATTTATAACGGGTGAAGACTTTCATTGAAAAACAAAATCTAAAATACAATGGGCTACTACGGAACCCTACACTGCGCGTGGCCCGACACGCACTTGGCCGGTTTTTCTATTTTTTTTATAATCCAGAAATAATGCTATAATGCACTGTTTTAGACTTTCACGGTTTTTCAATACACTTAAAGTACTTACGGTATGATATCCGTGATTTTGTTTTCGTTCGATGAGCTACACACTAGCGGGAAAAATGTCTATTGTAAAACCACTTTTTAAAACGGGATATAAGTCAGACCCTAATAACTATCGTCCTATCACCATAGTACCCATTATGTCTAAAATTTTTGAAAAGGCAATGCTTATCCGGTTACATAATTTTCTCTATACACATAAAATATTATGCAAAGAGCAATTTGGTTTCCGTAAAGGTAGTTCAACTGCACTTGCAATCTTTAATGAAACTTGTAACAGAAAGCATAAACAATGGCAATCCACCAGTGTGTCTCTTTTTAGATATGAGCAAGGCCTTTGATTTTGTGAACCATTCGAAGCTCTTAAACAAACTGGACTTTTACGGTATAAGGGGAAAAGCTCATGAATGGTTATCTAGCTATCTAAAAAACAGGAAACAGTGTACTGAGATATCTAAAATTGTAATGAAAAATGACAAAATTTATACCAAAGAGAAATTTACTTCAATAGCAACAATAAATAAATGTGGTGTGCCTCAGGGTAGCATTCTCGGCCCTTTACTCTTTTTGCTTTATATAAATGATCTTCCGCAGGCCACTTTGCAGAAATGTATCCTTTTTGCAGATGATACTACAGTTATTATAAAATGTCAGGATAAAAAAGATTACAAATCAGTCACCGAAAAGACCCTATCAGATGTAATAAGTTGGATGGAAAGTAATAATTTGAATATAAACATAAGTAAGACGAAATCAATACAATTTAACTCCTATAATACCAAACAATTACCTTTAGACATTATTTGCAAAGACTAAAAAGTACATCAAGTGGATGAATTAAAATTTTTAGGACTTAATGTAGATAAACATCTAAATTGGAAATGCCATGTGGAACATATTTGTCAGAAACTTGATAGGTTTGTGTTTGCATTGAAAAAGTTAAGGCAAAATGTTTCTGTAGAAGCTGCTCTTTCGGCTTATCATGGCTATGTGTCATCTGTCCTAAGCTATGGACTTATAATGTGGGGCAACTCGACCGATTCTGACAGAGTTTTTAAGATTCAAAAACGTTGCATCCAGGTTATAAACAAAGCATGGTTCTTAGATAGTTGTAAACCTCTCTTACAAAAATGTAACATCCTTCCTACCCTGTATGTATATAAGAGAAATCTGCATTTTCACAAAGAATCACATGCATTACTTTAAGCAAGTGAGGTTCTACCAAGACAAAAAAGGGCTAAGTTTCACAACCTATTATATCAACCACCTAGTCATAAAGATATTTATAAAAAAATGTGTTTAATATGTGTATACTGATTTATAATAACATTCCAAATGATGTGAAATTGTTGCAGGGTAATTTATTTTTAAAAAATTGACAGAGTGGCTAAAAATACATGTTTTTATAGCATTAAGGAATTTATGGAATTTAAAAATTAATGTTAATAATGAATTAAAATGAATAATTGATTTTTTAATATGTCTATAGTACTTAATAATATTAATTGCATGATAATAATATGATAAATAGATGTACTGTAAATAATTTGCACGCTTGCTTGCAGGCAGAATACAAATACTTTTAGGACATAAGATCTTTCCTTGAATTTGTATGTATTTTCTAGCAAATAAACATTTTTGATTTGATTTGATTTGATTTGATTTGATTTGAATACAGTATTCAGTATTCCCGAGATCATGATGCTTGCAACAGCGTCGAAATATCGGGAGCTCATCGAACGAAAACAAAGTCACGGATATCATCCCGTAAGTACTCATAATGCTATAATATTTTAAAGTATCTTACATATTTTGTATGTAAACAAAAACACACTATTGCTAATAGAAGTTATTCTGCTCATCCTTGAGTTATTTCTGAGAAAGTGTCACCCGGAGTCACGAATTTGCTACTGATATGATTGTTATTTAAAATATATGGGGATGCACTGTAGTGTTCGTAGGTTTTCGGGAGGTTCTAATTAAAGCTGGTTGAAGTAATCACAACAGTTATTATTTATTATTGACCACCTTAAAACATTTAAAGTATATTTAACACAACATCGCAGTTGGAGCAGTAGTACAAGATGGCGTCATTTCTTTTTATAAAGGTGGTTATGCACTCAATAGTTAAGATCCATGTACACTATTGTTATCTATGAGACCTCCTTGTTACACAAACATACATTTTTTGCTGTTTCTACTTTTATTTGAGGACACGATACTGTAATTTCATGAGATTAGAAGCCTAAATACACAGCACAAGGATAAGTGTGATTAGACGAAACTCTCCTACTCTGAATTGAATTTGGCTTGATTGCTACAGGTTGGGCGGGCGACTAGGCGCTACAGATAAAGGCTCACTTTTATCACTAAGTCCCCTTTTTCGTGTTTGAAACTATGCACCTGATATCTAATTTGTTGAAATGACTCTACTTAAAGTGTTGACTTTAACTAGAGTCATTATTTAAATCAATGTCGTCATTTTTCAAATCAACTGATAAAAGTCCACTGCTGGACATAGTTTCAAACTCTCCTTAGTTTCAAAGATACATCCAGAGGAGATCGTTGTTATTAATTTAAACAATAAGTAGTATTTGATCGAAACTTGACCTACAACCTACATATTTTGTGAAATTTACTAAACGCTTATTGCCTAGAAACAAATCTATACCTTAAGTAACATTACCCCAGTTAACAATAATTTCCAGGAGAAGTGTTCAAATAGTTTTGAAAGTACCCTGAGCAGTATTATAATAATACTTGACTACCTAACCATGATTTTATCAAATACTACGAGGATCTTTGTTTAGATATCTAGAACATTTATCTGCCTCGCTGGTAACGAGCGCTATGTACCGCTGGGGCTGGCTGCCTGTGGTCGATAGTGTTCGATTCGCATGTCTGGCAAAGTCAAAAGTAAAGTAATGGGTTTTGGGGGTATGAAGAACAGGGTGTAAAGCTCTTCATCCCCCGTGGCAAAGGGAGGATCGACCAACCAGACGGGTGTTATGTCTGGTGGGCCACTGCCCGACAGTTGCTGTCAGGTTCTCGTATGTAGTCTTATGTCGCGGATAACTTTGCTTGCGCGATTTAAGATTTCTGACGTGTTTCGTAGTTAGTTCATTGTCATCATTATACAATAGTACATCATTATACATTATACATAATACAATAGTCATCATTTCGTAGTTAGTTCATAGTCATAGATGGCGTTGAAGTACTTTTTGTTCCATGTAGCGTAGCACTTTTTGTAGTGCCGCTACAGGGTTTTACAATTACAAATTTCTCAGTAGCAGTTAGGAGCCAAGATTTGTACATTATGTACACGTGTAATGGCAATTCGCTCCTTATTTCCTACATGGAACTTAAACATAATTGGCATGTGGTGTACAGTAAGTACACTGGCGCCAAACCCTTTGAGGGTAACAGAGGTAATGTTGAAATGTGTTGTTGTTGTGTGTTTGTTGTGAATGAGTGTTATGTAGTATCCCTTATTGACAATGACAACCCAAGTTAAGTTATACTAATACTAAAAATATATGAGTAATCTAAAGGTTCAATTTTACTGCGTGTTTTTTAATGGGCGGCCAGAGGGCCCAGCACGAGCAAAGTTAGTAAATACGTCGATATTCAAATTTTGGATGATACTTATTCTGCCCTTGTAAATGAAAACACAGTGACTCCGAAAATGTCATTTTGTAAAAAACGCGGTTAAAGGTAAATTGTTAAATCGTTTTGTTATAGATAAAAGATTTAGTTAGGTTGAAAATAACATTTTTATATGGTGTAAAATGAACAAAGCTTCAATTCAGTCATTATAGAACTAATATTTTAATATTTTTTATTTAATTAAATCAGTTAATGTGTTATAAAATAGGGACACAATTCATAAAATTATATTTCTTTAAGTAAAAACCCAGTTACTGATTGGTTACTGTGGTCTAGGTTAGTTTTACTATGTTACTGTGTTTTAACCATTTAAAGACAGAAACTCTAATGTTATTACGACACAGTAACTGTACACATACTGGGTTAAAACCTAATAACAGCAGGCTTCGCAGGCATCTTAAACCCAGTAACTAAGATACTGTGATTAATTTAAGTTTAACTTAAGATACATTTTACGGAAATTTTACATTAAACCACAGTTTTTGAAGAAGCTGTGCTATAGCCAAACAAAACATATTTATAAAAATACATGAACACATATTATAGCACAGTAAATAGTAATTTTCTGTGTTCAAACCTAAAAATTCTAACGCTCTGTGTTTTTTATTAAAAATGTCTTGATTTTTAGCGAAATACTGTGTTTTTATCAATCGTATCTCCGAAACGGTGGTAGATACAGACAAACCGAAATTTTCCCAGATAGCGCTCGGTCTCCTTATTACAATAACAAATACAAGCATAAACACAGTAACTGAAATTGTGTTTTCATTTACGAGGGCAGTATTGTGCTTCTTGCAAACAATTTAACTAAAACTCAGTAAGATAATTGTATTCTCGATTAAAAATCAACGTATTTACACCGCACACTCTTGCTAGGGCCTCGGCTCATTAAATGTCTAAACATAGACTTGAGTTGACACATAAAACTATAATTCCACAAGGTGGATTCTGTACTGCCAACCTTGAAAGTCAGCTGTAAAACCTAGGTACACTAGAAAAGGCACTAAAACTTGCCATAAACATGGAGTAACCGAGTAAGCACTTAGCTATCCATAGGTACTAACCAAGTAGTGCACGTGTGTGTGGTGTAAGAACTAAAGAGAGCTAAAACTGCGGTTTTAAAACACGAATGACTTTGTTTTTAAGTTGAAGAACTTACGAAGTTACGAATATATTATGCTTCTACTGTTTGCTTCTTGGTGATGTTTTTCTGTTATAAATGCCATCGTTGGCCTAGTAGTCGCAAGAGCAACTGCTTAGCATTCTGGGATCGATTCCCAGGTCGGGCAGGGTTATTGGGTGTTTCCATCAGGAATTTCTTAGTAGCAGCCACGGAGTGTTGATTTGATGCCGGTTTATGACAAAAGGTTCGCCCTCTTTCTCATGAGACTTATGAGACTTTAAAACCCAAAAACATAACAGGTGTAATGTGGGTGTACTATTAAGTACACCTTCATTCACCCTAGGGGGTAAGAAGGTCGGGCCTGTGGACATTGAGCTATGGGCTAGCTCGCCGTCCGTCCGTCTCATGACGACAGGCCGTGTCGACGGCACGTTCGTGGTCCACGCGCGCCTCAAAGAGAGTCAGCAAAAAGGAAGGGGTCCGCAAGGGCCGATGCCTGCCGGGGCTGCGGGACTATTCGAAAGAGATACCGTGGCCCCGGAACACAAAGGGCGATGAAGGAACATAGATGGGTTTTAGTCAGTAAAAGTCTGACACTCCCTCCTGCTCCGCCCAGAGCGGGAGGAGACATTTGATGATTTCCAAAAAACCAAAAAAAGGGGGTAAGAAGGCGTGATTTATGTACCAGATGGCTGGCAGGTCCCACAGCTTCGTGCAGCTCCGACTCGGGATGTACGCGCGCGGCCCATTGCGGATGCACAACTGCACCCGTCGCGTGTGGCTTCTCCACCAGCGCGCGCCCATCATCTCCAGCTCATTGCAGCAACAAGTACAGAGGAGAATGTCTAAATACATGGTGTAAACAACCTCATCACGAAGCCGTCAACCAAGCATTCTGTACATCAAACTAAGTAGCTTTACGCAAAAATTATTACTGGGAAACGACTTTTTTTGTGATGAAAAATCACATTTTGTGGTAAAACTCAATGTAACGCACTCACAACATTGTGCTGATGGATGGATTGAATAATACGGGGGAAGGTGTTTAAATTAAAAATCTTATCTTGAAAAATTGAATTAAAAAAAAAAAAACTTTTCAAAAAGTTGGAACTTTGACTCCCAATATCTCCGGAACTAGAAGGTTCCCAGGTATGGTGTACACCAAAAAAAATTATCGCAATGATGACGGGGAAAACAAGCGCTTTTCGGCTTCGTTAAGATGTTTTTACACCCTTTTAATTAAAGTGTATTTTAAACTAAACGAATGTGAATGAGACTGTGTGTGACGCATTAAGTCCGTCTTTGTACAGTTTTTACTTGTGCACAAAGTTTTAATATGCAAATAAATATAGAAATCACAAATAGGTAAATATTTGTCTTGCCAAATAAAACAAAGGTTAATGTAGATATCATCCCACTTGCCTTCGCCCACTTAAAACCGTTTACCGTTAAGCGAGATTTAAGTCTATTTGAATTACTTCTTGGACTCACGAAGCTTTCTCTCCCAAATTGAAAGGTTGGAAAACAATTTAAGAAATACGCTTGTTTACGTCTGGTTCCAAAAGGTTTTTGTTCTTCAATTATTATTCTTTCGTTATTTTCACCCAGATCCTGTTGCTTTATCTTTACAAATAAATTAAATTGAAGTATTTGTATGTAATTTCAAAATAATAGCTTTTCTACTGAAAGCATATGAAAGTACATATATAAGATACCTACTGATAACAAAAACTCATTTTTAAATATTTATTTGCGTGAAATTTAGTACAAGTACGAATTCTCCATATTCCGCTTATTACAAGAATTCAGCATGCAAATATTGTCATTTATAACTAAGCTAGGTAAGTTAATATAACAATTACAATTAAGTTATGTACACGAGTTAGGGCAGGGGGTACTATGTTTGTTTACAATCACTTACAGAGCGTATTGTTTACCTCCGGCCTTGTTCTATTTACATTAGTAACTAGCTAAACACGGGCAGACATCAATCACATATGCAGGCCAACAATTACACAGGCCACTAGGTAAATAACGTAAACAATGCTACATCATTATCCATCAAAGTTATTTGATTTGTTTCATCTTAAACATCCGAGATATTGAAGAATTCTTAGCACACGTGGACTCATTCTTCCACGTGTATATGGTTTTGGTTAGTCCGTGGATGGGTGACTACCCAAGACACCCAATTTCAGTGCCTTGGAAAGCCTTTGGTCCCGGCTATTAATTGTAGATCTTTGACAAACGTTACAGGTACCTAGTTAGTGTTCCAAAGGTCTAGGCCGAGTCTTACCAATGGTTATGGTATTACCCAGGCCCTTTAGTAACTGGGTTGTGGAGGTCAGATAGGCAGTCGCTCCAAGTTAAATACTTGTATTCAGCTGCATCAGGTTAGACTGAAAGCCGATCCCGATATCTGAGAAAAGGCGAGGTAGAGAAGATGAAAATTATTATTTTAAATTTGAGCTTAATACTGCCTTGCCTGCCCTGTGATGGCCACAGTTAGGTGCCTACGTGCAAAAATGGTACTGACCAAAAATATTGGGTGTAAAACACCTCTTAACGAAGCCGAAAGGCACTTGTTCTCCTCATCATTGCGATCATTTTTTTGTTCTTCACCATACCTGGGAACCTTCTAGTTACGGAGATATTGGGGGTCAAAGTTCCAACTTTATGACAACTTTTTTTTCCAAATACAAGTTTTTAATGTAAGCTTTTTACTTTAAACACTTCCACGATACTATTCAATCCATCCATCAGCACAATGTTTAAGTGCGTTACATTGAGTTCTACCACAAAACATGATTTTTCAGCCCAAAAAAAAAAAGTTGTTTCCCAGCCATAATTTTTGCGTAAAGTTACTTAGTTTGATGTACAGAATGCTTGGTTGACGGCTTCGTGATTTTATTTTCTAAACTACAAATGTTGGCCTTTAGTTCAACAAGATGCATCTGAATATAGTCCAATGTCGTGTAAATAAAGTTGGTATTTTGACCTCCACAACACAGTCCTTCGGTAACACGAAATTGTTAAGAATCTGGTAGTCAGACTTTAGGGAATGTAATATCTAGTAAGGTAGGGTTGCATCTGTGACACGGCGTTTGGCACAAATCCAGCTTAAAATGAAAACTTGGAAAGCGAAAAGCGAAAAGCTTGGTTACCAATAAAAATGACTTCATTGAATACGAGATATTGGATCTTTTCTGTTTGATATATTTGATTATATTACAGAGCTTAAACCTATAAAGCCCGAAGGCTAGCCGAAGGTAGGCAGAGGTGTACCTAATAGTACTCCCACATTTCGCCAGTTATGTTTCAGTTCCAAGTAATAGGGGCGAGCCTATTGCCATCAACTGGTTACAAATGCAGACTCGAAATTCCTGATGGAAAAACCCCAATAACAAACGAATGCTTCGAGACGCTAGGCAATCGCATAATCCTAAGATTATCCGTTTGACGTCAACACAATATTTTTTAGGTTCTTAATAGCCTTTAAGGAATTTTATTATGATCTGTTAAACATATAAAAATTTCATAACACATTGTTCAGCTGCGATTTACTGAATTTTGCTAGATCTAATAAATTGGGAATTAGGTTTTCGAAAACCCATGCGTCATTATATTAACACGTGAATGTGAAATTCTGAATAATTCTTCCCAAAAGCTGGTTTGACAGTCAGTTATTAAATAGATAGAAACGCTGAGTAAGTACTTTTGACGTATTCCATGGGTCGGGCCAATAGGCGAGACGACAAAAAAAATCTAATTAGTCCGTCACTTAGATTAGCAAAAAATATTTGACCCGTGTTTTTTCTTTTTTTACGTAAACCAAAATTGACGAAGATACGACGCTTTTAAAATTCTCAATACGTCACGCCACGGTATAATTTTTAGCTAGTTCTGACGTCACGAGCCCCCACTCCCGAATTTGATGATGCGTTTTATCTTTGTCAATATTCATTGATTTACCAAAAACAAAAAATACGTGTCCATTAATTTCCAATACTCTAACTGACTAAATAGATTTGCAATATTTTGATACTGTCGTCATGCCTATTGTTATTGGGTTTTTCTATCAGGAATTTCTCAGTAGCAGTTCCCGGTTGATGGCAATAAGCTCGCCCTCTATTACATGAGACTTTTATTTAAACATAAATGGCGAAATGCGGGTGCACTACCACTCAACAGCGCACGTGTCACGTGACTAGATGCGTTAACAGCGCACGCTCGCGAATATTCGAATGTAATTTGGGTACACCTCTGCCTTTTTTTTTTTTTTTTCGGATGGGAAGTCATCAAATGACTCCTCCCGCTCTGGGTGGAGCAGGAGGGAGTGTCAGACTTTTACTGACTAAAAACCATCCATGTTCCTTCATCGCCCTTTGTGTTCCGGGGCCACGGTATCTCTTTCGAATAGTCCCGCAGCCCCGGACCTCTGCCTAACCTTTCGGGGATTATAGGCGTTATGTTATGTTTATTTCGCAAATGTTCAACAACAGCGCTCCTGTATCAAAATCATTCGAGCTCCAAAAAATCTCTATAGCACTCTATCTATTGAGGTCAGTCAGTCGGTTCCCTAGAAGAAAAAGCAAAATTTAATTTCAGTTTCGTCTTTGATCGACAGAAACACATTACAAGAGCGACAAGCAATAAAAAGATGGCTTCTCACGTTCTCAGTATTTTAACCAAAGTAATAACATTTTTGGGAAACTGATTTGCGAATTCTCGAAAGCGAAAAGTTTTAGGTACCTACAATTTATGTCTCCCGGGTGGTAGGAATTCCACATAAGTTAGTATGAGCTTTGGTATGAGTTAATATTACGACCACCCACAACATTTACCACGGTTATATTTCCTTCATAAATAATAGTTATGTAACATGAATCATAATCAAAACATTTATTTCAAGTAGGCCAGTTAAAGGCACTTTTGAATTGTCGAAACAAAGATGAAAATTAAATGTAGCTACAGTCTCAGTCACAAGACATAAAAACTGTGAAAGTACTGTCGTTGCCCATTCCCTAGCGTAGATCTCTATGGAGAAGAACGGGCAAGAAACTCCATGGACACTCTTTTAAATCAGAATATCTTTGCAAAACCTTGGTTACATCATTCATGTTGAGATGGTACATTATGTGAAAACGATGTAGCAAGATGTGCACGTTAAAAGTGTCCATAATAAAAGCAAAAAACAATTAAAAAAAAAAAAAAATTAAAATAAGCCGTGGCAACCAAGACCGACCAGTCCCAACGGACAGCGCCCGTTCACGAACATGACGCATACGTGCACGGTATCAGCACCATTCAACTCAACTATTTTGAAGGGAACTAAATGATCCGTCACACGTGCCTCCATCAGCGAGGCATTTGAGTGAGCATGACATACTCTTAACCGCCAGGGCACATTCATGTCAAGAAAAGACGTAGGTTTCCAGCGAATGATAGCATTCTAGTACATAGTACACGCACAATATGGGAAATGCGGTTAAATACCAAAAATATTAAATGTATACAATGCAAAGATAGTTGTACAATCTTCAGCAGCTCCAACAATACAATTATTAGTGCTATCCTCTTATGCGCCCCTGTCCTTGTGGAGCAGTACAGGATTAAGCCAAGTAATTTTTATCAGCGATATAATCGTCCAATTTGTAATATGCCTGCTTACACAGTGTGCGTTTATTGAATGTTTAAATTTCGCTTCATTCAGTTCAAGAATACTTGAAAGAGGAGTCTCCTTTAGCGAGTCTGAAGCCTGGCTGAACTAATTGGTCCCTATTTCTAGTACTGTAATTGTGTCTGTCACCTCTTTTACCAAAAAGATGTAGATTTTTCTTACCACATTATGTTATCGTAGATTTATTGACAATGTACCGCCATTATGTTAATTTCCTTAAACAGTTCCCTTAGAGAATCGCGCCTACGAAGATTATACACCGCTTTATTTTAATTAGTACAAATACTTAAAGGGCTTATTAAAGAAGGTCTTTTTATTATATGTGTAAAGTCTCAATACATAATATTGATAAACAGCAAAGTTATTTGCGTTTGTTTATATTCCAAAATGACACTTAATTTATGGAAATGTAATATTATAGTAAATATTGTAGTAAATTGCTAGTAGAACTATAATAAATCAATCAATCAATCAACTTTATTTTCTCACCACAATATACATAAATTATTTTTACATTGGTCAGATTCGACAATGATACACAATACAGGTAAGTATATACTGTGGGAGACTGGTGCCTAAGCTAGGCTCGTGGCCTGTGTTTCAGGACACCAGGATCCCACCCCTTTACATTTTCATTTCATAAATTATGTACTAGGCGCGCTGACAGAATGTAGTAATCATACGACATTTTATAGTTTTTTTTTTTATTATGCTTAGAAATCTAGGTTATGTATGCGAGACGAATGTTAGTAGATGTGTAGTATGGGTGATTGTGTGTGTGTGTGTGTGTGTGTGTGGGAGTGTGAGAGTGCTTTATTGTATGTTTAGGTCATTATAAGGATGTTTTCAGTATCATTATAGTTAAATTTTAGTAGCCAGTCAGTTAGCCTCTTTTTACATTTATTTTTTGTGAGGCTAAAGATTTGTAGCACCTTATGTGTTTTATTGTATAAGTAACCACCCAGATAGCAAAAGAAACGCCTTGCTAAGATAGTTTTGTGACGTAGATGATGGCGCTCCACTGGGTCATATCGTCTTTTCCCCCTGGACAACGTTGGATTATAAACCAAGAGAGTATGCTGTTTCAGCAGAATGTGCAATATAAACAGTTGACGCACTGTCAGGACTTCGTTCTCTTTGTATAACTGTTCAGTGGGGTAGCGATACGGTCGAAAAGACGATACTTTCAGTATAGCTCTTTGGGTTCTTTCAATTTCTATTAAGGTAGTTTTTGGAGCTCCACCCCAAGAGGTGATGCAGTAGCATATTACAGATTGAGCAAGGGTATAGTACACTAACTTCATAGTATTTTTATCGAGTACATGTCTCAGCGTTTTGAACACATATATTAGCTTCCGTAATCTGTTACTAAGGGTGGTTATGTGATCTTGAAATCTTAGATTTTTATCGATTGTTATTCCCAGGTATTTTACATTCTCAGCCTTGGTGAGTGGTTCGCAGCTACAACTACGGGTGAGTGGGTTTGTGCAAGAGTGAGCTACAATAGCATTAGGTGATGTTTGGGAGGATCCACTGTTTTTCATGGAGAACGCTATGTAATTGGTTTTGGTTGTATTAAGGGTCAACAGGTTGTCGCGTAACCAGTTAGATACCATATCAAAGCCTAGTTGTGCACGCTCATAGACATCCTCCCACGAGCTCGCGCTGAACAAGAGGGCAGTGTCATCAGCAAAGCTGATAATTTTGCCATTGGGGATATTGAGTAAACCCAGATCGTTGATATAAATGAGGAATAGTGAAGGTCCGAGGACACTACCTTGAGGCGTGCCGTAGTTAATAATTTGTTCCTCACTGGTGAATTCATCTATCTTTACTCTCTGGGTACGCTCACTCAAATAGTCTTTAAAGAGGTCCAGTGGAAGTCCTCTGATTCCCAAGCTTTCCAACTTACGTACAAGAATTGGGACAGAAACCGTGTCGAAAGCCTTAGCAAGATCTAGAAATATGGCCATAACTTTATCCCCACCGTCCATGTTTGTGACTACATATAGTCTGTTAGCTCATGGACCGCGTCAGAGGTGGATTTGCCTGAGCGAAACCCAAACTGCGTTGGTGCGATAAGATTATTGTTTTCCAAGTAGCTCACAAGTCTGCTATTCATTACCCGTTCCAGTATTTTGGAAAAAGCAGTCAGCACAGATATAGGTCTGTAGTTATCAACACGGCTCCTGTCCCCACTCTTGTAGATCGGATGAATTATGGCTTTTTTGAACACGTTAGGAAATTTACCTGTGGAGAGAGCAAGGTTACATACGTAGGTTAACGGAGGCACAATCACGGCTGCATGCTTTTTTTAACAGGTCACCGGATATCCCATCCCATCCCGCGGCACAAGTACTGCGGAGCGACATTAATATTCCGGCTACCTCTGCCTCATCTGTTGGGAGCATTACCATGGATTGCGTTCCGTTAGATAGGTTTCCCTTTGTAACTTTTGTTTGGGTACTCTTTATATTTTTAGCTAGTTTTTCACCTATTTTGGCAAAAAAGTCATTGACATGGTTTACAGAATTTTGTGGTGTACTTGAAGAGGCTAATAATTGTGATGATGTGTTGACTTTCCTTGTCGACCTGTTAGAAATATTATTTATAGCCGACCATAATTGTTTAGTGTTTTTTCCTGCTTTAATGATCTCATTTTTTTCAAATTCTGTTTTTAATTTCCTTAATAATTTATTACAATAGTTTCTATACCTAATAAAAGTAATCTTCAAAATCTCATTATTAGGCGCCTGTTTAGATTTTCTATGCAATGTGTCACGATGCCGCATACAGCGAAGTAAACCAGAAGTAATCCATTGCTTTAATATTTGTTTACGGTTCGGAGTCTTACCAGATTTGGAGTTTGAGTCTATCACGTGTTTTATTAATCTAGTTATTGTTTCCCCTGCCACATGAGGATCTTGGGTCTTGTATACTTCACTAAAGTCTAGTTGTTCTATGTCTGTGTCTATCTTAACATAATTAAAACGAATACACTTTTTTGTAATTATTTTAGGCATTCGTTTTGACAAGAATAGCATTACTGTCTCATGGTCAGTTAGAGCAGAGTGCGCGACTGAAGTTGAAGCAGGTAGTCTAGTTTTTAGTATAACGTGGTCAAGACAAGCTTGTTGTCGCGTAGGTATTGTATGTGCAGGTAAAAGGCCATGGGTAGCCAGTAAGTTTAGGTAGGAATGTTTAGCGGAATCCTTGCAGAGTTCATGTATATTTATATTTATGTCTCCCGTAATAATTATAGTATTGTATTTGGATAACCTAGTTAGGGTACTATTTAGGCAGTTTAGAAAATTGTCTAGGTCTTTGTAACCTGGCGGACGATATATCGCTAAGAGAACAGTATTTCTATCGATTTTTACTTGGAGACAGTTTGCATCTAAGAAAGACGGCTCCTCTGCAACTAGTTGCAGTTTTTTATGCACATACACGACTACACCCTCATTTTGTGTATGGTTATTGTTGGTAAGGTAACAGTTATAGTTCGGTAACTCGGGATATTATGGGTGTTAGGGAGCCAACACTCAGTTAATACGATTATGTCCCAGTCAAGTTTCGTCCGAGCAAGTGTAGTCATAAATCCCGCTATGTTTTTATTTATACTTCTTATGTTCTGTGTAATGATTTTAAGTGTTTGATTAGGTACGAAATTTGGTGGAGTACAGTTTTCCAGGTCACAAGTCGAGGCATCCGACACAGAGACATCATCTAGGTTTTTTAGGTTGTTTTGTGTGTTATCGAATGTTAATGTTGATGATTTCCACTTTGACATTCATGTTTTGAGCGCCCAATGGCATAATAATAACGTTCGATATACTGGTGCAGAGCAGGTGCGATAGTAGGTACATATAGTTGGTTTTTATTTCATTCATAAAGTATGTCGGCCGGTTTAGTTTGTGTTCGTTATGGATGTGACCTGCAAGTGTCGTGATTGTAAATATGATGTGTTTATTGTATTGTGTATGTATAGTTAATGTTAGTAACAAACTAATTTGTATTGAACAGTGGATGTTTAATTGATTATTTCCTTTGTTAGTTTTGATTATTAATGAAATAGTATATAAGTTAGAACTAGGGTCAACAAAAATGTGATGAAAAAAGGTAGCATGCAGTGGTAGGTACAGGGCTAGTCATTTTTCCTTACGGAGTTTCGCGAGGTCTTCGTCTGTTTTGATGAGGCGGCTTGACATTCCGTCTTTTTCACGAATATACACCTTGCCGTTTGCAACCCAACATTGATGATAACCGAACTCTTTCGTAAGTTCTCGGGCGAGATAATGTAAGCGTCTGGTCATAGCCGTAAGCACTTCATTTACGTATAAGGGTTGCCTAGGTCCGTTTTCTACTAGATGGGACGTGTTCAGGCGATTTTCCTTGTTGTGCTTGTTAAAGTCTTTGGTCGACTTAAGAAACTGTTCTTTAATGTTTACCGACGTGAATTCGACTAAGACTGGACCCACCGCGTCAGACTTGCTCTTATAACGGAATATGTTTTTTATTTCTGTTGTACTCACGGGTTGACTGATGATTTGACCCAATTTCTGTACTGTGCCAGTAAGGGAGTCACGAGTTTCATGGGTTGACGACGGTAGATTTTTAATTTCAAGCGAAGCCGCTTTTTGTTGCTTTTCTAAGAAGTCTACTCTGATTTCAAGCGCTTTTATAACCTTTTTGTTACTGCTGCATTCCGCCCTTAAATCGTTAATTTCCACCAGAGCATCATCATATTTCTCTGAGAGGAAATCTATTGTCTCTTTGATTTTTTCATTTTGAGTTCGTATTTCAGAGTTTTGCAAGCTGATCGCAGTATTTTGGGGCCGTATATCCTCAAGAGCCAATTGTAGCGAATTCATTTTTTCATTTTGTAAATTCTGTTTGGTAACAAGCTCAGAGAACATTTCCTTCATATCTTCTATCATTTTCTCCATTCTCGTCATGTCATCTGCACTGCGTATCTTTCTCCTATGGGTTATATTTGTATTGTTATCACTGTTTGTATTAGTACTCGATGTCAGGTTTGGTTCAGATGCTAATATGTAATAGATAATGGTATTAATTAATCGTTTTCTCTCGCTGTCGCGTTCGCGAGCTCATTTTCTAGTAACAATTGTTATGAATGGTTGATTCAGCTAAGAGTTTACCAATTAAGACAAATTTTCGTAGACAATTTTGGGATTTCGTTTTTTTGACTTTTGACTACATAAATATGATCTGTAAAGGGTACGGATAGAGCCCCATTTTTTTGTACTAATTAAAAAATTGTGGTGTATATGGCTCTGATGGCTCTTTTTTTGCAGAATAAATATTGACTCAATGTTTGCAGCCCGTCCCCATATCAAAATGCCATAAGACATTATACTATGAAAGTAAGTAAAATAGACCAGTCTAGCAATATCTACATCAGTAAATTGATGGTAATTTTTCTAAAAGCATATGCTGCTGAACTTAGTCGCCCGCCAGTGATGTTAAATGAGAATTGTAGCCTTGAAAAAATAATCTTGTAATCTGTGCGAATATTTGTGCTATTAATATAATTCATAATACTAGAGTATAATAGTGAGATATAAATAACGGGTGTAATAAGACATACCTACTTAAGCCGAGGGTCAGCCATTGCGTACCTATTTTTTTTTGGACTGAGGACTTTCTGGTTACAGAGAAAAGGAAGGTCAAAGTTACAGTTTTTACAAAAAAAAGTTTACAATACTTAATTTACCTATAGTTTAGTAATTAGTCGCGCTTACGACCACTGGGGCAGTTGGTGGCTTCATCATAAGCATGTATAAGTATAATATACCATATATTCCTTAATAAAACTCCAAAAAATCCGTTAATACGTGTTTTTGTATTCATTATTCTGTTTACGTAAAAATGTGTAGAATTTTACGTCGAACGAATATCAATTTCCTCCCTCGTAATATCCACCTACAGTCGAGTCCGCCAGGGTTTTAATAAATGTGACACAGACAACAGGAACTTTCCTCATATAGTGTAGTTGGCTTGTTAGTGTTACCACCTCAAATAAATGTTCGCACTGTTGGGTAACACAGTTTACTGACCACACAAAGTTTGTTAGTACATGCATGGAGTTATTTAGTCCTAGGGTCATGCAACCAAAAAGCCTTTAAGTTGAGGAAGTCTTTGACGTAGGCAGTTCCGTGTTTGTTTGTTTGATGGTCAGATAACACACAGCCTTAAGCCGGACTCCACCAAAGTGGAGAGAAGAGGAGATACGTAAAAGCTAGAGTGTATCCACCGAAACTGTGCTGAGATGAGCTAAGCGAAGAGGAGATGTGCAAAGCGGAGAGGATATGTGCAAAGCGGCACACTGCTCACAGCACACCGCTCATCGCACACCGCTCACAGCACACCGCTCACAGCACACCGCTCACAGCACATCGCTCACAGCACACCGCTCACCGCACATCGCTCACCGCACGCCGTTCACAGCACATCGCTCACAGCACATCGCTCACAGCACACCGCTCACTGCACGCCGCTCACAGCACATCGCTCACAGCACACCGCTCACCGCACGCTGCTCACAGCACACCGCTCACAACACACCGCTCACCGCACGCCGCTCACAGCACGCCGCTCACCGCACACCGCTTACAGCACACCGCACACCGCTCACAGCACAACGCTCACAGCACACCGCTCACCGCACATCGCTCACCGCACGCCGCTCACAGCACATCGCTCACAGCACACCGCTCACTGCACGCCGCTCACAGCACATCGCTCACAGCACACCGCTCACCGCACGCTGCTCACAGCACACCGCTCACAACACACCGCTCACCGTACGTCGCTCACAGCACGCCGCTCACCGCACACCGCTTACAGCACACCGCACACCGCTCACAGCACAACGCTCACAGCACACCGCTCACCGCGCACCGATCACAGCACACCGCTCACCGCATTCCGCAAACCGCTCACAGCACACCGCTCACCGCGCACCGCTCACAGCACACCGCTCACCGTACGCTGCTGACGTCTATTCTCGTCTCCGCTCGCCTAAACAATTATTAATAATTAATTATTAATAATATAATTACGCGACATCTCTCCTCTCTGGCCAACCGTTGCCAGTAAAGCTAAGCGGAGACGAGAAGTGTAAATAACGAAATTCTATTGGAGTTTTTACAACGCATCTCTTCTCTTCTCGTCCCGTCTCTGTTTCGGTGCAGTCCGGCCCTTAAACAAACCCAGTATAATCATAATTTTTCTGTATATTTATGAAAATGAAAAAAATATGGTAAAAAGAAAGACCCGTACAGGTCGAACGGCTATTTTTTCCATTTGGTTAGTCTTTAATGACATGTTCTTTTTATTATTGTTGTTATTTTTTTAACATTTCCCAAATAAAATATTTTACTTTCTTCCTTTTTCCTGACCTGGTATACAGGTTTTTTTATACCCCTGATTACGTCGCTTGAGGCTTGTAGTTACTATTAAATCGAAATCACTGGCAGTAGTTACGAAATTGCCTCCAATTTTGATGTTATGTGCCAATTGCTTATTTACTGGACATTTACAAAGTCATGAGTTTTTATTTGATTTGCGGTTAATTCTGCCAGTTATTAATAAATTAATATTTTTATGAATTATTCACTATCAAATTTGTGGCGGATATCGGCCGTCGACGTCGCTCTGGTTCTTTCCTGGTGCTGAGGCTAGCCCTGGAAATTCAGCGCGGAAACGCTGCAAGTGTCATGGGCTCCTTTGCGCCGGGAACGTCTAGGGACTGTAGATTTCTAGTGACGTAAGGTTTTTTGTAAACTGGTTTTATGTATTCGATTAATAAATTGTTTAATTTAGGAAATATACTTACATTAATATGAAATTAGTCTTAGATTTGGCCTTCTTATGACCTTCATTCAAGATTAATTTTCTTACATTGTGAATGACTTAACTAAACTGAACTATACTGAACATAAAAAGGTTTATTTCCCTCTTAAATCAGAATTAATAAGTACTAAGCAAACTGAAGTAAGCTGATTAAATCTCACATAAACATTACACATTATTACCTACGGCTTTAAATTTGAAATAAACTTTCATTAGAATAGAATAGAAAGTGTTTATTTCAGACCGGAGTCTAGGTTAGTAACAATTTTACTTAAGTTCTAGTGTTAGAAGGTTACAGACACAGATGAAAATGTACAATCACAATTCAGCGTGGAGCCGCATCCACCTCCGCACCATCGGGAAATCCCACCGATCTGCGAATACACTGAGAATACTGTTGGTGCTGCCGCGAACACGAGTCATCAGGGATGCACATCTATTTCTAATAATGGCGGCAAAACCATCAATATTATTATCTGCAAACATCCCTGACGCACTACTACGCCACGGCAGCCGCAGCAGCACTCTCAGCGCATTATTGTATTGAACGCGTAGGTCGCTGTATGTCCGCTGAGTAAAGTTGACCCACAGGCTGCACGTGTAGGACTGACAGTAAGCTTTGGAAAGCGTACTTTTACTGGCTTCGTACAACGTGCAAACCTGCGAGCCAGCATGTTACAACGGACAGCCAGCGACCTACGTTCCCTTTCAATATCACAATTATCCTTAAGATCTTCAGTGACCCAGTGGCCCAGATACTTAAACTTGTCCACCCTTCGCAGTGGGTCTCCACAAAGAGCGACAGTTTGAGTACACGAATATCTATCTCTTTGTGACGTTATATTTGAGCCATTATGTGTTTGACTAAAAAAACATGAGAAAAATCTTGTTTCACGTACTGTTTAATTATCACATTTTATTAAACGACTCGCGGTATTCCAAGTAAAATACACAAATACAACCTAGAAAAAAATATAATTATCGTTGACCCAAATAACTTTTTGTTGTGTGGTTGAAATAATTCCAAGTTGTAATAATTATGCTTAGATTGCCGCGTTGGTCTAGTGGTCGCAAGGGCGACCGCTGAGCATGAGGTTCTGGGTTCGATTTCCGAGCCGGAACGGCCCGGCGGCCTCTGGATTTTTGCCCGGCTGATGGCAATAGGCATTCCCCCTATTACATGGGACTCAAACAACAAGCGTTTGCCAACCCTTTTTTTATTTTTTTTTCGGATGGGAAATCATCAAATAACTCCTCCCGCTCTGGGCGGAGCAGGAGGAAGTGTCAGACTTTTACTGACCCATCCATGTTCCTTTAACATCCTTTGTGTTCCGGGGCCACGGTATCTCTTTCGAATAGTCCCGCAGCCCCGGCAGGCTTCGGCCCTTTCGGTCCCCTTCCCTATTGCTAACTCTCTTTAAAGCGCGCGTGGAACACGAACGCGCCGTCGACACGGCCTGTCGTCATGAGACGGACGGACGGCAAGCTAGCCCATAGCTCCCCGTCCACAGGCCCGCGCCTACGGTAGCCGGAAGCCACCACGTGGCCCCCGACGCCCGGGGCGTCTCCCGCGGCGGCCGGGACGTGAGGATCTCTCCCTCTCACGTTCCGCCACCTCCTTCGCTAGCATGACTCCTTCGCAGAAGGAGGTGACGGCGTCCCATTCCGTCTCGCTCCGGACCATGGATTAAACCAGGGCCGGGAGCGAAGGGCACCGCCGCCGGTCGCCGCTTCGAGGACACGGCGGTGCTCCGCCCAAGCGGGGCACACCTCCACAGTGTGCGCCACCGTGTCCTTCGGTCGATCCTCACAGTGAAAGCACCCGGGCGTCTCCTCCCGCCCAATTCGGTGCAGGAACTTACCGAAACATCCGTGTCCGGTAAGAACCTGCGTCAGGCGGAAGGTGAGGACGCCGTGGCGTACTCTCTCCAGCCACTCCTCAAAGAGGGGACTTATCGCCACTGTCGTGGCGTGCCCTGCACGGGGTTGCGACAGTCGCTCTCTCCATGTCGCCATGAGATTACGCCGGAAGTCCGTCCGCTGAGCGACAATTTGCCGCGGCAGCGGAGTTTCCCCCCGGCGTAGCGCCTCCGCGCGCCACTCATGTAGGCGCGCGAGGACTATCGCCTCCAGATCCCATGGCGGCAATCCGGCAAGGAGGCTCGCCGCCTCGCGGGAGATCGTGCGGTACCCCCGGACCAGCCTCACGGCTACCACCTTTGGGGCGCGTTCAGATAGTGGGCGGCTCGCCGCCGCCTCAATGACCGCGCCCAGTCGTGCGATCCATGGCCCTTCACGGGGCCCCATGGACCGCACGACTCCCACGTAGAGCCTCCGGCAGGAGGCGTTTGGCCCCCCCAGGTTGGGCAGGAGCCGCCTAAAGGCAGCCCCCGTCCGTTCCAGTTTGGGGGCCAGACGTCGGAAATGCTCCACGAAGTTCCACCGGCTGTCGAGGACGAGTCCTAGGTACTTCAACGTCGACTCGAAGCCGATGGAAACCCCTCCTGCCATCACTGAGGATCCCGGAGGTGGCGCATTCCGAGGCCCATGAAAGCACATGGCCTCGGACTTGTGCAGTGCCACGTCGAGACCCAGTTGCCGGATCCTCTCAACGACTATCGCAACCCCGCGAGTCATGATTTCGGCCGGCATTAAATTTCGGTTATAAACACCCTAGAATTATACCGACATTAAGTTTATAGTGTCTACTAACTAATTCTAATGACGAGGCCAAGAATATTCTAATATAAACTAAAATAATAAACTGTTAATAAATGTCAAGCTTCATAAAATATGGCGATTCTGAAAGTAATTAAAAACTTTCATTAAGATGTAAATCAAGCAAATAAACCACACTTAATTTGATTACAAAAATAATGAAGACGGTACTGTATAAATAAATTAACGTCACAACATTATTTTGGAAATTGAAAAACGCTTTTCCTTTTCCTAATTGAACCACACTGGCAGTTGAGAAAATAAATGCACAAACCAAACGGTAAAGGACATCCCACACAAACAGAGTGTAAACAACCTCATCACGAACCCGTCAACCAAGCATTCTGTACATCAAACTAAGTAAGTTTACGCAAAAATTATTGCTGGAAAACGACTTCCATTTTTGGGGTTAAAAATCATGTTTTGTAGTAGAACTCTATGTAACGCACTCGAAACATTGTGCTGATGGATGGATTGAATAGTATCGTGGAAGTGTTTAAAGTAAAAAGCTTACATTAAAAAGTTGGAACTTTGTCCCTGGTTCCCAGGACGTACCTGGGAACAAAAACATCACCGCAATGACGGGGAGAACAAGTGCCTTTCGGCTTCGTTAAAAGGTTTTTACACCCTTTATAAGCACTGTACCGGATCAGTATTGCCTCAAATCGAACTGTTTAGTATTCTATACAGGGTGTTAAAGTAGTCGCGTGCCATAGCTTAGGGGTGAGTTTAGTATCGATAAAGGAACCCGTAAAAAGAAAAATAAATTCAAAAAAAAACAAGAAAAAAAAACAAGAAAAAAATTGAAAGATCAACCTAATTTAGTACCTACTAACTTAAAATAGCAATTGTTTAGAATTAAATTTATTTTATTAGTTAGTAGGTAGGTACTAAATTAGGTTGATCAATTTTTTTTTTTTTAAGTATTGTTTTTGGATATTTTTTTATTTTTTACGGGTGCCTTTATCGATACTGAACTAACCGCTAAGCTATGGCACGCGACTACTTTAACACCCTGTATATGAAACTATACTACAACACAACGAACACTTATAAGCATCGTAAGTTGTTACGGCATTACCTCGGATTGGGATGACCTGGTAAATGAGCTTAGGTCAGGACATCGCCCCGCTTACGGCGAGACATGTCTTTATGCTACCTTTCGATAGGGTTGCTATACTTGCCATACGTCTGGAACCTTCCGACAATGCTAAAACCACGGGAATTTAAAAAAAATGATACATATTTAAGACCTTCTATCGTCATTTATGAACCCATTATAATAACATAGGAATCAACAGTACATCGCAATGTTTAAAGAATGTTCTGCAGCAAACCTTACTCTGTTAAAGAATGATCGTAAAATAAAATTGTTGGCTTAGCCAAGTTGACAATCTACAATCGTTGACAATGACATCATTTCAACGTGAAGTCACGTGGTCAAAACAAAATCGAATAGAAACTTTAAAGTTCAGTCAAAACTGTAAGTTGTTTACGATTTATTGGGATGTAGCGATCACGATTGTAGAAACGAATACATTTTATTCTATCATCTTGATAGATGTGGAGACAATTTTTTTTAGGCCCACTTGGACGTTGCGTATATTGTTCCTAATACACCAAAAATAAGTAACAGTTTTATCATAGTAACAAACGAAAGATTACATAAAAACGAAACCGGGATCTTAAAATCATAATAAAAAGTTATATTATGATATTTTTTTGCGAGTCAAATCATTGCTGTTGTGGTCAATGTCATCTGATAGAAAATACTTACGTGAATAGGGACGTTTTTCCGGTTACAAAAGAAAGTACGGTACCCAGTGGTAATCATAATATCTGCTTTAATTAAAACAGAATAGAATTTAGAAAGAAATAATTATTAAACTGTGAGCATTTTAATGCTATTTTTAAAGGTTTACGCTAAAATCGCGTAGATGGTTTAAACAATCAACGTTTCACGGAGCGTTGTAAATCCGCCTTTTTAGTGGTTGACAGGCAACTTCATTATTTTGACATTTACTCTTTCTGTTTATTTCGATTTTGACCACATGACTTAACGTTTACGATTGTAGAAAGACAATCGATATGAATCGTTTGTAACTTGGCTAGGCCTGCAGAATCGTAAACCGTGAATCGTAATAACCATTCTGCGAAAAGAAAAGACCGGAATTTTCTAGCCATAAACGAGGCATAGCCCCGCCGAAAGTCTGGTGACAACTCGGAGTTGCTGAGCCGGTCCGTGCTAACGTGGGGTTGGTGCATTGTTGACCACAAGCCGATGACACTAGGTGTTTCCGATTCGGTGCAGACCTTGTGTGTTGACCTTTGATCAATATTTACTATGAGCTCATAATTATAGTGAACTTACACATTAATATCGCCAAACTCTGTAGTTTAGCGATGTTGATGTTGTGGTTATTCGGTAATACTGTTATTATCAATATTTCTTGTTTACTAGTGTTTTGGTTCCACAATTTCTGCTTGAGGAGAGGTTCTTGACCTCTGATGAACAGCAGAGAACTGTATCGTTGTTCATATACGACGAATAACAATGTTCCATGAATTTGTAATCGTGTCTACGAAAAGCATCGCGTAGCGTGATCATTTGTGTGATACGAGCTACGAAGCTGTAGCAATTGTAGCACTTTGTAGTCGTTGCAACTTCAAGTTGTTTTTTTTATCTTTGTTGAGTTGTATTTAAGGTCTGATCGGCCCAGATTTTGAAAAAACATGTGTTAAACAAAAAAAAAAAATTCTTTCGAAAAAAGAAGTCCCATATGGCCTACTCGGCTCAAATGTGTGTGACAACCGATTTTCATTGATTATATATACAGACGAGCATTATATAGTAGGTACCTATAATTTAGCCAAGGTTTCCATCAAAGACTAATTAAGACACATTTAATATTGTGTAACATACAATGGATTATGAAAGGACAAGACGTCACTCGCAGATCTCCTTTGATTAACAAAATATCGGTACCTATTGTATTAATCAAGGCCGGATTATTATAAATTAAAGCCACCTATCTTTATTATTCAATATCGGATAACGGCGATTCTGAAATTGAATGGATCAAACCCTTCCTGGCTGGGTGGGTTTTGGATGGAACTAGGTAATTATAGAAGGCAATCAATTCATGAGCTTTATAATCAAAATGGCCGCTGTTTAGGACCACAGGACTTTGACAAGTGGGAATTGCTTCCAGTGTTTCGTATTTCTAGAAGGAGTTTCAAACAGATTGGGCTTAGCTTTTCGATAGCTTACGTCACATATTTTTTACTTTTCGCACTAAAGGACAGTAATGACCACTTTAAGTGTGCAGTTTGGCGCTGCTTGTTAAGAAAACATGCATCGATGTGTCAAACTTGGTACATTTATTAAGCTTCTGTGTTTACCCGTCGCACAGATAAGTCGGTTGAAGCATAGTATATAAAAGGGGAAGTAGGATATCTTCATACAAACACACATGAAGGAACATGGATGGGTTTTAGTCAGTAAAAGTCTGACACTCCCTCCTGCTCCGCCCAGAGCGGGAGGCGTCATTGCATTTGATGATTTCCCATCCGAAAAAAAAAAGGACCATTGCTCAGCAGCTGCGCTTGCGACCACTCAACCAACGAGGCAGTACAACATACGTCTTTACATATCTTTTTTTAACCGACTACCCGCAACGACGTAAGATGTACCGATGTCAGCCGAGACATGGAGCGCTCTCGGTATGGTAGGAATGGTCACTCATGGACGAATCGATCTCGGCAAACCATAGCACGGTTAATCTCATTCAATGACTATTTCATGAAAAATTCATTCAATGGGATTAAATGAACTTCCACCTTAATAAAGCTCATCAATTAATATTTAATCGATCACGGTTCGATATGAACGAGACCAGGGTTATAGGCTAAATGGGAAGTCGAAAGTTCAGCATTGTGAACTATTTACCTTACGCTAAGATTGCTTAGGATCAACCACACTTTACATACCGTATGTAAATGACGTCAGCTGTGACGAGGGTCGAATCTTATTAGAAATCGGGATATTAAGAATGTTCTTAAAGCTAAATCTGATCAAATAGAACTTACATAAACTTAACTTACTTAGGTAAAGATTGCGATAAATTTAGATCGATAGATTATACTTTTTTGTATACTAACGGCCGTTTTCTATAACATTTTACTTAGAACTGTTAGTTAATAGGCCTACGTCTCGTAGCTATCGGTGTTTCTATAAACAAAGTTAGCCTATATATCCTTTCCGCGTCACCTACCTGTCACTTGATTCATAAAAAAATCAAAGAAAGCTTTTCTGTGACGTTTTGTTTCTAACCGTCCGTAAGCTAAATGTCAAACAGACGGAGATAGCAACCTTCCGTTACCTGTTAGTAAGTTATTGAAAATGGCCGTAAAACTGGCTTGGTCTAGTGGTCGTAAGCGCGACTGTTGAGCATGAGGTCCTGGGTTCGATTTCCAGGTTGGGCAAAGTGTTATTGGGTTTTTCCATCAGGTATTTCTCAGTAGCAGTCTTTTTTTTTTTTAGGATGGGAAGTCATCAAGTGACTTCTCCCGCTCTGGGCGGAGTAGGAGGGAGTGTCAGACTTTTACTGACTAATACCCATCCATGTTCCTTCCTCGCCCTTTGTGTTCCGGGGCCACGGTATCTCTTTCGAATAGTCCCGCAGCCCCGGCAGGCTTCGGCCCTTGCGGACCCCTTTATAGTTGCTGACTCTCTTTGAGGCGCGCGTGGAACACTCCTGCGCCGTCGACACGGCCTGTCGTCATGAGACGTACGGACGGCGAGCTAGCCCATAGCTCCCCGTCCACAGGCTGGAGTCTGGATTTGTGTCCGGTCGATGGGCCTAGGCTCGCCCTCGATATGTGGGTGTACTCTTATTAGGTTATTAGGTACACATCTGATTAAACCTTCACGGATTACAGGCGCGTTGTTAAGATGTTTTGTTTCTAAATAAGTGCATAAGTTTTTTACAATTTTGTTAATTCTATAATGGTAATTGTAAGATGGCGGTTTTATCGCTGATAACGATGTCCTTTAGACAAACTCCGGATGGACTGATCGCAGATTTCTCTTAAATGTGGAAATTTTCGGAAATCTTGTAACTAGCAACTCTGCTTAGAATAGAATAGAATGCTCTTTATTATGTACACCATAAAAATTACAGATACAAATGTAAAACATTTTCCAAGGGGTGACACAATGGGCGGTCTTATCGGTAAAAGCGATCTTTTAAAGACAACCTTTGGATGGATTTAAGGGGGAAGGAGAGACAATATTGCAGGTAGCCTGTGGTGTACCATTTACATATATACAATAAATATATACATATACATACATAAATATATACAACACTTATATAAATATATACAATATTATCTTTTTATTATTATTATCAAGAAACAAGTTGCGAAGAACTAAAATTAAAAATACTTAGTAAAATTAGCTTAGTCTATTTAGGAGCCCAAGGGCACAAGTTACATGTTGTAATCTCTGAATACTTACTACTCCAATATACAAACATGAGAAACATTGATGTATTTACTTAAACATGTTGACAGAAGCCCAAATATCAACAAGAGATCGACAAATGCGCGGAAAAAAACGATCTCACATATCTGACGAAGGAAATTGAGCCCACGTCACCAGTTTTTATATTTGGATTTTTTGGAGAAAAGTCGTGATTTCACCTACACACTTGAATAACTCGGGAAATTATTTGACGAGCTTTTGATCGTTATACGAATGAATTTTGTAAATAATACTTACAAAATATGAGAACAATGAAGCTTGTTCTCATATTTTAAAAGTATTATGTGCTTTAAATACAGAAACCTGAATGGCGGCAGCGTTGAAAATTCGAATTATTTGAGTTCATTATTCCAAATATTTTGTCGTTCAACGTACAAATTCAGGATCTTGCTTCTTTTGTTGGGTTTGGCAGGTGAAGTCAGAATTTCATTACTTTTAACGCACGTAGGAAGTTTGGTACTCAAACCAAATAATAATTTCTCATGCAACAACATATTATTATAATCTACCCTATAAAGCAAAACTTTTTTTGTAATAATATTTGTTCGGGTCAATCACCGAACAATAATGAACATGTCAGCGTAAATGCGACACCGCGCTCTATGCCTTCAATATTTTATGTATTACAAGTAAAAATAGTCAGTACGTTTCGAACAGCATATCGGGCGCGACTCAATCTCATCTCCTTCACCTCATTAGTTTTAATAGTTATCCCATTGGTATTAAGTACTCAAATATAGTAATCTTGATAATCTTTAATCTTAGTTTATCTTTATCTCACCCCAATCCCAAACATTGGTCCTTCGAGCCCTCGGAGCGGGACCATCACGCGTGGTGTCTACAACCTGAACTGTGTGAGTGTCTCGCTTGGAACTTATTACCAGACCCTGGTAAACAGCCATCCTGCTGATCCTGATTGAACCTGGTTTTTACGAAAGCATCGCGTCACCTCTTCGCGCTGTTACTCCAGGTTTGTTCTTGCAGCCATCGCAAGGACATTTGATCTCAAAGAAGCCTACAGTACAAGTAAGGTCTCTTTTTTACCTTTATAATGTCGAACATGGATGACATTCTAGCAACCCAACAACAATTAATCGAAGCCGTAGACAGGCTCTTCACCAATTTCAAGAAAGATGGTGCAGAGCGCAAGACCTCAGACTACCTACGTCGTCGATTAGCTACTTTGGAACAATACTTTACAGAGTTCCATAATAATCATATGACATTGATATCTTTTGGTGATCAATCTCACAAATATTTCTGTACTAATCAATACGATCAAATGAAGGAAAAATATAACAACATTATAACTACTATTCAAAGCTATAACCCTCTCGCAAACAGACCGCAAACCCCTGTATTGAAACCTCCGACTTTCCAACCTACTGCGGAAGCACAAACCTCCAACCTCACATCTCACGCTGCTTCTAAAACCTCTACTCCTGAAGAGAGTAACGCCGAAGGTCTCTTTAAAAAGCAAGCTACCAACTTTAAAGCTTTTTTGAGAACATCTTCCAATATCAACCTTGATCTCATTACGGACAAATGGGAGTTTGAAGACATCCTGAAGACAATACAATCTCGTTGGGCGGCTATCGACTCGCTTCATTGGGAGCTGGACAACGAGTATGGCGGATCAAACCCCGAGTATGAAGAGCAATTTACTCATTATGAGAAATATTATAACAAAATCAAGAAAGACATCAATAAGAAAATGTGGTCCGTTGCGCATATTGAAAAATCTACCCCTAAAATGGAGATAGTCACCTTTGAGGGAAACTACAATAAGTGGATTTCGTTCAAAGATCTGTTTACCGAAGCAGTGCACAACAACCCCTCTTTGTCGAATGCACAAAAGATGCAGTTCCTAAAGAGTAAGATCAAAGGTGAACCCGAAAAATTGATCCAACATCTCCAAATAAGCTCGGACAATTATCCTGTATGCTGGAATATCCTCAACCATCGTTATAATAATAAACGACTGATCTTCACTTCTTATCTTAACAATCTCATGAATATCCCTGCAAACCAGCAACAATCATCAAATCATATAAAACGCATTCATGACACTACGTACGAGAGCGTGAATGCTATCAAAAATCTGGGAGTCGATGTATCTTCCTGGGACCCTTTCCTGGTATGTATATTGTCTCAAAAATTGGACTGTGATACATACGAGGATTATCTACAAGCCTTAAAATCTCCGCGAGAGTTACCCGTCTTGGAAGATTTCCTTAATTTTTTGGAAACTAAGTTTATGATGTTGGAAACTTCACGTAAGAAGCTTGAAAATTCTACTCAAAAAACATCCCCATCTCAGTCCAACAACAATAACAAACCAACATTTTTAAAAGGTTCCAATTATAAACGAAATTATAACAATCATAAAACGAATTACTCAACAAACCAAGTCTCGCAATCGTCAAAGTCCAAACGCAAAATTAACCATCGTAAGCAATGCCCTATTTGCAACTCTGACGATCATCGAATTCATGCATGTCAAAAATTATTGGAATTGCAACCTAATGAACGTAAAAATGCTGTTGCTAACTTGAACCTTTGTATTAACTGTTTACATTATCACGAAGGTAGAAAATGCCTTTCGGAAATAAGATGCAAAGAATGCAATAAAGAACACAATACCATTTTGCATGAATTTTTTACGTCACGTCGATCGGAGTCAAATGCAGCCACGATTATGAAATCGCCATCTCAGCAGCAAGAAAGAAATACAGTTGCATCGCTTCTTAAAGAACCCTCAGAAATATTGCTTGCCACAGCAATAATTAACGTACAAGCAGCGGATGGATCTTACCAAAAAATGAGAGTTCTTTTAGATCAAGGGTCACAGACATCCATTATTAGGGAAAGTGCAGCTCAGTTGTTAAGACTACCTCGACGAAAATGTAACGGTTATATCTCTGGAATAGGAAACAAGGAAAACAACTGTAAGGGCACGATTACCATTAAATGTTCGTCGTTGCTTAGCGATTTCACCTTTGAAACGGACGTGTACATAATGAATAGACTCATAAATAACTTACCCAGCTGTACCTTACCTAAGCCAGACTGGCCTACTCTTAACCAAATAACTCTAGCAGATCCCGAATTTTACAAAAGTAGGCCTATTGATATCTTGTTTGGGGCAGATATCTATTCCACTATCCTTATGGACGGTATCTGTCGGTCAGAAGGCATGTTGCCCATTGCCCAACAAACCCAGTTGGGATGGATCTTAAGCGGCAACTACAAAACGTACCATTGCAACGTGATCCTAAATAATATCGAAGAGATACAGCAATTTTGGGAAGTGGAGGACATACATGAATCTCCAGCGATATCAGCAGAAGATCAAAAATGCATCGAGTTTTACCAGTCTTCAACCTCTAGGCGAGAGGACGGAAGCTACGTTGTTAAAATACCCTTCAAAGAAAATTTTGAGAACAACATAGGCGAGTCGAAAACAAAATCGATTGCTCAATTTTTCCAAATAGAGCGGAAATTAAGTAAGCAACCCGCACTGGCACGTGACTATAAAACGTTTATTTCTGAATACCTAGAGCTCGGACATATGACACCCGTTGCACCACACGTACAGCCGGACTGCTACTTATCGCACCATTGCGTCCAACGATCTGAGTCATCAACTACCAAATTGCGAGTTGTCTTCAACGCTTCGGCAAAAACCTCGAGTGGATACAGCCTCAATGATCTTATGTGCCGAGGACCCAATTTACAACAAGACCTTCAGAGCCTTATCTTAAAATGGAGACAATTTAGATACGCTTTTACAGCAGATATAGAAAAAATGTTTCGCAATATCTGGCTACATCCCGATGACCAGAAATTCCAGAACATTATCTGGCGGAACCATCGATCTCAACCTTTAAAAGAATATCAGTTAGCGACTGTTACCTATGGCACAAAAGCTGCACCTTTTTTAGCCATGATGACCCTGAAGCAACTGGCCATCGATGAAAGGGC
Organism: Xestia rhomboidea; assembly: GCA_963853795.1. Classification (NCBI taxonomy): domain Eukaryota; kingdom Metazoa; phylum Arthropoda; class Insecta; order Lepidoptera; family Noctuidae; genus Xestia; species Xestia rhomboidea. The sequence goes on along the minus strand of OY970770.1, from coordinate 7,795,813 downwards.
AAATTATCCACAAAGTTGCGCTCCTGACATCTTAGAACACTCGTTTTATATGGATGATCTCATGCATGGTGAACATTCAGAGCGAGCTGCTAAACAGCTCAAGGCAGAGATGATCAACCTCCTCAAATCTGGCGGGTTTAATCTCAGAAAATGGCGATCAAACTTGCCAGAAATAATAGATAGTTCTGATGCACCTCAAAAGGAAGACTTTGACTTTAAGCAACCGGAGTCAACCAAAACTTTAGGTCTTCGGTGGGAACCAAAAAATGATCAATTTATCTTCCATCCTATAGAATTTATCTCTCAAGACATCCTTACAAAAAGACAATTCTTATCTCAAATATCTAGAATTTTTGACCCTTTGGGCTGGCTGGCACCAGTCACAATAAAACTTAAGATCTTGTTCCAAGAATTATGGAAATCAAACCTGGGTTGGGATCACCCTGTCCCTCAAGAAATCGCGTTAGAGTGGAATACTACTAAAGCCGATCTATCTCATATATCTCGATTCAAAATACCACGTTGGATTCGAACTCAAGAAAAAGCTGTCATCGAACTCCATGGCTTTTGCGACGCTAGCACAAAAGCATACGCTTGCGTCGTGTATTGTAAAATACAGAGAGAAAATGAAACCCACGTGACCCTTATTGCAGGGAAATCAAAGGTAATACCGCTGAAAAAACCACAATCGATCCCGCGGTTGGAACTTTGCGGCGCTCTCTTGTTATCAAAACTTATGCGAAAAATCATCTTATCCCTATCGAGCTACAAGGTGCATGTTTATGGTTGGATTGATTCAATGGCCGTTCTAGGTTGGTTGTGTGGCGAACCGGAGAAATGGAAACCCTTTGTTGCAAATCGAGTGAGGAGTATTACAGAAATAATCCCGAAAGATAAATGGAGTTACGTAAAATCCAAAGAAAACCCCGCAGATTGCGCAAGTCGCAGTTTACCTGCTGCTCAATTAGCTAATTTCTCGCTGTGGTGGCAAGGGCCCGACTGGTTACCACAATATAAGCCTAAAGAATCTCTTAAGATGCCGATTTATACGAGTATTACTACCGAAGAACTCAGGAAAAACAAGGAAGTAAATACGGTCATTGTTAATCCAGAAAATTTAATAATTAATCAACTATTAGCAAAACATAGCACTTTAAGGAAAGTTACTCGAATATTAGCCTACATAAACAAGTTCATCGACATTGTTGTTTACAAGAAAAAACGCACATGTTTTCTTACTCTGCAAAACATAAAGGCAGCCAGAGAAATGTTAATTAAGCACGTCCAAAACGAATATTTCTGCGAAGAAATATCGCGGCTGAAAAATCATGAACCACTAAATAAGAAAAGCCAAATTCTTAATCTCAATCCCTTACTGGACACTAATCAAATGCTCCGTGTCGGTGGCAGACTTAAACATTCGAATCTTGATCCCGAAATGAAGCATCCCATCATAATCCCGAATCAATCGAAATTGGCAGACCTTATCATAGATGAATCCCACGAACTTGTATTTCACAGTGGAGTCAAAATGACTACTGGATTTATAAGACACAAATACTGGATTCTTGGAGGAAACAGAGCCACAAAGAAACGATTAAGAATGTGTGTCAAATGCAAAAGAAATAATCCCATACCACAACATCAAATCATGGGTGACCTACCTCCAGCACGATTGATTCCTAACCGACCCTTTTACCACACTGGAATAGATTATACCGGACACGTCCTTATTAAGGCAAACAAAGGTCGTGGCATTAAAACCTGTAAAGGATATGTCGCAGTTTTTGTTTGTATGGTAACTAAAGCCATACATTTAGAAATCGTCTCAGATCTCACAGCGTCAGCATTTATTGCCGCGCTTCGACGAATGTCCGCAAGAAGAGGAGTTCCTGGACACATCTATAGTGATCAGGGAACTAACTTCATAGGAGCCAACAAAATCTTAAAACAAGAATTTGCCGAAATCTTCTACATCTTGTCTGACCAAGAAGTAACATCGACAATCTCTGAAATGAATATTGAGTGGCATTTTAACGCCCCATCATGGCCATCTGCTGGCGGACTCTGGGAAGCTGCAGTGAAGAGCCTAAAACATCATTTGAAGCGTGTTGTGGGAGAGCAAAAATTAACCTTCGAGGAATATTCTACCCTACTATCCCAACTCGAGGCTTGTTTGAACTCCAGACCACTGTGCCCTCTGACAGAAGATCCAGAGGATCTGGACTTTTTGACCCCGGCTCATTTTTTAGCAAGCGGCCCTAACCTGACGATTTTCGAAACAGAGCATGACCTCAGAACACGGTGGCACTTGACGCAAAAAATCTATCAAAATATATGGGATAAGTGGAAGACTGACTACCTCTCGCAGCTTTCTACGAGGTCCAAATGGCGACAGCGTCAAAAAGATCTCAATCTTAACGACATCGTTATTATAAAGGACGACAACCTTCCACCAGGAAAATGGAGTCTAGGTCGCGTAGTAGCGCTGCATCCTGGTAGTGACGGACACGTAAGAGTCGTCACACTTAAAACCAAAAACGGGCTCTCAAAACGCCCAGTTGTAAAACTGTCCCTACTGCCAACAAATAAAAATGCTCAAGATCCAAGTGACCCAAAAGTTGACAATAAATTGCCAGTAGCGAAGAAAAAACGTCCCATCTCATTCTCAGCTATGGTTTTATCTTTGACATTATTTTTGCTGGCACTAATAAGCACCGCTCAAGCATCCTACAACTCCACCCTGCTGACAAATAATAGTGTCTACTTCGATAAAATATCTAATATGCATTTAATTAGAGATGATTGGCAGTTAATAGTCTATTATGACACAAAACCTTATCAAGACGGAACGGCGGCATTATTAAAGTATATCAAGTATCTTGAAACCTTATGCTCTACGATTAGAACCCAAACACCTTGCGACGGCGTCATGTTACAACTCGAGCACGAGTTCGAAGAAATTAAACATTACGATAATATTGTTATGATAAATGACTCGTTTATGACTAATAAGAAACGTCGGCGACGTAGCTTGATAGACGGAGTAGGCTACGTTGCAAATAGTTTATTCGGAGTGTTGGATCAACGATTTGCAGAAAAATATGAGAAGGATATTGACCTATTAAAGCATAATGAAAACCATTTATACAACCTCTGGAAAAACCAAACGTCGGTCGTAGAAGCTGAATTTAATCTCATGAAAAGAATGGAGAATACTATAAACAAACACCACAAAATAATAAATCAAAAGCTTAATTATCTCCAAGATTCTTATAAAAATCTCTCTCAGCAAGTGCAAAACATAACTCTCATCACTGACTTCATAACCTCGGCTTTCACGGCCAACAACTTAATGTATACCCTTCGACGAATCCAAGACTCAATTTTAGATACAGTAACTGATATTTATAGTGGAAAATTAGATTTTCATTTGATATCCCCGAAGCAACTCAGATCAGAGCTAAGCATAATATCAGCACAAATATCTGGAGAATTGGTAGTTCCTGTCGACAACTTTAATCTTAAAGATCTTTACGGCTTGCTCAAAGTAAGAGCCAAATATTCGGGCAAATACCTAATTATCGAAATAAAAATACCCCTGATTGAAAGGGATCTTTACGAGGTATTTAATCTAATCCCGGTTCCACGCATTGTGAAAGATAATATGATGATGAAGATCGAAACAATCTCTAAATTAGCAGCCATAAACATGAGAAAAGATTCGTTTTTAACTATCACAGACACGGATCTACAGTCATGCTTATTACAAAACCCTGTGACTATTCTGTGTCATATCAGAAGGCCTATTCACCACATGAAAGATGATCATAGCCTTTGTGAGACGATCCCAGGCACAAGAACGTGTAAAACTAAAACTACCTCTTGCAAGAATGACTGGAGAGAGCTAACATCAGAAAACAAATATTATTATTTATGCTGCAATGAATGTAACGTCAAACTTCTGTGTGAAAATCGAATTAAGGCAGTTAGGTTATCAGGTGCTGGTCTGTTGCGTGTTGGGGAAGGCTGTTTAGTAAAAACAGAAGATTTTATGGTGTATTCAAACAAAAGATTGTCTAGTAAAATTAGCACGACGACAAAAATTATCTCGCCGGAAATATCACCAATCAACCACATAATAAATATCACGATGCCGGAAATATCATATGAGCTTAATCCCAATAACTCAGAAAACCTCAAGCAATTTGAAGCTATTAAGAGAAGTCTTGAGATCATGAAGCATAGTGAACCTTTGAGCACCAACATCTCCTACCACGACATCCACCAGTATACTGCCATATATTCCATCGTATCGGGAATCTTGCTATTGGTGGCAGCTTACTGTTTAAAACGTTGGTGGCAAAGGCGACGTAAAGGAAATCGCTCCACTTCTACAGCAGAGCGGTCGACAACTGCAGCGGCGGCGACTGCGTTGCCACGTCCAAGTGCACACACCGTTACAGAAAGTGTTGTGATTGAGTATAGTGAAATTAGGGAAAATGGGCTATCTCGTAGTAAATCAGTGAAAAGTGATCCTAAGCGACTAGCGCTTTCTAGTGAGTGCTTACAAAAAAAGATAGAGGATAGAGGTTCCTCACCGATCTTTCGCGTGTTTTCTCTTCCTGATTTGCACTGTAGCGATTCTGTTTAACTTGTAATGTTACTTTTATCTCATCTTTAACATTACTAACCCTACATAACTATTTTAGTATTAATTGAAAATTGTCTTCACCTTGTTAATATTAATTTCATTACCCATCTAACTATACCTCCTTACTAACCTCATCTTTTTCTCCCTCGGGAGCATGTTCGGGTCAATCACCGAACAATAATGAACATGTCAGCGTAAATGCGACACCGCGCTCTATGCCTTCAATATTTTATGTATTACAAGTAAAAATAGTCAGTACGTTTCGAACAGCATATCGGGCGCGACTCAATCTCATCTCCTTCACCTCATTAGTTTCAATAGTTATCCCATTGGTATTAAGTACTCAAATATAGTTATCTTGATAATCTTTAATCTTAGTTTATCTTTATCTCACCCCAATCCCAAACAATATTATTTTGGATATAACAGTGGATAGCATATAAGTACTTCATTTCGTGGAAAATCGTTTGGCAAACACTCATTTATTTTGTAAGTCAGAAGTTGGGTCCCGACTGTCATTTGTAAATCATTGACAGCAGTTACAGGTAGTCAGTGGCCCAAAAATCTGACAACCGGTCTTACCCATTTGGTAATGCGTTTTGGAGGTCAGATCGGCAGTCGCTCCATGTAACATACTGGTATTCAGCTGTATCCGGTTAGACTGGAAGCCGACCACAACATAGTTGGGAAAAGGCTGGGCAGATGATGAGTTGTGTTAAGACAAAGAATACTTTTTATCCCGGTACGCCAACGGAACGGGGCCGCCCGTGGGACTCCTTTTGAACTCCACACGACCGAATCCGCGGGCACAATCTAATAAGTAAATAAATGTACCGTGGACCTATTTTCATCACAAGATTTCTTATAAATAAACTTCTCTCAACGGACTTACGAAAACATAATTTGTTCAAGAACACGTAGTTCTGATAACGGAATATAATTAAGATTGTACGTACTATGTAGACACAAACAATAATAACCAAACTGAAATACTAGATAACTTAATTACGGTTTAGAACTTTAGACTGTCTTAGGTCAATAACACCGAGTATAAAGAGCTTAAGTTCAGCGATTCACGCAGTCTTTAAAAATACTAAGTTAACAAGTTTCAAGTTAGTCCGTCACTTCTTTATCGTGTGGTTAGTGCCTAACCTGCAGGCCTAGCCAAGTTACAAACGATTCGTATCGATTTTCTTTCTACAATCGTAAACGTTAAGTCACGTGGTCAAAACAAACGAATAAATACTTTGGTAGGCAAGTTTACATCGATCAAGATGATAGAATGAAATGTATTCGTTTCTACAATCGTGATCCCTACATCCCATGTAAATCGTAGCCAACTTACAGTTTTGACAAAACTTTAAAGCTTCTATTCGTTTGTTTTGACCACGTGACTTAACGTTGATAGATGTCATTCCCTTACATTTGGTTAGTTTTCTATTAGCGTTAACGATTGTAGATTGTCAACTTGGCTAAGCCTACTGGTGTCAAAATTATCCGCGAGATAGGCATATTGTATAGAAGAACCCGTCAACAATCCTCGGGCAGTTGTCCACCAGACATAATACCTGTCTGGTTGGAAGATTCTCCCTTTTCTATGGGGGATGGAGAACTTTTTTTTCGGTATGTTGTCGGTTTGTATTTGTATTTTCTACGTACTGTGCTGGTGTCTTTGCTACTCTCCTGTAAGAGGGTGATAGCGTCGTCGGGGGTGGGATGGAGAACTTTTTATTCTGTTACTCATATACTATCTATATTATAACCTTGCCAATTTATTTGCTTGTGATTTCTCTCCATCATAAAGTTGTCTACCTGAAATCACAGTTTGTAAAAAGACGGAAAATTCATCTTCTTATCGTGTAGTTAGTGCCTAACCTGGAGCCAAGAGTGTTTATGCCACTCACGGCCCTTTAACTTGGCCGTCGAGAAATGTCTCTCAAGCATGCTGGTTTCTTCACGATGTTTTCCTATAACGAAACAAGTGATAATTATACAACACGCACATGAATCCGAAAAATTAGAGGTGCGTGTCTTGGGTTCGAACTCAAGATCTATGACTTGGTAACCCGACGGTCTCACTACTAGACTATCACTGTTTTTTAGTCCGTCACTTAATGCTGTGGCTTAAAAGACTTATTTACTAATAGGTATAAAGAAAACTTGAACGCTATACAAGAGTCACCCCAACTTCACTTCTTATCAAAGATCGCAATCTTGAACTTCTCCTGAAGGTTAGGGGAAGTTCAAGATTTTCGAAATAAAAACAAGATCAACTAATTTTCCTTTTCTGAGAAAAGTCTATATGTAACGTACAAATCTTGATAGAAAAATTGAGTCACTTTTAGTATTACTTGTAATTTGTTTCCTTGACTATTTTATGTAAGACACTTTCCTGGTTCGTTTCTACGAATTTCTGTTCTCTTAGTAACTTTAGTAGGTATAAGTGTGGTGTAAATGAGGCCTTGAGGCTTGCCTTGGATAATTTGAGACGTTACTTCGGACAGCTGGACATTTCCTGTTTAAAATAACATTCTGGGGTTTACAGACGTGATCCGATTTCTATGGACTGATTAAAGGTACGATCCCACAGGCAACCGCAAACAGCAATGGCAAACCAAAAGCAAAATTTACCGGGATTCGAACCCGGGACCCGTAGAACGTAGAAGAACGTAGGGCAGCCTCACTACGGCTGCGCCATTCGGGCCGTCAAATTTACTCGATATCTGTTTATTTGTAACCATTTTTTATATATATTATGTTTGAAACTGTTTTTCCGTCACTTCCCCCTTTTTTTTTTTTTTTTTGGATGGGAAATCATCAAATGACCCGCTCTGGGCGGAGCAGGAGGGAGTGTCAGACTTTTACTGATTAAAACCCATCCATGTTCCTTCATCGCCCTTTGTGTCCCGGGGCCACGGTATCTCTTTCGAATAGTCCCGCAACCCCGGCAGGGTCACTTCCCGCTCAAGTAAATTATTCTGCGTGAACAAAAACAAATAAATCACAGCATAACAATTAATCTGTCCAATTTTGAAGTTACAGCTAAATCACTTTGTCGAAACCCATAAAATTGACAAAGGAAGTCATTAGAAACTGGAGCCAATAATTAATGATCTCCAGTCAATCATAACCCTTCATAACTTCGCTCACTGTCCATAGTTAATTGATAAAAGGATCTCTTAATTGAAAAGGTTCGTTACCGTTTTGAGTTTTCCAATTTATTAGGAAGTACCTTTTATAAAAGCTCTATTCATGGCTGAATGGCAAAACCATTCATGATTCATGTCTAATGATTAGGGTATGTTTTCTATTCCGCGATGAGAATAAATGAGTCGGATGATTTAGCTGGTTGGTATAAAAATATGTATTAAGAAAATGTCGAGTTATTGTACCTACTCGTAACTATAATAATAACAATGAAGGGCTTGATTCAGAAAGCGGTTGGTACTCTTGGAAACGGCTTGTATTGTTAGGTGGTTCCTTTCTCTGGAGCCCTGACCGCAGCTTAAACCCTGCTCCCGATACCTGTGTGATAATATTTTTTTATTTACTTTTTTATACAATTGTATACTAATATTTAAACATAATTAATTTTAATAGAAATAAATGAAAGAAATAATAATACTGTAGCGGTACTATAAAAAGTACTACAGCTACATTGGACAAAAAGTACTACAACGCCATCTATGACATGAATGATGAACTAACAAGTGAAACATGTCAAAAATCCTACATCGCGCAAGCAGAGTTATCCGCGACTTAAGACTATATACGAGAACCCGACACCAACTGTCGGGCAGTGGCCCACCAGACATAACACCCGTCTGGTCGGAAGATCCTCCCTTTTCTATGGGGATGAAGAGCTTTTACACCCTGTTCTTCATACCACCCAAAATAAAAACCTCAACTAGTGCGTTTTTCCTATGAGATAGGCAGAAACAACGAAACGCCATCATTGCATCCTGCTCAATGTGAAAAAGGTTAAGCTTCGCCAACGTTGTCCGTCGCGTTTCCACTCACATCAGCCTCATACAAAACTACTCTAGTTGATCGCCTGTCATTAATTCCGTCAACACGACCAAACCATCTAAGCGTACGGTCTACTCTTGAATTTATGTTTTGGCTACTAACTGACAATCATGTTTATTGTGGTAGTTTTAAACATTTCTTAGAAATTAACTGTTCCGAATCCGAATAAATAAAGTTTCAGTTGCTAACGATTATATTAATCGTCTACGAAAGTTCTCGTAAGATACGTTAAGATTAAAAGAAAGTTAATTCCAATTCATTAAACTTTGTAATAAACGAAGTTAAAGATTTACCAAAAAAAAAATACAACAAAGGCCACTTCGTTGATTTTAAAACGTAGAGGTATCAACTCCCGAAGCTCCATAATATTGGTCCAGCTTCATTTAAGGTATAGCTCTGTTAGTACTTAGGTATTTTACATTTTACAAAAAAAACACTAAAAATCTCAACTCAATTATTTAAATTGTCCTGAAATTAAAATAATGACCGAAATGACGCTTAAAGATAGCCCCAAAAAGTCTTTCAAAACTTATTTTATTTTTCTTTTGAGTAATTTTAAAGTCGAAGCATAAAGAACAATATAAATCTATTTCATTCAGGCTTATAGATTAAGCAAACTACCAAACTCTTCACCATTTACTTAATATGGATTAGAATTTACATAGAAATGAAATTAGACAGAAATATTATGTTTCAAAAGATAATATCTGTATTTTCTTTCCAACATAATAAAAGCTAAACCAAAATTGTAGTGATATCTTCTTTCTCAATGCAAGTTATTTCCAATGGATTGAATAAGGTCTCATTACATTTGACGGCTGGCCGCGCGTGGCTCTGAAGGCACAAAGGAATTGTTCACACTTGGCTGACAAACTCTGCTTTTGAAGCTCCTAATATCTCTTTTTGCTTAGTAATAATAGAATATAATCTTTCTTGTAGATTAATAATTGTCTCAAGCTGTGTAGGTTACGGGACAATGTGACACAAGCAAAAATCTGTTGTTTCATATAACGGAGTCTGGCCACTATGATGATATTATCTGATTATCGGAGATAAGTTGCGTCGCTGATGAGCCCTGTCGGCGAAGAGTCCTGTCGGCGAAGAGTCCTGCCGGCGAAATGTCCTGTCGGCGAAGTGTCCTTTCGGCGAGGCGTCCTATCGGCGAATTGTCCTGTCGGCGAAGTGTCCTGCCGGCGAAGTGTCCTGTCGGCGAAAAGTCCCGTCGAAATAAAGTCTTGTCGGTGTTCAGTCTGTCGGCGTAGTGTCTGTCGGCGTTTAGTCGTACACTCCTATACCGTACCATACCATGACCGTGCTACAAACGTATCACGCACGGAAATAAACCACACGGATTACTTTGCCCAATAGAAAGTATCAACAGACCAACCTATCAGGTATCAGGGTTCTGAATCATTTCCAAAATCCAGGCTGCTATAGAGAAAGTAATCAAAAACCCAGTTCCATATTACCCAATCCGGGACTCAAACCCAGAATCAGTGTCGTAGTATCTATTGCGTTAAATAATAGTCATTTCTAAATTATGAAATCTGTCCACTTTTCAAGTTGTCATCAGTTAATTTTGCTTCTAAAGAGCAAGGTGTTACATAAATAATATTTCAAATTAAATGAAAATATAATACTGTTTTGTGATTATTTAAATAAGTTAGTGATGGGCTGAAATCTGAATGAAATTACGAAATCGTAAAGTTTTTTTTTAATTCTTTTGGATTATCAAATAAATAAATATCGCTGAACAGCGCCATCTAATGCCACACTAAGCAACGAGGCTTGTGTCGTGGACACCAGATAGTTGATATATTACTACATAGATACTTTTTGTTTGTAAATACATACTTATTATACGCGTTATTCCCAAAGTACTCCAAAAAGAGTTCCCTTACTGCTTCATGAAAAATATAAACATCCATGACTCGGAAACAAATGCTCATCACACAAACATTTTCTCCTACCGGGGTTCGAACCCGGGACCCTAAGAACGTAAGGCAGCCTCACCACTGCGCCATTCGGGTCGTCAGAAGTGGATCGGGGATTTTTCATAAAACACTTAAACTCACTAACTCAAATCTACAGAACTTCAGTAGAACAATTTTTGTGGCTTCATTTATTAACTTTACTATAATATGGCGCAAGGAATACGTCGAGTTTCCATTATCTCTGTATATTTAATAGGGCCTACCGCATCGTATTATGTAAAACGCAGATCAAAAGTGATCTGCGTGATTTTATGATTTATGGGACAAGACCGCCACACTATTCCCAAACCACTGCAACTCCTGAAAGCCAGAATCATCAGTGGCGACCACCAAAAAAGCGCGACAGTGAATTTCGACGAACTTCCAGAGGAACAATGTAACTATCTTGAATCCCGCAACGAAATTAATCAGAAGAGAATAAATAAAAAAACAAAAACAGCGTGAATATCTATTAACTTTTCAATTTCAGCCATCCCAAATTACAAAAATCACAAATGTTTTGAGTCAAGAATATTCAGAAACACTTTCCCATCTCTAGCGCTAATACCCACAGAATTTCATTGAAAATGGAAATTACTTACCATTTGTTGACCGCAAAAGTTGTTGTTATACCTACTTATATCTACTCAGAAACGGTTGGTACTATCGAGGACACTCCCGTCTGATCACCACTAAGGTAATTTTGGCTTGCACTTTTATAAGTGCAAGCCAAAATTAGCTGAGCTAGCTTTGGGGCTAGAGAGCGTTTCTATGTTATCATAGAAACGCTCTCTAGCCCCGCCCCGTTGACTTTGTATTAAAATAATGAATGAAAAGACCGATCGGTCGAGCGCACTGACGACGCACGCCAAACGAGAGTTATTGTTATTTTGCGCGTCAAAGTTGACGCTTTCTTAATAGGCCTAAACTTTAAGGGGGCATGGCTCGGCGCCTCCGCATGATTTAAGCGATTTTTTTTTAAACTGATCAGGCGGAAAAGACCACGACTGTACCTACTAATTCTACTAAATAATATTATAAATGCGAAAATTTGTGAGGATGGATGGATGTTTGTTTGTTATTCTTTCACGCAAAAACTACTGACCATATTTGGATGAATTTTGGCACACAGATAGTTTATAACCTAGATTAACACATAGGATACTTTTTATTCCGGTACTTTGATCCCGTGGGACAATAATCGAACTCCACATGGACGAAGTCGCAGACATAAGCTAGTTACATTATTTTTATACTAGCTAGTTGAGAAACCTGTGTGCTTGAGGGAAGCTTAGGATTTATCTTTTCAATTTTCTTATTGTGAAAATCTCTATTGATTGAGAACTTTACCCAGTGGGTAGGAAACTATATAGGTCGAACGATTTTACGGTATACCTATTCGTCGCCTAGTGAAGTACGGATGTTCCATAGAATGAGAGGCCTACACTGCGTTTTATACTGGTTTTGTTGACCTGGATGTGTAACCTATCATACTTTTTGTTATTTATTTATTTTAGCATTTCCAACAAAGGAATTGCAGTTCTCGGCTCAAAAACACCCTCGCCTACGGCTCGGGAGTTAATTCCGCCTCGAATGCAATAACAAACTTTCTCCACTTGTATCAAAATGTACTATTCTATTGCTTCAAAACTCTTTTAAGTTACGACCTGAAATTCAAATGCGTTCGAGAATTCTGCCGAATAGCTCTTACTTTCAAAGCACATACTTTTAAAAGTTTTCCGGAAGGGAACAAACAGCTAGAATGATGTTTCCAGCATAGTTGAACGTCACACGTTGAATACTTTGCGATTTGTTCGCTTTTATTACGCTGCGAAGGAATTTAATTACATTGCGTAGGTAGTCAATTTTCAGCAGAGAGAACAAGCTTCTACATCGTGTACAGACGCCAGCATATCGAGCTAACCGAAACTGACAAATTTTCCCAATAAACCTTGAACCTAATGCTTTAGGGATAAAGTTGAAAATCTATTAAAGACATTTGACGGACTGTAGTTGCTTGATGGCGTCTGTACGTATATACAATAGGTAGTGTTACAATGTTGATATTATGATGAAGCAGTACGTTTTGAAAACACCCTTTGGCAGGTGTGGGGCACTGGGTGGTTCCCCATCCTCCATTGACAAGGGAAGACACTCGACCAGACGGGTATTGTATCGGGTTAAATACTGCCCGACGGTTATTTTCAGGCTGTTGTATACAAGGTGTAAACGGACCCTTCACGAAGACGTCAACCAGGCATTCTGTACATGAAACTAAGTTACCCTACGCAAACCTTATTGGCTTTTTTTTTGGTGTGAAAAATCACGTTTGACAGTAAAACTCAATGTAACGCACTTAAAACATTGTACTGAAAGTTGCATTGAATAGTAAACGGGCCATGGAGGTATTAAAAGTAAAGTTATAACCTAGAAAACTTATTTAAAAAAAAAGTTCTGAAAAAATTAACCTTTAAACTCCAATATCTACGTAACTACATAGAAGGTTCCCAGTTATGGTCCAGAACAAAAAGAAATGATCACAATGACTGGGAAAACTAAAGCCTTTCGGCTTCGTTAAGGGTCTATTTAGATCCATTATGTCCTAATCTAGCGGACGTGACTTGAAAGCGGCCTATGTCCAGCAGTGGAGTGTGATAGTCTGAGTTGATGTTGATGATCACTTGTGACTTGTACTGGATCTAAGCTTTTTGCTTAGACCCAGTGCAAAAAGATCAGGTCTTCTTGACCTGATATTTTTTTAGACTATCGGTCAAGGGAATATCATCATCTCCCTACCCTTTTCCCAACTATGTTGGAGTCGGCTTCCAGTCTAACTGGATGCTGCTGAATGACATGGGGCGACTGCCTATCTGACCTCCGCAACCCAGTACTGCGATTATACGATTGGTCAAGGGTATATATTAGATGCAAAATAAAAAACATGATATAAATTAAACATAAATTTATTGAAAAAAAAAAAAACATACCAACACACAATTTTGTTTCACAAAATGATAAAATACAGATACTCCATGGCACAAAAACATAATTATCATAATTTTATATGAAACTTATAACAATGTTAGGTTTGGTTTCTTTAACATATATTTTTATTGGTTCCCATTGTCTAAGGAGAGCTTTTTCTATAGAAAATTAAATTATATCGTAGCATAAAAGTGTTATAGTATAGTAGGAGAGATAGCTATCTTATGTGGTAATAAAATAAATTCAAAGGAGTTTTAAACATCCAAGACTTTGAATTTTGCGAAAAGTGTCAGAGGACTATAAAATAAATTGTTTTGAATTTCATTCACATCTGTACTTACTAATTTAATTTAATCCACTAAATAGTTTCTTAAAAATATTTTAAAATTATAAAACTAATCTAAATTAAAATGTAACGGGGTGAACAATAAGGTCGGTTAATTTTCCAAAATGGCGAATGATAATATTCTTTGGAATAGAATAGATACATAGAAAACATACTTTTTATTGTAAGTATATCAGAACAAATTACATATTTATTTGCATTAATAAGTACTTAAACAAAAGAAAAAATAAGTCATCATAAAAAAGGTTCCGTTGTTTCATCTTGAGACACGGAACCTCAAAAACCATAAAAAACCAGCATAACCTGATGCCCGAAGACATCAACTATGTCCTTAAACTAATCTACTTCGGTAGTAATAGTGGTAAGTATGCCCGCCTGCATGTCATGCAGGAGATCAGGGGTTCAATTCCCGCAGAGGAGAATCTATGAGTGGCTGGTGGCTGATCTGCAAGATCAAGCTACGCTTGCCAAGTTTGGTCTATGGATGGGTGACCGTTTTGTTGACTTTGAGACCAACTCCGTGCTTCAAGGGGCACGTAAAGCTGTCGGTCCTATGTTTGATTTGACAGTTGTGCACTATATTTCTTGCGTCGTTTAATTTATCTCTGTTGAGATTTGCCTAGATTTTAACAAGATGTTATTCATGATAAGTGCTGTACCTAAACATCCAAGAGATTAGATAGATATATAATAAGACCAGAGCTTATTATACTATTAAAGAAAACTTAGTGAAAAGAAAATATGTAAAAAAGAAAATTTAAAAAACAATCAGGGGAGTATATTCTATGTCCTAACTTACTACTAACATACTATGGTGAACATGAAAAATGTAGTTAGTTTAAAGCAAGCTGTCTTTACCGATTTTATCATTTTAATATAATTTTGTAATTATCTCTAAATTCTGCTTTTCGTTAAAAAAGTAAGTAAGTAAGTCTACTCATAATCATGAAATTGGAGGCATCCTAGACTTATATCTAATTGCAAGTTTAATATGCTTAAATCTAATTAAACACCACGATACGCTTACTTGAACTAAAACTAACTACTTGACTTAAACCTATAATGAAGATACGACATCCGACACGAGTGAGAATATCATCACGTGAATTAACAGGCAAAAAAAAAAACTTAAGCAGAACTAACAAAAAATTTTATACAATCATATAAATCTTTGTAAAATGTGCAAAACATGTTTTGTTCCCCTGAAAGGCTGAGCGGAGGTTGTAGAGATATAACATGCTTCAGGGAAACATAAGATTAAATTTAGGCAGCTCTGCTGATGCTTCCTCAGACTGTGGTGCTAGGGCAAGATGAGCACACCAAATTCTTTTATATGAGCTAGTGTGTGTAACATTTGAACTGAAAGAATTTTCTTCAGTAGCAGAGTACAATGAGGGGAAGTGGTTGTGCCTGGTTGTGCTCTGACGATGCCTGCTTCACTTCGATCTCTGGCGGCTTCCGCATTGTAACCTCCTACCTCGGCCTCGGACTGTGGTGCTGGGGGTGGAGGAGCAAGTACACCAGATTCTTAAGATGAGCTAGTGAATGAGGCGGTAAATATTCCGTCCTGTAGAAATGTTCGTTTTCGAACACTGGCGCGAACGAATTTACAATTAGGAAAAAAACATTCTGTATTCTGGAAATTCCTGCGAAAAGTATAAACCCCCGGCAAATGAGACAAAATTATTTGATGAGCAAATATACACGCTCCTTTTTTGCAAGTTCCGCGAGCAACATCTCTGCACATAGTTACTCTAGGATTTTAGATTGGAAGCCACCCCAACATAGTTGGGAAAGGCTGTGTAAGATGCTGAAGAATGTTGGTTTCTTAGAGAGAACTTGGCTCCTTTTTGGAAACGAGTTAAATAATATTATGCTTTCAATTCTTCGCAGATTGGAAGTTCGGTGATCTCGGACTATCTGCTATCAGCAGTCATAAATTGCATCGCCAAGGCAACAAGACATCCGGGGCTGCGGGACTGTTCGAAAGAGATACCGTGGTCCCGGAACACAAAGGGCGATGAAGGAACATGGATGGGTTTTAGTCAGTAAAAGTCCGACACTCCCTCCTGCTCCGCCCAGAGCGGGAGGAGTCATTTGATGATTACCCATCCGAACAAAAAAAATAAAGGATGTTCCTCAAACTGGTCGTTGTAGTTACTGTAGCGGCAGCCGTTAATTCTTCTATCTGGTTGAACTCAGTTAAACTTCCAGAGGAACCACATTTATTTTTATTTGGCGGGTTAGGTGCCCTGTCCAACTACGAAACATTTGAACTCTCTTCAATTGACATAGCTTCAGTAGCAGAGAAAAAATGTTGACTTTACATTCCTTTATCAATATCGTGCCGCTCTGGATTCTGAGAGGAAGTGCTTGTGGCTTGTTCTATAGGGTGACTGGTAATTACATTACATTTTGACCAGACGATTACATTACATTTTGACCAGACGAAGTCAAAACGTACTGAACAGTGGATTTTTTTTTCGCGTTTTCTGGTTTGGTCCCATAGTAACAGTTGTTTGTTATCATGAGTACAATCACGTGTTTAAGTTTCGTACACTTATTACCAGTCACCCTATATACATAGTGTTGCTTTAATAGAATAGTAAATACCTAGATATATCATTCACAGTCAAAATATTGCAAAAATTTAGGGTGTTGTTCACTTTTCATTTTAATACATAGTTTTCTTATTATTTAAAAAAATTGTAAATAAAATGTTTTATACTATTTTGATTGATTTGATTTGAATTTACTAAGTCAAATTTTAGTATGGACGCTTCTTCAAAATCTTTATAGTTCAACACACTGCTTGCTGCCCGCATGAAAACAAACAAAAGATTTTTTTTTTTCAATTAGCCCTTTTTATATAATTGGTTATATAAAAGCTGGTGTTTCATTCAAAACAATTGTCGTTATAATGTATGTAGTGCACATTTTAAAAAAACATTATTAATATGTATCTTAGTAATTATTCTTATTCCTATCTTATTCTACCTTTATTATAATTGCTTTACACGCATAAAAATAAAACACGTTGAGTGTTTCTAATATAATAATCGACTATAAGTGTGACCGAACTCAGTTATCCCGAAGATTTTACTGAGCAACTTAATATTACTTATGTACTTACTTATGTACTTATGTACTTTTTTTTCCTACTTTACTTACTTAAACTATGAACCAACTGCTATCGCTAAATTGTTATCTTAAATTAATTATTCATCTACATATTGAAGTGATCGTGTGTTCCTGTTGACGCATATTTACATCTTAAAATACCTTAAGTACTAGTGAATTCAATTAACCCTACCATGAACAAGAATAAAAAGAGTTTTTTTTTATGATTTATGAGTCATGAGATGACGATTAATAGAGAAGTATGGAAGAAGAAGACATGCTGCGCCGACCCCAAATAAATTGGGATGAAGGCAGGAGATTGATGCAATGATTGTGGATAAAAATAGACTAAATATTTTATATGAAACAATGTATTTTTAAATAAGTTTTCTTTAGTTGATGGTGAATAATTATAATTTTAGTGTAATTTGAGATAACCAAACAATTCGTTATGTAAATTTCTTGAGGTATATTCGTTATTTAATTAGTTTGAATCTCTGTTTTATTTCGCTTCTATTAAATAATGTAAGTATGTAAAATAACATTTCAAGAAATAATACTGATATGTACTTGTTATTTTTGTTTTAGAAGATAACTTTGCAAGAAACTTGCAAGAAATTTTTCTTTATGATTTTGGTTAAACTAATAGAATCATGATTTTTTTTTAAGTTTTTTTTTTTTATGAGTAATTCTACTGAATTCAAGAGTACCCTCTATAACCTATTTACCTAAAATTAATTTCCTATTTGGCATACATGCGATCATGCCGCGAATAATAAATCAATCATACAGTTACTCCTAACTCAAGTTCAGATCAATCTTATCACCTAAACTTATAAATATTAGTGCAGTAGCCCTTTTTTAATCTAATTTAGTAATGTCATACCGCTTATTACGAAATATCATAATAACAAATACAAAGAGGTATCAATAATTCCGCCAAGTAGGCAATTATTGTTTTAGAAATCTTAATTTATTTAAACATTTGAGTTTTATTCAAAATAACTGTATTTACGAACACAGTTTCAGTAACATCTAGTAAAGATGTTACAGAAACTGTGTAAGAAAACATCAAATGATCAATAAAAAATAAATCTGTTCGTGTAAAGTGATTATATTATTATTTTATTTGTATTTTGTTTTTAGAAAAGTTAAATGACGATGAAATTATAATGAAACCTTCAAAGGTTGCCACGTTTTCCATTACAAATATAAATAATTTATTTTGTAAATTGATACGTCCTCTTACTCATTATTATATTTTATTCATGGTTTCGTTATTTAATTTCTGTACTTTATTCAGCTTATTATGTTAAAAAGATAAATTAATGAAAGAATATTTTTGAATAAATGAAAAACTGATTCAGCGGAAAAAACAGATACAAACTAGATATTATTAAGAATATATTTCGAGTCTACGTAGCACAAAAAAACGAAGCGGGCGGACATGGACGAACCACGAAACGAAATTAGCCGAAGAGTCTTTAAAAACCCCTTTTTATCTCGACCGAACGTTTCCTGCCTAGGTATTCAAATGCCTGTTTTCCGAGTAAAACTATGCTGACATATATCACACCTGTACCTAAGGTTTTTCACTAGTGTGCTTTCAAAAATGCCTATTCAAATAACTTTTTCGAGTAAAACTATGTTGACATATATCACACCAGTAAGGTTCTTCACCATTTTGCATTTGAAAATGCCTGTTCAAAATACTTGTTATTTGGTTTTCGGCTGCATCAGGCTAGACTGGAAGCCGACCCAACAGTCGGGAAAAGGCTTTAGCGTAACCGCGGGGATAAAGTAATCCCGTAGATGTCAATATATCTATTTGCTTTCGCTGAGGGCATTTTTGCTTGTTCCTCAGATTTTGAACCAAAATGACAAAAGACTTACTTTTTAAACGACAGGATCATTGAGTACGTTATTCAAGAATAAGAGAACTTTTGGGAGTTGCGGTCTTCGTAATTTAAGCTCAGGGAGAAACTTTAGCGAAAGCTGTAGTTTATTCTACAATAAGGCCAGCATTGCCTTTTGTCCAAGCGCAACTCTCAAACAAGTTTATTAGTCTTAAAAATATACTCGTGTTTAAAAGATGTTTATGTAAATCTCGAGTAAGGTTCTTGGCAATAATTGATTCAAAATCAGATAGAGATTGGCAATGATTTTATCTCTTCAAAAACTACTCTGACATACAACACTCCTGTCAGGTTTTTCACCAGTGTGCATACGAAAATGCCTGTTCAAATTACTTTTTCGAGTAAAAATACGCTGACATACATTACATTAGTAAGGTTTTTCACCAGTGTGTGTAACGAATGTGCCCGTTTAAATAACTTTTCGAGTAAAAGTGTGTATTCGAACATGTGTTAAATAATTTTTCTGCAAGGTTTTACACAAGTGTGTATTCGAAAATGCCTGTTTAAATGCTTTTTAATTCGGTAGCATCTGGCTACACTGGAAGCCAACCACAACATAGTTAGGAAAAGGCTTTAGTGTAACTACACGGATTAATAATTTGTGTTACTATAATTATCAATTTGCTAACACTTAGGGCATGTTTGCATGTTCCTTAGATTTTGAACCAAAAATACAAAAGATTAACCTTTTCAATCGTCAGTATCATTGAGTACGTTATTCAAGAATAAGAGAACTTTTGGGAGTTGCGGTCTTCGTAATTTAAGCCCAGAGAGAAAATTTAGCGAAACCTGTAACTTATTCTACAATAAGGCCAGCAATGCCTTTTGTCCAAGCGCAACGCTCAAACCAGTTTCTTAGTCTTAAAAAATATACTCATGTTTAAAAGATGTTTATGTAAATCTTGACTATGGTTCTTGGCAATAATTGATTCAAAATCAGAGAGATTAGCAATGATTTTATCTCTTCAAAAACTACTCTGACATACAACACTCCTGTAAAGTTTTTCACCAGTGTGCATACGAAAATGCCTGTGAGTTTTTCGAATAAAACTTTGCTGACATACATTACATTTTTAAGGCTTTTCTCCAGTGTGTTTACGAATGTGCCTATTTAAGTCACTTTTCGAGTAAAAGTATATATTTCACCAGTGTGTTTTCGAACATGTCATGTTAAATAACTTTTTCGAGTAAAACTACGCCGACATACATTAAACTTATAAGGTTCTTCACCAGTGTGCATTTGAAAAATCCCTGTCCAAATGACTGTTATTCGGTTTTCATCTGCATTCGATTAGAAAGAAGAGGGAAGCCAACCCCAACCAAGTCGGGAAAAGGCTTTAGCGTAACTGCGCGGATTAAATAATTTAACTTACTATATTTATATGCTTTCGCTGATTTTTGCTTGTTCCTCAGATTTTGAACCAAAAATACAAAAGATAAACCTTTTCAATCGTCAGGACCATTGAGTACGTTATTCAAGAATAAGAGAACTTTTGAGAGTTGCGGTCATCGTCATTTTAAGTATAAATAGAAAATATAACGAAAGCTGTAGTTTATTCTACAATAAGGCCAGCAATGCCTTTTGTCCAAGCGCAACTCTCAAACAAGTTTTTCAGTAATGAAAAATATACTCTTGTTTATAAGATGTTTATAAAATTTCTCGAAAAAGGTTCTTGGCAATAATTGATTCAAAATCAGAAAGAGATTAGAAATTACTTCAGCTCTTCAAAAACTTCACTGACATTTTCACGCGATTTTCACCAGTTTGTGTACGAATATGATTTGTTAAAGTATCTTATCACATCTTGAGACTAAAACTACTCTGACATATATCACACCTGTAAGGATTTTCACGAGTGTGTATACGAATATGCCCGTTTAAATGACTTTTCGAGTAAAAGAATGTATTTCTCCAGTGTGTATTCGAACATGTCGTGTCAAATTACGTTTCCGAGTAAAACTAAGCTGACATACATATATCACACTTGCAAGGTTCAAGGTTCAAGGCACACCACTGTATTCAAAAACGCCTGTTCAAATGTCTTTATTCGGTATTTAGTTGCATCCGGTAAGACTGGAAGCCGACCCCAACAAAGTTGGGATAAGGCTTTAGCGTAACCGCGCGGTTAAACTAATTCAGTAGATGTTACTACAACTATTTGCTTTCGCTGATGGTATTGCTGTGACTTGAACTAAGCTTTTTAAAGTGGTGTTTTTTCAGTGTTTAATTCCGTTTCGGTTTAACTTTTAATCTAGGCACATGAAAATATTTATCATTAACATAAAAATCTTAAAATAATTCATTTATAATAAAATGAAATAGGTACGTAGTTATTCCGTATCCGGAATTCCGCTTCGTTTAGTTGTAGCATATTGGCAGTTAAACTTATTTTTAATCTAAACTAGAACTTACTTCGCGCAACCCTTAATTATCACTGGGAATAGACTAATAATGGCTTATGTTTCTTAAAAGTAACCTTAATACCTACTATTATCTATTTTATTCCAACGCCACAAGACGGTTTCACCCGATTTTTTACATAAATTTTACTTACAGTACGCGTCACCCAGATCGAAGATTTACACAGCTAAACTACTGTATGAAGAGACTTAAACGGTAGAGTAGAACGCCTAGTTATAATAGTACAAAATTCACGTATGCAAAGAAATTTTAAGTGAGTTATGAAGAAAAGGCGATATCGCGAACATGACTATGTAATGAAGGGTATGATTTTGTGAAGAACATGATGTGTACGCGACACGGTTCTGTGTATTAAGAGAGCAGGCGGTATTCTTGTATACAAGCTAGCTTCCAAAAAAAATATTTCTTGGAAGTTGAAATAAATAGAAAAAACTTCCAAGAAAATTATTTCTTGGAAGTTGGAAGTTGGAGAAAATGATCCCGGCTCATGAAAACACTTTAAAACCTGTAGAAAATGAGAAAATCCTTTCTGCAGTTAAGTTCACAAAGAGAAAGATTCGTGTCGCATACTGTTACGAAGAAATGTGTGAAATGTGTGAAAATGTGTTGTGAAAAACATATATGACATGTTATCGATAACGTGTCATGTTTTTCACAACACATTACTACGAAAGACAAAAGTGCAAAGTGCAAAGTGCAGTGTTAAAGTTTTTTTTTTTTCTTATTTTGTGATTATGAAGAACATGAGTTTTGAAAAGTGTTATTGTCTTAAAAATTCAACTCCAGAGACAAGTTAAATCATTTAACATATTTTGTTTTATAGATTTTTTTGATAACTCAGTCAGCCAAACGAAATTTTGATTGACATATTTTCAAAATAAAAATACATAATGGTTATGTAACTTAAAACAGCTTTTTCATATAATTCTATCCTTTTATTAGGCTTAGGTTTGTCCAAATTTGAAGTTGATGGCATCAAATGATCTTCTTGAATTTTCAACGGATTAAAGCTTGAGAAGCCATGCAAATATCTCAGAATCGCCAGTTCATGATTCTCCGTAAGCCGTGGGAACTTATTAACCTTTTCATCAGAAAAATGTATATTATTAACAATAAAAGGTCTATCTATTCATACACGAAATCTCTTAAGGGGTCATCGTACTCATCATTATGAACAACTTTTACTATGGGAGCAAACCCTGAATCGTGTGTCCGCATGAAGTTAATGGCTACAAATGATCTTCCTGAATTTTCAATATTTTTGCCCAGTCTAAGGCGCGCGCTGTTTCTTTCAGATTTCGGTTTTGGATCATTCTGCTTCTTTGAATTAGAATGCTGCAGCGCGATAACAGTTAAATACTCAACGGTAGCTTTAGTTTCCTCTAAATTCTTAGTAACTACGTACTCATGTCTTTTTTTTTTAATGATTGAATGGATGATAACAATGATTATGATTTATTATATTTTGGAGATGATTTTTCGACGTGATTATTTATTACTTTTTTAAGTTTAATCAAGTTATGATGATGAAGAGGAAGTGTGTGTGTGTGATGTGTGGAGAAGATGTGTTGAAGAAGAAGTAATTGTTGCATTCAACTAAAATAATTTTTCATTCGCACGCACACAGAGAAGCAAAGACGAAAGATAAAAAATAGCGTACCTATGCTAAAAAGATTATTATATTTATTAATTAATCGTATTATTAATCCTCCTACGTAAAGTGAATTTCTAAAGTACTTTATTTGGAATTGAGTCTACCATCTTTATTTCATATGTACACTTATTTTAATAATTATAAATAAATATTATCAAATCATACGTTAATAATAAAATTAAAAAGAAAATTGCTTAACAGTAAGCTTAGAATTAAACTAACATTTATTTTATCTTGTAGTTTTACGGCATGGCTAGATTCCACGTTTAATATACAACCTTATTAGGATACTCATGACATGTAGGTAAAGCAGCCCTATATAACAAAAGCCTTTTCAATACACTTCCTCGAAAACTGGTTCATAACGCACTATGATTAGGTTCAACATGCAATGTATTTCACAACATCATCAACATCATTTTCCAACACGTGTGCGGGCATGAAAATTGCCACAGATAACTATACCTATACTTAGTTCAAATTGGTTCAATGCATTAAGTCGGAGGTGAATGTTTTATTTTTTTTAATTTTGGCAAAGCACTAATGCGTCTTTACCGCCTAAATATTTTTTAAATATTCAAATTGTGTTTATAAATAGAATATCATAGATAAACATGATTATTTAAAACTAATATTTAATTTTATAAACAAATTAACATTTATTTGCGTTCTAAATTCAAAAATATAAAAAATCTATTTTTTATATTAGGCTGTTTAGCGGCTTCATACCTTTGCTTCTTCTTCAACCTGGCGAAAGCAAAGCGCGGAAAAAAAGAAAATTAAAATCATAGTTTCTTATTAATTTATGACAAAAATATTTTTCGTTATTTTATTTTATTTCTTCAGAAGTGTATTGAAAAACGTCGTTTGATACACGTGGACATTCACACAACAAACTTTCTCCACTTGTATCAAAATGTACTATTACATATTTCTGTAAATTCTGAAAGAACACAGTTGTTATTCCCGGTACCATTGGCTGTATTTTCTTTTCTTATTAAGTTTTTTTTAATAAGTTAAATGTCCGCCATGATTTTTGATTGTATGATAGAAAAAGTCCTTAAAAATCCTTTCCTTTATTTTCGAACTTTGCAAAGCAAAAACAATTGAATAAATTAGAGTGGTTGGTCGTACAGGTTTACGCAAATAATGAATCATAAATAAAAGGTATTGGACAAGAAATCAGAAATCCTTTACTTTAATCTGGCCTACAGCTAGGTAGTTGTTCCGGGTCTGTCTGTTTGTGTATATGAGTTTTGTAAACGCACCCACGATACGGGAGAAATTCCTAGTGCACGGTTTTTTTTAGCAGAGAAAAAATATATATTATGCGGTCTTTTCAAGGTGCGGAAACCTTAGAGTGCAAGTCAGGCTCGATGTTTGTCAGATTCAGACTGCTTTACCATGAAACCTTAAATATTAACACAATCTCACTCATACTTTCTAGTCTTACCTTTGATTCATTATCACCCATAAATTCTTACTTAATCGATTAGAAACGAATGTATCTATTAGACTTAGGTAAACTATTTACTCACTTTGGATATAATATAAAACTATTTCTCAGAATGTTAATTTCAGTCCTGGTGCGGTTTTTCTAAAGGCATATAAATGGAAATATTAATATCTTATATACTATTTATATAGTTGAATGAGCAATGAGGGTTTATTGATTATTAATTGAGCTACAGTGAATGACAGAAGAATTGGCTATATCTAACTTTATTGTATACTATTTAATAATAACATAACATCACGCCTTAAAAACCCCGAAGGGTTAGACAGAGGTGTACCTAACAAATGCATCCTCATTTCGCCAGTTATGTTTAAGTCCCATGTAATAGGGGGCGAGCCTATTGCCATCAACCGGGACTCCGTGGCTGCTACTGAGAAATTCCGAATTTCTGTTCTCTTTTTTGTTGTATCATCATCGTTATCATCAGCCTATTAATGTTCCCACTGCTGGGACACAGGCCTCCTCTCTATGAGAGGGAATGGGCTATAATCCACCACGCGGGCCCAGTGCGGATTGGTAGATGTCACATGTCTTCGAATGTTTTGGTTCTAGGACATGCCGGTTTCTTCACGATGTTTTCCTTCACCGTTTTGAAAGCAGCGGTAATGAAATAAATTACACAAAGTAATGCGCCTGCCTGGGTTCGAACCCACGAATTACTGTTCGTAAGTCGGAGCCGCCACCACTGGGCCACCGCTGCTTTTGTTGTATACTATATTTTAATTAAATAACAAATTAATAGTAAATTAAAGATGGATAGACAACAGCTGCGCTTTGGTTTTTAAACTTCCAATAATTAAAATGTTTTACCTAAGATCTGTTATCGTTGCTCCCAATAACAGCAAATGCCGTGACAAGATTATCAGCCAGTTATGAATGTCCGTGAGTAGTGATAGCCTAGTGGTGTGGCCGTCGGACTGCCAAGTCAAAGGTCTCGAGTTCGAACACAAAACCTCTGATTTCACGGATTCATGTGCGTATTGTCTAATAGGGAATATGTACGTAATTTTTTCTGCACTTAAATCAATAAAAAACAGTACTATCAACCCAAGAAAAGTATTAAAAGTTAAGTTCAACTACTGCTTGTCGCTTAAAAATAATATTAAACTACTGCAATTTTCTATGACAGTTCAAACGTATCTGTCGCGACCATGATGTGACGTCATTTACCACAATCTGCCTTGTTTTCATCAAATTTTGTACCCTTAATAGAATAATTTTACTAATTATGTGCTCTAGTCAAGTAAAAATTACAATAACAATATTATAATAAAATCTTTGTAAAACTTTAAGCACTTTTCAAATAAAAATTTTTTTTTGACACAGACTTTGACGTCACTACCGGCGTTATCGAGGTCGGAGCGTTTTGAGAGTGCGTTCCGTTTCACCAAAAACATACTATATAAAACAGTTAATTGTAAAATAAGTGATGTATTAGCAACTTAAACAAGTGTACCACAATGTTTTTAAGCGCCAATACAAGGCATTTTTAACAAATAAAAAGAGTTTTGTATTTCATGCATATTCCTTATTATCACTTCCTTCAGAGAAGGAACACATCGTAAGGAAACCAGCAAGCCTGAGAGATATTTTCGACGGTACGTGAAGCCAAGTCCCATGGGCGGCATAAAAACTCTGACACCAGCAGGCCTAGCCAAGTTACAAACGATTCATATCGATTCTCTTTCTACAATCGTAAACGTTAAGTCACGAGGTCAAAACAAACAAATATAAACTTTCATAGTTTAAGATGATAGAATGAAATGTATTCGTCTCTACAATCGTGATCCCTAAATCCCATATAATCGTAGCCAACTTACAGTTTTGAATAAACTTTAAAGTTTCCATTCGTTTGTTTTGACCACGTGACTTATCGTTGATAGATGTCATTACCATACATTTGGTTAGTTTTCTATTAGCGTTAACGATTGTAGATTGTCAACTTGGCTAAGCCTACAGGATAGGCACTAACCTCACGATAAAGAAAGGTTGTTTTGTGAAGGTCAGATAGGTAGTCGCTTCATTTGGGATAGCTATTGGTATTGCACTGCATCCGATTAAACTGAAAGCCAACGCCAACGTAGATGGGAAAGTGCTAGGCAGATTGTAAATAAATAAATAAACGCTGGACATTAACACACAGCGCCATCTAATGCCACACTAAGCAACGAGGCTTGTGTCGTGGACACCAGATAGTTGATATACTACATAAATACTTTTTTGTTTGTAAATACATACTTAGTATACATATAAACATCCATGACTCGGAAACAAATGTCCATGCTCATCACACAAACATTTGCTCCAACCAATATACAATTGTGATAGCGTGTTTTCATTTGTAAGATGTTTAATGTTATTAAGTTTACAAAAAACCGGCCGCGGCAAGAGCGAAACGGACTCACGCTAGAAGGGTTCCCTACCATTGAAGTAGGGTCGCCTCCTTTAATTTTAATCAATTTTTATTTTCGTTTTTTGTTGTTATAGCGGTAACAGAAATACACATTCTGTGAACAGACAGACGGACTGACAGACAGACGGACAGACGAAGGCCCTGTTGGTTGGTAGGGTGATTGGTCTTCGGGTACGGAACTTACGGTATGGAAGATCTGTCCACGAAGTAGACACAATAGTTAAACAATGGCGTCTCGACCAAATCGGTAATTCGACAGATCATGATTTATTAAGTGGAAATGCTGAAGTTTGTTTGTTACTCTTTCACGCAAAAACTACAGAACGGATTTGGATGAAATTTAGCACACAGATAGTTTATACCCCGGATTGACACATAGGATACTTTTTACCTATCAAACTCCAGGCGGGCGAAGCCGCGATTATAAGCTTGTATATTACAAAATGTGAGATTTTGTATATGAATATGTTTAGGCATTTAAATGTTAGTTCCTCATTACTCAAAGCAGTGATAGCCTAGTGGTGTGACCGTCGGACTGCCAAGTCATAGGTCTCGAGTTCGAACACGCACCTCTGAATTTTCGGATTCATGTGCGTATTGTATAATTATCATTTGCTTCGGTGAAGGAAAACATCGTGAGGAAACCAGCATACCTGAGAGATATTTCTCGACGGCATGTTAAGCCAAGTCAGAGGCCCATGGGCGGCTTAAAAACTCTGACACCAGGTTAGGTACTAACCACACGATAAAGAAAGAATTACTCAATCACGCGTGGGGGAAGCTTATAGATTGCTGCTTGTTTTTTCCATAAAATCTATTAAATAGCCTGATGTTCAATATAACATAATTTGCTTTACTTTATTTTCTTATGGTCATTACTATACATATGTATCTTCTGTCTTTCATGTAGCTCAAATTAAACAATCGTTTAATAATAGTGATTTTTTTTTAAATCCAAATTTTGATGCGCGCAATGAAAGCTAAATTTAATTATTCTACTTCAACGGTCCCTATATCCGAAATATTATACTAGTTTTATTTTTTTATTATAATTTAATTAATCTGCTTCAAGGGTCCATATATCCGAAATATTATACTAGTTTTAATTAGTTTTTTATTACAATTTAATAAATCTACTTCAACGGTCCATAAATCCGAAATATAATACTAGTTTTAATTAGTTATTTCACCACGAACACACCGTTTTTTATTTAATATAATATAATTACTTTAAAATAACCTATTTTCGATTGTTAGCCCAGTTGTATCGGTTGTTTTTTTTTCAAAGTACATGCTTAAACTAATTTAAACTTAGTGACGATAACTAAGACATGCTTATTTTTCACACACAAATAATCGCGAATTATTTGTGTTTGAAAAATGTTATCAAATTACGGTTCTACGCTTTTGACGAGATCTACCTTATCACATCGTTGAGATAACATAATCTAGAATACTACCTTAGAAAGTATATACATTCTTATTATAAAACTTGGCGCTATTGTGTCCCATACACGAAAAGCTGTATTCACAAAAATATTGTTTTGAATCGATCATATTTTATCTTTTAAGGATAAGCGTAATTTCTCAGAAGTTCTTTTGTTTTGATCTTTACAATGTTCAAAAAATCAGACGAATTGATAACCTCCTCTTTTTGGAAGTCGGTCAAAAATTGAAGTAACTGTTGGCAACTCCAAAATAACTACTTTTTACTGAATGCATATGAAACAATATATGGCACTTATAAAAAAAAAACTAAGTTTATCTTGTACATCACAGACATCGGTGAAGGAAAACATCGTGAGGAAACCTGGACTTATAATTAATATAAGTCTGAAATCGCCAACCCGTCTTGAGCAAGCGTGGTGATCAATGCTCGTGCCTTCTCTGTACGAGAAGAGGCCTTTGCCCAGCAGTGGGACAGTAATAGGCTGATATTATTATTATATTACCTATATGACAAAAAAAAAACTTTATTTATTTTATTTTTGTGTGTCTGTTTATTCTGGCTAATCTCCGAAACGGCAGGACTTTTACTGGCAGATAGCTGATGATAAACGTAGTAACTTAAGCCTTACTTTTGTGTTAGAAAAAACATTAGGGTTCCAAGCAAAGAAATGAAACCCATGAAATTGTTAACAAAATCAGATTCAAATTATCACGCGGACGAAGGTACAAGCCAACAGTTAGTTAGTTTGTTAATAAATTGAGACTGTGGTTTGATACTGTGTGTAAAACCTTCGGGATTAACCTTACCATAGGAAGCCGTTGTGTCGCTGCCGTGTGTCGTTGCGGTACAGCTTTGCTGTCATGATTTGCAGTTGCGATCAATTGTATCTTGAAGACTTAATAATATAAACACACAAATGCAGGTGGAAGGTCTTATTTTTAACCTCAACTGAAGGCTGCCTGATATACTGTATTGTTAAAAAAAAAACTTTTTTATACTGCAGCAAGGAGTAACCTTTCGAAATTTACAAGACAAATTATAACCGATTTTATAATTTTTCTTGGAAATTTCGATAAGTAATTCCTTACCGAAGTATAAAAAGTTTTTTTAAAATACCTATTAAAATTAAATATTATAGGTATAAGTATTTCAAAGACAAAAAAATGGAAATAAAAAAACACAATATTCTATTTGACGTAAGTAAGTTAATTATCATAATACATAAGTTTAATAAAAATAATAAAAAAAGTAATTTAAAACGAAATATTTTTTAAATATTTAACATTTGATGATGACCATTAATCATCTGAATACATAAAATATGTGACAATAATATTTTTAATGCTGATGAAATGATTTTTTGATGTTTTTTTTTGTGTATGATTACTTTTTTTTGGTTAATAAGATTTTATAATACATCGGAAGTTTTAAACTTAAAATATGATTTATGAACACGGTTATCACCGGTGGTAATATTTTGACTTTTTATTAGTAGTTAAACTTAAAAAAAATAAACCCGTGTAAAAAAGTGCTTTACAGATAATGGTCTAATTTAAATAAATGGTTTGATTATGACATCTTTTTGCCTGCTTTCTTTTTTCAATGTATAACGTTTTCCAGTTGAAATTGTAATTTGTGCCATTAATTTTTTTAAACAGGTAATTTTTTTTAGTTTTCATGAATGTCTCGTTTCTTTCAAGTTAATTATGGGCTGTGTTTATAGTTTCGTGTATGGGACTACATGAATTATAATTAAATAACCTAGTTGAGGTGGATTTCCTTTTGGTTGTATGAAGTATTTTCATTTTTATTTAGCAAATCACACTTGAAAAATGTGAATTACTCAACGATGTTAAGTAGCACAGAAATATCGAGAAAATTAAAGTTACTTACGAAAAAAAAATTAAAGAGAAAAAAACAGCAGTTTCCTTAACTATGCCATCGACCCTAATACTGCCATTATCTCTAAAAATAATATTTACGAACCTGACATTTAAAAAAAACCCTAAAAAACCTGTTGCGTTTACAATAGTTGTTGCAATTTTTAAAACTAATGTCTAAAGTAAAACTTATTTTATAAAAAAAAGTAATAAAAGACAAACATTTTGTACTTGAACCAATAAACTTATATTAAAACGAACGCAGATCACGAAGGGTAAAATATTTTTAAATATGGAAACTAAAATGAATAAACCAGAGGCGGATTGCCGACATATTAAAGTTGACAACTAAACTATTTTTACCCATCAGGAATGAGTTGCTTACTACGAAAAACAATATTGTTTGTATTGAAAAATAAATATTCCAAACGAACTGTTTTGGTGATCAAATTGGATGAATATTATTTTGCTAAAACACATATTTGTTAATTTAGTTTTTTTTTTTAAATTATAGTTTTAAGGTTAGGGTGGAGTGAAAAAAAAATGTTTTTCAACTTTTAAGATTCAGCTAAAGGAATGAAAACATTCACGTTGCTATAGTCAACATACTTTACGTTAACTTGGTTTGTCTTATCGCTAAACTGCAAAATAGACGCACGATGCCAAAGATTGTCTTCAGAAAAGATTGCTAAACACGCCTTATTCTCGAATATGCGGTATATTCGAGAATAAGGCGTGTTTAGCAATCGGTGGCATGATTATAAACAGCAGTGGTATCATCATCAAAAATTATACCTAGTTCTAATGTATTAATATAATTTATTGTTGTGATATTACAACAGAATTCTTCATTTGTATTTGTTGCGTATGAGATGTAATTTCCATCGAGGGTTAATTGATTTTGTTCCATCCATGTGTTCCAGGCTGCCACTTATACGTAAGTAATAGAGATTATTTCCGTACTGAGCCGTTGTCTGCATCTCAAGATTCATCTGAGGACGAATCTTGAGATGTAGACAACTGCTCAGTAGCAGTATCTGCATCATCAACCACAGTGCGTGGACGGAGTCAAATTCAATAATGTCACCTTTTATTTCCTCTTTGGGAGCATATTTCGTTGCTTTGCTGCCATATGTGTACTCGGCCAAGCAAAACTCTACTAAATGATCATTTATCCATAATTTGTCGTATTGTATGTCTTTAGGATATATAACTCCGTTTCCTGGTTCACCAGTTACCTTGACGTAACATTATTTTTCAACAATAGTTTTATGTAAGTAGGCCAATGTTTTTTCAACCCACTGTTTGCCAAGGGAACGTATTCGATTTAAAATACATTTGTGCGCTAGTACTGGTATCTTGTACAGATCCATCAATGGGAATACGATCAAACAGAAATCTTAAAATTTGAAAATAAAATAAAAAATATATATATATATTTTTATATATATATATATATATTTTTCACTCCACCCTAAAACAGGGTTAGTTTTCAATAACCGGCCAAATAATCAGAGATTGTTTAGAATCGATAATGTTTTCGACATTGGTAATAAAAAAAAAAACTTTTTTTAATAAGATTCATTCCTGTCCACCACTAAAAAGCGAACGTGTGGATATTGCAACAGCACAATTCAGTTAAACAACCTAGATAGGTATCAGTTAGCACACACATAAATTTAGCGGTACATGCACGCACACACGTGCATCGATTCCCACTTGGTTTATGATTTAGGACATTTTTAGGACATTTTCAAATGAATTCTATTATTTTATTTTTTTCGACAATAATATTTAAAATGGTTACTTTTGGTTTGATATCTAAATCTTAATTTTAAATTTTGGCTGGTCATTGAAAACTAACCCTGTATACATAGGTAGGTTATTATTTATTAAATGTAATTGTTAGTTATTTTAAATATTAATAAGACTCATTCCTGATAAAAATAAAGATTATAAAGTAAAAGCGTACTAGTGTAAGACTATTCAGCCACGTCAAAATATATTATTAAATAATAGAAAACTAAATCAAATTAAAAACTAATAATTGAACGGTAAAGAGCGTTTTCTTCATCAAATAAACAAACTTATAATTATATTAAAATGGTATTAAATACCTATTTAAAATTAAAAGAATAATCTTAAAAGTTTTGATTTTGATGTTTTTCAGTGAAATTTATGAAGTCGTTTTTATTGTTGGCATTATTTGACTTGGTTATTTTTAACTGCTATTTTTATATTAATATCCTAAATATTCCTAATAATCTAAGCACGTATCAGTATTTTTATATCTAATCATCGGCTCGTGTGGTTTTTATTCTCAATAATTTTAACTAAAGACTAAGAATGAAAAAGATACTTAGAATAAAAATGCAAACTCAATCTAAAAACTATGTAGCAACTATGAATAAATCTGCATTTTATGTACATATTGTTCAGTACACGTAACAATAAAACGCCATATTGAAAATGGCGACTAAAAGAAAAATTCTATGATTTTATCACTCAGTTGACGAG
This sequence comes from Xestia rhomboidea, assembly GCA_963853795.1. Lineage (NCBI taxonomy): Eukaryota > Metazoa > Arthropoda > Insecta > Lepidoptera > Noctuidae > Xestia > Xestia rhomboidea. The sequence goes on along the minus strand of OY970770.1, from coordinate 7,762,938 downwards.
TAGCCGTTTACGACTTTAATGATAATGCTTAAATTAATAAAGAAAAAATATTAAAGAAATTATCAATTATTTAAAAATGTTTAAAATTATTCGATGCTACGTGCTAATTAAATATGTTACATAAGTGTGCGCGTACTCTTACAGAAGGAAGATTTATGAAGGGCAGAATGTAACATGTGAAAGATCATGAAGAGAACATGAAGATGAAATTATAAAATCTGAAATTTTGATGAAAGAATGGAACCATGAAGGATAGTATAGAATAGATGAAAATAAAAATATTACACGAATAAAAAAAACATGTTTCACATAAAAATAAATACAGAAGTACAATATAAATACAAAAATAAAACTAGTTTTCTGCTAAAAGCGCGCGCACTGCGTTACTTTACACATCATTGGAACAAGCCCTTAGAATATGTTTTCATACACACACCGAAACAAAATCGCATCAAAATTTCATTCATACTCTAATCTAGTGGTTCCCAACCTTTTTTTGACCACGGGCCGCTTTGGGTTCGTTTTTATTCGACTACGGTAAAGCCAAAAGGGTTATGATTTTAGCAGTCTATGTAAATATGTGTATTATATATATGTAAATTTTTGTATGTGCCACGGTAGTTTTAATCAGGTTCAAGAAAAAAAACTATGTCAGTCTTAAAACTAACTTCGAAAGTTGGTTAAAAAATTAACGTGCTTTAACAGTTGATACTATTGTAAGTAATTGAAAATACAACTTAAAAAAAAAACGGTTTCTATTAATGTTTTTTTTGCCATAATTTAAAAAGATTAACGTTTTAAACCTTCTGCGGACCGCGAGCGCGAGGTCTTCTGGACCACTGGTGATCTGCGAACCATAGGTTGGGAACCAATGCCTGATCTATTCTTACTTACTATTACAGACCTCGGTGCATACACTCACTTATACTTCTTACTAACTATTTTAGAATACGTTTCGTCCATTCACCTACATAACCTTCACTTGAAAATAGATCTTATTTTCTACAACCTAAGATCTATTACACATTTCTGGCGCAGGTTGTTTTCAATATATTTACAGACTACATGCTTATTGTGGGTATTACGGATTTATGACAGAATCATATAATACACAATACAGTATTTTTTAGTTTTCATAAACTTATATTCTACTATGACTTTACATTTATCACAATTATACGTAAAAATTAAATAATGTAAGTTAGATTCTAATAAATCAAGGGCCAATGCTCGATTTTTATTCGACTTTAACAGTCGAATAAAAAGTAAAAATAACTTTCAAGTTTTTAACAAAACTACCTAAAAAAAGTTTGTATTTTTTTTCTTTTTTTGATTTTATGCGGATAAAACTGAATACTGATGATTGTTGATTAAAAACTCGTTTTTGGAAAGATTGAAGGACAGCGGTAAGACAGCTTGCGTTGTTTTCATTGTTTCCCCTTAAATATACGATAATAATTAAATTATTTAACTAAACACACTTAAAACCTGACACTTAAAGCCTTAAAAACTTAAATAAAATAATTGTTCAACTTCTAACCCTAAAAATACGAAATTAAATTGTACTCGATAATTGAACGAAAGTCACATGATACGATACGAAAAAAAATGAAGAAATTAAAACGAAAACGCGCATCTAACGACGATAAACAATTCCGACATTGCAAAGGATTAATTTACACCCCTTAAAAGGACCTACCCCTATGTTAATATTTAGGATACAGCCATATAAAAATAGTTACTTAAAAATATTTTTCGAAAAATAATGATATTCAAAGTTACACGCACGCCTAAAAAACTTTCATTAACTCTACCCAAAATATAAATCACGATTTTAAAATAAAAACTAACTAAATTGACATTGAATGCCTTATAAATTCGATATCGAACTTCACGCAATGAATCGCGGTTATTTACAAAAAATAAAAATTCTAAAATAAACATAAACTTAATCTTTAAGTTGAAACTTTGGAAATTTTGAAAACGAAAAATGAATAACCTTATAAAATATTTTGGCCAAACAACAATAACGATTCTCTTTCAGAATTTCGAAAAAGTAAAAAGAATACCTAATTTACCAATATCCTTTGATTCACACTATCATTTTGCTCACAATTTAACAATACATATTATTTTTCAGATTTGGATTGGTTTTTTTTAACGTTTTATTCCGGTATTTTCAATGTCAATCAAAGACCGTTTGCCAAAATCTACATAAAACGGGACAATTGAAATGGGCCGAAGATAAGCAGGATAGTAGTACACATGGCGACATATCAAGCTATACAGATCCAGTATAACATGGCCTCGCATTGTTAAGATTTCCTTTACAATGAGAGATGCGCTTATACTAGTTATTCATAGTTTGATTGGTGGTCGTATTTACAGAACAGCTGAGAAAAGTTGAGCTAAAGCGTCTCGACATAGAACCTCGTTTTGGAACAAAGAAGGGTTAACACAGTGTCATACAGGTGGAATTTTGTACTTTTTATAGAAAGAAATGTACGTGATTTCATCGTTTTTTGTACCGTTACACAGAGTAATGAAAGTTGGAAGTGACGCTTTCATAGCTGAACTTTACTCAGCGGATGATGCTCCACATTTTGAATGGTTGGCTTTATTGGTTCAGTGTTTAAAACTGCCAGCATTAAAGGTTGTAAGATGATCCCTGTCTAGTTGAACATTTATGTATTTTATGATTGTTGCAATTGAAAAGTTCCCCATACTTTTTCTGTAGTCAATAACGTCCAGATTTTTTTCGAGTCCAGTATGGTTTTTAATCAATTCTTCAAGTATAAATAGACGCAAATATTTTCAATGGAGTTGTGCCTAAATGTTGTCGACCGAAAAGGCAAGTTTATATAACATTAACCAACAGCAGAACGGAGTCTGGTTCAGCGAAGTTGAGCTGCAGCGTCTAGAAATTGGACCTCGTGTTGAGCGGTACAAAGAAGTGTTGAAACAGTAACGTACGGGTGATTTGTGTACTTATGAGGACGTGATTACAACGCTTTTTGTACCGCTGCACACAGTATTAAAAGTTGGAAGTAACACTTTCATAGCTCAACTTAACTCAGAACAACGTTTCACATCTGTATGGAAAACTGCGCCTTTCATATAACGAGGACTATTTGAACAGTGCTAAGCATAAATTCCCCTTTCTCATTGACTGAATGTTTTACGTTCTGGATTTAGATGTTCTTACAATTTTTTTAGGTGACCAAGTTTTTAACATTTCTCTAACACTAATACGGTTGTTTTTTTTTAAAACAATCGTCTTTCTAATAGTGGTTTGGCGAAAGCAAAAGAGGATGAGCGAATCGAGAGCAAAAAAGGCAGTGTAGCAGGTTGTAGTATCAAAACCAAGAGCAGACCTGAGTTAGTCGAGCAAAGTTGAGTTAAAGAGTCTAATAATTGTACCTTGCATTGAGCGGCACAAAAAAGGGTTGAACCAGTGGCTTATAGGTGGTAAGTATTTGTACTTTTTTTATTCAGATATGTAAACGTGATTGCAACGCTTTTTGTACCGCTTCAAACAGTAATAAAAGTTGGAAGTTACACTATCTTAGCTCGACTTAGCTCAGCAGACAACGCTCCACGACTTTATAGAAAGGTATGCAATTAGTCCCCTAAACGCTCATCCCCTTTTTAAAACATTTCTATTTGCATGTCCTTCAGATCTTGGACGACAAAGAAAAACAGAAGATTTTGTTCCGCATAAAGTAATTTCGTTCGAAGTAGTGATGGATCTTTGTAATTTTGCTTTGATTTTCTGTTCTAAAGAGGTGTTAATTCGTCGACAATTTAAATGTTCCGCAAAAATCAGTAGATATTGTTCCATTGATGTTGTTGGTGATATTCATCCCTGTAGTCTGTTTGTTGGTTCCAAAACCGCACCGTGCGAGAACCCCACAATAGTGTGAATCTTCTTTTCTCCATTCCTTACATATTACTTACAGCTACGGCGTGATTAAAGGAAAACACACAAAGAAGCTATGTTAAAAAGGATTTACTCTCCTCCTGCTTGACGATCCCCATCTCCTCGAGCACGGCTTCCAGACCTTCCGGCATCCTGCCCTGATCTAGCTCCAAGTTCCACTTGTAGTACTGGAATAGAAGAAAAAATGTTTTTTAAGACCTGGTATTTCGGGCCTCTGGACGGTGAGCTATGGGCTAGCTCACCGTCCGTCCGTCTTATGAAGACAGGCCGTGTCGACGGCGCGTTGTGTTCCACACGCGCCTCAAAGAGAGTCAGCAAAAGGAAGGGGTAAGGGCCAAAGACTGCCGGGGCTGCGGGACTGTTCGAAACTGATGACGTGGCCCCGGAACACAAAGGGCGATGAAGGAACATGAATGGGTTTTAGTCAGTTAAAGTCTGACACTCCCTCATTTGAAGATTTCCGAACCGAAAAAAAGGGCCCTGGTATTTGGAGCATATCAGACCACCGTAGGGTCACTGGAAGGACGTTTGATGTAAATAATGCCTTCTTTAGTAACTTCAGTAATGAGTCTTCGTTGAAATGACCAACAGGATTTTAACTAATCAATATCCTTAATGCTGTAGACTCACCAACCTAGCAATTACCTGAATCTGATATTACTGAAATTACTAGCTGAAATTGCGATAACTATATTATAATAAAATCTTAGTGAAACTTTAACTAATTTTCAAATAAAAGGGTTTTTTTGACACATAGACTTTGACGTCAAATTGAAAAATAAAGTGTTGTGTTAGAAAGTTAAACAAATGTACCACAGTGTTTATATGGGCCAAGTATGTTTATACAAGGCATTTTTATGGAATAAAAAGTTTTAGAATCTCTTGCATATTCCCTGTCGGAAAGGGTTTGTTGTGGTGGATAGTGTCTTGTTATGCAAATGCTCCTGTGAGTCGATGAGGGACCACTCACCATTAAATGGTGATCCAACTTTGAATTCACATCTTGCTACATTGTTCTCACATACTATACCATCTCAACATGAATGATGTAACCAAGATTTTGTAACAATATTCTGATTTAAAAGAGTGTCCATGAAGTTTCTTGCCCGTTCTTCTCCATAGAGATCTACGCTAGGGAATGGGCAACTGCCGGGGCTGCGGGACTATTCGAAAGAGATACCGTGGCCCCGGTACACAAAGGGCGATGAAGGAACATCGATGGGTTTTAGTCAGTAAAAGTCTGACACTCCCTCCTGCTCCCCCCAGAGCGGGAGGAGTCATTTGATGATTTCCCATCCGAAAAAAAAAAAAAAAAAAAGGGAATGGGCAACTACAGTACCTACGTTCACAGTTTTTATGTCTTGTGACTGGGACTGTAGCTACATTTAATTTTCATATTTGTTTCGACAATGCAAAAGTGCCTGTAACTGGCTTACTTGAAATAAATGCTTTGATTTTGATTTTTTGTTTTTGAATGACACCTAATATCCTTACAACAGCTGCATGCGTTGGTATGTCAGAGCCTCTGATTAAGCAGTAGTTCCTAGGAGGCGGCGCCCTCTAATTATCAAATGGATAGTCAGCCTCAGATTGGACCGCCCCGTTGGTCTAGTGGTCGCGATCGCGACTGCTGAGCATGAGATCCAAGGTTCGATTCCCGGGTCAGACAATTTTTGTTTGATTTGTGCCCGGCTGATGACACTAGGCTCGCCTATTACTTGGGACTTGAAACATAACTGGCGAAATGTGGGTGAACTATTTAGCACACATCTGGCTAACTCTTCGGGGATAGCCAGCTTTGTTTGAGGTATCGGTATTTGTAAGGAAACACAGTGATTTTTTTAAATTCAAAGGTGACAGTTACACTAAGCAGAGGCCAAGAGATCCAACAAAAATTATGATCCCATTTTGCAATACAACATTGCTTATAAACAATGTGTTTCATATGTGTATTTCCATCTTTAATAAATTACCAAGAAATATTAGAGAACTCCCTTTTAAATATTTTAAAAATAAATTGTGCAAATGGTTGACAGAAAATTGTTTTTACATTTTGCAAGAATTTCTGCAACACAAAATTTAATTTTAAGATATAGGTATTAGTTTCGTGTGCAATACGTGTTATTTTTTATTTAATAATGATTTTACTTTACTTAATACATCTTGTTAAATTTCATATAAATACGCATTATACAATAATGTAAAATTATATTTTCATGCCCTAAAAAGGCAAAATATGGTTTGTACCTAAACCACCAATTTTAACATCTGGTAGCACCTGTATTTTAAGCAAATAAATTATTCTTATTCTTTCTCACACAAAAGAGTATCAAGAGTATCACATACAGACCTTATCCAGCTCCTTCCGCAGCGTCAGCACAGATCGCTCGCGGTCGGCGACCAGCTCCTCCAGGTATTGGTAGCGGAGCTTCTTGCGCGCGCGACATTCCCGCGCTGACTGTCTACTGCGTTCTGCTTGAACATGTGAAGAGGGAACCACGTTAGGCTTGAGGTCGTACAGCGAAAATGGACCTTAAAGCTTTGAGCAGACGATGGACTATTTGTTTACCGGGCAGAAATGACCGCAGAGTTGAATTCGGTCCATCGGTTGGCGTTTTTTTTTGCTCATTGGGTATTGCAGATCGTCTATCGTCTGCTAAGTTTTAAGGATTTGTTGTAAAAAAAAATTTAGATTTAATGTCATTTGTTTGAGTGAAGTAAGAGAGGAGCTCGTGGCTAAATAATAACAGCGCTCGGGTCGATCTATAGGTTAAGCCGTGCTTGCCTAGGTTGGTCTGTGGATGGGTGACCACCCTTACATACGGGGTTTCCTCCGTGCCTCGGAAAGCACGTTAAACTGTTGGTCCCGGCTGTCATTTGTAGATCTTTGACAGTCGTAACAGGTAGTGTAGTCAGTGGCCCAAAAAGTCTGACAACCAGTCTTACCTGGATTGTGGAGGGCAGATAGGCAAACGCTCCATGTCAAATACTGGTATTCAGCTGCATCTGGTTAGACTGGAAGCCGACCCCAACATAGTTGGGAAAAGGCTGGGCAGATGACGATGTTTAAGTGAAGTAAGAAATGGGATGTAGCCAGATAGGTGGCCTGTCAATCTATGAAAAATAATGGTATTCCACTGCTTCAGGTTAAACTGGAAGCCGACTCTAACATAGTTGAGAAGGAAAAAGGTTAAGCAGATGATGACACCTTAACTTCTAGGCTGTATTATTTATCCTTACCTAGCTTCGCCTTCATATCCTGTTTGTCGAGCTGCGCCTTGCGGCCAGGCCTGCGCCCGCGCTTGCCCGACTCACGCCTTTCCCCGCCCTCCGCACCCGACGCCCCCACCGAGCCGTACACCCCGCCACCCAGCGACTCCTGAAAAAAGACAAGATTCTATGAGCATTTTTTAAGAAAAGAGGATATAGCAAATCGCTTACATCCCTATTAGGCCTATTAAGATCCTACTGTTGGGACATCCCTCTCAATAAAATGCAACGAGTCGTTATCCACCACGCCGATAAAAGAACGAGGACACGAACGAAGCAATCTTCGTTCATGGTAAAATATTTAGTACTCCCAAACACATTGCCAATAGTTCCCTCCAATAATAGGTGAGACGACAAAAAAATCTAATTAGTCGGTCAGTTAGAATATCAAAAAATATTTGACCCGTGTTTTTTCTTTTGTTACGTAAACCAAAATTGACAAAGAGATGACGCTTTTAAAATTCTCAATACGTCACGCCTAGGTATAATTTTTAGCTAGTTCTGACGTCTCGAGCCCCCACTCCCGAGTTTTGATGCGTTTTATCTTTTGTCAATATTCATTGATTTACAAAAACAAAAAATACGTGTCCATTAATTTCCAATACTCTAACTGACGGACTAAATAGATTTGCATTTTTTTAATGCTGTCGTCATGCTTATTGGAAGGATCAAGGACAAAAGTGTTAAGTATTTAGTTTCTGGGTTTTTTTTAATTAGCCTATTCTGTCCCACTGCTGGGCAAAGGCCTCCCCTATTCCTTTCTAAGTCTCCCGGTGTTTTGCCTTCATGGCCAATCAGTCAGGAACGAGTCCAAATCGTTCTTGACAAACTTACAAAACCAAAAATCAAGAGGATTCAATACTAGCACTTTATTCCAACCAAATGGCCCCCAAATAATAAATGATGTAATTCTTAAAGTCAAACAAAACCTTAATTAAACTCTTTAATGACTTAAAAAGTTAAGTATTCCAACCATTGAACAATCTTACACTCCATAAAGAAGTCACCCGACGGTTCAATCTATAAATCAATCAATTACCACGAGTTCAATTCGATTTCAAAATCAATGCTAACATACATACTACGCACGTGAACTACGACTTGGCACAGAAGACAATGAGCTCACGACAGTAAGACGAAACGCAATACGTCTAAATATGTCTCATTCATAGGTATACTATTATTAGTTTCTAGTAACATTTACTCTGAAAATGTTGGGCCATTAAGAACTACCGTGAGAAAACAAGACGTAATGATGGACATGTGTCACATTTTTTTGACAAATTCTCAGTTGGAGACACGACAGAATACGAACGATTAATGTTGTAGAGTAAACGATTTTATGTTTTTGGAAGAACAACTTTATTGCCCACACATAACGTTCTGATTGCGCTAAAATTCCGAAGATTTTTGTGACTTAGCCACAAGTCGTTGTGAAATCAACGTCCATTGGTGTTATGTATTTGGCTGTATTTGTTATCTTATACATCTGCCAAACTTAGACCAAATCAAAACTTGATGCATCATTTGATAATCTTAAGATCAATTAATTGATAAGATCCTTAGAAGTCCTGCAAATGTTTCCTTACAAGATATAGATTACAAAGGCCGAAATGATCACAGACTACAGTTGATGCAAGAAGAAAGACTATCACGCCTGAAATCCCCAAAGGGTTAGGTAGAGGTGTACCTAATAATGCACCCAAATTTCGCCTATTGCCATCAACCGGGCACAAATCCAGACTCCGTGGCTGCTACTGAGAAATCCCTGATAAACGTAATAACGCTTTACCCGACCCAGGAATCGAACGCAAAGCAAAGCAAGGTTTTACAACACATGTAAAGGGAAAAGTCTGAAAAATATGTAGTTTAATAACAAAAAAAAGCAAATTTACTATTACAAACTTATTATTTGCGGTTGGAGCAATAGCCGTTTCTAGGGATCGAACAGCAAAGTTAAGTATGTCATATAAAAAGTTTGTACGGAACCATCGGTGCGCGAGTCCGACTCGCTCTTGGCCGGTTTTTTTTTATGTTTAAACAAACAGTTACTAGCCCAAAATATGTAGTAAATACTTAAATAGTCACTTTACATAACGATAAATAGCTCATATTTTCGGTGTGCATTGTATGCATGTACCACGAATGTCCTAACAGCTTAGCGGATGTTTAAATAATATTTTCATGGGTAAATTATACCAACGTCATTTGCTTGGCAGGTCATTCGCGCTAATGGCGGCCATAATCACAGGGCGCTTTGTTTGGAAGTGACACATGATACAAACATGATTATGGTGTTTAGCTCGTTCTTCTCCATACAGTATGTTTGGAATGGGCATTTAGGTTCACCTGACGGTCTGCTTAATATTTTGAAAGTGCCTGTGCAATGTACTGTTCCCAGCACATCAAGTTACAACAAACTGTCAAACTACAAACGATTTTAAACCATAAAATCTTGATAGTTAAGTTTTGATAGAGAATTTGACAGTTTGTGGTAACTTGATCCGCTGGCGACTGTACACACGGCAACACATAAGCTATAAATATCCAGTATAACCAGACCTCGCTTTGTATGAGCTACTTATACAATGAGAGATCAGCTTAATTGGGTTTTGTATAACTTGATTGGTCGTCGTGCGTACATGATTTATTAGAAATTAGTTAATGCTTATGACTTTGAATGTAAACTAATAATGTCCTCTCTAAACAGTGTGTACAGAGAAGGTTTTTAGTAAGCTTTCATTCAAGGGGACTACAGGAGCTAAACGCGAGTTTTAGAATGCAAAAAAGCATATGATTCACTGCAATAAACAAAAGCAGAAAAATATATGATATTTTTCGAAATATATGCTAGTATGATAGTGTTTTGAAAACATAATACAACTAATTTTACTCGATAAAAATAATCACGAACTTATCTCTAAAAAATTCTTTCAAAGAGTAAAAACCATACTAAAATACATGCGATCATTCTGATTTTTTGGCAAATAAATTTACGAGCAACATACTAGCATGAGTGTTTTATTTTTTTAGTCCAATCAATAGATTTTTTATAAATACCGAAAAACCACTCATTTCGCACTATTGGGCCTGCAGTGACTGACGTAACAACCACATTGTAGTGCAAGCTGATTAGAACTTTATTCTAACAGTATTTCAAACGAAGTTTGAACCACCACAAATAGAGTTGCTAAACCAGTGGCACGCCTAGGAGCCAACAATACGGCAAACACAAGGCGAGCCGACTGTTCAGATACTCTAAGATCATGAAGAGTCTCATCATTAGAGGCTGTAATGGCAAGCCAAGCTTTAAGGCTTGTATGAAAGTACCGTCACTAAGCCGAACTCATTCACGAACAGTCTAAACACTACTTAATAGGGTATTTTACTCTATATGAGAAAAAATCTAAAAATATACATATTATTGGGATAGCTTAGGCAAAAAGCAGTTGGAAAACGTTAGTTTTAGTTAATAAAATAGCAAACTAAATTTTAAAATTCAATTCAAAGGTTTCAGCTTTTTTAATCTGTTTCATAACACCATTATAGTAGTCGCCATGTTATTACGTCATAAGGCCATGTAAACATAGAAGTGTCAACTGTCAACTTCAAATATCACCGCATTTGTTGACATAGCCAAGTGACGTCATGACCACAGAGCAATATGGCGTCCACTGCGTCCAGCGTTTTCGTCAAATTACGCACGAAATTTGAAAATGCTAAATTTAAATGAATTTTTATGGCACTTAACGATTGAATAAAATTTTTGTGAATTTTTTCGTGGTTCATTAGCACTATAGAATCTAATTGAAATACTTTAAAAAAATGGGTGTAATATCCTATTGAGAGTCCCAATTACTCCCAAATGAGAGGCCGCTTAAACATTCATTAAAATTGACATTCCTTTCAATATTGTTCCAGTATCGTAAACTAATAACCACCCCATATTAGCAGGGCTTAAACTAATTACTCACAAAGGCATTTCATAATACTACAGCACAATACACACCGAGTACATGTGTACGTACTTACATGGCAACTACGCAACCCACGCGAGCTAAAGTCCTTGATATAGCCCTTTATAGGTACCTTATCGCTAACTTTTTAATTGCCCACAGAAATGCACCGTGGAAATTAAAAACAAAACGTATAACACTTATGTAAGAACTGCGTAGTACCGAATTTGCGTGACATTTGTACACAAACTCATAAAAAACCAAGGTAAACATCTATACAGTGTCTGTCGGTTCGTTGACACTAAAACCTCATTGGAAACACATACTTGAATGCACATCGTATAGAGACGATTGAGTACTTATTGCAATGGGGTAAGGTTTAGAATTGAGCGCATGATCAAACAAAACAATAACCCTACTGTTTGGTACCGTGACTGCTCTAAATGAGGGTAATTGTTTTAAGAACCACGATTCCACTGCGTGTGAGGAGTTGAGGAGATGCGGTGACATAAAAACAATTGATTTGAGAAAAATGGTTTCTTATGTTTGTTAGTAGTTATTTTGGATTTGTCGAGACTCATGTTTTAAGGTGGATGCTCCAGGGTAGCCCGCGAAATTCAAATTGTCTTACGTTTTTTGCAATATGCAGGTCAATTGTAAATCATCAATACAACCCTCCAAGCTCATAAAGGTGTATTGTATGAATTTACTTTTTCAAGATCAAAGTCATTCCTACACCTTTATGCGCTTGGAGGGTTGTATTGATGATTTTGATGATTATAATTCTATAACTACATACGTGGTACAGCCGCGAATCATATTTTAATCAACATACAACCTGACACTGACCTGGAAATTGCAAAAAAACGTAAGAAAATTTGCTACCCTGGAGCATCCACCTTAAAGCTTTACGCCCGGTTGATGGCAATAGGCTCGCCCCCTATTACATGGGACTTAAACATAACTGGCAAAATGTGGGTGTACTGTTAGGTCCACCACTTTAAACATAACTGGCGAAATTAAGTGTTCTGTAAGGTCCACATCTGCCTAACCCTTCGGGGTTTACAGGCGTGATGTTATGTTATTGTTGTTACTGTCATTTGTAGATCTTTGACAGTCGTTATCAGTCTTACCAAGCGGTAAGTGTTACCCAGTAACTGCGTGGTGGAGATCCGTAATGCTGTCGATCCATACCACCATCAAATCTAGCGGACGTCACGCGGTTTCACCCGCTAGTTCCCGTTCCCGTGGGAGTACGGGTATAAAATTTAACCTATGTTACTCAGTGAAGACGTGGCTTTCTAATGGTGAAAGAATGAAATTGGCGCAGTAGTTTTTGAGTTCATTCATTACAAACATACACAAACACAAAAATACAAATCTTTCCTTTATATAATATTAGTGTAGACTGGTGTTCAGTTGTGTCCAGGCAAATAATAAATCACAAATCCCACATATGAATGCGGGATTTGTGTGCCATAGAATCCTATGGGACCATAAAGACTTGTTTACGCGAGATAGTCAAACTTGAAAACAATTTTGGTGAAAAAATATACGTGGAATTTCGCTCCAAAGCATAAGCAAAGCATAATCCGCCTATAATGTTCTTGGAATAAAAAAAAACCCGAACAAAGAAAGAGGCCCTTTGTTCAGTTTCTTTTAGCTAATACTTACTTTTCTTAAAAGTAACCGTGTAAAACATAAGACTTTTTGAACGTTGGTGAGTTAGAAAAGATTCCATTCAAATCTCTCAAAGATCAGAAACTAAACTGGGTATAATTTACCAATAAAATCTCAGATCCTCAGATCCCAGCGTCCCCTCAATTTTCGCAGCAGGATACTCAACAACTCGACATGCGACATGTAGATTGATCGTTAATCAGGAAGTGTATGCAGTTTATGCATTTGACATTCTACAAGGGGACCGGGGTGCGTAAGTGGAATCAGTGCGCAGGCGCAACGATGCGTTGAGTTGCGAAGGACAAAATAATACTGGTCGCGTGATCACGCTTGATGGCACCTAATGCGCGTGAATCGGACCAGTGTTTATTAATTATGAGTACGTTACAAAAGAGTCTACCATGGACGAAGTTCTAAAATACGGACTTACAACTTGCAAGTGCGTATTTTAGAACTTATTCGTTTCTCGTTTGTAAGTTATAGACGAGAAACTGTTCGTCGACTTGGAGGCGATTCTATAACTTACTAACGTTTAACCGTCAGTCAATATGCCACGTATCGTAGCTATCGGTGTTTCTATAGGCAAAGTTAGCTTGAAATATCCTACCCGCGTCACCTACCTGTCACTTGAATCATAGAAAAATCAAAGAAAGATTTTCTCTGACGTTTTATTTCTAACCGTCTGTAAGCTAAATGTCAAAAAGACAGAGATAGCAACCTACCGAAACGGAACATTATTGAAAACGGTTAGTACATAAACATAAAGAAGGGTTACGTAAAGGTGTGCCTGATTATGTTTAACTCCCATGTAATAGTACATATCAAGCTATTTAAAACCAGTTTATGCGGATCTGTCATTGTACGGGAAATCTAGATACAAAGCGAGGCCATGTTAAACAGGAGAAGTATAATAGGTATATGTGTACCTACTAGGAGCCCAGGACCAATATAACCAAAGTACTATCGAGGACACTCCCGCCTGATCACCACTAAGCTTATTTTTGCTTGCACTTAAAACATAGAAACGCTCTCTATCCCCGCCCCGTTGACTTTATAATAAATAATTAATGAAAAAAATACCGATCGGCGACACATGCCAAACGAGAGTTATTGTTATTTTGCGCGCCAAAGTTGACGCTTTCCTAATAGGCCTAAAGTTTAAGGTGGAGTGTCTCGGCGCCACCGCATGATTTAAGCGAAAAAACTTTTAACTGATCAGGCGGAAAAGACCACGACTGTACCTACTAGGAGCCCAGGACCAATATAACCAAAGTACCTTCAGAGCCACTTGAGGAGTACCTAACTATCGTTACATGGCACTTGGCAGATCACGTAAGAGCACTGAAGGATTTACGAGGGTAAGCACATTTCATGTCAAAAAATATATGAAACATAAGTGCTGTATGTATTCTATATAGGAAGTAATAAAGTCATTTACTGTGGTTTATGTATTAGGATACTAAATCTTACAATTTTCGTACGCCAGATTCGAACCCGGGAATATTTCCAAGAAGTCTTGAAGTATACCGATTTTATTCGCATTGTTGACTTTTATTATATCAATTGAGACAAATATCCTAAAACAAAAACCTAATAAATAAATCGCATAGAAAAATAAAATATGTAGTACCGATAAAAATGAAAATGAAATTAGTACCGCGCTTAAAAATCTTAAGGCGGTCCCCGAGCAAAATTAGCAACTCTATTTGCGGTGGTTAAAACTTCGTTTGAAATACTGATAAAATAAAGTTCTAATCGGCTTGCATTACAAAGTGGTTGTTACGTCAGTCACTGCGGGCGGAATAGTGCGAAATTAGTGGTTTTTATTTTTTATAAAAGCAAATTTTCGTCTATTGAAAAAAAAAAACTACCATTTTGGAGTCAAGAATATGTAGAAATTTAATGTATTTTTTATTAGTTGGTATTTCTTTTGGATAAAGAGGAGTTGGCTCCAAAAAACTGCACAAAAAACGACGTTTGCTCGGGGAGGCGCCTTAAACAAACAACCGACAAACGAAAACAGAAAAAAGTCCGCGAAATACCAAACGGTATTTTAAAATCGTATCAAAAATAAAAAATAAAATAAAAAAAGAACGCACCTGAAAGCCCACAACAAAATCAAATTCAAACAAAAGAACTCACCTGAAATCCAACGACCAAATTTAAAAAAAAAAAAAATACTACTACTGAACACACATCTTGCCAGCACCACACCTCGAATCAGACTGAATAATTTTAATGGGGCTGCGATGCCTTTGTAATCTCCCATTCCCGGGCGTAGCCTACCCCTCTCCAGCCACCCAGCCACCCGACCTCGCCCGGGCCGTGCAGCGATCAATACTGCATCCTGAATTGCTATTTCCGTACAAGAGGGGGATGGGGCGAAGCTGCGTAGCCTAGACGTCTGGCGCAAACCGGTTGCCTATAGCTACGGGTTTCTAGGTAGACAGCGGAGGAGGGGTTAGATCGGCAGATGGAGCTTATTATTAAATATTTTTTTTGATGTCTAGACAGGGGATGTCGATGGGGGAGATATGATTTTGGAAAACGGTTTTAATGGAAAGAGGGTAAGGACTAGATTCGTTTGATGTCCTTTGTTTGCCTTTGTTACGGAATTTTCGGAGAAGCCGTTGAAAGACGGTTTCAATATTTTCAGCTCATATTTCATTAGTGCTCTCATCTTTTGAACCTATACTTGTTTTGTTGTTATTGAAAAGCCATGTTAATAAAAAAGGAACAAAATTCCTAAACATTTTTCAGAAATCCTTATTTTGCACAATGACTGCGACATCAGTGTCAATTTTACTTTTCGTCTGAATTCAAATAAATTAGTAGAGGTTCGTGAACGGTAGAGGAATGTGATAGGCCTCGTTGATTGCACACACCTTATCAGTAATCATAAACAACGCAAGTCGCACCTTTGTTATGACGAGAGGCGATAATATTACTTGTACCTCTATACGACAAAGACCATCTCGAACTCCAACCTACATGGTCCTAATACGTTTTAAAAGAGACTGTGACCTCTGAGTTTGTTTTGTTGTTTCGAGAGTCGTATAGAAAACTATACTACTTAGCGATCATCATTTATCATAAATAGCTGCTATTTCTACTTCGACTACAAAATTGCGAATATTTTAAGAAACGTAAAAAGAAGAATATTGTAAATCCCCACAATTCGAACCATTTTCCCAAAAAAAAAAACGATCGTAAATAATCAACTTTAATTTGCTCATAAATTGGCATTATCTCTGGTCTATCTATACTTTTATATAGACAAAAAATCTACGCTCGATAAACGTCAATGTTGTGAAAATTTTCAATGACGTAATCGCAATTCAAAATATTGGAACTGCGTAGTCGGCGCAGCGCGGTCTTAATAACGAGACTACTAACAAATCGTAAAAATAACGAACGTTCCGCATATAAAAATCCATCGCTTTGTACGCAACAAATTGTCAATCACCTAGCTATACAAAAAACGCGATGGACGTTAAACTCAACAATATTCTATTCCATACTGACTACCATATCGCCGTTGATTTTACTACGTGCAACACTGCATGGAATTTTAGGTCGCAAATTACATAGACTACTCGCAATTAGATTGAAAATGGCTGCCGCTACATCTATTCGACAATTGGAAATCAATACTGGCATGGCCGCCATGCATCTTTTATGCGTTGCCTGCATGTAGGTAGACTGGCGCCAGACGGAAGGTTTTAATGGGGAGTTTAATTATGTATTGGCTTTACCTGGGTTTTCACTTAGGTCCGATCGATACTAGAAGTGTGTTTTAGGTGCAATGCGACAGACTGATGCCGTGAAGCATTGTATTCAGTATTGTACCTACTTACCTTTAAATTATGAATGAACTACTTATAAGTACTATAAAACTAACCCTTTTTTCTCATGGATGCATGATTTTACAGATTGGAATGTGCTTATTATGAAAGACTTGCTGAAATTGAGAAAATGTAATACAGCAGCAAGTTATAACGGATGTTGTGTTTGAGTTTCCTCCTACACTTAATAGTTGTTAATTCAATGTAATTTTAATGAGTTTCAATATTAATACGCATTATGGATGTATTTTTCTCTACCTAGTACTAAATAACTCAGTTGCCAATTGGCAACATGTACATTTGTAAAGAAACGTAAATTATTAACGTCCTCTTGGTCACATTTCTTTCATACCGTCTGACAAAAGCTCCGAGCCTCGTGATAAATTCTAAGAAAACCATACAAAAGCTTGGTCTTTCAACATCAGTTCTTATTTTCATGCTAAATTTCGATACTGGTCTTACCAACAAAACTCGAAGGTCACCCTCACCCCAACGAGACCATGAACGGGTAAAAATTCAAAAGTTTGTATGGTATTTTGTAGGTCTCTTTCACAAAAGAGCTCCCCTCGGGCTTCAAAATAAAGGGCGGCTCAAAAACGTTACTAATAGGGTGTTTCAAGGTTCTGCGAATTCAAATGTTGCCATGGGGGAGCTTTCAACGTCGCAATAGTTACTGCGTATTTTATTTAAATTAATAATAATGGGAACGGTCTGAAGGACGACGATGATAGAACATGGCTAACCGTTTTTGCATAAGACAGTTTAAATATAGGGTTAAGGAACATCGAAGCGCAAATTATTAAAATGAATTCAGTAGGTACATGATTCTAGATTCTTCCCAACAACGTTAACATGTTTCTTGTCCTTTACATCGCAATTCGTTTTTAACTAGAGAGTTCCAGAAAAACGATGAAAGCTGCCGTTGAAGTGAATAATGTCGTTTTTTGTTCACGCTTTGTATCGTAAAGGGAAGACTTCTTTAATAATTAAATTAGTTAATAATTAAATCATTGTAATTCAATAAAATGAACACAATTCCAAAATGCTTTGATATTATAAAGCATTGTTTAAAAATAATGTGTCAATGTATTGATTTAACGTCATCGTTTCAACGAAAAAAACAGTCATCATTAAAACGCAATTTACAATTAAAGTTAATGTTAATGTTGCAGTGAATGCTTAAAAACCAGTCAATTCTGAAGTTGTCTGATTCATCCGGGGTGGCTTATTTTAAATTTAATAATAACCACATACAAGGTAATAATTCTTCTTTCCATAAATCAAACATTAAACGGAAAAGCCTATACAAGTAATTAAATGCAGCTACACTAACTTATCGAAAACCTATTATTTTAATATAAGTAATGCATAAAGGACAATTTATTGATAACACGTCTGCCAACACGAACTGACATGACGACAGATTGTTGCTAAGGGCATTATAACAATAATTATAATTTTCCAAGAGTAGCCAGGGAGGAACTTTACTTTGTTTAATTTATTTCTTTAAATCAAAACATTGAAGGAAACCATCGTCAGAAATTCGTCATTTTCTAGAATAAATCCAAATTGGAAAACACGGAACATCTATCTGCAAATCCGCACTGGCAGCATGGTGGGTGGATTAGGGTTGAACCTCACCCGACAGTAAAGAGTTTCAAAGCTCTCATAATTACGGTTCTGAGCGGCAGAAAGGAGCATGGAAAACTGCGACTCCGTGCTGCCAGATGAGGTGCAACCCTTAGGGTCCATTCCGTCGCAAAATAGAGGCCCGTTCCCGGCAGAGGGAATGTTAAAAGGCTGATTATGTATGTATGTTTTTCCCAGTGACCTCTCACCATTGCGCAGAATACAAGTCAGATGATACAATCACACCATTCGCAGATGAGTATTTAAATGACAAAGGAATTTACATCTTGGAAATATACATAGAGATTTACTGATTGTGTATTGTGTAAATTATATTATGGGTTCGATTCCCAGGTAGGGTTCTCAGTGTTAGTTATTGGGTTTTCCCACCAGGAATTTCCCAGAAGTAGCCCGGATTTTGGATCCTTGCTCGGTTGATGGTAATAGGTTCGCCCTCTAATACATGGGACTTAAAACATTACTGGCGAAATGTGGGTGTACTATTAAGTACACTTCTGTCTAACTCTTCAAAGAAATACAGCATAATCACCCCTAGCTCCCACTGCTGGGACATACTCTATGAGAGGGTGTGGTCTGTAGCCCACCACGTGGACCCGGGTTGGTTGATATCGAGTCGGGTCCTTCGGATTTTTTGTTTTAGGGCATGCTCTCTCTCTGGATATTTTCCTTCACGGTTTTGAGAGCAGTGGTGATGAAATAAATTACAAAAAGAAACAACGAGATGATATTGATGATAATAATTGTGAGCTGGTTAACAACTGGGTATTGGTGTGTAAACTGTAATCTATACTGGTAATCTTAACTGCAAACTATTGTTAGCAACAGTGTGTTGGATGTATTGCGTTTTAAAAATCAATGTGATTAAACATTTGCCAACACATGTTACCCAGTCTACTATTCAGGAATGGGAGCATTGGATATAGCTCTAAAATTGTTTTAGTTGAACATCTGATTCGGTAATTTTGATAAAGTAAAGTTAAACATTTTTTGTTGTGTAATCAACTTTCCATTTCACATAATTATAAACAAAGAGAGCTTATGAAAACATTGAACTATTTAACAGTTTTAATGGAGAAATGGTTAGTAATTATATTTATTTACAGCTGAAAATAAACAATTACTATTTTCCACATTTTATCTTTGAGTGGGGTACAGCCTACCTACAGCTCAAAGTTGGTCAATGTTACTACTCTACATGTTTTGTTATCTCATTTACAATGTTGATAAACAAATATAAATGATTGCATAAATATTTTGTACATTATCATACCTAATTAAACAAGTATACTTATAATTTGGAGTACTATATGCTGAGTATATATGTAAAACCGACAACTTTCTATTAATACGCACTTAGGAACACTCACTGTCTTCTTTATCCATGACCTTACATTAAGACTTCAAGAGTAACAAAACCATGTACAAGGCTATCTTCAACTATGTTGTATAAATAATATCATAATAAGCAAATACGCAGTAAGTTTTGTTTCTCGGTTAGCAACAAAAGGCCGGCCCGATACCAAGCGAACTGCGTCGTTCGCGTTCGCGTCAAACGATGTACATTTTATGCGGCGTAGTAACTGTCAGACCCTAACCTAAAAGACTTCGCATTCAACCACTCAAAACACTGCAAACACACAACTTAAACATACCGGTGTTAGTAAAAAAATAATTTACATAATTTTTCTCACAAGAATGAATAAAGAAATGTATCGCTACTCACGATTTAGAGTGATTGTCGGAGTGTCGTGTCCGCCCTAGCGACTGCCTCAACGCACACTGGCTGCGCCGCGTCGCGTTGCGCAGTGGGAACGACCGCGCGCGTTCACTCTTCTTATTTTTAAAAAACAACTTTTCAAATCGGCAATGGATCCGTACAGACAGACAGACTACAGCGAGTCGTACAAGCAGCGGACGAGACGTGTCGCAACGGCTGGTATTGTAGCCCTCCCCACCTTGGACAAAGTGACCTTATCGTTTGGCTGCACTCGGTAACAGTGAGTGCAATATTAAGACGTACTTACTTACTACAGCGCTGTGTCGCGACATTAATACAGATTAATGCTTCTCCCAATAATACTGCACGCTGCTGAGCTTGCATTCTGGAAGAACAGCTTTGTCCACGCCCGACATAAGCTAGGCTTAGGAATAAAGAATGGCAAAAACTTACCGGTTTTTTTTTAAGCCGCCTTCCTTCAATTTCTTTACTACCCCTCATCAAAAACAACAAGATATTAAACGAGAACTTGATAATTTAAAAACAACACTAAAAGGAATTTGGACAACATTTTGACAAGCAGTTACATCGGTGGTCAAAGGGGAACTGGCCGGGCTAGGTGCATCGACGTAGGCTCCAATAACGCAGCGCACTAATTGGAGACCCATTTCCATCAGACATGCGCTTGAATATCGAACCACTCTATTCTGGATGTTGGAATGAATACGAAATATTTTATCTTTCGCACTCGGATCGTTAAAATAACATAGTTATAAAAAATAGTGCATCGCACACCGGTGTTGAAGCGCCACACCCTTCCATCTACATTACGCAAATAAGTCTCAAGCCCTGCCCATTCCGTACCGATATATTAGCGTTAACATAAATTAACATTTAGCATGAATCCATGGCGTCTCAAACTTGGCCCATATTTATAATTTCGGCTATGTCGGAAGCGTGTAACGGACTATCTATTTTTACTTCTAGACATTTCAGAGAAATCCCAAATTCCACCTTGAACGCTAACCCTCCTGTCATAAGGAGTTTATGGTACTTTGGTGCGAATACGTTACGGCGTAGTTATTACTGCGTTTCTTGAAATGAAACTACGCAGAGACTAACCTAGGTCAACCATGAAGGACGACGAACCAAAATGCATTATTATTTTAATCGAACGATGAGCTAGTGAATTATTAAACGCAATACTTATGTGTTTAGCAACTTAATAATATCAGCTACTTCGATCAATCTTCAGGTAAAGCCACGCTTGCCTAGGTTGGTCTGTGGATGGTTGACCACACATTACATACCGAATTTTGTCCGTACCTCGGAAAGCACGTTAAACCGTTGGTCCCGGCTGCCATTTGTAGATCTTTGACAGTCGTTACAGGAAGTCTGATAACCAGTATTACCAAGGAGTATCGTATTACCCAGAAGGTACCAGCTGGGTTGTGGAGGTTAGATAGGCAGTCGCTCCATGTAAAATACTGGTATTCAGCTGCATCCGGTGAGACTTGAAGTCGACCACTCGACCCCAACACACACGTAAGTATTCTTCATCTGCATTGAGATTTAAACCACTAGTCATTGTTCATCTGCCTAGCACGTGTTTAGATGTTTAAGTTTAGCCTCTATGTCTTATTAATATTTATGTTACGGAACTGACCGACTTCTCAAAAGTTTAATATGTTGCATAAAGAATGCATTGTTTTGGAGATTTCTCGGAATAAAAACAAAAGGAACAGCTCTTCATGCATGAACAAACATTTGTTTAAATAACTTAGTGCGCAGTGTTCATGTTACAAGGTAACTTTATTGTATGAGTGCACTTGAGATCTTCTCTTTAAAACATACAGGAATTGAAGATTGCCCAATCAGCCATACAGCGGCGCTAAATGAAATATTATACAAGTTGTAAACGGACCTTTCACGAAGGCGTCAACCAAGCATTCTGTGCATGAAAATAAGTAACTCTACGCGAAAACTACCTATTGCTGGGAAAAGACTTTTTTTGATCAATGTAACCCATTAAAAACATTTTTCTGATGGATGCTTTGAATAGTACGGGGGTCAAGGAGGTGTTTAAAGTAAAGTTGTAACGTTAAAAACTTGTATTTAAAACAAAACATGGAAAAAAGTTGGAACTTTGACCCCCAAATATTTCCGTAACTAGAAGGTTCCCAGGTATGTTCCAGAACAAAACAATGATCGCAATGACCGGGGAGAACAAGTGCCTTTAAGCTTCGTTCGCTTACCTTTTTTAAATATTTATTTCGGAATTCATATTTTTCTTGCCCCTCTTATCCCAATTTATTTGGGGTCTTCTATCATACTTCTCTATTACCTTTTACCATACCTTTCTAGCCATATCATCTTTCACACAGCGCATCCATCGTTTTATTGATCTTCCTCTGCTCTTACCTACTCAAAACTTTCCTCACGATATTTTCCTCATTCCTCCGCATCACGTGCCCATTTCCTATTACCATGACAACCGATTGTTGCCGACATAAAAATATGTTTTTATTTTCTTTCATGGTGTATACCTACTTGGACATTGGTATCATTATTCAGTTCTTGTCAATTATGTCACTAGCGTTTCATCTTCGTTTACGGCAATTTTATGGATTTCATTTCATGATAAAAGCAGTAATGTTAGTACCTAGCTCATTTACACGCAGTTTTGATTATTGAAGTGTCATCTAGGTAGGTAGCAGTTGATTGCCTTGAATTAACCTAGACTCTGGAGAAGAAGTTAACCGAAGTAAAAGCACTTTAACCCAGCAACGAATGTCTGCTGATACTCGTAATGTATTTAAGAATAATTTGTAGTATTATCGTGTTTTTCCATTAGGATCAGGACCAATATAAAATAAAATAGGCTAAACAGCCTTTTTTTTTTAAGGCACTTTTGGTTTCTCGACTTTTTCGTGGCAGGAAAAAAATCGGCAGTAGGTAAGTACATACCTAATGAAAAAAATATTGTAAGACAGATAAGAAAGTTAAAGAAAGAAATCAATCAGTACCTAGTTAATACCATGTAGGTAATAAGATTATGAGAAGCCCTATTTCAAAGACGTTTCATTTTTACGAAAATTAGTTTGAACCCACACAATTTTATTGATGCGATGCGAGGGTGTGTCTTAGTCTGATTGGTACAAGTTCATGGCTTCACAACGGAAGCGACATTTCAGAGAATCTGCTAAAAGGACAACTACAGGCGTCGTACTTAATTGAATTTTACTTTTTGGCATGCTTGAAGTTCAAATATTTAACTTTTTATGAATTACTAGCTGATGCCTGCGGCTTCGCCCGCGTGGATGTCGGTTATCGCGATCAAAAGTAAAGCTCCCAGACGGCTTATTTTTTTCCGACACCTCCAACAAATATCATTAGCTTTAGCCAATGTATAAAAAAACTTGACGAATGATATACTTACTAAAACCTTCCTCGAGGACCACTCTATCCATTGGTGAAACCAGAATCAAAATCGGTGCAGTACTTACTTAGTTTTTATCGCGAACAGACAGACAGACAGACGCGGCGGAGGACTTTGTTTTATTAATATGTAGTGATACAACAACAAAAAAAAGTCAGTCCTAGCAATAATTCTTGCGTAGAATTACTGCTGGGACCGAATTTTTTTTTGGTGGTGAAAAATCACGTTGTACGGTAAGACTCAATGTAACGCACTCTAAACATTATGCTGATGGATGCATTGAATACGGGGGTCGTGGAGGTATTCCAAGTAAAGATAAAACATTAAAAACTTGTACATAGAGAAAAACTCGTGAAAACGTTGGAATTTTGACCCCCAATATCTCCGTAACTATAAAGTTCCCAGACATGGTCTTAGAACAAAACATTGATCACAATGATGGGGAGAACGAGTCCTTTTCGTTAAGGGTACTTTTACAAATCAAATCAAATAATTTATTACTTTGCAAACATGGGTAATACGTACATACACCCATTATATTATTTATAGATACATTGAGAAGAAGCCGTTTAACTTCGGCGTCTGGGGTAGCTGCGCGATGAGAGAGGGGTGTTGCTGTTGACGCCAGTCGGCGAACGAGTTCCTTTTGTTGCAATTAAGGATTTTCTCACAAATATCCACGGCTACTTACTTTTTGCCTCATCATGCGAAATCTTAAAAGATCCCGTTGGGACTTTTTAGACAATCTTTCGACTTAATTTTAGGAAAAGGATGTCGGAACTCTTCCGACTGAAATGCTCTATTCCAAACGAATTTTGTGCTAAGCTGGTGGAAAATGTTTTGTGGAATGGAGAATTTGGCTAGTTCTAGCCAAACCATTGCAACTATTTTCTATTTCATAAATGACCATTACGTGCTGATGTCATCCCAAGTGAAGTCCGTCTGCCTATACAAGGTGGACGGGATATCGACGCACAAAAGGTTTCATACACGTTCAGTTTGTTTTCAGTATGTTTAGATTATCAATACTAAGACCATACCAACAGGTCGGCACGGGTTCTCAGAATGAGGACCCGGAAAAACTAACAATCTGTCTTACAACGGAGTTAAGGAGGTCAGAGAGGCAGTCACTCCATGTAGCATCCGATTAGACTGGAAGACGACCCCAACATAGTTGAGTGAAGGCTAGGCAGATGATGAGGACCACATGACTACATGACTACGGGCCACCTGCAGTTCTTGCAGTGACCTTGGACATCCAGCCCAGGTAACACAAGGCAATATACGCAACTTATCTTTTTCAGTGCGAAGAAAACTAAGTAAGTCATATGCACTGATACCACAACAGGGCGAAGCGATTGCGTTATCTAATCTAGGCCGTTGACGTTAAGTGGGGGATACACCGACAGACAAAACACCAGGTATAGTCGAAAAGATAACGTGTTTAGTAGTACAGCTGTTTGGTTAGGTGCGTTGGGCCCTTGCGAGGGGAACGACGAGTAAATCCCATACGACAAAAGGACAAAGGCCGGGAACGGTTAGCCCTTTCAAAATCTGCGGCTTATTAAGAATCCTTTCTTAATGAGAGGTTTTCTTTTTGAGTATTAAAAAAACAAAGTTTCCAAGAACTCGGTAGATGGCGTTGAACTGAGTACGTTACTAGGTGGCAAAGCCAAAACGCTTGAAAAAAAATATTTTGTCACCTCACGTACGCTCGTTGACTGACACTTTGGTTTGTAAGCTTCCGCATGTAACCATTACATCCAAGTGAAATAATGTGACGTTCCGTTACTTGCAGTAACTTACCAAGTTCAGCGCCATCTATCCAGCGACTAGGGAAGAATTGAAAAAGAAAATCCTTCATTCCAGTTCTTGTCTGCCCAAGGGAAACGGCTGTGACGGTACTTAGTATTTATTTTTATAATTTCATCTGCTTTTAAAAAACGGAGAAGGAAAACATGCACGCCTTGGGCCAAAAAATCGAAGACATGACACGTGTCGTCAGCAACCGCACTCGGCACGCACGTACTTACGTGGCGAATTACGTCTTATTTCTTAGGCCAGCGTTTCTCTTTTGCCGGGTCGCAACATTCCCGCCTTGTTTTAACAATAATTAGGGTCCATATATTCGACACAAGACCATTGATAGATTTTTGGTTATCTTGTCGTGAAGAATACACAAAATTAGCTCATCGAGCAATAACTTTTTTGATGTATACTAAATTTAACAGGCGGGAGGGGTGTTAAAACTATTGAGTGGGTCACAAAGGGGCAGTGTGAAAATTACCGGACCACGGCAGAAGAATGTTTTGGAAACACTGCCTACCTACCTTCTTTTGTTTTATATTGTGTGTACTTGTGGCATATGCTAAGTATATGAACATAATTATTTTCTTTCTTTCTATTCTCTCACAAAGAGAAGAAACATATACCCCAGCATTCAGAACATTATAGGCTTATGCTGTGGAGTTGTGTTCGTTCATAAATTAATATGTAGCTGACTGATTAATTAATTGATTTTATTATTGTGTACGTGTAATTTACCTAATGTATCACCGACTTACAATCATGTAACGGTGAGGGTGACTCAGAGGGTGTGTTTCTGATAGATAGGTGGGAAAAACCCTGTGTATCTTTATAAATACGAAATAGGTAAATGCACTTAGGTAAGAACGTGTGGATCGATTTGATTTATTTTTTCTTGAATAAGGTTTTTATGGAAAAGAAAATTGCGAATATATTAAAGTTTGGACTAACATCAATGGTTTGGACAGACTATGTCCGGTCAGCTAGTTTATAACATTTATACCATGGTAAAAACGAGTGCTTATAATACAAGGACGACTAACATGAGCCATTCAGTAAGGGTAGCTGAAATTCTGCTCTGAAAATAAGCAAATACAGTTTTGTTCAGACTACGGTGGCAAATATAATAATTTAATGTTATCAAATCGCACAGCATGCGATGAAGGCAGGCCGTGAAGTACTTTTTATATAGTACTTAACTACTGAATAAATATTCTAAAAAATAAACCAGCGCCAAGTTATCACTCCTTACATATTACAAAACAAAGTCCTCTGCCGCGTCTGTCTGTTCGCGATAAACTCAAAAACTACTGCACCGATTTTCATGCTGTTTGTAAGCGGGCGTAGCCGCGGGCATCAGCTAGTTGTTATTAAAACTGAATTAAATTGAGCATCTGCAATCTGCCACCGCCTCTTAAGTGTAATATAGCTATGTCAGCTATGGTGTGTGGCTGGGTCCCAGAACAATGGGGTTCTTGAATTTTGGAGGAAAATCAGACTGCTTGAAGTTATGGAAGGAGAACTCAGAAGTATACATATAAAACTAGACTCTCTAGAAAGATTTATGACAGGAAAAGTGTAGGCCGTGTCTAGAAAGCGATTTTGCGACACAGTCAAGGAGAAAATTGAATGGTTGGCTTATTTTATGCGCAGCAGTTATCAAAACCAGCGAGGGGTGGAGGTTAACCAACTGCTGATTTCGATTTGCAACAAAGTTAATAATATAGAAATCTTTACTAACACATGTTATGTACAGCGCCATCTACATTCTAATACTCGAACTGTTTTGTTCACGTCAGTGTCAGTGCCGTTGTGGTGGCAAAAAGTGTACAATATTGATACTAGATGGCGCTACCAGTTGTGTTATCGATTCGGTGTTGTTGTCTTTGTAATGTTATCATCACCACATTTTTTCCTTAATCAGATAATGTTATGTAAAAATAGATCTATTTCAAGAAAATTTAGTTTTCTTAATGACTTGTTTATCAATCGATATATTTCTCAGAATTAAACGTTGTAATGATTAGGGATTTTGGTAGTTTCTATGATAGAAAATATAGCCTTTCTTGGTCAGTTGAACTGGATAGTATGCTTGGATGTAATGGCTATTCATTGAAATATTTGAAGCCACTATCAATGGATACCTTTTCTTATCTTCTTGGAGAAAATATAACTTATAATATACTATATAAAGCTCGTCATTTTATAAAAGCTAATGGTACCAAATTAATTGACTAGCGAATAATAATCTATGTGTGTCATACATCTGAGGTCAAATGCCAACAGTATGGAATGTTAATTTGCTGATAACTACAAGTGTCAAGAAATACATACTTTTAAAAGGAAACAAATTTTGTGTTTTAAACCATGTTCCGAGTTTCTTGAAAGCTAATTTTTCTGAATTTATATGATTCAACAATCACAGTATTTATAAATCTTGGAAGATTTACCTTAAAGGCCTCTAATAATTACATGAATAGGTACTATAAGTAGGGCTATTTGAATATGTATAACTTCTGACCTTGGTACTTTGTTAAAAAGGCAATAACGCCAAATATGTGGAGGACATGTTGCATGTCATAATAAACCACTCCACATGTTCTCAGTAAACACAGCTGATAAGGCCAGTTTATTAATGTTTTCTACCAACATTTGTTTGTTTTTCACAGCCTTTCCTTATTCCTGTTGTGCTATCAGCCATTAATAATCATATTACCCATCACACACATGACGAAACTCTACATCTTGTTGTGCAATAGAATCTTACAGAGAATAGATTTAATGAATCCATGTCATGTCATTGTTCCAATACTATAGGATTACGGAAGTAGATTTAGATTTTTTACAAAATAGACAATCCTGGCACAAAAATAACTTTGATGCAAGAAAAAACATGACCAGAGTTCATAAATAGAACATATTAAGGTAGTAAACAAGCGTAACAAAGGAAATTAATAGCCACTCACGTTCTGTGATTCCTCCTCCAAAACAGCCATGGCTTCGAAATCGATGTTCATTTTCACAATTTTGCACTCCTATTTCAGTAAAAACACGAATATAGTATTCTGCTAAGGCTATAGGTGAATTAAACAACAAGGAAATTAGATAATTTGTATCAAAAGTTGCTCTTCAGACTTCAAGGTATTGTTTACAAACTGGCAAGGTCATTTGACATATTTTGGTAAATAGTATGGATGCGTTCATTTCGAATATTACAAAAACCCTCCGACAAATAGTAGACTAAGCGTTAAATCGACTATCTAGTAGACATGACAGTGACAGAAGGAATTAGTATTTTGCACTCTGGCCAATGTTGCCTCACTCTAAAAATAACTGTCAAAGTTTTTCGACCTCGCTAGTTCTTCTTTCTGTGATAAAAAATCGTAGCTTTTATGTTTTTTCATTGAACTTGTGATGTGGCCTTAAAAACTATGAACCATTTTGTCTGCATATTATTTTAGAATGTGTATAGAGTGCGGTGTTACTGAGGTGGTTTTATATTTATAAGTGCGGTTAATGCATTAGTGTCATTGTGAGATCACGATGCGTATCGGTTTAGTGTTTTATTGGTGCGTATTTGCTTTTCATCTGTGTAAAGCGGATGATGTGGAGAAGACAGAGACCAGAGATAATGGCAGAAGGCAGCAGTGGGGTCCTGTGGTGCGGAGCGGGTCGTTTATGAGCGATTCCGCCGCCACAGCTTCCAATGAGCAGAGTAAGTTTCTCACGACCCTGAGTTCGATCATTTTTTCTGACTTCTCATGACACCTGTTGACGTCCTTCACTCGAGTCATGTCTGAAACAATTCGTAATTACAAGAATACATGCCAATTATTCATTTTTATACATTTGTAGTTGCAAAACATAGTACAAGTTTTAGCGTTTCGCGGCACAATTTAGTCTTT
Organism: Xestia rhomboidea; assembly: GCA_963853795.1. Classification (NCBI taxonomy): domain Eukaryota; kingdom Metazoa; phylum Arthropoda; class Insecta; order Lepidoptera; family Noctuidae; genus Xestia; species Xestia rhomboidea. The sequence continues at coordinate 7,733,730 of OY970770.1, read as the reverse complement.
CGTATTGGGAAATTCGAGATTTTGTCGGATAAATAAGTTTTTTAATCTTTATTGCTTTAGCGTTTCGCGGCACAATTTATTCAGTCGTATTGGAAAATTCGAGATTTTGTCTGACATTTAAGTTTTTTAATATATTATTCATTAAAGTGAATGCAATGAGCAATGACAATTAATCATACAAATGAATGAAATTAGATTTTAGTTAGTGAAATTACTATTCTAAACCTTAGATTACAAAGACTGCCCACCATTAGCAAGAATAGATTTTCTTAACAGCCTCTAAATAATAATCAACCTTTAATGTCCTCACTGCTGGGACACATGAGGTTTCCTTTCTGGAAAATATGTTGGCTTTAACCTGAATCCCTAAACTATGGTTATCTAGATACCTTTTTCAATGAATTGAATTTGAATCAGAAACTGATGTAATTTGTGCAAAGATCCTGGATCACAACTATTAAACCCATCCTGTAACCATAAATTAATCAATTTACAATCCTTGTCTTTTTGTTTACATTACCAAAAACAAGAACCAACCGCTGCACCCCTCAATATACACCTTATTCTCCTGCATTAAGATCTAATTTCCTGTGCCAAATCCCATGAAAACACCAGATGTTTTTCATGGACCAATGTTATGGTACTTTTATTATAGTGAACACTTAATCTTCCACTGTTGTCAGTTATAGTCAGATAAGAGTAATGTCTGACTGTCTGACCACATGTTTAAATTAAATGGTACTTGCTGATGAAATAAATTATTACGGAATGTTTGCTGAATATGATAAACTAGACCATCTCAGACACTAATCTGCAGGTTCTCATATGACATAACTAAGATTATGTCTAGGCTTGAAAAGAGATGGTGACTGGTTTCAGAGTTTCTTCTTTCTTCAGAACTTTGTATCCTATCTAATTATTATGTAAAGACACAGATGTATGTGTGCCTATATTGTATCATTATCATGGGCTTCAGTGAAGGAAAACATCTTGAGGGAACTAGCATGACAGATCTTTCTCTATGGCATGTAAAGCCAAGGCATATAAACTGTGACACGGGGTTAGGCACTAACCACAAGAAAAGAAAGAAAAAGTAAGAAAAAAGAAGAAGTAAAAGAGCTAAGTACTCCGTGTAAAAGTATTATATAAACAATATTACAGAATAAACATTTTTTTTTTTATTATCAGCCAGTTGCTAGGTTGGTTTTCTAGAAAATTCTATAAGCAAGGCTATGTATGGAAATGTTAGGTGAAACAAAAGGGGGCTAGAATAATATAATCATTAAACAAAATAGAAGTTACTAGACAATAGAGTTTCTGTTAGAATTTCTAAAGAGAATGAATGCCTTTCTAGATATATAAACAGATAACCTAGTAAGAGTAACAATGGTCTGTTAGGACATGTTTTAGTAAATATTTTTGCTTGAGAAACTGGATTTATTATGGAACAATATATCAGTTGAAACATAATAAATAAAACACGCTTTATTAGTGTATGTGCAGATGTAATGTAGATGGCTATAAGAGTAGAGGAAGACCAAAGAAACGATAGATGGACTGTGGGAAGGATTATATGACTAGAAACGAGGTGACTGCTGGGATGACGAGTAATAGAGATGTATGGAAAGACGACATGGTGCGCCAACCCCAAATAAATTGGGATAACTGCAGGAGAATGAGGATGATGATGATGATGCTTCATTGAAGTGTGTGCTTTAGCAATGCTGTTCAATTTTACAATTCAACAACATTCGCTGCATTCATTACGATGAATTATAATAAATTCTTTTCAAAATGTGTTTTAAGTTGGGGTACTGAAGTTAGGTGCATGAATTGCAGGTAGGTACTGCCTATGTGTCTTCCTCATAAAATCCAATTATCTTTAACTATCACGTAAATAAAATAAAATAATGATGGGTATCATACTTAATAAGTAAGTGACAAACCCCCGAATACTGAAACATCACTCAAAATTTAAGGGCTGTTAACATTTGAGCAACTCCTAAACTTTAAATTTCGTATGGCCAAACGTCACTTTTGAGTATCTGTTAAATATAAGTGCTCCTTAAGTTTTGAGTGACATTTCAGTACTCGGGGAAAGTATCACAAAAATAAAACTAGAACACCAACTAATCATGTTACAAATAAAAATGCAAACATAATAGCTCACGGTATCGTGAAAATACAACTTGGCACAAATTCAAACATAGACAAAGTAACAAAAGGTGTACAATGAATTATTTTCAATACAAATTATACAAACTATTCTAATGGAACAATCATACCAAAGGTATCTCATATGCTTGTGCATTCTCTGCATGGGCAGAGGCCGTTGCTTTCAATAAATATACTCGGCCTATTACAGTTGATTGCTTGACATAGGCCTCCCCCAAGCTGTCTTCCGCTTCCAGTCTGTTCCAGCCACCTTTTTAAGGTTACCAGTCCATCTAGCGGGGCTTAAACCTTAGGGTTTTTTTTGGCACTTGTAGCCAGGAAGCTCATCAGTTAACCAGACCGTTGAAACAAGTTGCCTGTTCCAAGACAGATGTGTAGGTTTGGAAGAATGGGGCGAGAATCTCCATTGCCTCACCGCATTGACTTTTCTTTATATGTAGTAGAACAATCATAGGCCAAGATTATTATCACCATTGGCACCTGCTGGCATTAGGAAAACCCATAACTATTGCCAATGGGTTTTTATCTATTTTTACATAAATGTAGGTCTGATATCAGTGGTTCTAACATATAGATGCTAATGACAAAGGTATGCAGAACTTTAAATAGAATATTATATGGTTTTATCCTCATACATGTTATGCATGTATTGTTTATTTTTAAATTTAGGACCTATTTGACAATTTAGGTGTTACCAGGTAAAATTGTGAGGATACATTTTCAAATGATTTGATGGAATAATTAGGTATTTAATTTCTGGGGAAATTGATGCACAACCAGTGTTACTGCGTTGATTCAATAAAAATCAAAAACTAAGCTTAATTTTGGCATAATATGTGGTAAAACAAAGAGTCATAAATAAAACAATGACTAATAATTCAGGCTATGTTCACCTTGTATAATAATCAATCATTTTGTTTTTAATAAAACACGAACTAGGTAAGTGTTCATTGAGAGACCTAAAAATAAATTTGAATCGTCAGAACGAATTATTAAAATTTCGTAAAATATAGAGGCATCAAGAGTGTCCTATTGTGAAGAAAGAATGGTTGAGGTAACAAACAGAAATAATTTTGTGAAATGTTAGTATAAAATTTTGATTCACCACACTATTTTCAATTCTTATTGTCAGCTGTCTTTGTAGTATGAGTATGTGTGTGGGACCGCACATGACAGTGTAGTAGTTGGAACAGTTGACAAATGTTTTTTTTTAGTCGATTTGGTATGGTACACCTGGGACACATTTGTGTGACAAACTGTTTTGTTTTTCCACCTGTTGACCTAGTTTTGCACAGTACAAGAATACCAGAACCGTATATGTTGTTCAATCAATCAAATGAGCCTATGCAGACCTCTGCTAGCTATAGGCCTGTCCTAAGTTGAGCCACAACATCCGGTTCTGCGCATTCCGCGTCCAGCGAGTCCCGTCCGGCATTTCTAAGGTCGTCGACGTCGGTCCTTTGGCTGTGGGGCGTCTCACGATACACGTGTCGATTCACGGTCTCCACTCAAGGTCTCGACCGATAACGATGTCTAAACTTCCAAAACTTCTTTCTCGTACCGTACGCAGGAGGAGTTGCCGTCAACAATATACAACCCGTTATACAATACAAACCTACGAGCAACTACAGCGCGTAGACGCGCGTTTCACGATCGCCCCGTGTGTTTAGGTTGCAAGGTTGCGTTAAAATCTCGTTTGAAGCGCGTACACGCGCGTCATCTGCGCGTCGTCTGCGCTTTTAAAATACGCCGTGTGCTTAGACCCGTTACATTAGTCGGTCATTCTTCCATACAAACGTAGTATGGTGATTACTCGTCTGTTTGACGGTGTAGGTTTACAGCTAAAAATTGTATCAACTGGTCTTGTCATTATCTAGCCCTGTATGGAAGCAGAATTGGAAAAATAATATTGGTTTGGAAGTTATGAGCGTCGAAACTTCCATAATTAACATACACATAAGTTATTTAAATAACAGCAACAACAGTAGGGACCCAAGACTACAATCATTACATTCAATATGGGTCCCGACCACGTCCCGACTGTTGCAGTCAATATGTGCTGTCTCCTGAACTTGTTTTTGTCTTTTCAGTTTTTATTTAAAGTTATTAGGTACTTACTTGGTTTTTTTGTTTTACGCAGTCGGATTTTTTTTTCACAGCTTGACCTATTCTAGCTATGCTCTGGTGGAAACGCTGCATTATGGCCGACTATGGCTGGTAGGCTTAAAAATGCTTAAAAAAAATTGGTATAAGTACCTACTAATAATGCCAGTACATAGGTAAGCAGGATAATTTAAGCCGGCAAACATGCATGTTGGCTTATCAGATTATGCAAGTATCATTATTTGTTGAACCACATGAACTAAGAGATAAGGTGGAAAACAGTTAAACATTTTGATATCAAAAGTTTCCTTGTTATTATGGTCAATTATTTTAATTGTGACCACACAGGCAAGTGCTTCTGTTCTCAAACAATAATGATGTGAGTCATCTTTAGGCGAGTTTTTTTCTTCTCTATTATATAAATGTCTTGTTGCCTTGGCGATGCAATTTATGACTGCTGATAGCAGATAGTCCGAGATCACCGAACTTCCAATCTGCGAAGAATCGAAAGCATAATCTCGTTTGCAAAAAGGAGCCAAGTTCTCTATAAGAAACCAATATTCTTCAGTATCTACCTACCTAACCTTTCCCAACTATGTTGGGGTCGGCTTCCAATCTAACCGGATGCAGCTGAATACTAGTATTTTACATGGAGCGACTGCCTATCTGACCTCCACAACCTAGTTAGTACTTGGTAATATGATGCCCCTTAGTAAGACTGGTAGTCTGACTTTCGAAGTTTAGGCCACCTTTAACAACTGTCAAAGATCTACAAAGCACGGAGGAAACTCGGTTTGTAATGGATGGTCACCCATCCACAGACCGACCTTGTCAAACGCTGTTTAACCTTGAACGACGACCCGTGCGTGCGGCTGTTTTTATACACGTGAGCCACGAGTCCTGTACAAATTAATCCCAATAATTTATCCACACAATTTATTAAACCAATCACAACTACACTCAACCACTAAAAAGCACATAAAAACCAGTCTTCCTCTCATATTTATTCCCTATTACTAATTTTTATTGAGCCAAGAACATAAATCTATTCAGGCGACATCCGAAGCTTGCCTAGTCCACTGGCACGTGAGAAACGAGACAGTGTTACTAGCAGACAGTGCATGACTCACCAAAATACATGATATCAATGGCAGACGAACGAGCGGTCGATGCGTGATTTCATCTTATTTTAGAACTCAGCATCGTGTCGACGTGGTATCGATTGTAAGTACCTGACTTACGAAATGATACGTGCTAGTCCCCAGGTGAAATGATTTTAGCTACTCGGCCTGATGATTGACACCGAACTATGCGTTCGTCGGACAAACCCTCGACAGTCAACCACGATACTAGGCTCATCTCCGATTATATTTCTTTTTTAATCACGATTTGAGCTATTAATTCTCGCTAGCACGTGCCGAAACGAAACTACAAGAATAACAAAACTTGCTCGATTACTTATTTGATTTTAGATAAGTAAAGAAAACATACACAGATGATAAACTGAACATCCGTACAAATCGGGCCCCTATTTCGACAAATGTTGCTACGAACCTTCTTTGCGGCACTGATTAAAAAAAAGAACCGAATATGTTCTGTTTTCGAACAAAGCCCAAGAATATCGACTTCCTATAATCAATCCAAAAACACCAGACGAACAGATAATACAAAGTTAATGACAGGTTAATGAGATCAAAAATCGCCCAAAAGACTCTTCGCTAATCGGTCGGAAACCCAAAATATTTCCGCGATATCCTTTGTAACAAATCAATAAAATATCTAATCGCATTTTTAATTAATTTCCTATCAAAAATTAATCATTGAAATCGGTCAGTAGTTGTCGGAAACTGTTTTGTTTCCCCTAAAACGTATGTACTTGATAACCGAATAGCTGTTTGCCAAAAGCAGTCGCACACTCGCACCGGAAACTGTGGTTTACCGCCAGTAAGGTCATAGAGGTCTGTAGTCTATGCGTCCTTATTCCTATTATTGAGTCATCGAGCTATTTTTATCATACCGTGAACTAGGCACCGATAATGACTTAATCTTAACTTGTGCTCCTTAGATAGATTTAGCTCTATACCATACCTCCATATAATTCTCCTTTTGCGTAGTTGATGCTGCCTTTTGGGATATTGTCTCAAACCCAGGCATATTCTAGAACAATGAGTAGTTACGAATCGATTTCAGGAACGATTAGTAGAAAAGCTGACAGTTTTTAATAGAGATTAATGAATACGAGATTCGGCCTAGTCTCATTAATACCCAATCTCGTTCTGCGTTGTTCGCAATGACAGCCAATCATCGTTTTCTGTGCCATTAATCAGTACTAATCAACGGATGTAGTAGGGCCTTGTATTAACTGTTCCTATCTTCGAGTACTTGCTGACAGATACAGCTTCCCAGTACATAAAAGTCACAATGAATCGGTAATTCGGTATCCATCGGTACGGGTAAAATAGTCCCATCTTTCTGTTCCCATCAGCTGTTTCTTGATGCAAACAACCTTCTGTTTTTAAAATCTTCGAGAGAGTTCTAATCCAACACTCCAAATAGAAATACAAAAAAGGCCACACTCATTTGTTTCTCTGCCCAGCTCATTAGGAAGTACTGGGCGAAAATTAATAATGTTTAAAGGGCGTCCACTAGTATGACATGAACGTAAACATCTGTTGGCACGGGACGGCCGATCGCTTGATTAATTCCATGGCTAAATCAGTAACGTACCGTCTAGCCATTACAACTTACGGCTGTGATGCTAATAGTACTTTTTCTGACGTGGTTTCGGCGCACGAGGGTTTTCTATATTAGATTTTGGCTTGAGAAAGTTTCTTTTGGGGATTTTCCACGGCTTACTTTTTTTGGGAGGTAAATGTTCGAATAAGTGTTATCATTTTGGTTGAATATCATCTGCGAAAATTCACACGTCTTTTGTGAGTGATCAGACGAGTAATTCCCGTATGTATTTATAAGAGCGGTCGCATTCTAATGTCAATTTCATCTCCATTGTTGTATAATGATAATATGATATAATGATATAAGATGTTCTACAATTCTTAAATATGGGACATTCAGATGCCTGCCTTCGGCAATTCTCCAAACAGTTGGAAAGAACTTAAGCAAAATTCGCCCAATACTTTTCAAGTCTGTCCAAAAATATTTTATGATATCAATTACTATTGATGTTGATTTTAAACACACGTTGACTGTTATCTACGTCTGTTTAAAAACTTCCAGTTCCGGTAATATAATCTTTATCTGAACCGCATTAATAAGTCATGCAATGTACGTCTGGTATAAATTACCATTCATTAAACATTTGTTACTTTTTCTCGAAGTATAATTGTATGGCTTGTCAGACTTGCATTTCTGTTTCTATGAAGAAAGGGAAAACATAAAGATTCAATTTGTACGGAAGTCTGCATATTAAATTATTCCTTGTAGGTGTTTGAGATTGTCCTATCGATATCGCCATGATTTGATCGAATTCATTTAAATTGCAGCATTAGTGTTTATATATGACAATGTAGAACAATGGCCCATCTGTATATCTTGGATTCTTGGGTTTCGTTTTATCAATGTTTTCTACACTTTTAATTAATTATTTGTTCCACCATATTCGATCCCAATTTGTCTGGGCTCGGCACAACATATCTTCTTCATCCATAGGTACCATACCTACTTCTTTATTACTCGTCCTCTCAGCAGTCGTCTCCTCTCTAGCCGTATCATCCTTCACACAACCCATCCATCGATTATTTGGTTATTCCGCTGGTTTAAGCAACGAATTCCACTGCAATTTTTTTCGTCATTTTCCGTTGCAGAAATGCGTGATGAAAAATACGAGCAATTATTTAAAATCTAAACAAGTCCAGTACAGAACAGTAACAAATCGTTGATTATACATTGATTCATTACTGTAAATCCAAGGTCAGTTGTTTTAATTCTTCCACATTTCACACTAGAAATTTACTGGGCTGATTTTGTTCTGTTTTCAGTTGAGTCTAACCTTGGGTTTCATTGTAAAGAGGCTTGCAATTGGCTATCAGTACTTACAGATTGAATAGAACATTCTACTAGGTATTTTTCTTTCCGTGATATAGATTTTTCCTTATATTTATCTTGTATGTCCATCGGTTATTATTATAGTTACTGTTTGTGTGTATAGTGTCTGCTATTGTTATTTTACTGAATTAGCGTCAAGTTTAGTTGTGGTCGGTTAAATAGTTTAACATAAAAGTGTAATAATAATATTATTGAGTATTCTTATTTTTGCCGTGTTGGTCCCGGCTCATCATCATCACCTTGGTTCTCTTGCGGATGTCTTCATTTCTGATTCGATCACGCAAAGAAACTCCAAGCATAGCCCTCTCTATTGCCCTTTGGGTGACTTTATTTGAGCGACCACGTTTCGGTCCCGTATGTAATCACTGGCAACACACACTGGTCATAGACTTTCGTCTTGAGACACTGACGAGAAGATACCGCGTAACTTCCCGAACGCTGCCCAGCCGACACGGATAGGACGATGACCTCTTTCTCGAAGTTAGACCTACCTAACTGGAAACCGTTGGTCCCAGGTACACATAATCGTCTACAATACATGGGCATTCAACATGACCTTGGTTTTATCCATGTTCATTTTAAGATCCACTCTTTCGGAGGCTCTACTGAGGTCATCGAGCATTGTACTTAGGTCCTCCATGGTTTAGCTACTATACCGTCGGCAAACCGAAGGTGAGTGATGTACTCGCCAACGTTAATGTCTAGTCCAGAACCTTGAAGACATCCTCCAGTGCAGCGGTGAACAGTTTCGGAGATATGGCGTCTCCCTGTCTCACACCTCGCTGCAGAAGCATAGGTTCCGAGGCTTGGTCCTGAAGTCGGACTGACGTGGTGGCGTTTTTGTACAAACACTTCAACACCTCGATGTACTGGTAGTCGATTTGGCACCGTTGGAGAGACTGCAGAACATCCCATCATAGCTATTCACAACGCTTCGATTCGACTTTCGATTCGGAAAGTCGTATGTCTATCTTTTTATGACATTACGAAATCGAGCGAGATAGACATACGACTTTCCGAATCGAAAATCGAATCGAAAGCGTTGTGAATAAGGGGCCTGGTCTCGATCGAATCGAAGGCTTTCTCGTAGCCCACAAACGCTAAACAGAGAGGCAGGTTATACTCTTCGGTCTTCTGTACAACCTGCCGCAGCGTATGTATGTGGTCCACGGTGCTAAAGCCTTTTCGGAAACCGGCTTGTTCGGGAGGCTGAAAATCGTCGACCCTGCGCGCGAGATAATTCGTGATGACTCTTGAAAACAACTTATAGACATGGCTTAGAAGTGAGATGGGCCTATAATTCTTCAGCCGGGCATTGTCGCCCTTCTTGAAGAAGAGTACCACCATACCCCTGCACCATGCCTGTGGCATTTTCCCCTCCAGTATGACGGAATTAAACACTCCATCTTCAAGTAAAATACTGGTATTCAGCTGCATTCGGTTAGACTGGAAGCAATCCCAACATAGTTGGGAAAAGGGTAGGTGCATTACGAGTATTTTAATTTGTTTGTCTCTCGCGGTTATATATTTTTTTTGTCTAATGTCCAGCCACAGCCTCTGAGATACTCGTAGTCGTAGCACAGTTTAAGTCGGTTTTTGAGAATTCATCTTCTTTGTTGAATCGCTGTGAACGAGTTATTTTTAGTCGAAACAGTCGATTAGCATAAAAGTATGAATTACTATTTTACTCGATTAGATCTAGGTTATTTAAGTCTAGTCTAGCTTCTCAGATAGCACAAAAAGAGACTGTTTTTGCGAGTCGATGTTTTTGGTTGATTCTGCGAAAACCAGCATCGTCATGTAGTTCTGAGTCATCTGCATAAAAATCATGTCCAAAATCAACGGCCGTTCATATTGACCTGACCGTGACCAGTTTTGATACGGCCATACCTGTTTTATTTACGCAACATTCGTAATAAATACAGAGAACATTAATGAGTAAAACTCGATAAGGTAACTGACATAATAATACATAATCGGTATGCGGTGTGATAAATAAACTTGTATTCAGGATTTCTTCTGTCATACAATTAGGCTTTATCCAATCTTGATAGTGCAAGTGATACCTACTCGTAATTTAAACATTATTTGACCTGTTGAATCCCAATTAACAGTAATAAAATAAAAATCATTACCTATCAACATAATTATCTTTTAAAAGCAGATCCGGAATTTCCCACTCCAAAATCAGTAGAGAATCCGCGTAATATCTCGTGTTTCATAACAAATTTAAACAACGCACATTGTTTGAATTCACAATTACTCCTAATTGGTTTAACAATCACATTGCCAGTCTGGACTTGTTAATTGTGCCCCTTAACTCTCAACTAGAAAAATGAAAAGTTCCCTTGTTGATTATTCAGGCTGCTAAATGGTTCTTGGTATTTTTTTCAGAATCAGAATCAGAAGCACATATTTATTTGCTATGAATGTAGGTACAGGTATAAGATGTTGTTCATAAAAAAACGAGATCATGAGATCGGCTACAGTCTACCTTACGGCATGCAAATTATTACATAAATTAAAATATTAATAAAATGAGGATCTAATAATGAGAATTGTAATTGGGAGCTATGACGTGTGCTTTTGTTGGTTCATGGATATTCTTTAAGAGCAGAGGTTCCTAAATATGAAAAGCAAGAAATTTGCAATGTTATTTTTTCGCGCAATCTGTTAGGATTGCATGGGGACCGTAGTTCGTAAGATTTTTTTTTGCTAATAAATCTTAAAATTTGAATCTTATAGCTTTGACCATTTTCTCCGAAATACATCATCACCGGAACATTTCTTTTTTTTTACTTTTTCGAGTAGCTTAATAATTGATAGCTAAAGCCAAGCCAACTTTTTTGTACTTAAGTATCGAAACCAGATAAATTGTCGTGGACTTACAATTTGTGAACCCCCATTTTTTTAGACTCCCGACGGATCTCCTGTGGAACCCTGGGGGTCCACCTGGATCACTTTGGGAATCACTGTTCTAGAGCTAGGTCGTGGTTAAATAATAACAGCTAATCGGTTCGATCTCTAGGTTAAGCCGTTTTTGCCTAGTTTGGTCCGTGTATATGTGACCCGACCACCAATTACATATTTAGTTTCCGTTAAGCTGTGGGCCCCGGCTGTCATTTATAGATCTTTGACAGTCGTTACAGGTAGACATTGGCCCAATAGACAACCAGTCTTACCTATGGGTATCGTATTACCCACTACCTGGGTTGTGGAGGTCAGTTTGGCAGTTGCTCCTCGGAAAATACTGGTATTCAGCTGCATCCGGTAAGACCGCAAGCCGACCCCAACATAGTTGAGGAAAGGCTGATGATTGTGACAGACAGATTTCTTGATTGGGAGTTGGTTGCGCCACTTCTTCCCAGCGTTTTGAGGGAATCAAAATGACTGGGACTGTCTTACTGCTGATTCTTAGCTACTAACTTTTAATTTTTACCTTACACTACTTGCCATTTGTCTAGTCCGCGACTTGCTTGCAATACAATCTAGATTTTTTTACAATGCGATTTCTCTTCTCGCTCCAAAGAAAGCGCTTGTTCCTAGAAGAATCCCACAATCTAATATGACTCTTAGGCGAGGATACTCGCATACTAATTGCCAATGATACACCTATCCATATCAACTATCCTCTATATTGAATCTCAAAACTGCACTCCGAAAGCAATCAATCAGATTTACAACCGCTAAAATATTATACCGTTGATCATACGCGAAAATAACCCTATTTATAGAACGTAATCTTCCAGAGTAAACGTTATTGGGCCAGTTTGTTGAACTCCAAACGTGAGTCTGAAATACCTTGTTTATTTTATGATCATAGCATCTAGAATCGAGCCAAGTAATACGGATTAATTGTTTACATCGAATAAGATGTTTCCTGAGTGCAAATGCACTGATTAAATCTTTGCATACGATTATTTGTAGACATGTTGGCTATTTCTTTGGAGTCTTTCTAGCACTGTAAGAATTCGTCGTTCTCCTGCCCTTATCCCAATTTATGTGAAGTCGGCACAGCACGTCTTCTTCTTCCATACTTCTCTACTACTCGTCATCTCAGCAGTCACCTCCTTTCTAGCCATATCATCGTTTACAGATTTCATCCATCGTTTCTTTGGTCATCCTTTACGCATATAGCTATCTACATTCATACTCAACATAATCCTCACCAAAGCACTTGGATCAATTAGTTATTGAAAGAAAATTCTCGCGCTCTAGCAACAATACATTCTTTGGAAGTGACAGCTGAACATGAGTTCCATGAAAGCAAATTAAAGTAAATCAAATTAACACAGAACCGATCCGCAAACAAGGTTTGATTTTGTGCGGCGGCGACCTCTCGCGTCCGGCCCTGGTTCAATTCATGGTCCGGAGCGAGACGGAATGGGACGCCGTCACCTCCTTCTGCAAAGCAGTCATGTTAGCGAAGGAGGTGGCGGAACGTGAGAGAGAGAACCTCACGTCCCAGCCGCCGCGGGAGACGCACCGGGCGTCGGGGGCCACGTGGTGGCCCCCGACCGTGTCGACGGCGCGTTCGTGTTCCACACACGCCTCAAAGAGAGGGCAAGGGCCGATGCCTGCCGGGGCTGCGGGACTGTCCGAAAGAGATACCGTGGCCCCGGAATACAAAGGGCGAAGAAGGAACATGGATGGGTTTTAGTCAGTAAAAGTCTGACACTCCCTCCCGCAGCCACTCCGCCCAAAGCGGGAGGAGTCATTTGATGATTTCCCATCCGAAAAAAAATAGGTTTGATTTTGTAATCCTTTCAGAAGAGGACACTGGATAGTATGGTTATCATTAGTATCAGTGTTCAAGCGGATACTGCTGGCTGCACGTTCTGATGATAAACTTAAAACAAAAGCACAAAATTAAATGCCCTTTTCGTGTCGGCTGCTTCAACGTTCGCGGTGTGAATCAAAGTATAAAAAGAGGTGAAACGGTGCCTCGTTCGCCTCGCTCGCTAGCTGGCGATGTGGCCTGCGTTTTATGGTGGAAGCGTCACAGTGGCCCGCGAAATTCAAATGCTCTTTCGTTTTTTGCCATTGGCCGGTGTATGTTGAACAAATTATGATTCGCGACCGTAACACGTATGTAGTTATAGAATTATAATCATCAAAATCATCAATACAACCCTCCAAGCGCATAAAGGTGCAGGAATGACTTTGACCTTGAAAAAGTAATTCCTGCACCTTTATGAGCTTGGAGGGTTGTATTGATGATTTTGATGATTATAATTCTATAAGTACATACGTGTTACAGCCGCGAATCGTATTTTAATCAACAAACAACCTGACACTGACCTGCAAATTGCAAAAAACGTAAGAAAATTTGAATTTTGCGGACTACCCTGACGCTTTCACCTTAAGTTGAAGCATACAATAGCCGATGAGTACTGATTGGAAATATGATACATTAAATATTCAAACTCCTACCTAGCTAATAGCTACAGCTAGTAGCCCTATTTAATCCTGTAAAGGATAGGAACATTTTGTAAAAACAATGGCTGAGTATAATCGTCAGTCATATAAGCAAATACTTATTAGTAATCCCGCAGTTAATATCAATGTTAATATGCGATTGTTAGACTGGGTTATTTAGCGATACCGAGTATTACATCAGGTTATCATGAACTGAACTTGAAAACAATATTGCACGGCGCTTGACTCATGAAGTATTATGATTAAGTATACTTACTTTAATCGTCAGTCAGCGGCTGCGTTACTGACCACCATGGAATGCAGGACCCTGGTGGATGAAGAGACAGACGAGAAGGAAGGGCCAAGAAAAGTTAGGTGGAACATGTAAGCAATAGCAGTAGCAGTCACAGGAGTGTGGATTTGTACCCAGTTGTTGTCACCCGCTATTACATGAGACTAAAGTACTCTTCTGCCTAACCCTTGGGAGATTACATAACTCCAAAAAAACCAAACCCATAATAAGCTCATAGTTTTATGACACCAACTTATTAAAGGCACCTTTTAGTTGTCAACGACCCTAAAGAGAAACGTGAGGTCACCTATACAGCTATACTTAGAGTAAGACCACACCGCAAGAAAATTTGAATGTTAATGATGTGTTTACAGATATGTTTCCAACAAGATATGAGGCTGAAAGTCAGATAGAGAATACACAACACGTTAATACGGAACGATCGTAAATCATCGATAAACAAACAATCTGTGAAAATAGGTAACCATTAAATTATTTATGTTTACGGTATTATGAGTGTACTTGATAGAAATGGCCGTTAGACAGATTTATGTCAGGAATAGACAAAGTAGTTCAGCACTTTAATAAATTCTAGTTCTCATCTCATAGCTTTAACGCTGTTTGTTTATACCGCGGGGAATGTAGATCATAGACAATCCGTTGTCGGCCTAATTTAGATCGTCTTTCACCACCCAATTGTCAACGTCACGCTATTGTGCTCAGAATAACGATTTAAATTATGTCTTGATGTGCTTTATCAGGCCAGTCTCCTATAAAAGCAGCAGAAATATAGCCATGTGCTATCCTTTTTGCTCGTCTTGCTTCTTCTTTGACACCAAAGAGGTCAAGGCTCTTAACGCTTCAAGCCTGCCTTTCACTAACAAGATCAAGATTAATTGGTAGTTAATTGGCTTTCAGTAAACCTATCCCTTCTCTTGTAACATGAACACACCACCAAAGGTTTAATTTCCAACCCTGACTCATTTATTCCTGGTTTTGGAGCCCGCCCGCGCTTTTTTGAGCCGGAAGAACCCATTTTCATTTTCGAGCAACGGGTAAGCTCGAAATATGAAAATGGCTTCTTCCACTCCCATGTGTAGTTAGTTTGGCTTCAGCAGATAGTACAATTATGCCTTTTATACTGTGTATGCCAACCCTAACTACAACAGATGCAACCTAGATTCTCGTTACGGGCGTATTGCAGTCACACGACATGCCGTCAATGTCTCAGTATGTTCATTCTTTAAACGGTAAACCTTTCTTGGTAATGTAAGAGCTCGGACTGATACCATCAATTAACCTTTTCATTGTATGGACGTCAAATGAGTTTCGAAATGCAACTGGCGCATCAAACAGCATCCAATATCTTGCCCTTATCCAAATTTATTTGGGGTCGGCGCAGCATGTCTTCTTCTTCCATAATTCTCTGTTAGCCGTCATCTCAGCAGGCACCTCCTTTCAAGCAATATCATCCTTCGCAGAGTCCATCCATCGTTTCTTTGGTATTCCTCTACTCTTATAGCCATCTACATTCATACTCAACATTTTCCTCATCCCTCCGCATCGCATGTCCATTGACTGGCGCCAAAGACGACCGTAACAATATACAAACATACTCGAATTACGAGCTCTTATGAGCTTAGTTCTTTTAACGATCTCGTAAGCTACTAAAAACAATTAAATCTGTTTAGTTTGACTTCTGGAATTTTCATGTTTCGTGTTAGTCATCAAATTTTACAACCGTTCAAGGTAGCATAAAGGTATAATTTACATATTTGTACTAGTTAAATGCCATTCGTCTATTAAAATTAAATAGTCATCAACAGTTCGTTTCTTTTATGATCCTACTAGTTTACGTCAACAGACAATGAAGGTATTGCCCAGAAATATTATCAAGAAACGCATAATTTAATGTATTCATATATCTCTTATCTCCCAAATCTCTCCACTTTTTGCGATTTTGTGTCATGTTTTTCCCGGTCCTATTCATATAAGTAGTCTAAAACAACAACAATATATAATTAACTATTTTCATCTTCCAAGAAAATTAGACAGAAAAACAAAATTCTATGACCGAAATTACTGGAAATTAACTTAGAGCATCGGAATTTCCCTTGTCGTGACTACATTTTAAATCCTCTGCTATTGCTTACAATTGAGTGTTCGCAAGATCTGTTTGCGTCACAACATCAATTGATCTTAATAAAAGGGGAGTTAAATGGCTCTATGTGTTGCCTCGTTGGACACGGCCAGTAGAATTGATTGTTTCATTCACTGCTTCTATTGTTATGACATCGCAATATAAATTACTTTTGTCTATGGTGCTAGGGATAGAATAAGTCCAAAAGAAATAAATCGAGAATCCCGTATCGAGAATAAGTCTTAAGTTAGTGCCAGTGTAAGTGGTCTCTGTTCTTGGATGATGAATTGAATGATATTTTGAGTCCTCAAGTCAGTGTAACTTTTGTTTTTCGTCACATATAGCTCATCACTAGCTAGCAGACGGGGCGTGGACCGTACCGCGAGAGAAGCGTCGTGTCCGCGTCCTGTCTTTTCTATATGTTTTGCGTTGCGACGCTTCTATACATTTGGTATGAAAACGACGCGGAAGAGACATAATTATGTCCGTGCCCCGACTGCGTCTTACGTCTTTTCTGTGTGTCCAGCGCCATAAGAAATTGAATGAACCAGAATACAGTACGATGATCTTAATCTGCTGATACTTGCTGCAACTCATCCTAAGCCTTTGATTTATAAACGTAATCAAAGAAATTTGTTTTACGTGTCTAATTTCTGCCTGAGCATCATGAAATGTAATATTTTATTAATCGATTTGAAATTATTTTGGACACCTCACGTTCATCGGCATTTTCCATACTATGACTCAACTTTGATAACCTGATAAACATTTGAAAGGTTACATTCGCAAAATATTGACGGGGTTTTTTGGCATTTTCCTGGTCTTCACCGTATGTATTTCCGTGAGTAGAATTTCAAATTCTAATTGGCCTTTGTTATTTTTCAAGGATTTGTTGGGGTTTTAGGGTCAGCTTAGATAGTTCCAAGGATTTGACAAAACAATTTGTTTTTTTTTGTGTCAAGAACACACTTTAGAAACTCTTAACATTATTTGTCATTTCGTTAGAATTTGGGATTTTATTGTTGATTGGTTACCGGTGAGCTTACTTTACAATGAAGAGTTTAAAGAGTCGATCATCGGTGTTATCCTGCCCTTATTCCAATACATTTGGGATTGGTACCTTGTTTTCTTCTTCATACATCACACTTAGTCAGTCTTCTTCTCCACCAATCCCATTGCAAATAACGTCCATATCAAAATTATTCTTCAGTTTTACTACTCCATCAAAAATACTCTCAGCAAGAGTAACATCTGTTTGTTTTGCTACAGCAATCATTTTAGCTATAAAGTCATCATTATCTCTTTAACAGCATTGTAGCAGCTACTGGTGCTCCAACAAAGCTAATGTTTATGGTACATTTAACGGCAGCCCATGTACTTCAGCAAGTGTTAACTAAACGTGTATGACGTAACGTCGTAAAAATAAGCACTTACCTACTAACAATGTATGTGCTTGGGGGTTTTTTTATGTACATACTAGTGCCTGAGACGGATTTTTATTCTTATTTGATTAGTATATTTATATTTCATTCGTGACTGAAATTGAAGCCAGCTGCAAAATTGTTGGAAAAAGATCTTCAATATCGTCAAATGATACGAGAAAAATAGTGGAACTGTATCGAATCGATAAGCCTTTGGCGTGGCGGTCTTTAACCAAATTCAAACATAAAAGAATCTGAATTTCCGGAAATTTAATGCGAAATACAAAAAAGTTTTCCATGGCCTGGTTTTTCAGAGTTCAATGAACTTCGCAGTGGTACAAATTCGTACGATAATCAGAGCAGCCTAGAAAAAATCTAAAATGAAAATAATACTAAAGCCCACGAAACCAATTGGACCGAACGTGCAGTAACCGAAAAACCCTGTCACCTGTTTCTCTTAGATGGTTTCCCAACCCACTAACATAGTCCACTTCACGTGAGCAACCCATAATCCCATTAATAAACGGCTGTTACGACACTCATGATAGGAAGCCGGTCGAAACTATTCTTGGCCAAGAACCACGTGGTCCCATCAAATGGTTGATTGATGCCGTTAATAGTGATGATGACGTGAACTTAATTATGTAAATCGGCACCAGTGATGTTGGCGGAAACATTTATTAGTAATTTATTATATTAGATACTTGTAAAGCGATTATTATAAGTATTAGTGAAATTGTTTGCGCCAGTCGTGAATTTGTTTTGAGTAGGTACATTTTTAGGTGTTTTTGATACTAGCATATCAAATTAGATTCTGTGGTGATTACAATATTATGATCTACTGTAAGAGTAGAGGGTGTAAGAGTAGAGGAAGACAAACAATGGATGGACTGTGTAAAGGATGTTATGGCAAGAAATGAGGTGTCCGATGAGATGACGAGTAATAGAGAAGTATGGAAGGAAAGGACATGCAGCGCCGACTCCAAATGAATTGGGATAAGGGCAAGAATGATGATTATGATCTACTGTGAATATGAGACTATTAAAAATTACATTTTATACTCTCAACTTTCGAAGAAATGGATGGAGAGGGCAAGGTAGACTAAAAAAAAGATGGATGAATTGCGTGAGGAATAATATTAGAAAGAAGGAAATGTAAATGATAGCGGGACAGTTAACATTGACAGGTGAGAATTGAAGAAAAAACCGACCAAGAGCGAGTCGGACTCGCGCACCGAGGGTTCCGTACTTACAAACTTTTTAAAGGACAAACTTAACTTTGCTGTTCGATCCCTAGAAACGGCTATTGCACACACCGCAAATAATAAGTTTGAAATACATAGTAGAATCGCTTTTTTTGTTATTAAAGTACATATTTACGGTTTTCAAAATTTTCCTTTTCATGTTCTATAAGACCTTGCTTTTTGTCAAATTTCGTGTTTCTAGGTCAACGGGAACTACCATATAGGTTTTCGAACCAAAACCTATAGGGTACATCCGGTTGAACTAGAATTGTCAATTTTGGTTAAAAGCAAGGTCTTACAGCACAAGTAAAGGGAGAAGTCCGAAAAATAAAAAAAGTTTAAAATTAAGGTCGCGAAAAATCTAAATTTGCCATATCTTTTTATCGTGTTGACATCTGGTATAAATTTCAACTTGCTAGGTCCACCCTTTCCTGAGAAAATCAGTGGTGACAGATGGACAAGAAAGTGATCTTATAAGGGGCAGCGCAGACGACAGACTTTTTGTGTGCGACAGACAAAAAATCTGCGACAAATTTTGCGTGATTGATGTGTTCGATTTCCTCTTTTCCACTATAAGGATCTAGGTACTGATAGAAAGGATCCTACTGATCGCCAGTGGACAAAAAGTAGTCAAACACATCAATCACGCAAAATTTGTCGCAGAGTTTTTGTCTGTCGCACACAAAAAGTATGTCGTCCACGCTGCCCCTAAGGGTTCCTTTTTTTTACCTTTTGAGGTACGGAACCCTAAAAAACGTGTTGCTCTGACTCCAAGTAACATGACACAAGGGCAGGAAGATGATAAATGTTAGAGGAATTGGCTGACTTGGGAATGAAAAGTCTCACTTCCCGAGCATTTGTCACCAACCTCCCGTCATACCGTTATAAACAGCAGGTGCACTTGTTTCGGTCAACACATTTCAACATTTGAATCGGTCACAATAGTTCGTGGTTTATCGCATTTACTGTGTGGTGACGATGAAGCCATTTTGTATGTGACCTCGGCAGGCTTTGGTCTAGATAATTGAATAAACGTAACCTCCGCTTTGACTGATAAAACGGCTGTGTTTAAATACATTTAGTTTTATGTTATTGCCATAGAGGTTTTTTTTTCTACAAATCGTCATTTTCTTGTGTTCCTGATGCTTTCTTTACTTTTTGTCTTATCCCGATGTGTTGATGATGTGTTATATGGACTGCCTCGTTGGTGTAGTGGTCGTAAGGGCGACTGTTGAGCATGAGGTCCTATTCGATTACCGGATTCCCATCAAGAATTTCTCATTAGCAGCTACGGAGTCTGGATTTGTGCCCGGTTGATGGCAATAGGCTCGACTCCTATTACAAGGGACTTGCCCCAACTCCCCCCTTGGACTGGTTTACCGCGATCTTACGGTTTTGATGGCAAAAACTTACCACAATCATTTGCTATAATATCATCATCAAATTATAAAGAAAGAAAGAAAAAGTATTTACTAAACTCACACAGGACATCATAGAAACAAAAATATAGAATTAGGTACATTGACAAAATTATACTACTTAACTAAACTACTACTACTTACTTAATTGTACTTATTCAACAACCTTGTTCCTATCAACCTACTAGGTTAAGGCCCGGACTTCACCAAAACTGAGACGAGAAGTGTAAACAACAAAATTCTATTGGTGGTTTACAACACATCTCCTTTCGTCTCGTCTCCGCTTCGGTGGAGATCGGCCCTTAGTCGTTTCTTCTTTTGAAAATATGGCAATCTTCTCTAATCAGTGCCAAACACATCTAGGTCTTTTGTTTGTCCTCGGATAGTTTTGTCTAGTTACTAGGTATTTGTTTTTTGGCGCTCCGCTAGCCTTCAATTCTGAATAATTACCGCGTAAACGTAATGTTGACGATTTCTTTCTGCTAACGCGTTTTTAATGTCATAGCTTTGGGCAGTCGTACGAGCGCCTCAAATTATTCACACTACGTTGATTGTGTTGTGTCGGCGTTAGGGTGTGTCCTCACTTACCGACGCGGAAGCGGCTTTAGCCAACCAGAACTTTATGTCAGCGACCCAATAGTCGGACGGTGTCGAGTCGCTTCGTCCAAACCGAGGCGAATGACTATGTCTTTTAACGTTTCCGCGACGATGAGTGTACACACTCCCTTATCGTCAGTAACGGTACACGACAGTAGCACTAAATGTGTTTTAACGATAATCTTACTGCATCACTTAAATGGTTTAACTGCGCGAGTAAAAATAAAATACTCCGTGATCATGGTGAAGTAAAACTTCTAAGACTTATACACATTTTATAGTGTTTTGCATCGATTCTGTTAGTTCTATTATTCTTGATTATCAATTAATTAATTATTTCTGGCAGACTGAAATTGATGGGACAGGTTTGGATACAATATAGTACGCTTTGCTATCTATCTTGTTATTCTATGGTTCTAGTAGCCTCATACATTTATGTGAACTAATCCGTAAATTGGACTAAAGGAATACCCGAAGTGCCACCATACACTCGCTTCTTTGTTTACTTCTCAGCTGTTTGCATTCGCCGTTTATGTCCACAGCAGCATCCTTTCTGCAAAGCTTTGTTGGGTCGGCATCCCGAATATTTTTATTACTAGTGCCTATCTGACCTTCAGTTACTAGGTTACGTCGTATCTCTTTGCCAAGACTGCTTGACTTTCGGGCTTTGCTGGTTACCCGTATCTACGAATGACAGCCGAGACCAAATGCTTAAGGTGGATTCGATCGAAATTCAAATTTTCTTGCGTTTTTTGCAATTTGCAGGCAAAATTTGAATTTCGCGGGCTACCGTGGAGCATCTACCATGTTCACGTGCATATTGTGTGCCAGTGTCTTTTTTGCCGTCTACGACAGCATTTTATTAGCTTTATTAACAGAATAGATAACTAAGTATGTCGGTATATGTTTCCTTTGTCTTGTATGACAATAAATACTTAAAATGACGTTAAATTAATTGTTTTTCACATTAACCTAGTTTTTTATTATTGAGGCATATTCTAATGATCAAATTAATTTGTTTGCATACAAAACGTTAATAATTTTAGAATAAAATAATCAGGATGGAAGACTTCATACTGATCTGGGTTTTTTTTTTTAAAATTGATTGACTTCGGTTATTCGGTATCATTAAGTACAGTTTTTAGGGTTCCGTACCCAAAAAGTAAAAACGGGACCCTGCTACTAAGACTCCACTGTCCGTCCGACTGTCTGTCACCAGGCTGTATCTCATGAACCGTGATAGCTAGACAGTAAAAATTTTCACAGATTGAATTGAATTGAATTTCTGTTGCCGCTATAACAACAAATACTAAATTTAAGTGCTCTTTAATTTAAATTTAATGGCTCCCATACAGTCCGACTCGCACTTGGCCGGTTTTTAATCATAATGCGCCTGGAATCGTCTAAAAATAGTTGATAACGTTTATTTTGTTTTTAATCACTTTTAGTACTTACCTACTCGTTGATGTTATTTTAATAAGCTTTTATTCAACCTTTTTTTTTTTTTCTCTGCAAACAAAAAGGGGTTTTTATCCATACGGATATGCCAACCCCATCGTACCTTATTACCTATTTACAGAATATTTACTATGTACCTATTAGAGAATCATTGACTAAATGTCTTCACCAAGCCACACAACCTCTTTGCAATCGTTGATGTAGGGTTTGCTAAAATTATTTGGATGAGCCCAACGTCCAGAATGTTTAATTTAAACTCTCTAATCAATGATTCTCTTTCATTCTTATTCTTAACGCACTCCATCAGCAAATGTTGCACATCTTCAACTTTGTTGCATGTTTCACAATTTGGTGATGCGACTTTTCGCATTAGGAAAGCAAACTTTGCCGATGGATAGTGTCCAGAACGTAGCCTTAATGCTAACTTAACATAATTTCTGCCCAAACTTGTATCCTCGAACCAGGGCACGCGAGGAGGCTCGTTCTGAATTACCTTATACCAAATGCCTTTCGCTTTAGATAATTCATCAAAGTCGTTCCTCCATCTATCAAAGCATGACAACTTAAACTTGGAGCAATATTCCCAGTAATATGTATGCATTTTCGCTACCCGTCTCTACTGCAAGCTTTGACAGCTTTTTTTTTTTTATTCTACTTGTACATTACAAATTTGCACTAACATGGTCCAGTCTAGTTAGACACTGATTTTGAGCTGGTCTAGTGTAGTTTACGGAGTTTGAATAGACTAAGAGACTACCACTGCTCTCAAAACGGTGAAGGAAAACATCGTGAGGAAACTGGCATGTCCTAGAACCAAAAATTCGAAGACATATGACATCTACCAATCCGCACTGGGTCCGCGTGGTGGATTATAGCCCATTCCCTCTTCTTTAGAGGAGGCCATGTCCCAGCTGTGGGAACATTATAGGCTGATGATGACGAGACTAGAAATACTGGTTTGGCTATGAAAACATTACCTAGTAATATCACTACATACCTGAACAGTGTACATTAGATTTCTTTTTTATCCGTTCTTATTTACATACCTATCCGTTAGATTGGTGTAAGTGCTAACTCTGCCAGAATATTTGGCGATAGGCAAACGTTGGAATTCCTTGCGAACGCATCGCCGGTAGTATTTGGTAGACGCCGAGGTCAATGGCCAGACGGAATGGTGAATGAACAAAGAATAAGATAAAATTAATGAGATATTGAACTTGATTCCTTTAATAGAATAAGTAATTATGAAATTGCCATTAAATTTTGCATCTTTTGGCGAAATATGGGTGTAAGTAAGCACGGCGGCAAGTCGAGCTAAACAAAATCAGTTTATGCGCATCTCTTATTCTCCGTGAAATCTATATATGTCACCGTAAAATTGAAAATACCTTTAGATTATAATCTATCTCGCGAGATTGTAAACTCTCGAAAGATTGTGAACCTGTCCCTGATTGGTCGGTCTTACAGTAGGCCGTTCTGTTTGTTTCTTAGGTTAAGTAATCACAGATTCATTTTACTTCCACCACAATTTTTTATAAGTAAATCATTCTAAAGCTGTGAGTTATTTTCAACACGAAATTAATTTCCTATCATTAAAACACTGTTCGTATAAATTTCGTCAACAAACAATTAACAAAATAATAAAATTATACTGTGCAAATATGGCGGCGCGGGGCACATGACGTTCAAACAATCAGCGCACGAGATGCGATCCGTGTTCACAATCTTTCGTGAGTTTACAATCTCGCGAGATGGATTATAATCTAACGGTATTTACAATTTTACGGTCACATAATACAAAGCACGGCCATGTTATACTGAAAATTTAAAGCTTGATGTGCCACCGTGTGTACCTCTGCCTACTCTTCGGGAACTACAAGGGTGATGTTATGTGTCGTTCATGCAGTCTTCTTCTTTCTTTATCATGTGTTTAGTGACTATTACCTGGTAATAAAGTTTTTGTGCCGCCCATGGGCCTCTTGCTCTGTACGGGCTTTGTTTATGCAGTTTAGAGTAATTTTTATGTTGGGCATACATAAATTATTACTGGACCAAAAGATGATCGGTTATGAGCTTCAATTTCATAAGAAATTATTATCGTAGTAGAAACAGTCGGCCCACTAAGTTCTTAGACGTTGAGTTGACGAATTGATTGGACTCGCTGTTGTTGGTTTTGTCACACTCAATAGGCGAGACGACAAAAAAAATCCAATTAGTCCGTCAGTTAGATTTTCAAAAAATATTTGACCCGTGTTTTTTCTTTTGTTACCTAAACCAAAATTGACGAAGATACGACGCTTTTAAAATTCTCAATACGTCACGCCTGTACTCTAACTGACGGACTAAATAGATTTGCAATTTTTTGATACTGTCGTCATGCCTATTATGCTTATAACCACACAGTATAGTCAGCGTCGAAAAAAAAGATGTAAACACTGACTATAATTCATTTTATTGTTTACTAGCTGATGCCCGCGACTTCGCCCGCCCGCAAATTATATACTAAAACCTTCCTCTTGAATTACTCTATCTATTAAACAAACACGCTTCAAAATCCGTTGCGTAGTTTTAAAGATTTAAGCATACATAGGGATATAGGGACAGAGAAAGCGACTTTGTTTTATACTATGTAGTGACAATTTGTTGTGTACAATAATATTGTGACAATATCTACAATTAAGTACCCAGTGTGTAATAAATACAAATGTTTTCTGGCTACAATTGATACACTAGGACACAAAGATTACAGACATTTAAATTATTTTTGAATGAATACAATTTTTTAAGGCTGACTGTACTAAATCAACGGAAAACTCCGAATACACTTAGCTCAGTTTTTTTCCGGTAAGATCTGTTTTTTTGGTCAACTTTTTGTCTAACTCGTCCTAGAGACAAGATGATTAATCACTCAGAATAGATTCCGTGACCAGTCGATTTACCTTCATGTAAATCTAAATCTTTATGTAAATCTCGTACATTGCTTGTTTTCTCTGCTTTTATCCACGGAGACTTATTGAGTCACTTTATCACGTGCATGTTGATCTTTGTATAGAAATAATGAATATTGTGACTTCCCCTTTTTCGCTTTCTCTTGAGGAAATTCTCATGGATAGGTACCCATTTGGGGAGAGCGATTGTTCGACTCTTAAGTACAGAAGGTATTCCTTTTGTAACCATGTATCGGGGAGGATATTCTCTGGGTATTTTAACTGCCCATAACCTAGGTGACTTTAGTCCCTAGGTTAATTCCACAAAGGAGTTAAAACATTTTAGAAAAGTAAGTATTACCTAAATAGTTTAATAAGGGCCATGTTCACCAACAGTAAAATAACAGACTGTTTCGTAATCGGCCCGCTAAACGTAAACAGTTGTACATGAGGCGGGAATTTTGGTGTTCACCACAACTTATTCTAGCTCGGTTAGGTAAACGAGCTTTTTAGGAATGAAAGACCGAATGATTATAATACAGTCAAATAGGGTGGGGTAACTTAACACGTAAAAAATCGTACAAATGCGAAACATCTTAGAATGGTTGCATTATACCTGAGATGACAGTGTGGTATTTGAACTTTGTTTGTTTGAAATACACTCGAGAGCAATGAATCCGGGTCACTTAAAGAATGTTAAAAATCTCGGAAAATAAAAATGATAGGTTAATGCAATAAATTGTATTTAATAGACAATGTAATACTCCTTAAATGAAAGTAAAAAAAATATGAGTCACCATACATTTTATTAACACAAAATTACATAAAGAAAAAAACTGCTGATCTCTCCTTAAAACAAAAATAGGAAACATGAATTTTTTGAACTTTATTACGATTTTCTTGAATTTTAATACTTCGTATTGCCTCCTCGTGCTTCCATTACTGCGTTTACGTGGTTTGGCATGCTGTACACCAAGTTCCTTATACGATTTTGGGGAATATTCTCCCATTCCTCTGTGAGAGCAATTTTGAGCTCACGAAGCGTGATTGGGGGAGGGTTTCGTTGTTTTACGCATCTGCCTAGCTCGTCCCAAGCATGCTCGATCGGGTTGATATCCGGGCTGCGCGCTGGCCACTCCATACGAGTAATGTTCATCTCTTGAAGGTAGTCATTCACAATCCTACCTGTATGAGGTCGGGCATTGTCATGCATAAATATAGCATCCTCACCTAAATTGACCATAAATGGACCAACGTGATCATTGAGGATTTCTTCCACATATCTTACGCTAGTTAAAGAGCCGTTTTCTATGATCACCAGCTCTGTGCGACTTTCAGAAGAAATTCCGGCCCACACAAGTACAGACCCACCACCGTAGGCTACTTTTTCTTCGATGCATGCTTGCTTGAATCTTTCCCCTGGTCTTCGATACACTCTGTGTCTTCCATCGTGCTTGTAGAGCATAAATTTTGATTCGTCGGAGAACATAACTTTTGACCAATCTTCAATACTCCAATTTACGTGGCTCTGGGCATATCTTAGTCTTGAAATACGATGCCCACGCTCCAGTTTAGGGCCGTTTGCAGGTCTAAGGGGTTTTAAGTTAGATTCAGCAAGCCGACGTCTTACTGTCCATGCACTTGGGTTACTTCCTCCGAGGCGTCGAAACTGATTTGTGAGTTCAGTTCCTGTGAGAAAGCGATTTCGAAGCATGGTGTTCACCAAGTATCGGTCTTCTCGTGCTGTGGTACACCTGGTTCTGCCCGTTCCTGGTCTGCGTAGGTTAGAACCAGTTTCTTCGTAACGTCGGAGAACTCTTTGTACTGTTGACAGCGACACACCGACAGTCCTGGCTGTATCGCGCTGACTCCGGCCGGTTTCCAGCATTGTAAGTATTCTGGTGCATTCTTCAGGCGTAAGCGACATAATTTCAGCTTGAATAATGAATATAGAGCACTATCAACATGGTTTATGTACCCACATAAATGACAGATTACAAACAAAAGCAAAACCAAATGCTGTAATTTCGTAGTTCCATCTTCGAAAGTGGCCCTTTTTCAAATTTGATTTTTTTATGATATAACTATACAATAACTAAGAAGTTTTAATACCTTCATTTAAGGAGTATTACATTGTCTATTAAATATAATTTATTGCATTAACCTAGCATTTTTAGTTTCCGAGATTTTTAGGATTCTTTAAGTGACCCGGATTCATTGCTCTCGAGTGTAGTTTTTATTAAATATTATGGATAATACAAAGAACATTACTAATTTTACGCATGACGAAAATACAAACGAGGAGTTCGCAAAAGTCTTTCAACGGCTTCAAACTCGTCCAAAACGTCATCGTCTTCAAAAATATAATTCAAAGCAGACTGCATGCTAAATTCTCACAATAATATCCCCCTGTTCCCCCTGTCCTGTAACCTTAAAATTTGTTATATTTGCAAACGTCAAAATACACCGATTAACTACTAACCGGGACTTTAAACAACCTCTCCCACCTCGGTTAGAGAAAGCAGTTGATTAGCGTGTTTAATCGATTGATTTGCTTTTGCAAAAACAGCTCTTTAAAACACATTTTCATGTTTACCAAACATGAAAATGTGTTTTAAACAGCTGTTTTTAGATAATCAGACCGTTATCTTTTCGGTAAACATGGACCTAAATCTTATTTACTTACTAAAACAGGTCTTTCGTTGCAGCTATGAGGCTTCAATACAAAAAAATAAAATACCACCACGTTTTCAGTATACTTTATTCAATTAAGATTTCTTGAGTCAATCTTGTTTCTTCACCAATTTTCCATTCTGTTTTTTACCAAATAGGATCTATCACCTGCCCTCCAAATCATTCTATTATAGACCACCAGTCCTAACGCCACCGTCTTTTGTTTCCAGTTCTGTTCGAAGCGTGCCACAATGAGCCCACGTGCCTCCAGGACCGCGCCGGCCTAGAAGCCATCACGCAGCTGCATCGCCAGCTTGATGATGACGCCAATGGCAACGTCGACCTCAGTGAGAGTGATGATGTGAGTTGATGATTATGATTTTATTTAGATTAACATCTGTGTGACCTAGACGCGTAGCGCAAGGCCTGGTAAGAAGTGGCTCAGGAAAAGTTTTGGGGAGGCCTTTCCCAGCCGTGGGACAGTGTCGGCTAACAAAAAAAATGGCTTTGTAACTGCAGAAAATTGGGTGTCAATATTTTACCCATTATGTGCCCTTCATTTTGAGTACCTTTGTGTTGAGTAAGGTGAACCGGTGTTCCAAAACCAACGTTTATGATGTGGTCGATGCCATTTTATTCTATTCTATATTCACACTTGTAGACCAGTGCAAATAATTTTTGAAAACGAAAAAGTCATGGTAGGATGAAACCCATTGGAAAAGACAGAATATTATAACAAAAATAAAAGGAAAAAAAAAAAATATTTTCACGAAATTTAGTGGAAACTTGCCTTTTTATGTCCCAAACACACAGTAATTTTTTTTATTTATTTGATTGCTTTTAAAAAAATCTCTACTTTCTTCTGGTGTAAAAAAAAACCAGCCAAGTGCGATTTGAACTCGCGTATAGAGGGTTCCAAACAATGCCTATTTTCTGTAAGTGAACGTATTATATTGAGTTTACCACTTTATTTTCAATTGATTGAGAAGAATTCTTATAGTATTATGGTAGACTTGTATTATTTATTCTGTGATGGTAGACCCGATATAAAATGAAGCTACAGGCGCATCATGATGTGCCCAGCCATTATATAAAATGAAGACACTTAAGGACAGCTTGTTATGAAAAGGGCAATGTTCGCTCGAGTGATGTTTTCTACCTTGGGTATAATATAAATCTATGTCAAAACCGGACAGTCTAGTAACTAGTTAAAAGCAGAATGCAGACTTTTAATGAATAAGCATTTGGCAAATAAGAATAAAAAGTTGAACATAGCAACCAATACAACGTAGGAAAAGACTCTTTAGAACCAAAAAGACACCTTATTTATGTATACTAATTCTAGTTTCTGTCCGCGTCTTCGCCCGCGTGAAGTTTGATAATTGTCCGATGGGATCTTACTACCGGGACAAAAAGTATCCTATGTTTTAATCTAGGTTATAAACTATCTGTGTGCAAAATTTCATCCAAATCCGTTTAGTAGTTTTTGCGTGAAAGAGTAACATACATCTATACATCCTTACTCACAAACTTTTGCATTTATAATATTAGTAGGATAATAAAGCTGAAGAGTTCGTTTGTTTGGTTGGTTGAACGCGCTTATCTCAGGAACTACTGGTTGGAATTGAAAAATTCTTTTTGTGTTGGATAGTCCATTTATCGAGGAAATAAGTTGCCGAAGTTGCGCGGGTTAGCTAGTTACAGATAACTATAAAACCAAAAAATCGAAGATATGTATTGATATCCACGAACCCGCATTGGGCTAGCGTGGTGGGAAACTCACAGAAGAGCAGGCCTGTACTGTAACCCAGCTGTGGAGACATACCCCCGAATACTGAAACGTCACTAAAAATTTAAGCGCTACTTAGATTTGAGCAGCTCCTAAACTTTAAATTTCGTATGGCCCAACGTCACTTTTGAGTATCTGTTAAATATAAGTGCTACTTAAATTTTGAGTGACGTTTCAGTATTCGGGGGATAGACTGATAATACATATACTATGCCCTAAAACTATAATTGCCTCTTTACAAGCGCGACTGCTGAGCATGCGGTCCTGGGTTCGATTCCCTGGTCAGGCAAATTGTTATGGGGTTGTTCAGGAATTTCTCAGTAGCAGCCACGGGTGTACGGATTTGTGCCCGGCTGATGGCAGTAGGCTCGCCCCCTATTACATGCGACATTAACATAACTGGCGAAATGTGGGTGTACTATTAGGTACACATCTGCCTAAATCTTTGAGGATTACAGGCGTTATGTTATGTATGTATGTATGCCCTAAAAGTCACAGATAGGTTCAACTGGGGGTCTAAAATGGCCGCCTTAGCAGAATCAAAATAAGAATCACGTTAAAAAAATTTAATTCTTAAAATGGACTTTATGATCATAACCATAAAGTCCATTTTAAAAAATAGTAATATTATACCAGCCTATCAATTTGGATTCAGAGAAAAACACTCAACGATAGATCAGGTGCATAGAATTACAACAGTAATTGAAGAAGCTCTTGAAGGTAGGAAAGTATGTACCACTGTATTTTTAGATGTAGCCCAGGCTTTTGACAAAGTTTGGCACAAGGGATTGATATATAAACTAAGAAATATGTTGCCGAAACAGTTTGCAGACATATTAGAATCATATATAACTGGAAGAGTCTTTAGAGTAAGGCAAGAGAATGCCTATTCTGAACTAAAAGAAATAAAAGCTGGTGTACCACAAGGAAGTGTTCTAGGCCCGGTCCTGTACCTATTATACACATGTGATATACCAGAACTAGAAAATGCAACTATTGCCACTTTTGCTGATGATACCGCAATAATATCCACAGGATCTAGTCACAAGGAAGCTGTGGTAAAAGTACAAAGAGCAATAAATCGATTCTATGATTGGACCAAAAAGTGGAAGATCAAGTTGAATGAAACTAAATCCATTCACATTGACTTCACTAACAAGAAATCAGAACACAACCCATTGTACATAAACAACAAAATTGTACCGTACGAAAACACTGCCAAATATCTTGGTATGACCTTAGACGCAAAGCTTCGCTGGAAAGCCCATGTCAAAAAGAAACGAGAAGAATTAGAAATTCGTTACAGAAGCATGAACTGGTTACTAGGAAGGCATTCCGCGTTGTCAGTTCCTAACAAAATCTTGCTCTACAAATCAGTCCTTATGCCAGTATGGACCTATGGTATACAACTATGGGGTTGCGCCAAAGAAAGCAATGTAGAAATAATACAAAAATTCCAGAATAAAGTACTCAAGAACATCGTGAACGCGCCTTGGTATATAAGAATTGACGACATCCATCGGGACCTGAATATAGAGTTCGTAAACAGCATAATCCAAAAATATGCAGAAGCTCATGAACATCGGCTTCATCATCATGTTAATGTCGAGGCCATCCAGCTCCTCGATAACACGGACATAGTAAGAAGGCTCAAAAGGACTAAACCTTTTGAGTTAGTGTAGTGAAATATAATTGTGACTATAACGCGAGTGTAATATAGTGCCGCTATTTATATGGACACAAGAAAAAAGTGACTTCGCCTTAATAGACGCTAAGTGAACGCAATGGACGTGCTCTTAGATATAATTTTACTTTTAGCAAATTAAGTTACATTAAAATTGCTTATTAGCCTTATTAGGCTAGATTGTAATAGATATATATTAAAAAAAAAAAAAAAAAAAAAAGTCCATTTTAAGAATATAAATTTTTAACGTGATTCATTTAAGATTCTGCTAATGCGGCCATTTTAGACCCCCAGTTGAACCTATCTGTATAGACCACCTCATTTTAGGCCCCCTGAAGCAAATCATACAATTGAGGGTGAGGTAACTACATATTATTGCCTCAAAACAAAATCGATGCTGAATCTGAAGCACAAACTGCATATTGATAGAATCCGAAATGCATAGAATATTAGAATAGCCATTTTATAAACTTCCTCAAAAAATTCGATTTACGAAATTCTGTAGTATTATGTTATCGGAAACCAAACTTATTAACTATTTAGGTAACATATTAAGGAAAACTGATTACAATATTGCAGTTTAAATCGCATGTCTTGGGCCAAGGCTTTGTCCTTGTTTATATCTAAAATTCTTAACCTGAAGCCTCGTGGCCTCGTGGCCTGACCTTAATCATTAGATCTGAAATAAATCTTTCCGCCAAGTGAATGTGTGATGTTTCCTGAATCTCATAGGCAAAAAAAAATATGATTATTGGTGGTAAAGTTCAGTGATCTCCAAAATTGTTTTTTGTTTACCTTTTCAAGACAGGCAAACAGAAAATGTTTTGCCTACGTATCAACCACGGGGGTTTTAGCGGAATCACAGACCGGTTTGGATATATAATATCCTGGACTTTCCAGGGTAGATATTTGAAGCATGTACACTGACATCAAGCTCAACTTCAATCTGCCAAGTTTCTTTAATACATTTTCAACTTTATCGCTAAAGCATTAGGTTTAAAGTTGATTAGGACAATTTGACAGTTTCGGGTAGCTTGATGTCTGATTGGTTGTCGTCGGATACCTCCTAATTAATAGTGTGAATGTCTTTGAATAGTCTTCGTGAAAGATCTTAGTCATCCGGGGAAAATTACCACCATACCTATTTTTATCACTAAACATCGTTGATACAAGTTTTATGGTTTCAAAGGGCCGGTGTAATCACATAGGAAACGAGATATTTCAAGACGTCTCTTCTCAAAGACAAATCTGAAACGTCTCACGGCGTTGCATCTGTAAAGTCTCTGTTATTTTTGAGCTCTTGCATAAAAGCTTATATACCACACTGGCGAACCGCATGGGTGCAATGTAGCTTGATGTGATAATAGGCGAGTTTCCACCATCAATAAATTGCAAATCTACAGGGTGTAAACCACCTCATCACGTAGCCGTCAACCAAGCATTCTGTACATCAAACTAAGTAACTGTACGCAAAAATTATTGCTGGGGTGAAAAATCATGTTATGTGGTAGAACTCAATGTAACGCCCTCAAAACATTGTGTTGATGGATGGATTGAATAGTACGGGGGTCGTGGAGGTGTTTACAGTAAAAATCTTACATCAAAAATTTGTATTTAAAAAAAAAGTTGCCAAAAGTTGGAACTTTGACCCCCATTATCTCCGTAACTAGAAAGTTCCCAGAACAAAAAAATAATCGCAATGACTAGGAGAACAAGTGCCTTTCGGCTTCGTTAAGAGGTGTTTTACACCCTTTATTTAGTCCGTCAGTTAGCCTTTTTTTTTCGGATGGGAAATCATCAAATGACTTCTCCCGCTCTGGGCGGAGCAGGAGGGAGTGTCAGACTTTTACTGATTAAAACCCATCCATGTTCCTTCCTCGCCCTTTGTGTTCCGGGGCCACGGTATCTCTTTCGAATAGTCCCGCCGCCCCGGGTCCGTCAGTTAGCCTTAATTTGAAAGAGAAATTAATGGACACGTATTATTTGTTTTTGTAAGTCAATGAATATTGACAAAGATAAAACGCATAAAAACTCGGGAGTGGGGGCTCGTTACGTCACAACGCGCTAAAATTATAGCACGGCGTGACGTATTGAGAATTTTAAAAGCGTCGTATTTCGTCAATTTTGGTTTACGTAACAAAAGAAAAAATACTTACCAAATATTTTTTGATAATCTAACTGACGGACTTATTAGATTTTTTCAGAACACAAGCCTATTACACAAATAAACTTAGCGTGAGCTTTAAGGTTCCGTCGTTCGAATAGTCCCCCACTTATCTCGGGCAGCGAGTGCATGTACCCTTAAAGTAGTTAATTCTACTTACTGATAATTTGAGTGGTTTTATTCTAAACCCTAACTAGCGTTTCTAGTGAACACCACAAACATATAAACCTTCCTCTTGAATCACTCTATCTATTGCTGAAAACTGCATTAAATCCGTGCGTAGTTTAAAAGATCTAAGCGTGCAAACAGCGGGAGCGACTTAGTTTTATACTATGTAAAGGTAATAAAACTTTGCTAACAACCTGTCACTCCTGTTTCCAGTTCCTTCGCGAAGAGTTGCAGTACGACAGCGGGTATGAGAAGCGGCAGCGCGCGTTCCATCACAACGATGACATGCACATCTCTGTCAAGGAGCTCTGGGAGGCGTGGCTGCGGTCTGAGGTCAGTATTTTGTCTAACAGTTTTTGAAAAGTTAACTATCTGATAATGGAAAGTACTTTGATACGGGATGCAAACAGACCTATCATATAGCCGCCATCTCATTCTGTACTGACGCTACCCGAAACTGTAAAATTTTCTCAATCAACCTTGGATCTAATGCTTTAGCGATGAAGTTGAAAATCTATTAAAGAAATTTGACAGATTGTAGTTGCTTTATGTGCTCGTCTGTACATCAAAATAATCTTTGACTTTCAAAATCTTTTTCAATACACTTCCTCGAAAACTGGTTCATAACGCACTACGATTAGGTTCAACATGCAATGTATTTCACACGCGTGCGATTTTTTTCATTTTCCAACACGTGTGCGGGAATGAAAATTGCCACAGATAACTTTATCTATACTTAGTCCAAATTGGTTCAATGCATAAAGCCGGAGGTGATGTTTTTTTTTTTAATTTTGGCAAAGCATTAATGCGTCTATAGGGCGTAAATATCTTTTTGAAAATTCAAATTGTGTTTATAAATAGAATATCATAGATAAACATGAATATTTAAAACTAATATTTACTTTTATAAACAAATTAACATTTATTTGTGTGCTAAATTCTAAAACATAATAAAAAATAAAAAATATTAGGCTGTTTAGCGGCTTCATACCTTTGCTTCTCCTTCAACCTGGCGAAAGCAAAGCGCGGAAAAAAAGAAAATTCAAATCATAGTTTCATATTAATTCATGACAAAAATAGTTTTCGTTCTTTTATTTTATTTCTTCAAAAGTGTATTGAAAAACGTCGTTTGATACACGTGGACATTTGTTATTGCGGTTCGCGGCTCAAAAACACCCTCGCCTACGGCTCGGGAGTTAATTCCGCCTCGGGTGCAATAACAAACTTTCTCCACTTGTATCAAAATGTACTATTTTCTTTGTGTTCCGGGGCCACGGTACCTCTTTCGAACAGTCCCGCAGCCCCGGCAGGCTTCTGCCCTTGCGGACCCCTTCCTTATTGCTGACTCTCTTTGAGGCGCGCGTGGAACACTCCTGCGCCGACGACACGGCCTGTCGTCATAAGACGGACGGACGAGCTAGCCCATAGCTCCCCGTCCACAGGCCCGCGCCTACGGTGGCCGGGAGCCACCACGTGGCCCCCGACGCCAGGGGCGTCTCCCTCGGCGGCCGGGCCGTGAGGTTCTCTCCCTCTCACGTTCCGCCACCTCCTTCGCTAACATGACTGCTTCGCACTACCCGTTCCGTCTTGCCCTGGACCATGGATTGAACCAGGGCCGGGAGCGCGAGGTCGCCGCCGCCGATCGCACTTTCAATATCCTTAAGCAAGGTTTTGGGTATGATCCAGAACCAAAAAAGCACAATGAGTGTAAGAACAGATGACTTTAGGCTTCGTTAATGGTCTTTTTATACCCTTTACGTATTTAAGTTTGACGAATTTCCTTTTCCCTAATGTTAGTAACAGGCCATTTTCATGAAGTGGAGCCATTCCTGACAACTGACTTTAAAACCATTGATTTTCAAATCTACAGGGTGTCCGGTAATTAATGGATAACCTTGAAATGGCTTAGAGTAGAACTTACCATTTCGTATTTTTTTTTAACTTACCATTAAAAAAAAATACGAAAAAATATATATATCATAAGTAGTACCTGTAATCAAGGTCATTTATTTTGGAAAATTAGTATGAATTAATTTTTAAACAAAGTTTAAACATCTTAGGTAAAAAAAAAATGTGTATGCAAACATGAGTGACCAATAATTTTAAAATAATATCAGTTTTAAGTAGATTTGATAATGGTACAATTCATTATTGTGTCTGAAAAATGTAATATGGCCCCCCATTCTTATGCAGGCCCTACATCTGCGGTTTAAATTTTTTACAAGATAAATTTTTTTGGTTCTGCTATGGGCCATTTCCAGGTTATCCATTCGTTGCCGGACACCCTGAATGAAGAAACAACACATAACTTGAGTAATGTTATAAACTTCATTTGCAGGTGCACAACTGGACGGTAGAGCAGACGGTGGAATGGCTGTCGCAGTCAGTGGATCTGCCTCAATACAAGACCTTGTTCCTGCAGCACAGGGTCACCGGCGCTACCCTACCCAGGTAAGCCATAAATCGCACATACTCAGTGCCTTATTACCATGGAGATAAGCAGAAGCGAACAACAAAACGGTATATGACGACCCGAATGGCGCAGCGGTGGTGAGGCTGCCTTACGTTCTTAGGGTCCCGGGTTCGAATCCCGGTACGAGCAAATGTTTGTGTGATGAGCATGGACATTTGTTTCCGAGTCATGGATGTTTATATGTATAACTAGCGGCCCGTCCCGGCTTCGCACGGGTTTGGATTTTTTTTTTTTTTTGTTTTATTGTAAATCCTTTAGTCCACCAAATAGATGAATATAATCTGCCGACATATGTACCTATTCATATTTTTTTACTAATAATAACAGTCAAATAATTAGTTGAATTATACGGTATTTCGTTCACTACAAAATAAATTTAATTAATTTTATAGCGTCAACAACACGTGGTAATTATGCTGTTAAAATGTAGCTTATATTACACTTTCGTAGATTTACCATAGCAGCGCCATCTATTGATTACTTACTCAACCCAGTCGAAAGGTATCGACATCTGTTAGAATCATTTGGAGTTAACAGATAATTGTGACTGTCAAATAATAACAGACAAATAATTATCAATAAATTAAAATTGCGACTATAATTTGAGATTTAAACTATCCTATCTCTCAAGTTGGATCGAACTGCACATGGTGTGCGAATTTTATTATAATCGGTTAAGTGGTTTAGGAGTTTATTGAGGACAAACATTGTGACACGAGATTTATATATATTAAGATAAGTATGTATTTACAAACAAAAAGTATCTATGTAGTATATCAACTATCTGGTGTCCACGACACATGCCTTGTTGCTTAGTGTGGCACTAGATGGCGCTGTGTGTAATGTCCAGCAATATTTATTATTTATTATTATATGCTCCGGCTTTAAATATGGCAATCAAAGTTGCCTGTCCTGATGAAGGTTCACAGGAATCCGATTAGGTTTGTAGATAAATAGTTTAAGGCGACTACACAGGAGCTAAATTAGCAACTCTATTTGTGGTGGTTCAAACTTCGTTTAAAATACTGTTAGAATAAAGTTCTAATCAGCTTGCATTACAAAGTGGTTGTTACGTCAGTCACTGCGGGCCGAATAGCGAAATGAGTGGTTTTTTGCGATTTACAAAAAAGCTATTGATTGGACTAAAAAAATAAAACACTTTCCTAAAAAATCAAAGAGGTTTTTACTCGATAAAGGAAATTGTTAGAGATAAGTTAGTGATTTTTTTATCGAGTAAAATTAGTTGTATTATGATTTCAAAACACTATCATACTAGCATATATCCTGAAGAATATCATATATTTTTCTGGTTTTGTTTATTGCACTGAATCATAAATGCTTTTTTGCATTATAAAACTCGCGTTTAGCTCTTGTAGTCCTCTTAAAACCTAATCGGACCTTAAATCTTAGACTCTAAAGATTTTGGGAGGCGTTTGTCAAGCAGTAGACGTCGCTCGGGCAAATGATGATTGATTGTGGCATTATTAGAAAAAAAATATGAACAAAATTCGAGGTTAAGTCTTAATAAGGGGTATTATTGTATTACTTAATAATTGGTTTATAGAGGTCAGAAAAGCAGTAGCTTCATATAATATGCGAGTGTCGGCTGCAAATCTAACATAAAATTGACTAGGTGTTAAAAGTAAATAATAGCGAATATGCATGTAATTTTTTCTTCACTTAAATAAATAAAATACAGTGTTATCAACCCAAGAAAAGTATTAAAAGTTAAGTTCAACTACTGCTTGT
This sequence comes from Xestia rhomboidea, assembly GCA_963853795.1. NCBI lineage: Eukaryota > Metazoa > Arthropoda > Insecta > Lepidoptera > Noctuidae > Xestia > Xestia rhomboidea. The sequence continues at coordinate 7,695,772 of OY970770.1, read as the reverse complement.
CGCTCAAAAATTATATTTTTTTGAAATTATTATATGTATATTATAAGTATATTAAAATCCTGCAATTTTCTATGACAGTTCAAACGTCCGTGACTGTCGCGGCCATGATGTGACGTCATTTACCTCAATCTGCCTTGTTTACAACTAATTTTTTGGCCTTATTATAGTAATTTTACTAATTGTATTGCTTTTGCTATTCAAGCAAAAATTTCGATTACGATATTAAAATAAAATTTAGTGAAACTTGTAACTACTTTTCAAATAAAATTGTTTTGTTGACACAAAGACTTTGACGTAACTACTGGCGTTATCGAGGACGACGCATTTTGAGAGTTCGTTCCGTTTCACCAAAACATGCAACATAAAACAATAAATTGTAAAATAAGTGATGTATTAGAAACTTAAACACGTGTGCCACAATGTTTTTAAGGCATTTTTAAAAAGTTTCGTTACAAACATATCCAGGTAAACATTTGTTTTATTTAAATGGAACAACTGCCACTCGAGCCCAGCTTATCTAACTGGTCCCCTGTCATCATTTGACTGACAATTTACGCTTTGTAGCATGTGCAACGAGCAGCCATCTTTGACATAACCGGGTGATCTAGTTTTGCATGACCACGTTGTCATATGTGTCTTTTGATTGTTGACTAGGCCCGTAATATGATGAGAATAAAATTTGCTATTACAACATTCTCTACTACTATATGCTCTCCGAAAAAATTCGCTGCGACTGCGTCCGCTATACCTCATCATAATGATAAAATTATTAGTATTTGCGGTCCGTGGAGACTCATACAGGAACACTCCTGTTTGAAGACCGGCTGTATAAAATACAAATGCCACATTGCGTTACATACTATAACGCATTTGACGTTTCTGCGCGAGATGTTCGTTTGCATGTATGCGCATCGACACCACGACGAACATCTTTCGAAGCTCTCGCGTGAAGGGCCTGATTCAGAAGGCAGTACACCTCGATACGGCTCCCATTGAGAGGAGGTTCTTGTCACTAGACCCCTCACCGCCGGTAGCTTGAACCCTGCTACCGACACTTGTGGAAACCTACTTTAACTGAGAAATATGTAAAAATATAAAATGTACAAGGATGAATAAACGAAATAACATAATGTATTACTAATTCTGGGCTTCCATTAATTGCTACAGTAAGAGAATAGTAGGTTCGCCTGGATTATCTCACAGCAAGATGGCGATGAGAGAAGGCTTCCCAGCTCCTTTCAAATCTTGGAGGAATCATAAATTAGTCACTGTTGTATTTAAATAAAGCACTTAACTGTTTTTATTATATTTAAAGATATTAATACTACTAGCTAACAGATTGACACGCGTCAAGGAGCCGGTGAGAGAACGTAGACACCAAAGAGTTCGTTTAACACATGCGTAATTCATATATTATATCAACACTCTCTCCTGAACGCAAACCCATTCCAGCTGTGAGATATATTATCAACAGTTACCAAAATCGTTCAGCGTCAACGTTTGAACAAGAAACTGCTACTTATTACTAATCTGTTTACCCAAGGTGCTCATTAGGTCATTACTTTTCTAATTCCATTATTTGCAGCGGTCTTATACTGCTTGATAACAAGAGTTATATGTAGTTCTGATAACATAATTGTTATCACACCCGTATTTCGGAAGGGGCAGATAGAGGTGTATCTAGTATACAGGGTGTAAACCACCTCATCACGAAGCCGTCAACCAAGCATTCAGTACATCAAGCTAAGTAACTTTACGCAAAAATTATTGCTGGGGAAACGACTTCGTTTTTTTGTGGTGACAAATCATGTTTTGTGGTAGAACTCAATGTAACGCACTCAAAACATCGCGTTGATGGATGGATTGAATAGTACGGGTGTAAAGTAAAAATCTTACATAAAAAACTTGTAAGTATTTAAAAAAAAAAACTTTTCAAAAAGTTGGAACTTTGACCCCCAATATCCGATAAAACCAATCCAATTTCCGTAACTAGAAGGTTCCCAGGTATGGTGTAGAACAATAAAAACCGGCCAAGTGCGTGTCGGGCCACGCGCAGTATAGGGTTCCGTAGTCGCCCGTTATATTTTATATTTTGTTTTTTTTTTGTTTTTGTTTTTCTTCACCCGTTATAAACAAGCAACTACTTCATCTTAGTCACTTTATAGGATTTATTCTAAGGATTTTGTATTTGGTACAAAATTATCCAACACCCAAGTTCAACGACTATTACTGCTAAACTAATAAAGTTACCTTAACCGCTATAGTTTTCCTTTAGAGTTCATAAAATGCACTATCATCATGAATTTTTCCAGATTATTCAAGTCAGCAGTTTAGCTTTTTAGTGGGGGGAGGAGGGGGGGACGCCCTACTGGAACAAATTTGCACTTTAAAGTTTAATATTTCGTAAATGGAGCATTAAATCGAAAAGTTGGCTTTGTTAAGAGGTTTTTTACACCCTTTAGATCAGACTATAAATTTCAGGAAGGGAAAAAATAGAAAATGAAACCCAGATTTTAAAAAAATGAAAAAAAATTGGCCACACACAGCTCGGCGATACAATTCACAAGTTACTTAGTGTTCACTTCTATCGGCAGTCCCCAAAAACTGCCACGCATGTTTTTTTATAATTTTATCTTATGTTTATTTTTTGTATACTGATACCGTTAGCCTGCGTCATCCCACTGCTGGGCAAAGGCTTCCCCCCATGACTTCCAGTTGTTTCGATCCACGGGCAATGTGGAGTGTGAACCACTGGTCGCTGGTCTTGTCCAGCTCGTCCCGCCATCTTCTAAGAGGCCTGCCGCGACGCCTACTGGCTGGTTCTTTTACTTTTTATGCAATTGTTGACGAGCACCGCGCCATCTAACCAACACGGCTGCAACAAGTAACGCGGGAGGCGGGACGGGACGAGCGGGGACAGCGGCGCGCGCGCTTCTCTTGATCTTTGTGACGACGACTACATCAAAACCATTGTAAAAGTCAATACACATACTATATTACGAGCATATCTGGGTTTAATTTCGAAACCACGACGCCGAATCCCATACAACAACTTTTTTTCGTTTATTAATTTTACACATACAAATTACATTTTAAATATTGGCTCTCTTTGCTGATGTAGCTGCACAGCAAGCCAAGTCATACATCCGTCCGCTGCCGCTGCCCACCGTGTACTGGCGACCCGCGTTTTTTTTTTTTTTTTTGGGAATGGCATCTCGCAGTTCAGTCTAGAAGAGACTACTGCTTAACCGGACTATACCTGTGGATGCCTTGAAGCTAAGGCCTCCAGCCAGGGGCATGATAACTAAAAACTAAGCGACCACGCCTAAGGGCACCCCCTGTGGGGTACGAACCTCGGCTTAGGGCGTCGCTGGGGGCAGCAAAGGGACAGGCTGGATCTGAGTGTCATTATTTAGGGGCTCGTTTGAAATTACTGGCTCAGCATCGCGGGCTGGCTCTAGCAAGGGTCGGGGGGGAATTGAACGGGGATTACGCGCCGGACCTCGGCGGCGAGGTCGGTATGTCTTCGGTTTGTATCTGTATTTTCTACGTACGGTGCTGGTGTCTTTGCTACTCTCCTGTAAGAGGGTAATAGCGTCGTCGGGGGTGACAAGAGTGTGCCGAGGACGGCGGACTGAGCTGATACGCGATGGGTCGTATCGGGCGGCCGATGCGATCAGGGGGTTCCTATGCTTAATAGAGGAGTCGAAAAAACGCTTTGCAAGACGTTTCATGAATTGCTGGATGGTGGGGATTCTAAGATCTAGGTGAAGACTATCGTTACGGACGTAAGGGGGGGCTCCGGTGATCTTACGGAGAAAGCGGTTCTGCAAGGTCTGCATCCTGTGGATGTGGCGGGGATGGGCATGAGCGAATACGACACAAGCGTACGTCATGATAGGTCGGATAACTGCCGTGTAAAGACGCAACTTGCACTTGAGTGACAACTTGCTCTTTTTGACTAGCATGAAGTGGAGTCTGCCCATGGCAAAGGCTGCTCGGTTACGAGCTGCTTTGATATGGGCCGCGAAAGTCAGGTGTTCGTCGAGGATGACACCGAGGTACTTGGCTTGCTTCTCCCAAGGGATAGGCTTGCCGAACATAGTGATGGGGGCAGGTGACGGTCGCTGATGGCGTAACTTCTGATAGAGTACAGCCTGGCTCTTCTCAGGGTTTACTTCGATCCTCCACTTACGAAACCAAGCGCCGAGTGAATCGGCGGCCTGTTGAAGTGCACGATGGATGCAAACCTGAGATCGGCCGGTGTAGTAAATAGCCGTGTCGTCGGCAAATAGGGCAACCTGAACTTTCTTGTTCGTTGGGATGTCGCTGGTGAACAGCGTGAAAACTAGAGGAGAGAGGACGGAACCCTGAGGGACTCCGGCTCGGATGGGGTGGGGAGAAGATAGAGATTTTCCCACGCGGTAGCGAAAGGTGCGATCCGACAGAAAGTCTCGTAAGATGAGCACGAGACGGTCCGGCACACCGAGTTTATACAGCTTGTATAATAAGCCGTTGTGCCAGACCTTGTCGAAGGCTTTCGCTATGTCGAAGTACAACACCCCCGTCATCGCTCCACGCTGGAAACCAGCGCTCAAGTGTTCGACGATGCGGTGGACTTGGTGTATGCACGAATGTTCGGTTCTGAAACCGAACTGTTGATCGGGAATGAGGCCTTTTGTCTCGGCATAATCTCTGAGTCGCTTATAAATAAGTCTCTCATAGATTTTGCCGAGCGCGCTCAGGAGACTGATCGGCCTGTAGCTCGAAGGCTGAGCTTTCGGTTTCCCAGGTTTGGGAATACCGATGACGGTGGCCTCTTTCCACACTTGGGGAAACAAGTTGTTGCTCAAGGCGCCATTGAAGATGGCTGCCAAAAGGACTATGAGCTGAGCGGGGAGGGTTTTAAAAATCCTATTGGTGAAGCCGTCGGCGCCAGGGGCTTTCCGAGGCTTGAGCTTGTCGATTATATCCTTCACCTCGTCTGGAGTGACCGGAGGGAGGGGATCGTCGGGGTCTTCTACGGGAGGGAGAGCGGCCCTTCGTTCGACTTCTGCATCCACCTCATCGAGGTGCTGCTTGTCTACTGGAAGGGTGCTAGGGGAGCACTGTGATTCCAAACTGTCGGCCAGGCATTCTGCCTTCTCAGAGTCGTCAAAAGCGACGCTCTTGTCAGGACGGATGAGAGGTGGAGAAGAGGCCTCCTCGGAGGACCTCAGCTTCCTCTGAAGTTGCCAGAAGGCTTGGTGAGTTGGCTCTAGTTCGCTGAGCATCTTGTCCCATTGATTCGAACGAAACTCACTAGTGCGCTTCTTTACAGCACGCTGTAAATAACGCATGTGAGCTTTGTTCTCATCGCAGGGCCAGACGCTATAGGCACGTATGGCCGCGTTCTTCTCGTTTATCAGTTCACGGATGTCGTCGGGTAGTTTCCAGCGTTGATCACTCAACACTGGGACTTCCCGAGAGCAATCCTTTAAAATGGATTGCACGTGAGCTGTAAACGAGTCGATAGCGGCCTCGGTGTCTGCGACTGAGACAATGTGGTCGGGGATACCGTCTAGGTGCGGTGACGTGTCGGATTTCAGCATATCGCTTACTTTCCTCCAGTCGGTTATTAGGGTGGTAGGAGTGGGTTGGCTAGGGTCAGACATACCCGAGCGAGAAACTAGGTGCATGAGCACTGGGCGGTGGTCAGAGTTAAGCTCGTGTAGCGTCTCAATTAAATGTAACCTAAGGCTAACATTCTTGAGCAGCGCTATATCGAGCACATCGGGACGATGACTAGTGGTGTCGGGATAGTGCGTGTTCTCCATAGGAGCAATGGGATCAAAGTTGATGGTCTGGCCTAGATCGCAGACGACTCTCCCTCTCGGGTTAGTCATACTACTATTCCAGGCAGGATGTTTGGCGTTGAAGTCGCCCGCTATGATAACGGAACCACTCATGCCGAAGAGTTTGGTGAGATCATTAACCAGGAGGTTATGATTCTCAGACGTGTTTGAGGGGGGCATATAGGCAGACATTATATGAAGCGGTTGATGACCTGTCATGGCTAGCCGACAGATTGAAACCTCCAGTAGGGATTCTAGGGGAGGGGGGTCGATTGGGATGCAGTGCAGTTCCTTGCGGTAGTAGATGAGCGTACCGCCTTTGTGGCAACGTGTCCTATCATTGCGAACTAAACGATAGTTGGCAATTTTAGGATCACGATTGCTGGGTTTTAGGAAAGTCTCTTGGATGAGGAAAATATCTATTTGATAATCGCAAAGGAAGGACGCGATCTCGTCGCGTTGCCCTCCCATGCCATTAGCATTAAAAAAGCCTAACTTTAGGGACCGGGGTTGGGTGCACGATGCTACGGGTGTGATATCCATTATTGGGTTTGATTGAGGTTACGAAGGGCTTCCGCGATCCTAGGATATCTCGCGTAAATCTCATTGATCTGTTTCAGGTCCTTAGCTAACCTGAGCTCGGCTGCTAAGCAGTCGGCCTCAGGTGAGATAAACACCTGGAACCTCATGAGGGTGTCGATAGTACTCTCCTCTTCCTGGTTGGAAGGCCGGGGGCTAGGGGAGGGAAGAGGGACCTGGGGCCGAGCCACTGGAGTGGGCATTGGGACTGGATTGTCCATTAGGCCAGGCATTGGCAACGGGTTGGGCTGGGATTTCACCAGGGCAGGGAAGGCACGCTGGTGGTTTAGCTGGTTCCAAGGAGAGGGCCTCTGTGGGCTGAGACGCTCAGGGAGGTCCTTGGATGGGGCTTTCGTCAGGGGGCTTTCCCTCTGCTGACGGGCTTGGGCGCGATTCGCCAGTCTGTTGGCGAATTGTTTGGGGGCTTTGGGACAGCCCCTGTAGTTAGCCGGGTGGCCAGATTGACCGCATAGCACGCAGCTAGGCGGCTCTGTACACAGAGCCCTGTCCTTGGGACGAGGGCAATCTGCCGTGGCGTGTTCGCCTAGACATTTTACGCACCTGTGCGGTGCGTAACAATGTTTTTGGCTATGGCCGTATAGTTGGCAGCGATGACACTGCCCAACTATATTCTGCTTCCTGGGCCTCTCAATTGAGATGCCCGATAAGGAGCAGACTGCCTTGACCTTAAATATTGGGTGGTGACCCTCGACTGGGTCACAGATGACGAGCACCATGTCGTACTCGTCACCCCCTTGGGACCTATTCTTGTGAAGGCGGTGAACCGCCGAGACGGGGATGCCCTGGGAGGTTAAGTCCTCCAGGATGTCCTGGGCAGGGATCTCCTTCGGGATCCGCCTGATGACCACGCGGGTCGGCTTTTCCTCCGGGAGGGAGAAGGTGTGGAAGGCGATGTTCCTACCACGAAGGGCATGCACCAACTGTCTGTAGTCGGTGGAGGTGGGGACCTTTACTTTAATACCCTGTTGGGTAGACGTCGCGCTTGTGTACTGGATCTTGCGATCCGCACACATCTTGGACACTTCAGTCCACTTCCCCTTTTCTCTGATGTACAGAGCAGGGGGTGTGAGCTTCTTGGTCGAAGCGGATTGAGATGGAGATGGAACCGGTTCCATCGGACTATCCGGGCGGCTGGCAGGAGCCGAGCCAGTAGCCGTACGGCTGGGAGAGCGGTTGATGGGGATCGCGGCTGAGGGAGCAGCTACTCCGGCGGTGGAGGGGATGTGGGAAAGGGATGCGGAGAGGGGGGCGTTCAATGCCGTGACTGCCTTCTTGGCCTTACCGGCATTGGCTTTCCTAGCCTTCTTACGTTTCCCGTTCTGAACGATTTGGAAATCCTCTGGCTCGGATGGTGAGGACTCAGAGGAGGAGATTACTTCGGGCGAGCTATCGGGGGCTTCGGGGCTGACCACAACGTCCATATCGGCGGAGTTGGGTCGGGGAATAGGAGAGGGAGATCTTGAGAGCGAGTCGTCTGACTTGCCCCAGTTCTCCTTCTTGAATGGCTCAAGGAGCCCATCATAAACTTCCCTAATGTAGGGATTATTGTCCTCTAACAGACGCTTGAGGAGCACTCCTAACGAGGAATTTAATTCCTCGGTTCGGGGCGTTGCCATTATGGCAGAATTAACTAAGGGGGGGATCTAGCACATAACCTAACCTATGCCTAGTCCTAACCAAACCTATCCCGAGGAGGTACGTGAAACGTAAACTCCCCGGGCAGACAGCTCCCTTAAACGAGGCTACACCTGTGTTTTTCCTAGTGTTCCACTGGCGAGAAGAAAAACACAAACAAACTCGCCAGCTCCACTGCTGTCTGAATGGCCAGAAGGGCCGGAAAACACTGTAAGACCTAACTCCCCGGGTGGGATAACCCAGGGATGTGTTCTCACCCTGTTGGGATTACAGGGAGGTGAGTGCTAAGGTGTGCCCTAAGCTTGTAAACCTGCCGCCGATCTTATTGTGCGGCAGGGCCCTATGGGTCTTGCGACCGATCCGGGCCGCTGGGGTAGAGACACCCAGACGTCCCGGGTGCAGCTGTGGACAAACGGGGATTAGATGCTACCAGACTGCGACTAGGAGATCCCCCAAGGCCGCAGTCAGAGCCCTTCCAACGGGTTGCCTCACCCTGAAGGGGATCGGCGGGTGTGTCGGGTCACCACCCTCTTGACTTCGTTAACACCGTGAGGTTTCCGTCAAGAACCACAAAATCGTGGATTTCACCTGAAGGGGCAAAATACGCGGACGAGGTTTTGTCGATTTCCGTTAAGGAAATATGTCTTGAAAAAGACAGTTTTTAACGTATCGAATTTAACTACAAGTAGTTAATTCGACACGGCGCAGCGCAACTAAGTCCGAGCACAAGGCAAAGACTGTAGTCACACTACGACTTGGCGGGCCGGGGGCCGTCGGAGCTCGGCGAGGCGGCGGACGCTACTGACGTAGCGTAGCGGCGAAACCGAGTCGGGGGGCGCGGGGTGCGCGGGGGCAAGGCAGCGACAGAGCGGAGCGCACGTGTGCACTCGGCGGCGGCCAGGCGTCGAATGTGGCGACCCGCGTGCCGAGAGGGGATATTTATACGCGGCGCAGTTTAGCGCTCGCAAGGAAAGCGATCTACAACTGCGACGCGCGCGCCACCACACGTATTATTTAACAACTACATTTTGTAAATACATCTTAAGGGATCCACTACCTGTGCTCATGCATTTTGCTATAAGACCTGTACATATTTCTGTTTAAGCTAAGCTATCCTAGTCAAGATTATACCTAAGTTCATAACTGCATCTGGAGTATCATTTACACTACCTAAGCGCTACACTGATGAAACCAATTTCGTGAACAAATGCGTTAATTAACTACATCAAGTATTTGAATACGCAAATGGACATACAATCACTACATAGTATAAAACAAAGTCACATCCCACTGTTAACAACTTCGCAACGGATATTGATGCGGTTTTTTTGTAATAGATTGAGGGATTCAAGAGGACAGTTTATATCTACATTGCACCCGTACGAAGCCGGGGCGGGTCGCTAGTATTATAAAAAAAAAAACATTAATAAATAGGTATAAAAAAATAGTAGATTATTGCATCGAGCACAAAGTAATTTATTATTGCACCGAGTGCCTGATTTATATTGATAACAGGCACGAGGGCAATATAATTTACTTAAGGCGAGGTGCATAATCTGCTTTTCTTTCAACTATTACCTATAAGAATAGTAGACAAAAGAAACTCATATCAAACAGTTAAAAAAGATTTTCTATAACACTGTCGGCTTCATTTAGAATGTTTTCCGGAGTTAATGTGTCGCTAGATGATTCCATTTTAATTCGAAGCCGAAGCACTCAAAATCAGATAGTATCACACTTTATCGTTTCCAACAATATTGTCAAGCAAAATTAACAAAGTTCCCGCCAAATCACTTTTTTAAATTTCTTTCATTTTTAAATCAGAGTTAGCAGCAATCATTTTTTAAATTTGGAACATGTATGATAGAAACGAATAATACGTACGTAAAAAAAAGTATTGATATCGGCTGGCTGAATAGAGCTAATCCATTGAGATTGGCACCTTTTGGTGCGATTAAAAAAAAAACTGTGCAATAATGAAATTTCATACATTTTTATTGCTCTAGAGCATTAAAGACTCGCTTTGTACTGAGTTTTTAGTGTGATTGTGATGAAATTAAAAAGCATAGTTGGAAGAAAATTTATTTTATTATTAAATGTCGTTTTGTTCTGTGAGACAAATAAATACTTTTTCTTTCTTTCTTAGCAAAACTGGCCCTGCAGTCTCGACAAGATAGCGACAAACTCGCCAACTTTCGATCGCTAATAACTCACGAAAAAATTCGGTTGCAATAACGATGCTTTCGGAAAATGCAAGTCTCTAGATCCAAGATGCGATTCACGCAAGCATCGTTATTGCAACCCAATTTATTCGTTAGTAATCAGCGATTGAAAGTTAGCGATTTTGTCGCTATCTATGTGGAGAATGCAGGGCCAGTTTTGCTAAGAAAGAAAGAAAAAGTATTTGTTTGTCTCACACAGAACAAAACGATATTGATTGAAAGTAAGCGATTTTGTCGTTATCTCTGTCGAGACTGCCAGCCCTGGTTGCCTGACATTCGTGCTCAATCGATCATGCTTCTTCTAAAATACCCCTGTTTATTTCCCAACAGATTGGCAGTGAACAACATGCAGTACGTGAGCAACGTGTTAGGCATCAAGGACCCCATACACAAACAGAAGCTCGCACTCAAAGCCATGGACGTCGTGCTCTTCGGACCCCCTAAAGGTAGCGTGCATTTCTTGGATATTAGACCACAGTCGCCAGCGCATCAACTCACCACAAACTGACAAATTTTTCCAAATGATTATAAAACATTAAATTTAATAAATATATAATATTGCTGGACATTACACACAGCGCCATCTAGTGCCACACTAAGCAACGAGGCTTGTGTCGTGGACACCAGATAGTTGATATACTATATACATAGATACTTTTTGTTTGTACTTAAATACATACTTATTATACACAATAACATATCTACACTAATATTATAAAGAGGAAAATTTGTATTTTTGTGTGTGTGTATGTTTGTAATGAATAAACTCAAAAACTAACGCCGATTTCAAAAATTCTGTCACCATTAGAAAGCCACGTCTTTACTGCGTAACATATTTAGCCCCGTACTCCCACGGGAACGAGAACTACGCGGGTGAAACCGCGTGACGTACGCTAGTTATACATATAAACATCCATGACTTGGAAACAAATGTCCATGCTCATCACACAAACATTTGCTCGTACCGGGATTCGAATCCGGGACAATAAGAACGTAAGGCAGCCTCACTACCGCTGCGCCATTCGGGTCGTCGGACTATGCTCAGCTAATAATTCACAATTGGCATGATAACGACGATTTTGGAAATGATAAATCATAACATTAATAAGTCAGTCAGTTTCACCGGACATACCGTATTCCTATGATCAATTTTCAAAAGCAATTATTTATTTTGATTTCTGATATGAAATCCTAGAGAGGAATCGAGTCAGAGTAGATTTTATTCTGCACTTCTTGGCATCTTTGGTCGGGCAAAGAGTTATTGGGTTTTTCCATTAGGAATTTCTCAGTAGCAGCCACGGAGTCTGGATTTGTGCCCGGTTGATGGCAATTGGTTCGCCCCCTATAATATCATCTTCCTGCCGTTGTCCCATTCTACTTGAGGTCGGCGCAAAACGTTTTCTTCTTCCATTCTCCCCTGCCAGACGTCACGGCATCATTTACTCCTTTCTCGTATATCATATTCGAGGCCTACCTGCATATGTGGGGAACATAGGATATACCCCCGAATACTGAAACGTCACTCAACATTTAAGGGCTGCTCAACATTTAAGCAGCACCTAAACTTTAAATTTCGTATGGCTAAACGTCACTTTTGAGTATCTGTTAAATATAAGTGCTACTTAAATTTTGAGTGGCGTTTCAGTATTCGGGGGTTAGAGCCATAATTTGCGTAAAAATAAGGTTTAAGTTAGCTTGGTACCGTTTTCGGTACACTAGAGACTAAGAGGTTTCCTCACACAATCCATGATCGCCCTCCTATTACATGGGACTTAAATATAACTGGCGAAATATGGGTGTACTATTAGCTACATCTCTGCCTAACCCTTCGGGGATAACCCCGGCGTGATGTTATGTGTGTGTGTATGTTTCTTGTCATTGACTGACGTAACCGGAACCCTATCAAAATCTTCACTTAGGAAATATTGCGCAAACAAACGTCTAAGAAACGTCTGCCATTCCACAAATTCACCATTAAAACGCTAATATCAAATAAACAGACCCAGTTTGAAAACCGCACCTTTACATTTATAAGAAACCGGTTCCACATTATCTAATACTGATGCTGATGAAGACGATAGATCAAGGGAACCGGTTCCTCAAGAAGCCTCATCTTTGATAATATCATTTGTACTTAAACCTGTTGGGCTTCGCTTGTACTGCGTTTCGTATTAATGATTAGCTCAAATGCTTTTTATTGCTGTGTATTGTATTGACTCTGGAATCTAATGTTATTGTGTTGTCCAGCCTAAACGATTGTGGCACTAGTGAAAATTTACAGCAGACTTAAGTCACTCGTGAAAGGAAGGATCTTGTAATATTCAAAACTAGCTGATGCCCGCGGCTTCGCCCGCCCGCAAATTATATACTAAAACCTTCCTCTTGATCACTCTATCTATTAAAAAAAACCGCATCAAAATCCGTTGCGTAGTTTTAAAGATTTAAGCATACATAGGGATATAGGGACACAGAAAGCGACTTTGTTTTATACTATGTATACGTAGTGATTATACAGCAAATGTAAGGTAGGATAGGACGCCCCCCGGCTCGGTGGGGCGACGATCTTCGCGGGGTGGCTAGTCATCAGCTAGATGAAAGAGTCTGAGGAGCTAAATGCCCTGCAATTGACTGCTAAAAGCTGATGATGAAACAAAAAAATTGTTCAATAGCCTTAAAAATTAAACAATTCACTAAACAAAAAGCTTTAAGTAATAACAAGCAGAATACAGGTTTTTTTTTTAAATAACTTGTTATAATAATTGGAATATGTTTGAGTTTTGTGATCTTGTTAAATTCTGAATTTTATTACTTAACCGATTGTGGGGCAGGTTATAGAAGATGTTTATTATCTTAGCCTAGCCCTAAATGCTTAAAGTCATGGTCATGAGATTATTTACATACTTATTAATATACTCGGTTATGCCACACGGCAGTGCAGAATTATACCGATCCGAATATGCGTATAGCAACACTTCTGACAAAGAGAAAATTGCTTATTTTCGCCACACTTGTCTGACTGTTTATCCGTGGATGGATGACCACCCATTACAAACCGAATTTCCTCCGTGCCTCAGAAAGCACGATAAGCCGTTGGTCCCGGCTGTCATTTGTAGATCTTTAACAATCGTTACAGGTAGCAGTGGGTTGAATGTCTGACAATTAGCCTTACCAAGGGGTATCGCATTACCCAGTACTAACTGGGTTGTGGAGGTCAGATAGGCAGTCACTCCATGTAAAATACTGGTATTCAGCTTCAGTTGCATCCGGTTAGACTGGAAGCCGACCCCAACATAGTTGGGAAAAGCTATAGTCCCCGTCACGAGAAGCTATAAATTTTGTAAACACACATTCGGGTTTGCAACCTTTGGATCAAATAAAACAAATTTACAGCATTGACAGCGTCAGCGTGAACTTGCTTATAAATGGCGGCCCAAATGTTTACGTTCCATGACTTCAGACGCGTTCCAGTACCACAAAACATTAGACGACAGTGCTTTATATCGCTAACATATAACTCGACCAAGTGAAATTGCTCGTTAGCTTCGTATTACACGTATGATAATTTGAGTTGATTGAATTTGGGATTATTTTGTTGTTGGTTGAATTGTCGCTACGTAACTTTGTAAAAATTCTTTGTTTACAAAAATTATAGCTTCTCGTGACGGGGACTATAGGCAGAGGTTGATTGTCTGACTGTTCATCATTTAGGATCCGAATTTGTTCGGGGCTGCGGGACTATTCGAAAGAGATACCGTGGTCCCGGAACACAAAGGGCGATGAAGGAACATGGATGGGTTTTAGTCAGTAAAAGTCTGACACTCCCTCCTGCTCCGCCCAGACCGGGACGAGTCATTTGATGATTTCCCATCCGAAAAAAAAAAAAGGATCCGAATTTGTTGTTACTAGCAGACAGAAGGTCATTACTGATCATTAGAAGTTTTTGCCAACCATTACTTAATAATAGGTACTTAATTATTACTCTATTCATTAATCTTCAAATAACCGTCATGCTTGTTATGAAGGGTATACAAACAAAAGGTTGTGTACTTTACTTTTTTTACTTAGCCCGTCATCATTAAAAGCAACTATAACTGAATAGTGTAGGTAGTTAGTACTTACCTATGTTAACGACATATTTGCGTACAATCAAGAGCATAAATATATATGTATACACTTGGCCAACTTCGAAAACTATTTTTTCGTAGACTGCTAATCAAATTAAAATTGAAAGGTTTTAGGACAATAGGTGTCTTAGAACCCATGGTTTAATAAAAAGCATTATTTCAAAGTTACAAACATTTTTTAGGGTTCCGTACCTCAAAACTAAAAAAAACGGCCAAGTGCGTGTCGGGCCAAGCGCGGTGTAGGGTTCCGTAGTAGCCCGTTATATTTTAGATTTTGTTTTTCAATGAAAGTCTTCATCCGTTATAACCCATGATCAGTCCACGAAGTAGACACAATAGTTAAACAATGGCGTCTCGACCAAATTGGTCATTTGACAGATCATGATTTAAACAAGCAACTACATCATCTTAGTCACTTTAAAAGATTTATTCTAAGGATTTTGTATTTGGTACAAAATTATCCAACACCCTCTAGGGTGTTGGATAATTTTGTACCAAATACAAACGACTATTACTGCTAAACTAATAAAGTTATGTCACACCAGTGTGACTACGGATAAATAAAATTAACCATAGTCACACTAATGTGGCAATTTGGGTGTGACTATGGATCGGTCACGAAAAAATCAACTTTCTAAGGTAACGTAAAAAAAAAATACGGGTGTTTATGTCGCAAAAAATGTACATTTCGAAACTCTCAAGGGAATCGAAAGAACAATGGTGAGATCTTAGCTGAATTTGATTCGAGTGTCTAAAAGCGACTTTTATACGAAGGCAGTTTTATTGATTTTTTACGTTTTATCAAAGTATCACATTAACTAGTTAAGGCCGGATAAAAAAGATATTATACATGAAAAGGTATTTGATACGGAGCCCTCGGTGCGCGACTCCAACTCGCACTTGGCCGGTTTTTCATAAGAAATTACTTTTGCCTTTTTCTCAATTTAAGTATACATTATTCGTCTTAACTGTACTTTACTTTTTTATGAGTTCTGCCAACATCATCATTGGCAGCCTTGTTCCACGCACTGCTGAGTATAGACCTCCCCTTTGGCCATTCTTCCCTGGCCTGCGCGAGCCTCAACCAGGTCTTGTCTTACCCGCTATCTTCTGAATATCAAGCAGATAATAGGCTAGTTTCCACTATCAATAAATTGCAAATCTATTTAGTCCGTCAGTTAGAGTATTAGAAAATAATGGACATCTATTTTTTGCAATGAATATTGCAAAAGATAAAACGCATCCAAACTCGGGAGTGGGGGCTCGTGACGTCACAACGCACTAAAAATTATACCACTGCGTGACGTATTGAGAATTTTAAAAGCGTCGTATCTTCGTCAATTTGACGTGACAAAAGAAAAAATACGTGTCCAATATTTTTTGGAAATCTATCTCACGGACTGATCCGATTTTTTTTGTCATCTTTACCCTATTACGTAGGTAGGAGCTAAGTACCCACGTACTCCATTCAATACCAGTAACATCGACCTCGTAAAAACAAAATTAATATTTAGCCAGACAATGTTTATACAAGAAACTGTTTTTTCACTTGAAGTTTTTATATTTTTTACTGGCAATGATTCAGCGTAATGGCAATTTAATGGCGAAATAACAGTTTGACGATGTTACGAGTGTTATTTGGGAAAATACTACTACTACTACTAGTTTACTAGATTTTTGCTCGATAATGGTAAGAGACGGTATGGTATTCTATACCAGGAGAACAGGTTGTCAGGACGTATGAGTACCGCCCGATACTTGCATGCTCAACGAGCCAGCTCGCGCTGCTAAGCCTGTATCTTTAAATTCCCCAAATAATAATAATTCGACCCAGTCTGTCCCTACTTCCCTAGTATACCTACCCATGTATGCTCAACCAACGCAAAGATAGTCCATAACAAATTCTGGTTAGTCTCTGCAACGCTCCACTCATTTAATTTTTGGAAATAAAAAAACCCGTTCAAGTGCGTGTCGGGCCACGCGCAGTGTAGGGTTCCGTAGTAGCCCGTTATCAAAATATAGAACGATTCTGTTGTTGTTCCCGTTGGTACAGCGCCTTCTAGCTGTAGCTTTGTGAAAGTTATGATAATTTATTATGTTTTTTTTTTAGTTTTTTTTTCATTTTAGATTTTGTTTTTCCATGCAAGTCTTTACCCGTTATAAACAAACAACTACTTCATCTTAGTCACTTTTAAGGGGTTATTCTAAGGATTTTTTATTTAGGACTTACAAAATCATCCAACACCCAAGTTCAACGACTATTACTGCCAAACTAACGTTATCTTAGCCGCTATAATTTTCCTTTAAAGCTTTTCAAAAATTTTCAAGCCAGCAGTTTAGCTTTTAGAGGGAGGCCCTACTGGAACAAAAATTTGCACTTTAATGTTTAATATTTCGTAAATGGCGCATAAATCGATAAATAGTATTAGCAACCCTAAGTCATTTTAAAAGGCCTCTTCAACGATACCCCACTTCACAAGTAGGGGAGCTACCCTAAAAAAAAAGTATTTTCAAAATTTTATTTTACCACTTTGTCGGCGTAATTGATATACACACCCCTTTGAATTGCAGCTTTTTAGTACTAACGTTTTTTTTCTTATTTACGGAAATCGGTAAGTGTAAACCACCCGTATTAAAACGCAGCCCGTCTGTACCTGGCCCTATAACCGCGCCTTCACGCACACAAATAAACGCACACAGAGACATGTCGCGCGTTGGGTGATTTTCCTATTTACTTTCTTGTTATTCTGAAATACTGTCAATTTAAACAATTTCAAAAAGCAGCTTTATTAATTATTTGACGGGTATCGTAATTTAAATTGATTATTAATGTCTTTTGTGACAAGCTCCTGAATTTTGACTAGGATGCAAAGCTACACCATGTCTAAAAGGACGTTCCAGAAAACCTAATAATTCCACCAAAACCACAATACCAACCTAATAAACGAACCACATCAATATAACCAACATAAAAATAAATTGTTTATCACCAAGCACCAACACCATGGCTCGTTGAAGGTCAGTCATAGTGCAAAAAACGTTTCATTATGTGCCCGATAATAGATCTACGGCCATTGTTGTTCACTGATAAGGTTTTGTTCATACGTGACGATTGGCTTGCGACATGCTACAGCTGGAGTTGAAGTGGCCATGTTTGAGGTGTCTGGTGTACTATTTACTTGGTCTGTTTCATTGAAGATCTATTTCAAGTACAGGATGATATTGGCTAGAAATGAGGTACAATTAAAGTACTTACGGGATGATATCCGTGATTTTTGCTAAGCTAAGCTATTGAAATTTCAAAACACAAAAATTTCAATCGTGAGGACGGTTTTAAACTATCAAGTACCTGGAATCCAGTGATAAACCTAATAAAAAATAACATGCGTCTCCATTATCAAGAAAAACCTAGTGATACTGTGAGTGCGTTTTGTCGTGATTTACAATCGAGTTCCAGTAGTGCGCGTAATAAAAGACTAAGAAAGAGGGTAGACAGATTTGTCTGCTCATAATGAATAATTTTCGTCCCACCCGCATACCTCTTCAGTATTCCCGCGATCATGATGCTTGCAACAGCGTCGAAATATCGGGAGCTCATAGCAACAAAGAAAAATCACGGATATCATCCCGTAAGTACTTTATGTGTAGTGAAAAACAAAACCGTGAAGGTCTAAAACAGTGCATTAGAAAGGAGGTGACTATCTGAGATGACGAATAATAGAGAAGTATGGAAGACAAAGACATGCTGTACCGACCGACCACAAATAAGTTGGGATCCATATGGGCAGGAGAATGAAAATGATGTTCTGTTCAAATGAATATTTGATGATTTAGCTCTTGTAGTATCTATATATTTTGACACCAATTCTTTGCACATTTACTTATAGTTTTTGTAATACTTTCCAAGATAGGTGACATTAAGGCTGTTGTCTAGTGTACACCAGTACACCTACAAAAGACGTGCACTGGACCTGCGTGATGGATATAGCCCACTTTCTCTCACAGAGAGGAGCATTGTGACCCAGCAGTGGAAACATAAGAGGCTGATAATGATTTGTGGAGGCTGCAGGATCAAATAAATCTGATAAAATGAATGCCCGATTTGAATCGGTAATATTGGACAGGTTATATCGTTTTCAGACATATTATTATATATTTAGTTAGCCATAATCCATATATTTAGTTTTGAAGCACAATCTAAGAGCTTCTTTTGCCCGCAACAGTTTTTTTTCATAAATTCCGCTTCACGTGTAAAAAAAAACAAAAAATGGTTTATCATTCATTCTGCCGCCATTGTTATCATAATAACGTTTTGTTCACGTGTGACGACTGGTTCTATACGACTTCATTTGCATAAAGTGATCACCGTATACACATCATAAGCGTAATGAAATCAGCTGTTTGTATGTATGTCTAAGTTGTAGAATGTAATTATTTATTTATTCATGCATGAATCATTAATTTATCAATGAACCTTTTTACTATGCAGCCTTTGCCTGAGAACAAACATTTGTAAATGTTGCCATATACATACAGGGTGTAAACCACCTCATCACGAAGCCGTCAACCAAGCATTCTGTAAATCAAACTAAGTAACTTTACGCAAAAATTATTGCTGGGAAACGACTATTTATTGGGGTGCAAAATCATGTTTTGTGGTAGTACTCAATGTAACGCACTCAAAACAATGTGCTGATGGATGGATTGAATAGTACGGGGATCGTGGAGGTCTTAAAAGAAATCTTACATTAAAAACTTGTATGTCGGAAGACTGGGGATCGCGGAGGAGTTTAAAGTAAAAATCTTACATTAAAAACTCGTATTTAAAAAAAAACTTGTCAAAAAGTTGGAACTTTGACCCCCAATATCTCCGTAACTAGAAGGTTTCGAGGTATGGTGTAGAACAAAAAAAATATCGCAAAGACAGGGAAAACAAGTGCCTTTCGGCTTCGTTACAAAGTGTTTTACACCCTTTAAACATGCTAAGTACCTGTCAGGTTTGCCTGTACAGTTGAATTGCACAGCCGGAGCGTGTATGTCGGAAGACTGTGCAGGTTTTCTCTCTTGTACAGGTCGAGGTTCGAGACACAATTGATTAACTATTGTGTCTACTTCGTGGACAGATCAAGGGTTACGTGTACAGGCAAACCTATCAGCTATGGGTGTCGTGTATGGCTACCTTAAAACTACACTTATAGTACTTACGGGATGATATCCGTGATATTCTTTTGATGCTATGAGCTCCCGATAAAGCATCATGATCGCGGGAACAACAGCGTCGAAATATCGGGAGCTAATAGCATCAAAAGAATACCACGGATATCATACCGTAAGTACTTTAAGTGTAGTGAAAAACCGTGAAAGTCTAAAACAGTACCTTAAAACTATCATGCTTAAAAACCGGCATCAGGCAGATCAGATTAAGGGCGTCGAAAGGCAATACGAGTATGGATATGGAAATGCTAACGCACAACTCATAATTATATTCTTTCTCCGCGTACTATTGCAGAACAATAGTCTTGACCTTACAATATCCTACCCATTGTCTCTTGATTGTGATCAGTTCGTTTAAAATTTAATACTTCTGCCATAAATCAGATGTTACGGTTATATTCGTGCCATCAAAGGAAAATATTAGGGTAGCCTAGCTTAGACTGAAAAAAAACGGGATATTCTCAACTTAAAATTCATTTATTTCACGTTAAACTCAAATTATATAAAAAGAAATGTCTTTTTTTTCTTATACTTACAGAAATAATAGGACAACATAAATCGTCAATTTAAGTCAAATTACGTCAGTCAGTACGTACAACCAAATTCAATAATAAACAAAACTTTCGCGTGGAAAGGATTTTTTTTGACATCAATTTCGCATCAACATTCAACATGGTATTCAGTCTCACTAGGAAGGACAAATGGACACTTAGAGCGGTTTCGCACTAGTCCCACTCCGATCCAGCCTGTCCCCTGGCTGTCCTCTCCCAGCGACGCCATAAGCTGAGGCCCGTACCCCGCAGGGGGTGCCCTTAGTGTGTAGTTGCTTAGTTTGTAAGTTTTTTGCCCTGGCTGGAGGCCTTACACTTAAGGCACCCACAGAGACGACAACCTCTCAGGTTGAACTGCGAGATGCCATTTCGAATAAAAAAAGGTTTCGCACTAGTCCGAACCGAACCCGTGAAAGTCAAGTAAAGACAGACAAAGTGTATGGTTCTGGGCCTGCAGGACGTTTTCTGGTAATTTTATAATTACCTACATATGTAGAGTACTAGTACTTGTGGTTTATAAAGGTAAACAGACGTACCATACCTTATGACTGACTTTTCACAGGTACGGATCGGACTCGGATCGGACGTAGTGCGAAACCGCTCTAAAATGTCACGTTCCGTTTTCTTATAGAACTCTGAACAACACAATTTCAAAGAGTTCACCACTGTAATGACCCGTTTAGCTACAAAATTATAACATGTTCTTGAATGAAGACATAAAGTGTTGTGTGATTGTGTATGCACGTTGGACATTGTTTTTCAAGCCATTACAAATGTTTGCCATTTTTTGTTGGTTCCTTTTATATTTGCCAAAGAGTTGCCGCCTTCGGTTGGCGATAGACGAAAATTTTTCGTGTTCGTAGTCGGTTTTATCGTGTTTGTGATATTTATTTGGTGTCTGTGATAAATGTGTTGCTAAAAACAAAAAGTACACTGCCGGAGACTGGAGGATTCAAAGTGTTTTAGGTTGGAGCATTTATTTTATAATCCGAAATTATGATTGGATATGAGTGTAAGAAAATATTTAGCTTAAATAATATATGAAGCTAGGTACTCGTTATAGTGTTGGCAGGAGCATGGCATGAAAGGAGGTGTTTGATGAGATGACGAGTAATAGAGAAGTATGGAAGAAGACATACATACACATGCCATGTCATTTGTTGCAAAATTAAGGCAATTATCAATTACACAAACGCCAGAAAGAAAAAACCTGTTTTTAAAGCGCCAGTTTTTTTTTAAGCGAACACCTCTTTCGTTTTTTGCATTCTTATAATATTGTGGTTTTTCCGTATACAAGCACAAACAATTTTATCGGAGTTTTTAATTTGCTTCAGATTCGATACATATAAATGCGGTCTTTGGCCGATCATAAGTAGAACATTATTCAATTAGGTCTCCGCCACACTAACAAGTCTTTCCGACAGTATTATCAAAGTCTAGGTTTATGAATCATACAGGGTGTAAACCACCTATCACGAAGCCGTCAATCAAGCATTCAGTACATCAAACAAAGTAACTTTACGCAAAAATTATTGCTGGGAAACGACTCTTTTTTTGGGGTGAAAAATCATGTTTTTTTTGGTAGAACTTAATGTAACGCACTAGAAACATTTTGCTGATGGATGGATTGAATAGTACGGGGGTCGTAGAGGTTTTTAAAGTAAAAATCTTACATTAAAAACTTGTATTTAATAAAAAAAGTTGTCAAAAAGTTGCAACTTTGACCCCCAATATCTCCCTAACTACAAGGTTCCCAGGGATGGTGTATTAACAAAAAAATGATCGCAATGTCGAGGAGAACAAGTGCCTTTCGGCTTTGTTAAGAGGTGTTTTACACCCTTTATGTTAATCGGCTGAATATATAGTAGTAATGTCCATAGTACAAGTACATCATCAACTCGCACTGATGTGCTCGAGTGATGGTGGATTAAGGCCCACTCTCTCACAGACAGAGAAGGTCGGACTCCCAGCAGTGGGAACATTGAAAACAAATGATGCTATAGTATAAAGGATAGTAGGCCGCGGTTATAGTCACAAAACCATGGTGTGGTAGGTTCTACTGTAACTTCGTAATACGCAACGCCAGCTCAAGGTTCCAACTGACGTGCGATTTTGTATTTTAAGCGTATGAGGAACAGGGTGTAAGTTTCTCCATCCCTGATTGAAAAGAGAGGATCTTCCGTACAGACGGGTGCTGTGTCTGGTAGGCCACTGCCCGACACGGTTATAGTCGGGTTTCTCCGGGAACTAAAATAGCGCGAACGCGATGCAGGATTTCCATTTTAATTCGTCATTTGCGTCACAGATGGCGTTACAGTAGGTACTCTTTGTATGTTTTATTTATGCCGCTAAAATATCATATACTGTTGAACTGAGATTTATTAAGTAGCAATTCAAATAACATCCTTGCTTTTTGTTTTTGAAGATTCTATACAATAGTACTAATTTTGGTTAGGTAGGTACTAATTAAGATTTTAGTAATTTACAAGACTGTTTTTGTATCGCCTATGTACCTACTTTTTATCAAATTTATTGAATTAGTTGAAATAAACGGTCGAAATTTAATTTACTTTGTAATTTACGAGTACTAATCAGTTTTAATTTAAAGATATTTTATCCTGTAGTGTGTCCATGAAATCGTAATTACTAGACCCAAGAATCTTAATACATTGCCCGCTCTACAAGAGTGCTTACTATGCAACCACACGC
Organism: Xestia rhomboidea; assembly: GCA_963853795.1. Taxonomy (NCBI): domain Eukaryota; kingdom Metazoa; phylum Arthropoda; class Insecta; order Lepidoptera; family Noctuidae; genus Xestia; species Xestia rhomboidea. The sequence continues at coordinate 7,672,883 of OY970770.1, read as the reverse complement.
CTCACTTGCTACTGAAATGTCGTTTTGTCTGGTAAAATTGTTGATATTACGCCTGTTCCCTTTATGTCTGTCTTGAGTTTCGAAACGCCTAATAATTCATATTAAAACATTCATAAGGTAATTTTATCAGTAAACATGTTGGTTTTGCAAAACGGACGTTAATCAACAAAATTAACACTTTTAACAGCAATACATCCTGCAACAAAAGTTAACAGTTTTAACTAACAATCAACGTTTCACTTTTGTTACTAGATCCAACAATCAAACTAGATTAAACAATAACCTATGGATTGTGTCGCCAGAATGCATGGAACGTAATGTCAGACCGCAAGTTATTACTACTTATAAACGTGTTATTACTAGAGTCACCACTTATGAATGATTTCTGAGACTGTCCCACAAATATCGGCCTGAATTATGTTGAGCTTTGCCCTCCTGGAGTCCTTGATTGCTGCCCACTCGTCAATAATGAGTTGTGTGATGATATTTGCGCGCAGTGTCTATTTTTTACTTAGCAAGAAACTATACAAAGCGATTCGCAGAAAAAACTTACCATCTTAAATTATTATCAATTATTCGAAAACAAGTTTGAGAGTTATATATAAAACTGTGTTTTGTGTGTTTCTTTCATTCGTTATATTAATTTGTAAGTAATCGTTTTTCTTTCGTTTTTATTTCAAAAGATTTTCCCATTTTAACCGATTAAAAAAAAAGTACTAGTGTACGATGCACTGTTTTAGACTTTCACGGTTTTTCACTACACTTAAAGTACTTACGGGATGATATCCGTGCGTATACAGAGCAATGATCACGAGCATGATCGCGGGAGTATTTCCGTGATCATGATGCTTGCAACAAGTATATTAGACACAACTTATAATTGCGCTTAGCTTTACATTATGCACTTACAATAACTGTGGCCTTTGCAAGTGATTTTCAGGTAAACACTATCTTAATTCACTACTGTGAATAACATCGTAAGAGTCCCGGGGGTTTTTATTTCTCCCATGAGCTCACTAAACTCGAAAAAATCTTTGTCTCATTAATAGAATATTTGTATGGTCGCATTTATATAACAGCATTGTTTTAAAACCTACAATGTGTGGGAAGTGTGAAAATTAAATATGTCATGCTATGACTTTATCGTCTGTAGTCGCACAAGTTTCCATGATATCATCATGTTTGACAAACTACGGCGACCGTGACGGGTTACGCAGAAATTACAGTGTTTTTTTTATCTCAAATATCATAATTGGGAAACACATAATATGCTTCGAAAATTGAGAAAACCACAATCAATCACATACTTGAGTAGCGTATAAAGGCGTCGATGTTTCTAAGTAATACCGCAATATAAATAACAGTAAAAATGACTCGAATAAACCTAAACATAAGTACGAATTTCCTCGAATTTTTTTTTAATCAAATAAAACATGTACTTAATTAAGTACATAAAGAAAAACACTCTGTAACCAAAATTAGCATTAAGGAAAAACCAGAATCGCGTAAGCTCGTATCAAAAGTAGCGTACCATTCTGGTTTTTTTTTTGTCATGTAACAAGTATGTCTCACGTTAAACCAAAAAGATGGTGTCACTAGCGTTACATCACAACTTCAAGAGCGATTTAGCTTCATTCAAACTTGACTTTAGTGATCGGTAGCTGTGACAGTGAAACAGTTTTAAAAAAAATACACGCAAAAATAACAGTTATTTTTCCAAGTGTTATTTAACAATAATATGACTACAGTGCAATATAGTAATTATTGACAAAGGGATAGTGCATATTTTCCTATAATAACAGTGAAGTGATGAGTCATTTTAGAAACAACGTGAATTGATTGCTGCTAGTATGTAATAATAAATGTTTGAGACTTGGATCGCAGTGTGTGCTTCGTACGGTGTTTACCTGGCTTTTAATGGGTGTTATGTGGAGCTGAATGATGATGGTAAAAACGAACCTAATACATACCTACCTTTAGTAACTATAACAGTTAGTAGCTTTAGTAACTTAACCGGAGTATCCTGTGGGTGCCTTGAGTGTTAGGCCTTCAGCCAGCGGTTGTAAGGCGGAGGCCTTACAACCCACACACACCTCTGGCTGGAGGCCTTACACCTCTGGCTGGAGAGCCAGAGGTGTAAGGCTTCCAGCAAGAGGTGTAAGGCCTCCAGCCAGAGGTGTAAGGCGTCCAGCCAGGGGCCTATAACACTAGACTAAATCATTATTTTTATTGTTGGCTTGGCTGCTCCTTAGCAAGGCCTACCTTGCTGCTCTGCTACTCTGGGCATTACCTACCCATGGTGCACAGGAAGAACCTCTGTTGCTAAGCGACACATCCTCACCATTATCCACTTTTTTTTTATTACAAAATCGGCCTGCTCTTGACCTCGATCACGCCTGAAACGATGGATGAGGTCTATGATGGAACGAGCGTGCCCGGAAGATGCCTGTTCACTCTTGAGTTGAAGGCAGACGGGTTAAATGTGGGAGGGATCACAGATGCCGGCAGAGAGGGGGACACTTGGGCGGTTCGCATAATAAACGTGTCTCTTGCCAATATCCCAATTTATTTGGGGTCAATTCAGCCAGTCTTCTTCCATTTTTCTCTGTTAAAGACTCGTGGAGGGTATCATTTTAAAACGGCATTCCAATTTTAAATAGCCACTCGTGAAGGCTGTTATTTTAAAAGGCATATCCTACTTCCTACTAATATTATGAATGCGATAGTTTGTGAGTATGGATGTATATATGTATGGATGTTTGTTACTCTTTCACGCAAAAACTACTGAACGGAGTTGGATGAAATTTTGCACACAGATAGTTTATAACCTAGATTAAAACATAGGGTAGTTTTTATCTCGGTAGTAAGATCCCATCGGACAATTAAACTTCACGCAGGCGAAGCCGCTGGCAGAAGCTAGTTATACATAATGAATAAGGAAGATAATTTTATTTTTGACCTTTATTTATTTCCATAATATTACTGTTTAATTTAAGTGCTATTACTCGTTATTGCTATCACTAGAAGTTACCTAAACGAATGCCTAAAGGCGCACTGTTGCTTAGTGAGACTGACAACTGGCTAAATTTAATTGAGTGGAAAAAATTGGTAAATCATCATCATTCTCTTGCCCTTATCCCCATTAATTCGGGGTCGGCGCAGCATGTCTTCTTCTTCCATACTCCTCTATTACTCGTCATCTCATCGGACACCTCCTTTCTTGCCATATCATCCTTCACGCTGTCCATTCTTTGGTCTTCAATAAATAGATTTTGTTCAAGTACACGAGATCTGGGTACATGCTCAGGCTTTAATAGTCTAATCCATTAAATTTTATTTTAATCGAGAACCAGTCCAAAAACTTTGGTAATTAGCAAAACTGGATTTCTATTCTTGGCTGTTTAAACATGTTACTTTGAATAAGCGTTTGAATTAGTAACATTCAATCACTAATGATTAAAATGAGTTGTGTGGTACGGTGTCTGTAACTATGCCTGCTATTACAAAAACAAAATACACGTGAGTATCCATACTAATATTAATAAATTAAACTTTAAAAAAACATTTTTTTATATCATGATCTGTCGAAAGACCGATTTGGTCGAGACGGCATTGTTTAACTATTGCGTCTACTTCGTGGATAGGTCATGGGTTATTAAAATGGAAAGAAGAAAATCTAACAAAAGTTGTTGAGGAGTTCTCTCGCGAGGAGGCGATCCTGGCTGCAAGATCAAGCCGTATCTGTCATAAAAATGTATTGTCACCAGAACCAAAGGTTTGTGCAAAATATCAGCTCAATCGGTTGGGGGTAACTCAAACTCTTGAAATTCAGTTCCAAGATTTGATCAATACATACAATCTTAACTAACAAGGCAAGTTTATAAAATGCGACAGTCGGTCTATCTGTCTGTTACCTTTTCACGCCATAACAGCTATGGCGTGAAAAGGTAACAGACAGATAGACCGCATTCTGAAAGTTGACAACGTCGCAAAACGTTGTCAAATATTTTGATTGATAAATCAATATGACTGTATTAAATAGGCTTGTGTACCGACTGATATAATGTAATTAGTCCGTCAGTTAAATTATCAAAAAATATTTGACCCGTATTTATTCTTTTGTTACGTAAACCAAAATTGACGAAGATTCGACGTTCAAAATCAATCAAAATCAAAATCAAAGCATTTATTTCAAGTAAGCCAGTTACAGGCACTTTTGAATTGTCGAAACAAAGATGAAAATTAAATGTAGCTACAGTCCCAGTCACAAGACATAAAAACTGTGAAAGTACTGTAGTTGCCCATTCCCTAGCGTAGATCTCTATGGAGAAGAACGGGCAAGAAACTCCATGGACACTCTTTTAAATCAGAATATTGTTACAAAATCTTGGTTACATCATTCATGTTGAGATGGAATATTATGTGAGAACAATGTAGCAAGATGTGCACGTTAAAAGTGTCCACAGTAAAACAAAACAGAAAAAAAAAACAATTCAAAAACTAAAATAATTCATTAAAATAAGCCATGGCAACTGAGAGATGACCAGTCACAACCGACAGCGCCCGTTCACGGACATGACGCATAGATCAGCACCATTCAACTCAACCATTTTGAAGGGAACTAAATGATCCGACACATGCGCCACCATCAGCGAGACTTTTGAGTGAGCATGACATATTCTCAACCGCCAGGGCACATTCAAGTCAAGAAAAGACGTAGGTTTCCAGTGAATGATAGCTTTCTAGTACATAGTACTCACACAATATGGGCTATGCGATTATATAATACTAAAGAGATTGAATCTATACAATGCAAAGATAGTTGTACAATCTTCAGCAGCTCCAACAATACCATTTGATGCTATCAATTTAAGCGCCCCTGTCCTTGTGGAGCAGGACCAGCATTGAGCCAAGCATTTTTATCAGCGATATAATCGCTCAACTTGTAATATGCTTGCTTACATAGTGTGCGTTTAATACATGTTTTAAATTTCGTCTCATTCAGTTCAAGAATACTTTGTGGAATTTTATTATAGCATCTCAAACAGTACCCCATGAAAGATGAGTCTACTTTAGCGAGTCTGAAGCCTGGCTGAACTAGTTGGTCCCTATTTCTAGTACTGTAATTATGTCTGTCACCCCTTTTACCAAAAAGGTGCAGATTTTTTCTGACGTACATTATGTTTTCGTAGATGTATTGACAATGTACTGTCATGATGCCAATATCCTTAAACAGTTCCCTTAGAGAATCGCGCCTACGAAGATTATATATGGCTCTGATGGCTCTTTTCTGCAGAATAAATATAGACTCAATATCTGCAGCCCGTCCCCATAGCAAAATGCCATAAGACATTATACTATGAAAGTAACTAAAATAAACCAGTCTAGCGGTATCTACATCAGTATACTGACGGATTTTTCTAATGGCATATGCTGCTGAACTTAGCCGCCCCGCAAGAGATGTTAAATGAGAACCCCATTGTAGCCTTGAATCAAGCGTAATCCCCAGGAAAACCGTTTTATCTACGAATTCAAGTTTCTCTTTATTCAGTACTATATCACAATCACTACTTTTAACATTCGGTAAAGCAAATCTTATGCATTTGGTTTTTTTTTCATTTAATACCAAATTGTTTGCTGTGAACCAATTTTGGACCTGAAGTAGGGCATTATTTACGTCATCTAGATTTTGGGCCCGCCTATTTATCTTAAAAATTAAGGAAGTGTCATCAGCAAATAACACCATATTTTGAGGTTGGTTTTTCAATAAATAGGGTAGATCATTTATATATACTAGAAAAAGGAAAGGACCCAATATTGAGCCTTGTGGAACCCCCATTTTTACTTTTAAACCATGTGAATTAACACCATTTATTTGAACATGTTGTTGTCTATCATTCAAATAAGATTTTACCAAACTAAGTGCAAGTTTACCCAGTCCGTAATGCTCAAGTTTCAAAAGTAATGTGTCGTGATTTACACAATCAAACGCTTTGGAGAGGTCACAAAAAATTCCTATGGCGTCTTGAGACTCTTCCCACGCAGTAAATATGTGCTTTAATAAGGTTACACCGGCGTCAGTTGTACAACGTCCCTTGGTGAAACCATACTGTTGATCATGTAAGATTCTGTTAGTGTTAAAATGATAGAGCATTTGATTAAGCATTACCTTTTCAAAAACCTTGCTAAAAGCTGGTAAAACCGATACAGGTCTATAATTATTAGTGTCTTTACTGTCCCCGGATTTGAAAAGAGGTATGACTTTACTGTATTTCATTAAATCAGGGAAAACTCCTTGGTCTACACATAAATTAAAAATTAAAGCTAGGTAAGGGGCTATAGTCTCAAGTATGGATGTACAAACTTTGATAGACATTCCCCATAGATCTTCGGTCAGTTTGATTTTTATTTGCCGGAAAGCTTTAATAACTATCATAGGGTTAATGTGTTTAAATTTAAATTCAGCCAGGCAGCCAGACACATTCGCCTTTAATAAACCAATTGAGAGTTCAGGTGAGGAAATAAGAGCCTCTGTAGTTTTTAATGGTACATCGGTAAAGAAATTTACAAATTCTTGAGCTACTTCCTGATCAGAGCTTTTAGGACCACATGCTGTATCTAATGTGTAGCTAGTGTTACGTATTTTCTTCCTGTTAGTCTCGTTATTTATGACTTTCCAAACTGTCTTTATTTTATTTTCTGCTTTCGTTAAATTATCATAAAATATTGGACCCGTATTTTTTCTTTTGTTATGAAAACCAAAATTGACGATGATACGACACTTAAAATTCTCAATACGTCACACCGTGGTTTAATTTTTAGTGCGTTCTGACGTCACGAGTGACTCCCGAGTTTTATCTTTGTCAATATTCATTGATTTACAAAAACAAAAAATACGTGTCCTTTATTATAACGGATGTTTTTTTACGAACTATAAATAGATTTGATAATTCTATATTTTTGTTTCTATTATGTCCTGTGTGAGATTAATAAATACTTTTTCTTTCTTTCTTTCTTATTTGCAGTTTATTGATGGTGGAAACCAGCCTATTATATTATATCACTCTGAAAATAGTTTTAGTTATTAATTGCAAATGCAAATATAGGCCCACTAGGCATAACACCCGTCTGGTCGGGAGATCCTCCCTTTTCTATGGGCGATAAAGAATTTTAAACCCTGTTCTTCATACCTCTAAAACTACTTTCCCATGGGATAATGTCCAACCTCCACTCACGCAAAGCCGAGCTCTAAAACTAGTTACAAAGTGTACACGAGTAGAGAACAAACGCCATAATACAATTGTCATAGATTTTCCTTCTTCATTTGGCTTCATTTATTCTAAGTAATTAAGGTAACCCATCGTTACAAACTGTTCTATATTACCTTTTCAAGGTGTACTTAAATTTAATTTGATGTATAGGTACCTGCTTTGGTGAATGAGGTATTTAAATGATACTGAAAATGTTCTAAACTGTATGGTTTTGTTGGTATTCTATGCATACCTGCATAAATTCACGCCTTTTCCCTATGCGAGTAAGTAGAGACTAGAGAACGCCACTGACTACTATCCTTACACGAATACCCCATGTATTGTAGTGAACATAATCGAATTTACAAAAAGAACGCGATCTATAAGAAAGAATAAAATCCTCCTGCATCGCGCAAAGAGGTAAGGATAAATACAACAATCCGACTACAACTGTTGGGCGCTGTCCTCCCCCCGCGATGCCCTAACTCCTTAGCCAATTAGCCAAGTCTCGTACCCCACAGGAGGTGCCCTTAGCGCGTAGTCGCTTAGTTTATAAGTTTTTTGAGGCTCTACACTCAAAGCACCCACAGGATAGTCCGATTAAGCAGACGACAACTTCCTAGGTGGACCTGCAAGACCCGATGCCATTCATCATGCATGATGCAAGATTCCTTCATTTATTCTGAGATATGGAGCCTTTTGGGCTCGTACAAGACCAATTTCGTTTATCTTTTTCTTTAATTTTTTAAATAATTTTGTTTTGTTGTTAATCTAACAATTTTTTGTTTTATCCTGTGCGAGACTAATAAATACTTTTTCTTTCTTTTCTTCACAAAAAAAAACCGTTTGTCGGCCCACCAGAGACAAGTCCGTCTGGTCGAAGGTAGGATACCTTTTCAAATGGGGATGAAGAACCTTAAACCCTGTTCTTTATAACCCTAAAACCCTTGTTGATGTTTCATATCAATCAGAAATCTATCCTGTAAGCCAGCAACCAAGTCGTTAAATGTTTCTTATCAGCAATAATGTTTCATAGTGGATTACTATCGCTAAATAATCTGTACAATATCACCGAAGGCTTATTAAAGGGCAACGCCCTACATGACCATGAATGGTATTCAATTCATTTTTTTTGTTTTTGTCCAAAGGCGACCTAATGTTTGGTGTAGTCGACCTCTTTGCTGTACCACCCTTTATGTAATATTTGATTTTGAGCATTAAATAAATACTCCGTCATGTATTTCGAGTGTGTATTTGTAAAAGCATATTCTCTATCTATGCTTTTGCATAGAACAAGACATTGTTATAAATTGTATCATACAAGTTAAAATAATAAAATAAATATAAATATTGCTGGACAATACACACACCGCCATCTAGTGCCACCCTAAGCAACGAGGCTTGTGTCGTGGACACCAGATAGTTGTGCACTGTAATGCTCGAATCTGAACTTTTAAATTACAGGCGAATGTTACCTATGAAGGAGCGCTTTAAGGTTGAATATCACTTGAACATCATAACTTCAAAGTTTATCTTTGTGAAGATCAATGTGATATTTTCAACCAAGTGATATTTCAATTTACTGAGTTTTTCTCTTTTTTTTGTTCAAAAGTAGTATAGCAATTACCTGGGCCATTGTACAAAAATAAGTTCATTGAACCCCCACATCAGTACAATCATCAATTTGAAATAGAATGCGCCTAAATAGCGTAGCTGTAATGGCGATTTTTATATTGTGACTGATGGACGTTTGATTGTATTGGTTTATCTACTTTTTAGGTTCTATTAATAGTTTAACCAGTTTGCGTATATTCACAAAAAATTCTAAGTAATGATTTTAGCGTACAAAAATATAACCTTCAACTGGGGATTCCTCGTGTAGTATCGAAGCGTGAAGTATTTATGGTGCTATTATAACACTGTTGTATTTCACCTTTTTGAAAGCCGCATCATTTTAAGTAACATCTAATAGATGTTACTTACATAACATCACGCCTGTAATCTCCGAAGGGTTAGGCAGAGGTGTATCTGTACAATATGTAGGTAGACTCCCTTGAATGTATGCAAGCCTAGTACTTTTGGTCGCCAAAAAGACGATTTTAGTCAATATTTTGGAGAATAGCCTTGTTGTCTCTATTAGATAGAATAATTTTATAAAATAAATTTTATTTTATTTGTGAAAGCGTTTCAATTTTTGTTTTAAGTGTACTTTTGCAACCTCGAGTCGAGTCGACGTAAAGGGAATGATTCAATTATATATTATAGTACACCCACATTTCGCCAGTTATGATTAAGTCCCATGTGGGGGCGAGCCTTTTGCCATCAACCGGGAACAAATCCAAACTCCGTGGCTGCTACTGAGACATTCCTGATGGAAAAACCCAATAACATTTACCGACCCGGGAATCGAACCCAGGACCTCAAGCTCGGGGTGCGAAGTCAGAAGTCCTCCACGTGTGTCCGGCGGCTGCTCGTCCCTCTCGATACGTCTGGAGGGAAGAGCAGCTGCTGGGCCGGTGCACCCCGGGCGCGGCAGTATCCTTCTCCGGGGAATGAGAGGAAATGAGAATTTCCTCTTATCCCTCGGGGAGTGGTACTGCCGCGGCCAATTATTCTGACATGGGTGGGGTCCGACCCGGACCAAAAGTGCGTTCCTTTGCGTGCCCCTCTGTTCAGCAGAGGGCATAGCAGAGGAGTGAGGGCGGGCTCGGTGTGCACTCACCCTGCCTCCGAGCAGACAGAGAAGGATCGTCCTCCTCTGTCACCGCCGGTCTCGTAATCCCACCGTCGAAGTGTCGTGGATCAAGTCTCGCGGCTTCGACAGGGACCGAGGGTCTTGGCTTAACCGCCCGGACCGCGAGGTAGACAACCTCTATAAAAAGTTACCCCGAATCCCAAGTGGCGACGCACCGCGAGGGGATGTATGGCTGACGGGCGTTCCATAGAACAAATCAGTCGCTAGTGCGCTCCTCGCCAGGGTACCTGCAGACCCCCTGGCGAGTAATAAATACTTTAAATCTGCTCAGCTAGGTACAGGGGTCTCTGCCTAGTCTGATTTTTATTTCCCCCATACTCGTGGGTTCAAATATGGATAAGATACAAAAATCGTCGTCGGAATCCGACGCCGCATCCAACGTGAGCGCGGGAGGCTCAGAGAGCTCCCGCTGCGTGAGGACCGGGACTGCTGCGGAGAACAGAGAGTTCTTCCGCAAGCGGTCCAGGAAGGAGGACGACCAAGTGTCGTCATCGGAGGGAGAGTTGGCCTCGGCCCGGAAGATCCCCACTAGCAGGCGCGGTGGGATCCGAGGCAAGAGGGCAGGCCTTTCTGCCTCCGAAAGGTCGGCCAGACTGGCCGAAGAGGGGCGCCACCCGGGCATTGCTCTTGGGTCTGGCGTAGAGGCGGGTGAACCTGGCAGCTCCGAGGCGGAGCGTAAGGCCAGGTTCGCAAAGGAGGTGGAAGCCGCGATAAGGGGAGTGGCCTTGAAACAGAAGACCTCTTCTAAACTCAAGGCCATACCCGGGGCTTCCGCCTCCATTATGGCGGCAGCGGAGGCCAATTTTGGGGGACCCCCTCCTCCTCCTCCTCCTCCTCCTACGGTGGATGGAGAGGAGTTGGCCAAACTGCGGGCGGAGGTGGCCCGCCTGTCGGCCGCCACGGAGGCTCTGCAAAGGGAGAACGCCAGGCTCCTAGCAGACCTGGCCAGTCTGCGGGAGTCTACTGCGCCGCCGCCGCCACCCCCCCAGCTTCCTACACCTCCCTCGGCCAAAGCCGGATGGCAGGTGGTCGGGGAGAAACGGGGGGGACGAAAGGCGGCCAGAAAGGCCCGCAATGAGGAGCGGCTGCGCCAGCACAGGGCGCGAAAGGTCGCGGCTAGGCTCCGCGCCCCGAAGACCGCAGCTGTAGTGATCACACTACAGCCAGAAGCGGAACAGAGGGGCGTGTCCTACCGCGACCTGCTGGCGAAGGCGAAGGCGACGGTGAACCTTGGTGAGCTGGGGATCACCGGGGGCCTCCGGCTTAAAGTTACCGCAACGGGGGCTCGATTGCTGGAGATCCCTGGTGAAACCAGCGGCTCGTCCGCCGACGCACTGGCTGAAAAGCTCAGAGCGTCCCTAAATGCGGACGAGGCCCGAGTGTCCAGGCCCGTCAGATGCGCAGACCTGCGCATCCTGGGTCTGGACGACTCGGTCACCGAGGAGGAGGTGGTGGCCGCCGTCGCTAGGTCCGAAGGGTATCCTGTCGACCAGGTCAGGACAGGCACCCTTCGCCCGGACCCCACGGGCATGCGGACCGTAATGGTAAGCTGCCCTGTGACGGCGGCCAGGACGATCGTGGAGGGCCGCAGGCTACTGGTGGGCTGGGTCTCAGCGCAGGTGAAGCTGCTGGAGCCCAGACCTCTGAGGTGCTACCGTTGCCTCGTGGGACACCATGTGTCGGTGCAATGCGCCTCGGAGGTCGACCGCAGCGGACTCTGCTTCCGTTGCAGTCAGCCCGGTCATACATCCGCGACTTGCTGCGCCGCCGCGCCGCACTGCTCTGCATGCGCGGCGGCTGGCAAGCCAGCTGATCACCGGGCTGGCAGCAAAGCCTGCGCTGCACCCGCCAAGGCCAAGGCCAGAGGCAGGGGAGGGCCCTCCACCGCCACCACCACCGTCGCCACCACCGCAGCCGCAACCGCCGCCGCTGCCGCTGTCGCCGCCACCGCCGCCGCGACAATTGCGCCTGTCGCCTCACAGGAGGCCCGAGTGGAGGAAGCGGTAATGGAATGCCAATAACGGCTCCATTACGCTTCCTCCAAGCGAACATCAACCACTGCGCCTGCGCTCAGGATCTGTTGCTCCAGAGCATGGCGCAGTGGTTGATTAACATCGCTGTGGTCGCTGAGCCGTATTTCGTCCTGCCCAGGGAAGACTGGGTGGCGGACCTAAGCGGCTCAGTGACCATAGTGTCGTCGGCCGCCGCCGGCACCCCGACCCTTGAAAGTGTCAGGAGGGGTCGGGGGTGCGTAGCAGCCCGGTTCGGGGAGATCGTCGTAGTGGGAGTCTACTTCTCCCCGAACCGAACTCTCGCCGAGTTCCACAACTCTCTCGCAGAGTTGAGTGTCGTCGTCGGAAACCATTCCCTCCCCGTGCTTGTCCTCGGGGACTTCAATGCCAAGAACTTGGCTTGGGGTTCTCGTTGCACAGACGTGCGGGGAAGGATGGTGGAGGACTGGGCCCTGGAGAAGGGCCTGGTCGTCCTAAATCGGGGTTCTGTCGCCACGTGTGTGAGGATGCGGGGCGAGTCGGTGGTGGACATCTCGTTCGCTAGCCCCGCTCTGTCACCGCGTGTCGTTGACTGGCGCGTCATGGAGGGGGTGGAGACCTATTCCGACCACCGGTACATCCGGTTCGACGTCTCCACCCAGACCTCAAGCGCGCCGGTCCAACAGGCCCCGAGTGGTCCGCGTTGGGCGCTGAAGCAGCTGGACCGGGAGCTCCTCCTGGAAGCCTCGATCGTGCAGGCCTGGGTGACATCACCGGACAGGCCTGCCGACGTTAATGATGAGGCAGGGTGGTTCCAGGAGGCCATGTCCGACATATGTGACGTGGCAATGCCCCGAGTCCGGCCAGGAAGCGCCCGGCGTCAGGTGTACTGGTGGTCGCGAGAGCTGACGTCCCTACGGGAGGCGTGTGTGGCTGCGCGACACCTGTACGCCAGGCACCGCAGGCTCCGCATTCGCCCACCGAATGCGGCAGCCATTGAGGCGGAGCTTTATGAGGGCTACAGAGCGGCGAAGACCGCCCTCCGCGAGGCTGTCCTGCGGGCCAGGGATCTGGCCCGCGAGGAGATGCTGGAGGCTCTCGACAGAGATCCGTGGGGGCGCCCTTACAAGATGGTGCGGGATAAACTCCGCACCTGGGCCCCCCCGCTGACGCAGAGTCTCCGGCCTCAGCTCGTGGAGGACGTGGTGAGCGCTCTGTTCCCCTCGCGAGGGGAACACCCGCCCCCGCCTATGGCTCCGCCGGCTGCGGTGCCGGAAGCGGACCACGAAAGCGACGACGACGACGCTCCGGAAGTGACCGGGGTAGAATTGAGAGTGGCGGTACGCAGGCTCAGTGCCAAAAATACCGCCCCGGGACCCGACGGCTTGCCTGGCAAAGCCTGGGTCCTGGCCTCGGAGGCTCTCGGTCCCCGACTGGAGGGGTTCTTAAGCGCATGCTTGGAGAGGGGCCAGTTCCCGCTTCGCTGGAAGACGGGGAAGCTGGTCCTCATCCGGAAGCCGGGGCGCCCGGCGGACTCTCCGTCCGCCTACCGGCCCGTGGTGTTGCTCGACGAGGTGGGCAAGCTCTTTGAAAGAGTCATTGCAAACCGCCTCGCCGAGCACCTTGCGGGGACGGGGCCGGACCTTGCGGAACACCAGTATGGTTTCCGCAAGGGGCGCTCTACGGTGGACGCCATCATGCGCGTGAGAGCCCTCACGACGAGGGATGCGGTGTCCAGGGGTGGGGTGGTCTTGGCGGTGTCTCTCGACATCGCCAACGCCTTCAACTCCATGCCCTGGAGCTGCATAAGGGAGGCACTCCGGTATCACCGGGTGCCGACCTACCTCCGTCGTGTGGTCGGGGACTACCTGGCGGACAGGTACGTCATCTACCCCGGTCGCAGTGGAGACTGGAACCGGCGAGAGATGTCGTGCGGTGTTCCGCAGGGATCGGTTCTAGGCCCATCCTTGTGGAACATCGGTTACGACTGGGTGCTGCGCGCCGACCTCCCTAGCGGCGTCAGCGTGGTCTGCTATGCGGACGACACGCTGGTGCTCGCACAGGGGGGGTCGCACGAGGCGGCGGCCGAAGTTATGACACGCGGGGTTGCGATAGTCGTTGAGAGGATCCGGCAACTGGGTCTCGAGGTGGCATTGCACAAGTCCGAGGCCATGTGCTTTCATGGGCCTCGGAATGCGCCACCTCCGGGATCCTCAGTGATGGCAGGAGGGGTTTCCATCGGCGTCGAGTCGACGCTGAAGTACCTGGGACTTGTCCTCGACAGCCGGTGGAACTTCGTGGAGCATTTCCGACGTTTGGCCCCCAGACTGGAGCGGACAGGGGCTGCCTTCAGGCGGCTCCTGCCCAACCTGGGGGGGCCGAACGCCTCCTGCCGGAGGCTCTACGCGGGAGTCGTGCGGTCCATGGCCCTTTACGGGGCCCCGGTGTGGGCACGTTCATTGAGGCGGCGTGCCGCCCACTACTTGAACGTGCCCCAGAAGGTGGTAGCCGTAAGGCTGGTCCGGGGGTACCGCACGATCTCCCGCGAGGCGGCGAACCTCCTTGCCGGATTGCCGCCATGGGATCTGGAGGCAATAGTCCTCGCGCGCCTACATGAGTGGCGCGCGGAGGCGTTACGCCGGGGGGAAACCCCGCTGCCGCGGCAAATTGTCGCTCAGCGGACGGACTTCCGGCGGGATCTCATGGCGACATGGACTGCGACTATCGCAACCCCGTGCAGGGCACGCCACAATAGTGGCGATAAGTCCCCTCTTTGAGGAGTGGCTGGAGAGGCGCCACGGCGTCCTCACCTTCCGCCTGACGCAGGTTCTTACCGGACACGGATGCTTCGGTAAGTTCCTGCACCGAATCGGGCGGGAGGAGACGCCCGGGTGTCACCATTGTGAGGATCGACCGGAGGACACGGTGGAGCACACGGTGGAGGTGTGCCCCGCTTGGGCGGAGCACCGCCGTGTCCTCGTAACGGCGATTGGCGGCGGCGACCTCTCGCTCCCGGCCCTGGTTCGTGCCATGGTCCGGAGCGAGACGGAATGGGACGCCGTCACCTCCTTCTGCGAAGCAGTCATGCTAGCGAAGGAGGTGGCGGAACAGGACAGGGAGAGATCCTCACGTCCCGGCCGCCGCGGGAGACGCCCCGGGCGTCGGGGGCCACGTGGTGGCTTCCGGCCACCGTAGGCGCGGGCCTGTGGACGGGGAGCTATGGGCTAGCTCGCCGTCCGTACGTCTCATGACGACAGGCCGTGTCGACGGCGCGTTCGTGTTCCACGCGCGCCTCAAAGAGAGTCAGCAACTGTGAAGGGGTCCGCAAGGGCCGAAGCCTGCCGGGGCTGCGGGACTATTCGAAAGAGATACCGTGGCCCCGGAACACAAAGGGCGATGAAGGAACATGGATGGGTTTTAGTCAGTAAAAGTCTGACACTCCCTCCTGCTCAGCCCAGAGCGGGAGAACTCATTTGATGATTTCCCATCCGAAAAAAAAAAAAAAAAAAAAAAAAGGACCTCAAGCTCAGCAGTCGCGTTTGCGATCACTAGACCAACGAGACAGTCAGTCGAGGTGTAATTTACCTTATTATAATAATTTACACAGCTTGTAGGAAAATAATGTCGCCGTATATTGAGATTTGATCTCACCTTTAGATTAGCAGGCGACCTCCTCGCTGTAATCTCTAGCATTGATAGCACAAGTACCTGTTGAAAGCGTAATTATTATATAACGGACTGATGGGATTCTCCATCAGAAAAAGTGACGAACTTTGGCATAAACTTTCATCTCCTATTTAACCTTTTTAGGGGGTGAATTTCATTTTCGTTTTATAAACACCTCTTCTGCAAAGTTTAAAGGTTCTAGGCCGTTTTTTTTGGGTTGTAAAATTAAACCCATTGTTCCTTCTACTACCATAGTAATTCGTGAGATACAAGTAATTCGTGGCCCCGACTGGGTGTATCAGCCCACCATGACCGTTCCCGGTGGGCTTTGTCTGTTAGGGAATGAATGTAAAATTTTTGTTAAGTAGATCTGCACTTTTCGTATGTTATTCTTTAATTAAAGGTTCATCGGCCAATGAGCGAAATCCAATACATGTTTTTAAAAGTGTCTTAAGTCGAACTTAGATTCAACACCAATCTTGAGACTACACTACATACAATGTGTGTAATATAGCGGGCTAGTGGCCTTAGTTACTGGTAATTACTCACGATTTCTAGCCAAGATAGCAAGTGTTAAAAAGTCACATGTCATCACCAATCGCGTTGATTAATTTGTAGCTTGCCTCATCGACGGTAGCTCGTTAAGTGATAACACGAGACCACACAGACTCGATCCACTTTTATGGTATTAGAAGGTCCAATTGAACTACTGTTAATGAAAAAGACTCCCTTCGAAACATGGGGAGTACTACACGATGTTAGGGAGATCGAGACACATACGTACTTTTACCCTGAATTCATACCTTTTTTTTTTTTTTTTTTTTTTCTTTTTTTTTTTTTCGGATGGGAAATCATCAAATGACTTCTCCCGCTCTGGGCTGAGCAGGAGGGAGTGTCAGACTTTTACTGACTAAAACCCATCCATGTTCCTTCATCGCCCTTTGTGTTCCGGGGCCACGGTATCTCTTTCGAATAGTCCCGCAGCCCCGGACCCTGAATTCATACCTGGGGGCCTAAAATGACCGCTTCAGCAGAATTATAATGGGATAATAATATGAATTAAAAGTAGCTCGTTATGGAGGTGCCCGTGGCTAAATAATAACAGCCGCTCTGAGGTTGGTGACCACCCATCACATACCGTGTTTCCTCCGTGCCTCAGAAAGCACGTTAAGCAGTTGGTCCCGGCTGTCATTTGTAGATCTTTGACAGTCGTTACAGGTAGTCAGTGGCTCAAAAAGTCTGACAACCAAACCTACCAAGGAGAATCGTATTACCCAGTACTAACTGGGTTGTGGAGGTCAGATAGGAGGAAGAAAGAGGCGAGAGGGAGGCTAGGCAGATGATGATGAATATGAATTAAAAGTGACAAAGTGACAATTCATACATTCATATACTATTATGATTCTGCTAAAGCAGTGGTTCTTAACCGGTGGTCCGCGGACTACTGGTGGTCCCTGGAAACATCCCAAGTGGTCCGCGGAGCCATCCTAATAAACAAGATACACGACTCTCGCGCCCTCATAAAAATCTGAACTGTTATGTGAATTTATCGTAAAAAAACTGTGGGTTTTATTTTTGGCCCACTGACAAGAATTTGCATTCACTGAAACCGTTTGGGTATCGCACTTTTGAGTGGAACAATTGATTGTTTTTTAATAATCGACGAAAAAATATAATTCTAATGAGTCTACCTACTGAATGCCATTCTCTCATATCTTTTCTAATTAACTATTTATTGGCAACAAGGTTACAAGGTGCAATGAAATGGCCTTACTTTTGACGATCATTGTATTGCTAAATCTGCTATGGCCTAGATTCTCTGTATTCTTTGAGTCAACATGTTCAGAGGTGGCCAACATACCTTTGTAGACTGAAAAAAGTACTTCAATTGGCATTGAACCTAGATTGTACTAGATAAGGAATTAACAATTTAATTCAATTAGCAGTCTTAACAATATAAGGTTACCTACTTGAGATCAGTTACGTTTGTCTAGATCTAGAACTTTAGATGTCTCCAAGCCTGATCGGGCAATTTGTCTCACTTCTTTTATCTGTAGAGAGGACTGTGAAATTAAACATATGTATAAGTATCCTGGAGTAAAATATCAAATAAAAAACTCGCGGTAGTAACTGGTTTTTAGCCCAAATACCTGTAGTCTTGCAAAAGAACCATATAAGAATTCGACCGTACATTGCCCCCTGTCATGTAAAAACAAACTCGCAGGATGCATAACCTATTTCTTTTTTTGAATTTGTACAATATAGTTTCCTGCCTAAACAAAATTTTACTCGAACCACAGCCGTGTCATACGACAGTGAATATTTGTTTCCATTAATTATGTTATGAGTATGATATCATAATCATCACAGCCGAAAAACGTCAATTGATGAATATAGACCTTTTGGAACCACCTCCGCAACGACCTGACTTACAATCCCTGCCACCAACAGATTCCCGCAACCTTCACCAGGCATTCTATGACGAGTTAAAGCCATCATAGTTCTATTTCGAAAAAGGGATATAAATATTCGTCCTGTATAAGTCCATCTTTCTCTCATACTTAAAGCTTAAACACGTCATATTACGGCCTCTGATTTTCTACTTTCTTGCTAAACCCCATTCTTGTTTACCCAGAAGGCAGTAGATGGAAGGACTGGCTCCTCGCGTCGCTGCTGCTGGGCGCCGTGGTGGGCGGATGGGCGGCACTGCGGGCGGGCCGCGCCAGCCGTCACCAGGTCCAGCGTATGCTGCGCGACATGGAACAGCTCCGGAAGGCGGAGATGGCGCTGAACGATATGCAGAAGGAACTGGAGAAAGCGCGTTTAGAACAGGTCAGTTGGTTACCCTAGTTGATTGTAGCGGACATAAGTAAGTTGTTAAAAATTACGCTAGTGCCATTTATCCCGCAAGTGAACTAAAAATCCTGCACCGAGAAAGCATAAAGCAAACATAAATAATCAAATCATCCAAAATTCCACACTGCCTGAAGACCCGTCTCTATAATCAGTGTGTTCTGCCCACCATGACGTACGGTGCTGAGACGTGGACGCTCTCACAGGAAGCTGTGTACAGACTCAGAGTAGCACAGAGAGCCATGGAGCGTTCCATGTTCGGCATAAAATTAATAGACCGAGTTCCAAACGTCGAAATCCGAAGACGTACGAAGGTCTTCGATATTGGAAATCGAGTTATGGAACTCAAATGGAGTTGGTCAAGACACCTAGCAAGGCGCGGTGATGGCAGGTGGAGTAAAGTTCTGACCGAGTGGCGTCTAAAGAATGGAAAGAGAAGTGTTGGTCGTCCGGCGGCGAGATGGGCAGACGATATTGTTGCCATTGCGGGAATATCCTGGATGAGGTTGGCACGGGAGCGTGAAGCTTGGCACAAACAAAGAGAGGCCTATACCCAGCAGTGGGTGAAGACGGGCTGTGGATGATGATGATGATGAAACATAAATACAAGAACCCGACCACAACCGCGCGGAAGTAGCCCACCAAGCACAATACCCGTGTGGTCAGAGGATCCTACTTTAAGGAGTATGAAGGACTTTACAGCCTTACCCTCATGAATACCTCACTTTTTTTTCGTCTAAATAAATACTTCTTCTATACGTCTACATTTCAGCTTCGTGAAATCGTGTCACTTTTTTGGGCGACCAATTAATGTTGGCGAATTGAAACAAATAGCTTATCAAGCGAATTATTTGTCCAATCAACAAATAACTACTTTTGAAATAATTAATCAGTCACTTTACGTAAAATACTGGAATTCAGCTGCTTCCGATTAGACTAGAAGCCAACTCCAACATAGTTGGGAAAAGGCTAGGCAGATGATGGACAGGAACAAGCTGGTATTATTATTTTGAGTCTAGACCTTTTTCACGCAAAGAGACATTTGCTCCAGTCAGTCACAGCAATTAAGACACTTAACGCTTCGCCACAGAC
This sequence comes from Xestia rhomboidea, assembly GCA_963853795.1. NCBI lineage: Eukaryota > Metazoa > Arthropoda > Insecta > Lepidoptera > Noctuidae > Xestia > Xestia rhomboidea. The sequence continues at coordinate 7,653,276 of OY970770.1, read as the reverse complement.
ATGTTAACGAACTGCCGTTAAGTAATGGTTTACTACGACCTTATTTCTGGGATTGTGTCTCATCAATATTGCTAATGAACGCGAAATTACAGCGCGTCATTGCCGAAACCTTTATGGCAATATTGATGAGTACACCGGGCACGGCACGGCAGGGCATTTTATCTTTACCTAACGTAAATTAATACCAATGTTTAGACATGGACCCCAAGACATCAAAGGAGGATTTCCCTTCGTGGCATTGAACATTGGAATCTGTTTCTTGTTAGGACTAGCTATGTATGAATATACGTTGGTAAAGATTAAATGCATTGCCATGCCATCCCCAGTTCGCGCGGGCCTTGAGCTTCTTAGGAGCAGTGATGTGAAATAGAATATAATAACATAACTAAATTCATGCATGTTTTGCCTGAAGGTATAGGCAGAGGTGTACAGTCGTTGTCTTTTCCGCCTGATCAGTTAAAACATCGTTTCGCTTAAATCATGCGGAGGCGCCGAGCCACGCCCCCTTAAAGTTTAGGCCTATTAGGAAAGCGTCAACGTTGGCGCGCAAAATAACAATTACTCTCGTTTGGCTTGCGTCGTCAGTGCGCTCGGCTGATTGGTATCTTTTCATTCATTATTTCTATACAAATTCAACGGGGCGGGGCTAGAGAGCGTTTCTATGTTGTAAGTGCAAGCAAAAATTAGCTTAGTGGTGATCAGGCGGGAGTGTCCTCGATAGTACCTACTACCTATAGAACATCCATTTTTCGTCAGCTATGTTTGAAGTCTCATGTAATCGGAGGGAGGAGAGCCTATTGCCACCAACAGAGTTTAAACCAGACTCCAAGCTGCTAATGCGAAATTCCTGATATAAAAACACGTGGCCACTGGACCCAAGAGGCATGTAATATAATGGAATATCTTATAATGGAATGTCTGAAGGTTGAAGTAATAAAGTTTCATTGTTTTCTTACAACAAAAAAAAAAAGATACATTATCAGATTTTCGACTGTTCAAGTAATCATCGCTAGAGCACTCGGTTTTTATAACTTAAACAATCATTTGGCGCGTCAAAGGTTTTTCCGACGTTTTTATCAAAATAATATTTTTTATTCAGTAATAATAAAATTTAGACAATTTCAGAAAACAGTAGTGGGATTCAGGCTTCTTGCGATTCTTGCGGTGTAAATCTTAATGTCTGATTATGCTTGTATTGTATATTGGGGTTGTCGTCCGCACTTCACGTCCATACCGGGGTATTTTGGGTTATATTATATGAGGTATGTTATAAACTATGTGATCTATGTGACTGCCTCCTTGGTCTAGTGGTAGCAAGCGCGACTGCTGAGCTTGAGGTCCTGGATTCGATTCCCAGGTCGGGCAAAGTGTTATTGGGTTTTCCATCAGGAATTTCTCAGTAGCGGTCCTGGAACCTGGACTTGTGCCCGGTTTATGGCAATAGGCTGGTCCCCTATTACATGGGACTTAAACATAACTGGCGAAATGTGGGTTGTATTATACTGTATTAGGCAAACCTCTGCCCAACCCTTCAAAAATCAAAATCAAAATATTTTATTTCACATTGGCCTAGATGGGCACTTATAAGACGTCGAAAAAGGTGCACGGTTCGCGTTGGTCGTTTCCATGGAGAAGAACCGGCAAGAAACGCCATGGTTACTCTTTTCAAATCACTTGGTATTACAATATTATTTTGTTACAGCATTAGTACTTCACAGCATTTGCAATGATCAGGAAGGTATTTTTTGTCATCATAACAGAGTCTGTCTGTGTATGTTATTCCGTGTGACATTGTTGATAATATATATATTTTTTTAATTTTGTAATTCCAATGACATGCCACTTATTTTAATTTAATTTTATAATTGTAAACCAACTATTTGCATGCCCATGTGACGGCAAAATGTGGAGAACCTTCTTATACTAGAACATCTATGTACTTATAACCCATGTTTGCAAAGTAATAAATGATTTGATTTGATTTGATTTGATAAGTATCCGGGACAGCCTCGGCCCGACAATAGGTCGTTGCTTACTATACAAAAAACGTAAAACAGAAAATTATTTAATTAGCAGTATAATTATAGCAGTGATAGCCTAGTGGTGTGACCGTCGGACTGCCAAGTCATAGGCCTCGAGTTCGAACCCAAGAAGAACCTCTGAATTTTCGGATTCATGTGCGTATTGTATAATAATCACTTGCTTTCGGTGAAGGAAAAACATCGTGAGGAAACCAGCATGCCTGAGAGATATTTCTCGACGGCGTGTTAAGCCAAGTCAGAGGCCCATGGGCGGCTTAAAAACTCTGACACCAGGTTAGATACTAACCACACGATAAAGAAAGAATTTTATTAGCTTCTGGGAATCTACAAACTCTTCGGGGATTACAGGCGTAATGTTATGCTTATGCTAAACAATTATTTAAAATTGTCCTCTAAACATTTCTAGGAGAACGTGACAACAGAAAAGAAGAATTTGGAGAAGAAACTAAGAGAGGCAGGTGACACACCGCTTCTTAACTCTGCGTCATCAGACCTTGAGGTGACGCAGCTGAAGGCGGAGATTGAGGTACGTTAACTATATTTTATCTAAGCCGTAGGTTATTTATTTAACACTTTTTAAAAGCACAGAATACAAAAGACACATAACACCATAGGCATTTTCTGCCAGTCAACCTTTGGGTGATGCTGCTATACTTATGGAATCAATGAAGTTCCCAAACTCAAGGCTAACATGATTTTTTGTGGTTACCTAAAAAACCCGACTACGGAAAAATCACGGTCTGATTAAATTCGAGTTTTCGACTCCTCCTATTGTTGAAGTCGGTTAAAATGTAGCCTATGTTACCCGGCCCATAATAACGAATAGATTGACACCTTATTCATTAAAATAGGATGAATAGTTTAGGCGCTAACATACGTAAATACAAACACACATACATAGACATACGAGTACATACATAGAATGCTAAAATTATAACCCTTTCTTTTGGCTTCGCCGTAGTCGGGTTAAATTAGACTGAGTACATTTAATGACCTCATTGAATGTACTGTCTATTTTTTTTGTGTACACTAAATGCCTCCATGGAGGCATTTAATGTACACAGTTCATTTAAGGCATGTGTGATGATTATGACTTGTGTGCCCAAGTTCTCCAAGACCGACTGTCATTTTATTCAACTTTTATAATGTAAAAATGTTGGTTCTGGTAGAACTATTAAGTGTAATTTCAGTACAAAATGGTGTAAAACAATGGTGACACTGCCACCATAATTATACACCGTTTCGTTGTAATGTGATGACTTGAAGATTTTATTTATTTCGCTGTTATTTTGTTTTCAAACGTTGCAAGCCCATTGCAAGTTCAGAATTTATTTATCAAGCATACTACAGAGTTCACTGACGGTCTGCCAGTTTTCATTTTTATGCCCTTAAAAATAAGGTTGAAAATTGACCGTCAATGAACTAGGTACTACATGAAGTGTATTTTACGTAAAACTGAAAACAGATTCGAGAACATAGATTCTTCGGTTGCATTTGAGCATAACAGCCAAACTTTTACACTTTTCCGTTTCAATTTTATAAATAACTGATGTTAGATTTCACAAGCACACATCAATCATTCCAATTCGCACCTTAAAACAATGACATAAGAGTCACATACCTCACACTCCTAAACTACATTACCTACGACAGGCTAAAACCATTCCCTTTCATCTCCAGATGCTCCGCGCCGAGCTCCGTCGCGCGGAAGGCGAGCTGGAAGACAGATGCTGGGCCCCCCCTCCCGGCTTACAACAGTGGCTACAGCTGACTCACGAGGTCGAGAACAGGGCTTATCTCAGGAAGAAACAACAGGCTGATATGCAGTTACAGCAGGCTAGAGAAGCTGTGAGTATATTTAGAAAAAAAAAATATATTCCTTTTGACTGAATTCTGATCATAGCGGCCAATCTTACTGGAGACCGCAGCCGTGCATGTTTCAAAATCGCTAGACTCATATTGCATTTTTCTTAACCCTTGATCTGTCCACGAAGAAGACACAATAGTTAAACAATGGTGTCTCGAACAAATTGGTCCTTTAACAGATCATGATCTATTATGTTGACAAATATTGTCCTTATATTATCTGTCAAATATTGAGTGCATAATTGATTATTTTGTGCAATCTCACGCTTAACGCTTTCCTCGATCAATAAGAATAGTGGCGCCATCGGCTTTGGATCTAGTATATTAAGAAAAAATTGGTTTACTGCAATAGCACACAACCATTGACGTTCATCAATACCATCTATTACTTGCAAGTATTAAATCAAACAATCAAAAAAAATTAGGCGTGCTACACGCATGTTTGGATCGGCTGATTCAGACAGCCGGTATGATAATAAATTTGCCTTTGCCGTCCGTCCTGTCTAATTCAAATCGATTCCACAACGTGTGTAGCGCCACTAGCACCCCATAGACTCGAAAGGACCTAAAAATCCGTGGAAATCTACACAAACAAAAAACAAAACTAAAAATGCAACCTAACTTTCCCCGTTTTTCTTCCAGTGCGAGAAACTCCGCAAGAAGCGATCGAGCCTGGTGGGCGCGTTCGTGTCGACGCACGGCAAGTCTATCGACGACGTCGACCGCTCCATCGTGGAGGCTCGCACGGCGCTCAACGAGGTCACGCAGGAGTTACAGGTTTGGCTAAACATAATCTAATGTCAAAATAGATCGGCCATCTGCCTTGTACCTCAATATCACGCCTGTAAACCCGGAAAGGATGAGTAGAAAGGTACCTATCACACGCCCACGTTTTGCATTACACTGCTTTATTTGGGAAATGTGAATCGAACCCAAGTTGTCATGCTCTGCAGCAGCGCTTAGTTACAATTATAGTTGAACCTCACGCTCTGCTTCTCGCTTTAGCAAACGACGGTTCTGAACGACAGAAAAAGATGGGAGTATGGAAAAATACGATTCCGTGCTGATAGCCGAGTGCAATTAGACAAGAATAATAGTCAAAAGGTGTCACGAAGTTTATGGTGGTCGGATTTTCATGGGACTTTTTTATTTCCTAGAGGAGTGGAGAAGTTAAAAAAACATTTTCGCCGCTCGTGACTTTCTTTTTTTTTTCAATTTCCTTTGGAATATTTTTTTTTCGTAAATGAATAACTTCAAATTCGACAAATTCATATTGTAGCGTAATAGTGTGACCTACGTGCATCCATTAAACGCAAATTTGGACTGTTTTTTAGTTCATTGCTGTCGATGTAATGCATATTTCAAGTATTTTTTGAAAATTTCCTATTTTCTGCAATATTTTCTGAAATATCGAATTTTAACACCAAGATATTTTTTTTATCTTCTTCCCCACTCTTCTAGGAACTCTAAAAAAAGTTCCATGAAATCCGACCACTATAAACTTCGTTCCACTTTATCGTATAATTGCACTCGACTATGATAGATGAGGCGGAATCCGGAGACAGGGTTCCGTACCCAAAGGGTAAAAACGGGACCCTATTACTAAGACTTCGCTGTCCGTCCGATTGTCTGTCACCAGGCTGTATCTTATGAACCATGAAAGCTAGACATTTGAAATTTTCACAGATGATGTATTTCTGTTGCCGCTATAACAACAAATACTAAAAACAGAATAAAATAAATATTTAAGGGGCCCTTCCATACAAACGTGTTTTTTTACCGTTTTGTCTTGTGTTGTATAGATAATGGTACGGAACCCTTCGTGTCCGAGTCCAACTCGCACTTGGCCGGTTTTTTATATATTAATATCGCTGTTACATAAATCCAAAATCAGGTGTTTTGGTGTTTGATCATATCAAATAAAGCATAGAACCCTCCTCTCCCCATTTCTGACCCAGCAAATCTGATTATGATTGTTATAACTTCTTCTTCTGTATCGTGTGGTTAGTGCCTAACCTGGTGTCAGAGTTTTTAAGCCGCCCATGGGCCTCTGACTTGGCTTAACACGCCGTCGAGAAATATCTCTCAGGCATGCTGGTTTCCTCACGATGTTTTTCCTTCACCGAAGCAAGTGATAATTATACAATACGCACATGAATCCGAAAATTCAGAGGTGCGTGCCTTGTTATAACTGAAAGTCAAAGTTTTGATATTTATCGATAACATCAAAGTGGCTTAAATAAATTCGGCTACGAATATTAACACAAGTCAGAGCTATGTTATTTTTGTAACCTTATCAAAATATGATCTATGTTCCCAGGAGCGTATGCACAGGTGGAAACAAATCGAGCGTCTGTGCGGGTTCAACATCATCAACAACAACGGGCTGCAGTATCTCGAGACTGCCCTCTACAGGAGCGCTAACGGACGACCTACAGGACGAGGTATATATTGTTGTTTTATATGGCTCGGAGTTGTGAAGCAAACGTGACGTTTTGGTGGACTCTTGATCTAATTCTACCGAAATTAAGTCTTGTGAAAATCCACTCTGCAGTATTTTGGTTTAAATCGGCAAAACACAACCTCAGCTTTTGTTATATCTTAATGTTTTTTTTTCTCACGTCGATCAAATAAGTAGATAATATATTCTTGTTTAGATAATCCTGCAAAATTATTGACTGGAGTCACTGAACTCACTATGTAACTAAGATTAGGTATCTAGAAAAAATCTCTAAATCGCCACACTTTCTATTATAGATAAAAGGAAATCACTAGGATCTCGTTTTATAATAGAAAGTGTGACGATTTAAAACATATATAATACTAACTACATTGAAAACACACTGTATAGTGTAGTCACCCGGGTTTTTGTTAAGGTTTTCTGCTATTCTTTTGTAACTTTTACCGAAAAAAAAACGTATTTTAGTTGAATATGCATTCGGATATCTGATCCCCACGAAGAACAGAACCTACACATTACTTCATTTTCCCAACTTTCTCACAACAACTACGCCAACAGACCTTCAAACCCCACTCTCGTTCCAGGTCGCATGAGCAGTTCCCAAGACGACCTGAGTATCGGCGACGACGCGTCCATTTGCGGCTCAGGTAAGAACTACGACGAGATGTCGCTCTTCCACGAACACGTTGAGTAAGCGAGCTAACGGTACCGTAGATGCATTTGTAGTGTTGTTTTATGAATAAGTAGCATTACCCGCGTAAAGTAGCATTAATCCGTAGCCAGCAAAAATTGTGATAGCTCGGCTATAAAGCATGATATAAATATAATTTATAGGCTAACGCGCCCACGAATAATGTAGCTTTCTGTCAGTGAAAGAATTTTTAGAATTAATAATAAATAATAAATATCGCTGGACATTACACACAGCGCCATCTAGTGCCACACTAAGCAACGAGGCTTGTGTCGTGGACACCAGATAGTTGATATACTACATAGATACTTTTTGTTTGTAAATAAATACTCATATTATACATTTTAACATCCATGACTCGGAAACAAATGTCCATGCTCATCACACAAACATTTGCTCCTACCGGGATTTGAACCCGGGACCCTACGAACGTAAGGCAGCCTCACTACCGCTGCGCCATTCGGGTCGTCAGAATTGGATCATTAGTTCCGGAGGTTCCCCTACATACAAATTTATAAACAAATTTTACCTCTTTCTAATATTAGTGTATAGATGACTAGCAATAATCGTTTAAATTGCACTCAGAAACAGGGATCCCGAGTGTGGAACAAAGGACTTTATAAGACAACTTCTAATAATAATACCAGCCTATTACTGTCCCACTGCTGGGCAAAGCCCTCTTCTCAACAGGGAAGGCACGAGCATTGATCACCACGCTTGCTCAAGACGGGTTGGCGTTTTCAGACTTATATTAGTTATAAGTCCAGGTTTTCCTTCACCGATGTCTGTGATGTCCAAGATAAACTTAGAATAGTACATGTGAATTGAAAAAGTCACATTGGTACTTGCCCGGATTTGAACTCACAACCTCATACATGGGAGGCGAGGCCTTAACCTCTGAGCCATCACGACATTGACAACTCCTATTATCGTCAATTTTGGTTTACGTAACAAAAGAAAAAACACGGGTTAAATATTTTTTGATAATCTAACTGACGGACTACTTCGATTTTTTTTGTCGTCTCGCCTATACTGGTGTATTTCAATAACGCCAGTGGGCCTTTTTGGCTACTATTAGTATGTCACCATTGTTTTTTCCCAACTTTTTGGGTCGGCTTAATACACAACATTACAAATGCAGCTATTTCAATATCTTGTTCTACTCAATCGTTCAACTTGCGAACTGGGAGGTTACCATGACGTCTTAAGGTGAAAGCGTCAGGCTAGCCCGCGAAATTCAAATTTTCTTACGTTTTTTGCAATTTGTAGACCAGTGCTAGGTTGTATGTTGATTAAAATATTGTTCGCGGCTGTAAGACGTATATAGTTACAGAATTATAATCATCAAAATCATCAATACAACCCTCCGAGTTCATAAAGGTCGAGGAATGATTTTGACCTTGAAAAAGTCGTCTGCAAATTGCAAAAAACGTAAGAAAATTTGAATTTCGCGGGCTACCCTGGAGCATAGCAGGATTGTTTTAATGTCATTCCAGTGTGGAAAAGAGACGGAGCTATAGAGGACGTTTAGCGCCATCTCTTTCTCACTCTGGAATAAGATTAAAACAATCCTGCTTTAAGACTTCATGGTAGGCCACCAGAACTTAAAAAATCATTGCTATAGCTTCTTTCAAAACTCAAATGGATTATTGGTGCTATATACATAATATACTAGTAAGCTGACCGATTGCGTTGAACCAGCATTTATAAAGTAGTACACGTCTATATAAAGTTGCCAAAAGACACATTTCGATAGACATTTTTGTTTGTAGCAAACGTATTTTGGAAATCTTACTATGGAGTGTTTTAAAAGAAAATTTAAACCATAATAATTGAGCAATATTTGACAAATTGCTTTCGATTGAATCTCGATAGGGTTTCGAATATTTAAATCAGTAAACACTTCATAATAATGCTCTTTTTTACCAACAACCGACACCAAAATGTAACGCCTAAATATTGTTGCTTATTCGATTCTCAACTCTTGGTACTGGTCCGAGGGTTAATTATAAGTTTTTGTTGTGGCGCTACAATTAGGTGTCGCTTTTTGTTCGTGAAAATGGGCTTTAGTCTTGTAAGCAGTAGCGGCCTTTGAATGCAAACAGAGGTAGTAAATACAACGGCTTCTTCACAAGGACCTAATATAATAATATCTTCCGGTTTTGAAGGCCAGTTCAATTTTAAATCTCTTAAGGTGATTGTTGTCTGACAACCAATCACGGCAGCTTTAGCTGTAGACTGCAATCAATTTATCTGTGCAGGCGGGAAAACACAGAACTAAAATAAATGTTACAAGTTTGACATATCGATGTATTTTTTCTTGACAAGCAGCGCCATATTGAACTGCAAACTTAAAGTACCGTAAAATGGGGTGTATTGAAACGCAGGGGTGAATCGAGACAAAACTTTGAGAAGGATTATAACGTTGAAATAGTAATTATGGTATGCTGCCAACGATCGCGATATCTCAATGCGGAGAGCATTGAGATATCGCGATCGTTGGCAGCATATAGAGCACTTTTTGGTAACATGTCATATCAATTCAACGTTAAAATCCCTTTCAAAGTTTTGTCTCGATTCACCCCTGCGTTTCTATACACCCCATTTTACCGTAGTCATAATAGTTCTGTTCAAACTTTATGGCGACTCGAAAGTTAGCTACGAGTGACGGTCTGCGCATTATACAGTCAAGACGATGCGTCTGCGCATCCGTATACCTAAAGTTGTGTTCTGCGCAGCTGTATGCTAGATATTCTGAGCCGCCATAAAGTTTGAACAGAACTATACTGTACAAGATTTAGTTTCGAAACCACAATCGCCATCGCCATTCCTGGGTTCGATCCCCAGGTCAGTCAGTGTTATTGGGTTTTTCCATCAGGAAATTCTCAGTAGCAGCCATGTAGTCTGGATTTGTGCCCGATTGATGGCAATAGGCTCGCCCCCTATTGCATGGGACTTAAACATAACTGGCGAAATGTGGGTGTACTATTAGGTACACCACTGCCTAACCCTTCGGGGATAACAGGCGTGATATTATGTTATGTTAGGATCGCCATCTTTTTTTTCAACACATTTGACAAGACACATGCATAATTTTTTACCTACAGCGCTCACCTGACGATATTGTTCAAGCGCAAAAGAAGCACGCGGCCAATAATGAGAGATTTGACATTAGATCGACCTTTTCTGAACTGGAAGCTGGTCCCGAAAGGGGTCATCTATTAATCACGTGATGTTTTTTAGCAACTTTTTAACCCCCCTCCCTCCATGGTGACACGTGGTAAGCTTTTAGACTACTCCTCCCCAAAATCACGTGTGTTTTTTTGGTACAAAGTATGTTCTACACCCCCCTTCCCCTACTGAATTTCGTTTTTTCCGAAGACCCTCCCCCCCTTTCGAGCCTCACGTGTTTAATGGACGTCCCCCAAATAATGTTTATTTATTCGCTCTTTTATTACAAGTCTTGTTAGTTCTCTCTTTCATACAATAATGTTCACTTCAAATGCGGCTATTACTTCTAAGAAATAATGTTTGAAAGTATTAGAATAGTCAATTAAATATTTATTTAACGGCTTTGGCGGCAGCAAATTTTAACTTATTTTGCGTGGGTATCTTTTTATTTTAAAATATGTAACTGTATTATCATGTCACAAAAATGCATATAAAAGAATTTTTAGTTTGCATGATCATGTTTTAAATCCAAATTTTCAATGTACAAAATCATGATGTGTTATTCGCAGTGTTAGGCTCGTGATAAAAAATATTAATTTCTCGTACATTTGTCTCAAGTTTTTGCAAACTGAATTATATAAACATTTTTTTTGAAGATATGTGATAATATTAACTTTTAATATACAAGTAGATAAGCTTGCTTGTAAGGTGATAACTTAAAAAGTTACCTTTTAAATATTGAAGTAGCTAAAACTATTTAAACTGTGCTCAAATTATATATCAACTAAGCAGAAATTGTTAGTGTTGTACTTAAAACGAAACGATTAATGTGTCGATATAGATATTTTAGTCGATTTTGAAATGTAATAAATAAATCGTTTTGTAATTTACTTAAATTAATCGTATTTTACTATTATAAAACATAATTTATAATGAGCATCGATTTCCCATCGAATTGTTTATAGACAGTTTGATTAGTTTACATAGATTTTTATCATAATAAAGATTCATTTAATAATTCATAAATCTAGTTCATCTTCCATCGATTACGTTTAGACGATTACTCGTTAAAACAATCGAATTGTTAGTCGAGTTCCTGATGTAGATCTTAAATGTTTCATAACGGTGACATTAATAATAAGTTTGAAAAACATTGTTATTTATTATTATTAGTTTCTAAGTAACAGTTTTATGTATGTATTTTGATTTTAATAAATCGTATTTTTTGAAAATTTTATTCGTCACAATCGGTAGGAAGCTTTCAGGCTGATTTTGATGTAAAAATTGAAGATTTATTAAAAGTTTTTTAAGGTTTCTCAGATAAGTAAAGCATGTATGAAGTAATAAATGTTATTCTTGTATATAATATTCCTTTCGGTGTGGGTTTTCTTTCACTATTCTACCTTTGTGCATGTTTTTTGACTAATATCACACACAGAGTTAGCCCATTTAGTGATAATAAGCTTCAAGCAACTTTTTTACGCACGCTAGTAAAAATGAACAAAACAAAATTAAAAATGCAATTATAGTTGAATAGGCTTGACTGACACCGTGTCCTAAAGCCATCGTTCGCACCAATACGCGATCGTCGCGTTGATACAAGGTGTAAACGAACCCTTCACGAAGCCGTCAATCAATCATTCTGTACTTCAAACTAAAAAACTCTACGCATAAATTATTGCTGGGAAACGTTTCTTTGGGGGTGAAAAATCATGATTTACGGTAGAACTCTATGTAACGCACTCAAAACATTGTGCTGATGATTGCATTGAATAATACAGGGGATTGGGAATAACACATGGAACCCTCCATGTGCTCTGTACACGACTCTACAGTCAAGTTATAACATTCAAAACTAGTATTAAAAAAATGTGACAATGTTTTAACTTTGACCTCCAATATAACTAGATGGTTATATGTAACTGGAGGGTTCCCAGGTATGACCCAGAACAAAAAAAAAATCTCATTGACGGCGCGAGAAAAGTCTTTAAGGTTTCGTTAGGGATCTTTTTACACCCATTATGCAATGTCTCATTTGTTCTCAAAACCGCAAGGCATGTACTATTATTATATCGGGATCGCCGAATTAAATGTGAAGCGACGCGCGTCGGTTGCATGTTTGCGCGATGATCGCTTTGGTTAGGACGTGGCATGACAGCAATCAATAGTAGCTTATTGATGTCGAATGAATAATAATTAATATTTGGCTTGAAAGTAATACTGCTTGAATTATACCCCAGCTTGAAATTTTTTGTAGATTATGATATGTAGTCGATTTTGAACAAAATGACTTGAAACTCTATGCACGTTTGAAAGCTTTTGACGATTGTGATTTTGTTTTATTTTGCCGCCATACCCTTCCCCGGCTTCCATCAGTGTTGCAAGGATTTTCCAGTATACATAGATTAAATTAGATGCTTTATCAGTGTTTTATATGGCAACATTTTTCTTTGGCACTTACAGGTAAGAGAATGTCATGTATCAATATTTTATGCTTTTTATGGTAGAATATATTACTTCAATATTATTTCATACATGCTTTCACCGAAATTAGATGCTTTTTACCTAAAATAGACGTTGAAATTATAAAAAAAAAATGGCGACTGGGGAATTATTTGCTTTGTTTTATATAATTTGATAGAAGTTATTAAATGTATTTTGGTAATTACAGTGGCTGACAACTTCCTTTGGCGCGAGGACTCATCTGGCAGCGAAGCAGACGCCCCACACTACCCCTTAGATCTGAGACTTGCGGAGGCAAGGTGAGCCAAAAAGATGTGAAACCTATGGGGTTACCAATTAGAAATTTTTTTTTTTTCTAGTGCTCTGGGGATAAAAAATACATTGACATAAAACGAGGTTTCATTGATTCAATCTTGATATATTTGTATATGGTTGTGGCTCTGCGAGAAGACCGAGTAAAAGGATTAGGTATTTAATTAAGTGTTAATGGTTTATGCTGTACTAAATAAATATGTATGAACTTATATTGTCACTTACGGGATTTACCGTGAAAGCTTAAAAAAGTGTTTAAATATGTATGGCCTTCAGCAATTATAATTCGTCTGTCAATTCAGTTATTAACGAGTGTTGAAGTTCAATTAGAAAAAGGTAAAGAACAAGGGGTACTCTGTAATAGAATAAAATATTAAGATGGATCAGATCTTCGTTTTAATGTAGGATAGAAAGCTCTGGAGTACTGAGCCCATTCTACTTCATCTTCTTTGTGAAGGGATCAGAATACTCTTTAGAATAGAATAGAATACTCTTTATTATGTACACCATAAAAATTACAGATACAAATGTAAAACATTTTTCAAGGGGTGACACAATGGGAGGTCTTATCGCTAAAAGCGATCTTTTAAGGACAACCTTTGGATGGATTTAAGGGGGAAGGAGAGACAATACTGCAGGTAGCCTGTGGTGTACCATTTACATATATACAATAAATATATACATATACATACATAAATATATACAACACTTATATGAATATATACAATATTATCTTTTTATTATTATTATCAAGAAACAAGTGCGAAGAACTAAAATTAAAATACTTAATAAAAATTAAGCTTAACCCATGATCTGTCCACGAAGTAGACACAATAGTTAAACAATGGCGTCTCAAACAAATTGGTTATTTGACAGATCATGATTTAAGGAGAGAGATACAGTTTTTTTGTCATGCTTTTAAAAATAATCAATGGCATCAATGACCTAAATAGGCCCTTTTGTTGTCTCGAGAATCATCATAATCTTCCTGCCCTTCTCCCATTCTACTCGGGGTCGGCGCAACACGTCTTCTTCTTCCATTCTCCCCTGTCAGACGTAACGGCATCGTTTACTCCTTTCTCTTTCATATCATTCCTCACACAATCCATCCGAATCCGAATTTGACGACCCGAATAGCGCAGCGGTAGTGAGGCTGCAAATGGAGCAAATGTTTGTGTGATGAACATGGACATTTGTTTCCGAGTCATGGATGTTTATATGTATAATAAGTATGTATTTACATACAAAAAGTATATATGTAGTATATCAACTATCTGGTGTCCACGACACAAGCCTCGTTGCTTAGTGTGGCACTAGATGGCGCTGTGTGTTAATGTCCAGCGATATTTATTTATTTATATTTATCCATCTTTTCTTTGGCCTTCTTCTCCCTCTCTATCCATTTTCTCTATTCATTTCTCTCTATGATTTTAAAGCTATCATTATTCTCAGATTACAGCTCGAAGAGCGCTTAGCTCAGGAAGCTCGCGAGCGACGCCAAGACGAGCGGATCGAGCGACGAGCGGAGGACAAGCGCGCCGCGATCGAGGAGTTAAGAGCGAGGGCTTCGTACAACGACCTGCGCAAGAGTCCCACTGATGAACGGAATAAGGATCAAGTGCAGTTCATACTTGGAGGTGACAAGTAAGTAGCAATAGCTTTTTATTTTTAAACTAGCTTATGGCCCCGGCTTCGCCCGCGTGGTGTTTGGAAATTGCCCACTAGTTATATTAATTTTACTTGAATATACTTGGTAAAACCAGTTTCTAGCCGTTACACGAATCAGATATGTACCAAAAAACTACTATTTCTCTTAATAATCCCATTTAAATTTAAGCCTCAATTACAATGGCCAAGTGTAGAAAATAAGTGGTTTCAAACTTAGGACCGGGGGGGGGGACTCAGATGATCGATTGTCAACTGTAACACTTCTGCAAATTCCTAAAACTACTTTAGGTACTCTACTGGGTAAATCTAGAAGTCTGTCAACCCTCGGAGCCAATAAAAAATATAATAAAATAAAAATTCCTAGAACATTATGTTTAAAAATCTTATCTGGATTAAACACTAAACAATTTTTACTATATTTTTTAAACTAATGAAGTTATCTATGTGAATCCTTTTGTGCTATTGGTTTTAAATATAGACCTACCTTTTGGCACCAATTTTGTTTAAAAATTACATTTTCAAACTACGTAATTATATGAGATCAATTTTCTAAGTCAATTTTTTCCTTTTAAATTAACATAAACCAGTCTTGTAATGACTCCAATATGAAAACCAACTATAGATATATATAGACGTGAAAATAGGGCTCGTGAAAACTTCCCAAATCCTCTAATTTATGGTAAAATTCTAGCCTGTAACGCCAGGGCCAAGTTTCTATGGAGTTTGGGTTTCTCCTTTAGCGAATGAACCACTTCAATACAAAATTTCATCCCCCTTTTCACCCCCTTGTGGGTTGAAATTAAAAAAACAACAACGATTTACGTTGTGTTAGTTACCTATTAGTGATTTTAACTTAAAAAATAAATAACTTTAATTATATTTAAACATAGTTTCATCCCCCTTTTCCACCCCTATTATGGGTTGAAATTCTAACAACACGGTTGCGTTAGCTTCCAACCATAACCCTAGATAATAAATTTAGTGATGTTTATTTCGAAAATTAAGGACAACTCAAACACAACTTCATCCCCCTTTTTAATCCTTTGGGGCTGGAATTGCGAAAATCGCTGAGACACGTATAAATTATTTTTCAATTATTAGTCTAAACACAAAATTTGAAGATCCTTACTTTAAAACTGACGATTTTCCATATAAACTCTCGTCCCCTATTTAACTCCCTTAGGGGTTGAATTTCTAAAAATCCTTCCTTATTCTTTGTTTACATTATAAAGGGAACCTCTGTGCAAAATTTTAGCTTTCTTGGTCCAAGGGTTTGGGAGTCAGTCTGTCAGTTAGGACTTTTGTTTTTATTTATATAGATTATCGATGAAAATGTTGTATGTAGGGGGGGGGGGGCTCGCTCAGTATGATGTACTGAATACGTTGCATCATTTTCGCGTCGGTATAAATCTTAGGTTCACTACGACTTCATACGTAATTTTCCTTCCAGCGTAAATTGGTCAAACGAAGGCGAGCTGTCCCGGGCCGTGGAGCTGTCCCGCGCGGTGTCGTCCCGCGCGTCCCTGCGCGTCGCGCCGCTCCCGCCGCCGCGCCGCCCGCTGTGCGCGGTGCGCTCGCGCAGCTCCGACGTGGTGCCGGGCGTCGGGGACGACCCCAGGCCGCCGCCTAGGAACGCCTTCACGAGACAGAAGCCGCTTGTTGAAGGTTAGTACTTACAAAGGGTCTTGGGCATAAGTCCAACATTATTTAATTATATCTTAAAATATAATTCAATAGCTACAAAGCTATAATATATATATAAAAAGTTCTTCAAATCATTATATTGCAGTAAGTACCGATTCGCCGGAGACCAGAGGTAGGGCCAATTGACAACATTGGAATTACCTAAATTTGGTCGAACATTTCATTACAACAGTAACTTGTTTTTTAAGGCAAACCGTGTTGAAATTGAAAACTATTACTAAAACTAAGCACAGTAAATAATCCAAACTATACCGACGCTGTCCTATAACCGACTAAAGACTATTAAAGCTGTGTAACGGAACCCCATTGTTAATCTAGGTTTATTATTAAATTGAATATTTCGTCAAATCTTTGAAACGTGCAAAAAAAGGCCACATATTTCATAGGCCTCTATGTCTGTGCTTAAGCGAGTTAGATACTTGTTGTTTTAATTAAATGAATGAAGTCCTAATTTTAAGCTACTATTTGAAATTATTCTGTAACGTCCAAATTTCATAGAAAATTGCCCATTGTCCTTAAAGTTATCATTATTTTATTTAAGTTGTTTTGATTAAGTATTTTTAATTGTGTTCAAATAATTTTCTTTTTCATCTAAAAGAACCTCAATGAACCCACTCAAATCATCATTCACCCCCTCCAGACGCCCCAACACCCTCAAGTAACACGCCACCCGAAGAGGAATCAACAGACTCCTCCCTCATGGACGACGAAGGTATACCCAAACCTCGCAAGCGTCGCATCCACCTTCCGTTCGGTAAGAAGGCCAAGACTCCCGCGTGACGACAGTGATGCAGGCATCGGTAGCATTCGACAAGGCACGGCTGAGCGAAGCGTGTGGGTAATTTTGTGCAAGATTTTTTATATAGTATAAAGTTGAAAGGTATGGAAATGTTGTGAGGTTTTTGGTGAGAAAATTAAAGAAACATAAATAATTGGCCTTTACGGGACGCCCAGCAGATTTAAAACCTCTAAAAATGTTAACACGTATACGTAAGTAATATTCATTTATCGATCGATATAGATATCATATCGCATACAGATGTTTCACATCAAAAAGTGCTGATACTTGAATTTAATATTCAGCAACTACTAGCTGGCCAATGTTTCTACAATATAACATGAACTATTTTTAGTTCATCCTATTGAGTAGAAAAAAATAATCGTTGCTGGACATCACTATTCTGGAGGATACTGCTGTCCTTTAATTTCACATGTAATAAACTGGAACTTTTTAATTAATTTTTCAATAGATTCGAAAGACGCTATTTATTACCTTTTTTTCTGTTGTGCATCATACTAAAAGACTGCATTATTTGTTGAATATCTCAAAAACCTGCCAAGACTCGAGTGCCAATAAGTTTAAACTATACCTTCCTATTTTGTACTAATAAAAACAAACAAATATAGCAAAATGTTAACTATTTTGGCAATAAATAACTCCGTTTCCATATTTTAAGTAGAGCTTCCTAAAGTAAATACTTGTAGAGTAATAGAAAATTAATAAATTGTGCGGCCTAAAGAAATGTTTTCGTTTCTTAGTATAAATAATGTCAATTGTAAAAACCAAAAACCATGGTAAAGGCCAGTTTAGATAACTGTTAGTTTTAATATTTTTAAATTATGTGTATTTTTCTTACTTCTCTTATTTGGCAAACAAAGATATTACGAGAATCGGCAGTGAGTTGCATCAATATCACATTTTTATAAACATCTTGATCTTTCCAAGATGTACAGTCGTGGTCTTTTCCGCTTGATCAGTTAAAAAAATCTTTCGCTTAAATCATTCGGAGGTGAGGCACGCCCCTTAAAGTTTAGGCCTATTAGGAAAGCCTCAATTTGGCGCGCAAATTAATAATAACTCTCGTTTGGCGTGCGGCGTCAGTGCGCTCGGCCGATCGGTATTGTCTTTCATTAATTATTTCTATACAAAGTCAACGGGACGGGGCTAGAGACCGTATCTATGATGCGAGTGCACGCAAAAATTAGCTTAGTGGTGATCAGGCGGGAGTGTCCACGATAGTACCTACATTTAGTACAAATGACATGAGCAACTGCTCAAACGTGTTATGTTGTTTTCTCAAAATCGAAATCTCCATACATTATATTTGTTTACAAAATAAGTTATGTAAAAAGGAATACGCTTTACCTCATAATGTCAATTTCGGTGACCATATTTATGTTAAAAATATTTAGTTAAAAAGCGCGCTTCGTCACAGTTATGTTGAAAACTCGGTTGTAATCTGACTGAGCGTCATTTTTTGTTTAAAGTTTGAATTTCCCCCTAAAATCATTATTTCTTGCACGTTTGTCAGTTTGACTACACATTTAGTAGTAGCTGTTATTCGTACATACTATTTATTATGTACTTAAATTCCCTTTTTTCAACCCGATTGAACGTTATTTATTTCTGAGTATGTGTTTGGGTATGTGACAGGTCATTAGACCTTATAATTGTGTCCTTAAAATCTGTTTTTGTTCGGACGGAATATTATTACAGCGAATGATTGTAAAATATATTTATTTGAAGCTCATATGATAACATCTAACTAAATCCTGTATTATATAACGATACTCAAGTAAAGGGACCTAACGACCTAACTACCGCCACTTTTATAGCAGTATTTCTTGAATCTTACTTCAAAAGATTAAATTAAGGCTGGGGTATCTGCTAACAAGAGGTTTTCTTCATGTAACTCCTCTTTGATGAGTAAAAAATATATGTTGCTTAAGTATATGACTAAACTTTAATTGGTACAATTGAAATAATTCTAACTTTATTATTACTATATGAAAAAAAATATTCAAACTGAAGCAATTTTTCTTTGAAATTTCGTAACTACTAAACGGCATTAAGTTTTAGTATTTTGATTTCACACCATTATTTTTTGACACTTTTTTCTTCACAAAGTGTACAATTGGCATTTTGATCTAATGATTTATTAGGCTAGCCTACAATTAAATAAAAACCACTCATTTCGCACTATTCGGCCCGCAGTGACTGACGTAACAACCACTTTGTAGTGCAAGCTTTTTTTTTTTTTTGGATGGGAAATCATCAAATGACTTCTCCCGCTCTGGGCCGAGCAGGAGAGAGTGTCAGACTTTTACTGACTAAAACCCATCCATGTTCCTTCCTCGCCCTTTGTGTTCCGGGGCCACGGTATCTCTTTCGAATAGTCCCGCAGCCCCGGCAGGCTTCGGTCCTTGCGGACCCCTTCCCTATTGCTGACTCTCTTTGAGGCGCGCGTGGAACACGAACGCGCCGTCGACACGGCCTGTCGTCATGAGACGTACGACGGCGACGGCGAGCTAGCCCATAGCTCCCCGTCCACAGGCCCGCAGTGCAAGCTGATTAGAACTTTATTCTAACAGTATTTCAAACGAAGTTTGAACCACCACAAATAGAGTTGCTAATTTAGCAGATACCCCCGCCTTAATACTGTATAAGAGGTGATGGTACAGGTCCCGATCACTCCTCGATCATGTATTGCAGCCATTTGATTGGTTGACTGCCTCGTTGGTCTAGTGGTAGCAAACGCGACTGCTGAGCATGAGGTTCTGGGTTCGATTCCCGGGTCGGGCAAAGTGTTATTGAGTTTTTCCGTCAGGAAATTCTCAGTAGCAGCTATGAAGTCTGGATTTGTGCCCGGCTTATGGCAACAGCCTCGCCTACGATTACAAACATAACTTTTGAAACACGAGCACTGTGTTGTTAGGTACACCTCTGCCTCTCTTTGGGGATTAAAAGGCGTAATATTATGTTGATTGGTTGAATCGAGCTTTATGGAGAGTAGAAGTTTTATAGCTGTTCTGTGAGACGGGCTTTAGTGCATTAAACACTGTTCAGAAATCCTTCAAAAGTTGGTGAAATACAGCGCATCATTAAGACTCAATCAATGGTGTTGTAGATTTACCGATATTTTGTACATTCAATACCCTTAAGGTATAGAAGATAAATCGACAATGGTGTCGATTCTGTTGTGCACAAACTAAACTTAATTTAGGCTATTGCTATCTTTTACTAAAAGGCGGTGCGAGAAAAGGACTGCTATAGCTATGAACTAAGTTAGAGATGTCAAACTAGTTTATGCCTTGCGCTTCACCGTGTTTTTAGTCGACATGTTTTTACGTGCACCCTTCATTTGTATGGAAATATTAGTTCCAACTAACTTTGACAGCTCTAAATTGCATCCGTCTCTTTCTCGTTTTATTAGACAGAAAAAGATAGCAATAGCCTAAATTAAGTTTAGTTTGTGCACAACAGAATCGACACCAGTGAATAACTAATATGGTCAAATCCTAAATAGATCCTACAATATGTGTTTACTGTATGTAGAAACAAAATTATACAGGAGTATGAAAGACATTTATTTTTGTATATACGATTATTAGCGACCATGCATGTCTAGAAATTAGACCACGATTTTGTGTCGTTATTTATTTTAAATATTTTTTTTTATTATGTATGTTTTTATGTCCGTCTTTGGAATGTTGTCTTGTCAATCCAGATGTCCCTTTTAAAAACTCCAGTCTTGTTTTTTGAGGTTGTAAAGTAACGATTTTTTTATTTTTTTAGGGGTAAGGCTGGGAACCCTTGTTTTGTGCAAACGTATTTTTTTTAATATTAAAAGATCACTAAGTAATAATGTGTCTTCAATGTATTTTTTTTTATTTTGTTTATATATTAAAATATTTATATTTTGTAACTGATGACTGCCTAGTGTGTTTTCATTTGCTTTTTAATCCAGTGACTAGATTCAATTCTAAATTGAACATTTTACGAAGAAAACTTTTCAGAAAAATGTTTCTTTGTACTCTTCTTGATTTGTTTCGTGTATACTTACATATTTACTTATAAACGCTATTCATATTGTTGTATGTTGCATATATCATATCAAATGTTTTGTCTTCAAATTCAGTTGGACTGTCGACTGGAAAGATGAGCGCTCAGTTATGTTGTGATTATCGTAGTGTACACGGCGTTTCGGAAAATGTCTAGTGTTCCTAAATCAATTTAAATCATTGTGTATAAATTTTACGAAAACTTGCAATTCATAACTTCTTTTTACTTCAATTTATAACATCTATCGATGACATGAACTGACTAAGTTTAGAAAAATCTTAGTAAACGTTCGATATTTTCTGAAACGCCGCGTTTGTAAATCATTTGCTAGTTTAATGAACTAATCGCAGTATAAGTTACGATTAACACGAGTTTACCATATCGCATCATTCCCTTTTTTTGCGTAGTTATGATAGCGATATTATCGACCTTTTAGCTGTACGTGTAGAATTATTTGTAAGGCAACATGGTGCTAAATGAACGTTCTCAGACTGAACACCACGCATGGCTCAAATTTTTGTATGAATTTTAATATTCTGTTCGTTTCTATGTGGTTTTTCTAAATTGTGACGTATGTTACGTTTAGCTCCTACAGTCTAAGGAAAACGTTGGCGTTAATGAAAATTGATCTTTAATGAGCCTAACGTTACATCTTCTATTTAACTGTTATTTATAAAATCATTTCTGAGTTAGGGCTCTAGTTTTGTTACGCCAATGTCAGTCAACAAATCAGTATCATAGACAATAGTTCCGAGTAAATAAACGGAGGCAATACGTAAATATTGTAGCGAGATATCCCAGTTGTGTCTACAATCGTGAAATATGAAGAAATTCGTACTTAATGAAATTAATAGTCTAATGCAGATGTTGAGTACAAAAATTGTATTTAACAAGTTGTAACCAGAAACGCCTACTTGGTATACACTTGTTGTCAATAATGTTAACTTTTAACACGAATTTTAGACATATTTTAATTAGTTAATTTTTGAGATTTATTCTATGGCATCAAACTGTGCTGAAGCAATAATTCGATAGCATTATTTTTATTATAATGGTCTAAAATAACTATAACTTAGGGCAGCTAAAATCTTCCATAATAATGTAGGTTTTACTGAAGTCAAAACTTGCCGTCAAAATTTGGTGCCATAAAATAGATCAGGATTTTTCACGAAATTTATATTTTGTAGACCCCAGATCTGATCGCGTTGTAAAGACAAATCGTGATAAATAAATTGTTACAATCATTGAAAGTTAATAAATTGATATTACAAAATTGTATTTTATTATCAATTACCAATATATACTTTTTCCTTTTGAAGTTGAATTGTACCTACTAACTGGGTCGTGTATGTCAGATAGGCAGTCGCTCCATGTACAATACTGATATTCAGCTGCAGCCAGTAAAACTGAACGCTGACCCCAACATAGTTGGGATTAGGCTAGACAGACGATGAAGTTGAATGTTTTGTGAAGGGCCGACAGCACACACAGAACTTCATAAAATTGTGGTAATGTTTACAGAGCTAACAATAACTAGGCGAAGGTCGCGGTAAATGTCAATAAAGGTCATCTATCAACAGCAGACATTCATCCCAGAGGGGGTAAAGATTTTATTATTTTTAACCTACGTCAAATTAGCGATATATTTGCCAAAAACTAAAATGGTTTTTCAAGTAGGTAGGCCGTGTTATCGTATGTCTATCTTTTTTTGACATTACGAAATCGAGCGAGATAGACATACGACTTTCCGAATCGAAGCGTTGTGAATAGCTATGCTGGAGACAACATCCCGGGAAACCCCCCATAAGGGGGGAGACGAGAGGTTGAATATTTTTGATCGAAACGTGGCTTACTTGTTGTAACAGTGGTCTATGTATACTGCCAGCTGGTGCATAGTTTACTTCTTATTATTGATTGACAGCTATTGATCACAATGCCCAGTATATAAGCGTGGCTGCTATTTTTAAAAAATAAAGTAAAATGGCGGGAAGTTAGGCAGGCCAATAGGTATATTCAAACCCTTTCACCATTTTTTACCACCTAGGAAGTTATTTGCGAAGAACTACAAAAGGAAGAGAGGGTTTCCAATTTTACATTCCAGGACGTAACTCACCCAACTTTCGACCAGGGTCGTCCATTAGAGGTAATCCATCACACTTTTAACGGGAAATAAAAATTTCCTTTCTTTCTTCTCTCCTACCCGCTTTGGTAGAGTCCAGGCCTTACACTATTATATGCTCACAGACGGTAACGGCACGTTACCCCAGCAGGAAACGCAATTTCTCGAAAACCTGAAGGGGCACACTTTGGCATTACTATAAGCTACAAGGCCATGCACAATGTTTCTCTCTCTGATCATTCGTTTAGAATTTTTCTGCTAGAAAAACGTTACCCCAGCAGGAATCGTTTTTTTCCAAAACGACAGGGGGCACACATTTACAGCAGTTAAGGCACACATTATACGTTCCACTCATATAATCTAGGAGACACTCCTGCTGGGGTAACGTACACGCGGTTTTCAATAGGCGTTTAAGGTAGTTTTTGAAAGCTCATGTACTACTCATATGAGCGTGTACACTGCTTGCTTTTCAAGATACTTACGCATAATAAGAATTCTCTGAACTGCAATGTAGACGCAGGTTCGCCAGCCTTCCTTCTGACATTCTCCCTTACCCAATTCCTATTATAATCTATTAACTCCTGGGTATTTCTTCCACACCACGTGATATAAGCAAAATTGTGTGTAGGAGTCACACCACTATCAAGAGTTAAGTAAAGAGGAGGTAAAGTAGGATTACAGAAATAAATACAACAGACATTTCATTACGAAATTTATTTAAAAATGTTATGTGTACAAATACCCTATAGCTGTGGTGTACGCGATGCGAGCATTTCGCTATACTGTTAAGAACCACTGGTCTCAAATAGCTTTACAATCACACCGAAGTAAATTGTAACATAACTTACGCCTATATCATAATAATTTGCATTGTGAAGACCTGTTACCACAAAAAAGATGCTTATGGCGACACCGCAGTTTGGCGCATTTAATTACAAATACAAAATAACATTATTTTAATATTAATTACCGTCTTATAGACCGTTAATTCCAAGTTGTTATTAGGCAGTGTTAACTACATCACATCTCAAACTAGCCTAGCTATGTGCCTTAAGCACCGACCGATTTAGATTACTAAAACAATGGACAAATAAACGACAGTGAAACAACAGAAGGCGGATTTAAAAACGGGCTGAAACTTCGAAGCGGGGGCGACAGCAGAAGAACTTACAATTATTATTAATTCATTGAGCGCTCTAAATACACTATACGGCGCTTGACATGCAATCTGGAAGAGAATTATTCAATGAAAGCATAAAACGAAACTATCGTCACCGTTTCGAAGGCTACCTGTCTTACATTCCCTTAGTTTTGGTGTATTTTTGACAAGAAATCGGGAATGTGAAGGAAAAGATGCGACATGCGAGTTCGCTCAGTCCATCTTTCATGTGTCCCTTTTCTACAAAGCATCCTATACTAGAGATATCAGTCACTGCATTATAATTTAGTGCATTTGTGTATGGCGAGGTCGGGTGACTGTTTATTTAATGTTCACGGCGGTATATCTTCAGAGACAAAAGCAGTACAACATCACAAATATCGATATAATTTCAATATGTAATAACGACAACTTCAAAGATGTTGCTTTTAAAACCGGTTGACGGTTGCCTCTAAACGAAGAATCGAACACGTATACGAAATTGATTATGAAGGTCTATAAATACAATTTACCATAAAAGACTGATTTAGGAACATTGCCGCTCACTACAAAAGACCCGATACATTTTAAAACTAAACTTATTTTGGGGTTAAAACATTATCTAGTTAAAACCATAGATTGTTCTCGCGAGAACCAAGACAGATATAAATAGCTAGAGGTGGTCGAATGTAGTGAAGGGTAAGTAGATATTCAGCACCAAACATACTATTCGTATGCAGACCTCGACGTTAGACAGAGTAGCAGTTCGCAGTTCGCGCGTTACTGTTGCTTGCACTCGGCGGGGTTGTCCTGGGCGCCGCCCTTGATGGGCTTCTTGCCTCGTCTCCGCGGCGCCGGCTCCTCATCCTCGCTCTCTTCCGTGGAGCATTCCTCCTCCTCCTGACAACGCCAACACAACGTCAACACATATTACTAAACACAAACCTCGACTCTCGTTACCTCGCATAACATTGAACGTGAATTCTGCAACCATCTGCATTCTCGACAAACTCGCACAAGTCGCATGCAAATAATAAGGATAAGATAAATAAAACACACTCGAGTAAAAAGCATACAATTTTTAATGTCATCATTACGACATCATGCCAAAAACATAAAGCCATTACCGATATATAAAAACTACCTGTCGAGCTGCTATACATTGACATTATTATGCTAACTTCAATAGAAGGTTACATAAATAAAAAATATACATCTATTATCCGACCTAACTATTGTCAAATCATTATTCATTATTAAAATACATATCATATCGGATAGATCACAGTTGGCGATGTTAAGTGATGATGTAAAAAATGCATTTTGGCACTAAAAAGAGATTCAGCGAATTCAATTCCTGGGCAGACTGCCGTTACGCACGGTGCGAAGGATCTACTAGCGTCTCAATGGAATGACAGTACTTTAATTTTCATTCAATAGGAAACATTAAATATAGGCCTTACAGAATAGTAATATCACATGAAATTTCAAAGTACTCAAAACGAATATGTAAAATTCGTAAACAAAAATACACACTAATTACTGTATAATAATAAATAAAAACGAGTAATGTATAAACTAAACTAGAAATGCAAAATAGTTGTCGTAATAGACACTAACAAGTTAACATGCATTATACATCGATAATGAAGGCACCTCACTTCTCGCATCAAGACTACGCGCCCCTCGGGGACTCAGTACTAAATCTACTCTAAAACATATTTATCTTGCCAGAGGGATAAACCATGCATAGAACGGACGAGTCGATGGGCGAGAAGTTATTATTCAAATATTCTAGTGTACAAATACTACCGATTTTAGGACAATAACCCGACGCGTCGCAGGAGTATTGGGTATCACGTTTCGCTTGGCGAATCGATTTTTGGTACAATTTAAAAGAGATATGGGTTGATATGGTCGCGATAGACTTAAAGCGCGCAGAGCTCGTGAGCCGAGCCGCTAGGGGCCCACGTCGAGGGACGTGGGCACGTAGCGAGCTGCCGAATGACGGTTTATATAACGCTAGGGGCGGTCGGACAACGTCTTGCATCAATCCTCCGCGTCGGACACTTCTTCCGTCCCAGAGTCTTCGTCAAAGTACGAATCCTCCTGAAACCAAATATACCGGTTTTGTTTGTGCAGCCACCAGCCAACACCCACCAGACGTAGATACTGTATACTCTCTTACCCGTGGAAGATTTATGCAGACGCACTTATCATACACTATAATTTAAGGGAGCGGGGTTTAGAATACATACTGTACCTTCGTCTGATATGCGGGGAGTGGGGGGGAGGCAACATCAACATTTAGCACATCCGGTGCTAAACTAGCTAAGCAAGCAATAATAAAAAATGTTCTACCATGCAAGTAGTTCAAACTAACACCTCTCGTGGAACTGCTAGATGGCTGTAGAATTCACTGTTCCTGAAGTTATGCAGATAAGCGTTGATTGAAGACGAGTTTAATGATAATCGTCTTGTTTGTCGTGACGAAAGTTCAATCAGAAATAGCTTAAATTCAGTAACCTATTGACGCACTTAAAAGCAATGGTTAGTTCGTTAATTTAGTATTCACTTTACGATTGTTAGTACATTACTGCGTACTTCTGATTGAACAATTGGACACAATCTACAGATTTGGAGAAAAACAATATATCAGCATTCATTATGAGATTCGTGTCACTACTACTAAGCTACCTGCCTATTTTGAAGCGTATTTCACTGAACATCGAAACAGAAACGGTCAATCAGGGAAGCACTATGCTAGAATACCTGCGCACACTACCACATGACAAACCCAAAAAAATAAAATATGTGAAACTGAATACAACCTATAGATTGCTATGAGAATATTGTGAGATGATATGTTTGTACAGAAATGCAGAATCATTGGTTGCGTAAACGACGATCAATGAAGGTATTGAATAAACAGGTGTAAACCTAAAACAATGAAAATTATTTTAATGAAGCTCTTACATGGGCCGTTATCACGGCAAATCAATGATCAATTAATATGGTTGTATGCGTTTAAAGGATAATTACTCCATACATAAATTCACACGTCCAAATAAAACTACAGCAACCAGCAAGAAATTGCTAAAAGAAAACTATCTCACACACAATGTTCAACTTCGTACATTTCAAATTTCAATCCTGTATGACAGCTTTTACATATCACCACTGTTCAGAGTGCCACACCAATCAATGATCTGCCTAGCCTTTTCCAAACTAAGTTGCGATCAGCTTCAAGTGTAACCGGATGCAGCTGAATACCAGTATTTTAAATGGAGTGACTGCCTATCTGACCTCCATAACCCAGTTAGTACTGAGTAATACAACATCCCTTGGTAAGACTGATTCTCCCTTCGGGCTGACTACCTGTAACGACTGTCAAAGATCTACAAATGACAGCCGGGACCGACGGCTTAACGTGCTTTCCGAGGCACGGCGATAACTCTGGTATGGCATACAAATAATTACATGAATTCCATGATTTTGAGATTGAAATATCCTTGTCCCTTTTGTTTTTTTGTAGACCGCGTGGTATTCGATTAGCTGTCTAACATGGTACTTCCTTGACAGACCCAGTTACTAGTGTCACGTATGCAAGCGTGTACTGACCTCCTCTTCGTAATCGTCGTCGTCATCATCGTCGAGGCCCTCCCCGGTGTACAGCAGTACGGCGCGGGAGACAACGCGCTCGCGGATGTAATGGCCGATCTCGAAGTCAGCTGTGAGCAGCGCCTGGAAGATACGTGTGTAAATGTTAAACTATGAAGATAATTGGTAGTTCTACTGTGATCTGAGCTGAAATGGTCAAGAACGGAACGGAGGAATGGTCTTTTGTTGTGAGAATCCTCAGTGTTATCAGCTCTGTTGGCGATAAGTGTGTGCAATTGAATTTCTACTATAGAGTGTGTCGTGACAATGACATTCGAAGTGAATTAGAGTAACTTTCTGAGAAAATATTACATTCTACAGCAGTAAAACGTTTTTTCTTTCAAAGGATGTCACCTTTTACTGATCAACTGCATACATTCATAAAGGATCAGTATCAGTACACTGTCAACGTCTATCAAACTGGAAAAACAGTAATAAAAAATGATATATTTACCTGGATATCCGAGGCGAGAGTCGAGTTGGGGTCATCGGGCATGGTGGGCGGCGAGAAGAAGTTGAAGAACGAGTCCGCCTGCACCGACTTGGTGACGGTGCGCACTGAGCCGCGCGACTTGTGCTTTTGCTTCTTCTTTATCGTTTTCACTGTCACATTCTTGCCTTTCTTCCAGTTGATCTCGCAGCCCTGTTTATGGAAATTGCCATTCAGATTATTGCGAGCCCTTTGCTGTTGCAATACACATGGTTCAAACAGGGTGGAAGGTCATGAATATTTTCTTCCATTGTTTCCAGTTTTGAAGTGAAACCATTTCTAGAATAGCTAGGTTCGAGTTTTATTGTCTAACCAACATCGGTAGTCATTTTCTTCTTTTATGTAAATAGTTGCTAGTTGTTGTTTTAGCTGTCTGGAGAATACTCTAGCAAGTTAGTTTGCTGCTTGTTCCATGCAATGCATGTCTTTTGGTTGCACCAAGCAGATAATTGGTGGGCTTATTGTATGTGACAGACTTGTATTTTCATTAGGGATACTGCATGGCGATTGGGCACCACATGGATCGTCGAACGTGGGTACATTGCAGTTAAACCACGATAATTAGGTAATATGTCTCACAAGACTATTTCCCACATGAAATCTTGTGCAAAAAATCAGAAAATGTAACTTGCTCGTGAAATCATCTCATATTGCTGAGTAACTAGCGTGACTTAGTTAGCATGTGAGCATACCTGCATGATTAGTAAATATAATGCCTATATTGAGCATACCTGCGTCTCGACGAGCATGCGGCGCCGGCACTGTCGGTACTGATCCAGCGCGAATAGTGAGCAGCGGGACAAAGCGGTTTCTATTTAGCTGTTAAGCACCCCTAGCACGAACTAATTACGGGTTTCCCTAACGTTATTTGGTGTATAAGCTTTTGTAACATGTTTATTCTAGTCCCGTTTAATAGAGAATAGGTTCAAGTCCCAGTTGTGAGAAAATAATACGACAATTTCTATATTTTGATAGTGGTCAATTTTACATGCAGCTTGTAAGTTGTCAATGATGTTACGATAAATGTGACTATAGTTGCTGCCAGTTAAGATCGCAATAGCGGTCATTGGCCTTTCCCTAATATCTCTTCGTAAGACAAAAACAAATGAACAATTTTCATTAGAAAAAATGTTGAAGATCACGATAGATGACGATTCAAGACTTGAACAGGCTTATTTTTGGATTTCAAAGTTAAGAACTAATAACGGTAGGTGGGTCAATGACCGCTATTGCGATCTTAACTGGCAGCAACTTTACAAGTTCGTGCGACGACTAAAAGTTCGTGCTAGGGGTCAAGTTATACTTTATTTCACGTAAAATGTATCCTGATATTCGTTTTCATGTTATACTACTGCAGGTGCAAAAATCTCTCGTTATAACAGCTCTGGCTTGTCAGGCATCAGGACATATCTTATGTGAGACAAAGTACAATGATAATGGGGTATAACAGAATTTTGACAATAGACCTAATGTTTATAAAAATACTTACAGTGCCCTAGATTAAAACTTTAACAGAACTAATCAAGCCTTTTACATGGTGTGTGAATTTATTGTAGAAAAAAAAAACCTTTTTAGTAAGAAACTTTCATACCTTGCATGAGTAAATTTCGGGGCCTTCAAACTCAAGTGGGTTCTCATCATCAGGCTTGCACTTCATGGAGTACTCCTTGGTCAGGATAGTGTTTGTGAAATAGTCGTTAGGCGCGAAGTGGAATTCCAGAGTGAAACCGATCGGGTCCTCGTGCATTTGCACTGAAAACGTTGATACATGTTACATATGGGGACAAAGCATGATGGTTGATTGTCTTGGAAGGAATGCCTCAGTTGGTGATGCATGTTAAACAAATCAATCATGATTTCTTCAGTGATTGGGTGTTGGATTGTCATCATTAAATTGTTGTAGTTTCTTTTATTATTCAAATTAGACTTGGTAATTGTTTCACTACCTTCAGATTGGCCAATATTTCTGATCTCGAAGTGGTAATACAGGACCAGTCTGCTAATTTATATAACTTCTTTATCTCACCTTTGATGTCCTGCAGTGTTTTAAGGATAGGCTCATCATGCTCCTGCATCATCTCGCACAGCATTGAAACATTCTTGAATATGGTGTACCAGAAGTCTGGGATGCCCTTAACATTGGGATCCATTGGTGGTCTGAAAAATTGTCTGTGGTTAAAAACTTGAAGGAATATAGTTTATGGGAATTTGGCAAGGCTAAAGGCCTCAGTTGGTGATGCATGTAAACAAATCTTATCATGATTGATCAGTTATTAGGTGTTGGTATGTCATCATTAAAAATTGCAACAGGTAAAGTTTGCTCCTTGACTTATGTCTGCTTACTATGTATAATAAAAACTGTAATGTTCTATTATCCTCTAACATTGGACAGACAGCGTAACCTAGCATTGCCACATAATGGCTTTACTATGACTAACGGCTATTTTCAATAACACAGGTATCAGTAGGTTGCTGTCACTGTCTGTTTGACATTTAACTTACGGACAGTTTGAAACAAAAAACGTGACAGAAAAGCTTTTTGATTTTTCTATGAATCAAGTGACAGGTAGGTGACGCGGATAGGATATATCAAGCTAACTTTGTTTATAGAAACACCGATAGCAACGAGACGTAGGCTATTAACTAACAGTTGATGTCTTTCTGTTGTTACTATATTTCATGTGACAGAATGGCATGACAACAGCGAACTCTAAATAAGATGCGATCGAATATTCTGTGTAAAGGGAGCAGAATTATTTTAGCAGGAAACTCTTTCAGTTCTAATCTCTATAACACAATAACCGCCATACTTACTCAGCAGGTTTCTCCTCAGGTTTCTTCTCGTCAGTCCCGTCAGTGATGGCGGCGCTCTGGACCGCGCGGGCCAGCTCATCTTCTTCGTTCTCATCGCGCCACGGGTTCAGGCACTCCTCATCGTTGGGCTCGTATCCACCGTTCACAACCGAGGCGCGCTGAGGAAGAAAGGTGAGTTTTTATATCAGGCTTTTATGGTCCAAAGTTGTATGCAGGGTGCCACACATGGCCGCGGGACTGTTCGAAAGAGATACCGTAGTCCCGGAATACAAAGGGCGATGAAGGAACATGAAGGTTTTAGTCAGTACAAATCTGCCACTGAGGAGTCATTTGATGATTTCCCAACCGAAAAAAAAATAAAAAGAAGGGTGCCACACATTTGCTAGGGTCGAAGAATACGATTTGGCTGTTTTTGTGAAACAACGAAGACGGGCCGAGTATTATTACTACAGATATGACACTATTTTTTATTCGGCTCATGCTGAATGACAAGCTCCGTTCAGCATCGACCGTCGCTCCATCAGCCAGTTTCAGTAGCCAGATACTTGGCATCTAGGCATGTAGGCATCACCATATTGATCAGTCAATTGAATCCAGAACACGTGGTCCTGGGGGTTGGCTTCAACAGTCGCGTTTACGATTACTGGGCCAACGAGACAAGCGAGCGAACCACTTGCAAATAACATTCCAAAATCGAATTTGAACTAAAAAACAAAAGCCAACTATAGTTGCTGCCAGTTAAGATCGCAAAAGCGGTCATTGACCCACCTTCATTTATTAACTTTGAAATCTATCGTGATCTTCAACATTTTTTCTAATAAAAAACGATACATGGTTCATTTGTTATGGTTCGTACGAAAAGATATTTGGGAAAGGGCTATTGCGATCTTAACTGGCACCAACTATAGATAAAGTTGAATTTTTCCTGGGCGAAATTGAGAAGATTAGGTATTTCATTTGAATCCTAATACTGAACGAGTCAGTCATCTGTCTTTGTATTGATTTCGATTCACGTGAATCCCACTAGAACTATCTACATTACGTTCTTAACAGCACTCATAAAAACTTGACCGTCTGATATTGCGTACTTAACTTTGTAATATTTACGGCCGGTTTCTGAATTGAGAATTTAACGATGAGAACGTCTTAAGCACGACCTAAGTATGACTTAAAAATATTTTTGTTTTTGAATTAAGTTTAAGTTTAATTTGAGCATTCGAGTTTGAGAATTCTCAAATTTGACCGTTTAGAACATCAACTAGTGCTTATCTCGAAAATTGCGTTTCTGAACACGATTGACAGTACTCAAATCCCGCTCAATACAAACTTAAACGTTTGACAGTTGAGTAGCCGAATCTGCGTACTTAAATCTTACTCAACCTGCTTAATGCTAAATAAATTGAGTTATTGTGGCTAAAAACATGTCGATATCTCATTATCATCGATGGAGGAGCCGGAGCCTCAAATACGACAACCACGGAGACGAAGAGTGGCATGAAATCCTCCAAATTGTTTTGTAACCTTCGATGATGTGCAATTTAAAGATCGGTTTAGATTTACAAAGGAATCTTAGTTTGTTTGTTTGTTGTTATAAAATAAAACAACATTTACCATCTGGCAGAATACAACGGAACTTAACCTACAAACGATTGACTTATTGAGTAATGACAAAATACGTTTCTTTCTTCACAAACGCATTTTAATATTTATTCACAATAACAGTAAATCGACCATAAACTTATAAAATTTATTCTCAATCTGATGTATCTTAATAGTATCTAACTTCTAGAATGAATTTCACAATTTATATATGCAAATTTTAAACCAAATCACTTTACTAATAAATACCGGTTTTTTTTCTTGTAATGGAACGCCTAAGTATAGT
The DNA here is from genome assembly GCA_963853795.1 of Xestia rhomboidea. Lineage (NCBI taxonomy): Eukaryota > Metazoa > Arthropoda > Insecta > Lepidoptera > Noctuidae > Xestia > Xestia rhomboidea. The sequence goes on along the minus strand of OY970770.1, from coordinate 7,619,949 downwards.
TAGAGAAAAACTCAACTAAAAGCGGTTTGAGAAAATCTGATTATGACGAATGAAATGCAGGAATCTTAAGTACTCATCAACTACCTGAGCAAAACTCAACTGAGTTCCACTAAAATGCTCAATTCAGAAACCGGCTGTTAGGGTTTTTAAGGTTCGCTGGCATAGTAACTGTTGGGAATGAGTTTTATTAACTAGTAACTATGGTTATTGTACATGGGAGTCATGGACAAGAAGTATTGATTAAATACTCCATGGAGATAGATCTCCAGAGTCTCCAGAGCTGAAGACCCGAATGGCGCAGCGGTAGTTAGGCTGCCTTACGTTCTTAGGGTCCCGGGTTCGAATCCCGGTAGGAGCAAATGTTTGTGTGATGAGCATGGACATTTGTTTCCGAGTCATGGATGTTTATATGTATAATAAGTATGTATTTACAAACAAAAAGTATTTATGTAGTATATCAATGCCTGGAGAAGCTACTGGTCCATGAAGGCGCTTATGAAGGGCGACCTTCCTATCTCACTTAAGCGTAAGCTCGTCGACATGTGTATCCTGCCTATCCTAACCTATGGCGCCCAGACTTGGTCTTTGACGGAAGCTCAGAAGTCCAAACTCAAGGTTTGCCAAAGAGCGATGGAGCGTAGCATTTTAAACATTAAAATAACCGATCGAATACGCAACATCACAATACGCTCCAAGACAGGCATCGCCGATGTTGGCGATAAGTCTGCGAGGTTGAAATGGGACTGGGCAGGTCACATTTCCAGAATGGGTCAGGCCAGATGGGCCAGAATCGTCACACAGTGGGTGCCTGAAGACGGTCGTCGTCACCGAGGCAGGCCCAAAAAACGCTGGCGTGACGATTTGGACTCGTTCCTGACTGATTGGCCAGAGAAGGCAAAACACCGGGAGAGATGGAAGAAAATGGGGGAGGCCTTTGCCCAGCAGTGGGACAGAACAGGCTAACTAAAAAAAAAAAAAAAAAAATATCAACTATCTGGTGTCCAGGACACAAGCCTCGTTGCTTACTGTGGCACTAGATGGCGAATGTCCAGCGATATTTATTTATAATATTAGCTGCATATCGTATTCTATCACTAGTTTTCTGAAAACCTATTAAATTAAACCTGTCGCCAAGCCAACATACAAATGATCAGACTATTTTGGACACTAATCATAATCATAGAAAACTTGATTGGCAGCATAAACATTGCAATTCTTTTTATGCAGTATTGAGTGTTTCAAAGACATTACATCAGTGGACCGTTCATTCTTTTAGCAAGTATCCTGACACATTAAGGTGGAAGCTCCACGGTAGCCCGCGAAATTTAAATTTACTTACTTTTTTTGCAATTTGCAGGTCAGTGTCAGGTTGTATGATTATAATTCTGTAACTACATACGTGTCACAGCCGCGAATCATATTTTAATCAACATACAACCTGACACTGACCTGTAAATTGCAAAAAACGTAAGAAAATTTGAATTTCGCGGGCTACCCTGGAGCATCCACCTTAAGCCGCATGTGACGTCTATAGCAGTAAACCTAATTATTTACGCGGAATCGTAGTCGAATACATTTGTCCCGTTTATTACGGCGAGAGATGGGTGTCTTCCGAACCGATTGAGGTCTATTTCGCTTTTATTGCATGGACGTGAAACTTTCTGCCCGGCTCAAGCATATTCTGCGTCGGTAAGTGTAAAGGTGACTTCTAACTAACATGATAGTCCTTCAAAAACTACAGAGTGAAGTCGAGGATCTTCTTACCTTTTCGAACAGAGGCTTGTACAGTTTCTCGTACTTGCACTCAAGAGCATGTACTTCGCTGTAGAACTTGGCCTCGATGTCGACGAACTCCTTCTGGAGCGTGCGCAGAGCCCGGATGCGCCTACGCACGTTCGGTGGGAGAGAAGCCATTGCCTCCACGTGGATGCGGTTCGTGATGGCAGCTAACATCTCGTTACGGGTGATGCCGCTGTTGACAAGAATGAACAGTTACAATATTTGATTCGAAGGAGGTTTGTTTGTGTTTGTAAGTTGAATCCTCAGTTGGTGATGCATGTTAAACAAATCTTATCATGATTGTTTCAGTAAATAGGTGTTGGTATGTCATCATGAAAAATTTGAACTTTTTTTGTTTTACGGAACTCCTTACTTTAACGCCTTGTCCCAAAAACAGCTAAGAAAGACAGCAAATTTTTAGCTTTTTATTCGAATATTTAATTATTATTGTTCCATGTCAACTCCAGCAGGTTTTTGTTGCAGTTGTTTGTTTTTTTTTTAAAATAAATCACGTTACCTGACCATGATACTTTTAATATAAAGAGTCATGCCGCTTGTATCGGGTCTATTCCACAGATTTAGAATTTATCGAATAATTTACGGGCTAGATACAGTTGCATGTTATTCTCAGAAGGTATAATAAACTTGATACATTTAATATACATAACCGATTCCAATAAACAGTGTAAATCCTTGACACAGAAACAGGGCTGCCTGTTTCATAGAAACTGAACAGTGAATAGGCATAAAAGATCGAAGAATCGATTAAACCATGTTGGTTTATGCAAAGGTTCTGCAGAAGCGTGTTGACTTCAGTTACAAGATTTTTTAAAGCAACATTCAAAATTTGTATTAATTGTATCACGTGAAAATTTCTTCCACAAACAAGGAAGACCTGGCTTACGTACATAACAACCTAATTTACGTTTCACGACATAAAAACACCAGACTTATTCCGACGCGCAGTAGATTTACAGTTGCGCCCCGATCTCCCTGAAATAGCCCAGTTGCGCAACAAAATAAACAGTACGGTGCTGTAAACATCAGTAAACCTATCTGTGATGTAGACTGTTACCTGTTCAAGGGTTATTCGTTTCTACGAGAGAATCGGCCTTCGTTTGTTAGTACCACAGATACTCTGCAAAGTATATCATCCTTTTTGCCAATATCTATACATAATTACATATAAAAAATCGTTGTTTTCGAAATGTTTGTGCGCGCATCACGTCAAAACTACTGCATACATTCTGTTCAAATTTTGCACAAATTATATTCTTTACAGGCATCACGCAACTTGCTTTGTAAGCAATTTTACATGATGTCTATTTTAATTTTGTATTCTTCAAATTGTTTGACGTTGAAACGTCATGACGTACCTACATGAGAATGGCTTGAATTTGTAGCTTATGTCAACGAAGTAAATAGCCTAGCGGTTTCATGACCGCTCTGTAAACCACGGGGTTGTAAGTTCAAACCCCAACATTATTTTCACTTTTTGTGATTTGTTTAAATATTTTTTTTGATGCTGTGAGTTTTCCAATATTTTTTTGTATTAAAATTGTTTGCATTTTCTCGTTTTTTTTTTTCGTCAAATATTTTTCAAAAAGTAATAAGAGAAATAAGTAAGAAGAATACATGCTGCGCCTAGCTCAAATAAATTGGGATAAGGACAGGAGTATGATGATGATTTCTCCAAAAAGTAGTATAGCAAACAGAAGGCTGATAAATTCACGTGTTCTTGCTGTGCAAGAACTGTGCCGTGCTATTCGCAATAATCAATAATCCATACGCAGATTATATTACTAGCTCTATTGTTATTGGTCTCATTTCATGCACCTTGATGAGAACTTAAGACCTATCTGCACTACGACTGTAATCGAAGGTCTGACGATAGAGACGGAAGGCGGTTGCGGCATGAGGTTCTCAAGAGTTTATAGGAGCTATATCGTGTTTGGGCTAATTTCATGCATCATGATGAGAACTTTAAACCTTACTAGAGTATGACTTTCATCGAAGGTCTGACGTTGGAAACGGAAGGCAGTTGCAAGAGGTTCTCTAGAGTTTACAGCATCTTTATCGTGTTTGGGCTCATTTCATGCACCTTGCTGAGAACTTTCGACCTAGTTGGAGTATGACTGTGATCGAGTGTGGGGATGAAAACGCAAGGCTGTCGAGGGAAGCCCTTATTTGGAAAAACTCATGTAAAATATTTAAGCGATTAATGCAAATATTTCCGAAAAAATATTTTTTTACCTACTTACTACTGTACTAATATTATAAAAGCTGGTGAAGAGTTGTTTGTTTGGTTGGTTTAACGCGCTAATTTCAGGAACTACTGGTTCGAGTTAAAAACATCTTTTAGTTTTAAATAGCCCATTTATCGAGGAAGGCTATACGTTATAACATCACGCCGCAAAAAACCGGAAAACAAATTTGAGAGCTTCCGTTGCGTGCGCTGCGTTAACGGTTAATAGTTACGCAACAATCATGTATGACGGAATTGTTCGTCTTAAAAAGTTCTGAAAAAAAAGTCCGCGATAGCATATGTCTATCTTTTAAGGTTGTCCCGCACACTCTCTAAGGGTTCTTACAGACGAGCGGACGTCGCCACCTGTCGACGGCTGCCGTCGACGCGTCGGCATGCCACAACTGCAAGCGTCGTGACTTGTCGACGTGGCGACGGCTGCAGTTTATCTGAAGTTGGCAACGTGCCGCTCGTCTGTAAGAACCCTAACCCTCTCTCTTATGTGACGCAGACAAGTTCAGCTAGTTTTCTAGTTCTGTGCCCATCGTTAACGTTCTTCAATTGAAAAGAAAACACGAATTGTTTCGCTCCATTAGTGCCTGTCTTCTATACTGAAAAATATTGTTTGTGTCGATTCCGAGAAGAACCAATTAAACGAGTACGTCATTTCATGCGATTGTTGGATCACGTTATTTGATCGCCTTTTTACTTGATTCGAAATAAAATGAAGCCGTACTAGTGACAAGTGCTGTGATTTAGATGTATGAAATGAAAAACCGGTTGAGAACATCGCAAGAACGTCAATAAATTAGTCACCTGTATTCTTGTATATTTTTAGCTGAGACCTCGGGGGATCTTTTCCGTTGAGGACTTTGGGGGTTGCCCAAAGATCTAGTGACATGCAGTTTGTCTTTATCAAACTAGAACAAAGAACCTAGATATAGTAAGTTATAATGTTGTCAATTGCCTATTCCTTGTAGGCTTAATTATTATAAAGTCCACAAAAGAACTGCAATAAACTGCTCGATACAAGAAATACACAATCACGCTGTGCGATATTCGAGGAATCTAGGTACTTATCAAGTTTTTATTAAAGCTTTTCGATGAGCAGACCGACTTTCGCTACGGTTCCTACCATTTTTAAGCCGATATTTTTTACTTGCAAGCCATGATTGCACTTTTTGTCGATATAAAAACCGACGTATTTGGCGTTACAATAGATGTTATCTTACAAGTTCGTGTAGTGATTGCTTCATGAGAGCGCTAAAAGAAATTAATTAGACATGAAGATTGGTAGATTAAATAGCTTCAATCTACATTATAGCGTGATGGTTATAATTGGTTTAATTGAATATTTGAAACGTGTAATGTCTTGTCTTTTTAAAAGATAGGAGTTTGGCACGACAGGTTGATGATCAAAAGATTGCGCCAAGGAAATTAATCTAAAAAACCGCAAAATGCGAAAAATCTACAACTTGAAACATCATCAGGAAATCGGTGTTTATACAGAAGTCAGCAAGACGCAGTTTTTATAAATCTTTTTATTGCATCGGTGTGAAGGACCGGAGAGCAGGGAAGAACCGGTATTTTTTACATATTCAAGCGCACTTATACGGGTCTGCTTCCTGCGTACATCGTTACATGCGACGTAAGATGGGTTTATATAATACTTCCGTCGTCAGTCCGAAATCAGTTCAAGGATACATTTTGCATCTACAGACGGCCAGCACATGGGTTTGACGCAGAATGTGCACTTATCAAAAGAGCACTTACCTACTCAAAATGAGAGTGTTTTAACAAAAAAAAACTACAGTTATCCCATGATCCGTCCACGAAGTATACACAATAGTTAATCACGACCAAATCGGTCATTCGACAGATCGTGATATATCGTGGTAAAAGTCGTGCAAAATAATAAAAAAATATTTAGTAAACGGTTTTTATTTTGACCCATTGTGATAAAATTCACACTCCTTTTGATAAGTGTTCATTTTGCGAAGTGCACATTCAGCGTCAAACCCCAGCACATAAAGCTACCCGAAACTGTCAAATTTTCCCAATCAACTTTGAACCTAACCAAACCTTAGCGATAAAGTTGAAAATCTATTAAAGAAATTTGACAGCTGAATGTGCTGGCGTCTGTACAAAATCATCCTAAATGTAATATATACTAGTTCATTGTTAATTCAAACCGCGTGTAGTTATAACTTTTCGGTTAAATATTAGACTCTCAGATGGAACGGATCTCAAGATAACCTTCGAAATCTACAAAGTCTCAAGATAATTCGGTTGAAAATTATTTTAAGTGCTTCCCAATGGGTGCTGCAGAGGAAATAAAAGAAATAAAAAGTATCAGCTGTCCAACATCTTGAGTCGTAAGAACGAAGAGGGAAATGGCTTATTAAGTTCGCATCCCATGGCATTAGGCCCGGTTTTCACCAAAGCGGAGACACGCGGAGCGGAGAGATGTGCGGAAACCCACCAATCACACGTAGTTTCAGGTCTCTCGTCTATCTTGTGATTGGTTGAAGCTTGCACTTCTCTCCGCTCGTCTCCGCTTTGGTGGAAACCGGGCCTAACTCAACGTATTTGCTCCCATCCTGACTCATCAAGCCATTAAAAGGCTAGACCATGAAGTACACAAGTAGCTTGGTTGCTTAGTTACCATTCACCTTGTGACTCGCCCTTTCGAATGAAGGTCTTACGTCTATAATGAGAAAAAAAAATGCAATATAAAAAGGGTGCGAAATTGGCAAGCTAATAACTTTACCAAGGCCAAGAATTCTTCGTACAATACGCCTTTGAATTCACAGTAACAATAGCAGCGTTTTTTTTTAATGTTCGAAGATATAAAAGGAACTATTAATTCTACTTTTTAAGGTTCCGTAGTCCTGACAAGGAACCCTTATAGTTTCGCCATGTCCGTCTGTCTGTCTCTTAGCAAAACCTCGGACAGACAGACGTCTGTCCGAGGTTTTGCTAAGAGACGGTTAGTACTAGAAAGCTGTAATTTTGTAGAGGTAAGTATATCAATAACGCCATCTAAGTGGTAAAACAAAATTTTGCAAAATATATTTTTTTAGGGAAGCTCCCCTACATGTGAAGTGGGGATGATTTTTTTTCGTCGTCTACCTCATCGTGTGGGGTATTGTTGAATAGGTCTTTTAAAATGACTTAGGGGTTGCTAATACTACTTTTCGATTTAATGCTCCATTTACGAAATATTAAACTTTAAAGTGCCAATTTTTGTTTTTCTAAAAGCTGAACTGCTGGCTTGAAAAATCTGGAAAAATTCATGATGATAGTGCATTTCATGAACTTTAAAAGAAAACTATAGCGGTTAAGGTAACTTTATTAGTTTAGTAGTAATAGTCGCTGAACTAGGTTGTTGGATAATTTTGTACCAAATACAAAATCCTTACAATAAATCCTATAAAGTGACTAAGATGAAGTGGTTGCTTGTTATAGCGGGCGAAGACTCGTTATTTATAGGAATGTTTGCCTGGTACAGATGATCGATATTTACACTGTGCGCATTATTATAAAACTCCATTCGGCGGATAAAAAGAAAAAAATCTAATACTAACTTACTTTTTGCAAAATTATCAGAGCATGAGAAGTTTTAAAGTAAACGGTCCTATTATAAATAACGTTGCGTATAAAATGTGGATCATAGTAATCACATAACCGGTCGTAGGTTAACGAAGGTTAACTGCGAATTGAAAAATCTTTTTATCAATAACTGAAAGATAAGATACTGGCATGGGAGGAATACGTATTTCATTATGGAATGAGTAAAACCTTTTCGGATCGAATGGTAGAAAGGTTATTGGAATGGTTACAGCCTCTTGCTTTATACATCTGTGTTTAAAATATTTTCAGTGCGCACATGCAATTGCATGCAAACATTTTCCTTTCAACTATTAATATTTTTGACGTGCTAAGCTAGTGTCACGCGCGTGATGGCGTTATTCTCTCATGTTTGTTTATTGAGACAGATTTGACGAAAAGCTTACGACTGGGTGGCTGTTTTTATGACAAAAATTGCCATTTTCAAAACCCAAGAAGAATCTCTGATCAACATTTTCTGCAGTCACTGCATTTTGCAACTTACAAAGATGCACATTTTATGCTTGGTTAGACTTAACCACGTCGTTTATAAATTCCGTCAGCTCTTCTGAACACTTATTGATCAAGTAGAGCGTAAAATGACTCATTAGTTCAATGACCCGTAATCTCATCTCGCGCGTTTTTGTCCATGCTGCTTAGCAAGTAGATCTGAGTCAAAGTAATCATAGACATTGCTTGTGGCTAGTAACAATGATTTGAAAGAGGTTTTAGTTATTAACTTTTTTTTTATTTTATGGACTTGTTGTGTTTTTTTTAATGAAAAAATATAAAGTTTAATGCATTTATTAATTTCCAGTGTTTCCAGTGTTTACGCAGTGTTTTTTTTCTTTTCCTTAACCTCAAAGGTGAGATGTAATAGAGAAATAAGGGAGAAGACATGTTGAGCAGACCCCAAATAAATTGGGATACAGGCAAGACAATGAATGACGGATGTTTCCTCCAGAATATAATGATTGTCAATAAAAAAAACATTTCAATATAATTATCTGTAAACTTTCATATTTAGTTTGTTTTTAAAAAAAAAATAAGTTTATAAAACTGACAATTATTATTGACAAATTTCAATCAACATTATTTCTAGAAGAAATTTTAAAGAAAAGTATCAATCTTTCTGGCGTTCTACTATTAAAAATGGATCAAAACGGCTCAAGTTTAAAATAGCTGGAATCAAGCCGATGAGCCATTTCAACATTTTATTAATGTTGCTAACCAGGAAGCGTGATTCATCTTACATGAATTTAGGACCAACCAAGTGATGTAATCGTTTTTAATGGGAATTAAACTTAGTTGGTTCTCCTTTATCAAGGGAACATAGTCATGACACATTGCCGTTTAAATTATATTACTATTATAAAGAGATAAAATTAAAAATGGAGAAAATATTGCAACATATCATAGTGGTTTGTGCCATTTTACCACAGGGCTAGTTATGCCTTGCAGTAAAATGGCACAAGAGTGACAAGACGCTATATTATTTATTTATTTATTATGTATTTTGAAACCCCTTAGGAACCCCTAATACAATCTAAAACCATTTAAAAACTCAGACCTTTTTCCATAAAAAAAACCATTACCCTGAAGTTTGCTTGTTACCCCTGAGTTATGCTTCACCCACTTTGTTACACTACGTTTAGGTGCTAAAGTGACCGTTGCCCTAAAGCGCTGTCAGTATTTAAAAAAAACACAAACTGTCAAGTGACAGTTAGAACCTCATGACAAGTGAAATTATTGTAAATAAATTAATGTACAAATTTATTGTTAATTTTAAATTAATTCCTGACTGGGGCTGAAGAAGCTTAGCTTTTGGTTTCTTTATGAAGAAAGCAAGGAATTCTAATGTCAAGTCAACACATGTGACTGACGAAGTAGTCGTGGTGAGCACAGGGCTAACCTATACAGGCAGGCTTACCTTTTCATGAGGTGTTGGGCCAGTTCACCTCCCCCAACAATTTCCTCTTCCTCACCAGACTCCACCTCGGAAGTGTGGTCATCACCAACGCGTTCCACTGTACCCATGTTTATATCTAAAACAAGAACACCTTGTTAGAACAACGGCGTTCGCGCCACGTTGGTTACCATACCGGCTTCCGACAAATGCTTTTACAATCAATATCTTAATACAACACTACCGCACCAACTAACTTAGAACTACTCAAATTACCCATCTAACTAGCATACTTCATGATTTTCAATGTAAAACATAATGCGTAGTACGTTGAAAAACCATTTTGACCGACCACATGGCCGACTTTGTTCTTGCACAATTTAAAATACTAAAAACCTTACGGATTATCAACAGAATTGCACAGCAAATGAAGCAGCCGTTGGGCAAATTTTTAATCACTATTTCGGTTTATTTAGCGAATTATTCCTTTTCTTAACGTACCTTACTGCCGACAAAAGTTGTGAAAAGAAAGATGGCGACAGCGAAATACGGCGAATGAGTGACCACAGTGACTTGAAATTGACGGCGAATGGAATGAAGTAATGAATGAAACAGATGAAACTGGCAAGTTTTTAAATGAAGTTTACCATAATTTCCGGATTTTTTTTTCAGGCGTCGAACGATATTTTCGTACACGCGAGAGAAAAATGATTGTGGCATCAAACTTTGTTACGATAACCGTCCCACACCGGTAATTTTCTTTTCTAATTTATTGCTGTAAGAAGAAAGTGGACGGCTTAATAAAGAAGTATGGAAGAAGAAAATATGCAACGTCGACCACAAAATTTATTTAATAAATTAGAATTATGGCAGGGCTTCAGAAAATGATCATGCTGTTAAAGGAAAAAAATAATTTTCACAAGCCAGTTTGAATGAAAACAGACATAACCAATGTAGGCGATGAGATAGACAGATGTTCTATCGTAGGGTTTTGGTTTCCGCACAACCTGACTGATATTGGCTGGATGGGTGGTTTGGGGTAGGTACGCATGTCATATTAGTTTTAAATGCGCCAGGGCTAGGGCAAATCATATGTTTAGTAATATAATTTAAAGCACATAATACCTATAAGTAAATCTAAGGTGGACGAGCCACGGTTGGCATGCAGTGGATAAGCCCTGTTATAGGGCAATATCATCGAACCGGGCATCGACAGGAGGCAGTCAAGAGAAATAAGGAAGGATGTAAGTAAGGGGACCAATACTATTTTAAGTAAACAGAGAAGGAGAACAGGGACAGGAAGACCTCTTTTGGCCAGATCTCTCAGACTGAGTGGGACAGCTTCGATAAGTTCATTCAACTGAACTAAACAAGATGAACGAAACTCTTTTCCCAAATTGGTATTGCTATTAACAAATAATGTCACCTTGTCAAAATCAACTACTAAAATCAACTGTCATACGGGAAAATAAAGCAGTTGTCGCGTTGTTTGTTGTAATTTTGCTGAAATGGTTTGGAGATTTTAATATTTTTGATAATTCAATGTTTCTGAAATGTAATAGTGAATAAGTGAATAAATAAGTCGTGAAAATGCCACCTACCGTTCAAACAAATGAGCCGGAAAGAGACAAACGTCCACAACGAACGGGCGAAAGGAGGTTAGTACGTTTTCATAACTTTGAACCAAAAGAGATCTTACACCGAAAATATTGGACTAAATTCTATACTTATTTGTAGATCGGAGCTTGTGACACGAGTGAAGTACTGCAACACGCTTCCAGACATACCGTTTGACTTAAAATTTATTACGTATCCGTTTCCCTCGACGAGATTCATTCAGTACAATCCGACCTCTTTGGAAAAGAATTATCGGTATGAAGTGCTTACGGAGCACGATTTGGGCGTTCACATAGATCTTATAAACCGGGATATATACCAGGGTGATGGTAATGCGCTATTGGACCCGGCTGACGAGAAGTTGCTTGAGGATGACATCCTCACTCCCCAGGATTCAAAGAGGTCGCGACATCATGCCAAGAACGTGTCGTGGTTGCGGCGCTCCGAGTATATCTCTACTGAACAGACGAGGTTCCAGCCTCAGTCTATGGAGAAGGTTTGTTGTTAAATTCTGACTGACACAACATTTTGCAACAAACGGTCGATTTTTGTTTCATGTTACAAGTGTAACCAATACTCACTTCATGGTATCACTGCAGGCAATTAATTAATTTATGAGTGAGATGTTATGATGAGATACAGGTTTTCTAAAAAAACTTTTTGCTTTGGTTTTCTGTATCTGTTTCAACATGTAACATAAATTATGGGACTGTTTTACATGCACCAATATGTCCCAACTTGTCCGTACTGAACACCTGTAAATTCCATAGTAGATTACTAAAAAAATTTGTCAAAAACTACAAAAATGTTGAAAAATAATGTTTCAGGTTGAAGCAAAAGTCGGTTACAATGTCAAAAAGATATTCAGCGAAGAAACACTTTACATGGACCGTGAGAGTCAAATCAAGGCTATTGAAAAGACATTTGAGGACAACAAAAAACCTATAGAGAAGCATTACAGCAAACCAGGAGTTACGCCTGTAGAGATTATGGAAGTCTTCCCTGACTTCGAAATGTGGAAGTATCCGTGTGCTCAGGTCATATTTGACTCGGATCCTGCACCTGTGGATAAGAATATTGCTGGACAGATTGAGGCTATGTCTCAAGCTATGATTCGGTTGGTATTTAGATTTTTGTGTTCCTTTGTACATTGATCTATTTATTTAAATTTTTGTACTGTGGGGTAAAGGCCTCCCTACTCCCTTTTAACTTTCCATTTAGAGCTATTAGGTACCGATAGGGCTATTTGATACCCCATTTTATAACGAATCCAGATCGACCTTTTATCTTTGCGCACGCCGTGTAGAGGAATCCGTTGGATTTTGCATTTGGCCCATTGATTGCCAGGTCTTTGGTCAATTTACCATTTGTAAGCAGGTTTGAAGAAAAAAATAACCCAGTACCAAAATACTGCCCTCCTGACTAAGACAACCATAATTATGTTAGTAGTACCATTGGAGGTATAGTCGTTTTATGTAGGAGGGCAAAGAGTTCAGGGGCCATAGTATAATAGTGATTGCGAAAAATATGGAGCAATGCAGGACACATAGTGCCATCCCTTTTATGCAATGGAACAACTTCCTTAGGTAGCGAAATATTTTGATATCATAACCTCTGCCTAGAGGTGTAACTATCTATTGTACAGACCGTACGTGAGCTACTAAAATTTAAACTTTATCGCCAAAGCGTTAGGTTCAAGGTTGAACATTAGCAACAAATTCACCAATTCTTTATTCTTTTGTTATCCAGAGGTGTGATGGACGAAAGTGGAGAACAGTTTGTGGCGTACTGTTTGCCAACTGAGGACACGATACTGAAACGCCGTCGCGACATCACAGAGAGTATGCTATACATGGACGGTGACACGTATGAGTATAAGATGGCGAGGGAGTATAACTGGAACGTCAAGAGTAAGGCTTCTAAGGGTTATGAGGAGAACTATTTCTTGGTAAGTGTGGAATTATAATTATGTTTGTGGATGATAAAAGCAATGTCTTAGTTTTGAGTGAGATATCAGCTCTGCCTTAAGGTAAATTTGATGATAATGTCGGACATTTGCGAGGAATTGAGTATGTATTGTAGATTACTGTTCGCCGTACTTGACATGTTGACAATATGTCTGTCCATTAGTATAGAAAGTTGCAACTGAAAGCAAGAGTAACCCTACGATCTTGTCTGCATTAGCAATAGTTTGATTGTACTCAAAAACAGTTTTTAAAGGTTCTAAACTTAAATAAAAATTGAACATTCGTAGTCTATCTTTCTTGTCCGTCTGTCAATACCACAGAGGTTTTGTTTCTATTTAAATAATTACAACAATTTCCATACATCACCATTTTTTTTCGCCCAAGTACATATAACAGTCGAACTCTTCAACAGGTGGTCCGCAATCACTGCGTCTTCTACAACGAGCTGGAGACTCGCGTACGGCTATCGAAACGTCGTGCGCGCGCCGGTGTCGCAGCGCAAGCGTTGACGCGACTAGTCGTAACGCACAGACCGCTTAGCGCGGCTGAACATCGTATGTTAAGACTGCGAGAGAAGCAGCTGGAACCAGCACAGGTATTTATATATTAGTATGTTTGATATGCCACGAAGGCTGGTTCGAGGCGGGAAAGGTGAAGAGTCCCTGGAAGGATATGGGGGAGGCTTTAGCTAAGCAGTGGGACAAACGAGGCTACAAAAAAAAGTAGCTATATTATTCCCGGGTTTTCACCAAAGTAAAGACCAGAGGAGCAGTGCAGAGACGTGCAAGATTCGTCCAATCACTGGCGAGACAGAGTCGTGATGAGGAATTGTTGAGTATCAAGCTCCAGTTGTGCTGCTGGTGGTCTTGACTGTTGAAGATGGAGTAAAACTACTTGCTGATATAAAAAAGGGCTGTATTTCTAATATTTAGGTGGTTACATATAGCCGTTGTGTGCACGTCAAAGGGCGTCGGTGATAGAGTGTTGCCAGAGTGCCTTGCACAGATTATACAAAAAATAGACTCACGACGGCACAGATAATAAAATCCACGACGAGTGTGGTCCGATGTGACGCAGGAACAGGAATTCCATCATGTCGATTTGTCTCCCCTCTACTTTGCTTGTCTCCTTGGAAACCAGGACTCATACAACAATTCTCTACATACAGCTAGGGCTTCACTATAGCCTAATATTGGAACAGTTTCTCACCTCTCACGCAATTTTCTACGTACTTATATTGCGAGCTTCTTTGTATTTGTTCTATGTGTGTTACAGTGAAGCATCAATTTTTAATTCTCGTTTTTCTTTTAGGAGGAAGAAGAAGAAGAAGATGACGATGATGATGACGAGGATAAGCAACAGAATGGAGATAAAGACAGGTCTATATTCGGTTTAAAGACATTTTTTTTTATTTCTCTTAGCAGGAATAGCGCCACCAGAAGTTCGCAGAACAGTGGCAAGCTCTAGCGAAAGAGCCAAAATGGCTTCTGACACACGACACCCTTTACACCTAAATACCCTCGTGTCGCAAAGGCTGAAAAGCCGAAACAGCTTTCTGAAGTGTGTCACCCCACTCAATGGCGAGCGCTCCACGGAAAGACTAAAGCTGTGGCGAGGCAGTGCATCCTTACCAATCCCATTCGTTCCACCTGCTGAAAATCTCCCACCTGGACATGAGTTGCCATGGCTGACCTGGAAGTCTTTAAATAGACTCCGGACCCAGGTTGGTCGCAGCAAGGAAAACCTGCTCAGGTGGAGATTCATTAATGAATCTGCCCTGGAGTGTAAATGTGGTGCTGTTCCACAAACGATGGGGCACTTAATATCGTGTGCTGCGTGTCCTGTTGTTTGTTCACTGCAGGAACTGATGGACGCTACTGAAAGCGCCAAACTAGTCGCTCAGTTCTGGGCCGACACAATTTAGATTGCCATCGACACGCTAAGAAGAAGATTTCTCTTACAGTTCACATAAAGAGAAACTTAACTAAATTAACAATAGGCTTGTGTCCTAAAAAAATCTAATTAGTCCGTCAGTTAGATTATCAAAAAATATTTGACCCGTATTTTTCTTTTGTAACGTAAACCAAAATTGACGAAGATACGACGCTTTTAAAATTCTTAAAACGTCACGCCGTGGTTTAATTTTTAGTGCGTCCTGACGTCACGAGCTCCCTCCCACCCTCGAGTTTTGATGCGTTTTATCTTTGTCAATATTCATTGATTTACAAACACAAAACGTACGTGTTCATTATTTTCCAATGCTCTAACTGACGGACTAAATAGATTTGCAATTTATTGATACTTTCCATACACAACTTCATCCCCTTTTTAACCCTTTGGGTGTGGAATTGACATTGACGACACAAGCCTAGATGGCGCTGTGTGTAATGTACAGCGATATATATGATTAATTATCAAAAACGCTGAAACACGTTTAGACTAATTTTCAATCGTCAGCCTAAACACAAAATTTTAAGAAACTAACTTTAAAACTGACCAACTTTTATTCAAACTTTCATCCCCTATTTAACTCCCTTAGGGGTTGAATTTAGAAAAATCCATCCTTATTCCTTGTCTACATTTTAAAGGGAACCACTGTGCAAATTTTCAGTTTTCTAGGTACAAGGGTTTGGGCTGGGCGTTGATCGCAGGATTCGTGACACTTTCTCGTGCGTGCAGCCGGTGTTCATCGATTTATAAGACGTTATCACGTCCAAAATGTAGCACTGACCTTTATACATTTTCAGATCGCGCTCTCGTTCAAAATCGGGCTCCAAATCTCCACAAGGATCAGATCGTTCAAAGGGCTCCAAGTCCAGATCAAGATCGGGATCGCGCGGTCGTTCCAGGTCGAAGTCCAAGTCAAAATCTAAATCCAGAAGTAGGTCACGGTCTGGGTCTGGCTCCAGAAAATCCAGATCACATTCTGGATCTGCACGCTCAGGATCTGCGAGGTAAGCAACCGAACTTTTCTTAAATATGAAGTTTTGCAAGGGACCTTTGATATAGTAAGGTATTACGAATGTCCATAGACGAGGTTAAATTACCATCAGGTGGCCCAATTGTTTGTTTGCCTTTTTAAAAGATAAAAAATATTTGCAACGTAAACACGAAGTAACCACCAGTTTACATTTTTTATAATTATGGTTTATTGCCCGCGACATTCGTCCTTGTGTAATTATTATAAAAAATATGACTTCTTTAGTCGAATCGGGTTTTGTTTAATTTTTTTTGCATGGAACCATAATCCTTTTTCTAAAATAAAAGTATTCTAAGTTACTCTTTATAACATCAGCTATCTGCCGACCTCTTTAAAAGGCCTGATGGAAGAACCCTTAACATTTTGCCCGACCCAGGCATCGCACCCAGAACCTCATGCTCAATAGTCGTGCTTGCCAACATTAGATCAACAAGGCAGTCCGACAGACGACGAATTAAATAACTCTTCCAAACGTTTATTCGCAGATCCGGTTCTGGTAGATCTCGCTCCCGTTCAAAGTCTGGATCCCGTGCAACATCGAGGGCGTCTTCCCGCGCAAGTTCCAGGAGTGGGAAGGGTTCGCGCGCCAGTTCTGCCAGTGGACGAGGGTCTAAAGCCAGTTCTAAGGCTAGCGGCAAGGTACGTGTTTAAATAATAATAATTATTTTGCTTGTCCTTGCATAGCATAGCATATTTTAACGGCACAAATTCACTTTTTAATTTTTTTAACAATGAAATATTTTTATTTTTTATTTTGCCCCTCACTAGGAATTTCTCCTCAAACTTTCTCCTTTATTTCTCCTGTGTCGTTTTGTTACATTTAAACTCACTTATACAAACAAACAGCCATACCCGGAACAACTACCTGTTAGTTGAAAGTTAACTTGGCATACGTGGAATTAATGAAACCATTATGAAAATGCTTGGTTTACTATTGATTACTCGACAACGTCACTGGGTCTGAACTGTATAGCAATGTTGCCAGGAAACAAAAAAAAACATAAGGCCAGACTTTCTCACCAAGTAATTAACACAAACTTAATAATCTTCTGCAGGGCTCCAGAGCAAGTTCTCGAGCCTCATCCCGTGCAAGCAAGAGATCTTCACGAGCTTCATCAAGAGCCTCCCGTGCCTCGTCTAAGTCGAAAGCATCCGGTTCTAAGGCGTCTTCTAGAGCCAGTTCCAGAAAAAACTCGGCGTCTGGAAGTGGATCTGATCGGTCTAGGAGTAGGTCTGGAAGTGGGTCGAGGAAGGTGAGTTTGATTATCGAACGAGATCTTATGTTAGCCTTCTAAATTTAAATGTTTGACAGATTGTAATGACAGATGACAAGGTTCAGCCAAAATGTATTGAGCACCTTTGTTACACTTTCATGGAGAAGATAATGTGGAACTAATGGCGCTAGCGTAGCTAGTTCCAAGAATCCTCATTGGTTGTAAATTTGTGTCTTTTTATATATTTTTTTTTTTTAGACCTAAGTAATTGGTCAGATGTCCTTAGCTTGTCGATGACAATTCAAATTGAGTCAGCCCAAAATATGGCGACGTGTTTGGCACTTTCAGTAGCGTCCATCAGCTCTTAATGATGTGCAAATAACAGAACAGGCAGGACACGATATTAAGAGTTTCCCATCGTTTGTGGGGCAACACCATATTTACACTTCAGGGCATCTATGAACCGGGGCTGCGGGACTGTTCGAAAGAGATACCGTGGCCCCGGAACACACAAGGGCGATATGAAGGAGCATAGATAGGTTTTAGTCCGTAAAAGTCTGAAAAAGTCCCTTCCGCTCCGCCCAGAGCGAGAGGGGCCATTTTTGATGATTTCCCATCCGAAAAAAAAGGCCATCTATAAATCTCCACCTGAACAGGTTTTTCTTGCTTCGGAAAACCTGTGTTCGGAGTCTATTTAAAGACTTCCAGCCCGCGTAGCATGACCACCATAGAAACAGGTTTCTTCGTCAAAATGACAGATGAACAAAACAAATGTCATTTCGTCGATTTTCTTCGAAGTAATCCGTTTCTACGGTAGTCAGCCATGACAACTCGCGTCCAGGTCAGGTTAAAACCTAGCTATGGTCATGTCATTACAAATGACCTTTGACAGATCCTCCCCATTGGCACTCACTCGAACTTTAGCGTAATGTTGTCTAAGTTCATTTTTGAGTGACGATTTTTGTTATTTGTGACTGTTTACTGCTTACACCTGTTTATATTAATTAATGAAATGTTTCCAGGCCTCCCGTAGCCGCAGTGGGTCGGCATCCAGCGCGTCATCCGCACACAGTGGCTCCGACTAAACCGAGAAAACCTCAGACCATGTGTTCATTACTTGTTCTTCGTTGCTTCAGTTTGACGTGTAAAGTGTAAACTCAATAAAGCGTTAAGGATATTATTTGACGTTTCTTTTACAAATATTTATTTAGTGCAATGTTTTTATGTATGCTTGTTTGTTTAGGTCAAATTTTGCAACTAAACATTTAAATAGTAATTCCCAACCGATTGAGCTGATTTGTTTTGCATTTGTTTAGTTTGGATGACAATGCATGGTTAGCTAAGTGACATCATTCTAAATTCAATATGGCGGACAAGTTATTTTATATGCATCCCCATGATATGGGTAATAATTAAAAGGGTTCGCTGAGAAGTATACGAAAAAAGAAACGACGCTTCACTTATATTTAAATAGTTGCTAAGACTAGAAATTAAACCAAACCTCATAGTTTCAATACTTTTATTAGTGCAATATTCACTTGATTACATAAAAATACATTGGACGAATATTTCGAAACATTAATAATAATCATTATTTGTTGACGGATGGAGAGGGAGAGGAAGACCATAGAGAAGATAGATGGATTGTGTGAAGATCGATATAAGAGACAAAAGGAGTGAATGATAAGAGGAGAAGAGTGAAGGCTGACGGGGGAGAATAAACGAAAAAAACGTGTTGCTCCGGCCCCAAGTGACATGGGACTATGCCAGGAAAATGATGATGAACATACAAATAACTAATTTGTTCCCTTTTATACACAACACAAGTCTTCAATCATAATTCATAGTAAAAAAATGGATACACAATTTTTTGGAAGTGTATTTGCGTCATTGGACTATTTATTGTCAAAACAAGTTTACAATTTTTTGTCATTAATTCACAACTCATAATATAAAAATGGATTGTGTACAACACTATCTGTTTAAAAACAAACAATAAATTAAATATGATATCAGCATGCATGACCAGCAAGCAATAACTCTATAATATTATTAGTAAATTAATATTGTAAACAAAATTATAACTATTATTTATAAGGTAAATAAGAAAAGGATTTTATTTGCTGTTTTTTCTGCAGTGTCTTTTGTTTCGTTAGGAGCCCTACATACCCACCACCCATCCCAGTTGTATGCAAGAGAATTTCCTTCACAGACTTCATTATTTGTAACTCAAACGTGGTCAGAAAACAAAGATCTTGAATTCTTGATTGCTTATAATCCGATAAATGTCTTATAATTTTACGAATTTTGGAAGTATTATTTAACGCCCTACAGAACTACTTGATTATAAGTCATAACAATTTTATTAATAAAGATTATTTAAGCACAGCCCATAACAGACGCATAATAGATTATTTATCATAAAACCGACTAAGTTCATTAGATACTTCATTAATAAAGTATTGTCAGCTATAATCTGCAGTTGTAGGAAGTCTGAAGTTCATAGCCCACTTAAACGACTCCGCTCCCACCCGGCAAAAAGAATATAATTCAAATATGGGCTTTATGTATTACTTGTTAGATATACTTTACATTTGGCAACATAAATTAGCAGACAGCTCGCTGTCAGCGAGGTTACCGCCGCCAGACTGCTCGGTTGCCAATGTAAAGTATATATAAAGAGCAATACATAAAGCCCATATTTGAATTATATTCTTGTTGCCGGGTGGGAGCGGAGTCGTTTATGTGGGCTAAGACCTTTATCAAGCTGCATGTTGTCTAAGCAATCTTTCTGACTAACATAGTTTTAAGATAATGTTAATTACTAACAAATTATGGACATTTTATTAGTCTAAATTAAACATTCTTTTTTATACTATTTAAATTGTACTCTTGTATGGATAACTTCAAGCCTTGGGTTGAGGCTGAAGCGCCTTTGTCGCTTTTTATTTCTATAAATTCAAATATGCATAAACAAACTCCTAGCTGCTGTGAAAGCTCTTTATGAGTGAGCCCTCAACATCTCTCGTTTCCTCCGTGCCTCGATAAGCACATTAGGCCGTTTTGTATAACTTACTTACGTATAACTGTCAGTTAGTATAGTACGTCTCGTAGCTATCCGTGTTTCTCTTGAAATATCCTTTCCGCGTCACCTACCTATCACTTGATTCATAGAAAAATCAAAGATAGCTTTTCTGTGACGTTTTGTTTCTATTGGTCCGTAAGCTAAATGGCAAACAGACAGAGACAGTAACCTACTGATACCCGTAAGTTATTGAAAATGGCCGTAAGCCGTTGGTCCCGGCTGTCATTTGTAGATCTTTGACAGGCGTTACAGGTAGTCAGTGACCTGAAAGTCTGACAACATTTGGGAGCTCACTTTTAAATAACTGTCAAAACTCGTTTTGATCATTTAATCTTTGTTGTTGTCAATTTGATCTAAACTTGTCTAAGTACATCAATCTTTTCAATATTAGTTAAATATAAAGTTCGTGATAGTTATTTTATTAACGTCTTGAAGTAATATTGTAATAATCTTAAGTTTTTAATCTAGGCAATCTACCCACATGAAAAAGTAAAATCAGTAAAATTCTTATTGAAGCAATAAAATTAATTATTCAGTAAGATAAAATCATTCTTATCAAGCTAATATAGCAGCCTACCTCATTTTATTTGAGTAACACAAACTCTTTACCTGTTTTTCCCCTTATTTAATTCTAAATTTTCTTCATTGGTCTATCCTATTAGTTCTCACCGTTTCCTTATTTCTAATTTTCAGTAACCAATCCGGAAACCATGCCTGTGATGACCCGTAAGGCTACTGCTCAGGATTTGGAGCTAAAACTGAGAACGGCCCTCCAAGAACTTAAGGACTCTAAACTCCAATGCCAACAGCTGTTGCAGGAGAGAGAAGACAGTGAGGAGGAGGTCATTAACGTGAATAGCAAAAACTCGAGCTTAAAACGGGAACTAGTAGACCTTCATCAGGAATTCTTGAATGTTGTCAATGAACGGGATCAACTAAGGGCGGTCACGGATGGGTTCAACTCTTGTAGCAACTTGTATGAGGAGGCTTTATGTAAAATTAGGGACCTAGAGAATGAATTAATCCATGCAAACGTCAAACTTTTAAATTTGAAAAAGGAAAAAGATCATACTCAGGCTATGGAAACTGAACATTTGTATAATGAATTAGTTAATACAAATTGCCACCCTCATTCCATTATAACAATAGACCTTACAGAGGACTCTTTACTAAAGCATAATTATAGCCATAAAATCAGTCAAAATAAAATGAAGAAATATGCACGATTAAATAGAATCATTAAAAAATGTAATAAATACAAGAAACAACAAAAACACCATTCCAAAAACATACAATTAAGGAAAGAACGTGTTTTTCTAGTTAATAAATTAAATAACTATCAGATTAAATTGGAAGATAGTATAAATATTTATGAAATTGACACTCAGCGCTTACAATCAGAAATACAGGCTCTTAATAAGTCACTAAAGTCTTTATATAATAAATATGAACATTCTCAAAATCAAATTAAAGAGCATATTCTTGCTACAAATGCATTGGTAGACAAAGTGGACTCGCTGACTCTCAGCAACACTCAGTGTACTTGTCAGAGGGAATCCAGCAATGGTGCCCTCCAGCTTGAGGCAACGGAGGACCCGTCCCTAGCTGTGAGTACTCAGGACTGTATTTCTAGCCAAGATACAATACCTGACTTAGGTAATTTTGTCTCACCTAATAGTCTTGATACTAATCTTTCAGTTATGTTCTCTGATAGTATAGGTAGAGGGCTAGGGAAATTAATCAGCAATAACCTGAGTTATTGTACGCAAAATTATTGTATGCCTGGGTCGACCTACAAGCAGGTTATGGCATCAGTAACAAAAACTGTTTGTAATCCTAATACTGCCATTACTATATGTGTTGGTAATAGCTCTAAGATTAAAAAGGAAGACATTACTGACTGTGTCTCAGAGTTGTTAAAGTTAAAATGTGGTAAAATCATATTGTGTGCTTTTCCCTATTTTGAAAATTTGGGTAATAGAAAAAACAATTATATACATATGTTAAATAACCATGTACATTTTTTAGTAGGTCACTATAGTGACAGACTTATATATCTGGATATCAACACTATTGTTGGTAAACTGAAGTCGACACGGGGTAAGGTGTATCTACCTATTAGATGTAGACACAAAATAGCTCGGCTATTAGCTTATAATATTCACACAGACATAAATAGTATGTCTAAGTTTAGTCCTATTATTAACACTGCGACTATTAGTAGTAATACTAATGTACAGGTGACTTTAAATGAATATAGCATTAGTGCTATAAATGTTTACAATCATTGTACTGAGGAGGATCCATGTGTCACCGTGGAGAATTCTCATTTAGGGTCTCATTTAGGGTATATTAGTGATAGGGTCTTGTTGTCTGAGGATGGCACGGGAGTCTCCGGCCTCACTCCAAATATTAATTTAAACTAGAAAGTGAGACAACAGAAGGTACCATTAACAATATTGTTAATCCTACCAACCGCAAGGTATCTTCTTGCACTCAATTAGTTAGTAAAAAAGGGCCTCAGCAGAACACTTTGAAATTATTCCACCAAAATATCCAAGGCATTTCTTCCAAATTATTAGAAATTGAATTGTTTTTAGAAAATAGTAAGTTTGACATTATTTGTTTTACTGAACATTGGCTAAAGGATTACCAAATGCTTATCAATTATGAGAACTATATGGTGGGTAGCTGCTTTAACCGTAAAACTATGCTTCGTGGAGGTTCCCTAATATTAATAAAAAATTGTTTTAAATATAAGCAACGTAATGACATAGTAGGTCTCTCAGTTGAACATTGCGTCGAACTGTCCTGTGTTGAGCTAGATAAGCATGTAATTGTGTGTGTGTACAGACCCCCAAACTATCAAAACTTTTCCTTATTTGAATCAATAATGGAAGATGTCCTTGCAAAACTTGCAGCCAGTAATAAATCTACAATTATTTGTGGTGATTTCAATATCAATATTTTAGAAGAAAGTTCAAATAGCAGTCGGTTATTAAATCTTTTTAAGTCATTTGACTTGACCAACACTTTTATAGAACCTACTAGAGTCACTCCTTCTACTGCTACTTGCATAGATAATGTTTTCTGCGATTGTGATTACTTAGATAAGGCCATAGTAAATTGTCTGCCTTCTGACCATAGCGGACAAACTGTAACTTTTAGGTGTAATACACCCCCATTGCAAAAAGTTCAAATTAAATTTAGACCTATAACTTCTAGCAGATTAAAGAGGTATAATATTTCGCTACAAAACAAGTTAAGTGCTATGAGCCTTGACGATATTAATTTAAATCAATTCTATGATCGTTTCTTTTCAATAGTTCACACGGAATTCAATAAAACTTTTGAAAAGAAGACAAAAAGTATTTGCCCTAAATTCATATTTAGTGATTGGGCAACTAGAGGTATCCGAAAAAGTAGGGAAAGACTATTTGAGCTTTATGGCCTTAAGCCTTTTATAAACACTGAAACTTTTAACAAGTATGTTGCTAAGTATTCAAAAATTTTTAGAAATACATGCAAGGTTGCTAAAGCCCTGCACATTAGCAACAAGATCAAAACAGCAGAAAATAAAATAAAGACAGTTTGGAAAGTCATAAATAACGAGACTAACAGGAAGAAAATACGTAACACTAGCTACACATTAGATACAGCATGTGGTCCTAAAAGCTCTGATAAGGAAGTAGCTCAAGAATTTGTAAATTTCTTTACCGATGTACCATTAAAAACTACAGAGGCTCTTATTTCCTCACCTGAACTCTCAATTGGTTTGTTAAAGGCGAATGTGTCTGGCTGCCTGGCTGAATTTAAATTTAAACACATTAACCCTATGATAGTTATTAAAGCTTTCCGGCAAATAAAAATCAAACTGACCGAAGATCTATGGGGAATGTCTATCAAAGTTTGTACATCCATACTTGAGACTATAGCCCCTTACCTAGCTTTAATTTTTAATTTATGTGTAGACCAAGGAGTTTTCCCTGATTTAATGAAATACAGTAAAGTCATACCTCTTTTCAAATCCGGGGACAGTAAAGACACTAATAATTATAGACCTGTATCGGTTTTACCAGCTTTTAGCAAGGTTTTTGAAAAGGTAATGCTTAATCAAATGCTCTATCATTTTAACACCAACAGAATCTTACATGATCAACAGTATGGTTTCACCAAGGGACGTTGTACAACTGACGCCGGTGTAACCTTATTAAAGCACATATTTACTGCGTGGGAAGAGTCTCAAGACGCCATAGGAATTTTTTGTGACCTCTCCAAAGCGTTTGATTGTGTAAATCACGACACATTACTTTTGAAACTTGAGCATTACGGACTGGGTAAACTTGCACTTAGTTTGGTAAAATCTTATTTGAATGATAGACAACAACATGTTCAAATAAATGGTGTTAATTCACATGGTTTAAAAGTAAAAATGGGGGTTCCACAAGGCTCAATATTGGGTCCTTTCCTTTTTCTAGTATATATAAATGATCTACCCTATTTATTGAAAAACCAACCTCAAAATATGGTATTATTTGCTGATGACACTTCCTTAATTTTTAAGATAAATAGGCGGGCCCAAAATCTAGATGACGTAAATAATGCCCTACTTCAGGTCCAAAATTGGTTCACAGCAAACAATTTGGTATTAAATGAAAAAAAAACCAAATGCATAAGATTTGCTTTACCGAATGTTAAAAGTAGTGA
Organism: Xestia rhomboidea; assembly: GCA_963853795.1. Lineage (NCBI taxonomy): Eukaryota > Metazoa > Arthropoda > Insecta > Lepidoptera > Noctuidae > Xestia > Xestia rhomboidea. The sequence continues at coordinate 7,594,840 of OY970770.1, read as the reverse complement.
TTGTGATATAGTACTGAATAAAGAGAAACTTGAATTCGTAGATAAAACGGTTTTCCTGGGGATTACGCTTGATTCAAGGCTACAATGGGGTTCTCATTTAACATCTCTTGCGGGGCGGCTAAGTTCAGCAGCATATGCCATTAGAAAAATCCGTCAGTATACTGATGTAGATACCGCTAGACTGGTTTATTTTAGTTACTTTCATAGTATAATGTCTTATGGCATTTTGCTATGGGGACGGGCTGCAGATATTGAGTCTATATTTATTCTGCAGAAAAGAGCCATCAGAGCCATATATAATCTTCGTAGGCGCGATTCTCTAAGGGAACTGTTTAAGGATATTGGCATCATGACAGTACATTGTCAATACATCTACGAAAACATAATGTACGTCAGAAAAAATCTGCACCTTTTTGGTAAAAGGGGTGACAGACATAATTACAGTACTAGAAATAGGGACCAACTAGTTCAGCCAGGCTTCAGACTCGCTAAAGTAGACTCATCTTTCATGGGGTACTGTTTGAGATGCTATAATAAAATTCCACAAAGTATTCTTGAACTGAATGAGACGAAATTTAAAACATGTATTAAACGCACACTATGTAAGCAAGCATATTACAAGTTGAGCGATTATATCGCTGATAAAAATGCTTGGCTCAATGCTGGTCCTGCTCCACAAGGACAGGGGCGCTTAAATTGATAGCATTAAATGGTATTGTTGGAGCTGCTGAAGATTGTACAACTATCTTTGCATTGTATAGATTCAATCTCTTTAGTATTATATAATCGCATAGCCCATATTGTGTGAGTACTATGTACTAGAAAGCTATCATTCACTGGAAACCTACGTCTTTTCTTGACTTGAATGTGCCCTGGCGGTTGAGAATATGTCATGCTCACTCAAAAGTCTCGCTGATGGTGGCGCATGTGTCGGATCATTTAGTTCCCTTCAAAATGGTTGAGTTGAATGGTGCTGATCTATGCGTCATGTCCGTGAACGGGCGCTGTCGGTTGTGACTGGTCATCTCTCAGTTGCCATGGCTTATTTTAATGAATTATTTTAGTTTTTGAATTGTTTTTTTTTTCTGTTTTGTTTTACTGTGGACACTTTTAACGTGCACATCTTGCTACATTGTTCTCACATAATATACCATCTCAACATGAATGATGTAACCAAGATTTTGTAACAATATTCTGATTTAAAAGAGTGTCCATGGAGTTTCTTGCCCGTTCTTCTCCATAGAGATCTACGCTAGGGAATGGGCAACTACAGTACTTTCACAGTTTTTATGTCTTGTGACTGGGACTGTAGCTACATTTAATTTTCATCTTTATTTCGACAATTCAAAAGTGCCTGTAACTGGCTTACTTGAAATAAATGCTTTGATTTTGATTTTTTTGATTTAATATTAAATTGATTAATAATTGGACTGCCGCCTAAAAAAGGAGATACCTAATCTCATATATTTTGGTGTTTTAAAAGCGTTCAAATTATTTTGATTTATGGTATCAATCAAAATATAAAAATATTTTATTTTACATAGGTCTACATGGGCACTTATAAAACGTCAACAAAAAGTTGCACGGTTCGGGTTGGTCGTTTTCTATGGAGAAGAACCGGCAAGAAACTCCATGAATATTAATTAGTCTTACCCAAAATACTTTAAACACCACTAAATTTTAAGATATTTAAATGTATTTTTGTCACCACAATCCACAAAGTGACAGAGACAATAATAAGGTCATAGTTTAGTTTAATGTGTCTTTTATTTTTTCGTACTTTTGATTATTTAGTTTTGTATTGTCCCAAGCGAGTGAAATAAATACTTTTTCTTTCTTTCCATAAACATGGTTAAAATTCTCAATAATATTGCTTTAGATTATTACACGATATATTTATTTATTAACTTTTCAATTTATTTTTTATTTTCAGACAAATATTAAGCACCAATACATTGCTAGGCTAATAGTCTATTTAAAAACATTATTGTTATTATTACATGAATTTGCAATACATTTTTAATATTTTCATCATAATATGTACCTATATGATTTAGGCGGAAACCAGTCATATTTAATATACCTATTTATTTATTGAATTAGTCCTAATAATTATAGTCAGGATACAATATTCTATTTCTTCGACAGTCTACTTCGAACATCTATATATATAAAAATGAATTGCTGTTCGTTAGTCTCACTAAAACTCGAGAACGGCTTAACGGATTTATCTTATCTTAGTCTTGAAATGTTCGTGGAGGTCTAGGGAAGGTTTAAAAGGCGAGAAAAAATCGAATAATTGCCGGCAAAACCCTAAAAACAGCCCTTTTCTATTTCCCATACAAACGTTTTCTAGAGTCCATTTGAACTTTATTGCTATTCAATAAAGTTCATATTAAATTATAATCACTAACTGTTGTCTAAGCAATTTAGGTGAAATTAATTTGTACAAAAGTTTAGGTGTTTTATTTATCGATTGAGGCAGTACGAAGTCTGCCGGGTCAGCTAGTTTAAGATATAAATACTGGTAGTAAAAATCTAAGGAATGGATAATCGTTTGCACAGGCCTAGGGGTGTAGACGGTGGCTACCACCCCCCACCCCCTCTGGCCCGCGCAGTCACCGAGGGCACCGACGCAATCACGCGCTAGGCCTGTTTAAGGATGTGAACACCCCTTCTAGTTTGACCCTAGTGGAAGGGAACGCGACATATGTTCTGCTCACTCATATTTGTTCTAAGTGCAAACATTTGCTCCGGTCGGTACATTTTTTGTTGTACAGTCTGGCCAGCCCACGAAGCTACTACAATGTGTCAAATTTCTTTATTAGATTTTCAACTTTATCTCTAAAGCATTAAGTTTAAGGTTGATTGGCGAAATTTGAGTTTTGGGTAGCTCGGCGGCCGCCTGCAAAGTAATTGTTACAAAAATACGGCTCGTGCCGATCGGCAAACTCCGTTCGGCCGAGCAAGTTTTTCCCGAATGTACAGACGCATCAGGCTGTTACAATTTGTCAAATTTATTTAATAAATTTTCAACTTTATCGGTAAAGCATTAGGGTCAAGGTTCATTGGGAAAATTTGACAGTTTGGGGTAGCTTGATCTTCTGGTTACCGACCGGTTATGCCGGCCGACTCATGCCGACCCGAACACAACCATAACTAGAACATTGTACGAATGTATCAAAGGCAGTACATAATTATTTCAGGAATATATCGCAAGATATACGAATATATCGGAATTATATAACAATATTGTTTAAATATTAGTTTCAACAAAGAGTATTTACTACAAAATACTGTTAAATGTAGGTACTACATTAATGTTATCTCGTACAAAATATTAGGAAGCATGTTACGAGTTACTCCAAATGCATTATAAAGAGAGATAGAGAGAGAAGATTGGTTGAACTCTTGAATTCAGAATCTTAGATCACTTACATCCCATTGTCAATTATTCAATTTAGAGACAATTTGTTGCAATGTAACTTGAACCTTGTAACGTCGACATTGAGTTTAATTTTCCAAAACTACGGGAAAAACTTCAAAAGCCGAATGGAACATTGTGCGCTGTTGGATTTTTGTAAATTCTATTTCTACACTCTTTTATTTCTACCTACGTATGTAGACTGACTTGTTGGTTTAATGGTCGCAATCGTGACCGCTGAGCAAGAGGTCCTGGGTTCGATACCCAGGTCGGGCAAAGTGTTATTGGGTTTTTCCAATAGGAATTTTGGATATGCCTGGTAGAAGTCAATGGGCCCGCCCCCTATTAAAAGAAAATCGAAATTGAGGTGTACTACTAGGGTACACCTCTTCCTAACCCTTAGGCGATTACAGGCGTGATATTATGTTTATGTATGTCCGTTACAGCATTAGACCAGTGCAGATAATTTTAGAAAACGGAAAAATTCATAGTAGGATGAAACCCGTTGGAAAAGAAAGAGAATATGACAAAATTGAAAGGAAAAATAATGTACCGATCTGAGGTCGGGAAGTGGGAGAAAAAAGAATTGTTTTGTAAAAGAATAAAAAAATAACCAAAACCTTGGTTATTTGAATTTTTCACATAAATTTTGAGGTTATGTTAAAAAAGTGTGGATACAAAAGTTGTAGATCTTTTTATTACCTACAACTATGCCGTTTAACTTTTTTCCATAGGACTTGTAGTTTTAACGGAAATCGAGATAAACCGTTTTTTTACCCTTAACCCCCCCCCCCCCTCCCACTTCCCGACCTCCGATCACCCGTAAATTATTTTTCCTTTAATTTTTGTTATATTCTCTTTCTTTTCCAATGGGTTTTATCCTACTATGAATTTTTTCGTTTTATGACCATTTTCAGAGGTCTACATTTAGAATGTCCCTTTGAAAACTTGATAATGATCTAAGATTTTATATTCAAGTCTACTTGGTACAATTTTTTAATTTTTTTCTTCATTTTCCTATCTTACTAAAGGCTGATTTTACAACGTTTCCGTGAAATAATATTGAATTTATGACAGTTCATTCAAAATCTCTTAAATGATAATTTACTCCATGGATAAATAATACAAGTACAGGGGTCTTTTGTCGCGTTGCCACAATGCGGATGGCAACTGTGAAACTAATGACGCTAGCATAGTTTGTTCCAAGCATCGTCATCGGTAGAAAATCTGGTAATGTCATTTTATATTTCAAAATGGCTTGACCTCATTGGTCAGATTGGCAACAAACTATGCTAGCGCCATCTGCTTTCAGCTTTCACCGGCCAACCCCATTGAAACAGCCGCCATCTTATTTTTTCAATGCAATGTTAGCCCCCATCGCGCGTGGGTTCGCCGCTAGGCGTTCGTGTAGAGTAAGGTCTTCCGAAATGTGAGAAGTTATAGAGTGTTAGCGCATTGCGCGCTTCTTTTTACTTTTTTTTTTATTGTTACTTAAATCTACGATTGTGCTCAAGATTGACCCATTCCTGATTAATTAATGACTTGAAGATTTTAAGTAGCGACTTAGGATCTAATTTGTTAGTACTGGGAGGTAGAATGATTTTTAAATGTTTCATCCTTACTAATTTTAGGGACAATATTGTTAATATGTATCTGAAGTTTACACTATGTTGTTTTACGTAATAAAATAATTGATACTAGAATTATTAACAGGACCTTTACTCTACAGTGGCGCCATCTGGTGAACTCAAAAACGATAGGCCTCATTCACGAAAACATTTAATAACGCCTCCCAGTCAATTTTCATTTAATCGCCAAAACATCCCTGCACTGTCCACTTGACATTGGAAAACCAGCTCTAAAACTAAAGGAATAAAGCTTAACTCCTACTCAGCTCCTCCTCGACAATATCCATGTAGTGTGACGTGAAGACGGCCTTGTTATGCATGACGTATCGCAGTAGCGTACCGGACACTGACGTTAGTTCCCGGGATAGAGCGGACAGTCCCACCGGGATTTGACGGGAACCTCCACCGCAGACTAGGATCGTTTTGAGGAATTCTAGGACGCGTTGGCCTGGGAAAAAAAAGATAATGGGTAGAGATTTGTTTCACAGTCTGGATCTAAAAGTAACTGCTGAATATTTTGGGCTTGCATTAAAAAAAAACCGGCTAATTGCGAGTCGGACTCGATGAAGGGTTCGTTACCATCGTAGGGGAGGCTTTTATTTTTTTAATTAATCCTGTGAACATTTCAACTGTCTATCTATTACGGATCATAGGGCTAATTCACGTAATTTTATGACACGCCGATGAAGTTGTAGTGCAGTTGCAGTTAAGTTCAAGTTCGAGTGATAAACGGCATTCTTGTAATTTTTGAACTGCGCGTAAGCTGCACGTGAACTGCACGTCAACCGTACGACAGCCAAACTCTACCAAACTTACTTATGGTGTGGCCATATAAGAGGAAAAATATTACTCTTTAAATAATCGATTAGAATCGATTACATTTCAATGAATAAGACGTTATTAAAATATGGAAATAATAACCCCGTACTGATTTTAGTGCTTTTTCTTACATAATAGAATACCGATTATGTTGCGTTCCGAAGCACGCACCAAAGACGTACAACAGTAGAATGCCGTTATTGCGCTCGCGTGACGCGAATATGACGCGAGCGTGTCTGACAGCGGTAGAGAATACGAAAAGCGTTGTTTTGATCGAAACTTCACTGCAACTGCACTTCTTTAGTTACGTGAATAAGCCTACATGAGATACAGCCCGCTGACAGATAGGCGGACAGCGGAGGCTTATTAATAGGGTCCCGCTGGTTACCTTTCGGGTACGGAACCCTAAAAAGGTCCCCTTAGGCCTAAAGAATTGAAGAGAATAGCAGCAGAAAGAATGGAGGGAAAATATATTTAAACATAACTTCGGATAAACTTCGATTAAGGATGAAATCGTCTAGAGCGGTCATTTTTGTTTCTTGCTCGTCGATCCACGATTTTGATGCTTATAAGACAGTTCTCACAGACTGTCTTGCATCAGTAGCTTGAACTCGTTTTACACCTGCAGTTTGAACCCGTTTTTTAACAGACTTCAAGAAGGAGGGGGTTCTCAATTGGTTGGAACATTTTTTATTTTTTATTTATATATGGTTCCTGATTACTCGAAGATGGCTGGACCGATTTGGATTTTATTTTTGTTTTGTTTGAAAGGGTATATTTCCCAGGTGGTCCCATGATCATCAAGTCAGGATCTGATGATGGCATCCTGGTGAAATAGAGAGAACTCTTCAAATTTTATAGGCACATTTGAAGGGATTTGGGTAGTTTTTGAAAGAGTACCTTGTCGAAGTAGTTCTATTTCAATTTGGTGAAGATCTGATGAAGAACTTTGGAGATAGGCAACGAAATTCAACAATAAATGATAGCAAATGGACAGGGATTGCTGAAATCTCATGTCCGTCTATTGTTTACACCAGTTCATAACAACACGCCGGTACGCTGTGAAGGGGTAAGCAGTTAAGCACATGTGAACCACTAAAAAGTGAAAAATAAAATCTTTTTTTGCAAAAAATAAAACTGACTTCAAAAAACACAAAAAAAGAGAAAAATAACTTTAGCTTCAGAAGTCGGTGACAAAAAAACTAAATCAATCAAACAAAGGTCTGGACTTCTGAAGCTAAAGTTATTTTTCACTTTTTTTTTGTGTTTTTTGAAGTCGGTTTTATTTTTTGCAAAAAAGTTTTTATATGAGGATAGCATAATCAATTGATCATGTTCCCACTGCAAGGACAAAGGTCTCCTCTCGATGGAAGCAAGTGAGTGTGACTACACGGGCCAGGTCGATGTTACATGTCTTCGATTTTTTTGGTTCTAGGATATGCTGGTTATCTCAATATTTTTTCCTTCACCGTTTTAACAGTGAATCAGTCAGTTTTGTATACTTACGAACTATCTCCCGAACTCTATGTTCGGGGTCTCCGAGCGATAAGATCTGCGTTTTGATAATCTCCTTAGTTTCAGCCGTGAGTGGCGACAGATTGAGGTTCTCCAGGAATTGTTCTGTCACCAAAATTATCTCCTCGGCCACGGAAGGGAGGATTGCTTTTAGTTCGCTGAAACAATCATAGTTTTTTAGTTGTAGTTTAGCTATGTGGACATAATAAGCCACAGAATAATTAGTACAAGTATATTTGATGACCCGAATGGCGCAGAGGTAGTGAAGCTGCTTTACGTTCTTAGGGTCCCGGGTTCGAATTCCGGTAGGAGCAAATGTTTGTGTGATGAGCATGGACATTTGTTTCCGAGTCATGGATGTTTATAAATGTATAATAAGTATGTATTTACAAACAAAAAGTATCTATGTAGTACATTAACTATCTGTAGTAAACGACCCAAGTCTCGTTGCTTAGTGTGGCACTAGATGGCGCTGTGTGCATGTCCAGCGATATTTATATGCATGTATGTATAAGCCGCTAAATATTATGATTGTCTGTTTCAGATTTTTCATTAGTTAAGTGGGAAAAAAATTGCGAGTGAAATACAGCTAATAAAATAAAACCTTATAAATTTGAAAACCTCAACTGAGAAAAGTTGTAAGATACCCTAGGTTTGGTATTCCCTTTTATGAGGTTACTTTTGTAGCACGGTGGGTTTCTTCATACCTACTGATGGCTCTTTGTCAAAGGGATTGTTCGGTTTATAACTACAGCCATTGTGTTTCCAGTAAACGACCTTTTCATACATGTATATCTTGTCTATGTGCGTAATAGCAAGCCATACATGTAGTTTGTGTTGTGGGATTCGAAATAAAACAGGGCGAAGCGAAGATAAATGTTTGTGCGCTGCGGGTTTGAAGAACCACAACCAACCACGATGACGTCAGCAGAACAAGTGAAGATGGATGCAGCAACAGGTTCCACGCTTCAAATGAGCGCGGACCAAGGGGTCTACTCTCTAAGTCCGTCAACGACGATACGGGGCCCGTCTGAAAGTAGCTTATACCCCTACATCGGGAGTAAGGACAGGGAGCCTAAAATGGCCGCTATAGCAGAATCTTAATTTGAACCACGTTAAAAAATTTATTTCTTAAAATGAGTTTATAGTCATAACTATAAGGTCTATTTTATGATTTTTTTTTTTAACGTGATTTATATTTTGATTCTGCTAAAGTGGCGATTTTAGACCCCCAGATCCAATCGTGTTGTCATTCATTTTTAGTTCGGGCGCCTAACGAATCTAATGTCCGTAAGTGATACGGAGTAGGAAACGACCGTAACTTCGGCCGGAACTTCGGTTTCGTGCTTAGAGAGTAGACCTCTTGGTACCAAAATTCAACGACCAGGACAAATCTTATCCGGCAACCCGATGGGTTTAGGAGATAGAAGACAACGCCGTGATCTTCGAGTGGACCCCGATGCAATAACTGCTGGTGCCGTAGGTACCGCGGCGCTTTGGCTGAAGTCGGAAAGGCCATTCAAGACATGGGGTGAGTTGAATGAATTACTCATGGAGTTCGCAGACACCACCGACTCAAAGACGATTCACGAGATGAAGAGCGCCCGAAAGAAAAGGAAGGACGAACCGTGTAGGGATTATTTGCTTGCCCCGTTCGGCTGTCCAAAATCAAAACCTAGCAAGTGGTTCAAAGCAAATTTTACAGTAAAGCAAAAAAACGACTTGTCTACTTTAAAGGCATGCCGGATGTGCAATTTTAAAACCTAGAAACTGACCATAACGCTAGGTTTTATATTAGTTTTTATACTTATTTCAAAACTGTGCGAATTATTATTCGATGTTTTGACAAGCACAATACATCGGAAAATATCTAGCAAGTACAAAATTTACAAAAACTTATATTTAAAAAAAAATGTCAGTTGCTAGGTTTTAAAATTGCACAGCCGTGTTTTATTTCGAATCCCACAGCACACACTCCATACATTTACGTTCACTTTTATTACTTTATAACTCACATATCGTTCTCAGCTCTATCAATGATGATGAGTATCTTCTCCTTCAAGGTCTGTTTATGTGCAGCGGCGGTATTGGGGTCGCTGCCACAAGCTGGACTGGACAGCATTATTGAGGTGACGCATATGAGGCGGTAGACTTGCGTACCCAGCTCGGCGAAGCGGGGAGCGTCGAGGGAGACTGTCTGGAATTGGAGAAAAATATTTAGGAAATTAGTATATCAACCTTAATGTTTGAAGATCAGCTTTGCCCGCGGCTTTACCCGAGGAACGTACTTTCGGGATAAAACGTATACTATGTTTTAATCCGGATCATGGTCTACCTTTGTGCCAAATATCATCATAATCCGTTCCGCCGTGAAATGGTAACAGACTAACAGTGTTGATTTCGCATTAATAAATCGAATATCGTTGAAATAAGGTTAAAATTGCAAGTCTCAAGCCAACTCAAGATAGGCTTTAGCAAAGTGTACAAACTTTGCTATAATTATGACTTTTAATTACAGAGACATAAGGTTCAGATTAGCTTACCTCTGGATAGGTCTTAGACGGATCCTACTCCAGCAACTCAAGGTAGACTTTAGCTATGTGTAGAAACTTTGCTATAGTTATGACTTTTATTTACTTCGCTATAAGGTTTGGATTAGCTTACTTCAGGATAGTTCTTAGACGGATACCATTCCAACAACTCAAGTCTACCGGCTTTAGCTACGTGTAGAAACTTTGCTATAGATATGACTGTTATTCCTAATGACTTATGGTTTGGAATAGCTACATCGGGAGAGTAAATCAAGGTAGGCTTTAGCTGCGTGTAGAAACTTTGCTATAATTATGACTTTTAATTACAGAGACATAAGGATCAGATTAGCTTACCTCTGGATAGGTCTTAGACGCGTCCCACTCCAGCAACTCAAGGTACGCCTTTGCTAATGTCTGAGCCGTCACGTTCCTTATGATGGTCTTGTCTGTGACTGGGAGGGTCAGCCCTTCCAAGTCTATGTGACGCTTCAGCCATTCTTTTGTGTATTGCAGACCATCTGTTGTGATATGAGGAAAATTACATTCAAATCTATGCGAAAATAGTACAATTTGATACAAGTGGAGAAAGTTTGTTATTGCATTCGAGGCGGAATTAACTCCCGAGCCGTAGGCGAGGGTGCTTTTAAGCCGAGAACTGCAATAACAAATGTCAACGCCCACGCGTGTGAAATACATTGCATGTTGAACCTAATCGTAGTGCGATAAGAACCAGATTTCGAGAAAGTGTATTGAAAATAAATTAATAGTACTGAGTGAGCGAGAGCGAGTGTTTGAGGGAGACAAAAAAATGTAGGAAGATGGCGGTGTTCACAACATAACATACCGCAACCTCAAGCCTGTAATCCCCGAAGGGTTGGGCAGAGGTGTATATAATAATAAACAAATATCGCTGGACTAACACACAGCGCCATCTAGTACCACACTAAGCAACGAGGCTTGTGTCGTGGACACCAGATAGTTGATATACTACATAGATACATTTTGTTTGTAAATACATAATTATTATAAACTAGCTGTTGCCCGCGGCTTCGCCCGCGTGGAGTTGGATAATTGGATGAAAAGTATTCTACTCGTATGTGTTAATCGAGGTTATATAATACCTTTGTCCAAAAATTAAATTTACCCTCTTAGGGGTTGAACTTTGGAAAACGCTGAAACACGTAGCTCATTATTTTTGCCGCACTCAATTCATACGAAATTTCATGCAAATATGTCTAAGGAATAATAAGTTTCATACAAACTTTTGTGCTCTATTTCACCCCCTTGGGGGTTGAATTTCGAAAAATCCTTCCTTAGTGGATGCCTACGTCATAAGAGGAATACGTGTGCGAAATTTTAAGATTCTAGCCCTAAGGGTTTGGCCTGTGCGTTGATACATCAGTCAATCACTTTTGCCTTTTATATATATAGATATAAACATCCATGACTCTGAAACAAATGTCCATGCTCATCACACAAACATTTGCTCCTACCGGGATTCGAACCCGGGACCCTAAGAACGTAAGGCAGCCTCTCTACCGCTGCGCCATTCGGGTCGTCGATAATGCACCCACATTTCGTCAATTATTTTTAAGTCCCACGTAATAGGAGCGAGCTTATTGCCATAAGCCGGGGACAAATCCAGACTCCGTGCCTGCTACTGAGAAATTACTGAGGGAAAAACCCATAAACCTTTGCCCGATCTGGGAATCGAACCCAAGACCACAACCTCAGCAGTAATTCCTTTGAACCAAGAGGCATGTTGTTATACTAACCTTCAGAAATCTTAAGTATCTCATCGAACTTGGCTCTCTCATACTGTACACTCTCCTGCTGTACATGAGGCCGGATCATTGCGATCAGAGTGTTCGCCAGATCTAGTTTAAGGATCTCTAACGTTTCTAATATCGCACGGAATACATCCACCTGGAAAGAAAGAGTTTGAATTAATAGTTTTGGAACTTATTCGCGTACAAAGAGAGATGAAAGAGGACTGGTTACAGGACGAATAGCGCCATCTCTTTCTTTCTCTCAAGCTACCCGAAACTGTGACGACTATGTAGGTCATATGACACGGTGACATTTTTATTATGATATTTTTCTTTTTTTTTAATTAATTGTTTAAGAGATCAGATAAAAAAACTTGTCTTACTTACAGTATCAGAAAGCGTGGTAATATTCTGTATGATCTCATCGCGCGCCGGCGCAGCTAATTTGGCCATCAGATCTATGACGAAGGTGGCGTACTTGTGGAAGTCCAGGCTGCTGTTCTCAGCCTGCTGCTTGATGAAGTCCGAGTCTAGAACCTCTTCGATCATCTCGCGGATGCGGGTGTGGCGGGGGAGGAGAATTGCGAAGAGGCCCTGGAAATTGAACTTTATTTGTAAAGGACATAGTGTCACTTATTAAAAATCGTCAAGGTGCTTTGCAAATTGCAATTTACTCAAAATATGATTACAACTTTGGGTGCATGGCATGCTGATTATTAAAGCTTTTTCCTGCATGTGCATATTTTTGGGGGCAGGAGGGCGGTGCACTAGATGCACCGATGACCTGGTGAAAGTTGCGGAGATCTGCTAGATGCGAGTCGCTCGGGACCGGTCAATGTAGCGACACTCACGCTCCGCTCACACCTGGCAAAATAATATAATTCAAATATAGGCGTTAAGTATTTCTCTTTAGATATACTTTACTTTGGCATTGACGGCGGTAAGCCCGCTGCCAGCAAGCTGTCAGCTAATTTATGTTACCAATATCTAAAGAGAAATACTTAAAGCCCATTTTTGAATTACATTATTTTTGCCGGGTGGGAACGGAGTCGTTTTATATGGGCCTTTATGTCCAGCAGTGGACATCAGACATTTCTGCTTCTGTTTAAGTCTTCGCGGTCTTCGCGGATTACGGCGAGATGATGTTTCGTTAAAAAAACAAAATGTGAAACCTACTTTGTAAGTATTATTTTGTTCTAAACTCAATTCGAATCTTGATTCCAAAAATATCAAGGAATCGAGTTCAGTGAAGTTCATTAAAAATAACAAAATGTTATAATTATAAATAACTGTGTTATACATTTGGATGTGTGCCAACTGTTGCATAAGACAGTTGCTGGATTACGGAGCATGAAATAATTAAGAATACTGTAACGGTGATATAACAATACTGTAATGCAGCAATGTTGGCTTATATTGCTTGTTTTTGCTTACATACTCGTACATGTTTACTTCTTAGAAGAGTTTAGGGTCATGGTATAGTTTCCTTATCAATTTTTGCTAGGTAAGTCAACTCTATTTTCGAAATTCTTATTAAATCTCCGATCAGGAAATTTGTTCCTTTTTTAAACATTGCCCGCGCTTTTTATTTCTCCTGTATGGGTGCGTTTACAAAAATTTAAACTCACATACACAAACATCCAGACCCGGAACTACTACCTGTCGGCCATACAATATTTTTGTTCAAATCAAACCCGCGACACGCAGCGCAGCAGCCAATCGCTCAGCCACTGCACCAACCGTGCCGTCGAAATTGATTTTGGTACGTTACAAAGACACTTTTAAATGAGATATATAACAACAGATTAACTGAAAAAATATTAAGAGTTCTATAAAACTGCCTCAAGTTCTAAAGAGACTGTCTTCCATTGCATGCAATCTTTAGCAACTATCATCCATTTACTACCAGCCATCTTCTGCTGAAGGTCAGCCCTTAAATATTCACGATCAGAACATATTATAAAACGTATGGAAACGGGTATTTATCGCGAATTTTCCCGCGACCACGGCTGGTGCAATCCGGTCGAAACGTCGGGCTTATATTAAAAGTAAAATTCGCGATAAATACCCGTTTCCATATGTTTATAATCCGTAAATAGCCACAAATTTAGTAAACAAACCTGTTTGACATCTTCTAATAGTACAAGAGCCTGCTTGTATTCAGGTGGGTCAGAGTTCAGCTGCTCTCTTAGAATATCGAAGTACGCCTTGTGCATCGTCTCTTTGACTAGTTTCTGATAGCTGCAATGTAAAATAGGAAGTGAGGAAATGATAATCAAATAGGACATTAGGAAGTAATCTTATAAGTGCATGACTTCCTAGTAAGCTCTTTATAGGAAGTAAACAACTTACAAGTATTGTAATATTACATAGCACTAATGCAGGAAACTTCATCTTGTAGTATGTTTATGGTATACATATTTTATACCCTTGACAATCTAGACTAGACCATAAACCGGTAGTGAGGCTGCCTTACGTTTTTAGGGTCCCGGGTTCGAATCCCGGTAGGAACAAATGTTTGTGTGATGAGCATGGACATTTGTTACCGAGTCACGGATGTTTTATGTATAATAAGTACGTATTTACAAACAAAAACTCTATATATCAACTATCTGGTGTCGACGACACAAGCCTCATTGCTTAGTGTGGCACTAGATGGCGCTGTGAGTCCAGCGATATTTATTTATTATTTATTAATCTACTGGTTTCTATTATTTATTTTTTGTGTGGTTAGTGCCTAACCTGGAGTCGAGAGTTATAATGCCGCCCATGGACCTCTGACTTGTCTTTACATGTCGTCCGAGAAACATCTCTCTGGCATGCTCATTTCCTCACCATGTTTACCTTCACCAAAGCAGGTTATAATTCTAAAATACGCACATGAAACCGAAAAATCAGCGGTGCGTGCTTTGGGTTAGACTCAAGGTCACACCACTTACTACACCAGATACATTTTTATTAAAAGCCTAATACAGGAAATTGTCTACTATCCTATCAAAAGCTAAAACGACACAACTAAATTATTCATCTACTTTTTGTGCCTTCCCGATTGCGGGATCTGCAGGTTTGAAAATTACTTTAAAATAAACTTTCTTTATGTTGAAATAAGAGTTAAAATAGATAAAGCTTACCTATTATCTGGTGGTTCAAAAGGCTCCAACTTGAAGTCCTGGTCAACGGCGATCTCATGAGCTAGGGCCATGTTCTGCATGCCGTGGGCTGCCTTCATAATGTCTTCCAGAGTCACAAACTTGGGTGGAGAGGCACCTGTGATGGTGGAACCTCTCACTCTGAACTGGATTGGTTCGCTGGCATAGTAACTGTTGGGAATGAGTTTTATTAACTAGTAACTATGGTTTTTGTACATGGGAGTCAAGGACAAGAAGTATTGATTAAATACTCCATGGAGATAGATCTCCGGAGTCTCCAGAGCTGACGACCCGAATGGCGCAGCAGTAGTGAGGCTGCCTTATGATCTTAGGGTCCCGGGTTCGAATCCAGTTACGAACAAATGTTTGTGTGATGACCATGGACATTTGTTTCCAAGTCATGGATGTTTATATGTATACTAAGTATATATTTACAAACAAAAAGTATCTATGTAGTATATCAACTATCTGGTGTCCACGACACAAGCCTCGTTGCTTAGTGTGGCACTAGATGGCGCTGTGTGTATTGTCCAGCGATATTGATTATTATTTTAGCTCACCCTAATTTTAACGTGTGTTTGAATAAAAAATTATTGTATTCTTTGCATTTTTTTTTATGTTAAAATTAAATAAATCGGATGTGTCAGGGTAAGCGTAAATATATTATAAATTACTACAAGTATGTTGAATAAATAATAATGTGTAGTTTGTTTTTAATAACATTGCTGATCAAACATTGTCTGATGAGATGTCGAAAAATAGAGAAGTATTCAAGAAAAGGACATGCTTCGCCAACCCCAAATGAATTGGCATGACGACATTATCAAAAAAATGCAAATCTATTTAGTTCGTCAGTTAGAGTATTGGAAATTAATGGACACGTATTTTTTGTTTTTGTAAATCAATGAATATTGACAAAAGATAAAACGCATCAAAACTCGGGAGTGGGGGCTCGTGACGTCAGAACTAGCTAAAAATTATACCTAGGCGTGACGTATTGAGAATTTTAAAAGCGTCATATCTTCGTCAATTTTGGTTGACAAGAGAAAAAACACGGGTCAAATATTTTTTGATAATCTAACAGATGGACTAATTAGATTTTTTTTGTCGTCTCGCCTATTGGGATAACGCCAACCCCAAATGAATTGGGATAAGGGCAAGAGAATGATGATGTACTGATCAAACATACAACAACAAATTAACATCAAGGTCTGAAATGTTGAGCAATTTTGTTTGATCTTGATTAAAAATCAGTATAGTAATAAAAAACAGCTGTTTGAGTTGCCTTTTAATATCTATACATCAGAAACAAAGGAAAGACATATGAGAAAATTAAAAAAAAATGTATTGTTAGATTTTAAACATAGCACTTCAAAATCATTAAATTTTATAGGTTAAGCAGAATAAATTATCTAATAATATGACTAGTTTTTAAGTAAACAATGATAATCATAGGAAATATTGTTAACTCTATTTGTAATTATGACATGACATCTATTGTGGTTAGTGAGTCATAGGATAAATATTATGAGAGTTGACAAAATAAAACTATTTTTCAGTTAAATGTATTCAGGTGTTAATTAGGAACTATTTCAAATAACTCTGTGTTATAAATATTTCAAAATTCTAGCATAACTCAACTGCGTCAAATACTGTCTGTTTTTACATACACTTTCTCAATTACAAATATTATGCAGGATGAAAATAACAGGAAAAGGATTTATATTCTTTGAAGCTTTCGAATATTCAGATCTAAACATTAAGGAAATGTCCTAGATACTAAAACAAAACAAAGAAACTACAAACCTTGAAGCAGCAGCAGCAGGTATTTGCTGTGATGAACTACGAATATTCTTGTCGCTCCCGGATCCCTGGGACCCCGATCCACTAGGATTCTCGCGGTCGCCCATTACGACAACTTAAGACAAACTGAGCTGAGGTAAAAGCAGCAATCTCCTTAACCCATAAAAGGCTACTACTCAAAGGCGCAGCATGAAAACGGTCAAATCATCGAACACAATCACTTTGAGTCATAACAACACATAACCTAACTTTTACAACAAAGCAACGCTAGGTTTTTCGATTTTCTACGCGAATGTTTTAAACAAAAACTTTGCATCAGGTTTTCTAATGTACTTGTGATTATTATAGACGACTTTTTGTGATGTTTTCGTATATTTTCGTATGAAATTCAACAGATGTTTTCGTTTACTTGTCAATTTAGTTGATTGTCAAAGTCAAAATCGTTATTTACGTTTCGTTACTCGTAATAACGTCACTTTTATATACAGCCTAATTTCTTTTTATGAAAACAATAGAAATGCTGTGGGTAGTTTATTATCATAATCAAAGTAGTTTAAGCAGGAGACGTTAGGGTGCTTAGGTATGTGCGCAGACACAGATGCACTCGCTCTTCCCTCACACATAGTCCGATGGGATGGCAAACCAGCCACGGACTACTTACTAACCGAGGATAGATCAGCCGCAATACAGGCATAACAGGATCCATTCCCAAACTACGGGTTGCCTGAGAAATCCTATTGCAAAAATCTGATAACACTTTATTTGTCCTGGGGATCAAACCCAGGACTCCCCCATGTTCAACAGTCGCGCATACGACCGAGTCACCGTATTACACCTTAACAATCGTAACTTTAAGTCATAGTATAATCAAGCCACTTACTGTTCTAAATATCGGAGATTCAAGGCGGCTTTAAAACCTTTGCCACCCCGAATGTTGCATTTTCAGGGTCACACAACAACACACATTTTTACAAGTTGATCCTAATCCGAGGTGGTGCCGATAAGATAACGATGCATAAAAAATATATGAAAATGTAGTAATTTTTTTTTGAGAAGTGGAACTGGGAGGTCTTTGCTCACTAGTGGGATAGGAAATAAAAAACTTACAATTAACATATTGTTGATTTTTTCTTTCATACTCCTCGGCTATTCTTTTTTGATTCATTTCGTTGCGGGCTCCAAGACTGTTAAATTGTTTCTTTGGGACTTTGGCGAGCTTCATTATCTCGGGGTTTTTCTGGTGGTCGCTAGTGTTGATTCTGGCTTTCAGGAGTTACAGTGGTTTGGGAATAGTGGGCGAGCTTGTCCCGTTGTTGTCTCATAGCTGGGCAAGGGTCTGTTTTTAAATAATAATAACGACTCTTATATTATATTCAGTCTGATAGTTCAGACTTGAAAGCTTAAAATACCTTCTGGCTCACTGTCATCTAGCTCAAATACTGATTCAGCACAAAATCTTCATTATAATTTCAACAGAAAGGCGTCCATTGTTAGACTGAACATAAGTTAAGATAGCCAGAGCAGTCAGTCCTGCGCTGCACGAATTCCCACGACCTTCCCTAGGTCGTGTCTGCGTCCACCATCAGTGGGCCTAGTCACGTTGCATCTTCTAGTAGGTACGCTGGCTGGTTCATGGTACCCACTCTTGAACTTTCCGGCCTTCTGTCAGGCTCTACAGCAACATTTTATTCGGTAAACAATTCTGCTAACATAAATTAGAAAATCCCATATTTCTTTCACAAAAAACAATCAGATCTAACTTTCTTAACCCCTCGTTTTCCATTTAACACAAACGGCACAAAGACATAAAAGTAAACTAAATCAATCCTATTATAACGTTGAAGATAAAGCAAAGGAAGCAACGAAGGTAAATTCTCTCAAGTTTAAAATGAAATAGTTGTGAAAAAGCAATCCGCCTCGCTAAAGGCGCGGCAGTACGTTTGCCTAGGTAAATTAGTTGCTGGTCCTGTCTGTGAGCAAGTTAGATTGCCTCCTTGACTCTGTACAGCTGTTTAATTTTTCTCTGAAAATATACTTAGTAGTTGGATTGCAAGTTTTAGCGTATTACGGAATTGCTTTTGGCTTTAACATAAATAAATGTGAGCTTAATGTTTTCTTTGGTGGTTTGATGGTTCAATCAATGTTCAATGTTGTTGGGTTTTTTCATCAGAAATTTCTGAGTAGAAGTCACTAAGTCTGGATTTGTGCCCGGTTGATGGCAATAGGCTCGCCCCCTATTACAAACTAAAACGAAATGTGGGTGTACTATCAGGTTCTACCAAGTTCACGCTTCACTAACGGTCGACCACTTTTCAAACTTTTGTTATGTTATCTAAAGTTTACTCCGCTGTAGATTCTAAATTACGACACAAAGGTAACCGTAGGTTCAACAAGGCTTACCTATAATTAAAACGAGTTTAATTTTGTGCCTCTATTTTACTAACTGAATACATAATCGGCATTGCAGTTGCCTCTCTCACATTAATTAAAATGTTTTTCTAAAGTTGCTCGGGCTGTGTTGGTACCGTGCTAAGAGAAATACATAGATACAACTATGTATTAATTTTTTTAGAGGATTGTAATGTAAGTGTCGGTCTTGACTTCAATGAATTCCTCATTATATCAAATAATAATGATAATCTGCCTAGCCTTTTCCCAACTATGTTAGGACTTACAAACTAAAACCAAACGAGTCGGCGATGAGTTGCGATGGCTAGATAAGATAACCCGATGTATCGCTTAACGTGTTATAATGAAGAGCTAAACTAAAACCAAATGTTTGTTAGCTTGCAAGGAGTAGTTAGCACATGATTAATAGAGAACGTTTAAAGGTTTACTCAAGTGTTATCAGTGGGACTATCAATGTTTTTATCAATGACAAAATCTACTCAATAACGTTTGAATTTGTGTGGAATAAGCGTCATTATCTGCCTAGTCTTTACCCTACTATGTTGGGATCGACTTCCAGTCTAACCGGATGCAGAGGAGTACCAATATTTTACATGGAGCGACTGCCTATCTGACTTCACATCTACAATAATACGATTCCTCTTGGTAAGCCTGGTTGTAAGTTTCGGGCCACTGACTGCCTGTAACTACTGTCGAAGATCGCATAACGTGCTTTCCCAGGCACGGTGGTAAGACGGCATGTAGGTAATAGATGGTCACCCATCCACGAACCAATCTGGGTAATCACGCCTTAACCTAGAACATCGACCCGTGCGGCTGTTACAATTTAGTCACGAGCTCATCACTTCCATAAATTCCTATAGAATGTCAATCAATAAACATTAACTTAGACTAACCTATGTATAATATCTACGTGCAGTCTAAAGACGTTATTATGGCAATTTTTCTCTCTATTTTGCGCAGGTAACATTATTAGTCAATGTTTTAACCTCATCAAACCTTATTTAGGATCTTGAATTACTGTTAACATTATCAAAAATCCGGCCAAGAGCGAGTCGGACCCGCGCACCGAGGGTTTCGTACAAACTTTTTAAAGGACAAACTTAACTTTGGTGTTCGATCCCTAGAAATAAATGTAATAATAAAATCGCTTTTTCTTTGTTATTAAACTACATTTTATTTTTCCCTTTACATGTGCTGTAAAACCTTGCTTTTTGACAAATTTCGTGATTCTATGTCAACAGGAAATACCATATAGGTTTTCGACCCAAAACCTATAGGGTACTTCCGGTTGACCTAGAATTGTCAATTTTGGTTAAAAGCACGGTCTTACAGCACCAGTAAAGGGAAAAGTCCGAAAAATTAAAAAAAATTTAAAATTAAGGTAAATTTTGGTAATTACAAGTTTTCGCGAAAATTGTGTTCACTCAGGACCTTGATTTGTATACACCTAAGGATGTTAGACTTCAGTATCTGGTACAAATTTCAACTTGCTAGGTCCACCCGTTCCTGAGATAATCGGTGGTGACGGACACACGGACAATTAAGAAAGTCAGTACAGAACCCTAAAAAGCACAACATTGCAATCGGCCAATATTATGATTCCAACTTCAAATCAAATTAAATCAGAACCTGAAACAGTAGAAGCACGAACAATTGCTAATGTTAACCACAATATTTAACTAATAGAGTGTACCACTGCGGACTTATGATC
The DNA here is from genome assembly GCA_963853795.1 of Xestia rhomboidea. Taxonomy (NCBI): domain Eukaryota; kingdom Metazoa; phylum Arthropoda; class Insecta; order Lepidoptera; family Noctuidae; genus Xestia; species Xestia rhomboidea. The sequence continues at coordinate 7,574,079 of OY970770.1, read as the reverse complement.
GGCGCTCGTTCCAATCCGCTTCAGTTGAATTACCTCGGTTGAATTTACTTATAGTTCGAGTGTTGGATTAACTAGAGAGTTTAGTGCATTTGTTGGCAAGTTAAACAGCTTTGCAATTGCATTGTGATAAGTAGGAAGCTAAATCCATGTGCTGTTGGGAAAGTATGGGCCACACCACACTGTGTTTAGAGTTTGACTGCTAAAATTGGTGAAGCATACCTAAGCATTGGATGACTGTTTACTTACTGTAATTTTCTTCCTTTATTGAAGCATCATCTAGAGCAGTGGTTCCCAACCTTTCTTGGACCAGGGACCACTTTGGTGTCTTTATTGATAGCAGGGGCCTTAAGGTACCGATACCGACAGTATGAATGTAAAATGCAGAATGTAAAACTTGGAAAATGTGATGAGAACCTTTAGAAATTGAAAGATATAAGAGCGATCGAAGGGAGATCAAAAAATTCACCAATCATTCATACAAAAATAGGAATAAGTAAGTAGATTTTTGCAGAAATTCTTATGAATCTAGCAAGAACGAGCGCAGCAAGCTCATAAAATTTAGCACCTCGCCACTGATAGGTTTTCAATTAGGTTGGGTTGAGCTTGCATCTTTTGTACAAGTTAAAAAGTTCGAATAACATTTTAACCTTTCGCGGACCATATTCGAAGCTCTTGCTGACCACCGGTGGTCCGCGGACCATAGGTTGGGAACCACTGATCTAGAGGCATTGGATGACCATATTTACTGTAGTATTCTTCCTCTCTACTATACTCCTTCAATATTATTTTCTGTTTAATTTCGTTACGGGATCCAAGACAGTTAAATTGTTTAACTGGGACTTCGTCTTTGAGCTTCATTGTCTCGGCGCTTTTCTGGTGGTCGCCACTGTTGAATCTGGCTTTCAGGTGTTTCAGTGGTTTGGGGATACTGTGGCGGGCTTGTGGTATTCTTCTTTATTAGTAACCTAACAGAGGGTCTAGGCAAGTGGCGCTTAAGGTGGATGCTCCAACCAGCCCGCGAAATTCAAATTTTCTTACGTTTTTTGCAATTTGCAGGCCAGTGCTAGGTTGTATGTTGATTAAAATATCGCTCGCTATACAACCTAGCACTGGCCTGCAAATTGCAAAAAATGTAAGAAAATTTAAATTTCGAAGGCTACCCTGGAGCATCCACCTTAAGGCGTTTCGTATTGCTGTCGCACCTTTAACTTTTCAGTATAGCTTACGTCAACACAATAAATATTTGAATAGATATAAGTAATCTATAATCGTTGTCGTTGAAATAATGTGTTATTAATTCCTAAAGACTCAACAAAACAGCCAAAATATTAATTACCCGACTGCGTAAAGGAGGTTAATGTCATCAGCCTATCAAGTACGTTTGTTCCTTAGTCTAGACACAGATAATATAAGTCTAAAAGAACAAACACGTGGGCCGATTGTGATGATTCTTATGTCAATCGGTCTGTCTTAATCTTGCGAGTGTAATATTAAATGATCCCGAATGTAATATCGATTGTAATATTAATTTGTTTTTTTTTTTACCGCAGTCGGGTTTTGTAATAACTTTTTTTTTAAAGTAACTAAGGCATGCCTCATTGCGCGTTCGTGTTCCACGCGCGCCTCAAAGAGAGTCAGCAACTATGAAGGGGTCCGCAAGGGCCGAAGCCTGCCGGGGCTGCGGGACTACTCGAAAGAGATACCGTGGCCCCGGAACACAAAGGGCGACGAAGCAACATGGATGGGTTTTAGTCAGTATAAGTTGACGTCATTTGACGATTTCCCATCCGAAAAAAAAAAAAAAAAGGCATGCCTCATTGCTTGCTTGAGAACGTCTTTGCTTCGTTCTGAACAAAATGTATCACAAAGAGAATGATGTCATCCGATATGGAATAAAATAGTTATGATTCTTTGTTTCCAGGGCTTTGATCTCCTGCACCTTGTATGTGTCATGAACTCGAACGTATCTGTCCGCAATTTACGCTGCGAACGAATTTTCTTTGTTAGTATTTAGAGCTAAGTTGGCAAGAATTGGCTAAAAAGTTAGAGTAAGGGTTTTAGTGTCTGAAGAACGACATTTTTCCCAAATAACTGACTAAAATAATAATATTTTTTTAAATGGTTTTATTTATATTGTTTTTAAATTAGGAATATTAAAAAAATATAAAGATATGTTGTCAAATGAATAAACGAAAATAATAATATCAGCCTATTACCACTGCTGGGCAAAGGACTCTTCTTACACAGAGAAGGCACGAGCATTGATCACCACGCTTGCTCAAGACGGGTGTCGTTGTCTGAATATGCCAATATTCAGACATCGGTGAAGGAAAACATCGTGAGGAAAACTGGACTTATAATGAATATAAGTCTGAAATCGCCAACCCGTCTTGACTAAAATATCCAGCATAAATATTGATCCTATTTATTGACTCGAATAAGTTAATAGAAGTTTCTGAAGTAGCATCAAAAATGTATAACGGAAAAGTATTATCTACTGCGGCTGACTGAACTAAACCTTTACAAAAGTGGATTGAGATCGGATATGGATTCCGTGACTAGTATCTGCCAAGCCTTTTGTCCAATTATGTTGGGGTCGGCTTCCTGTATACCTGAATGCAACTGGATATCAGTATTTAACACGGAGTAGCTGGCCATCTGAACTCCACAACTTGACAAGAGGTATTCAAGTCAAGGTTTCATTTTGTCAAGACTGGTTGTCAGGCTTCTTACTACCCGTAAGTACTGTCAAAGATCTACAATTGACACCCGGGAACGCCTGGGAACGACTACTTTTGTGTGTGAATCATTGATGAAAATGTACTCACAAAAAAACAATTGGATCACGACGAAGCCAACATATTCCTTATCTCCATCTTACCGAACGTCTTAACCGCTTTAATATGCTCTATAGTTGAATTTATTAGCACTTCGGGTGTGCAGTGTGATAAGTTGAGACCGGATTATATGCAGATGGATTTTGTATATATATTTGCGTATTATGACTGTTTTTTGTTGTTATTGCTTACTTACATCACGTCTGTAATCCCATAAGGGTTAGACAGAGGAGTACCTCACATAGTACACCCACATTTCGTCAGTTATGTTTAAGTCCCATGGAAGCGAGCGCTACTACTTACTATGGACTATTACAGGACTATTACCATCAACCACTCAACAATCCAGACTCATATTTTAGCTAAATGGCATATCGGTATATTTTTGGAATGTTTCTTTTAATTTGAACTAAAAAAAATGCAAAAATGTGCGAGAAGTGAGACCGATACAAAAGCACCTAAATTCAAATAGTGTCTTCCATTGACATAAGCGGATGAAGAGTAATCGTTTTCAAGTTATAAAAATATTGTAAGTAATAGAAGGCGCAATCGCACTAGAGTCAATTTGGAACAGTACTCGGTTTAAAAAAAAAAAAACAATTATTATACAGGGTGGAATTTTGTAATGCCACCTGGAGGGAAAGTATTCTTAATACTGCAGATAGAAAATTTTACTCAAAGGAAACATTCTTTTATTTCTGAATAGAAAGCAAACTGCATTCAAAGATTTTCGAAAATTCTCTTCTCCCACACCCGGGAATCGAACCGGCTAAAATCTGAAAAAAATATACCCTGTACTTTTATTGCATCGATCGTTAGGGTCAATTATAAGGATGAAATCTCTCTAACAAACATGATAAATTAAATGAAAGGAAAACAAGGAAATCTTAAATTAATTTAATTATTTACAAAAAATGGTCAACTAACTAATTAAACTGACATGCAAAAATAAGTACTACACTTTTAAAATTTCAATTTTTCCTAAACTATAGAAGTTTTAGATTTAAAATAAAAAAACGTTATAAAGCAATTTTTATCAGCTTTCTTTGAAACTATAGACAAAATTAAACAATTTTTCGAGTCCTATTTGTTTCGAAAGTATATCTTGTGTACTTAAAAGTTATTGCAATTTTAAAAGTGTGATACTTATTTTTGCAGGCCAGTGTAGTTGCTCGAAATGGGCTCCATTCTCTTGGATACACAAATTTATTATTTTAACGAATTCATTTCTAGTAACCTTTAATAAAGTGTTGTGGTGAATATTATAAATCGTATTCTGAACTTCAACTCTCAACTCGTTGTCATTCGCATAAGATTTCATGTAAATTTGATTTTTTACATATCCCCACAAAAAAATTCTAATGGGGTGAGATCTGGCGATCTCGCAGGCCATCTGATTGTGCCGTTTGTACCAATCCAGGTATTAAAATGGTTATTAATGTAGGCAGTAGTGATTCTGCTGTTATGTGCTGGAGCACCATTTTGCTGTAGAATTATTTGGTTTCGCTCTTCCTCGGGGAAACCATTTAACTCGTTTCTTAAGAGATCCAGTATTTCAATATACTTGACAGTGTTTAAATGACCTTCGTACACGTGGACTAACACTACATAATTTCTCATAATTCCGCACCAAACGTTGAAAGAAAATCTTATTTGATTGTTAGTTCCATGAACACGAACAGGATTCACTCGAGACCAATAATGGTTATTGCGGCGATTGTACATGCCATTATTACTGACGTTGGTTTCGTCAGACCATACAATGTTACTCAAAAAATTAGGGTTTCGGTCAATTTCTCCAAGCATGTTTTCACAAAATTGTAATCGTCTCTCACGATCCCCAATATGCACTTTTTGCACCAACCGACCTTCACGATAGCATTTATACTTATACTTTTTCAGCACTTTAAGTACGCGAGTGTGGGTTGTTCCTAATTCATCGGCAGCATCTCTACTTGAAGCCTTCGGAAATGATTCAAAGTATGTTAAAACATCTAGTTCAAAATCGAAATAGTTTTGCTGAATAGTTTGCCGTCTCTTCTTGAAACCACCCGTATTCTTTAAATTTTCTACCATTCTTTTCAATACGAACCGAGTTGGTGCCTGTCGGTCTTGATATCTCTCTCCATACCACCGCAGAGCTAGATTCACGTTTTTGTTATTTAAAAAATAAGCTTCCATTAAATCAAACTGTTCTTGATAAGCCATTTTCACCGTGAGACAAAATGTGAAATGAGTGCCAAAAACAATCAAATGTGAATAACGACTAAGGCAATCTAATTTTCAAATTTTAATCTAACATTCGATATTTAAATTACCTCATACACGCAGCTACGAGTATGTCGCAAAGGAGTCTGCATTACAAAAGATTCCATCCTGTATATCCGGTATAAAATTTAAAGCAAATTAAAATATATAAATAATAATATATTCAGTACGTATTTCAATTTTATATGCATATTTTAGCACTTTTCTTGCATATTTCGAGCACTTATAATGCATATCTATACAATTTTAAGTTGCATATAATCCAGTCTTTAGTGATTAGAAATGTAGATCGGAGGGGACAAAAACTACGCTCAATATACCGAGGAAGCGTTTAGCATAGTAATTAAGTGTTTTGGATGTGCCGGAATTAATAATGGGGATGCGTTCGCTTTATTATCTTGCTTCTGAGCTGGGGTTTGGCTCCTATCGATTTAAGGACTTATTTGCATGTCCTTCATACTTCGCCTATTCCTATTGCGACGTAGGAAGTAACTATTGAACTGCTATGATCCATCAGCAACTACTTTTGCTTCATCCGTGATCCACCTTCATAGATTTGTTCATACAAGCACAATGATAACGGGTACCTACTACGCATCTTATTTTTCTGAAATTTTCCTCATTCCTCCGCATCACATACCCATACCAAGCCAACCCAACACACAATTTTTCAGTCACCGGCGCCACTTTCCGACTTCCTCTTACTACAGGCCAGTGCCTGCAAAAATAAATATCACACTTTTAAAATTGCAATAACTTTATAAGTACACAAGATATACTTTCGAAACAAAGAGGACTCGAAAAATAGTTTAATTCTGTCTATAGTTTCAAAGAGCTGATAAAAATTGCTTTAAAACGTTTTTTTATTTTAAATCTCTAACTTCTATAGTTAAGGAAAAATTGAAAAAGAAAAAAGTGTAGTACTTATTTTTGCAGGTCAGTGTAATTTCTAAACCGCTTGCGCTATTTTGTTTCCGGTTTTCTCAGCAATTATTGACGTATGATCAGAAGAGTGGGATCGGGCTATTTATAAGGGACAACTTGGAATCTACTACAGTACTCCACCAGATTGGAGTGATCGTAAAAGACAGTACCTACGTATAAAATCCTTGTCAGTCCCTTGAATCGTAAAAGTAGAATGTGAAAAGAGTTTCTTTGATACTTTAACGTTGATGGCCGATGTGCCCGCAAACTGTAAGCGATTGACGTTTCATGCGTTTTACAACCAACATTGTTTGCAGAAACTGGAACATCTATTTGAAAAAAGAAGTATGTATTCAAGTCAAATTCTAGTTTATTTTGTTTTGTTTAATTTCAAACGGATTATTCAAAACTTGTTCTAGAATATTCGACTCGATTTTATTGACTACCCCGTAGATCGAGTGGTCGCAAGCACAATAGGGTATTTTAGTCTATATCATGAGAAAAAATATAATTATTATTGAGATAGCTTAGGCAAAAAGCAGTCGGAAAACGTTAGTTTTAGTTCATAAAATACCAATTAAATTTTAAAATTCAATTCAAACATTTCTGCTTTTTTAATCTGTTTCATTAAATATAGTCGCCATGTTATTACGTCATACGGCTATGTAAACTTAGAAGTGTCAACTGTCAACTTCAAATATCACTGCATTTGTTTACACAGCTAACCTTAGCAGCTAACTGATGTCATGACCACAGAGCAATATGGCGTCCACTGCGTCTAGCGTTTTCGTCAAATTACGCGCGAAATTTGAAAATGCAAAGTTTATATGCATTTTTAGGGCACTTAAAATAAAATATTTTTTTGTGAATATTTTAGAGGTTCATTATCACTATAGAATCTTCTTGAGACACTTTTCAAAAATGGGTGTAATACCCTATTGCTGAGCATGAGGTCTTGGGTTCGATTCTCGGGTCGGGCAAAGTGGAGTCTGAATTTGTGCCCATGTTGATTTCAATAAGTTCACCCCTATTAGGCACTTAACGGACTTAAAGCATAACTGGCGAAATGTGGGTGCACTATTAGGTACACCTCTGCCCAACCGTTCGGGGATTACAGGCGTGTTTAAATGAGTATTTCAAAATCTTTTGCACCAACACTGTAAATTGGCCTTTCCTACCAACAAAATCCACAACCCTAATCCATAAAACCCAAGACTGGCGCCTCCGCGAAGTTCTATTTTCAAAATCACACCAACAAAATACAGAAAGTACTCCAGAAGCGTTCAGGAAACAATTTCTTAGAGCCGAAGAGTTGGACGGTTCATTAAAAATGTGGTGGTATTCAGCCAGCGGCTTAGCTTAGCTGTGGAGAGCGGGGTGCCTCCACTACTTGCAACTTTCCTGACTTATAGACTTAATATAAAGTCTGCTGACGGCTTCGGATTCCTGTTAGTTATTTACAGGTTTGTTGCAAGATAGTTGATGTTGTGTTATGGTGGGAAAGCGCTTTATTGAGAGAGATTTTTCGAAGTTTGGTGTCGGGTGGAAAACGTTTTGATTCGTTATTTGGGGTTTGAGATTAGGATTAGGACAGCGTTGCCGCGCCACTTCCCGCCGCCGATATCGCCGCCGCCGCCGCCGCCGCCGCCCCGCTCCTGCTCCCGCTGACTTCGTGCCTCAGGCCTTAAGGTGGATGTGCCAGGGTAATCCGCGAATTTTTGTTTTGTATGCTTTTTACAATCTGCCGGTCCTTATCAGGTTGTATGTTGATTAAAATATGTTTTGCGATTGTAACAATTAGGTATTTACAGAATTTTATCATTAAAATCTTCAATGCAATCCTCTTAGTTCACTTAAAAACAAAAAAATACGAAAAATTTAATTTTGCGAACTACCTTAGCGTATACCTACTAAGTATCGAAAGAGTGTTTACGAACTACGTCCGATCCGAGTCCGATTCGTACCCGTGAAGTAGCCGGATCTAGTGCGTAAACTACCATAGAAATAGTTCTACGACTATTCCGTTCCGGGTTCGGATCGGATTCGGATCGGACGTAGTGCGAAGCCGCTCTAAGACAGAATTATGAAGGCAGATACAGAGAATTTTATTGCCAAAGGTCAATGAGGGATTTCTGAACTTTTAACGTCCGTAGTTAAATAATAATGATCTTGTCATAGTTTATTATATTGTAGTTAACTAATAAATAAAACATTAATGAATTAAAGCATAAAGCTAAAGTATAATTCAAACTAAATATTTACAAAAAAAGGGACTAATTTATATAAAATAAACTAACTAACTATGGTGATACTTTAATAATCAGTTCACAACTAAAAAAATTTAAAAGATAAAATACAGCAAGTAGTATGTATTTTTGAACCCTGATTACAAAAGAACAACAAAACACACAATCAAAATTACAATTTCGCCTCACAAATAAACTAAAAACCCAATCACAAAACCCCTAACTACTTAATCCACTAAAACAAAACACACACAGATGTCCAAAACACAATTTACGTACAAAACTCTGATCCTTGTTAATGTGTTAAGAACAATAAATACAATATGGGCGCCAGAGCAATCTGCTTAAAAACAGGATTTAAAGTTAAATTAACATTGGACCGGAGTGTCGACACCGGATATACTGTTTTATCATGCGTTTTAATCTCTTAAAATAATTTAAACTCTATAATCCTTGTTTGTGTATGTGAATTTGGTCGGTCGGCCTTCGATGCCTTTATTTCTGCCGATAATTTTCAGGCTGTTATAAAAAAAAGGGTTAATAACTGTCCGGTTTTATTTGTCAATAAGGCTCAGATTTGTCTGTTTAATTTTATTGTTGGGACGTATATATCGTCGTCGAAGCGTAAGCCACTTTTTGGCGGTTTGATATTTAGTGAGGAAAATTTTGAGTATGAATGTAGTCGGCTATAAGAGTAAACTAAAGAAACGATGGATGGACTGTGCGAAGGATGATGTGGCTAGAAAGGAGGTGACTGCCGAGATGACGGGTAACAGAGAAGTATGGAAGAAGAAGACATGCTGCGCCGACTGCTAAATAAATTGGGATAAGGGCAGGACAGTGATTATGATGATGCCGTTTGCCAAAGAATCGGAAGACGCGTTGTTTCAGCTAATCAGAAACAAGCAACTCTATCTAATTTGAAGTGAACACTAATTAAAAAATGGTTTTGTACTGTTGCCACATGAGTTTGAGGTTACCTACTCATGTGCTGTTATCTAGGTATAATTACGTATTTTTTTTCACTATCCTGTAAAGTAATTGTTATTTTTGTCTTACGTGGTGTTAGAACTTCACTGACGAAATATACAAAGAAATTTCGTTAGTTCGTGGTTTAGGTAGTAAAATAATATTACAAAGCAAAATAATTCACGTAATCGTTTTGATTTTGCAAAGATATACCAAGCTAGGAAAAGCTAAACGGTCATCTTTTTCAATGATTGATCCTCTTTCTAAATCAATGATGAATGATTAAATTAATATCAGGTACCTCTACAAACATGTATTTAGATATAATCCAATATGTATCCTACTAAGTTTCTTTTAGGATATTTGAATTTTAATTCCCTTAAAGTCAGGCGTGCTGTTGGCCAACTAACAATTGCGTATACAGATTATCAAAAAATATTTGAAACGTGTTTTTTTTTTGTTACGTAAACCAAAATTGACGAAGATACGACACTTTTAAAATTCTCAATACGTCACGCCTTGGTATAATTTTTAGCTAGTTCTGACGTCACGAGCCCCCACTCCCGAGTTTTGATGCGTTTTATCTTTGTCAATATTCATTGATTTACAAAAACAAAAAATACGTGTCCATTAATTTCCAATACTCTAACTGACGGACTAAATAGATTTGCAATTTTTTGATACTGTCGTCATGCCTATTATATTCGCTCTAGAAAACATAAATTGTTTTTCACTTCTCATGCTCTAAAAGTACGCCAATATAGCCCTACGAAGCGGGAGTAAAGTGACCACTTTAGTCTATAAGGGAGTAAAAAGTAATTCGTTTTTTAATTTCCTTCATGTGACATAGACAAACTCAAACAGCCAGTTAATATACTACTATTATCTGTGGAGTGTGGACCATCTTCATTGCGAAAATGTTGAGAGTTTTAGTTCCATGGTTTTTCCGCAAGGAAGGTGGCGCCATGCGTTTTAAATTCTTAATCTGTGACTGGTTTAGAAGAAAAAACTGACCGCGAAAATTTCTGAACTTTTGTCGAGTGTAAATTTGTTCAGTTTTATATAAATTTATTAGGAATGTCCAGTGACAGTGAAGAGTTTGACGAGCGAAGAGCAAAAGACATAATAGATAATCTTTTGCCGCCAAAAACGAGGAAGATTTACCTAAAAACTTACGAACTTTCTATGGACTGGAGAAATAATTAATGTTTTTGTACTAAATTGACTATTTTTCTCGCACTCAAAGTGAAAAGTACAGTTTGCACCTCGAGACTAAACACCAACTTAATATACCCTCGGTTTCATTGACTCCCTCGCAAGCTCGGGAGTCAAACCACCTCTGGTATATTATGGCTTCGTTTAGTCCCTCGTTATAAAATATACTATAATGTCCCATTTAGTCGCACTGTTGCTCGATCCACTTCCCCTATACCGCGTATGCTCACGATGCTCAACGCGCTCGTGGAGACCAACCCTGGATTGGACTTGTTTGCTGATGAATGGAAGACGATAATGTTAGAATGTTTGTGGTTCTGCGAGAAGACCGAGTAAAAGGATCATTTAATTTAGTGTTAATGGTTTATGCTGTACTAAATAAATAAATAATTAATAGATTTGTCAATTAGATTTTGGAAGATCAAATAACCATTTCCCAATAATAACTCTCCAATTATTCTATAATTTCAATGATTACAAGACCTATAAATACTTTGACGTGCCACAAATTTCTTCATAAGGTTGATTCCACCATTTTCTAAAAGTCTTGAAAGTGGAAGTATGTTTCAGCCAGGCTTCGTGGTTCATGAACCGACAGAGAGTGCATGCGTTTAATATTGTGGATTCTTTTATCGTGTAGTGGTTCTTCCAACTGAAGAATTCGTAGTACCTCGACTTATTCTGAATTGCCTCGTACATTATTTTTGCTGTTGCCTCCTCACCCGCTTCTATGGCTTGTATGTACGAGTTTGGTGGTAGATATCTGTGAAAGTTAAAGTAAAAGTGAGAAATTTGGAAGAAATATGACGTAGGTAGGGCTGAATTAATAAGGGGGAATATACAGTGTGTTTGGCTACCGGTTACCGATACTTTAACCGATATCATATACTCATTTCTATCGATAAATGCACGTTTATAAATAAAAAAGTAGTTCATTAATTATTTTTTTAAGCTAAGCATATTTATAGTGGAAACCATTGTTTTTAATTCATTTTTAAAGCTAAACATTATAAAGCATCTTAGATTATTTTTAAAGTGCTATTAAATACATCCCATTAATAAGTCGTCACTTCATCATCATCAACTGCCTAGTCTTTTCCCAACTATGTTCGGGTCGGTTTCCAGTCTGACCGGATGCAGCTGAATACCAGTATTTTCCTGACATCCACAGCCCAGTTAGTATTGGGAAATACAGCACCCCTTGGATTGGAAAGACTGGTTGTCGGTCTTTCGGGCCAGTAACTACGTAACAACTGTCAAAGTTCTACAAATGACAGCTGGGACCAACGACTTAACGTGCTTTCTGAGGCAAAGGCGCAAAGAAATAACAAAATACCTTTGATAATCAGCTGCACCGAGCACCACTGGGACAGCATTGTTCTGATATCCGAGCAACACGGAGCGGGTGACAAAATCAGGCGCCAACGAATCTTCGAAAGCTAAGTAGAAGTAGTAATTCGTCCTGATTCTGTAGAAACACGGTTTCATGGAGGACCTTCCACACTTCCTGTTACCACAAGGACCAAAGATATCGACAGTGAGATTGTATTTTGCTAGTTGCATTTGCAAATTGCGAAGGAAGTACTCTCTTTTGCTGTTTGTGGTGCATTTGTCGAGGTATATAGCGGCGGCCAGGGACTTCGTTGAGAGGGAGCTTTTAAACAGTGCGGAGATTGGCTTCATGTCGTATTTCCAGTGGAGACCTGCACCCAGTTCTTCGTTATGCGTGTTGTACACGGTGATGTATCTATAGGGTATTGAGGAGTCCAATCTGGAAGTTAAAAAAAATGGAAAATATTCGATGTTGTTAATAAATCAATCATAAAAATACAAAAAATAAGGTATACAAAAATAAGGAAACTAACAAAGTCCACAGATGCTCTACAATATGCGAAAAATTTGAAATGGAAGTGGCCTGGCCATGTAGCACGACTCCCAGATCAACGTTTGACCAGAAAAGTGACGTCATGGAAGGGCCCGCTCGGCAAAAGAGGCATAGGAAGGCCCATGAGAAGATGGGACGATGAAATTAAAAATATCGCCGGTCCTCATTGGACATAAGTAGCACAAGACCGAGACAATTGGCTATCTTTGAGGAGGCTTTCACCTGTGAAGACGGGGTTCTTGCATAATAATTAATAATAAAAACTCTCACTAGGATAAGCAAAATGTAAAATTTATATTACATTTTGCTTCCTTATAAAAAACATAAATTGTAAAAGTGCATGCAAAAAATAAAAGGCTTTTTTATTTTATTTTTATTTGTTTAAAAAATCAAGAAGAAAGGGGAGGCCTATACCCAGCAGTGGGTGATCCCGGGCTCTTATGATGATGATGAAATAAATCATGTCTGTTTAGAGGATCAACTAATACTTTGAGAACTAATTTAACCAAAAATAAGTAATTTAAAGGAAATGCTTCCGTCAACCATAAATTATTTATCAGTTTCTGATTCAAGTTTCTAACGGATATACAGGGGAAAGTGGAAGCGAGCCATGGAGCAAAAATAGTCTAAATATTCATGTAACCATTTTCCCCCAAAACATTTGACTTCGATAACTAAAATGTTGTAATGCACTGTCTCTAGGACCATGAATCTGAGCAACTTTTGTTCTACGAGTTATTGAAGTTCGCAAAAAAACGAACTTTCTATAGGAACTGACGCGATTACCTGATCTAAATGTGTGGTAAAACTTTGTGTATTATATTACAATACAACCTGAAGTTTAATTTGAAAAAAACTACCACTTTAACTTTTCACCCTGTCTCCGCAACGTTTGGAATAGTTAAACTTCGATTCTTCCTGTCATTATGTAGGAACACTCAAAGTAAAATTAACTAAATTAAGCATTTAAATCAATCAAAACACACTGCATTTTTCTCTGGTTAATAAAACAAAATAAGCAACTCACCTATAAGTCCAGGTCCAGTTGAAAAACTCATCATATTGAGAACTGCAAACAGGGAAGTTATGAGCAGAGTCGTTTGAGGCAAAAATATACTTCTGAACTAAACTCCTCACATTTGGCAATTGTGTAAATCTGGAATGACTGCTAACGTCCTGGGCATTAAAAACGATGGCATCGAAGTATCTTATATCAGGAAAAAGACTTCTATTCATCGTAAAAAAACAGTTTAAATCTTCACAATTATTTCGTATAAAATATCCCTGTCCCTCTTCGTCCATACCAGGAACCTGAGTCCACATTAATATATGCCTCATATCTGCGTAATATCTTTCAATTTTCTTCACTGGTATTGTTGGTTCCTGTCTCTTGACGAAGTGAGTGATGAATGTCAAAATGGCGATATGCATGATTAATTTAAAACACTTTGTTATTCGAGCCATTTGGTATTTCAATATGATGAGCAGATCGCAATTGGTAGATGAATTTGTGGCGTCGAAGCACTCGTTAGGACAGCTGCATACTTTATGAAAAAATGTGTTCATTGTTCTGACATTTATGTTGAAGTTAATTGACACAGATTTCTAGGGAAGACTCTCCATATTTGTTTTCATTTTTGCTTGTTTTGGCTTTGACTGTCTCGCTTACTGGCGTCAAAAAAATTTCCAGAAATACGGCTGGAAACTTGTGAAAGACGTGCGTAGTCAAGATGCAGTGCATAACTTTGTAGTTCGGTAGGTGGTTTCGCAATATTTTCACCTTTTCTAGCGCTGAATTATTTTGTGCATCATTTTTACTTTATACTGAATATTTCCATAAATGAAAGACTTGCTTATATTTAATAATATTACCTAAAATAAATAGAAGCTGAATCGGACCAGAATCCGAATACAAAAAAACATTATTTGATTTGTCACATTATGATTTGGCGCGCATTTTTCCAAAATGGCGACAATGCTTCGCGCGCTTATTGTGCACTTGATGTGGGTTCGGACGGACAGCCCACAAAATTGTCCGTGTTTTTTGAATGGCTTGTCCGATTAATGTTGTTCAACAAGGAAATCATTTTGATGGACGCTTTAGAAAACATTTTTTTGTGCTTCAAATGGTGATGTATGAATGTGTTAGGGGAGAATAAATACGAAAAAAACCAAGATAGGTAGGTATTCAACCGGGCTGAAGCAAAGCGCGGGAAAAAAAGAAAATTAAAATCATAGTCTCATAAAATTCTGCTAAACTAAAGCTGCTCTACCTGCGATATATTAACCGACTTAAAAAAAGGAGGCTATCAATTCGACCCTTATATATTACTTATTATTTATTATATTACTTATTTCCAAGAACCGTAAGAGGTAATAAAAAATTGAATATTTTATCATTGAAATAATTAATGATCACTAGTTTTCGAACAGTTTCTTTTTGTTGTATCCGCATAATTGAACTTGTCGCCTTGCTACTGCAAAATTGTTACAATACTAAGTAAAATAATTACATTTTTTAAGATCTAGGACATTTGCGCGAAAATACACCTACGCGAATGGACTTTTGCGCGACTAATAACCAGTGAGATTCGTTACAGACAAAATGTGAGTTTTATCTGTGAATAAATCCCATACTGAATGGAAGGTTATGCACTTATTTTTAATCTAGACTTTAATGAGTGTCAATTTCAGAGTTTTTCTGAATGAAATCCAAGATGGCGGCCATGAAATTTTCCAGATTTTTCTCCATGAATGTCACTTCTATGGGTTTTGGGGTCGCTGATAACGCGAAAATGAGGTCAAAATAAAAATCCACGATGGCACCGATGTAAATGTCGACAATCGAAATGACACCCATAATGAAAAATTCGATAATTTTCATTTGCGCAATTATTGATTTTGATCCCATATTCGTTTAGAACGCCCTCGATTACCATGAAAATGATACCCATGAAGAAAACTTCGCTACCTTTCGCAGCCACCATCTTTGATTTGGATTTTGACCCCATATTCGTTTAGACCGCCCTCGATAACCATGAAAATGACACCCATGACGAAAAATTCGCTACTTTTCGCAGCTGCCATTTTTCATTTTGACCCTATATTCGTTTAGAGCGTCTTGAATTACCATGGACATGACACCTATGACGAAAAATTCGTTACTTTTCGCAGTCGTCATCTTTGATTTTGGCTCCATATTCGTTTAAAACGCCATCGATTACCATAAAAATGACACTCATGACGAAAAATTCGATAATTTTCTAATCCGCCATCTTTGATTTTGACCCTTTTGACCTTCTTTTAGATCGCCACCGATTATATTTATACACACACACGCACACGATATATTTATTATTGTGTATTTTTGTGAACGTGCTGAAAAGTTATTTATGAATTTTATAGTCCAATTATTGATGAAGTTTAAATATTTAACGCACAGCTAAGTAATAAATAAATCTAATATTGGAAAACAGATTATGGAATTTACAGGAATTTTCTAGGAACAGTGAGTGCTACCTACAACAGGCCCCTCTCTTGGATTAAAAAATATATTCCTGTATTATAAACAACTATTCGGTAACTGTTCCACGGGATTATAATACCGGGATAAAAAGTCCTACATGTTAATTCATAATATAAAGTATCTATGTGCCAAATTTCATCCAAATCCGTTCAGTAGTTTTTGCGTTAAAGAGTAACAGACATCCATCCATCCATCCTCACTAAATTTCAATTAATCTATACATATAATAAAATCGTTGAGACCAAAAAATCTGTACATTGAAGATTAAATAAAAAAACCAGCCAGGGTGACTTAAAATAAGTAACAGAACATAATTAAACCCGTTTAAAAAAAATTTGTTTGTTTGTTTGTTTGACCGCGCATCACGTAAAAACTACTGAACCGATATTGTTGAAATCTTCACAAATCTATTTAAATAAATTCAGAATAACATATAGGCTATAGAAATTTTTTTTTTTTGGAAAAACGGGGTGAAAAGGGGGGGTAAAGTTTGTATGAAAAAAAATTTTTTGATTGTTCTAGAATCATGAAACTCAGAGTAAATACTTATTAATAAAAATAAAGAAATACCTGTTTTAGCATTTTTTTGAAATCTCATCCAGAGACGCAAAAAAGAGGGTTTAGTGTTTAAAATTAATAAACTTCAAACACCTATACAATCAAAACCAATGAAGTGTAACCTTTTAAAGTTGCTACATATACTTCATATCTAATACAGGTAAATATAATTTCTCAGTTTTCTTGAAATTTGATTTTTGAGGTGAATACGCACAAAATAGTGGAACTCAAGAATATCAACTTTCTTCGGTAAAAGTAGTTGCTACGAAATGTTTGTGCGCGCATCACGTCAAAACTACTGCATAGGCCTCTTAAATATTTGTGGTACATATTATCACGCTACTTCCTTAAGGGGGTAGGCAATTTAACATTATGTCCGTATACTTCAATTGTTTGACGTTTCAGTCATGACGTAAGTACATGAGAACGGCTATTTGTAGCTTAAGTCGACGAAGTAAATAGCCTAACGGTTTCATGGCCGCTCTGCAAACTACGGGGTTGCAGGTTCAAACCCCGCAACATTATTTTCACTTTTTGTGTTTTTTTTTTTTTTTTGAGGCTGTTAAGATATATTTCTTTTTGTATTTAAATTGTTTGCATTTCTATATTTCTTACTTTTTAGTGATTTTTTTTTCCAAAAAGTAATAGAGAAGTATGGAAGAAGAATACAATCATGCTGCGCCGACCCCAAATAAATTGGGATAAGGAGCAGGAGTATGATGATGATTTCTCCAAAAAGTAGTATAGCGAACGAAAGCCTGATAAATTCACGTGTTCTTGACGTGCAAGAACTGTGTTGTGCATACGCAGTTTACGTAGAATATATTTACAGCTATATTGTTATTGGCCTCATTCCATGCATCTTGGTGAGAATTTAAGACCTGCCTGGACTGTCATCGAAGGTCTGACGGTGGAGACAAAAGTCAGTTGCAAGAGGTCATCAAGAGTATACAGCATCTATATCGTGTTTGGGCTCATTTTATGCACCTTGATGAGAACTTTCGACGTAGATGGAGTATGACTGTCATCAAGTGTCTAAGGATGATAACGTAAGGCTGAGGAGGCTGGCAAGGGAAGCCCTTATTTAGAAAAACTGAATATTTTAGCGATTAATGCAACTATTTCAGAGAAATTAAATTGTTACCTACTTGATTCTATACTATACCTAATATTATAAAGCTGTGTTTGTTTGGTTGGTTGAACACGCTAATTTCAGGAACTACTGGTTCGAGTTGAAAGTATCTATTACTGTTGGATAGCCCATTAATCGGGGAAGGCAACAACGTTTATATAAAATCACGCTACAATCAATAGGAGCAGAGCATCAATGAAAAATGTTGCAAAAAAAGGAAAAAAATATTCTTTTTGAGATCTTTCGTTGCGTGCGCTGCGTAAACGGTTAAAGTTACGCAACAATCGTGTATGACGGAAAAAAATCTATAAAAATCCGCGATAGCATTATTATGTCTATCTTTTAAGGGTGTCTCACACTCTGTCTAACCATCTCTCTGTCTCTCTTATATAACGCAGACGAAGTTGCGCGGGTCAGCTAGTTTATAATATTAGTAAGATCCGTGTACCTTTGTCCACAGTGTTTAAAATTTCTTACAATCAATTTTGCCAATTCAACAATGATCCTACCTACAGCAGCAACTATTTCACTGGAATATTATTATATACATTGAGTACTAAAAGCGAATTTAAAGAATTCAGATTTACTTGCAAAAGTGTATCTACATACATTAAACCATTCGATAAATAGGAATATTCTGTGTATGGAATTTCATGCAATATTCAACCGGCATTGTGAATACAATCCGGTTCGATATGAACAGTATGTCAGTGGTTCTATATGAGATTTAATACTGAGATTCACAGATATTGTCGTGGTTGTTTAGTATTCAAGGGGTGGGAGTGATTTTCCAATGAGCGGGCTGCTACGAATGCAAAGACGCGATGTCTTCAGTGCCACGGACAACGACGACGTATTCTGGATAATATAATTCGATTTTTCGTGAAATTCCTGTGTTGTTGGGAGACCTAGCTGTCTTACCTACACTGGCCTGCAAAACTAAGTAACACACAATATATACTTTCGAAACAAAAAGGACTCGAAAAAGAATTTAATTTTGTCTATAGTTTCAAAATAAAGCTGATAAAAATTACTATAAAAGGTTTTTTATTGTAAATCTCTAACTTCTATAGCATAAAAAAAAAGTATAGTACTTAGTTTTGCGGGCCAGTATGATTTCTGATTAGTATTTGATACATCAATCGCATAGGTACCAAGTAAAAGATCGCGGGTTGACCCTGCCATGGGCCGAATCAACAAGCAGTTGTTCAAAGCTTGTGGTAAATTGCTTCATAAAAACACATCTTTTATTCCATTTGTATTTTAAGCATTTAGTATTTTGTTTCACAAAAATACATCTTCATATGTATATCATTGTGCTTTATTGATTACAAACAAACAAACAAACAAAAATATTTAAAATGGTTTTAATATGTTCAGTTACTTATTTTAAGTCACCCTGTCTGGTTTTTTTTTTAAATCTTCAATGTACAGATTTTTTGGTCTCAACGATTTTATTATATGTATAGATGTTCCAATTTGCCCTCTTTTTAGCAAAATCTCAACGTCTGTTGCATGTTAGTCTAAACGAGTGCTTAAAGAGGTTGGACTCTGAAATAGTTTGACTTACAACAAATGAAAAAAAAAACATGACAATACGAAATCCACCGTCGCATATCCAGAATAGTCCCGCGGCAAGGTAGCGTAGTCCCGTCTGCTAATGAGATTCTTTGGGTCGCGGTTTGCATTTCAGATCAGCCTGTCTCGACGCCGACTCTGTCTGCCTTGTTCCACTGAACTCATGCTCTAGTAATGTGCAGCTACTGCTGCAGTTTGCGAGTTTAGTTTAGGCATTTTGTCGTACGATAGATGTTGTAGATAGATAGTTAAAATTAGGAATCTCGTGAGCTCGACGCTAAATAATAAGTAAATACAAATAAAATCCATTTATTTCAGGCATTTTAAAAATTTAAAAATTCCAGAAAAACAAATTAAATAAAAAGAAGTAAAATGACATTACATTACATTATTATTATCGAAATAATATAATCAAAGTCTAATTAATTTCGTAAGCTTCAACTGTAAATCTATTCATAGATCTATTGACGGTGTAAGATCACTTTGCTATTCGTCTGATATCATTGCACTTCAGGAGACGTGGCTTCTATCGCACGACATAGCCTTCTTAGGAACTATCCACAAAGAGTTCGCTTTTGTGGGCAAGTCAGCTGTGGATACATCGAACGAGATACTACGCGGGCGGCCATATGGCGGCGTGGCGCTAATCTGGAGACGGAGTTTGTTTACATCGGTGTCCGTCATTGAGTGTAAAAGTGTGCGTCTAGTGGCGGCTAAGTTTGTAGTGGCGGAGCGCGTTTTTATAGTTTTTTCTGTTTACATGCCTACCGACTCAATGGACAACCTTATTGAGTTTACGGAGTGTTTAAGCAAAATAAGTGCAATTATTGAGAACGAGAACGTTGAAAGTGTATGTGTGTTGGAAGATTTTAATTCACACCCAGGTGAGCGTTTTGGTGTTGAGTTATTTAGTTTCTGTAAAGAACAAAACTGGTTATGTGCAGATATAGAGAGACTTGGACTGAATTCTGATACATATACATATGTTAGTGACGCTCATAATAATTGTCGTAGATGGCTTGACCACTGTGTGGTCACGAAGGCTGCCTGTCAAACTATTGTAGATTTTAAGATTGTGTATGATGTTTTTTGGTCAGACCACTTACCCGTACAGCTGACATGCAATCTAAAAGTATTGCAGCCAAAAATTGTTAGCACTAAGGCTTCATGTAACAGGATTAAGTGGGGGATTAGAGAAGCTAGCCAAATAAATAGGTACCATGACTTGTGTCATGAGAAGTTGAGAGAAGTTGACTTTCCGGTTGTTTTTCATGAATGCTGTGATAATATGTGCCACAACCGGGAGCACAGACTACATATAGATCACTTGTATAAAACTTTTATTAACTTTTTAAGTGAGTCAGCAGCGGCAACTTGTTTGTGTCGGACAGAAATGAGGCGGAGGTACGTCACGGGTTGGAACAAACATGTGAAAGAGGCTCATGCGGAGGCTCGACTAAGGTTTGAGCTTTGGATGCAATATGGTAAACCCGGTGTGGGACCCATTTATAGCCAAATGCGTGACTCTCGAAAAGCTTTCAAATCAAAGCTAAAGTGGTGTCCATGTACTGTTGCCAGGTGTCTCCGTGAGGTGGCGTAATTAATTATTAGTAGTAATAGTGTGTTTTAGTCTATTATACTAACATAGGTTAAGGAATACTAACAAATTTATGGGTTCTACCTGAATTAAAGATAAATAAAAAAATATATAAAATATTATCCATTAATTTTATAAAAAAATAAGTTAAACATTAATAATTACAATTCATTTAAAATGATAAAAAATATAATAACCACTCGGGTTCTCTTTAGGTTAAGCCATGTTAACCGGAACCAACGGCTTAACGTACTTTCCGAGGCACGGAGGAAACAAGGTATGTAATGGGTGGTCAACCATCCACGAACCAACCTAGTTAAACCTAGGTTGGTTCGTGCCTCGCAAAGTACGTAAAGCCGTTGGACCCGGCTGTCATTTGTGACGCGTTATTACGACGAATAGAGAACTTTATTTTTTTTAATTAGAGCTTAGCATGCAGCAAATACCATAGCGAGTCTGAAATCAGATTTCTTGATGACTAGCTATGCTCTTTTAAGTGAATTTCGCGATGATACTATCTCACGTCACTCATCAGTGAGATAGTCTTCAAAACCTTTCTTTGACATCCAAAAAGCGAGTAAACTTTAGAGGTCAGATTTAATCTAATTTCTTCACAGAGCGACTTCTAGTCCTGAGATTTATAAATAATTAATCCAGCAATCATTTTATTATCAGGCAACTAAAAACCCTAAATAATATACCCAAAAAAACATTAACAAAAATAATAAACTACATATTTTAAACCCTATGAAACTAAAACTATACACGCAACGTTGTAGGCGTCGTGTTTCGCTGCGTGGTGTCGCGTAATCGCCCTCGGAAACGTCGATATACGACATCCTTCGGCCAAAAGACCTCCTTCATGCAGGTCTGTAGATGGTGGGTTGGAACTCGTACCACGAATGACTTAAAGTTGATGTTGTGGCGCGATTCCAACCTTTCAACCCTCAGAGTCCAGTTGGTCTTCACTTTGACATACTGCACGACTTCCTCAGTTGTAGTGGAGTGATGCAGACGCGAAAGGTACAGCTGCGTCGTAGGCACAGCAGGACGCAGCAGCATGTTGGGTCCACTCGGTGCGGTACAGGTTACGAGGACAGGATTTTTTCTTCCTTGCCACTTTAGTGAAGCTCTCCTCATCGACTTGCCTGGTTGAACTCTTGCTGGAGCGTACGCAATTTGCTTATTAAAACTCTGAAAGGCTTCTTACAGTTTTTCAAATTCTCGTATTACATTTTCTAATACAGCAATAACATTATAAAGTCTAATCGAAAACGGACAGTTATAACAACTTTCCAAATACGAATAAAATAACGAGGGTTCGTAAGTCCATCCATAAAAGATCACACAATATGTCATTCATTCTATGAATATGTCATTTAAAATATGATTTGTGTAAAAAAGGAATAAATTTAGCGTGGAAATGTAACAATATCGTCGCGAGTGTATGAGGAGCATACAAAAAATCCTTTTATTGAAACTAGCTGGGTCCCGTTATCCATTATGTATTAGGTACTTGGGGGCTCATCTCCGTTGACATAAGGGTGGGTCCAGTTATATTATATTCTTGTCGAACGTTGAATTAACTGAAGACCTATTGAAGGTTGAAGAAATTTGCTATAAACACGGTTTATGGCTTCGGGCGATGCAACAGCGCATAACATGTTACCTTCGTAAGTACAGTCGGACCTCAAGGGCCAGACTCCACCGAAGCGAGCGAGCGAGCGGAGACGAGAATAGACGTGAACGGCGTGCGGTGTGCGGTGTGCGGTGTGCGGTGTGCAGTGAGCGGTGTGCTGTGAGCGGCGTGCTGTGAGCGGTGGGCGGTGAGCGGCGTGCGGTGTGCGGTGTGCGGTGTGCGGTGTGCAGTGAGCGGCGTGCTGTGAGCGGTGTGCTGTGAGCGGCGTGCGGTGTGCAGGTGTGCAGTGAGCGGTGTGCTCTGAGCGGCGTGCTGTGAGCGGTGTGCTGTGCGCGGTGTGCTGTGAGCGATGTGCTGTGAGCGGTGTGCTGTGAGCTGTGTGCGGTGAGCGGTGTGCTGTGGGTGGTGTGCCGCTTTGCACATTTCCGCATAACTTTAGTGGATACACCCTAGCTTTAAAGCATCTCGTCTCTTCTCCACATTGCACATCTCCGCTCGTTTACGCTCAAGTAGGTTGATTTCAGGATACGACTTTTCGCAAATATTTTCAGTATCTTAAAGTATTCCAGTCTCTAATTTCCGGATAAGATACACACACATAAGAATAACAACTGTTTTTGCAAAAAAAACTTGTTATAACTGAAATATTGACAATATGCTCACAGAAAACCCAAATGTTTTGATTTCTGTTTACTTCAATAAAGTAACCGTAATAATCTAACCCAATTTATACACCAATGACCAATATCACCAGTAACATCTGCTGGTAGCACCTTCGTACGACAATATCGCACCCCAATCCCGTATCGTATCGTCCAACGGTCACTAACAGCAATAATGCGAACATATCTGCAACATTCAGTTTTTGCTTCTACCTTGTCTCCTGGGGGCCACTGTCTATGACATATGCGAAGGACTGCCTCTAAAATGGCCCCCCTGAATATATTTGCCCATCCGATATGAGATGTTGCCTTTTTGTCACCATATGCGCGACATGGATAGCTAGTTTTTCGCACGTCGTATTTGGCCGCCATTTTTTTTGTAACTGTACAATTTATTGGAATATTTTATGCATATTTTTTTTTTGTATTTTTCGAATATGTTTTGTTTCTATTCTACGTTTTGGACTAACCGTTTTAACGTTCACTTTGAAATATTACGTTACTTTGATTTTATTTGGGACATTACATAACATAACATCACGCCTCAGTTTTCCCAAAAGGTTAGGCAGACTAGGTGCACAGTCACGAGCGCCAATACGTAAACACTTGACAACTTTTAAAAGGGTTTTTCTGGGCTGTTCTGATTATAATTTCATGTTGCATCGAACATAGTATTGTGGAACTCATATTTTTATGAAAAAGATACTATCTCCAAGTTTACAATCGTTATTTCTCGCAAAAATGGATTATTCAAAAATAATAATTAGGAAAATGTATACGACAAAGTATGAAGTATGAAGGTGGTGTGGTGTATGAAGTGTGTGACGACCAGAATGGCGCATCGGTAGTGAGGCTGCCTTACGTTCGTTGGGTCCCGGGTTCGAATCTCGGTTCGAGCAAATGTTTGTGTGATGAACATGGACATTTGTTTCTGAGTCATGGATATTTATATGTATAATAAGTTTGTATTTACAAAAAAAAACTTATCTATGTAGTATATCAACTATCTGGCGTCCACGAAACAAGCCTCGTTGCTTAGTGTGGCGCTAGATGGCGCTATGTGTAATGTCTAGCGATTTTTATTTATATTTTTTTTCATATGTTCGTGACTGTACCATGGTACACCCATATTTCGTCAATTATGTCTTAGGGGGCGAACCTATTTCCATTAAGCGGGTACAAATTATTATCTTCTTAAATATTTTTCCCGTGTTTCTTCGATGTTAAAAGGCATATTATGAATCCTTTCTAGTCTTCAAAAATATTAATTTTAGACCCAAATAATATTGAAATACAAATGCGATAAAAACAACATAGAAGTTATTTTATTCAACTTTTAATTTGCTTCAAAATTTCAAACGAAGAAAACCACTAATAAAACTTTCCGTGTTCGTTATGATGTGGGATTATAACAAAACCGATAGTACGTTAGGCTTCAGAAAAAGGTGCCATTGCGTGTATGTCCAGATGTATGAATGTGGCCGACCCACTACAGGCTTCCCTGTACCCCGATTATTATAATCTGGATCTTTTCAAAGCTCGAGTAAATTGGTTTCTTTTAGGCAAGCGTGCTCCACCCTAGACCACATTATCGCTTCAGATCAGGCGACCGACCGCTAGCCAGAAGCGGGACAGCCGGTGGCAACCTGTAGTTTCTGCTATAGTTGGTGCCAGTTAAGATCGCAAAAGCGGTCATTGACCCTCCTACATTTATTCAAGTTCATAACTTTGAAATCCAAAAATAAGCCTGTTCAAGTCTTGAATCGTCATCTATCGTGATCTTCAACATGTTTTCTAATGAAAACCGATACATGGTTCGTTTGTTTTGTTTCGTAGGAAGATATATTAGGGAAAGGCCAATGACCGCTATTGCGATCTTAACTGGCACCAACTATACTACTACTAATAAAGCACGTAGACCCTTCTTATACAGATGTTTTTATTAAGAACTTCATAAATTTATTCTGGGCCCTCTGATGAGGCGGTGGTAATCAGTTGATTGATGTTGTTGCTACAGAATTGGTCAGTGTTGTGACTTTAGGCAAGTAAGTATGATTATTAATATGAGGTTGCGTTTTAGAATCGCAAAAAAACCTTCTTGTAAAAAATTCAAGATAATAATATTTTATACAGGGCAGAAGGGACACCGATACACAAACGCTTACTATTTATTCAGTACATCATTATGTAGGCTAATTCACGTAACTAAAGAAGTGCTGTTGCAGTGCAGTTGCAGTCAAGTTTCGATCAAACCAACACTTTTCGTATTCTCTACCACTGTCAGACATACGCTCGCGTCGAGTTCGCGTCACGCGAGTGCAATAATTCGGCATTCTATTGCTGCGCGTCTTTGGTGCGTGCTTCGGAACGTACCATGGTCGGTATTCTACTAAGTAAGGAAAAGCACTAAAATTTGTACTGGGGTATTATTTTACAACGTCATATTCATTGAAATGTAATCGATTCTATTCATATGGGCACACCATAAGTAAGTTTGGTAGAGTTTGGTTGTCGTACAGTTGACGTGCAGTTCACGCGCAGCTTACGCGCAGTTCAAGAATACCGTTTATCACTCAAACTTGAACTTAAGTGCAACTGCACTACAACTTCATCGGCGCGTCATAAAATTACGTGAATTAGCCCTCTGAATATGAAATAGCCCTTTAAGGGGGTATGGAAATTTTTCATCGGTTATTTAAAAAAAAAAACTGGTGTGTCCTCATCATCATCATTTCAGCCGAAAGACGTCAACTGCTGGACATAGGCCTCCCCCAAGTGTCGCCACATTGACTGGTCCCGTGCGTCTCGCATCCAGCGGATCCCCGCAACCTTCACCAGGTCATCGGTCCATCTAGTGGGCCTTCTAAGGAAACGTCTTCCGGTTCGCGGTCGCCACTCCAGAACTGGTGTGTCCTACAAAATAATAATATATCACTTTCAGCTGAGCATCTGGGTATTCAAATGTTTGTTACGCGGCGCACTATTTTTTCATACAAAATAAATGACGATTAGCGACGTTCTGTTTTTCATACAACCAAAGATAATATGAAATGTGACACAACCGTTACTACACGTCGACGTTTATCCATGTTGTGTCATATGCAATCCACGTATAGTATACATAAATAAAGCACAGCGTCTAACGACGTTGTCGTCCTGGTGTTGGGTTGTCCTCTATCGTAGCAGGTGGACGGAAGACAGGAGGAGAAGGCAATGGTGGCTCAGGAATTGTTGGGTTGCCGGGGTTGCTCTCTGTGTCTAGAAGCGGTGGGTCAGGAGTTCCCGGGTTGCCTTCTATGTTTAGAAGCGGTAGTGGCTCAGGATTTTCCGGGTTACCTTCTATGTCTAGAAGCGGTAGTGGCTCTGGATTTCCCGGGTTGCCGTAAGTAGTACCCTTTAAATCAATAAATTGGTAACGTACGATTTACATACCTACATAATATTACCTATATTTATCATAATGAAAACATGATTATACTTATTATTTTTACAAATATAGACGCAAACAATAAGCATAAATAACTTTACGATAAAGACCTACACGAAATAATAAATACTTACGATAATTCGAAGGCGTAATTTTGCAAAACCACGGCCGCAGCACTGCAATAATTGAATATTCTCCCGCTCACGGCGCACGGAACGACTGAAGTATGGGAGCGGGGGCATCGAGTGACGTATTACGACGTTGCGAATGTATGCGTAATTAGAATGTATGTGTGCAAGTAGCCTTATAAAGTGCACAAAAAAACTAACCTGGAGTGGCGCTAGCAGTCCCAAAATTCAAAGTGATACGGCGCGATGACGTAGCTTGAAGGAATTTGTATAAGCCTCAGCCGTTTATACACGTTCTTTGAAGAAAGACAATTTTTTTCTGACGTGATTAAACGTTGTGTCAAATAGCGTTTATCAAATTTTACGTTTTATAACGTTGCTCAGCTCAAAGTGATATGTGGTAAACGTTTGTACATTAGTGTCCACCCTGTATGCTGTTAGCAAGTTAAAACCCCCCAAAAAAAAACACCGTTACCCGGTATTGACTGATCAATCTAACCATGATAATTTTTGTAAATAAAACATATTCCACATGTTAGTATGCTATCACAGTCCAATGGTTATAACCAAATATAAACTCAGTTCGGGAAAGCCCGAACTGTAAAATTAAATCACGCCTCAAAGAGGTCGTGCCTGGAATATTTGTATTGGTAACCGGATTATGTTGCAAATATGTGTAAATGATAATTGAAACAACCCTGAAGAATGCTGATGAAGGAATGTTGGTTGGAGATAGAAATAATGAAAAATGTATTGTGCTAATTGGTGCATCATCATCATCTGCCCAGCCTTTTCCCAGCTATGTTGGGGTCGGCTTCCAGTCTAACCGGATGCAGCTGAATACTAGTATTTCAAATGGAGCGACTGCCTATCTGACCTCCACAACCCAGTTAGTACTGGGTAATACGATACCCCTTGGTAAGACTGGTTGTCAGTCTTTTTGGCCCACTGACTACCTGTAATGAATGTCAAAGATCTACAAATGACAGCCGGGACCAACAGCTTAACGTGCTTTCCGAGGCACGGAGGAAACTCGGTATGTAATGGTAGTCACCCATCCACAGACCAACCTAGGCAAGCATGGCTTCAGGTCGATCATTAGATCGACCTGAGCGGCTGTTATTATTTAGCCACGGGGCTCCTGCTGACGTAATTGGTTACACAAAGATTTAACCTTTAGAAATACCGTCTAAATTAGCGTGATAATTTTTTCACACTGAGGAGTTCGAGGTTTAATAATAACGCGATCGTCAAGTTCGCTCCGTGTATTATGGTGACAGGTAGGCAGTCGCTCCATCACTCCATGTAAATGACTGGTATTCAGCTGCATCCGGTTGGAATGGAAATCGACCCCAACACAGTTGAGAAAAGGCTAGAAAGATGAACTGACGAGATTGACATAGTCCAGAAATCGATAACAAATTGTATACACATATCGAAACACGAAACAAAGTACTAGGCGGGCATGAGAGCAAAAATGGATCACTGTATGAACTACAACTAACTAAAGGCGCCACTTTGTCACATCATATCTCCAATTTATTCAGTTCTAGGACATACCGTTTTTTTCTAGGACGAACGTTTCTTTCACCGTTTTGAAAATTAACTAGCTGTTGCCCGCGACTTCGTTCGCGTAGTTGGATGAGTATGTTCTGGCGTGAATCCACCCATCCCCACTTTCGCATTTATAAAAGTAGTAAACTTAAATAATTTCTAAAATCTAAACTGCCTGTCCGTAATTGAGTCACTGAATCTAAAGAAGATTGAAACAATCCAGAAATCGATATGTTAATAAACAATATACCTACATACATCTAACAACGAATCAGAGTACTAGGCTAGCATGAGACCGAAGACATCGATCACTGTAGGAACTACGACTAACTGCGCGCGGACAGGGTGACCACGCGTCTCGTCGCGATCTATCTTCATCTGAGCACTGAGTTGTGTGATGCTGTGTCCATTGTTCATCCTCCCACATATTCTGGCGAATTTGCAGAGAGAAGAATCTGATGCACTGCCTTAAGAAGTTAATAGCTAGCTCAAAGGCGGTTGATATCAATTCATAGAATGGTTCTTTTTATTATTTATTAAACACTTCAAGCACAAAGTACAGAGGCGGACTTAATACCATAGGCGTTTTTTACCAGTCAACCTTTGGGTGATGCAGAGACAATCAGTGGAAGGTGTTTATCTGAAAATAATATTACTTTAGTGCTTGTTCATAGCTTAACTTGGCTTAGTTCATATGGAGTTCAACTATCCTAATTTACTTTATAACACGCGAAGCGCATCTTCATAGAACGTCACCTGATGCACCACTTAGCTCTGGTTGTAAATAAACATATAGTTTTGTTGCTTAACTTTGGACTAATTTGAAATAGTTATGCAGTATGTAATAGTTCAAGGTATAATAAGTTAAAAATGTAGATTGTTTTGTAGTAAAGCACAGGAATTGGGGATTTAAAACAAAGAGGCAGCAGGGTTCTCTATTGTGTTCCCTAACTTTTTCATCCATAATAAAAAGTACCAATTTTTTTTTTGTCCTAGTCATCATTTGTCCGAATGATAACTTACCCGAACTTAATATCAGGTGGCTCCTTAAAGTGTAGAAAAATAACAGCCGTTGTGCACACAGAAAACATTTTAAAACGTAAACCTGAAAAATATATCACCTTGTCTCAATTTTCTCTCTAATCCCGTGCCGTGAGACTGTGGACTCCCTCCCCAGATTGACTGATAGTCTCGTGTAATGGGGGCATTGAGTGATCACGCTCCAATCTGACAAGTTAGTTCTACTCTTTCGGGTCTGATCGATGGACGAAACACATCGTTCAGTCGACAAGATGGATACGTTATTGATTGACTTTTTTGAGTAGCACAGATTGAGATAAATTGGCTGATTGAATGTTTATTTTTGGAGACATGAATGAAGTTGAATGGCTTTTATTTTAAATGGAAAAAATATCTGACAAGACAAGAAAAACCTGTCAAGCGCGAGCCGGACTCTCGCATGAAGTATTCAGTAAAATAGGCGAGACGACAAAAAAATCTAATTAGTCCGTCACTTCGATTATCAAAAAATATTTGTTTTTTCTTTTGTTACGTAAATCAAAGATACGACGCTTTTAAAATTCTCAATACGTCACGCCATGGTATAATTTTTAGCTAGTTCGGACGTCACGAGCCCCCACTGCCGAGTTTTGATGCGTTTTATCTTTGTCAATATTCATTGATTAACAAAAACAAAAAATACGTGTCCATTAATTTCCAATACTCTAACTGACGGACTAAATAATTTTGCAATTTTTTGATACTGTCGTCATGCCTATTGTGGTAGACAGCCCCCTTACTTTTGAGTTATTTTTATTATTCGTTGTTACAGGAGCAAAAGAAATACACATTCTGCAACAAAATCAACTATATACACAGCCCGCTGACAGACAGTTGGACGGTTAGATGGATAGTGAAGGTTTAGTAATAGGGTCCCGTTGGTTATCCATTGGGTACGGAACCCTAAAAATGACTGATAGGGTTTTCCTGGTGGTGGCGACCTCGACTTAGGAACAGTAAGTCGTGGGTTCGAACCCAAACAGGCGCATTACTTTGTGTGAATTTATTTCATCACCACTGCTCTCAAAACGGCGAAGGAAAACATCGTGAGGAAACCGGCATGTCATAGAACCATAGATTCGAAGACATGTGACATCTACCAATCCGCACTGGGCCCGCGTGGTGGATTATTCATCAACACGAAACGAAGAAGAGTAAAAATTCATTTAAATCTGAATTAAGGCAGACCATCTTAGAAGAATATTTACAACATCTTGTCTAACAAATGCACTAAAAATTCTTGCACCAAAAATTCACACCCGCCTTTACCAAAAACTAATTAAACGAGAGCCCACTAAATAGTATTATCTAACGCAGATATCAGCGCGCGTTGTATTAGGCAGTGTAGCAGGGAAATATGCAATATCGTCAGCACAGACCACATCGCAATAAACTTGCAGAAATACAAGTCTACAAACTTTTGGAATCCTATACGCCTACAAACGTTGATACTTACTTTAGCTTTTAACATAACATCACGCTAATAGTATACAGGGTTATTTGTAAAACATCGACAACCTCTCAGGACTGTGTTACTAACATCATAATCAACAACTTTTGTTCTAGGACTTTTAAAAATTCATCATAATTTAGTTCATCAAATTTTCGTACAAAAATAAAAATATTTAAATTGAATGCTCTAAATGTTAAGGAATCTATGCGAAGCAAAAGAAAGCGATAGTACAATAGTGAGGGGAGCGGGGTCAGGGCGGCGAGGGCCCGTAAAAGCGTTCAATTTAATTTTTTTTGTTTTTTTTTATGAAAATTGATATGATATGAGATGAATTTTTAAAAGTCATAGAACAAAAGTTGTTGATTATGATGTTAGTAACACAGTCCTGAGAGGTTGTCGGTGTTTTACAAATAACCCTGTATAGTACACCACGTTTCGTTAGTTGAGCTGACCAGGGGCCCTACTCTCTAACGCTTCGTCCGTATACTCGGATCTATCCGTCTCTTTCCCGCACGTCTGCAGATGAGTGCGAGTGAGAGAGACGGATAGATACGAATATACGGACACGAAACGTTAGAGAGAGATGAGCGAGAATGCGTAGAGAGGGATGTGTGAGGAACTAACCAATTGGATAGCTAGAACAGCTCAAGCTGTGAAAAAGAAGCGATATAATTGTTTAGTTTCACACACATCCCTCGCTACGCATCCTAGCTCATCCCATACAGCTCGTCATAATAGTCGGTAAGCCACAAACTAAGCATCGCTTGTATCTTGTGGCTCAGGAGTGATTGTGAGTGACAGAGAGTCATTAATTAAACAACAAACATGTGGATAATATATTAAAATATTAGTTAGAGAAGCTAAAATATTATATTAAAATATTAGTTAGAGAGAGTAAATCGAGATAAGTGCAGAAGAATGATGAACTAAGCTCAGCCTTCTGCTCTTTCTCTTTGCAACGTCCCCCCTCTCTGGCGCTCGGCCGGGTATCCTCGTTATTTCAGAGTTATATTCAGTTATTGCCCTGATATAATTTCCCCACATAGTTCTAGGCAATATTGTCAACTATTTAACATTGCTTTTCGTAATTGATTTACGTGGCGTAGGCGCTGGCCTGGGGAAGCTAACTTTGTATGGAAATATTTAGTTAGGTAACGTTTTTGAACTAGTTTCTCATAGGTACTTTGAAATAGAAGGAATAAGCAGTACTCGTAGATTGTTTTTAGTCATAATCATTCAATTGCACATAACCTAATTTACTTGGGGTCTAATTTATTTGGGGTATCCGTAGCATCTCTTTTTACCCGACTGTAGCGAAGCTCAAAAGGATGATTATACGTTATACAAACAAACATACCCACACACATACAGGTCAGTATGTGTATGTTTGTTAGTATCATTATAGTAGTCGCCTCATTTCTAGCCATAGCATCTTAGATATTTTTCTTAGTGTTGTTAACATTATGTATTTACCGTGTGTTTGCACCTTAATTCAATCTCACAGTTGCACCAGAAACTTTTTGCACCATCCACTATAATGTCTCCCACTTCTGGGATTCAGGCCTCCTCCATGCCAAAGCCACATGTCTATGTCACCATAGACATGTGGCTTTCCAAAAAGTTAAGCTCCAGAAAGCGAGCCGATAACAGAATGCTATTTGAAGTAGTTAATATATTAAAAGTTGCCTAGATCAAAAATACCTACCTATACAGAAAAACTCAAGCAAGAAAATCCATTTTCTTCTTCCAATAAATTCTCCTACACATTCCACGCACTGCCTGCATCATTATCTTCGTTAAATATTATAAATATTTTATCAGACATCGCTGCTTCTGTTTAAGTCTTCGGCCCCTGTAAACCCTCGGCTATACAGAAAGCGGTAGCAGTTGAGAGTAACTGTATTTATTTAAATTGCGAGTTAATAGGTCTGCCTCTTTTGGATTAGCTCGTTCCATCGTCGACGTCATCTCTGTCCTTAGATCAAGACTGAGGTTAAGAATAGGCCCATTTAATATTAAAAAAAACTGTGGTACAGTGCTGCCTTTGTTATAATTCTTTTTAAGTAGGCCTTAACTCGTGACATTGTACTGATTCACTTTCTTTTGCTTTTCAGAGGGCCTATGCAAGTAGCGTGTCATATTGCTACAACGACTTATCATGAGATGTTTTTGACTTTTCGTTTAACGTTATTGTTAACAGAATGAAATTTTGTAGCCCTCAGATTCTTAAAGACATTTGACAGTAAATTGCATGCATCAATATACTTATTATTTGTGTTCAGAAATGGACGCGGAGAGCACTGATGTGCTCTACATCGCGTTTTCTACGCGCTCAACTCCCATATTACGTCTTCATCTCAAGGTTTTGATATACAGAAACTTGGTGACAGATGGTGAAGTATGAGGTGTCTCCTGGTGATGAGCTCCTTGGACACGATAAGAACAACAGGGAAAAAATCTGCTTAAAGTTTGAGACTGATTGCAAAACAAAATCTGGGATTTGCCACTTCCCGCTCTTTCAACCACGTAGCCGACAAACGCCCCTCTTCATCCCCGCTTACTGTATAGCCAAGCTTTAATTAGATGCATCGTGCACGCGCCGCCTCTGAATATTTCACGTGTTTCAACTATTACTGGGACTACGCACACATAGAATGGGTAATTCGTTCAAGTGTAGGCTGTATTGTACGAAGATTTGTGTGCATAAAGGATGGTGGAATTATGTGCTAATGTTATCCGTTGTGCGGCGGTATTTTTTAATATCTTGTTTTTCAGCGAGAAAATCTGAGCACTTTGACTTATCATAATGTTTACGAAATCAATAATAAATGCCTACTGTAATCTTAAACCAATATTGTCTAATTTAACTACTTTCACAGATTGAAGGCATGTGATTAACAAGGGGAATGTTATAGGTTTATTATCCTATAGTCTACCCTTGCAAGAGGATGATGATGAATTGGGATAAGGACCCAATTCATTTGGGGTCAGCGCAGCATGTCTTCTTCTTCCATATCCTATAGTGTACAATCAATGTATTATCACTCAAACAGAGTGGAAGGGACATCGATTCTGAATAACATATAAATTTTTCGTCGATTATTTAAAAAAAAACAGCTATTTCCTACAAAACTAATTGTAGTTTTGTAGGAAATAGCTGTTTTTTTTTTTAATAATCGGCGAAAAATAACCGATGAAAAATGTGTAGGCCTGTGTAGGTGAAAATGTATGGAAGTGCTGTTTATTTTTTTAAATGACCGATGAATTTGTATCAGAAATTTTTCATCGGTAATTTTAAAATGGTAGTAAATGGTTCAAAATTATGTACTGTATACACGGTACCTAAGCGTTATTGCGTCGGTAGGTTCCACTCTGTGTGTGTAAAATGTATTACTGTAACCTTAAAACTTAATAACTTACTTCTACACACCACCACTTTCCAGCGATATTTGTTAATTTATTATTAGCTTCTGTAAGTTTGATAATTGTCCCGTGGGATCTTACTACCGGGATAAAAAATATTCTATGTTTTAATCCAGGTTATAAACTAGATGTGTGCAAAATTTGATCCAAATCTGTTCAGTAGTTTTTGCGTTATAGAGTAACAAA
Organism: Xestia rhomboidea; assembly: GCA_963853795.1. Classification (NCBI taxonomy): domain Eukaryota; kingdom Metazoa; phylum Arthropoda; class Insecta; order Lepidoptera; family Noctuidae; genus Xestia; species Xestia rhomboidea. The sequence continues at coordinate 7,539,813 of OY970770.1, read as the reverse complement.
CATCCATGCATCCAGACACCCACACATCCTCACAAACTTTCGCATTTATAATATTTGTAGGATTTTCATCGGCTGCTGAGCGTCCTTGGTTCGACACTCAGGTCGGGCAAATTGTTATCTCGTCTCTCCCCTCCCCCCTCGGCTCATCCCCTATTGTGTGTGACTTAATATTACTATTAGGTACAGTCATGGTCTTTTCCGCCTGATCAGTTAATTTTTTTTTCGCTTAAATCATGCGGAGGCGCCGAGCCACTCCACCTTAAACTTTAGGCCTATTAGGAAAGCGTCTACTTTGGCGCGCAAAAAAACAATAACTCTCGTTTGGCATGTGTCGCCGATCGGTATCTTTTCATTAATTATTTCTATATAAAGTTAACGGGGCGGGGATAGAGAGCGTTTCTATGTTGTAAGTGAGCAAAAATTAGCTTAGTGGTGATCAGGCGGGAGTGTCCTCGATAGTACACTTCTGCCTAACCCTTCGGAGATTTCAGGCGTGATGTTATGTTATGAATATTTTTATTTCCCTTACAAACGATCGCGTCAAGAAGCTCCTAACAAAATCCCCTACCTACCCTCCCTCCCTACCTCCTTCATCTTTCACTTCCCTAACTAGTCCAGCATCTATCTCAGAATATTCTAGACAAATACGATTGTATTTTTCAAAAGCCTGTAGTGTAAAGGCCTCAGTTATTAGGTATGCTGTCGGCGGGCGCGGAGGGTCCGCCATTTTTCCTCATAAAATATAAATTCCTCTTATAAGTTTGAGTGATCTTCCTGTGGTTATTCGTAATTTTACGACGAAAGTTTTGCAAGGGCCGTGTTCTGACTTGGCTATTTTGCTTCAAGAGGAGTTTTGTTACTATGTGCTTTTTCATTGGTGGACAGGGAGGATTTGTTTTTGCGTATGTCGGGAAATAAAAGGTTGCAAGTAAATGACGTGCACTCGATGCTAAATCAGAAGAATGCAATATAAAAGTTTCGAATAACTAAATTGAGTTTTGTATTTGTTTGTCGAAGTGTAGTCATATTAAATTATTTTATGCAGACAATATTCTTATATGTTTGAATATTAATTGTACATTTGGTTGCATCGATATTTTTGTTTGTAAAATCTTGCTGGAACATACTGTATAATAACGGGTTTCAGTTTCGATATCACTGGCATTGGATAGTTTAAAAAAATACTGGATCACGCCATCGGGCCGCTAAAATGGCAAGAATAGAAGGAGGCCTTGGCAGCAGTTAGTAGGACATTAAATATCCACTCGCCCCAACTGTTTCAATTTTTCATCTGTTAAATATCCACTCGCCCCAAATGTTTCAATTTTTCATCTGTTAAATATCTACTCGCCCGAAATGTTTCAATTTTTCATCTGTTAAATATCCACTCGCCCCAAATGTTTCAATTTTTCATCTGTTAAATATCCCTTCGCCCCCTATTCTGAACAGCCACTAAGTTGACTACCGTACGCTAATATACCATACTTGCCAGGGTACCGATGGGTTACTTCATAACTCGTGATTTCGCTCGTCTAATGGGCTTAGTTCAATGTGTTCGGTGATGTACGCGCCGCATCAGGGTGGCTGAGTGACGGCGGGGCAGCCTAATACCGTGCTATAGTGTGTTTCAACTTGATGTTTAATCGGTGATTTGTTTGGTATTATTTTGAAGTGTTTCTAGTGGGGTTGTAAAGGTCTGAGACTCTAGCTCAAGGTTTGACGTTTTTCTTAACTTAAAAATCCGTCGATTTTTATTTATTTCAAATTTATGGATGATACTGATAGTGCGTAATTGTTGCAAATAATGTAACTTAAATGGGTTAATAAATAGGTTAATTGTATTTTCGATTAAAAAATCGGTCGTATTTACGTAGCATTTATATCGCGCTCGTGCTAGATGCGCCTCAGGTGCGCGCAACCGGCGTCCGTGTATAGTTTGTGTATGTGTGTCTGAACGTGGATGAGGAGAAACCTCCATAGAGTGAGAAAGTAAAAAAGACGTGAGTTTATGTGTGTATAGTAATGGGATTCCGACACTTCTGTTAGACAGGTTAATTTTAATTAGGCTTGCGAAACTACGTTATTTTGTGATCGTTGACCGCAAAAAATAATCGCCAACTAATAGTTATTTTAGTTTATCATATTAAGATATCGATACCCCCGTTTTTGAAGTTTTGTTATGCTATATTAAAACTGGTAAATAACACATCTAGCATAAAACACTTAGAACAGAATAAGATGTCTGTCTTCTTAGGGTTCCGTACCTCAAAAGGAAAAAGGGTCACTTTATTGTCCGCCCGTCTGTTTCTCTGTCTGTCAAGACCCTTTTTCTCAGGAATGCGTAGAGGTACCAAGTTGTTCTATATCAAATACTCGGGTCTACGGTCTCTTTCAGCTGTGAAAATAAAAACTTGTACTTAAGTCAACGCGATCAAAGATTTGAACGTTTATTGTCACCACATTAATAAATTGCACCTGTGTGAAACAAAAGCGGGTTACTACTTAGAGCTTGAACGAATTGGTGATTAATATAACCACAGCTGCATCTCAAACTTTACCCTCCAAAGCGGTTCCACCAACAATAATCATCAAAAGTCAAAATTAATTATACAACATCCGAATTACTTTCCGTAAATACTTGGATCGATGGCAAGCCGAGAACAACAGACGGTTCATTGTAGACGCATCTCAATAAGCCGAAAGCCGATTATTCAGTAATTTGCATCGGAGCGGGCACAACCCTATTACCATGTCAAAACCCGCGAACTCAAAGACAGACTGTTTGGCGCCATGTTAGGCACCGGATAATGGCGGGAAATATTGTCTATGGTGTTGTGAATCTGTGGTTTTCATTTTTTGTTGGAACTGGAACTGTAATTTCCTCTGTGCCTCGGAAAGAAGCCGTTGGTCCCGGCTGTCATTTGTAGATCTTTGACAGTTGTTGTCCAAGTCCAGTGTGGCCCAAAAAGTCTGACAACCAGTCTTACCAAGGGGTATTACCCGGTACTAACTGGATTATGGATGTCAGATAGGCAGTCGCTCTATGTAAAATACTGGTATTCAGCTGCGTCCGGTTGGACTGGAAACCAACCCTAGCATAGTTGAGAAAAGGTTAAACAGATGATGAACTGGACTGTACTTGCTTGAGGGAGTTTGTATACAAATAAATCAACGCAGTGTCCGACTGCCTTGTTACAATAAGTTCTTGAATGGGAACGAGAAACCAAAAGCCCAAAATCTGTCAGTCACACAAAATTGGTATACTCCTGCTGTAATTAGGTTGTGGAGTAAGGACCCAGTGTTGGAAAAAGGAGATGTAACTTATAGTAGGCACCCACATTTTGCAGTTATGACCCATGTTATAGAGGACGAGCCTATTGCTATCAAGCGGGCTCTATTCTGACTCCATGGTTGCTACTCGGGATTGAACCCAAGACCGCATCCTCATGCTACTAACGAGGCAGATAGGGCTTTAATAGTTATTTGTTATACAAGAGTGCAAAGTTGCTTTTTAACCGCGTGCTCAATTTTGATAACCGAGCAAGCGAAGGATTCTAAAATTGAGTCACGAGCGCAGCGAGTGATTCAAAAATTGGAATCCTGAGCGTTAGCGAGGGAATCAAAAGAGCACGAGGTGAAAAATCTTTGCACTCGAGTGCAACACGTAACTTTTCATCCCACCTCAGCGAGGAAATTACTAAATGCAAAAAAAAAAACATTTACAATCACAAGATACTTTTATTTCAGTTTAGGTGTTTAACTACTACATTATGATAGGTAAGTATTACAGAATAATCTTTAAATTATAACAAATAATACTTAGGTACAATTAAGAAAAATTTTAAGTAACGTTGCTACAGTTAGTTAAGTTGAGTGTAATATTTATTTATTTATTAAAACTTTATGCACAAGTAAAAACTGTACAAAGGCGGACTTAATGCCTTGGGCATTTTCTACCTATTTTTTTTCAATTTTTTTAATATCGTACTGTTTCAAATCCTTCTCGCGTGATTGTTGAGGGAGAAAGCTCATTTGCGCATAATTAACAGTTTCAGTCAATTCTGTTGGCGTCAAATAAACTTCTTCGTCGCCAAAACCACTTATTTTACGTTTTTCACTTGTTTTTAACCTAAGGTTTTAACAATTGACCTGACAAGAAAATGGCGCGCGCAAAGCAAATTATAAAAGTACACCAAGAAGGTTCCGAGTCTGAGTTTTTAACAAATTAAAAAAGGTTGTACCTATGATAAATTCGGCACCATGGAGGTAGAAGTAAATAGGTTTAATGATGTTTTGAATTCACAAACTTAGTGCACACGATGTTCTAAATTCAATTTACTTTATCCTCTAGAGGATAAAAACGACTTTTGCACTCAGATATCGAAGAGCAAAAATACTCTTTCCGAGATGGGGGGATGAAAAATATAATTTTAATCAGGAAATTGCGCTGGCAGTCTGTTAACTAAATCTTGAAACATACCAAAGTTAAGCTAGTCACAGGTGTTTCTTATGTTAGGTAATAAAGGGTGTAAAAAACCTCTTAACGAAGCCGAAAGGCACATGTTCTCCCCGTCATTGCGATTATTTTATTCTAAACCATACCTGGGAACCTTTTAGTTACGGAGATATTCGGGGTCAAAGTTCCAACTTTTTTTAAAATACAAGTTTTAAATGTAAGATTTTTACTTTAAACACCTCCACGACCCCCGTACTATTTAATCCACCAATCAGCACAATGTTTTGAGTGCGTTACATTGAGTTCTACCACAAAACACGACCTTTTCACTCCAAAAAAAAAAGTCGTTTCTCAGCAATATTTTGGCCTAAAGTTACTTAGTTTGATGTACAGAATGCTTGGTTGACGGCTTCGTGATGAGGTGATTTGCACACTGTATATTACAACTTGCAAATAGGTACAGATTATGTCACGTATGTAAAACGTTGTACTTACTTACCGTTTTGTATATCAAGTGGCGATGTCTAGACGCATAAATAACAAAGCGTCATAATGTAGAAAACTTTGTAGTAAACATTTGTATTTTTTCGCCAGAGCACAGTCTAAATGCCGTAGAAATTACCTCGATTTCTTTGTTGACACGTAAAGCAGCAAAAGAGTATATTATTAGGATGTAATTATGACTGAAACTAAAATAAAACTAAAATACGGGTTTAAATTTACACACATACAAGAAGATGTCATCATTCTGCTGCTCATATCCCAATTCATTTTTGGTAGGCGCAGCATGTCTTCTTCTTCCACACTTCTTATTTGTCATTACACACAAGAAGATGTAGTGACAAAACCGGCCAAGTGCGAGTCGGACTCGTGCATGAAGGGTTCCGTACCACTGTAGTCCCCTACTACGGTGGTGCGTAACCCTCTAATTTGTAATTAATTATTATTATTTGTTGTCAATGCGGCAACCCAAATACACATACTGTGAAAATTTCTTACCTACCTTACAGATCATAAGATACAGCTCGCTAACAGACAGACGGACGGACGGACGGACGGACAGCGGAGGCTTAGTAATCCTTAATAGGGTCCTGTAGGTTACCCTTCGGGTACGGAACCCAGACAATCAAGACGCTGAAAAAACCAGTGTTACTTTTTGTAACGGTATATTTCTATTCCATCAATAACTTCGGTTGTCACAGCCCTCTAACAGGCTAACTGAAAGCCTGCCAAATCCCTATCACATTAAGTTTCAGACGGTGCGATTTAAAAAATAAAAATGTTTAAAAATTCTCAAAGTTTCGCGTCGAGGATTCTAAGTTGATGCCTAACTTTGGCTAGGGGGAGCTTACAGAGGTAACTTTGGAACGTTCCGAAAAGACGACTTTATTCAATAGCATACTTTTTGGACTATTAGATATTTATAGACTTGAGTTTTTATCTCCGTGTTGCTAATATTGTACGTCGGTATGGTTGAGTGAGAAACTTATTCTTAGGGTTCTTAGGGTTTGAGAGGGAGAGATCCACACGTCCCGGCCGCCGCGGGAGACGCCCGGCCACCATAGGCGCGGGCCTGTGGACGGTGAGCTATGGGCTAGCTCGCCGTCCGTCCGTCTCATGACGACAGGCCGTGTCGACGGCGCGTTCGTGTTCCACGCGCCTCAAAGAGAGTCAGCAATAAGGAAGGGGTCCGCAAGGGCCGAAACCTGCCGGGGCTGCGGGACTATTCGAAAGAGATACCGTGGCCCCGGAACACAAAGGGCGATGAAGGAACATGGATGGGTTTTAGTCAGTAAAAGTTTGACACTCCCTCCTGCTCCGCCCAGAGCGGGAGGAGACATTTGAAAATTTCCCAACCGAAAAAAAAAAAAAAAACAACGGTTCTCAGGGTTTCACGATGTAGGTACTTACCGAATAGATTCAAAAATGGAACAGAATTTGTATGAAATTATTTGCCAAGTAAGTTAACGTTAAACTTAATCGTTAGTGTTGAAACAGGCCCAAAGTCTTCTTTGTGACTCGTTCGTCTAGTGGTCGCAATCGAGACTGCTGAACACGGGGTCCTGGGTTCGATTCCCATGTCGGGCAAAGTGTTATTGAGTTTTTCTATCAGGAATTTCTCAGTAGCAGCCACGGAGTCTGGATTTGCGCCCGGTTGATGGCAATAGGCAAGCTCGCCTCCTTTTATATAAACTGGCGAAATGTGAGTGTACTATTTTACACCTCTGCCCAACCCTTCGGGAATTACAGGCGTGATGTTATGTATTTAGTGACTCGCGGTGCAAGCGTGCTCCATATTGCTTTGAAATAAAAAATCAAGTTCACATGACGGAATTTTACGTCACATTTTCACCCACCAAAGCCAAACATCAATACATTTACGACTACACATACAAACAGTTTTTCGTCCATTTTGTTTATTTTCCCCGTATTCCTCGTCGTGTTTTCACGTATTTTTTCGTCGGCGTTTAGTATCGTGAGTCTGACAGTTGCTATCTCTGCCTTCCGCCATATTGGAACGACAGTGTTGCCAACTTGTCATTTTTTAATGGTGAAACGAACCGACTGAGTTTACATCGTGTTCAGTTTGTTTTGAGCAATTTATTGGCTTGTCTTGGTAGCGTTTTAAATAGTCGGTTTACACGCGTTTCAATTTTTATAAAGCACACAAGTTTGTTTGTGTTCAAACCTATTGGATGGGTGGTGACAAGCTAAAGTATCCAGAATAAAACGAACTCGTAGTTTTGTATAGAGCTTTGTTTATAAATGGTGTAAACGGGCTCTTCACGAAGCCGGCAACCTAGCATTCTGTTGTAACGCACTCAACAGTTTGTGCTGATATAGGCGTGTTACGGCTAAGAGCTGAAGTGTGGCTACACCTAGTTTTCGCCGGCTACAACTAGGTGTAGCTGGCCACACGCGGTTAAACTTAGATGTATCCTCTTATCTTCGGTTAGAACTAGGTTTAGCGTTCCTCATAGCGGCTAGAACTAGATACAGCCGCACATCGGTGGTTAAACTTAGGTGTATCCTATTTATCATCGGCTAGAACTAGGTTTTCAGTTCAGTTAAGCATTTTGGTTTTGTTATAAGATTCTTATCTTGCATTTCCCAATTGATTCGATTTCGTAGTACCTAGCCGCGAAGACTACACATCTTACCCCAGACAAGCCATTATGTCAGTCCGAAACAAGATTTATAATTGTGTTGAATTATGCACTGAAATGAAATTGCGTACTTAATGAAATTGTGTACTTAATGAAATGTCTTTTAATGTTGAGTCCCTGTGTGGTAAAAACTAAATGCACGCTACAGCAAGTTCGTCAAGTTAGCAGCGAGGTGTAGACGCGGGGAAAGGGTGGGCGAGGCGACCGACCGGCCCGACCGCTGACAAATGAACTGGGAAACGCAGATTAGAATCTCAAAACAAAACCAAAATTCTTAACTGAACTTAAAACCTAGTTCTAGCCGATGATAAATAGGATACACCTAAGTTTAACCACCGGTGTGCGGCTGCACCTAGTTTTAGCCGCTATGATGAAGGCTAAACCTAGTTCTAACCAAAGATAAGTAGAATACATCTAAGTTTAACCGCATTGACCGGTGTAGCCGCACTTCGACTATAAGCCGTCTCAGATGCATTGAATAGTTCGGGGGTCGCGGAAGTATTTAAAGTTACATTATAACATTAAAAACTTTGACCTCCAATATATCTTCGAAAGTAGAAGGTATGGTCTAGAACATAAACAAGTGCCTTTGGCTTTGCGGTGAGGGTACTTTTATACCTATTATGTAGGTTCGCCACATGGTCTCATCATCATCATCATAATTATCAACCCGAAATAACCCAATGCTGGGTATAGGCCTCCCCTATCTTCTGTCACACTTCCCAGTTTTTTTTCCTGCAATTTTGACGATATCGTCAACCCAACGAGCTTTTGAAGGACCCTGGAACGAGTGGTCACTTATTTCAGGGTCCGCTACCCCGCAATCGGCCATCTCCGCGTCTAGCCAGATGCCCTGCCCAATTCATCTTGAGCGTATCGCATTTACACGGTCTCTCTGCTGGGAAAGTGTCCTCAAATGCTTGTCCTAATATGCTCTTAAACTTTTGCCTTCTCCGGCCAATCATTCAGGAACGATTCCAAACCGTAACACCAGCGTTTCCCAGAGGTATGCAATAAATATAAAAAAAAAAACCGTTTCTAATATCCTTAAACGCAAACAGAAGCCAGCGTATTGTTCCACAACCCATCACACAATGGCCCATAGTCCCCAACCGCCATGGCCCCACATTCGTCACATAGACCGACAACATTAACATAACCAGTATTAGCTAATGTACTCGCAGAGATAGGTCAGGCCCTGTCGTTTGAATTATTGTAATTGCTACTATCGAACACGCAAACACTGTTAGTCGAATAGTCATGACTTATAGATCTATTGGGCCGTTTACACCGTTTTAATTTAGTAAATTGTTTACCTACATTCTAATTGTTTGCGGTGGAGCTCGTGTCGATCTTCAGGTTAAGCCGTGCGATACGGTAGGACCGTAGGACTCGAATGAAACGAACTCAAAACATTGTGCTGATTTATGCATTGAATAGGACAGGGTCGTGGATGTATTTAAAGTAAAACTTTAAGAAGTTGGAATTTAGGCCTCCAATATCTCCGTAATTAGAAAGTTCCCAGGTATGGTCCAGCACAATAAAATATCGCAATGACGGGGAGAGCTTTCGGGGAGGCCTTTCGGCTTCTGAATTTTAGATCTACATCTACACTAAAAAGAGGAAAGATTTGTATTTTTGTGTGTATGTTTGTAATGAATAAACTCAAAAACTCCTGCGCCGATTTCAAAAAATCTTTCACCATTAGAAAGCCACGTCTTTACTGAGGAACATAGGTTATATTTTATCTCCGTACTCCCACGGGAACGGGAACTACGCGGGTGAAACCGCGTGACGTCCGCTAGTTATTAATGTAATATAATCTAATTCATAAGGTGTTTTTTGGGTGTAAGCTTGTAGAATCTGGTGATATTCTTTAGGTTATATTTTTGGTTTTATAAAAAGTTTAAAGTTAGCAGCTGATTTAATCATTGTTTTATATTGTGACTTTAGTACCCTATTAAGAATCTGAACTTAATACAATTTGGTTGCTGTACTTAGAAATCTAGTACTATTCCGAATACAGATTTGATGTCATAAAACAAATTCTAAACTTCTAACAACTGTAAATTTGACCGTGTACTGGATTCTAATTCAAAGCAAGGTATAGATTTACCAGATATCGGTAAATGCAAATATTGATTTAAATTGTAAACCGGCGGTCAATGCATATTCATTTGACCGTGCAACTACTAGCTGTAAATACGACATGTAGCTTTCAATGTAAAAGTATGTTTTAGCAACTAATACTGACATGTTTCTTCTTAATAAATAGTGCCTTTTAAAACATATGTTTTTCGTTCTTGGAAAACATTACGCTAGCCTTTTTATTCAAATATACACGATACATTCCATCTCAGACACTAATCTGCATAGTCCTTATGTGAGTTGAGCAAGATTATGTCTGGACTTTAAAAGATACTTTGGGGGTATGAAGAACAGGGTGTAAAGCTCTTCATCCCCCTTAGAAAAGGGAGGATCCTCCGACCAGACGGGTGTTATGTCTGGTGGGCCACTGCCCGACAGTTGTTGTCGGGTTCTCGTATGTAGTCTTGAGTCGTTCATCATTCATGTCATAGATGGCGTTGTAGTACTTTTTGTCCAATGTAGCTGTAGTACTTCTTGTAGTTTCGCTACAATACTATGACCTCTGAGTTTAGGCTGTTTCTTCTTAAAGTAGTCAGGTACGAAACACCGGCCCCATCTAGTTTAGAAAATTATGTGAAATGTGTTTTTAGAAACCTATTTGCAAAATAAACATCATTTATCATTATCATCTGCCTAGCCTTTTAACTACTATGTCGGAGTCGGCTAATCGAATGCAGTTGAATACGTCAGCTGTCTGGCCTTAACCCAGTTGCTGGGTAACAGAACTGTTGGTAACACTGGTTGTCAGACTTTCGAACTCCTAAACCTTTTTTTTTCGTGTGGAAATTCTCAATGGATGTCCTCCACCGTAGGGCCGGCGGAGCAGTCTGTCAAACTCATACTCAAACCAGACGGTGTTCCTCCTCGTCATTTATGGCTGGGTACACAACTGATCTACGAATGACGGCCGCGCCAAACCAACTGCTTAGCGTGCTTTCGAAGTTACGGAAGGGACTCGATTTTCAACAGATCACCCATCTAGCTAACTTATCCTTTGATGTAGTTAGTTAGCCACGAGTTTCTCAGTTCCATTCACAAACTACAAAAAAACTTTCATCTTTAATCGAAGTCCAAAAAACATCCTACATCCCACAATAGTTGTCGGAAACATAATATATCACCACAATGATTCAACAAATCTGTATGTTACGAGGGAAATCACTTAGTTCCATGACAAATAGTGGCGGAGTGACACTACTGCTTTTACGCCTCGTTCACAGCCTCAGGCGAAGCAACTTGCGAAGGGACGTGCGTCAAGCAACACAATGTAACACAACGCAAGTAACGTGCATGTGTAAATTTTACCTATGACAGCAGCAAACCAACAGCAGCTTTATTCTGATTTTGACAGACTTAATGCCAGACAAGGACCAGAATCTTCTTGTAACAATAAAAATATTATAGTGATTTTGACAGCGATGCCGAATCAAAGTTAAATTAACTGTGAGGGATTGTACCGTCGCATCGCAACTCGCATCACGGTGTGTCGTGGCAAGCTTCTTCTTCTATCTTTTTCGTGTGGTTAGTGCCTAACCTGAATTTCAAAGTTTTTTTGCCGCCTATGGGCCTCTGTCTTGGCTTTACATGTTGTCGAGAAATATCTGTCAGGAATGTTTTTTTTTTTTTGCGGTCCTGTGCGTCCTCAGGCTAGCTCGCCGTCCGTCCGTCTCATGACGACAGGCCGTGTCGACGGCGCGTTCGTGTTCCACGCGCGCCTCAAAGAGAGTCAGCAATAAGAAAGGGGTCCGCTAGGGCCGAAGCCTGCCGGGGCTGCGGGACTATTCGGAAGAGATACCGTGGCCCCGGAACACAAAGGGCGATGAAGGAACATGGATGGGTTTTAGTCAGTAAAAGTCTGACACTCCCTCCTGCTCCGCCCAGAGCGGGAGGAGTCATTTGATGACTTCCCATATGAAAAAAAAAAGCCATGATTTTTTGGTTCCCTCACGATGTATACCTTCACCAAAGCAAGTGATGATTTATACAATACGCACATGCAACACACCCACTTGCACATATGGCAAGCAGACAGCAACTTTTTTATTTGTTTTTTAAGCAGTTGCTGTCGCACGCGTGTCGCCAGAGCGTGTAGTTTGTGGCCATGCGGTTAAGATACATAATCATGTGGCTCTTGTGGGACTGAGGGTGCCGCGGTTAAATAATGATGGTGGTTAGTTCGGGTCGTTATGTTGTATGATTGTGATGTTCTATGATTAAAGCAGTAAGGTGCAGTACCTCACCTATACTGTGTAATTTTGTTGGATATTTTTTTTTTGTGTTTTCTGTGTTGGGTGCTCAGGTCGTTCTTAGCCTGTGCCCGGTTGATGGCAAGAGGTTCGCGCCCTATTACATGGGACTTAAACATAACCGACGAAATGTGGGTTTACTATTACATACACCTCTGCCTATCCCTTCGGAGCTGGGCTCCGTAGCGTGGGCTGATACTGGAACTTTCAAAAGCCTTTTCTCAATTAAGTTAGGGTCGGCTTCCAGTCTAACCGAATGCAGCTGAATACCAGTGCTTTACAAGAAGCGACTGCCTATTTGACCTCCACAACCTAGTCAGTACTGGGTAAATCGATACCCCTTAGTCAGACTGGGTGTCAGACTTTCAGGACACTGATTACCGGTAACGACTGTCAAAGATCTATAACTGTCAGCCGGGACCAACGGCTTAACGTGCTTTCCAAAGCCTAGAGGAAATTCGGTATGTAATTGGTGGTCACCCATCCACAGGCCCAACCTAGGCAAGAGCGGTTTAACCTGAAGATTAACCCGAGCGGCTGTTATTATAAAGGGTGTAAAAAACCTCTTAACGAAGCCGAAAGGTACTTGTTCTCCTCGTCATTGCGATCATTTTTTTGTTCTACACCATACCTGGGAACCTTCTAGTTACGGAGATATTGGGGTCAAAGTTCCAACTTTTTGACAAGTTTTTTTTAAATACAAGTTTTTAATGTTAGATTTTACTTTAAACACCTCCACGACTCCCGTACTATCCAATCCATCCATCAGCACAATGTTTTGAGTGCGTTACATTGAGTTCTACTACAAAACATGATTTTTCACCCCAAAATAAAAGTCGTTTCCCAGCAATAATTTTTGCAATAAGTTACTTAGTTTGATGTACAGAATGCTGGGTTGACGGCTTCGTGATGAGGTTGTTTAAATCCTGTATAGCCGCGAACTCCTTCAAGTGACATAAATACAACAACAATACAGACACAACAATGTCCACAAGATAGACTCAAACTTACAAATATTCCGGAAATCATCACCGACTAGATATCTGTGTCAGTTTGCGTCAGATTAAACCTGTTTTTAATGCGCCTATCTGTATTCTGACGTGATTACTCGCTGTGCACGGCTTAAATGTGGCCGCGTTGTTGGAAGCTATATGGCTATGAGGCTATATGGCTATCATAGCGGCTATTTAGAAAGACGTGTGTGATGCAAATGTACACATGAATGCATAGTATGTGTGGTGGCAATATTCTCTGACGACCCATTGGAGTTCGAGCATCATAGAGGTTGTTTAGCTCAATGTGTACTTAAATAGTGAAGAGTCTTGACGGGTTTGTGGCTACAAAACAACAGGAGCACGGGGGGGGTCAATCTACAAGGTTAAGCAACGCTTGCCGAGGTTGGTATGTGGATGGGTGACCAGATGCACCGAGGCCCTTTTTGCCTTAGAAAATATATTAAGCACTTGGTCCCGGCTGACACTCTTAGAACTTTGCAAGTCATTGGGTTGATTTTGTAGAACTACGCAAGTCGTGGTCGTGGGTAACCAAAAAACACGCAAGTCTGCCAACAAGTCTTGCAAAGGGGTATCGGTTACCCCGGAACTAGCTTCTAGAGATTAAGGTGGATGCTCCAGGGTAGCCCGCGAAATTCAAATTTTCTTACGTTTTTTGCAATTTGTAGACCAGTGCTAGGTTGTATGTAGATTAAAATAGTCTCCGAGTTCATAAAGGTCGAGGAATGATTTTGACCTTGAAAAAGTCGTTCCTCGACTTTTATGAACTTGGAGGGTTGTATTGATGATTTTGATGATTATAATTCTGTAACTACATACGTCTTACAGTCGCGAACAATATTTTAATAAACTTACAACCTAGCACTGGTCTACAAATTGCAAAAAACGTAAGAACATTTGAATTTCGTGGGCTAGCCTGACGCTTTCACCTTAAATGGACAGTCACTTTATCAACTCTATGTGAAATACTGCCTTGGTATTCAGCTGCATCCGGATAGACTGTAAGATCTTAACATAGTTGAGAAAAAGCTAGGCAGATAGTGTTTTCTAATTACTAAATAATCGCCTATCAATACATACTCATCATTTATATTCTTTTTTACATCAAATAACTTACTTCACTACAAATAAACTAAATGTTTAACAAAACTCAAACTGCAGATAATTCGAAATTATACATCAATATAACATTACTTTTTTCCTCATAATGCAATACAGTTTAATTTATTATTGTACAAAAATACTACATACATAGCATAAATACTGACTGCACAGCAAATTTTCCATATTTCTTAGCAAAAAAACTATCCCAGTCGCATATTAACCAGTAAGTACAACAAAACCTGTTCATCATATTTGTCTTAATTTTCAAGAAGCCATGCTCGGCAAATTTAATGATTATTATAACAAAAAAATCCTTTTACATTGCATTATTTCTAAAAGCAGAAAAAATTAACTGAAAAAAGCTTCGGAGCGTAAAGAAGATTTTGTAGTGCTGTTCGATGCACTCAAAAGGGGCGCTTTAACTCTTTATGCTTTTAATATAGAACCAAAAGCACTTATTTCCGACGCAGCAAAAAGCATTCAAAATGCTTTTCAAGAAGTGTTTGGCACAGAGGCTACTATTAAAATGTGTTGGGCACACGCAAGAAAAACGGGGGAAAATATAATGACCACCAAAAATAACTTTGTGACCAATAACATCTATCACCTAAAATATCAATTGATCACCAAATTTAGTAAATTGAGCATCAAATTTTAATGAGGTGGTTGATGACAAACTAGTTTTGCCTAGGCCGACTTAGGGCACCCCGGGCACGGATCGATTAGGTTAGAAGGGTATGGCGACCCCGCCATACCCTTCGTGGTTATTTTTTAGCTACAATTTTGTATCTAATTTTTTTTTTTTTTGCTGATCTCATTATGTGGTAATTAATAAATAATAAGACGACTGTGGCTAATAAAATGCTGTTTCATTTAGAAAAACTGCTGTACATAATATAAAAATAGAAGCTATATTTAAAAGAAAAAGAGTTAACATGTATAATGTGCATTAAGATTATTAGCTGTGTATTGATGAAAAAGCTTTTGCTTTAGGAAAAATCGCTGTACGCTGCGAAAATAAATTGTAGTGTGTTTAGTGATATTTTGAGTTGAATATTTTGTAGTGCAATCAGTAATTTTGATGGGAATTCGGAATCTTATTGCATAGAAAAAGGATATGTTTTGATTTGCGTATCAATTTATCACTTCACAAAACTATCGATTTACAGGGTGTAAACCACCTCATCACGAAGCCGTCAACCAAGCATTCTGTACATCAAACTAAGTAACTTTACGCAAAAATTATTGCTGGGAAACGACTTTTTTTTTGGGGTGAAAAATCGCACTCAAAACAATGTGCTGATGGATGGATTGAATAGTACGGGGGTTGTGGAGGTGTTTAGAGTAAAAATCTTACATTAAAAACTTGTATTTAAAAAAAAAAAGTTGTCAAAAAGATGTAACTTTGACCCCTAATATCTCCGTAACTAGAAGGTTCCCAGGTGTAGCACAAAAAAATGATCGCAATGACGAGGAGAACAAATGCCTTTCGGCTACGTTAAGAGGTGTTTTACACCCTTTATAAACGATTAACCTACATATCATCGGTTTATTTCAATAACAATTACATTAACGGCTACGATCTTACACTAACATGAAGCATAAACAATTAGTTAAACACTGTTATGCCTACGGTGCTACGGCGTAGCACCGAGGTCTGTAGCGTAGACTGTTCCTAGCGGTTCGTAGACAATGTTTACGATATTGCTTCTACGTTTGCTACGCGGTTCGATATGCATTGAAATTGACCTATATTGTCTTATCATTGTGTTCTGTATACTATTCATATAACAGGTTATTTTATCCAAGGCATGGAATCAAGATAAAGAATAGAATACGTTCTTTTGACAGCAAACTTGGTCATCATCTGCCTGGCCTTTTCCCAAATATGTTGGGGTCGGCTTACAGTCTAACCGGATGCATTTGAATACCAGTATTTTACATGGAGCGACTGCCTATCTGACCTCCAAAACCCAGTTCGTCCTGGGTAATACGATACCCATTGGTAAGACAGCAAACTTAGTATAGTAGAAAATTTCAACTGTGCAATCTTATGATAACTAGAAACTGTCTTATTTTTTCATAACTTTGGATTGCTTTTGAAAAATTGAATCATGATAACTATAATATGACATTTGAAATCAGTTAAGCAGATATCTTATTTTTGTTCATTTTCGTCTTTTACTCGGCATCTAAATGAAACTTCTGAACACAAAGTGATATAACAGTTTAAAAAAAACTTTATTAAACAAATCCTCCGATGTTGGATGGCGACACTAATCTTTCACTCACTAACCGAATAATTGAAAAATAAGATTTAAAGAGCAGATGAAAGTTCGTGTTCCAATATATTTTCGGTGTCGTTTGAACGTGGAATAAAAAAACCCAGTCAATTGCGAGTTGGACTCGCACATGTAGAGTTCCGTACTATCTTAGTAGGGGTACTAAGATGGTACGGAACCCTTCATGCGTGAGTCCAACTCGCGAGAACTAACAGCAACATTAAAGGGGGCTCCTCAGCCCCCTTGAATTTTTTATTTTATTATTTTTTTGTTGTAGCAGCTACAGAAATACATATTCTGTGAAAATTTCAGCTGTCCATCTATTACGGATCATGAGATACAGCCCGCTGACAGACAGACGGATGGACAGACTTATGGCACCGGAGGCTTTGTCGTTGGTTACCCTTCGGGGACGGAACCCCAAAAATGAACATTCAGGCACGCGGATCAGTTTTCAGATTAACGAAACTGTTTAAAAAAACATAACAATGACAAGTCACAGCGACACTCTTTTAACTAAAAAACAAATAAATTGCACCCCATTTTCAATAAAAGTCGCTTAGCAAGAATCCATCATTGATCCCCCAGTGTAGCCTGCTATCGCTAGAATCGAACCCAAAACAAACGGAGAGACGACCGGATCAACGGTGATCGATCGACTTAGCCCGCCCGACAAGGGAACCTCATTCATTCACCAGACTGAAGGCTGTATGCGTTGTGCTATTCTCTAAACATCACTTGAAAAGTGAATCCTTGATGATTTTGTTAGACATATAATAGGGGTGATGACTGACTAAAAAAATATGATTCTGTTTAGTCCGTCAGTTAGATTATCGATAAATATTGGATACGTATTTTTTGTTTTATCAAATTAATATAAATCGACGGTGATAAAACGTGACAAAGATCATGAGTGGGGGGGGGGGGGGGCTTGTGACGTCACACGAGTTTACGATGCACTGTATCGTCTCTATTTTTTGTTTACGTGAAAAAATAAAAAGCATGTGTCCAATATTTTTTGGAAATCTATCTGACGGACAATTTTTTTTTGTCATCTACCCTATTCTAGAATGATGTTCAATTGCATGCAAAGGTCCAAACTCGAATTATAGTAATTCGAGTTTAGACCTTTCCATGCCATTGCCAAAAAACTGAAAAACTAAGTAAGTATAGCTTGATGTACTGGCGTCTGTACATTCACATTTCACCAGTTACATAACATAACATCACGCCTGTAATCACCGAAGGGCTAGGCAGAGGTGTACCTACTACTGCTCCCACATTTCGCCAGTTATGTTTAAGTCCCATGTAATGGGGGACGAGCCTATTGCCATCAACCGGGCACAAATCCTAACTCCGTGGTTGCTACGGAGAAATTCCTGATGGAAAAACTTTGCCAAACTCGAACCTCATGCTTAGCAGTCATCCTTATTACATGGGACTTATTCTGGCCACAAGTCGTGACTCTAAACTGCTCCTGAAAAACGTCTACGTAGTGGAAATACCAAACTTAGATATGGAACTCAAGACCTCAAATGCAACGAGTACAATTAAAATTGAAAAGCTTTTTAGTTTCAATTCAAAAGAAATTTTATTGTTTGGATAAGAATAAATTGCTTCGATTGAAACTATTTCCTCTGGCTTATATCTCACTATTGGCCTGTTTCGCCACCTACGATTAAGTTCCCGTTATATGGCAAATAATTTCAGACAAATTCTGTACCAATATTGAATTTATTCGGTCAGTAGTGACTATTCGGACATCGTAAAATAGGCCCTGAATCTGATACAGTGATGTAGTAGGCGTTAAACAACAAAACAAACACATTTAAAAACCAATTTTCCATTACACAAACTTTACAAAAACTCTGTCTCACTTTCAGGCCCACAACAGTCGAAAGCGACCGACACCGCGGCCGCCGACCGCCAAGGATTAGATAAATAACAAGTTTGGTCCAACTTTGTTATATTGGCTGGCCAGCGATCCCCTATTTCGGCGCTAACTAGCTAACTTCCAATGAGACTCCTGTTTACTTTCTTTTGTGCTAAACTTTCCTTTGATTGTCGGGATGTGGGCTCGGATTAAGTGAAGGTTATTGGACGGATGCCCTTTTGTTTGTTACTGTGATGGTACTGGATGTCAAGGGCTTGTCAAGTTTCTAATACAGTAAAACGGGGCTATTTGGGTTTTTGAGGGCTATTTGGTCCCAATTAAACCAAAATGTTATTGGATATTTCTATCAGGATTTTTTCAGTAGTAGCCAATCAACGTGTTTCTAGACATTGTAAAATAACTTCTACTATACACTAACCGACAGTTATCGATATTTTTGTTCGAAATTCTGGGTCATCCCAAATAGCCAAATACGCACGCGGGCGCGGGCGTTTTACGGTATCGTTTTAAACTACATACATTGAATATCCTTTGTGATTTATGAATGTGACTTTAAGTGGCGCTGTTTGTCAAGAAAAATGTAATAGTGTTTTAGTTTGGAACATAGAGAGTTGGCTTAATTATAATGAAAACGATGACAGCTATAAAAGAAGCTATCAACCGCCATATAAACAAGAAAACAATGGTTCCAGACTTAAACTACAATTCATGTGGGAACCCATCGGACACACCACAAATTATTTTTCTGTAGAAGCCTTTGTTGTGCTCGTTTGATGAAAATTGGTTCGCTACCTTTCGGACTAAAACAGCTCGTGAAAAATAAATGCACTATAGCTCTGTATAATGTACACCTCTTTCTATAAAATGCTAGGCAGATGATGTTATCTGCCTAGCCTTTTCCCAATTTTGTTGGGGTCGGCTTCCAGTCTTACTGGTTGTAGCTGAGCACCAGTATTTTACATGGAGCGACTGCGTATCTGAACTCCACAACCCAGCTAATACTGGGTAATATAGCCTCTTGGTAAGATTGGTTGTCAGACACTATCATGTGGAGTGAAATTATGTTATCTCTTCTGCGTTATAACAATTAACAACTGACCTACAGGTGACCATGTAACACACAAAATAGATAACCTCCCGTACTTCATAGGCACTTCACTAAGGACAGTTTCTGCTCATTAGCACATTTTGTTTTGCTATTTGATGTGGCAAAGTTTGCCTGAAAAGGAAGAAAAGTAAACAAAGAGTTTTGGGTGCGTATCCCTAACAGGTTACAACCGTTGCCCAAAGTTTTTTGCTGGTACGCATGACGTCAAATCAAGCTGTAAGCGGCCAGTGTTTCCAAATCTCTAATTGTATGGGATATCTATACAAAGCGAGGTCATGTTGGTATGAGATGTAAAGCTTAATGTGTTGCCGTGTGTACTACCGCGTTCACTGACGGTCAACCAATTTTCAACATTATTACTCAGACTATAAGGGTCAAAAAAAGTCGACAGAGCTTTCGCACACTAAGACAGACAATTACCCTACTAGTGCGAGCGAGACAGACTATGTATATTCCCTTTAGCAATATTCTGTCTAAAGACAGTCTATAGTGTGCGAAAGCCCTTAGTGAACTCGACAGTAGTGGCTTGAATGAAACAAGGAAACGACCTGAAGCGAATGTATCGATCTTTGAGCGAATGTATCCCGGTAGAACATTACCTGGAACACGAATGATGCTAACAAAGTATTGTTTTAATATTATCAAAGCAGTAGTTTTTAAAAAACCGCCCAAGTTGTCAGACTCGAACAAGGTTTAGAAATTGGGATAAAAAAATGGTATTAATTTATATGGTTTGTATCGACCGCAATAATAAGTTTGTAATTTATAATATTATATTTCTTGAAAAACAAGGCTTTTCTCTCCGGTTGTAACTGAAAATATTAATTTATGTCCCAAAATAAAGATTAAAATAACAAAATCACTCATTAACATCAAGTAATCGTTTTAACCATGGGATCTCAATATCCCACACGCTTTTGAGCTGCAATGAAACTTCTTCATCTTTTATTCAACCCCCAGTTAGAAACGTTTTTCTTTATTTTAGTTGTCTACAAAATCGTTAACCGATGCACATAATACACTATCTTTCCAATTTTCATTGGTATAGTTTCACTGGTATTCAGCTGCATTTGGTTAGACTGGAAGCCGACCCCAACATAGTTATGAAAAAGCTAGGCAGATGACGATGATGATGATAATTTCACTGTGTGACATCCGGACAGACCGACAGACGGACAATGAGGACATGACGAAATTATAAGGTTTCCATTGTTGCCATTTGGCTATGCATCAGAGTTATTCTGCCACGGCGAAGTACATAAAATAAACGACTTCCACCTTTTAAAGGCTGAGTAGAAGTTACTCGCGAACTTCGTTTAAGTGAAATTATTGCACATAAAAATATAACTTCCATATTTGAATCGGATTTTGTTAAGTATTTCATGGGTTTTAATTTTACTTGCACGAAACCCTAATTTCCAAAATAAAAGTCTAAGTTACTCCTTAGAACATCAGCTATCTGCCAGTAAGAGTCCCGTCAAAATCAGTCCCGCCGTTTCGGAGGTTCGGCGGAGCAAACAGACCGACAGAAAACATTAAAAAAAATGTTTTATTGATAAAAGTACCGTGTATACTTTAGTTATGTATTCAGTAAAACACTGTTATTTTGAAATTACAAACGGACATTTCAATGTTATTTATTTGTTTAGATTGTTCTGCTTCATTCCTAATAATCCCAATTCGTAGAAAGGGCGCGAGTGTATGAGAACTCGTGCCAATTTCAACATAGAATATTCTAGCTGTATTGCGAAAATAACAGAAAGTCATTCACAGTCGAATTGAAAAATCAAAATATAAAGTTACATGCACAAACAAAACAGTTTTTATGTCTGTTATAAAAATATATTCTGTTTCATAACTACATACATTCATTTCACTATCTCTGTTGGTGAAAAGAGAATAATCGGGGTAGAATAACGTAAGGGTATCGTATTGCTTAGTAACTGGGTTGTGGAGATCAGATAGGCAGTCGCTCCAATCTGAACATAACATAACATAACATAACATCACTCCTGTAATCTCCGAAAGATTAGGCAGAAGTGTACCTAATAGACACACACTCCGTGGTTGGTACTGAGAAATTCCTGATAAAAAAACTTTGTGACACTTTTTGTCCGACTCGGGAATCGAACCCAGGTCCTCATGCTCAACAGTCGCGCTTGCGACCACTAGGCCAACGAGGCTCTCTATATGAAATACACCATAATTAGCACCAGTGTTATAACCAGATACATCCGGGTAAACTGGAAAGTTTACCCAGATGTTGACTGCAACGCTATTACTAACACATTGTTAACCTTGTAATTATACAGGATGTTAAAGCAGTCGCGTGCCATAGCTTAGGGGTGAGTTCAGTATCGATAAAGGAACCCGTAAAAAAAGACCAAAAAAAAAAATTGAAAAAAAGAAATAAAAGAAATAAATATATTGCAAGATCAACCTAATTTAGTACCTACTAACTTAAAATAGCAATAGTTTAGAATTAAAATAATTTTATATTGCTATTTGAAGTTAGTAGGTACTAAATTAGGTTGATCTTGCATTTTTTTTTTGTTTTTTTTTTTTTTTGGATTTTATTTTTATACTGAACTCACCCCTAAGCTATGGCACGCGACTGCTTTAACACCCTGTATATGTTGTAGTTGTTTATTATCCCATATTAATTCCCATATTATTATGTATCTTGCTTAGTGTGGCATTAGATGGCGCTGTGTGTTAATGCCCAGCGATATTTATTTATTTATTTATCTGGTTACAATTTACAATATTTTGCCGACCCCAACATACATAGTTAGAAAACGGGAAGACTAAGCAGATGATGGATAACGAGGCCTAAAATGATTAAAAGTTAGTTATGTTTCACCATAATCCTGTCCCTTTATCCGTCATTACTAATCATCACAGAATTATACGCGATATCATTTGTTAAAGGGTTTTACTAACGAATTTATTTCGGCGGAACTCTAATCCCGGTAAATCTCGGTCATATGTGATTATAATCCTTTGGACACTAGTTATTCATTGCTATGTTAAGTAGAAAGAGTGTCAGTTATAATTATTGCATAATTTTGTGAAGCTTAAATTTATCATCATCATTTCAGCCGAAAGACGTTCACTGCTTTTGCTATAATATAATATATACACTGACCTGCAAAAATAAATACTACACTTTTAAACATTTAAATTTTTCCTAAACTATAGAAGTTAGAGATTTAAAATAAAAAAAAACGTTATTAACCAATTTTAACAGCTTTCTTTGAAACTATAGACAAAATTAAACTATTTTTCGAGTCCTTTTTGTTTCTTAAGTATATCTTGTGTACTTAAAAAGTTATTGCAATTTTAAAAGTGTGATACTTATTTTTGCAGGCCAGTGTAATAATAAACCATTTATTTCAGGTAACAAAGACGCATAGATAAATAACTTATCCTAAAAATACATACTATTAACATTTTTTGTTAGTTTAAGCAACTTAAAAAATTATGTTAGTAGCACTTCACTCTAAACTATGACACACGAAGTGGAGGCGTCGTGTTACGCTTCGCGGTGTCACGTAGCCTGCCGCGAAACCGTCGGTAGACTACACCCTTCGGCCAAAACTCTTCCTTGAGAAACTTGTCGAGATGTTGTGTCGGAACTCGCACCACAAACGACTTGAAGTTAGTGTTGTGACCCGTTTCCAACTTCTCGACCCTCAAGGTCCAGCTGGTCTTCACCTTCATGTACTCCACGATCTCCTCAACCTTCGTGGAGTGATGCAGTCGGGACACATACAGCAACGTCGATGGTATCACTGGACGCAGCAGCATATTTGGTCCTGACAGTCCAGTACCGCATGATGGCGACAAGTTGGCTTCTTCTTCTTCTTCTGAACTATGGTGAAGCCGTCCTCGTCACACTCTTGGTTTGCTGGACAGTGCTGTATCGGATTCCTCGGAAGAGTTTCACAGCGATGGTTCTGCTTTCCCCCTTTCTGCTGCTTAGGTCGTATTGCAGCTGAATTGTTTGTAATTGTTAATAGCCACGCTTGGCAGGCGGGTTGGCGATCGCAGTACGATTTATACAAAAGCACAGAGAACGCTGCTGCCTATTCTCTAGTAAGTCCCTTAGTCGCCTCTTACGACACCCACGGGAAGATACGGGATGGTGCTATTCTTTACGTCCGACACCAAGCTTAAATTAACAGATCGATAATATTGGGTGTAAAAGAACCCTTTACAAAGCCGAAAGGCACTTGTTCTCCCCGTCATCGCCGTTTTTTTTTTGGGAATCAAATCTTAGATCTCATGCTTAGCAGTCGCGCTTGCAACCACTAAACCAACCAGGCAGTCATTAAAATATTTCTGTCAAAATAAATCCATGTAATGACCAGCCAGCCTTAGTAGAATTTTATCATTTCCTAGACGTGCGCTGCCAGTAGGTAATACCATTAACGCTATCTTTTAAACATCAAACAGCAAATATATACGGAGCTAAATACCGTACAGTGTCCATTTTCTCCTAATGCTTTCTTTATATCAACGGCATTAGTCTGTCTGAACAATTTCAAAAGAGTAGTGTGCTCTTAACTAATTAAAGTCCGTTACGGGAAATAAGCTGCATCGCGTCGTCAAACGAAAGCTTTTCTGTCCGGTTGTCCGACTGTCCGACGTCCGGCCGGACGCTTTGATAAAAAATACGTGTTTTAAAGTCTTGCCTACAAGTTACACGACCGTTCGAGCGTCTTGCGTTAAGGTGCGGTCATATTTGGCGTACTGGAGAGCGGTTCGGACTGTGGACTATGAATTTTGATAGATAATAAATAAATAAATAAATACCTAAAATCCTTTTTATTCAGACGAAGTCCATTTGGTTAGTACAGTACAACACACAACTTAGAAACTAGTGTTAGTACTTACGAGTATATCTATCCGAACAACAACAAAAAATAAAAACTGTCCCTCCATCTAAAATGCTGGTATGCCGCTGAAGCATCCGATTAGACTGAAAGCCGACTCCAATATAGTTGGGAAAAGGCTAGGCAGATGATGATAGGAGAACGATGATGTAGGTACAGTCATGGTCTTTTTCGCCTGAACAGTTAAAAAAAATTAGCTTAAATCATGCGGAGGCGCCGAGCCACGCCCCCTTTAAGTTTAGGCCTATTAGGAAAGCATCAACTTTGGCGCGCAAAATAACAATAACTCTCGTTTGGCGTGCGTCGTCAGTGCGCTCGGCCGGTTCATTATTTATGTACAAAGTCAACGGGGCGGGGGATAGAGAGAGTTTCTATGTTGTAAGTGCAAGCAAAAATTAGCTTAGTGGTGATCAGGCGGAAGTGTCCTCGATAGTACGTATGGAATGAAACTTGTTTATTGCTTTAAAAGCTAGAGTGGCCAGTTAAATTACGATCCACTCGGTTTGACGGTACTTTCATGACTGCGGAAAAAAAATCTGCCAGGAGTAATCATGATGCAACGGTAATCACATAAAGAAAACCAACGGTGCACGCGCTTGATGCTTTATGCAAGTCACTTCCCAAGTTGCGTCTTAATTCGTGTCTTAAGTCGCGTTGAAAGTTGCGCCACAAGGTGAGTCGCAAGGCGCAACACAAGTCCGTTCGCAATTTGAGTCGCAAATCGAGGCGTCGCAAGTCACGTTTTTTTTTTTTAAATATCTCTGGACATTAACACACAGCGCCATCTAGTGCCACACTAAGCAACGGGGCTTGTGTCGTGTACACCAGATATTTGATATACTACATATATACTTTTGTTTGTAAATACATACTTATTATACATGTAAACATCCATGACTCGGAAACAAATGTCCATGCTCATCACACAAACATTTGCTCCAACCGGGATTCGAACCCGGGACCCTAAGAACGTAAGGCAGCCTCACTACCGCTGCGCCATTCGGGTCGTCGAACAACGTTGTTACAAGTGGCATCGCCCGCGGTCGTGAACAAGGCATTAAGAATTTTCTTGTAATTTGTTATGTTTCCTTGGCATGCTCTTGCTTCGTGTGTGGATATTGACTTCGTTTTTTTATTTCGTTTCAAAGAGGTATCACGATTTTATCATTGGAAATAATTTAACTATGGTATGGATTTTTCAGCCGTAACGCCAGCAGTTTTTGTGTTATATGCATGTGCATATCGCTTATGTGTGCGTAGCTCGGGATTGTGAAGATTGGTAAGCTGCTTTCATTTGGAACAGTTAGTAAAGTATAAAATTGTGGTTCGCAGATTTGTGAACATTCCTTTCAAATACGAGACGACTAGAGCCATGCCATGCCTTTGAAAGCAAGATAAGTAGTAATTCTCGGATGTTTTTCGTAGATAGCCGTTGGGGGTAGGCTGAAGCCCAAACTCTAAACCTGTCTTTCCGAGCGGTATCGTGTTTCCCATTAACTGAGCTGTGGAAGTTAGATAGGCAGTCCTTTTACGTATAAAGAGGTAAAGTTTTATGAGTATGGATGTAGGGGGAAATATCCAGAACTACTGATCCGATTCCGAAAATTGTTTGAAAAATGGTTGCATTGTCCCCGAGTGTCACAAGCTATATTGAAAACGTTTCCGTGGGATAATTTCCGACTATAACCCGAGCGAAGCCGCTGGCAACAGCTAGTGTAAAATTTTGGTTTTCACTAGTATTTCTGCTGCATTAGATTAGACTGAAGGCGGATCCCGAACATAGTGGGTCTAGGCTTGATGATACTTTATTTACCTACATTCATACACACAGAGATTTTAAAATAATTATGAAAACATAGTTTAAAAAAGAGGAGATGATCTCAAAACGACTGAGCAGATTTTCTTAAAACTTAGTTAAGATAATTCTGGATTAAAATACCTTTGACACGAAAAAAACCTAACCATAATCGGTTCATCCGTTCAGGAGCTATGATACCACCGACAGACACACAGATACGCAGATATACACTTCATAATAACACCCCTCTTTTTTGGTCGGGATTTAAAAAATCTTCATAAAATACATTCACATTATCTTTAAACCAAACACACGTCAGATTACTGAAATCTTCATCTCCTAACCTAATTTACGACCCACTCATAAACATTACAAACCAAGTGCACTCAATATTCTCATTTCGTACATTTCAGTTGTAATATCTAGCTGTAGTACGTTATTGGGACTGCATTTGCAAGATGATTCTGCCGTATTTAAGCGCTGGCAACATTCCAAAAGATAGGAACGGTACACTTTCAAATATTTAGACAATATCTACAGTATTAGATGTTTAGGTTATGACTAGATAAGATGAGTTTTTGTTGGAATTGGATATAAGCAAATAATCGAGATGTTGCTTCAGGAATTGCTATGTATAGAGAAGAGAGGCAGTCAGAAGAAATTTCATAGTTTCCATCTTAAGTAGGTTTATTTATAAGACAAGACAAGACAAGACAAGACATTTATTTGTAGAAACATGAGTATACATATCTACAAGATATGCAAGTTGTTCATAAACATAAAGATCCATCATGTTCGGCCTTTGGGGCATAACAAATATATACATGGGTAAGAAAAGTCATTAAAAGGTATTTAAACAAGGATAAAAAAACAATATAAAATTAACTAATAATTAAATTTAGGCATTAAATTAAAAATTTAAATTAATTTGTCCTTTAATCTAATTATAAATTGTACATAAGGTACATATTAGACTTTGTCATTTAAGAATTCTACAATACTGTAGTATGCTTTCCCAACTAGATACAATTTTAGCCGTTTTTTTAGTTTGTGTGCGCTTAGTTCCCTCCATCCCTTTGGAAGTTTGTTAAATATTAAAGGCGCCATGCAAAATACACTTTTCCGCATTAATGCTGTTTAAGAACCATGTAAGCAAACCATAGTGTTATCGCGTCTGTTGCGGTTGACTTTGTCTGCCATGCCATATATGTCTTTGTGTTTCAGTAGTCCGTTGTACAACTGATAATTTGGTACAATACTCGGCTTTCAAGAAAAAAATATATGACGGCGGGAGCGTGGGCGTCATTGTTACCGTTTCTTGGTACGGGTTCCATGAGGAAGGTGGGTACTCGGGCAAACCAGTGAAACTTTGGTTAAACACAAATGCATGTAAAAAAATGTATTACAAAAATACACTTCAATTTTTATTTATTTGTATGGATCAACGATCAATTGACAAGAATCGACACTATAGCCTCACGGTTTACTATCAATCTAAGTAAGTCGTGGGTTCAAACCCAGACAGGCGCATTACTTTGTGTAATTTATTTCATCACCACTGCTCTCAAAACGGTGAAGGAAAACATCGTGAGGAAACCGGCATGTCCTAGAACCAAAATATTCGAAGACATGTGACATCTACCAACCCGCACTGGGCCCGCGTGGTGGATTATAGCCCATTCCCTTTCTTAGAGAGGAGGCCTGTGTCCCAGCAGTGGGAACATTAATAGGCTGATGTTGATGATGATACTATCAGTCTACGCACTACCGATCAATGGAAGATTCAATCGCTATTACGTATATAACTAATATTAGCTCCAATACTATAATAGCAAAGCTGTTAGAGGATTACTCGCCTTTGATAGATACAATGAATGTGAATACAGGATTGAATAGTGCAGGGTATATCTAGTTTATATCTGTAGTCTACGCTGAGTTTTGGTGAATTTGGAGATTCTATCTAAATTCTGGTTAGTACGTTTGAAGAGATATTGGAGGTATATGAGGTAGTATTTCTGGTGAAAATTGTAGGAATGGATGTCTATTTCGTTTATAGTTTTTCTTATGAAATGTTAATATTCATCATATTTTAAAGACCGTGGACGGACTCGATACATAATTGGACGAAATCGGCTCGATTGAAAAGAATGCAAAGAGTGGTCTTAAAATCATCATTAAACGGTTCTGTCTTTATTTTTTTGACGTTTGCGTCTGCAATTAAAAACATGAAGTCAACATATACAATAATCAAAGAGTGGTCTTAAAATCATCATTAAACGGTTCTGTCTTTATTTTTTTGACGTATGGGTCTGCAATTAAAAACATGAAGTCAACATATACAATAATCCACACACGGGATGATATCCCCAAAAAATATATATATTTCCGTTCCACCCACATACCTCTTCAGTATTCCCGCGATCATGATGCTTGCAACAGCGTCGAAACATCGGGAGCTCATAGTAACAAAGGAAAATCACGAATATCATCCCGTAAGTAGGTACTTTAAGTGTAGTGAAAAACCGTGAAAGTCTACAACAGTGGAATAATCCAAACTTTTTTTTTTATTTCAGTATTATTCATTATTGTCTTCTAAAACCTGGCCGCCCAGTACAGTAGTAGTACTCTCTCACTCTTGTTTACTCCGATACAAATAGTCAGTGTGGGCTGAGCGCATTTTGGTGTTGACATCCCCTTAACTATCAACGACTAGTTACGGCCTTGTAGGAACCGATATCAAATAAAGGCCGTTTTCTATAACTTACTTATGTATAACTGTCAGTTAATATGTCAACTCTCGTAGCTATCGGTGTATTTATAAACAAAGTTAGTTCTATCCGTGTCACCTACCTGTCACTTTATTCATAGAAAAATCAAAGATAGCTTTTCTGTGACGTTTTGTTTCTAACCGTCAGTAAGCCAAATGACAGACTGACACAGATAGCAACCTACCGAAACCGGCGAGTAAGTTATTGAAAATGGCCGTATATTACTGCTGGTAACTATCAACGACTTGTTAGTGCCTTGTAGGAACCGATATCAAATAAGAGAACAACAAATGTTACTAACGTCATAAATAAAATCAATAGATAAATACCTAACATACACTGTGAGCTGAAATTGAACAACATCGTTAGCTTTCAAATTCCATTTAAGGCATGCACTTTCACGTACATTTTCTATCACGTTGAATGCTTGACATCATAACCTTTGCTCTATGGCAGGGGTGTCTAATATTTTTTGGTATTATCAGTTCTGCTGTGCATAAATGTGTGTGCGGTATGGTTTTTATTCGTATCATATTTCTTATAGTTATGTAGCTTGCAGTTTTCAACCTGCAAATCATCACACTTTGGTGAAAAATCCTTAAAAACAACTATTGCTTGCGCAGCCATTTTTTATATAGAGCACTCGCCTGGCTTGTCTGTTAGTCTATCATCATATCAGCCTAAAGACGCTCACTGCTGGCTATAGGCGAGAGGCCTATAGCCAGCAGTGAGCGTCCAAGCGTCGCCACGTAAACTAGTGCTGTGTTTCTCGCTTCCAGTGGATTTCCTTGGCCGTCACCAAGTCATCTGACCAGCAGGCCTAGCCAAGTTACAAACGATTCGTATCGATTCTCTTTCTACAATCGTAAACGTTAAGTCACGTGGTCAAAACAAGCGAATATAAACTTTCGTAGACAAGTTTACATCGATCAAGATGATAGAATGAAATGTATTCGTTTCTACAATCGTGATCCCTACATCCCATATAAATCGTAGCCAACTTACAGTTTTGACTAAAGTTTAAAGTTTCCATTCGTTTGTTTTGACCACGTGACTTATCGTTGATAGATGTCATTCCCATACATTTGGTTAGTTTTCTATTAGCGTTAACGATTGTAGATTGTCAACTTGGCTAAGCCTACAGGTTGTGATCCCACAACCACCACAACGTTGGGAGACCTCCGTCTCCCACCGCTGCACCATACTGTTCGTGGGTGCCACTCCAGAACTTTTCAGTGCCGTGGTCGGATGACCAATAAACATTCTGCGAGTAATGTGCCTTGCCGTCTGCCATTAAAGGTGGGGTATCTGCTAAATTAACAACTCCATTTGTGGTGGTTTAAACTTCGTTCGAAACACTGTTAGAATAAAGTTCTAATCAGCTACAAAGTGGTTGTTACGTTAGCCACTGCGGGCCGAAGAGTACGAAATGAGTGGTTTTTATTTAATTGTAGCCTAATAAATCATTAGATCAAAATGCCAATTGTACACTTTGTGAAGAAAAAAGTATTTGTGTGAAAAAGAAATACCAAAACTTAATGCCGTTTATGAGTAGTTAAGAAATTTCAAAGAAAAAATGCATCACTTTGAATTTTTTTTTTCATATAGTATTAGTAAAGTTACAATTATTTAAATAGTACCAATTAAAGTTTAGAGTCTAATAAGCAACATATATTTTTTTGCACATTTATATTTACTCATCAAAGAGGAGTTACATGGAGAAAACCTCTTGTTAGCAGATACCACCGCTTTAAGTAGCTTTAAGCAAAAAATACTTAGCTAGATGGTTTACCAATTGGTGATTCATTTCACAGCAGATCTTTTTCCCGCACCAAACAAACATCCACATAAATTTGCCTGCAATTTATTGCGTCCCTCCGTTTGCCAGCCCTGATCAACGCGATCGTGTAGTGAGATGTTCGCACTTGCTCCAAAATGGCGTCGCAGATAAGATAGCGGGAGTGTTAAGTGAAAATATTCGTTCACCACCATGCACATTTTATGATATTTATTAAAGTTTTATGGTGTTTTAAGCTGTGTTTTCGGATAAACGTGATGTTTTTTTTTGTATTATATTGGACGAAGAGATATCTAGTTTTTCTTACTTGCACTTTCAGCATTGATAGGTTTGGAATGCCAATTCTGAAAAGATTACATAACATGATGTCTGTTATCCCCTACGGTTAGGTAGACTTGTATCGAATAGTACACCACATTTCGCTAGTTATATTTTTAAGTCCCATGTAATGGGAATCTCCGGCGAGCCTATTGCCAACAACCGGGCCAAATTCAGACTACGTGGCTGCTACTGAAGAATTAATGATGGAAAAACCCTATAACACTGCTCGATCCGGGAATTAGGATTGGATTGGTTCGATGGCACTGGAGCAATCGCGCTTCTGAAAATATTCTCTCATATATATAATCAACTCAGTTTAACGCAGTCTATTGTTGGACTTAAGTTTCCAAAGCTGCGCCACACCACCTTTTTTTTTTTTCGCATGGGAAATCATCAAATGACTCCTCCCGCTCTGGGCGGAGCAGGAGTGTCAGACTTTTACTGACTAAAACCCATTCATGTTCCTTCATCGCCCTTTGTGTTCCGGGGCCACGGTATCTCTTTCGAATAGTCCCGCAGCCCCGGCAGACACCACCTTGTCGTAAAATATAGGTAAAAAATTATAATTTACTGTTGCTTTCTGTTAAACAAGTAATGAGCAAGTTTCGGGTTAGTCCGTCTAGTTTCGGAGTCTCTTATTGTATGATCTAATCACAAAAATTAGTAAGTCTGGGAGATAAGAGAGTCTTCTATACTAACAATATAAAGAGGTATTTATTTGTAAGTTTTTGAGTTTATAACTTTGTATAATATAAGGGGTAATCTTCCGAACTTCTTCCGATTCCGAAAATGCTTTAACTAACGGAAAGGTATACATTATCTCCGATTGTTAAAGGCTTTGAAACGTTCCCGTAGGTTAATTTCCGTACGTGACGGGAGTGATGCCGCGAGCCAAAGCTAGTTTGTAACAAACTCAAACCTAAATAATGAACTTCAAATAATTTCCAACAACATTGTAAGTAAATAAGATCCAAATGATCTCAGCACAATAATAATTAAAGATAATTCCAGAGAGTGTATTTTGATAATTTCACAAAATAATGATGCTGCTAAGGGCCGTGTTTCGTGTAATTACGATCCTAATTCTTGGGTCTATCGTACAAAGCTGTTACATACATTACTCTTGAATATTAAAGCGTACGAATACAATATGATTATCTAATTTACTGAAGATTAGAAGTTATGTATTTATCAAGACCTTACTTAAGGTAGTGGGGCAGGGTAGTGGGCCAACGAAATGACGGTTTTGATTTTACCCATTGGCCCCGCCAGTGGGGCAAAGCAGCGAGGAATAACTTTTCAAGGTCAAAGTCGTTCCTCGACCTTTATGAACTTAGAGGGTTGTGTTGATGATGTTCATTATTATAATTCTTTAACCACATTCGTCTTATAGTCGCGACCAATATTTTAATCAACATACAACCTCGCATTGGCCTGAAAATTGCAAAAAACGTAAGAAAATTTGAATTTCGCGGGCCATCTTGACGCTTGTGCGTTGTGGCGTGTGACGCGGTGTGGTGTTGTTTCGTGAGAGGTCCAAGACCCCTTCTCGAACCGCGCACCTGCCTCAAGCATCGCCACAATTATACGTTAGGCCTATAATTGAAGTCCTATTTTAAATTCCAAATAAAATTTACCAATGCACGTCTTTTCTAAGGAGTAAGGATACGTACTCAGGCTACGCAGCTCGTCCATTCAAGCTATACAAAGCCAGTTTATGAGGAAATCTATACAAAGCGAGGCCATGTTTCACTGGAACTTTATAGCTTGATGTGCTTGATGCATACATCGCGAAAATTGCTTTTAAATTTAGAAAAGTGCACATGACATATCATGTATACTTTACTAAATTTAAAAGCAATTTTCGCGAGAAATAACGATTTTAACTTGGAGATGAGATAATTTCCATAAAAATATAAGTTCCAGAATACTATGTTCGTAGCAACATGAAATTTTAATCAAAACTGTAGGAGAAAAAACACTGTTAAAAGTTGTTAAGTGTTTACATGTTAATGCTTGTGAATGAACGTTGATAACGTTGGTTTTGAGCCAAATATGTTCCAGATTTTTTTAAGAAGAAGTATAAATAATTATTACACTATTTATAATCAAGTGCACTATTTACGGCACTCCGTGCAAAGCCGAAGGGTGCAGTTGCGAGGTATTTAGCAGTATTGAAGGTTTGGGCAAGGGCTGCTCCGACCTGGCTGCCAACGGCTGTAGGGATAAAAAAAAGGAAAATTAGGTTTCTGTCAAAAATTGAAATCGTTTGATTTGCGTTCCATACGATTTCAGGAATCCATAGGAATGAATGAGGGAGACAATATTTTTTAAATGACATCGAATCGTCACTATATTTTGACGTATATAGTCGAGAGAGTTTAATAACAAAAATCTTCAACTAAAAGTTAATTTAAAAGATCATTCATCATCATCATTTTAACAGAAAGGCTGGGCATAAACCTCCCCGAAACGGGGGATTTGCCATAATCGCCACGCTTGGCAGGTGGGTTGGCAATCGCAGTACGATTTGTACAAAATCACAGAGAACGCTGCTGCCCACACTCTGGTAAGTCTAAGGGAGTTTTAGGGTCGCCTCTAACGACACCCACAGGAAGATTTGGGATGGTGTTATTATTTACGTCCGACACCATACAGTACCAATTAAAAGCAAGGAATTAAAAGAATAATCTCAGAGAATAATGAATTTGCATTGACATAATATGACTGATTAATATTCATCCAAGACTGCTGAAGGCCCAGATATTAAGGTCTCGCCTCTCACGCACGAGATTGTGGGTTCAAATCTGGGCAAGTACCAATTTGACTTTTTCAATTCATAAGCACGTTTATCAAGGATATTACAGACCTGGAGGAAACCTGGATATATATGTCTGAAATCGCCAACCCATCTTGAGCAAGAGTAGTGATTAATGTTCGGTACTTCTCTGTACAAGAAGAGGCCTTTGCCCAGCAGTGGGATATTAATAGGCTGGACAAAGACAAAGACAAAGAAAAGACTGCTTCCAAGAGAGTGCAGCTAGTGTGCATGCCTTCGATTCCTCTGCTTGCCATCTTCTCCATGCCTCTCCTTTTATATCTTTTACTAGAAAATTGTCACTACCAATGGCTTTCAAAATTAAAAAATAAAACAAGAACTTACCGTTGATCGCTTGGGTCGACTGCCCAAGAGCATTCTTGGGAAACTCAAAAAAAACTTGTGTTTGTTTTATTGGAATTGATTTAAATATTTGCATATGAGGCCCAAGAAATTTATCTTCAGCATTGCCTTCTTTATCACTCGCATCTTTATCTCCAATAGGCGTAGCAGCTATTGTGTGAATAACAGTATCAACAGCTTCTTTTGGTTCTGGCATTGGTGCCACACCTATTTTTGCCTGTGGTACTACTTTCATTGGTACTTCATCTTCAACTTTTTCAACTGCTATTGGTTTTGCTGCTTCTTCTTCATCTTTATTAGTTTTCGATATACCTTCTGTAGTTGCTTCATCTGCATGTGCAATTTTTACAATACCGTTGTGGAAGATCTGAAAATCGGTTAGTAATTTTTGTAACTGAGGCGCAATTAAATCCTGCCTACTCTGCCCTGGCCTGTGGACGGTGAGCTATGGGCTAGCTTGCCGTCCGTCCGTCTCATGATGACAGGCCGTATCGACGGCGCGTTCGTGTTCCACGCGCGCCTCAAAGAGAGTCAGCAAAAAGGGTCCGCAAGGGCCGAAGCCTGCCGGGGCTGCGGGACTGTTCGAAAGAGATACCGTGGCCCCGGAACACAAAAGGCGATGAAGGAACATGAATGGGTTTTAGTCAGTAAAAGTCTGACACTGCCTCCTGCTCCGCCCAGAGCGGGAGGAGTCATTTGATGATTTCCCATCCGAAAAAAAAACAAAAAACAAAAAAGTGCAATTAAAACCGAGAATTATGGCGAGCGTTTTGTATGATTTCCTGAAGAATTGGAGAGAGGAAGCCAATCATTGAGAGAAGCTATTGGAATGGCCAGTATTTTGCCCTAGAGTGGGACAGCAGAGGCTAAATATTCTTTATCATCATTCTCTTGCCCTTATCCAAATTCATTTGGGGTCGGCGCAGCATGTCTTCTTCTATTCTATCAATCTTATATTTATCCATTGATTTACATACGTACAACACAACCCAATCTAAACTGCTGGATCAAGAAGCATACCATTTTTGAGTTTCTTATACCATGAAAGCTAGCAATACAGTATTTTTATAATGCAATGCCCTCATGGACGAGACCATTGGTCCACATTGGCCCTTTGTTGTTAAATAGGGGAAGAAAGTTTGCCAATTTTGCTTATGTACAATCCCATTCGTCCGGATGACTTGTAAAAACATAAAGAAATGTTCAGAAAGAAATTTCTAATACTTTGATTTGATTGCCTTGTTGGTCGAGTGGTTGCAAGTGCAACTACTGAGCATAATGCCCACGGTGCGGTTCCCGGGTTTTTCCATCAGGAATTTCTTATTAGCTGCCACGGAGTCTGGATTTGTGCCCAGTTGATGGCAATAGGCTCGCCCCCTATTACATGGGACTTAAATATTACTGGCGAAATGAGAGTGTAATATCAGGTGCTCCTCAGCCTAACCCTTCAAGGGTTGCATGCGTGATATTATGTTATTATTTAGATTGGAATAATAATAATAATAATAATAACCCCCAAACAACCACTCGTCCTGATTGACCATCTAATCACGTGGGGGGCGGACACACGAATGAGAAATTACTGTCGTGGCTAATCGTGGCTCTGGAAACCCACTAAAAATGGAGACTCGTTCAAAGAGAAAACGTATAGGACCGCTGCCCGGGGGCGATCGCCGGGGCACACCTGGAGCTGACGCTGGGTGTCTCAGCATGCGATCCGTCAGCGGTGAGGAGTTGAACAGGCGGGCTCCCACCGACAAAGATACTACAGCCGAAATCATTGACGATGGGGACAGACTGACGGACAGGACAAACACCCCTGTAGAACCGTATAGTCCAAGCACAGTCTCGTACACACCTTCTAGGCGATCATCACCATCCATACCATC
This sequence comes from Xestia rhomboidea, assembly GCA_963853795.1. Lineage (NCBI taxonomy): Eukaryota > Metazoa > Arthropoda > Insecta > Lepidoptera > Noctuidae > Xestia > Xestia rhomboidea. The sequence continues at coordinate 7,503,742 of OY970770.1, read as the reverse complement.
GTCACCTACAATTTCATCATCCCCCATTATTAGTTTAAATACAATTTCACCCACTCCAACCTTGAATGCTGCGCGGGGGGTATCTACCTTTTTGCCCGCGTCCACCATGGCTGGAAAAGCAAAAGTTCGCATGAAATGGAGCAAAGAAGTAAACACATTTATCATGCGAACCTACCTACACATCACTAAGTTAGAGACAGATATGACCACCTACAGACAAAAACTGCATGAACTATTTACACACCGATATCCAGAGATTACCGTTTCTGAACAAAGGATTTCAGATCAAAGGAGAACTATCGTTAGGAATAAACTATTATCACTAGAGGAAATAGATAGGATAAAAGTAGAAGTGCGCACACAATTACACCTAGAATCAGTTAATAATGAAGACACTAACAATATCGCAGTAACACAAAACACAATCGAAAACACTCAACAAGAACAATCACAGACGTACCCTCAACCAGAATCTTACACTCAATCTCAACCATACTATCAGTCACAGGCATATTCACAAATCACGCATTCATCCACACAAACCGAAAATGTAACCATAATGTTAGAAAATGACATTGAGGTCCTAGCATATATAGATCAAAACCCGCCTACAAATACGCGTATCCAAGAAATAAACGATAAGTTTAAAACAGCTCTCACTCAATACTCCGGGATGGACCCGGCAGCTCGACCAAAACTTCCTAAACTTAGGTACACACCAAAACTTGTTCAGCTCGTTAATTGTTTTAATCAAAATATTCTCACTCAGTATATTAGTGAAGAAACTCAACTGATAGATATACATACTCTAATATATTGCACAGCATTAGTTATTTCCGAAGAACTCAATTTTAAAATCACAGAATACACAGGCAGTACCAGACAACCAAATGCTAACAAACCTGCATGGCAGCTGAGGCTTGAAAAAGATATAGAAAAGCTTAGAGCAGACTGCGGTAGACTAACTCAATATATTAACAACAATAGATCAAACAAAGTTGTCAAAAGAGTAGAAATAATTTTCAAAAACATGGCTGTCCATACTAGACACGAAAATCACAATAGGAAACCAGAAGAATTCTTAGATACTTTAAAACAGAAATTAGATCTAAAAGTCCACAGGTTGAGAAGATATAAGAAAGCACAAGAACGTAAAAACGATAACGCTTTGTTTGCTACAAAAGAAAAGAACTTTTACAGAAAATTACAGAAACCACAAACTGACACCGACACATCGACAACCGAAAAAACATAGAATTACCAACAACGGAACAGTTAGAAACCTTTTGGGCTGGCATATGGGAAGAACAAGTGCATCATAAGGAAACATCTCAATGGATTCAAGACGCAGAAACTAAATGGAGCTCACTTGAAGAAATGGAATTCAGCGAGATATCTGAGTCTGATATAGCTAGTGTTACAGCTAGACTACACAATTGGAAATCCCCTGGTATAGATAAGATACATAATTATTGGTATAAAAAGTTAGAATCATTGCACAAAATTATAGCAAAAAATATAACAGAAATAATTTTAGGAAAACAAAATATTCCGGAATTTATTGCTACAGGAATAACTTACATGTTGCCAAAAGGCCAATACTCACCACAGCCTTCCCAATACAGACCGATTACATGCCTACCCACAATATACAAAATTCGTAAACGTCAGCAATCACGTCCAAAATAAATAAACATATAGAACATCATAACATAATAGCAGAAGAACAGAAAGGGTGCAGAAGGGGACATATGGGATGTAAAGAACAACTAGTTATTGATTCAATAATACATAAACATGCCGCCACCAAAAATAAAACCTGCATTGCACGTACATAGATTATAAAAAAGCATTCGATAGTATTCCACACTCATGGTTGATTCAAATATTGCAAATTTATAAAATAAACCCAAATATAATACGCTTCTTACAGAATATCATGACGCATTGGAAAACTACACTCCAATTAAATTATCGACACACAGCTATCACAACTCGACAAATAACTATTCAGAAGGGTATTTATCAAGGAGATTCTCTGAGTCCACTATGGTTTTGCCTCGCTTTAAACCCTCTGTCCGATCTACTACGGCGATGCCAAGCGGGATATTCTTTTAGAAATGCCACAGAAGAAACCGTTATATCGCATCTTATTTATATGGACGATATAAAACTATATGCGAGGTCTGAAAAAGAGATGGAAAAGTTAATTGAAACCACCACAGCATTTAGTAAAGACATAAACATGCAATTTGGGTTAGATAAATGCAAAACAGTTCATATTATAAGAGGCAAAATTAAACCGGGCGATTATCCTATCAACAACACAGACACAATCACAGCTTTAGAACCAACGGATTTATATAAATACTTAGGATACAAGCAACTTAAAGGAATAGATCACACAGCAGTCAAACACACATTAAACACAGAATTTAAGAGAAGAGTGATCGCAGTATGTAAAACTCAATTGTCCGGCAAACACTTAATAAAAGCTTTGAACACCCACGCAATTCCAATACTAACATACTCATTTGGGGTGATCAAATGGTCAAAAACTGACATCCAACAAATTGAGAGAACAACACGCACCACACTTACTAAACACAATAACCTACACCCTAAATCTGCTATAGAAAGACTGACGATCAAACGACAAAACGGAGGGAGAGGCCTAATCGATATCCACCACCTATGGCAGAAACAAATAAAGAGACTAAGAAAATTCTTTCACTCTAAATCACACACAAGTTGCATTCACAAGGCCATAGTAAAGAACGACATTAACTACACCCCACTTAACCTACACGAACCGACAGATACCCAAACTAACAATGAAGACCCACAGAAGCAAAAATTAGAAGACTGGAAAAAGAAAGTGCTGCACGGTCGGCACCCTCATGATCTAGAACAACCTCACGTAGATGCAAAAGCATCAAATAAATGGCTTAAAATTGGTAGTCTATTTCCGGAAACCGAGGGCTTTATTATTGCGATTCAGGATCAGATCATAAATACTAAAAACTATAGGAAATTCATTATTAAAGACCCCACGATAACGAACGACAAATGCCGCAAATGCCACAGCCAACCAGAGACCATACAACACATCACAGGGGCATGCACGACACTCACCCAAACAGATTATACTCACAGGCATAATCAAGTAGCAAACATCATACATCAAAACCTAGCACTTAAATATAAGCTCATACAAGACACTAACACTCCTTATTATAAATATGTACCAGAAAGATTCCTGGAAAATACAACACACAAACTCTTTTACGACCGCGCCATACTAACTGACAGGACCATTCACTACAATAGACCAGATATAATCCTTCAAGATAAAGCAAATAAAGTTACATTCCTCATAGATATTGCAGTCCCCAATACACACAATCTACAAAAAACAATAGGGGAAAAAATCAGTAAATATGCTGAACTGAAAGAAGAAGTGACCAGAATCTGGAGGCAGGAAAAAGTATACGTTGTACCTATTGTTGTCTCCACTACGGGTGTTATACGCAATCACCTCCACCATAGCCTCAAACAATTAGACCTGAAAGATTCTATTTATATATCACTTCAAAAAGCCGCAATTTTAAACACCTGTAGAATAGTGAGAAAGTTCATGCAGATTGAGGGCAATGTTTCTCACAACACTCATACTTCATCACACACACACACGCTGCATTGACTTGGCTTGCGCTTAATGTAGCTTAAACTAGCCAATGAGTTAAGAAGCAAAATGTTTAACTTAAATAATAATTTTATTTGACACAAAAAAAAAGTACACAGATATGAGGGTGAGACTTAATTTAAGCGTACAAAAAGTAAATAAAAGATCAACGACCCCTATGCTAGGTAAAACCTGTGTTATAGGGGTCATCCATCCGTCCATTATGGATATTATAATAGTCGCTTTCAATTTAATAATGTGCACTAAGGTAAAAATAAACGACTAGTACAATTTTATTTCTAGGATACAAAAAAAAAAATTATGAAAAAGTGACGTAGGGTAAAAAAAAGAAATGGCGTTTAAGTGAATTAATTAATAACAGGGGAAAGGGAGTATCTATAGAGACGCCGGGTGTGTGTGTTGTGTGATTGTGGCTGTGCAAGTATGAGTATAGATGTGTATAGGTGAGTGAAGGTGTGTAAGAGTGAGTGGGTGCCTGAATTTTTGATTTATGGTTTGACTAATTCTTCCGAGCCGTTGTAGTTTAGGGTGAGCAGATATTTTTTTATTTTTTGTTTACATTGGTGTTTGTTTAAACAATGAAGGTTCAATGTGTTGTTCAGTTTGTTGTATAGTGAAGTGCTTAAATAGCGATTATGCCGACGTGCAAAGGTGGTATTTGTGTTAACTTTGGGACAAACGGGTTTAGGTCTTCTTCTGAGCGTGGGGCTTTTAGATCTATTGGGAGGGGAGATTTTATGTGTTCGTGTGAGCGCACGAAGCATAAACATTTGACGGACTGTCAGTACCTTAAAATCTGAATAAACTTGCTGAGTGGGATACCTAAATGGTTTATTTAATAAGACTTTGATTACTGCACGCTGGGCTCTTTCAGCTGGTATGAGAATTGTTTTAGCGGCACCACCCCACGCAACGATACAGTAACTTAGTGTTGATTCACATAAAGCGGTGTATACCATTTTTAGGATATCTTTATGGGCTGATGTTTTTAACTTTTTGAACACGTAAATGAGTTTTCTAGTTCGCGCAGACATAGATTCGATGTGGGTCTTCCAGCTGAGACTGGAATCCAGGTATAGGCCGAGGTACTTGACGGAGGAGGCTCTCGTCACAGACTGGCATGAACAAAGTTTTTTAGGATCGCGCTCGACACAAACATGGGCTTTGATTTGTATAGAGAGGTCCGATGGAAGGGTAGAGGGTAGTGGAACCGAAGGTTATAAAGCTTGTTTTGCTGACGTTCAGGGTTAAACTGTCGTTGCCCAACCAGATCATAACTTGGGTCAAGGACTTTTCAGCGGCCTCCCTTGCCGTTTCCCAATCGTGTCCGCTGGACAGTAAGACGGTATCATCGGCGTATGCTATAATGTGAGTAGAAGGGAGGGTTAGTAGGCAGAGTTCGTTAACATAGATTAGGAAGAGGAGAGGGCTGAGTAGACTTCCTTGTGGCACACCGAAATCTAGTAGTTGTTCGCTACTGATGTACTCGCCTATTTTGACGCACTGGGTCCGGTCCGATAGAAAATCTTTAAGTAGTTTTAGAGCTGGGCCACGTATTCCTATCTGTTCCAATTTTCTGAGTAAAATAGGGACAGAGACAGTGTCAAAGGCCTTAGAGAGGTCCAAGAATATGCCGACACATTTTTGTTTACAGTCAATTTTATTAACTAGAGAGTCCAGTAGGGTTAATACCGCGTCTTCCGTCGATACCCCCTTTCTAAAGCCGTACTGGTTTTCAGCAATGATTTTATATTTGTCCAGATAGTTTAGGAGATTTCTGTGGATGATCCTTTCCAGTATTTTTGAAATTGCTGGAAGGACCGAGATCGGTCGGTAGTTATTCACACTGCCTCTGTCGCCTGCTTTAAAGATTGGATGAACGATGGCTTTTTTCAGAGTCTTAGGGAAAGTGCCAGTGGTAATTGCAAGATTGCAAATGTGTGTTATGGCAGGGACTAGTTTGTGACTGGTAGATTTGATCAATTTGGGCGAGATGTCATCCCAACCAGCGGCACTGTCTACGCGAAGGTCCTTAATGATGGCCTCGACCTGTTCCTCGTCTGTCTCCAGTAGGACAATTGAGTTAAGCATCGAGGTTGGGCGGGGAGGAGTACATTGGGCGTTGCTTAAGTTTTGCGGAATATTATTAGCCAGGTTTCTGCCAACATCAGCAAAGAACCTATTCACGGCGTTGACCGACACGATTGGGTCGTTGTCTATTTTTAGTAGATCAATCGGAGCTAGTGTTTTTTTATTTGCGTCAAGTACATTCCGGATGGCCCCCCACATCTTTTTAGGATTATTTTTGGCTTCAGAATAAGCATTTTGTTCGTACGCAATTTTAAGTTTTTTAAGAAGATTGTTACAAAAATTCCGGTAGCGCAAGTATGTTAGTTTAAAGATCGCGTTTTGAGGTTCTTTATTACATTTTTTGTGCATGTTATCACGATTGCGTATACATCTGAGCAGACCGACAGTTATCCAGGGTTTAATAATTTTGAGTTTACATGGGATAATTCTATAGATGGTGTTCCTTATAAGTATGGGTGTCAGAATTTATTAAAAATCTTTTAGAAAACGCGAATCCAATGAATTTACGAAGTTAATTTAAAGACTGCGGTGTTAAATCTAGATTTCACACTTTCAACTACGAAAAATGATTTTGTAGTAATTGGATTTCACGGATGAGTAATGCTTATGGTCACACTATGCGTGATTACTAGCGTCAAATTATATTTTTTACCAATGCCACTCGAAAAAGGAGCTGATTCATCGATAACACTGAATAAAACTCTTTTTTTTAGTCACTGAGTGAAGAAAAACATTTTCAATTTGGAACTAGCACGATTCATACGAATTTTGTTAAAAAAAATGACAAAATGTGCTCACAAGAATATAGTACTGAATTTCGAAAACTGTTCTAATTTCACTATGGTAATGTTCATATTTAATCGTTTGTTCTCTTATTCGGTAATAAGAGAACTACTACTAACAATTATATAATAAAATGTGATAAATATAAATACTATTCTACTATTTATTTTGTCGCAGTGAATGGTAAAAAGTAGAGTACCCAATTCGTGAAAATAAAAATTTCTCGGTCTTTCTATCCCTCGCTCCGCTCAGGATTCAAATCCTTTGCTACTCTCGGGATCCAAATTAGTCCCTCGAATTAAATTCCCTTTTTTACAATTGTTGTATTATCTACTATAGTTAGCCGCGGCAGAAGCTAGACTCTAGCTTCTTTCGCGGCTATCGTTTTGTGATAGAGTAATAAACATCCATCCTCACAAACTTTCGCATTTATAATAGATGTAACAAGTAAGATTTTTAAATTCAATATACCAGCTTAAAAAGAAAAATATAGTCTTTAACGTTAACTAGAGGCATTTTTTAACCATATGAGCATTAAGAGTAACAAAAAGCCATGTAAAAATAAAGATAGTATTTTTTTTAAAAGTTGTATGGGAAAGTTTTCGAGTTATAGCTTCTTGGAACTTGTATGGTTCCCACCATACAAGTTCCAAGAAGCTATAACTCGAAAACTTTTAATCACTTCACTGAATCGGCATTACCTCATTTAATTTATAACAAACATTTTTTTTTCGACAAAAAATACTTACCGCAATAAAAAATAAACACAAAGCTAGGCGGGACATTGTTAAATATATGTCAACCGTATTAGATGTTAACGTATTCCAGTTTATTTCAATACTGATATCGCGTCGTTCAAATTGGATCGAACTGGTCAGTTTTGGTCACAGTTGTTGGAACTTAATAATGTGTTAACATCACGACTCTAATCGATATAATGTTGACTGATTACTATACCACGTACATATGTTGCTACTTTGTACTACGTTGCCTTTCTATTAGAAAAATGTATAATGTATAACATATAATATCGGAACTAATACCACACAATAATAAATGAAAACATTTGACGTGATTTATAATCTCAAATCTCTTGGCATTATTAAAATATTTAATAGGATACCAGCAGCTATTAGAAATAAAGAGTGTCTGGGATCCTTTAAGAGGTCTTTGTTTAAATTCCTTTTAGATTGATGTTATCACTCCATTACTGAATTTACTACTGATAAACAGAGGTATGACTATTCCGACTTCCCAATTAAACACTTATGAATTTATTTATGGAATGTGTTTATTTATCTAAAACTGTAATGACATGTTTACCTAACCGACATATGTATTTTAAATTGAATTATTGTTTTTCTTTAATGTAATCTATCGACATGCCACCTTAATTGTAATTGCTTGTTTATGCTTGTTATATGTTAATTTTGTCCGCCATTTTGTACGCCATATATTGGAAAAACATAGTGCACACATTTTAGACGATATACTATCTGTAACCATACCTATGTTTCACAAAATAAATGATTGATTGATTGATTGATTTATATTTTAGAACACAACTGTTTGACATTTTATTTTAAAAACTGTTTGACATTTATATATTCCCTAAAACTCAAAAAAAAAAACACAGACCTATATTTTAAAACTTGTTGTCATTATATTTGATGTTTGACATTATATTTTGAATTTCTTGGAATGTTAACAATTAATTCATAGTTCTAATAATTGTATGTAAATTGCATGTGTATATAATCAACACACGGTATTGTTAGTACCGGAAGCCCTACACGGGTAAATGTAAGTAAATACGTCGGCTCTTGCCCCCTAATTAAAAACTAAAATGTTGAGTCACCAGACGTAGTTGATCATACAAATTACAACGAATGAATTTGGGCTTTCTCAACATTTATAGTATCCATATTAGAACTCCACCCTTTCCTCGCAGAACATAACATCACGCCTGTAATCTCCAAAGGGTAAGGCAGAAGTGTACCTAATAGTACGCCCACCTTTTGTCAGTTATGTTTAAGACCCATGTATTAGGGGGCAACCTTATTGCCATCAATCGGGTACAAATACAGAATACTAATAAGAAATATCTGATAGAAAAACCCTATAACGCTTTGCCCAACTTCAGGTAAGCACCTTCGACCAATAAACCAACAACAGAAGCAAGCAACATTATCTAGCAATATCCTTATTAGAACCCCAACCATTCCTTTCAGAAATCACACGCAAATAACCCTATTTACAATTCCTAAATTCTCTCACACAAGAACGAAAAAGACAAAGGAGACAGCCCCAAATAGCTGCAAATAGCTCGGTATCAATATAATAACAGAATAGCTATACGTTAGTCCTTTGTGCAGCGGTGGCGAAAGGCGCGAATTGGGAGTCGAACGCGAACCCATCGATTCCCAACTAATATTTTACACATTCATGTTGAAACAAAAACGTATAGAGCGCAGGGTTCCGCTGTGGTGAGGTAGAACGTGGTAAACGAATTCAGAACTTGTAGTTTCTAGTAATTTTTATTCGTAGTAAAATTATTTTGAAGGTATAATAATAGGATTGCAAAGAGGAGATGGCACTACAATTAGAACGATATTGCTAATTCAAAAATATAGCTCAGCACAGTTGTTTAATTTTAGAAAAGGAAGCTAAGACTGAGAAGAAGTTTGTGTAACCATAGAAAAGTTTTCGTGGAAATCTTATCAAGCAATCTTATTACTCACAGTGTCGGTTAACTAATATTTTATTTGCATTTATGTCCATTACGATTATTTTATAAATATTACATTTTAAATAATATTTGCAGCAGTACAAGACGTGTGTTTCATTCGCTTCTAATGCACAACTACTAAATTTAATACGGGCAAGTATTAAATTTATTATTTTTCGATATATAATTATGTTTTTTCTAAATTTATTTTGCACGTTACTGACGTCATTGAAGGATAACATCGAGGGAAAATATAGGTATAAGTAAATTAATTTATATAAGTATGAAATCGCCAACTGTGAATAGCAAATTGCCTTTTTTTTATTTTATTTTTTTCGGATGGGAAATCATCTAATGACTTCTCCCGCTCGGGGTGGAGCAGGAGGGAGTGTCAGACTTTTACTGACTAAAACCCATCCATGTTCCTTCCTCGCCCTTTGTGTTCCAGGGCCACGGTATCTCTTTCGAATAGTCCCGCAGCCCCGGCAGGCTTCGGTCCTTGCGGACCCCTTCCTTATTGCTGACTCTCTTTGAGGCGCGCGTGGAACACGAACGCGCCGTCGACACGGCCTGTCTTCATGAGACGAACGGACGGCGAGCTAGCCCATAGCTCCCCGTCCACAGGCCCGCGATAGCAAATTGCCTTGAGCAAGCATGTTCATCAATGCACAAATGCCTTTTCAGATTGAGAAAAGGTCTTTGCCCTTGAATGGTACAACAATGTGCTGGTATTAATAATACAAAAAATAAAATGCAATTTATTGCAATGATTTTCGCCAGCAACCGCGTCCTACTCGCTAACAACGAGTGCACAGCACCACTGCGGCCGCTCAAATGTAAATTAAATGATGAATAGATATGCGCACGAATGCGCTTTGCTGTGTTGTACCCGCAAAAAAGGATAAAAACAACTACCCACCATTAATTCGAGATGTGGGTGTTGTTTACTCGCTTTTTCAGACTACGCTTACGTATATATTTTGTTTTATGTTTTGTGATATAGTTTTGGTTATTATTTATGTTTTCTGCCATTTGCCAAATAAACGGAAATTGAAGTGCGTGTTTGTATTGTAATTCCAAAATAACAGCTTTTTACTGAATGCATATGAAAGTATATACGGTGCTTATAACAAAACTATTTTTTTATTTTTGTCTGTCTGTTTGTTCCGGCTAATCTCCGAAACGGCTGGACTGATTTTGACTGGACTTTCACTGGCAGATTATTTATAATATAGCTTTTATAATTTGATGTTATAAGAAGTCACTGAGTCTACTCTTATTTTAGAAAAAGGATTAGGGTTCCGTGCTGAAATAAGAAATCCCTTGAAATTGTTTACAAAATCCGATTCAAATAAGGAAATATTTTTATCATAATTTCCCGCGGATGTTTCGCGGAGCACAGCTAGTAAAATCTAAAAATAATGATTTGGTGGTTTTGTTTTCTGGGGTTAATGATTTCGATACCAATCATGACTGTCGAGTTTTGCTAGCCGATTCTTTTATATTTTATTAAACACTTGTAAATGAAATACTGGCACAAACAATGAAATAAATACCTCTAAACTGTACTCAATTATTTTGTATGGGTTCTCATAGAATACTTAACCAATACTTCTTTTTGTGTTCAATATATAGCACTATATGAATTGTGTTTTGACAGAAATCATATTTCCCAGACCTGTTTAATTAATTCAAAAGAAGATTTATTTAAAAATTAAAACCTTCATATTTTTTCTCTATCCATTTTACAAAACAAGCCACAAAGTATACAATAACACAACAAAATACACCAACTACATGTCCGTTTTAAATGATATATTAGGTACGATTTTAATAACGCTGCTGACGGTACCGCCGTACCGCACCCATATCAACAGATACGTCAGACGCGCGTAATCCAAGGTTTACGTGTATTTATCGTGCACCTGGTTTTATAGCACTGGATTTTTTCTGCTGCCCTTAGCTATGTCTATTGTATGGTAAGTACATGTCCAACTGAAGAGATTTCCTTTGTGCGCCTGAAGAAATCTTTTTAGTTTTGTATCATGACTTGAAATTGCCTTAGCACGACGTCATTGTATAGTTGTTATTTACAAAAATTGATTTCTTCCGTTTCGACTTTTTTTTTAATAAACAAAATTATAAGAGCACTAGCTTATGCCCATGGCTTCAACCGCGTGTAGTTCGATAATTATCCCACGGGATCATACTACTGGGATAAAAAGTCATGTGTTGATCCAGGTCATAAACTATCTGTGTGTTAAATTTCATCCAAATCCGTTCAGTGGTTTTTGCGTGATAGAGTAACAAACATATAAATATACTCGTATACCTACACACATACAAACCTTCGCCTTTATAATATTAGTGTGATGCACAACACGTTAATGGTATTGTTTTAAATTCAGTTACCAAGCAGTTTCTTGTCCTTGTTTCTCTTTCTTGGATTAGCCGTGTGCCCGTTGAAACACTACCCCTGTAGAACTGTAGTAGTGATGAACTAACAGTGTAACGCGTCAGAAATCCTACATCGCACAAGCAGAGTTATCCGCGACATAAGATTACATACAAGAACTCGACAACAACTGTCGGGCAGTGGCACACCAGACACAACACCCGTCTGGTCGGAGGATCCTCCCTTTTCTACGGGGGTTGAAGAGCTTTACACCCTGTTCTTCATACCTTCAAATTGGTGACCCCGACGTGATACCTCCAAACCCCTTTTGGGGGTCAGTTTTGAAAAATCTTAGTAGTCTTTTATCGCTCACTTTCGTTTTATAAGGAACCAATTATCTAAGTGACGTCGGCTTCCAGTCTACGGATGCAGCTGAATATCAGTATTTTACATGGAGCGACTGCCTATCTGACCTCCACAACCCAGTTAGGGAGCGTTCCAGTATTACGTAACGAATTTGGGGGCAGGGGGGGCTTGTAAAACGTTACGATACGTTACAGGAGCGGGTTTTAAACTACGCGTTACGTAACATTGTTTTTTTTTTAACCCTCAGAATAACAAAGGTATTTTAGCGACTTTCCGGTACTTTACGCCACATAATAGTGACTTTAAAAAGAATGGTCACTTGGTGGTTACGTAACGTTTTACTAGGGGGAGGAGGGGGGGGGGGGGGGGGGTCAAAAATCTCCAAAAATTGCGTTACGTGATACTTGAACGCTCCCTTACTTAGTACTGGGTAATACGATACCCTTGGTAAGACTGGTTGTCAAAATTTCGGGCCTCTATGACTACCTGCAACGACTGTCAAAGATCTACAATTGATGGCCAGGACCAACGGCTTAACGTGCTTTCCAAGGCACGGAAGAAACTCGGTATGTAATTGGTGGTCACCCATCCACCGACCAACTTAGGCAAGCGCGGTTTAACCTTGAAGATCCACCCGTGTGGGTGTTATTATTTAGACACAAGCTCCTCCTGTTTGTTAAGGAGCTCTTGTGCAAAAATTCAAGCTTCTAGACCAAGTGGTTTAGGTTTTGTAATGTGCGTTCTATTTTATAAATAAATAACATAAATATCGCTGGACATTACACACAGCGCCATCTGATGCCACACTAAGCAACGAGGCTTGTGTCGTGGACACCAGACAGTTGATATACTACATAGATACGTTTTTTTGTAAATACATACATATTATACCTACATATAAACATCCATGACTCGGAAACAAATGTCCATGCTCATCACACAAACATTTGCTCCTACCGGGATGCGAACCCGGGACCCATGGGTTCTATGTCTAGGAGTAAATAAAACTTTTGGGAGTAAGGAAGTCAAAGCTTGCTATGTATGAACATTATAAATAATAAATAAATAAATATCGCTGGACATTACACACAACGCCATCTAGCGCCACACTAAGCAACGAGGCTTGTATCGTGGACACCAGATAGTTGATATACTACACAGATACTTTTTTGTTTGTAAATATATACTTAATATACATATAAACATCCATGACTCGGAAACAAATGTCCATGCTCATCACACAAACATTTGCTCCTACCGGGATTCGAACCCGGGACCCAACGAACGTAAGATAGCCTCACTACCGCTGCGCCATTCGGGTCGTCAATTTATTTAAATTATATATACTTCCAAACACTACCTAGCTAAAAAAAATTTTGACATTGCCTTTTTGGAATTGCACTCAACAAAAGCGATCCTAACGGTTCTCTCCGAGAGTTGGTTTCACCAACGGCAATAAAGCCATACTACATAAGGAGCTACATTTACTTTTTCCACAACCCATTCTCATCAAACGTATGGATTGGAAAAGTCCATCCCTCCGCATGTGACACGGAAGGGGCGTTACCACGGAACCGATGAGTCAGTGGGTTCGAATCCGCACTGTCTAATAAAATAGATACGCTTGGAAAGCACTTTAAACAAGAAGGAATGAAATGTATTGCTTTATGTAGGTTTATTTCTCGATTGCTAAGCTTTGGTTTCACGTCTATGAGTTAATTTATCTGATGTGAGGCTGTGTGTGAAATTTGGCATCGGCGCACGTAACATCTAATTATTTCGCTGTATTTATTAATTAGGGAAAATACAAGAGGTTACAACTCATTTCCAGGTGACCCTGGAAATGAGTTGCCATGGCTGACCTGGAAATCTCCGGACCCAGGTTGACCGCAGCGAGGAAAACCTGCTCCGGTAGAGATTCATTCATGACTCCGTCCTTGAGTGAAAATGTGGTGCTGTTCCACATACGATGGTGTGCTTAAAATCGTGTCTTATTGATTGTTCATTACAGAAACTGCCGGAACTAGAAAATGAAGTAATGGCGTCAAATTACACCTATTTATCTAAAATAGTTATGAATCTTATCAAGGGCTTACAGACATTTACAATACAATTTTACAAACAATCCCATTATATCATTCCATTTTATTTTCCAAATGGCTGTATCTGCAAATTGCATCTAAGCGTAAGCGACACCCAAGATTCACTTTGAAGTGTCTCCGATACTGAATTCAGTATGTATATAACCTGCTATGCTAAACAAGTAGGGTTGTGCATTCATAATGTTATCGATATTTCTGACAAAACTGTAGAGACGACTAGAGCGTGTTGCCGAGCGCACCGTCGAAGTTCCCGCTCTGTTTCTCGCTCTCGCTCGATAAATGCGATTTCGTGTTGCTAGATGAGGCGCAACCCTTTTAAGAAAATGTGGGTTAATTCAGTCCCTTGTGGAGTTGTTTAAACACTCTGTTGTATAAAATCAACAGCCAATTAAAATAAAAACGTTGTCAATTAGCTAGTTGGACAATTTCAAGATATTTCTCAAAAAAACGTTAAACAGTTCTAACTATTTTATGAACTGTTTTTTTTTGTTTCACAATCATGCTCTCCTAAAGAGTGTATGACATAAATAGAATACCCTTTGTTATATACGTACACCATACAACTTCCATATTAGGGCCATCCGTATTAGGGTGATACAATACACGTATGACATGTTATACTCATGAGGTCTACGGCAGCAAAGTTCATCATTTACATTCTAAAAGAAAACTGTCCAACGTTAACACATGAAAAACATATCGATAAAATCATTTGAACACGAGCACATCTCTTTTCACGTGCAGAGAACGCTTAGCATTAGACGAAGCTTATTTGACGAGGCTAGGCACACTTAGATCTAGACATAAAGCTTTGACAATAACTGAGGAAACTCGTAAGAACTAACCACCGATGCTTACGACTGCTTTGTTTTAAGTTACTACAAAACATCCTGTAATCCCGAAAGGTTAGACAGAGGTGTACCGAATAGTACGCCCACATTTTGCCGGTTATGTTTAAGTCCCCTGTAGTAAGGGGCGAGCCTGTTGCCATCAACCGGGCGCAAATCAAAGTCCGTGGCTGCTACTGAGAAATTAAAAGAGTTAGAAATATAAATTTTGACGACCCAAATGGCGCAGCGGTAGAGAGGCTGCATTGCCTTCTTAGGGTCCCAAGTTCGAATCCCGGTAGAAGCAAATGTTTGTGTGACGAGCACGGACATTTGTTTCCTAATCATGGATGTTTATATGTATAATGAGTATGTATTTACAAAAAAACGTATCTATGTAGTATATCAACTATCTGGTGTCCACGACACAAGCCTCGTTGCTTAGTGTGGCACAAGATGGCACTGTGTGTAGTGTCCAACGATATTTATTTATTTTGCTCGACCTGGGAATCGAACCCAGGACCTCTAGCTCAACAGTCGCGCCTGCAACCACTAGACCACGAGGCAGTCACAAGGTAATAGTGGTGACACGTATGTAGTTCAGCGCATAAAGGTGCAGGAATGACTTTGACCTTGAAAAAGTAATTCCTGCACCTTTATGAGCATGGAGGGTTATATTGATGATTTTGAAGATTATAATTCTATAACTACATACGTGTTACAGCCGCAAATCATATATTGATCAACAAACAACCTGACACTGACCTGCAAATTGCAAAAAACGTAATAAAATTAGAATTTCGCGGGCTACCCTGGAGCATCCACCTTAAGCTGTTGGTCCCGGCTGCCGTTTGTAGATTTTTGACAGTCGTTACTGGTAAAAGAGCCGTCAGTGGCTTGAAAATCTGACAAACAGTCTTACCAAGGGTATCGTAATACCCGGGAATAATTGGGTTGTGGAGGTCAGATAGGCAGTGGCTCCATGTAAAATACTGGCATTCAGCTGCACCCGGTAAGACTGGAAACCGACCCCAACATATTTGAGAAAAGGCTAGGCAGATAATGATGCTTATTCCACACAAATTCAAACGTTATTGAGTAGATTTTGTCATTGATAAAAACATTGATAGTCCCACTGAAAACACTTGAGTAAACATTTATACGTTCTCTATTAATCATGTGCTAACTACTCCTTGCAAGCTAACAAACATTTGGTTTTAGTGTAGCTCTTCATTGGAACACGTTAAGCGATACATCAGCCTATCTTATCTAGCCATCGCAACTCATCGCCGACTCGTTTGGCTTTAGTTTGTGAGTGTACAGGGTGAGCGGCTATTGAACATCATGCAGTTGTTGGAAATACATAACAAAATTTTGAAGCAAAAATGCAACAAATAGGTGAGAGTATTTCGAGTTATGTACACATTATTTTTCATGTACATAACATTTCTATATATATGGTATTATTCGTCGTTTCGTTGAGCTCCTTGAGTTATAAGTAGAGCTACGCGATTAATGATAAATGCTTGCACTGACTGGACAGGTCCACTCAAATCTGTGTGGTTCTTTCTTCAAAAGACCATCTCAGACACTAATCTGCATAGTCCTCATGTGAATTGAGCAAGGTTATGTCTGGACTTCAAAAGAGACTATGACCTCTGAGTTTGTTTCGGCTGTTTCTTCTCAGAGTAGTCAGGTACGAAACAGCGGCCCCATCTAGTTTAAAAAAAATGACGCGTAAAAGTGTTAGTAAAAACCTACTTGCAAAAATAAACATCATTTCATTTCATCATTTCATATCATCACATCACGCCTGAAACCGCTGAAGGGTTACGTAGAAGTGTACCTTTGTACACAGTTTTTTTGGGTCACGGGAAGTGACAACGAGGCGTTTCAAAATTTCCTTAAACAGGCCGTGAACGTCGTGTACTTAAAAACAAAATTAGTTACAAACAAGCACAAGAGGTTATCTCCTTCTGTCTTCTGCATTAGTTAAAACTAAACCATCCATTCAATTCTACAATAAAATAAGTATTTAATTAAATTTTGAACAAAATTGGCCTTACATCATTTGTTTTCAATGAATGTCATGAAATTCATATAATGAAATAATCGAAATACCGTGTGGTGGGACCCTGGTGATCTGCTATACAGGTTTTCCTAGTGCAGACACCAGTCTCTCGCAAACTTATCTACCGTAATTTTAAGTTATTTATATAATTATACGTAATTTGTCATGTTTGTGAAGAGATCATATATTATTTTGATTTGAATTGAATATCTAAATCACAGTTTTAAAATAACTCCACAACAAAATAATGATCTAGTACCGCGCGCGCATTTTTATTGTGCTATCTCTCTTATGTGTATATAAAATGTTCCCAAACTCTTCAAGAACATCCTTCAAATCTAGCACACCTTTTTTTTTCGGATGGGAAATCATCAAATGACTCCTCTCGCTCTGGGCGGAGCAGGAGGGAGTGTCAGACTTTTACTGACTAAAACCCATCCATGTTCCTTCATCGCCCTTTGTGTTCCAGGGCCACGGTATCTCTTTCGAACAGTCCCGCAGCCCCGGCAGGAAATCCAGCACAACTCAGCCGTTTTTACAGTCTTCCCGATCTATAAAACGTTGACGACCGAAACGGTACCCGTAATCCGAACCACCAGAAAGTAGTGGCTACGAAACTAATTAACAAGTTCTACCAGACATCGCTTCTCCGGGATTTCGTTAGGCGAACCGCTATTTTTGTACGAAACTTGGCTTTTCCCTCAGTTCGGTGGTACTTACGCACTTTATTTTGTTAATAGGGGAAGCTAATGAATATCTGCGGTGAACGAGGAATCTATTTTGGGTAAATAGGCAACGTTATTAATCTTTATGGATGTTGAAAGGTAAACTTTTCAACCGGAGATTGTCTCTGAGGTTGTTTTAATATTAAATTTTTCTTTTAGAGTAGTCAAATCAAGTTATTTAACGAGAACTTGCGTCTAGCGGTCGCAAGAGCGACTGCTGAGCTGAGGGTGGGTGGACCATTATCCTGCCCTTATCCCAATGACGACCCGAATGGCGCAGCGGTAGTGAGGCTGCTTTACGTTCTTAAGGTCCCGGGTTCGAATCCCGGTTGGAGCAAATATTTGTGTGATGAGCATGGACATTTGTTTCCGACTCATGGATGTTTATATGTATAATAAGTATGTATTTACAAACAAAAAGTATATATATGTAGTATATCAACTGTCTGGTGTCCACGACACAAGCCTCGTTGCTTAGTGTGGCATCAGATGGCGCTGTGTGTTAATGTCCAGCGATATTTATTATTTATTTATTAATTTATTTGGGGCCGGCTCAGCAATTCAGCATGTCTTCTTCTTCTATACTTCTCTACTACTCGTTATCTTATCAGACAACTCCTTTCTTGCAATATCATCCTTCACGCAGTCCATTTATCGTTTCAGGTCAAGCAAAGTGTTATTATATTGTTGTTTTTTCATCAGGATTTTGTCAGTAGCAGCCACGGGGTCTGTATTTGTGCTTGGTTGGTGGCACTTGCCAATTGACCCTTGTATTAAGGAGCTAGTCCTTAATACAGGGGGCTTAGAACATACCTGGCGAAATGTGTAATATGGAACACCTCTGCCTAACCCTTCGGGAAGTACAGGCGTAATGTTATGTTATGTTAACTTTATAGTCCTTCGAGCACTTATCGCATAGGCCTAGCATTTTCCCAACTTCATATAAGGTGTAAGCGAACCCTCCACGAAGCCGTCAATCAAGCATTCTGGACATCAAACTAAGTATTAAATAAATAAAATACATTTAATTCAGATAACATGATCCATACAGTGAAATTAAAATTTGCATTAAAAAATTAAAATAAAATAAATTATCACAAAAACAAAAATAATTTCCATCAATTATTAAAATCAAATAAATAATCAGTTATTAAAATAATCAGAATCAAAGATAAAATTTAAAAGTCATTCAAAATTAAAATAAGATAATTATATATATATATATTACAATGTAATAAAAGATAAAATAAAAATGAAAACATTCAGAATACAATAAGATAAAATAAAAACATTCAAATTACCCGCTTAATAAAAGACCACCATATCGGAGAAGAGATCCTATCAGCTACAGTCAGTACAAGTAACTATACGTATGCATAAATGATTGCTGGGAAACTGACTTTTTTTTTTGGGGTGCAAAATCACGTATTTCGGTAGGACTAGCCCTACAATACATTAGACTGATGGATGCATTAAATAGTACGGGGGTCGTGGAGGTATTTCGAGTAAAAGTAACATCAAAAATTTGAAAAAAAAAAAAAAATGGGAAAAAGTTGGAACTTTGACCTCCAATATCTCCGTAACTAGAAAATAGGTTTGGTCTAGAAGAAATAAATATCACAATGACGGGGAGAACAAATGCCTTTCGGCTTCATTAAGTGTACTTTTACACCTATAGTGTTGGGTTTGGCTTCCAGAGTAACGGGATGCAGCTCAATACCAGTATTTTACATGGAACGACTGACATGTAGACCTTCGGAAACCATTCTTTGTTATTAAATAACGCCACTAACAACCAACAATCTTCAACAAAATATGTTATTAAGCGTTAAGTTTAATAACTAGTACTTAAAAGCAATTTATAAAAATAAAATGAGATCCAAGCACTAACTTCAGATAGAAGTGTCAGCAAATTCAATAAAAGGCGAAAAGGTCAATCCTAACATCATTTTGATCACTATGTGGGCGGACGTGTTGCTCTGAGTAGCAAAATAGATATAGTATTTTAGGTCTTATAAGAAATCCCACGCGGTGTAAATTTTGACGAAAAATTGCGAGAGAGAAAGATTACTTTTAAGCATTCCTGAAACTGTTGGTGTCAACCGCGCCAACACGTGCGGCTGTTATTATTTAGCCCGAGCTTCAGATGAGAGTTTGAATTACACATATCATTAAAAATATCGAAGAAATCCAATCAGCCAAAACACGACTCATTGTATTGATTTAATTATCTACCTGCATAATTCAAAACCGACTAAGCCAAATTAATAAAATTATTAATTTGTCTTAAATCTTAATTATTAATGTATCTATTTATAAACCGTATTTACATTATATACATACTACAACTACAACTCTACATAATTACAAAAATAACTGCAACGTTGAATGGCAATGCTAATTCTTTGGCCAAAGAAAGAGCCAGCCAGTCGATGAGAGATTTCCTTGAAAAGGAGACGGGCACTCGGACCCCATGACCCGAGCGTTTCGACCCCAAACGGCTCAAAGCGTCCACACCAAAGGCCTACCCTCGCTCCAAGGCACCAACGTCATGCCGTCCGGGGTCTCTTGCCATCGTCACGCACCAAGCCGCGCTTGGTTCTACAACCGCTGGTACGCCAACGCTGCAAGAGCTCGACGAATAATGTCATTAATGCTGGCGTGCCGTGCATTGCGACCTGCGCTCCTGTAGCAGGACAGGCCATGGTGTCCAAGGCTGTCGACAGCTTCGTTTTAAATCTTAATTATTAATTTGTCTTTTCCTAAATTATTAATTTATTTAAAAAACTTGCTGTGCCCGACAGGGTCCATAATTCTGTTGCTATTTTTTACTTACGATTTTTTTATTTTATTTGTATCACTGTTATAATATCACGCAAAACTTGGAGGTTCAAAAACAGCACCTCATTACCGCTAACGTCTAAGCAAATAAATTGTGCTGCAATATTTAAGATGAACTCACAGAGTTGGCGACAACTTGCAGTTTTATTCAAACAAGTTACTGCTGAAAGTGTGTTTAACTTATGATTGGGATCCGTACCTCTTTTTAGGTGCTGTGGGAAAGAATGTTGTGGATAAGGCAAGAATATTTTAGTATCGCTTATGTTTAACCAACCACCAGATTTAGTAAAATGTAACGACAAAAAAATCACTTTTGATTGCCAAAAATAGTAAATGATCACCAAAACTAGATCCCCATTTTAGCGTGAAACTAGAACAATTTTTTTTTTATAAATTAATGACCACCAGAAATTGCACTGTTAAGCTCTTACATCCGAGTCGAAGGAGACCCGGTCGACGGAGCCCCTACTTCTGAATGGTTTATAAAAAAATAGCCACGAAGGGAATGGCGGGGTCTATTCGCTCGCTTTGCTCGCTCATTCGAGCTCGCCATACCCTTCTAACCTAATATATCCGCGTCCCAAGTCGGCCTAGGCAAAACTAGTTTGTCATCAACCACCTCATTAAAATTTGGTGCTCAAATTTACTAAATTTGGTGATCAATTGATATTCTAAGTGAACGATGTTAGTGGTCACAAAGTTATTTTTGGTGGTCATTATTTTTCCCCCTTTTAGTATAATGTGAGTCTGACAACTAGCTCGACAAGAGGTACACGTTGTTAAAGAATAACATCCACTCGGGTCGATCTTCTAGGTCGGTCTGTGGATGGGTGACCATCAGTTTCATACCGAGCTTCTTTCGTGCCTCGGAAAGCACGTTAAACTGGGTCGGGGGCTTTCTCATTCATCATCATCATCATTCTCTTGCCCTTATCTCCATTCATTTCAGGTCGGCGCAGCATGTCTTCTTCAATACTTCTCCATTACTCGTCTTCCTCTACTCATATTATGGATGGTGGATGGGTCATACTCAAAACTTTCTTCACGACATTTTCCTCCTTCCTCCGCATAACATGCCCAGAACAACCGATTACCACACAACTCTTTAGTCATCGGCGACACTCCAGAAGTTTTCGGCCCTATCGGCTATCCGTTCTGCGAGCAATGTGCTCTGCCCACTGCCACTTTTTTCTGATTTTTTTCCTTTTTAAATTTTATTTTTAGTTTTTTTAGTTACCCGTATTGTCCCACTCCTGAGTAAAGCCCCCCCCCCATTCCTTCCACTAAACAATTTTACCCTTTATTTTGCTGTCATTTGTAAATCTTTGACAGTCGTTGCAGGTAGTCAGTGGCCCGAAAGTCTGACAACCAGTTTTACCAAGGCGTATCGAATTACCCAGTACCAATTGGGTTGTGGATGTAATTTAGGCAGTCGCTCCATGTAAATACCGGTATTCAGCTGCATCCGGTTAGACTGGAAGCCGACCCCAACATAGTTATGAAAGGTCCAGGCAGATGATGAAGTGAACCTGACAATGCAAGGTCAGTCTGCTTTTTGAAGAAAGATCTGTTAAGGCTTTGAGTTGACCTGTCCAGGCTAATGGCACGCATGCGTCACTCATGCTGCAGCATTACTTAAACTGTTTGTTTGGTGGTGGTGCAAGTTTTTCTTCGAAACACTGTTTTGGCCTCTGTGTGATTTTATGGTTTAGTTATTTAAAAAAAAAAAAAAAAGGTAAATGTTTACAATTTTTCTTAAATCTATGTCAAGTTCACCCATGCTGTGAGCCTAAACTAGGTAATCCATTTATTTGTGTTAAGCTGGCTTAACAGTCAGTATTAGGTACTTACTTTTGCGTTGTTGATGTCAACTTTTTCATCACAACTAGTCAAGTCAGAGGTCCATGGGCGGCATAAAAACTCTGACACCAGGTCAGGCAGTAACCACACGATAAAGAAAACACCGGCCAAGTGCGTGTCGGGCCACGCGCATTGTAGGGTTCCGTAGTAGCCCGTTATCACAATATAGAACGAACCCGTTGGTACAGTGACATCTAGCGGCAGCTCTGTGAAACTTATGATAATTTATTACAGATTTCTAGTACTAACGGTTTCTTAATAAAACCTCGGACAGACATACAGACGGACATGACGAAACTATAAGGGTTCCTTGTCAGGACTATTACGGAACCCTAAAAAGAAAGAATAGCCAGTAAACAATTCATTTATCAGTAAGTCTGGAATGTCCACACTTTCTACCCTCCGCAATATTCATCTCAGTTGCATGCGTTTTAGACTCGTCTAAACTTAAATAAAGTTTGTTCAAGATGCATGTGTTTGTCGCAAGTCGCAACGACTGATGATGTGTGACTTCATAATCATAACCAAGTTACAACTTAAATTTTAAACACGACCGTAACACCAACTTTAAATTAAGTTTAAGTTTTGATGAAGTTTCTTAAGCTTAGTTAGTGCGAATACTTTCGGGTTACGTGTTTAGTAAGCACAAGTTGGAGTTAAATTTTAAAGACTTCACTTTTGGGTGTTAATATTTAAGGTGAATGCTCCAACCAGTCCGCGAAATTCAAATTTTCTTACGTTTTTTGCAATTTGCAGACCAGTGCTAGGTTGTATGTTAATTAAAATATTGATGATGATTAGAATTCTGTAACTACATACATCTTACAGTCGCGAGGAATATTTAATCAACATACAACCTAGCACTGACCTGCAAATTGCAAAAAACGTAAGAAAATTTGTATTTCGCGGGCTACCCTGACGCTTTCACCTTAATTCATGGTGTTTGTGGATTGACTAAGTTAAAGTAAACCAGTTGGTTGTATTACTGCAAAGCTAAATAAAACAGAGAGTCTAATGATAGACAAAAAAAATATTTGATAGCTTTCTGGTCAACGTTAAATTTACATAAATACCTATCAGTTTTCAAAATTCATACTTGCTATTAAAAAAATTTTTTAACAAGAATTTGGTAAATACTTAAATATAAAGCCAAACTTCGTTTCTATTGTCCAATTGCAAGGCAAAGTTTTTGCTGGGTAATTATAAATAGTCGTAAAATCGCTGATAACTTTAATAACGGAATTCAGAATTTTGATGTTAGGTTTTCATTTGTGTCATAGATGGCGCTGTAGTCTTTTTTGTAGTACATATGAGCTCACATAGAGATGCTCACAACCCTTGCTCAGGGCAGTTTGACGATTTCAGACTTTTTTTAATTATTAGTGTATTCCACAACCAATTTAAGTACTAGGAAGTACATACAGGGTGTAAACGAACCCTTCACGAAGTCGTCAACCAAGCATTCGGCACAGTCGAGGACTTTAATTGATGAGCCACTTGGCACTATTCGTATTTTAACAGTGTAATACAAATCAGGTTTAGTCGGTGAAATTCGTACTCGTGAATGTATAAAAGTGCAAAATTGGAAAGTAGTGAAAGTGGCTTATCAATTAAAGCCCTCGACTCTACATCAAACTAAGTAACTCTACGCGATAACCACGGTTTACGTTAAGAATCAACGTAACACACTCAAAAGGGTCTTTTTACACCCATAAATAAATCGAAAAAAAAAACACATTTGTACTTGCCCGGATTTGAACCCAACAAACCATCACCCACCCTCACATGTCATGAGAGGCAAGACTTTAACCACTAAGCTGTCATAACCTACTCCATACTAACATTATAAATGAGAAAGTAAGTTTGTTTGTTTGTTACCCTTTCACGCCTTTTTTGTTCGGATGGGAAATCATGAAATGGCCTCCCGCATTCCACATTCCTCCCTCCCGCTCTGGGCGGAGCAGGAGGGAGTGTCAGACTTTTACTGATTAAAACCCATCCATGTTCCTTTATCGCCCTTTGTGTTCCGGGGCCACGGTATCTCTTGCGAGCAGTCCCGCAGCCCCGGCAGGCATCGGCCCTTGCGGACCCCTTCCCTTTTGCTGACTCTCTTTGAGGCGCGCGTGGAAACGAACGCGCCGTCGACACGGCCTGTCGTCATGAGACGGACAGACGGCAAGCTAGCCCGTGGCCCCCGACGCCCAGGGCGTCTCCCGTGGCGGCTTCACGCCTAAACCACTGAACCGATCGTCCTGTAATTTTGCACATACGTTGTCAGGTGTATAGAAACGGACATAAGGTACTAGCCTTTTATCCAGAAAAAAGTACTGTTCCTCAGGAAAACAACAATAACGTTCTTATGATAAAGGTGGCACCACGTGTTTTTCGAATTATGATTGTATGATATTATTAAAGCAGAGTTAAAACCGAATTTATTGTCCAATTCTAAATTAACGCGAGCGAAGTCGCAGTCAAAAGCTATAGTAAAATATGACAAAATAAAGTTAAAAAAACCGGCCAGGTGCTAGTTGGACTCGTGCACGAAGGGTTCCGTACCATGGCATTATCTATACAACACAAGATTAAACGGCAAAAAACACGTTTGTTGTATGGGAGCCCCCCTTAAGTATTTTTTTTCTATTTTTAGTATTTGTTGTTATAGCGGCAACAAAAATACATCATCGGTGAAAATTTCAACTGACTACCGCTCACGGTTCATAAGATACAGCCTGGTGACAGACAGAAGGACGGACAGCAGAGTCTTAGTAATAGGGTTCCGTTTTTACCCTTTTGGTACGGAACCCTAAAAACCTGACTACGTAATCAAATTCGGGGTTTACAAGGTAAAATTGACTTCTCCTATTGTTGAAGTCGGTTAAAATGTAGCCTATGTTACCCGGGCTATAATAACGAATCGATTGATACCTTATTCATCAAAATCGGATGAATAGTTTAGGCGCTACGGAGGAACATACGTAAATACATAGACTGCTAAAATCATAACCCTTCCTTTTGGCTCCGCCGTAGTCGGGTAAAAATAAGGAGGGCCAAGATTAATCTGGATCTCAATCTTCATTCCACCACAAACAGAGCCATCAAAAAGTGCAGACGTATAAAAGGCCTAAATGAAAAAAAAAAACGGTTATTTTTCACCAAATTTTATGCTGGTGGCGTTTAGTCATCAAAATTTAATAGCTTTAATCTTTGCAAGGTGTCAGCGGAAATTTTAATTATGTCACTCGAAAAAATGCCGATGGCGATGATGACTGTGAAGACACATAGAATGGGAAAAGCAGAAGGACTACATGACTTGGTTCCTGAAATAATTGTTTTACGGCCATTTTCAATAAATTACTAGCCGGTTTCGGTAGGTTGCTATCGCTGTCTGTTTGACATTTTGCTTACTGGACGGTTGGAAACAAAAAGTCATGGAAAAGCTTTCTTTAATTTTTCTATTAATAAAGTGACAGGTAGGTGACGCGGATAGGATATTCTTTGTTTACCCGATAGCTTGATAGAACGTAAGTATGTTATAGAAAACGGCCGTTAGTAAGAACCTTTCCTCCGCATCGGGCCTAGTAGGTGGCCAAGTTTTTTGCGGATAAAAGACGAAAATACGAGTACATTATTGTTAGGTTAGGTTGGTCCGGAACACAAAGGGCGATGAAGGAACATGGATGGGTTTAAGTCAGTAAAAGGCTGACACTCTCTCCCGCTCCGCCCAGGTTAAATTAGTTCTCGCTCATAGTTTATTGTTGTGTTTTTGTATTAAAAAAAACCTCCTAAGTTTGGCTAAAGTAAATCTGTCGACGATAACATAACATAACATTACGCCTGTAATCCCCGGAGGGTTAGGCAGTGGTGTACGTAATACTTATTATATACAACAATTTTCGCCAGTAAAATTTTAAGTCCCATGTAATATGGTGCTGCGACTGAGAAATTCGTAATGGAAAAATCCAATAACACTTTGCTCGACCCGGGAATCGAACTCAGGACCTCATGCTCAGCAGTTGCACTTGCGACCACTCGACCAACGGAGTATTTCGTCAATGGCGTTAAGAATTAACTGAAAAATGTGATCTAGAAAACATAACATAGTAATCTAAATGATTTTTTTGGGGTCCCTTAGAGAAAGAGTCTAAAGTCTGTTTCTCTTTTCAATAACTAAGGAGAACGTGGGAAGTTTAACTTGAACTTATGTCATTTTCTCGCTCTCGGCCCTGGTTCAATCCATGGTCCGGAGCGAGACGGAATGGGACGCCGTCACCTCCTTCTGCGAAGCAGTCATGCTAGCGAAGGAGGTGGCGGAACGTGAGAGGGAGAGATCCACACGTCCCAGCCGCCACGGGATACGCCCCGGGCGTCGGGGGCCACGTGGTGGCACCCGGCCACCGTAGGCGAGGGCATGTGGACGGGGAGCTATGGGCTAGCTCGCCGTCCATCCGTCTCATGACGACAGGCCGTGTCGACGGCGCGTTCGTGTTCCACGCGCGCCTCAAAGAGAGTCAGCAAAAAGAAAGGGGTTCGCAAGGGCCGAAGCCTGCCGGGGCTGCGGGACTGTTCGAAAGAGATACCGTGGCCCCAGAACACAAAGGGCGATGAAGGAACATGCTTGGGTTTTAGTCAGTAAAAGTCTGACACTCCCTCCTGCTCCGCCCAGAGCGGGAGGAGTCATTTGATGATTTCCCATCCGAAGAAAAAAAAGGAGAACGTAGGAAGTTTAACTTGAACTTCTGTCATTTTCTTGCCAGTGGCAGCCTAATTGGAATTATCTCGGTGAAAATTCGAAGCTTTGAATAATGAGTCCCTATAATGAGCGAGCTAAGAGGATTGCCTTTCCGCCGTCTTCCCTTAACTGTTTTTATACAATTGTAAGCTTCATAGTTGGGAGTTGGAGGCCTAATTATTAGAGATATTAGTGGATAATTTTTTAGGTGTTACGTATTACTTTAGTTTAACACAATAATGAGTGCAAAAGTACCCTTAATGAAGCCTAGGCATTTGTTCTCCCCGTTATTGCAATTTTTTTTTTCGTTCTAGCCCATACCATAGAAGGTTCGTTCCCCTTCTAGTTACGGAGATATTGGGGGCCAAAGTTCCAACTTTTTATCAAGTTTTTTTAAACACTAGTTTTTGATGTTATTCTATCTATATAACTATCCTTTAAATACCTCCACGACCCCCGTACTATTCAATGCATCAATCAACACAATGTTTTGAGTGCGTTACATTGAGTCCTACCGTAAAACGTGACTTTTCACCACAAAGAAGAAAGTCGTTACCCAGCAATACCTTTTGCGTAGAGTTACTTGGTTTGATGTATAGAATGCTTGGTTGGCGGCTTCGTGGAGGGACTGTTTACACGTTGTTTATGCCTTTTATCCCCTTACAGAAAATTGTAACTAAATAAATAATAATGATCGCTGGACATTAACACACAGCGCCATCTAATGCCACACTAAGCAACGAGGTTTGTGTCGTGGACACCAGATAGTTGATATACAACATAGATACTTTTTTTTTGTAAATACATACTTATTATACATATAAACATCCATGACTCGGAAACAAATGTCCATGCTCATCACACAAACATTTGCTTCAACCGGGATTCGGACCCGGGACCCTAAGAACGTAAAGCAGCCTCACTACCGCTGCGCCATTCGGGTAACTAATAGTACCCCCACATTTCGACAGTTACATTTAAGTCGCATGTATTGGAGGGCGAGCTAATCTATTGTCATGAACCAGACACGAATCTAGTCTTCACGGCTGCTACTGGGAAATTCCTGATGGGAAACCACAATATCACTTTGCCCGACCTGGGTATCGAACCCCATGAAAAGACCGAAAAAAAAAAAACAAAATACTTCGTCCATCAAGCCTCAAGACCTTTTTCTTTAATTTTTATTTAGACCATGCTACACTAAAAAAAATATGCTACAATAATTTCTTCAGTCAACGTTCCATATCTCCCTTAATATTTGTCCTGAATTTAAATACTTGGGATCAGGTTTGCTGATGAGCAACCTGTTGGCGGCTCCACTGGTGCAGAGCTCGAAGTACTCAGGATTCCACCACTCCCTGAAGTGTTTGTACCAGGAGCGCTTCTGGGGGTTATCTTCGTTAAGGAGCTTGCAGAGCTGACACACACCTGGATCTTCAGGGTTCTTTACGTAGCTGTAGTAGTTGTTCCACCTAAAAATTGACAGTCAATCATACTGAATTTCGACGTTTAAAAATATCGATGTACTGTATGAAACGATTTGCGCGAGTTAGAAGGTATGCCATGACGACTTATTTAAGTTAAGAAAATAATGTTCATGAATGCGATGTACAGAACTTCGAATACTTGCTATGACGAATGACTAAATAAATAGTTTGTCTAGTAAATGTCACGACACAGATTACGGTGAAATGAAGTCACAACGAAGAGTTAAGAGGGAACAGGACCTGCGAGGTAGGTATTTGAAGATACTATTGCCGTCGCGC
Organism: Xestia rhomboidea; assembly: GCA_963853795.1. Classification (NCBI taxonomy): domain Eukaryota; kingdom Metazoa; phylum Arthropoda; class Insecta; order Lepidoptera; family Noctuidae; genus Xestia; species Xestia rhomboidea. The sequence goes on along the minus strand of OY970770.1, from coordinate 7,474,752 downwards.
TGCGTCAAGCCTGCCTCCGTAGAGTGCGATAGAGACAGCAGATTTATATGACTAAAATTTTGACGAGATCGTCGTTTCGTAGTCCCCTTTTTCTTCTTGAAATATCGACGTAGCCCGAAGAATTGCCAAACTTAAGTGGCAGTGGGCAGATCACATTGCTCGCAGAACGGATGGCCGATGGGGCCGAAAAGTTCTGGAGTGGCGACCGCGAACCGGAAGACGTTGCGTTGGAAGGCCTCCCACTAGGTGGACCGTTGACCTGGTGAAGGTTGCAGGAGTCCGCTGGATGCGAGTCGCACGGGACCGGTCAATGTGGCGGCACTTGGGGGAGGCCTATGTCCAGCAGTGGACGTCTTTCGGCTGAAATTATGAATGATGAATGATGTTTGGTAGTCCTCTAAACACGGACGTAAAAATATCTGCCTAAATACCTACATGAAGAAAGGTACAGAAAAAATCATCATCATATGCCGAGCATTTTCCAACTGGGCTTGGTCCAGTGTAATTAGATGCAGCGGGTTACCAATATTTTACATGAAGTCACTGATCACTGTTTATTTGAGCTCCATAACCCTGCAGTTAAATAAATAAATAAATATCGCTGGACATTACACACAGCGCTATCTAGTGCCACACTAAGCAACGAGGCTTGTGTCGTGGACACCAGATAGTTGATATACTACATAGATACTTTTTGTTTGTAAATACATACTTATCATACATTTATACATCCATGACTCGGAAACAAATGTCCATGCTCATCACACAAAGATTTGCTCCTACCGGGATTCGAACCCGGGACCCTAAGAACGTAAGGCAGCCTCACTACCGCTGCGCCATTCGGGTCGTCAAGTTAGTAATGATATAATACCTGAAATAATCCTCATAGACATTAGGATTCCTGATCGCTTTCATCATCTCATTGACTACTTGTGTGGCGTTCAGCTCATAGGCGTTGATGTAGGACCCAGGGGGGAGGAACCTAGAACAGAGGGACAAAAGGTACTCCCGAGTTCACTGACGGTCGACCAATTTTCAACTTTATTACTTAGGACATAAGAGTGAGAACTGGCAGACCGTCGGTGAACTCAGTAGTTCAGTCGGAACGACATAAAGTTACCTCATACTGTCAAACTCCAAATGATTTTAAACCATAAAATGTTGACGGTTAAGTTCAAAATCGAATTAAAAAAAAATAACAGTTTATGGTAACTTGTTGCACTGGCGACTGTACATCGTTTTAAAGTGCTTTTAATAGCTTGGTGTAACTGAGACATCCTAATTAATAAAATAACGCTTTATGTATCTTGCAGATAATTTTGTATACATAGTTCCCTCGCAAGCGACTTACTACTCTCGTCAAAAACTGTCAGTAAATTATTGAAATAAACAATGGTTGAAACTGTAACCTGTCACATTTTGACATCATCATCATCATCAGCTGCTGCTAAATGAAAAACCCAATAACACTTTGGCTGAACCAGGAATCGAACCCCTCATGATCAACAGTCGCGCTAGAGACCACTTGAGCAACGAGTAAGAATGCGAATGATATAACTGTACTGTGTACTTTATCACATGTATGTTAGTCTGTAAGGTATTTATCTATGGGCCAAAGTTGCCTGAAAATAAAGGTTTTATTATTATTATTATTATTTATTATTATAACTATAATTATTTTTTCTTACCTGGAATAATTAGCTCCACCATATACTATAGGAACAGCATAGTTGTTCAACGGATACAATACTTTCTCAGTCACATAATCGGCACACACCGAGTTCTCAAAGGCAAGGTAGAAGTAATAATCAGTTTTAAGCAAGAACAAACACTCTTCAATCCTGTCTTTTGGACATTTATGTTTTCCACAATGACCGTAGATGTCCACTGTTAAATTATATTTCGCCAATGCCTTCATGATCGCTATGGATACATTGTTTCTTCCACCTCCTCCGTGACAATTGGAGACGAACCAAGCTGCTGCCTTTTTTTTCATTCCAAGTTCATTCTTGACACTTTGAGGAGTGGGCTTCATTGGAGTAATCCAGCTCATATTGATTTTAGGGCCAACGTAATTACCTTGCTTGTCAACAATGCTGAAGTAGCCCCATTGGAGATCGGAGTCCAGTCTGTACGTCCATGTCAAGTTGTAAAACTCATCATAAAAATCATCGCATAGTGGAAATCTCATTGCTGATTCGGATGCCATAAATATAAATTTTTGATAGGTTTCTCTCATTATGGTTGGTCCATCCCAGGTGTTCTCCACGTCAAACAGCACAGCATCGAAATGACGGAGATCGTTAAACAAATTTTTGTTGGTCGTCAAATAGCAGTTGAAGTAGGTACAGTTATTTTCAATGAAAGGTCTCTGACCTTTCCCATACATCGGTGTCGAGTAGTGCAAAAATGCATGCGTGTACTTCAGTACGAATTTAAGATCAGTTTCAAATCTCTCAAGCTTTTTATACGATTTAAAAAAAGTAGAGATATTATGATATTTTTTAGCCCTCATTATTTTTTGCTTTTTCGTCATATATAGTGGGCTTGTGTACACATATTCTATATCGATTTCTGGTGCCACAGGCGTTAATGATATTCTTAAATATTGAAAGAGAAGAAAAGCGTACCCGCAAATAATTATTGTCTTCACTGGTTTAGACATCGCATGTCCTCTAATAAACTGTCCTAACAGAAATTATTAGGTTTTTAGACAAAATTCCACTCAGCAACCACAATTTTACGTTTGCTCTGTGATTGAAAATACTCACCATAAATGTGTGTACTGCGATAAGTCACCGAATGGAACAAACGACAGTTTTTACAGAGCGCATCTGTAAACGGTATCAAAACAGCTATTTATGTGTGTTACGACGGTTTTTCTGAGGACTTCCGACATGATTGTGATGGGTCAAGAAGGAAACGAGAATACTTAAGGATTGAATGTTTACAGATGAACACAATGTATGCAAACATCCATGGAATAATTCGAGGAAAAAAGTTTAATTGACGTCAATTAAGAGACTTATCTCATTAGAATGTTTAAACAAAAAGTGTTACGCATTGTGAAATTCTACGTACTAAAAACGTCGGTCGGAAAACGAAATATGCTGGCAATTATACTAAATAGAACATTAAATATGAAAATGTCTTTGCTCGCGCTAGCGCGCGTGTGGTGGACTGGTGGTCTCGACGTTCGGTATGCAAATGACTATAAATAGACGAGTGGCGCCCCCACTTGCGGTGGCCGGGCCGAGATTTATTTTTGCTGTGAAATGTGATACGTACGTACGACTTTCATCAAGAGAATAAAATTTAAAAAACATTCTCGTTTCGTGCAAAAGCGTTGTTGGACGAAACTGGAGGTAAATTTCTAGTTTATTATGAAAATATTTGGATCACTTTTATTTTTGTATGATCACACAAAGTTTTATACATAAAATTCGTGTTTTAGTCAGTTTTGTCAATTGCTATAAAGAGAAATATACACGGGAAATTTGAGTTTAATTACATACCTAAACTTATGCCTTTTTACAATGGGGATAGGCAGAATATAAAACAATATCCTTTGATTTCGTCCATGTCCATCCAGTTCAAATGTTCATCTGAGAGTTAAACGAGGCATCTTTCGATTTTTAGGGTTCCGGTAACCGACGCGACGGGACCCTATTACTAAGCCTCCGCTGTCCGTCCAGCCATCCATCCATCCGTCCATCGGTCATCGGCCATCCGTCTGTCTGTCAGCGGGCTGTATCTCATGATCCGTAATAGGTAGACAGTTGGAATTTTCACAGAATGTGTATTTCTGTTGCCGCTACAACTACAAATAAAAGTAAATTAAAATTAAAGGGGCTCCGAATTTTTGTATGTTTCAGTATTTAAACATAGAACATCTACATAAATCAATACCCATTCAATCTTAGTCGCTTTGATGTCGACAACGTCAGCCGACCATGATCCCGGTTCGCGTGACAAGTTGTCCCGGGATTTGCATAACACTGTCTGATTCCGGGACTGCTTAACATTACAATATGCTCCTTCTTAGTTGTTGTATTGTTTGTAGACATTTGTTATTTGATATTTGACATATGAAATTGCAAAATATAAAACTTGATTGTTTTGTCTTGATTGTATGAATGATGTAACCAAGATTTTGTAACAATATTCTGATTTAAAAGAGTGTCCATGGAGTTTCTTGCCCGTTCTTCTCCATAGAGATCTACGCTAGGGAATGGGCAACTACAGTACTTTCACAGTTTTTATGTCTTGTGACTGGGACTGTAGCTACATTTAATTTTCATCTTTGTTTCGACAATTCAAAAGTGCCTGTAACTGGCTTACTTGAAATAAATGCTTTGATTTTGATTTTGATTTTGTTTAAAAACCCTCGCATTGTGATTTTAGAATTTTATTACTTATAAATATAATGTCTTCTTCAGTCATCGGCGCTTCTAAGGGAAAAAGCAATAACCGACAAATATTCATTTGCTACCAATTGCGGCGAAGCCCAAAAGGAACCCTCCTTTTGGGTTACCTATGTGTTTGACCTGTATGTATTTACACCACAACAACACCAAAACACAAATTACTGACGTTGCTCAAAAAGCCGCTAAGCTGTAGTGGGACTGGACTGGCTGACGTCTGCCGCATGCCCAATGAGCTGTGGGCCAAAATAGCCACTTTCTGGAGCCCTGACACAGCCAGAAGGCGTCGCGGCAGACCTCGTAGAAGATGGCGGGACGAGCTGGACAAAACCAACGACCAGTGGTCCACATTAGCCCTGGATAGAAAAAACTGGAAGTCATGTGGAGAGGCCAGCTTTGCCCAGCAGTGGGATGACGCAGGCTAACAGTATCAGTAATCTTTGGTCCCTCGTAATTTCTAAACGGATGAACCGATTTGGACAAATAATAAAGAAAAAAAAATAGCGGATTTGGGGCGCCATTTTGTGGGGTTCTAATTTATTTTTCTTTCAATCCCTATTTTTATTTTGTTTTCACTTTAATATAAACAGGCTATCGACCAATTATATTAGTTAAAAGTACATTACACAACATTATTCACTCATCTCACAGAAGGATTTCCTTCTTACCTTTACCGTCTTCATTGCATTAAAAGCGGGTTTAGCAATAGGCGAGACGACAAAAAAAAATCTAATTAGCCCGTCAGTTAGATTATCAAAAAATATTTGACCCGTGTTTTTTCTTTTGTTACGTAAACCAAAATTAACGAAGATATGACGCTTTTAAAATTCTCAATACGTCACGCCTAGGTATAATTTTTAACTAGTTCTGACATCACGAGCCCCCACTCCCGAGTTGTGATGCGTTTTGTCTTTTGTCAATATTCATTGATTTACAAAAACAAAAAATACGTGTCCATTAATTTCCAATACTCTAACCGACGGACTAAATAGATTTGCAATTTTTTGATACTGTCGTCATGCCTATTCAGTGAGACAAAAACAGACTGGTTACTTTTATATCCTGGTAAAGTAATAAAATTGCGGTGTCGTGTTAACGGTGGACTATGATCCTGGATTGCGTGACATCTTGTCCCGGAATTTGCATAACAGAGTGTCCTCTATCCCGGGACGTGGTACGTTCTTCAACAGCACAATTAAGTATGTTGATTGTTTGTTGAGGGTTAATTTTATTTACGTTTTGCTTTTATATTTAATAATACGCTTGTAGAGCTTGTTGAGATTCTTTTCTTAGCCAATATTGTGTTTATTGATTTTGATATGAACAATCGGATTTTTTCATTTTCGATTGTTGTATGGCAGGTATATTTTATAGATAATTTGGCCCTTTGGTGGTATCTGCTAACGCGAGGTTTTCTCCATGTAACTCCTCTTTGATGAGTGAATATAAAAATGCAAAAAAAATATATGTTACTTATTAGACTCTAAACTTTAATTGGTACAATTGAAATAATTCTAACTTTATTATTACTATATGAAAAGTATTCAAAGTGAAGCATTTTTTCTTTAAAAGTAAGTAAATACTCCTAAACGGCATTAAGTTTTAGTATTTTTTTTCACACAAACGCTTGTCACTTTTTTCTTCATAAAGTGTACAATTGGCATTTTGAACTAATGATTTATTAGGCTACAAAAAAAAACTCATTTCGCACTATTCGGCCCGCAGTGACTGACGCAACAACCACTTTGTAATGTAAGCTGATTAGAATTTTATTCTAACAGTATTTCAAACGAAGTTTGAACCACCACAAATTGAGTTGCTAATTTAGCAGATACCCCAGCCTTAACATAAACTACAGAAGCAGTAGGCTTAGCCAAGTTGACAATCTACAATTGTTAACGCTAATAGAAAACTAACCAAATGTATGGGAATGACATCTATCAACGATAAGTCACGTGGTCAAAACAAACGAATGGCAACTTTAAAGTTTAGTCAAAACTGTAAGTTGGCTACGATTTATATGGGATGTAGGGATCACGATTGTAGAAACGAATACATTTCATTCTATCATCTTGATCGATGTAAACTAGTCTACGAAAGTTTATATTCGCGTGACTTAACGTTTACGATTGTAGAAAGAGAATCGATATGAATCGTTTGTAACTTGGCTAGGCCAGCAGGTAAGATTTGTATTTGTATTAAGTTACTACTTAGTTTTTGCCTGTTCAAGAGACGATAGAAGCTTTTCTGTTTAAGAAATTTGTGATATTTCGAAAAAAAAAATATCTGCCAAATATTTCACTCCAATTTTTCCCTAACCCATCCACAACCTGTACAACTCAAACCAGAAAACAGCACCGATCTTCACGAAAAAAATCGAAGTCCCAAAACTTTTGCCCTCAAAAGCGAAAGCCGCTAGATATTAGCAAAAAGTCATTAAAAGTAAGGGCGGTGTTCATCATACCGGCTTCAAAGTAAGTATTAAACGGTAAGTTGGGATCTTAAGTTAAAAAGTTCATTCATTTAACGGTCGTATGCGTTCGTGGGGCGGTCGCTGAATTTCAAATTTTAACACGTATAAATAAATGTTGTGGGCCCGTTTTTATGAGGTACAGTGTACGGTTTGGTGTTGTGTTTTCTTTGAGATAGAATTGAAGGAGAGATCTTTGATCAGAAGTGGGATAAGTAAAGTGTTTTATGTGAATAAATGGCAGAAAATGTGTTAATGTTCTTGCTTGGTTAATTATTTTCAAACTGTAAAGGCGCAGAGACAGATTATAGTCTGGAATAGCACATAGGCCCTTTTTTCACATCAAAAGGAGAATGACGAGATTGCATGTAATTCGGGACCCAGTGATAGGGGTAGCGTACATTGTGGAAACTTATGAAAACAAAAAAGCAAATGAAAAGTAAGAGTTGTTTTATGTCTGAAGAATTCTCGAAATCGTAAATGACGCAATGAATGTTGTTGTACGTCAAAATGAATGGCATTGCTAATGTTAGTGTTTTACACAAAGGTTATTCTTTGTTTAACATAGCTCTCGAATATAATAATGCAAGATGTAAACGAAGCCGGCAACTAAGCGTTCTGTACATTTAACTATGTAATTCTTTGCTGGCAAACGACTTGTGTTTTTAGGGTGAAAAATCACGTTTTACGGTTGGACTACAACTAAGTATAACGCACTTAAAAACAGTACTGATAGATGTATTGAATGAGGTATTCCTCGAAGCGCTCCCGTTTTGAAACGCTCCCATCTAAGCGCTCCCGTTTTGACTAAAACCTTTCTTTATTTCTGTTGAGAGCTTCCGTTGCGACCGTTTAGGTTAAAGTTACGCAACAATCATGTATCCCTCATACATGATTGTTGCGTAATTGTTCTTCTTAAAACGTTCTAAAAAAAACCCCGATAGCGATATGTCTATCTTTTAGATAGCGAATAGAACCGACACCCAGTGGGTTTACTCACACTCTCTCGAACCCCCTCTCTCTCTCTCATGTGATGCAGACGAAGTTGCGCGGGTCCGCTAGTAAAAAAATATGAATAGGTACATATGTCGGCAGATTATATTCATCTATTTGGTGGACTAAAGGATTTTCAAGAAAACAAAAAAAAAAAAATTACCAAACCCGTGCGAAGCCGGGACGGGCCGCTAGTTGTATATTATAACAATGTGTTCTACTTATTACCTAGTTATTATCGATAATTTCAGTTAGTATAGTCCCATCTCTATCCGAAAGTTAATCATGGGAGCGCTTCGAGGAAATAAATTTCAATATTTTTATTCGTTCCTCGAAGCGCTCCTTTTGGGAGCGCTTGGAGGAACAAAACGGGAGCGCTTAGATGGGAGCGTTTCAAAACCGGAGCGCTACGAGGAATACCTCTATTGAATAGTAGGGGGGTCGTATATAATAACATTAAAAACTTGGGAAAAACTTGGAACTTTGACCCCCAATATTTCCGTAACCAGGTGTGAACTAGAACGGCGGCGACATCTCGCGTCCGGCCCTAGTTCAATCCATGGTCCGGAGCGAGACGGAATGTGACGCCATCTCCTCCTTCTGCGAAGCAGTCATGCTAGCGACCGGAGGTGGCGGAACGTGAGAGGGAAAGAACCTCATGTCCCAGCCGCCGCGGGAGACGCACCGGGCCTCGGGGGCCACCGTAGGTGCGGGCCTGTGGCCGGTGAGCTATGGGCTAGCTCGCCGTCCGACCGTCTTAAAACAAGTGAGTGTGAAGTGGAGACCAAGTACCTACTTTTTACACCCGTTATAATGAATAGCTCGATTAAAACTAACTACCTATTCAATTTCTGTTACAACTAAACTTTACCACTAACGAATTAATTAAAATAAAACACTTCAAAGCGATTATAACATTTAAACAGGCAATCTCAAAAGTTACTTTAAAGGCATACAATGGTCGAAAAGTTAAGTTTCTCAAAGGACCGAAAATTCTTTAATTCATTTATTCAACTCTAAACTTGGTTTCCGCACCATCAGTTTATCGTATTACCGATTATTAAATCTAACTTTTGATTTTGTACTCAGAGGTTTAAATTTCATTTTGGACTGAACTTTGCTAATGTTTCGACCTCTCTGGCGGTATTATTTCAGTGTAATTACCACTTTAGTTGAGTTTTGTGGTGATTCAAGGATTTATGTAACACTTTTTGGTCTAGAAGTGTGAGAGTGGCCTTTTGAACTGTGGTCTAGACTTTAAATCTAGGTTGTATTTAATTGCTGTCGCGTTGGTCTAGTAGTTGCAAGCGCGACTGTCCTGGGTTCGATTTCCAGGAGACAATTTTTTTGTTTAGAGATTAGGCCACCCACATACATTGTAGCGTTTAATAATGAAACGTATATACATCGATTTCTTCCCTAAAATATCTAGATTACAGTGGTTATATTAGCTAAGCCTTGTCTAACCGGAATAAATGCGAAAACTGCAAAAACACTTTTACGAAAATCGAAATAAACAGAAAGAGTAAATGTCAAAATAATGAAGTGGTCTGTCAACCACTAAAAAGGCCGATTTACAACGCTCCGTGCCACGTTGATTGTTTAAACCATCTACGCGATTTTAGCGTAAACCTTTAAAAATAGCATTAAAATGCTCACAGTTTAATAATATTTATTTTTATATTCTATCCTATTTTAATTAAAGCAGATATGATTACCACTGGGTATCGTACTTTTTTTTTGTAAACGGAAAAAACGTCCCTATTCACGTAAGTATTTTCTGTCAAATGACGTTGACCACAACAGGAATGATTTGACTCGCAAAAAAATATCGTAACATAACTTTTTATTATGATTTTAAGATTCCGGTTTCGTTTCTATGTAATCTTTCGTGATTTACTATTATAAAACTGTTACTTATTTTTGGTGTAATATGAATAATAAACGCAACGTCCAAGTGGGCCCAAAAAAATTGTCTCCTTTTGTCAGTAACAACAACGGAGCCTGGATTTATGCCCGGTTAATGTTACTATCACATTGGACTCAAACATAACTGCGCGTTGCGTTGGAAGGCCTCTCACTAGGTGGACCGATGACCTGGTGAAGGTTGCGAGGATCCGCTGGATACGAGAAACACAGGACCGGTCATTGTGGCGACATTTGAGGGAGCCCTATGTCCAGCAGTGGACGTCTTTCGGCTGAAATGGTGATGATCCATATTTTTCGCCAGTTATGCTTATAACTGGCGAAAAATATGGGTGTACTCTAGATACAGTTCTGCCTAGCTCTTCGGGGATTACAGGCGTGTTATTATCTTATGTTTTTGTTTGATTTAGGTTTAGTTTGAAGTGTGAGAGTGACCTGAACTGTGGTCTAGGCTTTAAATCTGGGTTGTATCTTAATGTATTCGGGGTTTTCGTAAACACCGAAAAGACAGCAGGTCGTCTCATTTTTACACGACTGCCCAAAAAAAGGAGTGTTATGTTTTCAGGGTTCATGTATGCTATATAAGTATGTTTTTTTTTTTTTTACCCTTTTTAGTTTAAAATAAAAAAGGTTTAAAATTTTTCACTAGCCTATGTTACCCGGGGTAACACAAGGATTCTAACGAAACCACGTACATCGAAATCGGTTTAAGCGTTTAGAAGTTATGGTACTTTTTTCATAGAAATGCCGTCGAAATGCTAGATGTCTACAAACAACCTGTTAAACTTCAATTAACTTCGGAATGTTTTCCATCTACCTCGCCTTTTTTCGACCTAACGACTAGATTATCTGTGGATGAACAAAATAGGTAAATAAATCGATGCAAATATAAACTCATTGTGGTGTGCACTACCCGCATATTCTTTGTTTGACATGCATTGTTCGTTCTCGCTTAGTTGTCACTACTCATGACATTTTAAATAGACATAAAATTACCAACGCGTAACAGTATGGTTTCATTCAGTTCCACGTTAAAAATGAACTAATAAATTGAGCAACTTTTGTCTTTTTTTTTGTATATTATTCATAGCGTATTTTTGATTATCTTTGAATTTAATCACAAAAGATCTAAAGAGCCTGCTAGTTTTGAGGTCCTTCAAAAAATTCTAAAGCTACTCGATAAACTTATTAATTTCAGCAAAGTTCTTATAAGTTCAGAAAAAAATGTCGATGTCGGTTATTTTACATATTTTTTTTATAATTCAGTGTTAAAAACTCATAGTGTGTGTAACAAAAAAAAAACTTAAAAGTTAAGAACATTAAAAAAATACCTAAATTGACATAAAAAACCACGGAAAAATAAATAAGTAAGTCACAAAAAGCACTTAATTAAACAAAAAACCCAACCAATCCACCCGTGAAATAATATTAGATAACTTCTTCATCTTATTACGGCGACATTGTAACCATAATTTTGACTTGAAAGTCCGTCTGTCAGCACCCCTCGGATAAATCGTGAATATAAAATTATCACCTCGTGACCTGAGTCAGCGCGTTTGCTTCATTTTAATAAAAAAAAAGAAAAAGCGCGCGTAAATGCTGGGCGCCATTTTTTTCGGTCGCCTTTTTTCTTGTCCGCCATTGCAAATCTTCGTAAACTCAATTGATTCTTGTTATTAAGTTTAAAGGTTGATTTTGAATAAAATTGATTGTTATTCAGCTGACTGTGGCTATTATTTTAATAAAATTGATTTTAGGTGACGCTTTTAAGGCTGGGGTATCTGCTAAAATTAGCAACTCTATTTGTGGTGGTTTAAACTTCGTTTGAAATGCTGTTGGAATAAAGTTCTAATCATCTTGCACTACAAAGTGGTTGCTAAGTCAGTCACTGCGGGCCGAATAGTGCGAAATGAGTGGTTTTTATTTAATTGTAGTATCTAATAAATCATTCGATCAAAATGCCATTTCTAGAAAATAATACTAAAACTTAATGTCGTTTATGAGTAGTTACGAATTTTCAAAGAAAAAATTCTTCACTTTGAAATTTTTTTTTCATATAACAATAAAGTTAGAATTATACCATATATGTACCGATTAGAGAGTCTAACAAGCAATATATTTTGTTTTTTGCACATTTATATTCACTCATCAAAGAGGAGTTACATGGAGAAAACCTCTCGTTAGCACATACCCCAGTATTAAAATAATTGATTTTTGCTTTCGATAAATTTCTGAATCTGATAATTTTGAAGAGGTGTGATTTGGCCAATATTTTTTGAATTTAAATGTATCATACTATGGCAATAAAAGATTTACGAAGTTATGTTGACGGCATGGTTGGCGCAGTGGCTGAGCAATTGGCTGCTGCGCTGCGTGTCGCAGGTACGATTTCCGCACGGAACAAATATTTGTAAGGCCTACAGGCAGTTGTTCCGGGTCTGGCTGTGTGTATGTGAGTTTAAATGTATGCAAACGTACCCATACAGGAGAAACTACTAAGCAACGTATTTAAAAATAAAATGTGGTGTGACATGCGATTGAACAGGCCTATGACCAGCTGTGGACTGTTGTAGGCTGATGATGATGGCAGGTGATGTGTTAGTAAGTAACCAACTTATAACATCACCAAGAATGCAATGTTCAAGTTTGTCTTTCGATTTTTTATTTTTTTATTTTATCTGCTACATGGCAATCTGTCTTAGACACAAGAGCCATACATCTGTCCGATTTTACATCTGTTTTGATGTATTTATTAGTGAGCTTCTATGAGATGAAATAGTCCATCAGAAACTTCTCTTCAGTTTGTGGTGAATCTGGTTTTCAATGTTATCATGTTTCTTCGCTTTAGTCTCACATGTCGAAGGCTAGGGTTCCTTAATTAAGACACGAGCAAGCTCGTTAGTATGGTTTGACAGTTTGCTCTGGTATTTCACGCTGTGATGGATTATTTCCTGTTTATGGTATTTATGCTAAGATGTAGTTGTTGCTGATACACTGTGGACTGTTAAATATTGTTCTTATTGCCTTGGTATGGAACCTTTCAAGTATTTCAATGATGCTCACGCTCGCTGAACACCACAGTTGGATTCCGTATGACCAGATGGGCTTTAAGATGGATTTGTATACTGTTATTTTACATTGGTCGTTAAGCTGTGAGTGTCTTTCGAAATAAACATGAAATTCTTCAATGCACAGGCACACACACGTTTAATTAAACCATTAACAACAACAAATAATAAAAACATCCACAACTGTTACCATCAGAACTTAGCACTAAAACTTATCTCCTAAGAAATGGCCTTCTTAACATTTGGCGTTAATCCAAAAAATTAATTGGAGAAAAGCGTTCGCTCAACAGCACTTTTAGCACTGTGAAGCGCTGTAAAGCGCTCAAGGCTCGAGTGTAAGCGTGTCGAGTGTAATTAGTGCAATCAGTGTGAATCACGTTTTAGTCAAGTGCGCTGTTGTGCCGAGTAGTTATGTCGTCACTATAGGCACATGTTCGGATTTTGGGCGAATTTGGTGCGAGTATTATCTGGCGGTTCTACTTGTATAGGAACTCGAGGTAGCATTCGAAATTTCTAAATAACAGCTGCGGAGTCTGGATTTATGCCTGATTGATGGTAATAGGGTGGGGCTACCCTGTTACCAGGGACTAATCGAGACTTAAAACATAACTAGCAAAACGTGAGCGTACTGTTACGTAGGTACACCTCTGCCTTAACTCTTCGGGAATTACAGGTGTGATGTTATGTAAAAAAACCATGATCTCAAATTATATCGAATAATAATTCAAATTTTGCTTTATAGAATTATAGAACGATTTGACGTACGAACGAAATTACTACGTTTAACGTGTGTTTCGCTTTGTACAGTTTAATAGGTACCTGTTATGACACATGGACCCCTGGTAGCAGAAACTCTCGACATTTCACGAACTGCATTCATGTGAGAGGCTGTTACTGCGCTTTTAACTAGCTCTTCAGTAATACCGCTTAAATACTTATTAACAACCACATTGTGGGAGTTATTTGCTTCGAATTTTTTAAAGGTTTCCACAGAAATCTTCATTATGAGGTATATATATTTATTAGGATTAGGATAAAAATGATCCTATCATCGAAATTCATTTAGCAGTTATGGTGTGAATTGATAACATATCCATAGTTATAATGACGACAGTATCAAAAAATTGCAAATCTATTTAGTCCGTCAATTAGAGTATTGGAAATTAATGGACACGTATTTTTTGTTTTTTAAATCAATGAATATTGACAAAGATAAAACGCATAAAAACTCGGGAGTGGGGGCTCGTGACGTCAGAACTAGCTAAAAATTATACCTAGGCGTGACGTATTAGAATTTAAGAAACTTAAAAGAAGAAGAAAGAATTTTAAAAGCGTCATATCTTCGTCAATTTTGGTTTACGTAACAAAAGAAAAAACACGGGTCAAATATTGTTTGATAATCTAACTGACGGACTAATTAGATTTTTTTTTGTCGTCTCGCCTATTGGCAGTTAACAGGGCACATTGCTCGTAGAAGAGATGCCCAATGGGGCCGGTCCGGCAGACGCAGCGTTGGCAGCCCACCCACATGGTTGACTGACGACCTGGTAAAGATTGCGAGAATGTGTTGGATGAGAACAGCACAGGACGAACTCTGGAGGAGACCAGATGTCAGATTATGTCCAACAGTGGACGTCATTCGGCTAAAATGATAATGAAGATGGAAAGAAACAATACCACCAAAAAAAATATACGATTTTATTCAACTACACAAGTATGTATAATGACAACATGAAACCGAAGTATAAACACAAACCAAAAATCTTACAAAAGAATATTACCTAAACGTATGAGACATTATACGTTTAAACGTATCAAACACTGATTTAAAAGTTCTAACTCTGGCTGCAGGAAACAGAAGATCTAACAGTCCTCTTTGGTAATTTTCCTTTTTTATAGGTATGACTTCTATTAAATCTTCGGGTTCTTCAGCAGTCGTTATTGTGGTCGTAGTTGTCTTATTATCCAATTCCTTCTCGTTTATAACTTTCGGTCCGTATATCCGCGGCGGAATGGTCTGCGTCTTCGGGGGAAACTCCACGAACCGTGTGTGGATGTTGCTCAAGTGAAACGGTTCATCATCTTTTGGAGGTTCTGCTTCTTTATAAGGTTCTGTGGCTTCCGTTTTAACTATTGAGCTGAAAGGATCGTCGGCTAACAAAGCCAGGCTGTTCCTGTATATTTCGTGGAAGTTCACTGGCGAAGGTAAATTGTAGGCTTTGTAGGTGGACTCTTGCTGATCTTCCGCTGATTCATGTTTGTTAACTAGCTGTGGGAGAGACAAATTGATAGATTACTGCAGCAATGTTCGTCTATTTCGAAAGGGTCTCTATTGTTTGACTTTGAGTTTTGTGAAGGTTCTGAAGTTTTAAGCCACGAAGAGGACCAAACGGGTTTTGTGTCTGGTGGCCAACTGCCCGTCTGGTCGGACGATGCGCCCTTTTCTATGGGGGATGAAGAACTTAACACCCTGTTCTTCATACCCCTAAATCATTATCAGCGATAGAATGTTACTTTGCCGAGGTTCTAAGGATCAGTGGCTTAACGTACTTTTCTTAGGAAGGGGTCTTGTAATGAGCATCTATTATAATTCTATACATAATTAAGCCCATAATCGCGATGATCGTTAACCACTCTCTCTCTCGTTACACTATTCCCAAACCACTGCCAGAACAACAGTGGCGACCACCAGAAAAGCGCCGAGACAATGAAGCTCGACGAGGTCCCAGAGAAAAAATTCAAACTGTCTTGGATCCCGCAAAGAAATTAATCATAAAAACCGGCCAATTGCGTGTTGAACTCGCGTGAAGAGGGTTCCGTACAATGCCAAAGTCTTATTAGTTTACCTTAGTCTTAGTTTACCACTTTATTTTCAATTGATAGAATTCTTATAGGTTTTCTTGTAATTTAAAATCAATGAACTATATTTCGTTTAAGTATTTTTTTTTTAATTTTAGGCTCAGTCGTTTCGGAGATCAGGGGGGGGGGGAATTTCACAATAATAACAAAAACGTATTTGAAATCATCATAACGAGCCCTTTCACTTGATATATGACACAGTAAGGTTTGCAAACCTTTTATTTTTTTATTTCCTAAATAATTTGTCCCCCGAAAATGACCCTTATTTAAAAAAAAAGGTTTGTTTAATTTACACAAATCTGTGTTTGGGTCATAGGATTACACCATCCTACCAAATTTCACCTGATTTGGTCCAGTAAATTCGGAGCAAATTGGCTGTGACAGACCGGACGGACAGATAGACAGACAGAGCGGAGGTGTAGGAAAAACATAATTTCCACTTACAGCCCGTCTTATTTTTTTGAATAATGAATCGACGGAAAGAAATATAGCTATATCCCCAAAAGAAATATAGGACGAGTCACCAACATTGGAGGTTATTGAATCGTCGCTGGTTCCTGGAGGCAAGACTCCGGTTTCTGGCGGCATAGCAGGTGTCTCCGGATCTGATGTTTCGTTATCAGTCAAAGTGGCGGATGAGTCTCCATCGCATGGAACGCTTATCTGGAAAATATAGTTCAGGTAAATCGCTGATGAGAGAAGAGTGGAAGGTAGTGGGCGAAGCCTTTGCCCAGCAGTGGGACAATATAAGCTAAGAAAAAAACGCTGATGAAGACGGATTGAAAATTATACTAGGTGTAAACGGACCCTTCACGAAGCCGTCAATCAAGCATTCTAATAATAATAATAAATAATTTATATTTTTAAATGTTTTTAGTTATATTGTTTTTATATTAGGAATATTTAAAAATTTAAAAATATATTATAAAATAAATAAACGAAATAATAAATAATATTTATATTTATTTAAATTTTATATTTTTAAATTTTGTTATTTACATTGTTTTTATATTAGGAATATTTTTTTTTTAAATATGTTGTAAAAAGAATAAACGAAAATAATAAATAAATATAAATACAGCAGTCATTGTGCCGATAGTCGTGTCGGCCAATGGCTTTTTGTATGCCAACAGGCAGAATGTACTGGGAATATATCCGAAACTAACACCATTATTGTAACACGTACATTCTATACAAATAAAGATTTATAGCCAAGAGCGTCGACCAACATCTTAGGAGGCTCTCGCTTGGTAGCTGGATCAAGGGCTTGATTCAGAAAGCAGTACTTCTGGCCACGGCACGTATTGTTAGGAGGTTCCTCTCTCAAGAGCCCTGGCCATCGGCAGCTCGGACCCTGTTCCCAGCGCTGGTGGGCTACTATTTTTATATTTTTAAATGTTTTTTTATAGTATTTTATATAGAAATATTTAAAAATGTTAAAAATATGTAAAACAATGAAGGAAATAATAATAATAATATCGCTGGACATTACACACAGCGCCATCTATTGCCAAACTAAACAACGAAGCTTGTGTCGTGGACACCAGATAGTTGATATACTACATAGATATTTTTTGTTTGTAAATACATACTTATTATACATATAATCATCCATTACTCGGAAACAAATGTCCATGCTCAGCACACAAACATTTGTTCCTATCGGGATGTGAACCCGCGGGACCCTGAGAACGTAAGTCTTTTTTTTTATTTTTTCGGATGGGAAATCTTCAAATGACTCCTCCCGCTCTGGGCGGAGCAGGAGGGAGTGTCAGACTGTTATTGACTAAAACCCGTCCATGTTCCTTCATCGCCCTTTGTGTTCCGGGGCCACGGTATCTCTTTCGAATAGTCCCGCAGCCCCGGCGAGAACGTAAGTCTAAAGTCGTCATTTTGTACATCAAACGTATGGGGTGAATAATCATGTTGTACATCTACCCTTAACAAACGTCACGAAAGGCCGCAATACTGTTAAGGGTGTGACCTATCATATACCTAGTATGTGATAAATAAATATATTAATAAGTTTAGGACGGTTTATTCCCTTCTACCTAGGTAGGTAGAAGGGAATAAACCGTCCGTAAGGTAGGTAGGTACATACCTTCCACCACCGGCCATCCACTACTGGTGGTAGTTGCAACTATTTGTCGCATCTACCACCACAGGTGGTGGTTGGCTCCGGAACCTTCTAGTTACGGAGATATTGGGTGTCAAATTTTTCACATTTTTTTTTTAAATACAGCTTTTTTCATGATATTTTTACTTAAATACCACCACGTCCCCTGTACTACTCAATGCACCCACCAGCACAATGTTTTCAGTGCGTCACATTAAGTCCTACCGTAAAACGTGATTTTTCATCCCCAAAAAAAAAATAGTTTAGCAGCAATTATTTTTGCGTTTTTGCATTTTTGTTTTGTTTTTATTTAGTTTCATGTACAGAACGCTTGGGAAAGGTCCGTTTACTCCTTGTTTATTGATCAACATTTGCAAAACGTAGCTGGCAGACATACATTATCCACGGATCAGTGTTATTTTTAAATGAATGTTTTGATTTCCTTATTTTATATTATTACAAAACAATCTCAAACGTTTCAATTGGTTCAATATAACAAATAAAAAGCCGTTTAATATCGTCATAAAAACAAGTAAAATAAAAAAGAATAAACAAGATATCGCTGTGTGACAAATACTTTTATAATATTGACGTTCGAAAAAATGTGTTTCGGTTTAAATGTGCAATTGTGCATGGGTGTCTATAGTTTATACGTTTACAATAGTTTAAAGCTTACTTTTAATAAAAAGTAAGTTTTCGCCAGTTTTCCAAGGGCTTATAAGCCCTTGGAAAAATGGCGAACTTTCATGCAATCATCCCTTATTTATATTAGGCCTTATTTATAGCCTTTTCTAAGGGCTGAATACAAAAATAATCTTCCTTGATTCCGACTTTCAGTTTTATAAAAAAAAAGTTTTAAAACTTCCCAGAGCTCACATTACATGCGTTATTCAGAGTTCAAATTAATAATAATAATAATAATACCAGCCTATTACTGTCCCACTGCTGGGCAAAGGCCTCTTCTCATACAGAGAAGGCACGAGCATTGATCACCACGCTTGCTCAAGACGGGTTGGCGATTTCAGACTTATATTAATTATAAGTCCAGGTTTCCTCACGATGTTTTCCTGCACCGATGAGTTCAAATGAAATTGTAGAAATAATTTACAAAATATAAACAAACTTGGGGTTTATTAAGGGGACTTTAATTTTTAAACCACTACTGAAGGACAATTTTAAACACCACACATCCAAAAAAAAAAAAAAAGGGACTCACCAATATTAGGACTGCAGCGACAATACTAACTTGACGCATGTTGTATCAATGATCGTGGAACTACAACTAAATGATACTGTTATCGTGGCCCCGCGTTGACACGTACAATTGAAGACACCCCAACTAATTGTTCTAACCGTACAATGAAATTGTTTATTTAAAATGAATTAAATAGTAATCAATGTCATTGTGTGTTCATAGTTATTTTTACATTGCTCTCGCTGGTGAACTGGTACCGAAACTCATTATTTGACTTTTTAAAAGACCTGTCAATGGGCCCGTCAGGAAAAATGTTATTGAGTTTTTCCATTACGGTCAGATATATGCCCGGTTGATGGCAATAGGCCTGCCTCCTATTACATAACATCACGCCTATAATCCCCAAAGGGTAAGGCAGAATTGTACCTAATAGTACACCAACATCTCGTCAGTTACGTTGAAGTCCCATGTAATAGGGGGCGAGCCTACTGCCATCAATCGGGTACAGCTCCCGACTCCGTGGTACTGAGAAATTCCAGATAGTAACCCAATAATACTTTGCCCGACCTGGGAATCGAACCCAGGACCTCTTGCTCAGCAGTCACGCTTGCCACCACTAGACCAACGACGCAGCCTCCTATAGGCATGACGACAGTATCAAAAAATTGAAAATCTATTTAGTCCGTCAGTTACAGTATTGAAAAATTAAAACACGTATTTTTTGTTTTTGTAAATCAATTAATTTTGACAAAGATAAAACGCTTCAAAACTCGGGAGTGGGGGCTCGTGACGTCAGAACTAGCTAAAAAGTATACCATGGCGTGACGTATTGAGAATTTTAAAAGCGTCGTATCTTCGTCAATTTTGGTTTACGTAACAAAAGAAAAAACACGGGTCAAATATTTTTTGATAATCTAAGTGACGGACTAATTAGATTTTTTTTGTCGTCTCGCCTATTACATGGGATGATGGGACTTAAATATAACCAACATCTCTGGAAACCGTTTGGAGAATACAGGCTTGTTGTTATGCGATATTGCTGTCGATTTTATTGTGCACAAACTAAACTTAATTTAGGCTATTGCTATCTTTTACTAAAAGGCAGTGCGAGAAAAGGACGGCTATAGCTATGAACTAAGGAGATGTAAAACTAGTTTATGCCTTGCGCTTCACCGTGTTTTAGTCGACATGTTTTTACGTGCACCCTTCATTTGCATGGAAATATTAGTTCCAATTAAATTTGACAACTCTAAATTACGCCCGTCTCTTTCTCGTTTCATTAGAGAGAAAAAGATAGCAATAGCCTAAATTAAGTTTAGTTTGTGCACAACAGAATCGACACCATTCAATACTTTATATATTTTATTTTAATGATTGTTTTTTTATAGATCAGATATTCTCAATGAAACATAGTCGAATATGCACGTTCGTGTGTCAAATAGGAATTTGATATTGTGAAACAGATTTGAAAGGGAATGTCCGGTACAGGTAGGTACGTGAATATTCAGTTTCAAAGGGATTTGGTAATTGATATTCCAGTAATTTTTTTACACAAAAAAATATTATTCGATGGCGCTGTGTGAAATGTCCAGCGATATTTATTTAAACCCATGAGATTGTTGACAAAAACCAGCAACAGCTGGTAATTAAATAAGAAAAAGGATTGCCAAATAACGTTAAAAGTACCTTTTGATGGCCCAATAAAATATCTGTGTGAAAAACAGGAATAAATGCTGCCCTAGACACAATTTTAATTTTAGACCGACACACCAAATACTCTGATTTTAATTACATTTACCTCAAAACATTAATATCATAATCTCAACATTTTAATGACGTCGAACATCAAAACGTTGGCATGATATTCATAACAGTGCATGTAGCGGGGAGGCAAGCGAGATAAAATCGCATTTGGCCGCAAATAAAAGGAAGCCAGCACGTACGACCCCGCTGCGCGCACGCCACTGGGCCCGGTTCCAATGATTCGGACGGCACGAGAATCGCATAACACGTACTAAGAACTTTATATGACAGGGTGTAAGGAGACCCTTCACGAAGCCGACAACAAACCTTTATGTACATCAAACTAAGTAAGTTTACGCAAAAAATATTGCTGGGAAACGACTTTTTTGTTTTGGGGTGAAAAATCACGTTTCACGGTAGAACTCAATATAACACACTCAAAACATTTTGCTGATGGATGGATTGAGTCGTGGAGGTGTTTAAAGTGAAAATCTTACAATAAAAACATGTATTAAAAAAAAAAAACTTGTGAAAAAGTTGGAACTTATATCCCCAATATATCTGTAACTAGTAGGTAGTATCAAGAAATGACGGGAACAACAAGTGCCTTTCGGCTTCGTTAAGAGTCTATTTACACCCTTTATGAAATCACTTGTCATTGTGTTCGTACTCGCTAATCTCAGAAACCACTCCACCGATTTCAATGAAATTGAAATTTGAATGTTTATGGGTGGTTCCAGCTTGAAAGATCGGATAGTTTTGGACCCGTTAGCGGGCGCCGTGTGAAGCAGGGCGGGTCGCTAGTTATCTATAAATTACTGAATTAGACTCCAAACGAATTATTATTGAACTATTTTTAACGAACCATTCCCGCTATGTCGGTTCCCTTGACGTCGACTCGTGCATGTTATATATTTTTTTTGGTTATGTGTAATGTTTAAACATAATTTAACATCATCTTTAAATTACTAATCTTCTTGAGCCACTACTACAACCACTTTGTAGTGCAAGCTGATTAGAACTTTATTCTAACAGTATTTCAAACGAAGTTTGAACCAGTAGTCGCCTTAAAGACATGGTGAAAATTCTAAAATCCTTGCCGTATCGTCTCCAACATTGGACGCTCGCTCCGCCTCGCTGCGCCCGTAAGGATGCTTATGATGCGGTGTTGCAGTTTATTTAATTTCCTCAAAGGCATTACGTGGAAAAAGCATGTTTTCAAGTGCCTCCCTGGCTTGCAGTGCGCTCCACTCCTTTTTGTGAGCCCTTTCATGTTGGGAATATATTTTGACAGGGAGTTTCTTTTGATGGGAAAGTGCTGTAAAGTGTAGGAAGATATAGGAGCGAGGTGTGTGTGGTTTTCTTAGAATGGAAGATTTTATTCGGTGTGTTGTTTGCGTATACTGCAGGCCTAGCCAAGTTACAAACGATTCGTATCGATTCTCTTTCTACAATCGTAAACGTTAAGTCACGTGGTCAAAACAAACGAATAGAAACTTCGTAGACAAGTTTACATCGATCAAGATGATAAAATGAAATGTATTCGTTTCTACAATCGTGATCGCTACATCCCATATAAATCATAACCAACATACAGTTTTGACTGAACTTTAAAGTTTCTATTCGTTTGTTTTGACCACGTGACTTAACGTTGAAGTCATTCCCATACATTTGGTTAGTTTTCTATGCGTTAACGATTGTAGATTGTCAACTTGGCTAAGGCTACTGATTTTATAGATTAGGTGTAGGTAAGGATTTTTCTTTAGGCTAAATTATTCATTTTCATTAGTTCGAAGTATTTTTTTTTTTTTTTGGCGCAAATACAATAATTTAATTGGTAATTATGTGTTTGAGCCGTTTGGGGTTGAAACACTAGGGCCATGGGGTCCGAGTGCCCACCTAGTATTTCGAGAAATCGCCAAGTGGTTGGTCGACTCTTCACGTGACCAGAGGGCGGGCCTGTTTTTTGGCCAAAGAATCAGCATTGCCATCCAACGTGGCAATGCTGCCAGCCTTCTGGGCACTTTTCCTGTTGACAGCGATGTGGACGAATTTTTTGACGCCCTGTAACGGTTACAGGTTGTTACTTGTACATATTTTTATTATTATTTAGAGTTATAGTTTGTATAAAAGTAGTGAAATTAAATAAATAAATGTTTTTATTTTATTATTCATGTACTTATTATTATTTATGTGTACTTATCATCTTCTTGTTTTGACTTTGGTTTTTTCCTTATGTTTTTTATTCCTTCTACTTGTAGTATATTCCTCTAGAATCTAATACGTTTCTACGCTGGTACCCGCTCTTATTTTGATAAAAAAAAAAACTTTTTTTTAGCGTTGGTTTGGGTCTCCCTTTAAAGAGTATTTGTGACTGACGGTAACAGGGACGGGTTGAGCATAAAACTCCACCGAACCTCTTTTGATATTATTAAAAGAAATAGTTTTAAAAATCAATGTAGATTTCATTCAACCAGTAACTTGTACGTAGCGACTGGGACATCTTTGTTGTTTGCCTCATAATGTAATTTAATGTATACTGTACTTTGCACTGTTAACAGTAACTCTTGGCATTTAACACTTACTGTCTTAAGTCTGACAGCTATAATTGTATCCGACACAAGAAAAGAAAATACAATCATGTCTAAACACAACACTATTTCCTAACTCAATATTTCACTTTCAGGTAAATCTAGTCGGTAAAGCTAGTACAGCCTTTAAGAACAACTCTATAAGCGTCACAGTGCTTTCACTGGGGCTTCTCGTAGTGACACGTATTCGTCTCCGGCGCGGAGAGATGAACTGAGAGAAGAGATCTGTTGGGCATGTGGGACTTGTCGCCGCGGTATGATCAAAATGTGCCTATTGTGGAATGTGCTTCACTGTTTTCTGTTATTGATTAAAATGTGATAAGTATGTTGAGGTTGTGGGTTCAAATCCGGGCAAGTACCAATGTGACTTTTTCAATTCATATGTACTTTTCTAAGTTTATCTTGGACATCACAGACATCGGTGAAGGAAAACATCGTGAGGAAACCTGGACTTATAATTAATATAAGTCTGAAATCGCCAACCCGTCTTGAGCAAGCGTGGTGATCAATGCTCGTGCCTTCTCTGTTGAGAAGAGGCCTTTGCCCAACAGTGGGACAGTATAGGCTGGTATTATTATTATTCCTTTATTTTATTTTTTAACAAATTAATTACATTTTTAAATATTCTTTACAAAAAAAAAATATAAAAACATTTAAAAATATAAAAAATTGTAGCCCACCGGTATCGGGAGCAGGGTCCAAGCTACCGGCGGTTAGGGCTCCAGAGAGGGGAACCTCCTAACAATACGAGCCGTGTCTAGGAGTACGGCTTTCTGAATCAAGCCCTTGATCCAGCTGCCTAACGAGAGCCTCCTCAGGTATTGATCGAGGCTCTTGGCAATTAAGCCATGGGCTGATACGACTATCGGCACAATGATCGCTGAATCCACTTCCCACATGTCGACAACCTCGCGAGCCAAGTCAAGATACTTGATTTGTTTATCTTTCTCGGCTTTCACGAGGTTCCCATCATGCGGGACCGTTATGTCAACCATCATTGCGCGCCGCTCTGAACGATCCACCACCACTATATCAGGCCTATTGGCTACAATAGTCCTGTCAGTGATGATGGATTGATCCCAGTACAATGTGATACTGCCATTATCGAGAACTGGGTCGGACACATACCTATAGTAAGGCACTTCCGATTCCACAAGGTTGTATTTTAGAGCAAGTTGCTGATGGATAATCCTGGCTACAAGGTTGTGCCTATGCAAGTATTCTCCGTTAGCTAGACGAGAACACCCAGAGATAATGTGACGGATTGATTCGCCTGGACGGTGGCATGCCCGACATATGTCAACCGTGCCATCCTTCACAATAAATCTCCGGTAGTTATTCGTCATCATAACTTCATCCATTATTGCACAGACAAAACCTTCCGTTTCTCCGAATAGGTCCCCGGAACGTAGCCAGGCTACGGACGCTGATAGGTCTACATCGGGCCCATGCAGGCCCGGAAAAAGCGTCCGTGAAGCTCCTTACTCTGCTATACTTCCATACGGTCGTTAGTGTCAAGCACTGGAGGTTTGCGCCAGTTCTCTTTAGCCAAGGAGAACGGGGTGAGGCCCTTGTCCATCGCGACCACATCTCGATGCATTCCCACATTGGCTCCTAGGATATATTCCCTGAGGCTGCATATCTCGCGATTGTGGAGAGTCTTGGCATTTAAAAAGCCTCGACCCCCACACTTCCGCGGGATATACAGTCTCATAACCGAAGAACGTGGGTGATGCATTCGATATGCCGTCAACAATTTACGGACCTTCGTATCCAAGGCGTCTAGTTCTGTTTGAGTCCATTTGAGTATGCCGAAAGAGTACATCAAAACCGGCATGACCCAACCGTTGAAGGCACGCACCTTATTTCCACCTGATAAAAGACTATTAAATACTTTTTTCAGGCG
This sequence comes from Xestia rhomboidea, assembly GCA_963853795.1. NCBI lineage: Eukaryota > Metazoa > Arthropoda > Insecta > Lepidoptera > Noctuidae > Xestia > Xestia rhomboidea. Next base: position 7,449,461 of record OY970770.1, on the reverse strand, counting down.
GGCAAAGAAGCGCTCCTTCAACGATTGCTTCATGTCAGCAACATTGATGCCCAGCGCTTCCGACATACCCAAATACTTATAGGTTTCGGTTGCTGAGAGGGATCTAAGTGTTATGGAATCCGAGAGCTGGGTTCCCACAGATTCCACAATCTCCCCTCGCTTTACATGCATGACCGCACATTTGTCCACACCAAATTCCATCCTGATGGCGCTACTGAAAGTTTCAGTTACCTTCAGTAACTCCATCAGTCGCAAGTCGTTGGGGGCAAAGAGTTTTAGGTCATCCATGTAAAGGAGGTGAGATATAACCTGACCATCTTTCCGCAACCGATAGCCTAGACCTGAATCCTCCAGCAGTGTGCTAAGAGGATTCAAGGCCAAGCAGAACCAAAGTGGACTCAAACTATCGCCCTGAAATATACCTCGCTCTATCCTTATCGGCTCGCTATTCCTCTGAATTTGCCGACATCCTGGATAGCGAAGGACTGTCCTCCATTGCCCCATACACGCCATCAGGAAGGTGCGCAGAGTTGCATCAACTTTATACAACTCTAGCACCCTCATGAGCCATGTATGTGGCACCGAGTCATAGGCCTTCTTATAGTCTATCCAACATGTCGACAGATCCTTTCGGGAACGGCGAACCTGTTGGCTAATGGCCATATCTATGAGGAGTAGCTCCTTAGTACCACGGGACCCGTTCCTACATCCATTTTGAGAAGCGGACATGACAGAATTGTCATCTATGTGTTTGCTAATTTTAGTTCTCAAAATGGATGTAAGAAGTTTATAGACTGTCGGGAGACAGGTGATCGGTCTATAATTTTTGGGTTCCGCAGTACTACCCGATTTATGGAGCAGGTGGGTTATACCTGTTGTCAGAAACTCTGGCAGTGACCCTGACTCTAAGGCTGACTGGAATAGGGTGGCCAGGCGTGCGTGCGACCTTGTGAGCCATTTTATCCAGAAGTTGTGCAGCCCATCCGGCCCTGGAGATTTCCAGTTAGGCAACGGACGGACTGCACGAGCTACGTCTTCCGGGCTAATGGTAATCGCCCCCATTTCTGGTACTGGATCGCACGCTCGCTCAATCACCCGAGTCCATTCACCCTCAGCATGGCCGACAGGCACCGACCAGATGCTGCGCCAGAACGAACACATTGCATCATCATCCGGCAGGTGCGTGTCAGCCACATCTTGGTCCGGTCGCTCCCAAGCCCTATAAACCCACCTTTCATCTCTTCGGAATGTGCGATTCTGAGTGTATCGATCCACCCGTCGCTTATACCTACGAATACGGCTTGCCCATGCATACAAATTCTGCTTCAGGAAGTCGATGCGCTCTGTGACACGGGACATGTAGTCTCGAGGACTAATATCAGTCCCCGAGAACGCTTGCCTCACAAAACGCATCACTCTTGGCCGAGTATTGCCCTCCCTGAAGCAGATCAGTTTGCCGATGAGTGCTCTGGCCCCACCAATACGTCGTTCAATCCTGTACTGCCAAGCTGGTACGGCTGGTTTTGGCCGTGTAGCTCTGTCATCAGAAAATTTGACATGAGCTACACGACATGCCGCTACAGCCGCACAATACAGGACTGAGTGAACATCGGTGAGGTCTTCGCAGTTATCAAAATAGTTTGACAACTGCGAATCCAGAACAGCCACCAGCATCCTATTTTTGTTATGCATGGGCAAACGAGGTATGTGTGGTCTAAGTTCGGGTGTCATGAACCGATATTCCCGAATCGCACCTTCCAAAGCATTCCTCATATCCTCACTGCACTGGGTACTTACATTAGTAACCATGTCACTACTCACGTCGTCATCGCGATTTGGTATTGTGGTAGGCTGTGGTAGAACCACAGCCTGCGACGGCGGCGTGGCAATGACATGGCTACTCTGCATTTCAGTCCGCAAGCGATCAAGTACGGTGTCATCCAACATACGATTACGCTGGATGACTCGCACCTGATCCGACAGTCGTTGTGCCGACACGTTGACAGCTGGCTCAAGCACCTGAAACAGAGAGAGCATCCTAGCACGGTACGCGGTCAGGTTGTTTCCCCCCTCTGTAGCCCCATAGTATGCGCGCATGACGTTTTCGTTGTTTGATTGCGTCCATCGCATGCGCTGCACACTCCCGCCGGGAGCTGGGACCCTATCAGAAGCCAGTGGGCCTCGGGGTCCTAAGCCGTCCGGCGGTCGGCGTCCTCCCCGTCGACGAGCAGGTGGTGGCGTCGAGGGCGGAGAGAAATACTCGTCGCTCGAGCTCGACGCTACTGCCACGGCCGGTGTCACAGCACTCACGATGGGGCTGGATTCCGGCTGCGGCGAGACGGAGCTGGGCGACGGGTCCGGAGGCGAAAGGCGTGCGCGTTGAGCAGCGGCTCTGGTCAACATTGTCTTGATTTATTTGTGCTTGATTTCGTTGCTTGTTTTGACATACGTCATTATTGATCAGTTTTTTCAAAGGTTTATTATTATTATTATTAAGTATGTTGTAGAATATACATTGATAAACGTGTTACGTGTGCTTTCACGGTTCATAACTATAATTAAAATATCACTTACGGGATAGCTTCCGTGATTGTCTAAAACTTGGTGATACTGTGAGTGTGTTTTGCCGTGAGTTTTCTTCGTAGTCTTAGTGTCGAGTTCCAGTGGTGCGCGTAGCAAAAGACAAAGACAGAGGGTAGACAGATTTGTCTGCTCCTAACATTTTTTTCCATCCACCCGCATTCTCCAGTTGACCCGCGATCATGGCGCTTGCAACAGCGTCGAAATATCGGGAGCTCAAAAACAATGAATAATCACGGAAGATATCCCGTAAGTGACATTTTAAGTATAACACAAAGAGGGTTTTCCCAGTCTGATTTAGGACCTGAAGATAGCAGAATCGTAAGAAATGATATTGTGAATGGGAGAGGCCAAAAACGTGGCTGTTAACGCAATTAGATTAGAATATATTAGAATTTAGAATTAGATAAAAAATATTATATTCTAAGAATTCTCTGAAATAAAGACTCTTTTTAGGGTTCCGTATCTCAAAAGGAAAAAACAGAACCCCTAAAAGATCACTTTCTTCTGTCCGTCCGTCTGTCACCACCGATTTTCTCAGGAACGGGTGAATCTAGGAAGTTGAAATTTATACCATATACTGAGGTCTATAGTTCCTATTAGGTGTATAAAAATCAAGGTCCTGAGTCAGCACAATAAAAAGATATGGGCAAATTTAGATTTTCGCGAAAACTTGTAAGTACCAAAATTTACCTTAATTTTCAACTTTTTTATTTTTCGGACTTTTACCTTAACTTGTACTGTAAGACCTTGCTTTTAACCAAAATTGACAATTCTAGGTCAACCGGAAGTACCCTATAGGTTTTGGGTCGAAAACCTATAATTATGGTAGTTCCCGTTGACCTAGAATCACGAAATTTGGCAAAAAGCAAGGTCTTACAGCACATGTAAAGGGAAAAGTCTGAAAACCGTAAATATGTAGTTTAATAACAAGCGATTTTACTATTACAAACTTATTCTTTGCGACTGGCTGGCTCTTGACTCCGACTGGCTCTTGGCTGGTTTTTTTTTTATTTGTTTGGGGGGCCCCAAACAAATTAAAAAAATTTACACGGACAGAACATCGTATTTTTTATTTATCAGTATAAACGCCAGAAAGCAGACAACTAATGCCACATCCCACATTTCCTAGCTCCCAGACCCCACCGTAGGGATTCGCTCCACGACTGCGTTACTTGAATTTATTCCTGAACCTTTTGTGAAGGATTACGTTGACAAATTGTGTAAGCGAGTGCGATTTGTCTGTCTCACAGTCCCCTCATGGGCACAGATTTTAATGCTTATACGATGTTGATACTCTTTGAGGAGTAGTTGAGAGTGGAACGGGTACTGCAAGGGTCCATAGGGGCTGCTGTAGACGTGGTAAGAAATATACCATTTGAGTGTTCGTTTTCAAGGCGTTATTTTGTTAGGAGGAATGTCAGTTTCCTTAATTGTTTTAGCAACTCCGATATAAAACATACATTACGTAACATCATCATCATCAATGTTCCCGCTGCTGGGACACAGGCCACCTCTCTATGAGAGGGAATGGGCTATAATCGACCACGCGGGCCCAGTGCGGATTGGTAGATGTCACATGTCTTCGAATTTTTTGGTTCTATGACATGCCGGTTTCCTCACGATGTTTTCCTTCACCGTTTTGAGAGCAGCGGTGATGAAATAAATTACACAAAGTAATGCGCCTGCCTGGTTTCGAATCCACGACTTACTGTTCGTAAGTCGGGGCCGCCACCACTGGGCTACCGCTGCTCTCTACGTAACATAACGCCTGTAATCCCCAAAGGGTAAGCCAGAGGTGTGCTTAATAATACACCGACATTTGGCCAGTTATATTTAAGTTCCAAGTAATAGAGGTGAGCCTATTGCCATCAAATTCCTGATGGAAAAACTAAATAACACTTTGCCCGGTTACCGACGTAGCCCGAAGAATTGCCAAACTTAAGTGGCAGTGGGCAGGGCAGCCACATTGCTTGCAGAACGGATGGCCGATGGGGCCGAAAAGTTCTGGAGTGACGGCCGCGAACCGGAAGACGTTGCGTTGGAAGGCCTCCCACTAGATGGACCGATGACCTGGTGAAGGCTGCGGGAATCCGCTGGATGCAAGTCGCACGGGACCGGTCAATGTGGCGACACTTGGGGGAGGCCTATGTCCAGCAGTGGACGTCTTTCGGCTAAAATGATGATGATGATGACTTTGCCCGACCCGGGAATCGAACTCAGGACTTCATGTCCAACAGTCGCGCTTTCGACCGACTAGACCGACAAGGCAGTCTTCTCCAATTTGTCTAACCAAACCTCCATCCTAAGACAGTTACCCCAAGCTGACATCTACGCGACAACATACATTTAATGTGATGCTGTACTCATTCCGACACCTGTCGATACGATTTGCATCACTGTGGGTGTCCCGCCTAATCCTATCCTAATTATCTGTCTATCAATTACGATAGATAGACGCTGATCTTCGACCGCAAACTACATGCATGATCCATCTTACTTAATATTATAAATGCGAAAGTATGTGAGGATGGATGGGGTGGATGGATGTTTGCTACTCTTTCACGCAAAAACTACGGAACGGATTTGACATAAACAACTTCTTTTTTTCTTGTTTGATTGATTTACTTAAAGTATTTGTGAAGCTTGAGTTAAGTACTGCTCTGCCTCAAAACGTGTTACTTTTGAAACTGTCAACGGAGCACAGGTTAATTAGTTACCGACGAATAAAACCACAAAAGTAATGATTACCTATGCATTCACCTGCCCACTTATTTATCGTCCAACTTTCCTGTATACCTGATCTTATGAAGGTGTTAACCAACTACCTACGGGTAGCGCTTTACCGCCACTGACTAGCGGTAACTGAATACTATAGTTCAAAATTTTGAAGATTTACAGATTTTTCTTGCTTGTGTAAAGGCTTTGATTTCCAAAAAACTGACCAACATTTTTTAATTTGATTGAAGAACTGCATGCTCATTAATATTTCCTTTATCCTATCTCTACGTCTACGTGTTTTGTCATCAACCGAGCATATATCGAAACTCCGTGGCTGCTACTGAGAAATTCCTGAAGGAAAAACCACCTAACAATTAGTCCAACCTGGGAATCCATAACTCGTGACCTACGACTAACAAAAACTAAACCAGAACTGCACTAAACGGTGCAAGGTTGACTGCGAGAGACAATTTATATTTTTAGCTACGTAGACGCATTTAGAGCAAAAGGTCAAGCTTTTACAGACGCGAGTACGTTCCTCGGGTTTTCTTAACTAAAAAAAAGTGGGAAAACTATTAGAAGTGTTTGAATTTGATACAGTTTCACTTTATTTTACTAACTCTTTTAATACAAGCTTGACTTAGTTTAGGAGTAGAGAATTCCAAAATTCTATGTGACTGCGTGCAACCTCTCTGATTTAAATTGTTATTAGATTATGAAATTCTTGCTACCTTGATGGAAATAAATATATTATTATCATTATAGTTTCTTATACTGGATAATAAGTTGATGTTTTGCTGAATATGGTCATACTAGTTAATAACCTCTTCAAAATTACGCCTTGTTGATGATTAAATAGTAACCACATACAATTAGCACAATTTAGTCCATCATTCTCAACCCCTCACATAGGAAACTTCCATCTGTAATTTAAAAAAAAATGCTATTCTATACATTTTGTCGTGTAGGTATTGCACTTTTGTAGGAAATAGTTGATGTTTTTATTTTTAAATTAAAAAAAATCTATTTGCTCCGGGTTCAGTTTGATGTACATACGTGGCAACCGTTTGTTCGTAGGGGTCCCTTCTATTTTATTAATTTCTGTAAATTTGATTAATAAAGCTCTTTAACACGCGGTAATTTAAGCTCGTGGCTAATTAATAACAGCCACTCGGGTCGATCTTTAGGTTAAGCCGTGCCTGCCTAGGTTGGTCTGTGGATGGGTGACCACTCAGTACATACCGAGTTTCCTCCATGCCTCAGAAAGCACGTTAAGCAGTTGGTCCCGGCTGTCATTTGTAGATCTTTGACAGTCGTTACAGGTCAGTGGCCCAAAAAGTCTGACAATCAGTCTTACCAACGGGTATCGTATTACCCAGTACCTACTAACTGGGTTGTGGAGGTCGGATTAGGCAGTCGCTCCATGTAAAATACTGGTATTCAGCTGCATCCGGTTAGATTGAAGGCCGACCCCAACATAGTTTGGAAAAGGCTAGGCAGATGATGAAGACGCGGTAAATAAAATATATTTTAAAACTAGATGCGGTCCATGATTCCTATCCAAGGACGACGGCGACGGATCTGAGAAGAAACGCGGAAAAAAGCTCAGAGAGCAGTTCTATTAAAAGTTTGCATATAATTCTGATCAGGAGGTCTAAAATGGACGCTTTAGCAGAATCGTAACAACATAATAATATGAATAAGCATGACGACAGTATCAAAAAATTGCAAATCTATTTAGTCCATCAGTTAGAGTATTGGAAAATAATGGACACGTATTTGTGGTTTTTGTAAATCAATGAATATTGACCAAAGATAAAACGCATCAAAACTCGGGAGTGGGGGCTCATGACCTCACAACGCACTAAAAATTATAACACGGAGTGACGTATTGAGAATTCTAAAATCGTCGTATCTTCGTCAAGTTTGGTCTACGTTACAAAAGAAAAAATACGTGTCAAATATTTTTTGAAAATCTAACTGACGGAGTAATTAGATTTTTTGAGGACACAAGTCTATAGGTGTTGTGTACTTAAAAGCCATAAATTAGTAAGTACCTCAGTGTCTAAACAAAAAACATCTGTGCCTACGTTAGTTGCCCTACAGCCGTCACTTTTAAAACGGCGAACGTTCTCAAAAAGAAACATTTTCTTCCATAATCTTTTATATGTTTGTGTAGAGCTGTACCCACGCTTCTATAGTCTATGAATGTCACGCTTTCACGGCGTGTCTATGGTCTCTCTCACGTTCGCGGCAACACGTCTTTGAATCGAGTCTACCATCGGGGACTCTATTCGTGTTACTTGAATTTTATTTTGTACCCTTTGTGAGATTGCTTTGATAAATTATTTTATATATGAGTTTTGATTTGTGAGTTGTAGGGTTTTTTCGTTGGTTTTTGTGTTCGCTTAGAAATAATTTTGTCGAGTTGTGATGGATAAAATGTGATGTAGAAACCGAGTGTGGACATCTTATAGCCGTCATTTTAGTAATCTGTACAACAAACCAAGTTACATGGATGAAATTGTTCCTAACAATTGTTGGTGTATGAACAATAGGCATGACGACAGTATCAAAAAATTGCAAATCTATTTAGTCCGTCAGTTAGAGTATTGGAAATTAATGGACACGTATTTTTTGTTGTTGTAAATCAATGAATATTGACAAAGATAAAACGCATCAAAACTCGGGAGTGGGGGCTCGTGACGTCAGAACTAGCTAAAAATTATACCATGGCGTGACGTATTGAGAATTTTACGAGCGTCGTATCTTCGTCAATATTGGTTTACGTAACAAAAGAAAATACACGGGTCAAATATTTTTTGATAATCTAAGTGACGGACTAATTAGATTTTTTTTGTCGTCTCGCCTATTTCCTGGTAGAAAAGCCCAATAAAACTGCCCAACCCGGGATTCGAACCCAGGACCTCACGCTTGATAGTAGCGCTTACCACTAGACTAACAAAGCAACATTTTTCGAGATTTTTTGCCAATAATACGACACTAGTTAAGTACATAACACTTAACATCACGCTCGTAATCTTCGAAGAGTTAGGCAGGTTAGGTGTATCCATTTCCATCACTAGAGAAATAAATTCATAACTACAACCTTAAACCAGTGCCCACTCTAATCCTTAACCCAAAAATTCCAGTGACAGCCTACCATACCTCATCCCTAACTATAGGTAATACCTACCTGAGTTAGAGCAGTACAGCTGTTTAGCACTTGAATAATGCACTTGTCAATAAACAGATTGATATGCTCACTACAACCCCCCTCTCTGAGGCGCTCCCCCTCTTGGGGTGAACATACGGACAGGATGGATGGTGACCTGCATGTTAGTAGCAGAAACATGCTGTATAACTTGTTGGCAGGGGTAACTACTAGCCGGGGCTGCGGGATTGTTCGCTAGAGATACCGTGGCCCCGGAACATAAATAGCGTTTTAGTCAGTAAAAGTCTGATACTCCCTCCTGCTCCGCCCAGAGCGGGAGGAGTCATCTGATGATTTCACATCCGAAAAATAAATAAATGGGGTAGCTACTAGTTTATAACATGACTAGAATATAATACGACTTACGGCCATTTTAAATAACTTACTAGCCGGTTTCGGTAGGTCGCTATCTCTGTCTGTTTGACATTTTGCTTACTGGACGGTTGGAAACAAAACGTCACAGAAAAGCTTTCAATGATTTTTCTATGAATCCAGTGACAGGTAGATGATATTGTAGTGCATCGTTTGTGCCCAGGTACAGGTGTCTCTCTTTTCTCACTCTGATAGTCCGGTGGGACAGCAATCCGACACGACCGGAGAGAGATCAGGCGCAGTATACCAACGACCTAAGGTTCTTACAGACGAGTGGCACGTTTTCAACGGCAGATAAACTGCAGCCGACGCTTGCAGTTGTGGAATGCCGCGTAAATGTGTGTCGACGACTGCCGTCGATGCGTCGGTGGCTGCCGTCGACACCACAACTGCAAGCGTCGACGGCAGCCGTCGACAGGTGGCGACGGCTGCAGTTTATCTGCAGTTGGAAACGTGCCGCTCGTCTGTAAGAACCCTTAACGTGCTTTCCGTTCCACAGGGGTTTCATACTGCTAAGTTCCAAACCCTCCGACTGCTCCGAGCTGCTGCAGAGGCATTAGTAATGGAAAAACCCAATATCACTTTTTACCTGACTCAGGAATCGAACCCAGGTCCAGGAAACGCCCATTCAAAATCTTGGTATTCAGCTGCACCCAGATAGAACAGCTCATCTGTCGATGTCACTCAAGCGCGAAAACATTCTTGTATCGTTGACCCAAGAATAAGTCCGTATGTCCCAAGACGGACGACCATAGACAATCGCGTAGAACCTACTGCGTATAATCTATGCCAGTAAGACACCTTTGTTCCAAGCTCTGGCCTGCCGATTCACGAGCGACACAATGGAAGCAATGCATCAGCCTGATAGCTTGTGGCTTAATCCTTGCTCTCCGATATATTACATATGCTATTGGAATACGAATGTTGGGCTGCGTGTAGATGTTTGGCAGAAGGGTCATAGGCTGACCATAAAGGTATGTACTCTTCAGAAGACAGCAGACTGCAAACGGCAGAAAGACTATTTTCTGACTGTCGTATATGAGGGGGCTAAACTCTATAACTCTTTACCTAAAGTAAAGGAATCGAAATAACTTCCAACTTATAAAAGACTATTAAAACACCACCTAAATAATTTATAAATTGTAAGTTTTTGCCGTTTTTAATAACTTAATTTTAGTTTATTACCAATCGAAACCGTCGTTTATTGTATCTTAATCATTATGTGTTTCCTCATAGAAGTGAATTATTGTATTCTTTTGGAGCGAAATAAATTTCTTAAATCGTAAACTTAGGCGGCGCGGTCGACGACAACCGCGGGCGACAGAGCCGCTGAATTTTTTTGAATCTCCGATTTCAATTGCTGTTATCGAAAGCTCGACTGCTAAGCATGAGGTCCTAGGTTCGATTTCTGGGTCGGGCAAATTGTTATTGGGTTTTTCCATAAGAAATCTCTCAGTAGCAGCCACGGAGACTGGATGTGTGCCTGGACGATGGCAATAGGCTCGCCCTTTATTACATGGGACTTAAACATAACTGGCGCAATGTGGGTGAACTATAAGGTACATCTCTGCATATTTAAAATGAAAGCACGAACAGTCAAAGAATCATCTTCATCTTTAAAAATAAATATCGCTGGACATTACACACAGCGCCATCTAGCGCCACACTAAGCAACGAGGCTCGTGTCGTGGACACCAGATAGTTGGTATCCTACATAGATACTTTTTGTTTGTAAATACATACTTATTATACATATAAACATCCATGACTCGGAAACAAATGTCCATGGTCATCACACAAACATTTGCTCCTACCGGGATTAGAACCCGGGACCCAACGAACGTAAGGCAGCCTCACTAACGCTGCGCCATTTGGGTCGTCAAATTATTAACCTGTAATTGGCGACTGTGTAAGTCCAAGACTATAAAACCTATGTATACCTAAAAGCTGTACACATAAGCTGTTGGTGAACCCGTATTAATAAATAAATAAATTATCAGCTTTGTTCTAACCACCGCTGAGTTTGGTAGGTCACCAAGTAAGTCGGTAGAAAAGAAAACAGCCTACACTTTACACTTAGTTTTACTTGTACCAACAAATATAACTTAGACTGCACCTTAGTTAATTTTCCGACCACGATTCAACAACGTTTTCAATGAAAATGTCAAATTTTATCATCTTCATAATATCGATACTCATCACATTTGAGAAGTTTTGCTAGCTAATTCAACTTGACCTTGTACAAGTGTCAATCTGATTTAATCTTCTGCCTCCTTCCTACAGCACAGCCGTCGCTATGGTTCGACGTAATCAATCAGGTCGGGGGCGGCTCCACTGTCTCAAAGGATTGAAGCAAAACACCATGATCACATGTCTAGCTTAGATGATTATTGCCTTTAATATTAAAGAATCACTTTTGCTCGCGGCTCTGCTTCCGTTATGTACGTAAATTAACCCACGGGATGGTTTTAAATGTAGCCTTACTACTCGGGAATAATGTACCTTTCCGTTGGTGAAAGATTTTTTGGAATCGGATTAGTAGTTCTAAAGATCACCCCTTACATACAAACTTACAAACAAATTTTACCTCTTTATAATAAGTATAGAAGAAATTTCTGTGAATAACACTACTCACAAACCTACTTTTGGCACTAATCAACATTGGCAAAAGATGTGGTCTGCATGTTGTTCACAATAGGGTAGATCACAAAAAAAATCAAATTAGTCCGTCAGATAGATTTCCAAAAAATATTGGACACATATTTTTTCTTTTTTCACGTAAACAAAAAATGAAGACGATACAGTGCGTCGAAAACTCGTGTGATGTCACATTTGAGTACATTTTTTACTCAAACGTGACGTCACAAGCCCCCACTCATGATCTTTGACACGTTTTATCTTCGTCAATTTTTATTAATTTGATAAAACAAAATACACGTTTCCAATATTTTTCGATAATCAAAAACCATAGTATAAAACAAAATCAGCTGTCATTTGTAGATCTTTAACAGTCGTTACGGTCAGTGGCCCGAAAGTCCGACAACCAGTCCCACTAACAATACGCCTAAAAACGTGTTTGATAAATGTAATTATTATGTGTCTAATATTAAAAACATAAATACTTGAAATACCAATAAATGTAATTATTATCTGTTTAATATTGTATACTCAATTGTCGAGAAAATTAATTAATTTTAACAATTGAGTATACAATATTAAACTGAGAAAATTCATTTTAACAATTGAGTTTACAATATTAAACAGATAATAATTACATTTTCATCCCCCCATCTCGGAAAGAGTATTTTTGCTCTTCGATATCTGAGTGCAAAAGTCGTTTTTATCCTCTAGAGGATAAAGTAAATTGAATTTAGAACATCGTGTGCACTAAGTTTGTGAATTCAAAACATCATTAAACCTATTTACTTCTACCTCCATGGTGCCGAATTTATCATAGGTACAACCTTTTTTAATTTGTTAAAAACTCAGACTCGGAACCTTCTTGGTGTACTTTTATAATTTGCTTTGCGCGCGCCATTTTCTTGTAAGGTCAATTGTTAAAACCTTAGGTTAAAAACAAGTGAAAAACGTAAAATAAGTGGTTTTGGCGACCAAGAAGTTTATTTGACGCCAACAGAATTGACTGAAACTGTTAATAATGCGCAAATGAGCTTTCTCCCTCAACAATCACGCGAGAAGGATTTGAAACAGTACGATATTAAAAAAAATGAAAAAAAATTGGTAGAAAATGCCCAAGGCATTAAGTCCGCCTTTGTACAGTTTTTACTTGTGCATAAAGTTTTAATAAATAAATAAATAAATATTACACTCAACTTAACTAACTGTAGCAACGTTACTTTAAATTTTTCTTAATTGTACCTAAGTATTATTTGTTATAATTTAAAGATTATTCTGTAATACTTACCTACCATAATGTAGTAGTTAACACCTAAACTGAAATAAAAGTAAAAGTATCTTGTGATTGTAAATGTTTTTTTTTTGCATTTAGTCATTTCCTCTCTGAGGTGGGATGAAAAGTTACGTGTTGCACTCGAGTGCAAAGATTTTTCACCTCGTGCTCTTTTGATTCCCTCGCTAACGCTCAGGATTCTAAATTTGAATCACTCGCTGCGCTCGTGACTCAATTTTAGAATCCCTCGCTTGCTCGGTTATCAAAATTGAGCACGCGGTTAAAAAGCAACTTTGCACTCTTGTATAACAAATAACTATTATTGGTATTTCAAGTATTTATGTTTTAAATATTAGAAACATAATTCTTACATTTATCTAACATTACATTTATTGGTATTTCAAGTATTTATGTTTTAAATATTAGACACATAATAATTACATTTATCTAACAAACGCGTAAATACTATATTGCTATAATTATTTTGGTAGTCACAATCATGTTCGACAAAATTACTCGTACGTTCCTATAAATTGTAAAAGTCCACGAGAAGATTCCCCTATCAGGAAAAGGTTACCTCAGCTTTCTTCCAAGAAAAGCTACAGTTAACTGAAAACTAAGCTGCATACCTACATATGTCACATCTATTTTTCAGAGATCTTTAAATCATATTAATTACTGCAAAAGTAATTAACGCTTTCATAGCATTCGTTAAAAACTAGTCTCGCCGCCAACTCGACGACAGTTAGAATGGTTTTATGCACTAGTAACCAGTTTGGAAAAACGTGTGCATGTATGAGTTATATAGAAATTATTATTGTATCTACTCAGATTTTTGAGATAATACGGGGGATGCTATAGTCGGATAGAATATATTCTACTCTTTATTGTAAACCATATTTTTTTTAACAAAAACAATAAAAAAACTGGAAAGCACAAATAGTTGCAATGTAATGAAAATGTTGTTGTAATGTTGATGTAATGTAATGTTGTAATGTTTTTGTACCAATTTGATTTGTGTTATAGTTGTTAATAGATTTATTTCATTTAAAACGTTTACTGTCCTAATTAATTTATGCAATGTAAAGTGATGGCCTGAATAAACCTAGATCAGGCAGGTCGCTACCTAACATTTGAACTCGACATTTTCGTTACTTGTGACTGTTAAATATTTTGTAGTGATAGTTTACTTCTAAGCACTAATTATACAATAGTTTAAGAAATGACACTACTGCACTTAAATGTACACTTTTGTATTATCTACTTTTTAAATAAATTATTCTTATTCTTCTTATTCTATTCTTGTTCTAGTTGGAAGCAGGCGGGACCTATTTCATTTTCATTATTTTATAAATAAACGGGCTTGCCTGCTTCCAACTTTTATTTAAACGCCATTTACAATGTTTAATTTTGATTAAAAAAAAGTCTCCACACGATGGTTGCCGGAAGACGGATGGCGCCGCCGAGGCCGACCCAGAAAAAGGTGGCGAGACGATTTGGACGCGTACCGCGAGGGTTGGTCCGAGGAGGCACGGGAAAAGAGCAAATGGAAGGAATTGGGGGAGGCCTTTGCCCAGCAGTGGGACAGTACAGGCTAACAAAAAAAAAAAAAAAATTGATAACCAACTGGTAACGGACCAAACTCCACAATATGGCGCCCAAAATCATTTAATTTTTTGTACCCAGTCGTGATGCACCGCGCCACCAAAAAAAAATCTAACGACGTATAATAATTGAATCCAAATCGGTGCATCCGTCTAGGAGTTTCGAGATCACAATGTAACGGACATATGCAATGCAAACATGCGCGTGAAAAACATTACCCTCCTTCTCTTCTGTCGTCTTAATTAATTAGTATTCATACATAATCAAAGCAGAAAAAACTCCAAGATAGATTCTATCTATTTTTCCTCTCAAATTGCATCATCTCATTAGCAATACAAACGTCCAATAATCAAAATCAAAGCATTTATTTCAAGTTGGCCAGTTACAGGCACTTTTGAACTGTCGAAACATAGACAACAATGAAATATAGCAACAGTACCAGTCACAAAGCATAAAACTGTGAAATTACTGTACCTATAGTTGCCACTTCCAAAGCGTAGATCTCTATGGAGAAGAACAGGCAAGAAACTCTATCCTATTTCTAAATTCAGCACAGTTTTCCCAGCAAGCCTGGTTCCGTCTCACATGACTCGAGCCCGCGAGTGTTGCGCGGCGCCATCTTGTACTAATTGGTCCGCGACGCGAAGATGTTCCGACGATTTATGACGCACCTACCACCCCGTGCATTTAATACTTTATACGCAATTTTTATATTAAAATCGTGTGTTATTGTTTTCTGTGTCAGTGTAAAAAAGTCTGAATTGCATAGATGTATAGTTAGGGGGCTCAGTTAGACACGCGACATCCAATAGCCATTTCTGATCTACCTACTAAGCTAATGGCATTTGAAGTCCCCTAACTTTAACTACTTAATTGTTACCATCGGCGTTCCAGCTGTCTTCAAATGCTTGGCACGGGGCGATGGCAAAATCCCGGACGACATGTCTTTGTTTCCTTGGAAGATAGGTAGGCCTTAAGTGTGGGACGCAATGTGTGTCGATACTCTTGCGCCATCTCTTTTTCCAAGCTTATCGCGCTGTGGTGCTGCCGCAGTGGCTGCGGAGAACCCCAAGCAGCGTAAATATCAAGCCGTTGGGGTTGAAACTCTGGGGCCGTGGGGTCCGAGTGCTCACAGTAATTTTAAGAAAATTTCCAATTGCCTAGTTGACGCGTCTCTTGAGCCACGAGCTGGCTTTTACCTTGGCCAGAAGCTAAGTGTTGCCATACAGTGTGGCAACGCCGCCAGTCTCTTGGGCACATTAGCAGCTGACAGCGTTGAGGAGTTTTTTTATGCCCTTTTATAGTTTGTTGTTAGTTCAGTTTATGTAATCGTTTTTAATTGTATTAATGTATATAGTTTATTAAATAAAGTTGATACTTTTTCATTGAATTACTAAAACTAAGTAGCAGTAACTACTTAGTTTTAGTATGAGAGAGAGAGAGTATGAGACTTCGCCTTTATACTCAATTCACGCCAATTAATTGAGTTTATAGAATATAAAGAAAAAATAAATCATATTTTTTCGAGAAAACATTACAGCTAGGGCAACTATATGAGTTGTGGATGCGAATATCCAATTGGAATATCATGAGAAAGATATCACTTTATGTATAAATTCATACAACAAAACGATCAGCGATTTCGTCCTTTTTGTATTATAAAATATAAGAATATTACACGACGAAGAATAATAAAATACAATGTTTGACTTGTTTACCGGACATCTTAAAGACTAGAACTAGGTCACTGTGCTCGTTTATCTTTTGACCCACAGAAGGGTAGATATCTGGCCGTATTCTATTCTATTCTATCTGGCCGTGAATATCGAGTTTACTAAAGCGCGATATTTCAGAGCTTCTCTCTGTTAAGCCCGATTTACATTGGTCAAGTGTTTAGCGAAGTAGGACAGTGGTGTAAACCAGTCTGACAGGTTTGGCGG
This sequence comes from Xestia rhomboidea, assembly GCA_963853795.1. Lineage (NCBI taxonomy): Eukaryota > Metazoa > Arthropoda > Insecta > Lepidoptera > Noctuidae > Xestia > Xestia rhomboidea. Next base: position 7,433,119 of record OY970770.1, on the reverse strand, counting down.
TGCTGGCGCGTTTCCTGACATAAGCCGCGCCACTAGTCACATTGCGTGAGGCCGTAAAGAGCCTCTGAAATTGTACTCGTGAATGTCCTTGACCCTATTTTAAATGCGTGTGGCAGTGGTGGCGAGGATTTGCTTCCAGTACTGCCGCGAGCTTTTCCTTCCAAGACTGGCGCAAGCACTAGCTTTCAGGACTTGCGAGAGCACTTGCGCGAGCACTAGCGCAACCACTGGCGCGAGCACTCGATCAACAATAACAGTGACGGAATATTCATAAATGTATTGTCATAACATAAGCTGACTAAAAGAAAATCGATCCTGATGAAAATTGTTGTCGAAATACGAAACGCTTTGAATGGGCTCTGGTTTCGCAGCACGTATTTACATGTTTAGTATCTTCCATAAATACAAATACCCACATTCCTACGTAACACCAATATATGAAAAAACCACTGCTCCACGATACCAAGACAAAACTCAGTAAATCTGTACAAAGTCTTCTTTTATTTATTTGCCCCAACGACAGCGAACATCAGGGGCAAAGGAACGTTAATGTTATAAAATATTAGATGCAATTCTACGGTACATTTTCTTTTTCTTTGAAAGTTATGATTGGGAGAAAATCTCACTAGTAAGATCGCCAACTTTGCCTTATTATAGCATAGCCCGATGTTGCGAGCTACCTGCGAGAGAGGTTAGTGTGGACATGCCCGGGGATATTTTATTTAATATTTGTTTTATGGTGGAACACACTTGCTTAGAAGAAACCGATAATAATGTTCTGACTTAAAATCTAACAATTACAAGTTAAATTCAGTGAAATAAATCATCATGATTTCTCTAAATTTCTTTTCGATGCAGGGGGACAGTAATTTGCCGAATTGCCGCCATGGGATCTGGAGGCGATAGTCCTCGCGCGCCTACACGAGTGGCGCGCGGAGGCGCTACGCCGGGGGGAAACTCCGCTGTCGCGGCAAATTGTCGCTCAGCGGACGGACTTCCGGCGGGATCTCATGGCGACATGGAGAGAGCGACTATCGCAACCCCGTGCAGGGCACGCCACAATAGTGGCGATAAGTCCCCTCTTTGAGGAGTGGCTGGAGAGACGCAACGGCGTCTTCACCTTCCGCCTGACGCAGGTTCTTACCGGACACGGCTGCTTCGGTAAGTTCCTGCACCGAATCGGGCGGGAGGAGATGGTGTTAACATTGTGAGGATCGACCGGAGGACACGGTGGAGCACACGGTGGAGGTGTGCCCCGCTTGGGCGGAGCACCGCCGTGTCCTCGTAACGGCGATTGGCGGTGGCGACCTTTCGCTCCCGGCCTTGGTTCAATCCATGGTCCGGAGCGAGACGGAATGGGACGCCGTCACCTCCTTCTGCGAAGCAGTCATGCGAGCGAAGGAGGTGGCGGAACAGGACAGGGAGAGATCCTCACGTCCCGGCTGCCGCGGGAGACGCCCCGGGCGTCGGGGACCACGTGGTGGCTTCCGGCCACCGTAGGCGCGGGCCTGTGGACGGGGAGCTATGGGTTAGCTCGCCGTCCGTACGTCTCATGACGACAGGCCGTGTCGACGGCGCGTTCGTGTTCCACGCGCGCCTCAAAGAGAGTCAGCAATAGGGAAGGGGTCCGCAAGGACCGAAGCCTGCCGGGGCTGCGGGACTATTCGAAAGAGATACCGTGGCCCCGGAAGACAAAGGGCGAGGAAGGAACATGGATGGGTTTTAGTCAGTAAAAGTCTGACACTCCCTCCTGCTGGCTCAGAGCGGGAGAAGTCATTTGATGATTTCCCATCCTAAAAAAAAGAAAAAAATAAAAGGGGGACAGTAATTGGCTGTTATTACCGATTATGTATCTGCCAGTGGCCGGTGTCCGTAGCGGTTCCACAATTTGTACCTTAACTTGTGAATTTTATGTATTCACATGCAATTTCTTGCTGGCCATACGGCAAGCCCATAAGGCAAGCAGACTGTTCAGAAACCCTAACACCATGAAGAGTAATAAATAAGGGCAAGCCAAGCTTTAAGGCTTGTATGGAAGTACCGCCACTAACCACATCCACACTATTCTTCCGCCCGTCGGCACCGTAGCCTCCTGTACTCCAGTCGCGTATGAAGGAAAATTAGACTTTTTAAACTTGCCTCCAGAACTTCGATTTTACCTCATTCCTCCCAAGTTTGGAGTTACTCCCCTCAGGTGGGCTGCATGCTTATTACACGGTTTTTTAGTCGCGACATGCACTGGGTAAATCTTTGGTTTATTTAAACGTGGTTTATACGTGCTGTTGGTGATGGTGTTCATGTTGTCGTTTTTAGGTATTGTTTGATAAAGATTTTAGTATCATATTAAAGGTATAAAGGGTGTAAAACACCTCTTAACGAAGCCGAAAAGCACTTGTTCTCCTCGTCATTGCGATTTTTTTTTGTAGATAGAAGATATTGGGGGTCAAAGTTCCAACTTTTTGGCAACTTTTTTTTAAATAGAAGTTTTTAATGTAAGATTTTTACTTTAAACACCTCCACGACCCCGTATTTTGTGTGAAGTTACTTAGTTTGATGTACAGAATGCTTGGTTGACGGCTTCGTGATGAGGTGGTTTACAACGTGTAGATTATACAGCCTACATCGAAAAAGTATGGTCTTATATCAGGGTGTGATTCAGACCATAGAACTGAACAACTTTCTCCATTGGACCACATTTGAAATAACGAAAAAAAAAATCCGCTGATCCACTTGGGTCGAGTAGATATTAAAGTTTTGTACTAAACAGCAGATTTTTTTGCGATTTTGATGATGGTCCCATGGAGAAAGTTGTTCAGTTTGATGTTCTGAATCACCGTGAAATATGACCACATCTTTCTGGTACACGCTGGTATTAACTGATCTGTAAATGTATGGTTTATAGTCGCTTTCTAGCAACCAACTAAATATTTTCGTATATTCTGTTGACCTAATCTTTAACTTACTATTTGCAACTGTGTCGGCAACGTAAAAGACAAGAAGAAGTGAGAGCAATGACCGTTTTTATTAACACTAAGTGCGATCTAAATGAATAAGTAAAAATATTATTGCAGGGTAAGAACTCCCCGGGGCTGCGGGACTATTCCGGGGCTGCGGGACTATTCGAAAGAGATACCGTGGCCCCGGAACACAAAGGGCGATGAAGGAACATGGATGGGTTTTAGTCAGTAAAAGTCAGACACTCCCTCCTGCTCCGCCCAGAGCGGGAGGAGTCATTTGATGATTTCCCATCCGAAAAAAAAATGGTTAGAACTCCAATTCTCAGCGATGAATGAAAGTCGTCTCCAAACAATAGTTTTTGCGTAGAGTTACTTAGTTTGATTTACAGAATGCTTGGTTTGACGGCTTCGTGATGTTTACACCTTGTATATCTCTATAGAGAAACTACACAAAAATCACTTTATCAATAAAACTACACACCTGCAAACCGCAAAGGAAACGACAAAAACCGATACTCGTAAATCTCTCAAAAAATATATCCGCCGGATAGCAACCCGTTGATAAACCAATTCACAATTTATATCGGAACAGAATAAAAAGCAAAGGGCTATGTGCGAGCATCCGAAACGTCATTTATTACACATCCTATCGGTTGTTTCCGAAACAATGTTCGCGAATGACAAACGATACTACCATAGAGTACGGAAACGTCGCTCTGGCAGAGACTAGAGTGGAGTGGGTTCCCAGATCTACGAAATATTTTTCCTGAGAAAATACCAGATTTTTAAAGAAATTTTCGGACTTTTTGCTTTTAAATTGTGCAATGCAATTAAACAGATTTTATTAATTTTGAAGAGGATCTGGAAGGATATGGTGGAAGCCTTTGCCCAGCCGTGGGACATACATGGATACTAAAAAAAACGTTGACGTGAACAAAATCGTAATCTACTTGAAAGCCATCAGCGATCACGTTTTTAACCTCTCTTCAGGGTAGAATCCCGACCATGTACATATTCAGTATATTATTCGGAACTCCCCCCTCCCCCACATAGAAAAAAAACAGCTGTTTCCTACAAAAGTGCCAACCTTCACGGGAAATTATTTATTACCCGTGGTACTAAAAATCTCAAAACCATAAACTCAATGATTCAAAATCTCAACAATTTAAAATATCAAACGTTTAATATAGTAACAAGTCATAATCTCAACATATTAACTTATTTAATAATTTTTTTTTTCAAACTGTAATTCTAAAATTATTTATGAATGAGATTATGGTGTTGAGATTTTCAATGTTGGCATTATGATTGTTGATCTTATGTACCAATCCCAGTGGTACCACTGGATCGCTTGGTGGTACCACGGGATTCTTTTTGGAACACTGGTGGTACCACGGGCAATAAACCCAAAATGTATGGGACAACAGGTTTTTTTTTTATATCACGAAAGAATAATTTCAATGTGGTGTGGGGTTCAGTATTATGTACTGTAAACGTAGTAACCGTGCTTTGAGTCATGCCGCTGTGTCGGTTCCGTGCTCTGTAGTCGCGACAGACTTCAATACATCGAACATTTTATCGTTTGGATGTTGGGTGGTGAAGTTTATCTCTTTAATAGTTACAGGTGGTCTTATTTTAGTGGGTGCTAAAAATAGTAGTATGAGACTCATCATACCGGCTTGTTAATTGGCTCAGTTATCATTATGGCAGCATCTACTCAAATCTAGCTACAATTAATGATTCATGTTTTATCATCACCTTACTGTTTGATCATTGTATTGTAATCCAAGTACTGATTATTTTATTTTCTTATTCAATTAAAAAAATAGCGATACCTGTTATGTTTATTGGAATGAAAGATGTCGTTGATTAGACTTGGTTTATTAACACATTATGTGCGTGCTTCGTACGTGCTTTCTCGATTTATCCAAAGCCTTTGTCCTCGTTTCGTACGACATCCTCTGGAGGAAGCTGGAGAGCACGGACTTACCGTCGGAGCTCATCAGTTTGCTCCGGTACTGGTACGGGCACCAGGTCAATAGTGTCCGGTGGGCGGGAGCGATGTCGGACCCTTATACAAGTGAATGTGGCTTAAGGCAGGGCGGTTTGACCTCTCCTACATTGTTCAACTTATATATGAATGAACTGATCGTCTCGCTCAGCAGTCAACATGTCGGATGCTATATAGACGGAGTTTGTGTCAACAATATGAGTTATGCGGATGACATGGTGCTGCTGAGCGCGTCGATCTGTGGGCTGAGGAGACTACTCCGTACGTGTACGGAATACGCGCATGGACATGGGTTAAAATACAATGGGAAGAAAAGCCAATACATGGTTTTTCAGGCCATCGGTGTGTCGAGCCCTATGAACATTCCAAATGTTATTCTAGATGGAGTTCCAATAGACCGAGTGGACCAATTCAAATACCTAGGGCATCTACTCACCGAGGACCTTAAAGACCATGCTGACATGGACCGGGAGCGGAGGGCGCTGTCGATGCTAGCCAACATGATAGCCCGCAGGTTTTCACGTTGTACTGGGGATGTGAAGGTCACACTTTTAAGAGCGTACTGCACGTCCCTATACACGTGCACCCACAGATATAGATAGACATAGATAACGCAAAAGCAACTACTTCGCGTGCCCAGCTTATGATGCAGAATCATAAGCCGCCACTTTCGCGCTCAGTCGCATCAGTGTGGCCGCGCTAGTCGGACGTCAGTTAAAAAACTTAAAATGGTTAATTGTGCTGTTATAAATTGTAAAAACAGTTCAAAACTGGTGAGAAAAAATAAAGTAAACGTTTCCTTCCATCGGTAAGTCATTTTGTGATTAATATTATGCGTAATTAATTTTAAAATCAATTATTTTGAATCTAATACGCACAGTAATATCTGGTAATACTAAATTTGAGAAAAACATAGGTCGTCAAAAGTAAGATGCATATTCGTATTACATTGCCGCTTTTACTTGGAGCGGTTGATGCGATGTTTTGTTTTAACAGATGATGGATATCGAAACAAGTGATACTATCGTTTATCGCTTCGGTTTCGTAGTACAGGCGCTTTTATCATTTTTCTGTCCATTTTAGCGATTAGTGCTGTTCATACTATGCAACACCAATCGATTCTCAAGAATCGATTTTGGAAACAGAGGAATGATTTTGTATTTTATAGGTACTTAATATATAGACAATTTTAATAAATAATCGTAATGTTTCGTGATTATTTTAGTTTTCCACATGAACCCAATTTGAAAGAAAAATGGATTGAGGCGACGGGAAATAAAGATTGGTTCCCAACAAAGCATAGCACTATATGTTCAATACATTTTGAGGAAGCAAGCTTTGTTGAAGGGAAAAAGCAACGAATATTGACAAAAGAAGCATATCCGACTATTGATCTACTGAAGATCATAAGTATCATAACTGATGAAGTTAGTTAATTGATAAGTCTATGTACTTTCGAGGTTTTTATTATAAGTGTGTAAAGTCTTAAATGTTGAATTTTACTTGTACTTGTATTACAGAATATAGAATATCTTTAAATCGATTTGATTTTCCCATCACTAAATAGTGCTTGTGACGTCATAGTAGGTAGTCAAAAAATGGCACGCTTGGTTTTCATACAGATCGTGATACTTGCGTTATCTATGTCTATCTATATCTGTGCGTGCACCCTTTTTTTTTTTTTTTTTAGGATGTTCCTTCATCGCCCTTTGTGTTCCGGGGCCACGGTATCTCTTTCGAATAGTCCCGCAGCCATACACGTGCGCCCTGTGGGTTGACTATACTGAAAGGGCGTACAGTGCCCTCCGTGTCCAGTACAACAACGCGTTCCGGGCGGTGTTGGGGCTGCCCCGTTTCTGTAGCGCATCAGGGATGTTCGCGATGGCACGCACTGATTGTTTTCACGCTTCTATGCGCAAGCGGTGTGCGTCTCTGGTGCGGCGGGTGCGGGCCAGCCCCAATGCTATCCTGGCGATGATCGCCAACAGGCTGGACTGCCCTAATGTTCGGCATTGCTGTGGCAGGCATGTTGCTCCTCCAATGCCGATTAGGAAATTGTAATTATGGTGTTTAATAACAAATTTTATTGATTTACCTACTTATTAAAAAAAAAAACAATTTTAATTAATTTTATTTTTTTATTTTATTTAATGTAACTTAATTTTAATTTGACTTTGTTTTTAATGTTAATTTTGATAGTGATATTGAGTTTAATTTTGACTTTAATTCTGATTTAATTCTGATTGTTTTTGATTTTAATTTGGATTTTAATGGTGAATTGGATTTAAATGTTTAATAATGTAATGGAATGTGATTTAATTTCTAATGCAATCGTTGTAATAATTATGTAAACTGATTTATATGGGTTAATGCCGCAACCGCCGGGACGCGCAACACCCGTGAGCATCGTGTCACCGGTCGCTGCAGTTGCGTCGAGCTCGAGCGACGAGTTTTTCTCCCCGCCGTCGACACCACCACCACCACCAAGAGGACGACGACGAGGAAGAGGACGGCCACCAGCGGGCTTGGGACCTCGAGGCCAACAGGTCTCGAGTAGGGTCCCCGCTACCGGTGGAAATGTGTCGCGCATTCGTTGGACACAGTCCATGAACGAAAATGTGATGCGCGCATATTATGGGGCTACAGAGGGAGGGGTTAACTTGACTGCGTATCGTGGTCAGATGCTCTCTCTGTTTCAGGTGCTTGAGCCAGGTGTCAGCGCGTTGGCGCAACGACTGTCGGATCAGGTTCGAGTCATCCAGCGTAATCATATGTTGGATGACACCGTACTTGATCGACTACGCTCCGAATCACGGAGTAACCTAGTTACGTCTGCTTCGCCAATAATCGCAGTACAGGTACAAAATGTATCCAGTGCACCACCGCGATCCGACCGAGGTGGTGAAGAGGATGATAATGAAGTTATTTCCGTGAGTACCCAGTGCAACGCACAATTGAGGAGCGCTTTGGAGAGTGCATTCCGGCAGTACCGTTCCACACCGCCTGAACTTAGACCACGTCTACCTCGATTGCCTATGCACAACAAAAACAAGGCGCTGGTGTGTGGTCTAGATTCGCAGCTGTCAAACTGCTTTGACAGCAGCAAAGGCCTTGCCGATACTCACTCAATATTGTACTGTGGAGCTGTGGCGGCATGTCGTGTAGCTCACGTCAAATTCCCAACAACGACAGAGCTACACGACCAAAATTAGCAGCTTGGCAGTGCAGGATTGAGCGACGTATCGGTGAGGCTAGGGCACTCATCGGCAAGTTAATCTGCTTCAGGGAGGGCAATACTCAAAACACATCACTCTAGGGAGTGATGTGTTTTGTGAGGCGGGCGTTCTCGGGAACTGATGTTAGTTTTCGAGATTACTTGGCCCGCGTCACAGAGCGTATCGACTTCCTGAAGCAGAAGACCTGTGCATGGGCAAGCCGTATTCGTCGGTACAAGCGGCAAGTGGAGCGGTACACTCAGAATCGCACATTCCAAAGCGATGAAAGGTGGGTATATAGGGCTTGGGAGCGACCGGACCAAGGTGTGACTGACACGCGTCTGCCGGATGATAACGCTATGTGTGCATTCTGGCGCAGCATCTGGTCAGTCACACTGAGGGCGATTGGACCCGGGAGGTTGAACAAGCGTGTGATCCTATACCAGAAATGGGGGCAATCATCATCAGCCCCCAAGACGTAGCTCGTGCGGTCCGTCCGTTGCCTAACTGGAAATCTCCAGGGCCGGACGGACTGCACAACTTCTGGATCAAGTGGTTCCAAAGATCACACGCTCGCTTGGCGCCCCAGTTTCAATCAGCCTTAGAGTCAGGGTCACTGCCCCAGTTCTTGACAACAGGAATTACCCACCTGCTCCATAAATCAGGTAGTACTGCGGAGCCCAAAAATTATAGACCAATCACTTGTTTACCAACGGTCTATAAAGTTCTTACATCCATTTTGAGAGCTAAAATCAACCAACATATTGAGAGTAATACTATCATGTCTGCTTCTCAGAATGGATGTAGGAACGGGTCCCGCGGCACTAAGGAGCTGCTCCTCATTTATATGGCCATTAGCCAACAGGTTCGCCGCTCCCGAAAGAATCTGTCTAAATGTTGGATAGATTATAAGAAGGCCTATGATTCCGTGCCTCATACATGGCTCATGAGGGTGCTGGAGTTGTACAAAGTAGATGCAACTCTACGTACCTTCCTGATGTCATGTATGGGGCACTGGAGAACGGTTCTTCGCTATCCAGGATGTCGAAAGATCCAAGGTAACAGCGAACCGATAAGGATCGAGCGTGGTATTTTCCAGGGTGATAGTCTGAGTCCATTGTGGTTTTGTCTAGCCTTGAACCCTCTCAGCACACTGCTGGAGCGTTCAGGTCTAGGCTATCTGTTGAGGAAAGATGGTCAGGTCATGTCTCACCTTCTTTACATGGATGATTTGAAACTCTTTGCCCCCAACAATTTGCAACTGATGAAGCTACTGAAGGTAACAGAAACTTTCAGTAGCGCCATCAGGATGGAATTTGGTGTGGACAAATGTGCAGTCATGCATGTAAAGCGAGGGGAGATTATGGAATCTGTGGGAACTCCTCAACAGAAACCTACAAGTATTTGGGTATGTCGGAAGCGTTAGGCATTAACGTAACTGGCATGAAGCAATCGTTGAAGAAGCGCTTCTTTGGCCGCCTGAATAAGGTGCTAGGCAGTCTCTTGTCAGGTGGAAACAAGGTGCGCGCCTTCAACGGTTGGATCATGCCGGTTTTGATGTACAACCTTGTGGAATCAGAAGTGCCATACTATAAGTATGCGCCCGACCCAGTTCTCGATAATGGTAATATCACGTTGTATTTGCTTTGAAGTACAACCTTGTGGAATCAGAAGTGCCATACTATAAGTATGCGCCCGTCCCAGTTCTCGATAATGGTAATATCACGTTGTATTGGGATCGACCTATCACCACTGACAGGACTGTTGTTGCCAATAGGCCTGACATTGTGGTGATAGATCGATTGGAGCGTCGCACAATGATTGTTGATATAACGGTCCCGTATGACGAGAACCTCGTGAAAGCAGAAAAAGATAAACAATTTAAATATCTAGATCTGATTCCTCTCTCAAGAGCCCTGACCACCGGCAGCTCGGACCCTGTTTCCAGCGCTGGTGGGCTACTATTTTTATATTTTTAAATGTTTTTATTTATATTGTTTTTATATTAGGAATATTTAAATATTTAAAAATATGTTATAAAATAAATTAACGAAATAATTATATTAGACAGACATTTTATCAGTAGTATTACAGACGGTGTTCGACATAGCAGTGTCTTGCTGGAGTGACAGGTATAAACCGGAACCATAGATAATATCTAGTGGTGTACACGCTAATAACTTACTAATTAGTGATGTTACAACAATACCGTCTTGGCGACCTTACGTTTTTCCAGGGGTGACCATTGAAAACCAGCGCTGTGCTGCGGGCATAGCACAGCATCATGCTGAGTGGAAACCTGTGTGTCTCGGTCACGACATGCAAACTGTTAACTTTTTTTTTTGTTTCGTCCTGTTGTATTTATAAATATTTGTTATGCGTTGCTTGTTTATATTTTTTTTTTCATTTTGTTTATACGACATGCCAAAATATATTTTTTCTTTCTTTTGTTTCTTTGTACATACTCAGCCCACAATGTTTACACTAGTGGGATGCAGACCCCTTCTATAAGAGTGGTGGTGGTGAATATTACAGTCTACTCCCTAGACTGTAATATTCACCACACGAGCCCAGTCATCTGCTGTCCTTTTTTCCCAACAATGTAGTGATTAACGCTGAATGGTTAAAACGTAGAATGATAAGATTTGATCTTGATGCTTCAAGATTTTTTAACAAAGTATGATTTAAAAGAGTGTAAATGGAATTTCTTGCCCGTTCTTCTCCATAGAGATCTTCGCCAGGGAATGGGCAACTACAGTACTTTCACAGTTTTAGGAACGTAGTTCCTTAACGCGGTGATTATGAAAAAGAGGTCAAAATGAAAATCAAAGATGGCGCCGACGAAAATTTTCGGGTTTTTCTTCATGGGTGTCGTTATTCGTGTCTTTTGGGGTCGCTGATAATGAAAATGAGGTCAAAATGAAAATCCAAAACGGCGCCGATAATTATATTATAATAATAATATTACTAAGACTTATATCTAGATCTGGCTCGCGAGGTTGTCGACATGTGGGACGTGAGTACAGCAGTTATTGTGCCGATAGTCGTGTCGGCCAATGGCTTAATAGCCAAGAGCCTCGACCAACATCTTAGGAGGCTCTCGCTTGGCAGCTGGATCAAGGGCTTGATTCAGAAAGCAGTACTTCTGGACACGGCACGTATTGTTAGGAGGTTCCTCTCTCAAGAGCCCTGGCCACCGGCAGCTCGGACCCTGTTCCCAGCGCTAGTGGTCTACTATTTTTTATATTTTTAAATGTTTTTTATAGTGTTTTATATAGAAATATTTTAAAAAATGTTAAAAATATGCAAAATAATGAATATAGGAAATAATATAAACGTAAGGAACTTTACGGGAGTCCCCCGACCGCACAATGTTGCAAATTTTTCATGTCTTGTGACTGGGGCTGTAGCTACATTTAATGTTCATGTTTGTTTCGACGATTCAAAAGTGTCTGTAACTGGCCTATTTGAAATAAATGCTTTGATTTTGAATGATGTACTCAATACGTGGTAACCGTTTTTGCGTCGATGTCCCTTCCACCTCGTATATTTATATGTATGTATAAATGTAAACAAGAACTAGTGGCTAAATAATAACAGCCACTCGGGGTGATCTTTAGGTTAAGCCGTGCTTGCCTATGTTGGTCTGTGGATGGGTGACCACCCATTACATACAGAGTTTCCTCCGTGCCTCGGAAAGCACGTCAAGCAGTTGGTCCCAGCTCTCATTTGTAGATCTTTGACAGTCGTTACAGGTAGTCAGTGGCCCAAAAAGTCCGACAACCAGTCTTACCAAGGGGTATCGTATTACCCAGTACTAGCTGGGTTGAGGAGGTCAGCTAGGCAGTCGCTCCATGTAAAATACTGGTATTCAGCTGCATACGGTTAGACTGGAAGCCGACCCCAACATAGTTGGGAAAAGGCTAGGCAGATGATGATGATTTCAGTTTAAGCGATGCTGGTCCGTGCAGTACTTACAATGGTGCGTTTACTTTACCAGATAAACGTATCCCTTTTTTTTTTTTTTAGGATGGTAAATCATCAAATAACTCCTCCCGCTCTGAGCGGAGCAGGAGGGAGTGTCAGACTTTTACTGACTAAAACCCATCCATGTTCCTTCATCGCCCTTTGTGTTCCGGGGCCACGGTATCTCTTTCGAATAGTCCCGCAGCCCCGGCAGGCTTCGGCCCTTGCGGACCCCTTCACTGTTGCTGACTCTCTTTGAGGCGCGCGTGGAACATTCCTGCGCCGTCGACACGGCCTGTCGTCATGAGACGGACGGACGGCGAGCTAGCCCATAGCTCCCCGTCCACAGGCCCGCAAGAGAAACGTATCCCTACGGAATTAATATCACGTTACATCATAATGAGAGGATGTTTTATCAATAGGTTTTTAAATATTGTGGGATTCAACAAACAATGATTACCTTCCCTGAGAGGTATGTCGATTGTCAACGCAACAAGAATATATTAAATATTTATTGTTATTTGAACTTTATGACAATATTCATAAAAGTCACATGAGTAGCTCAGCCAGCAGCTATATCTTAATTCACAATACATATCAAAAATAATTTCCCAACGATGTATTCAATCCAACCTAATGCAACTGAATACTAGTCATTTAACATGGAGCGACTGTCTATAAGAACTTCCAAATACATACCAACGCGCCTGTAATTCTCGAAGGGTTAGGCAGAAATGTGTGTACTATTAGGTACACCCTAATAGTACACACATTTCGCCAGTTATGTTTTAAGCCATCAACCTTGCACAAATCCAGACTTCCTGGCTGCTACTGTGAAATTCTTGATGGAAAAACGTAATTACATTTTCCCTGACTTGGGAAAATCGAACCCAGGAAAGCTCAGCAGTCGCGCTTGCGACCGCTTCACTCACCCCTAGCCATTATTAAAACACATATCCTAACGAATAATCATCAACTGCCTAGCCTTTTCTCAATTATATTTGGGTCCGTTTCCAGTCCCGTCTAATGCAGCCGAATACCGGTAAGTAACTTACTGTAAATCATGATCTGTCGAATGACCAATTTGGTCGAGACGCCATTGTTTAACTATTGTGTCTACTTCGAGGACAGATCAAGGGATAATAAAGAGCGAGAAGGTGAGCAGCGGTGGCTCAGTGGTGGTGGCCCCGACTTACGACGACGTAAGTGGCGGGTTTGAACCCAAACAGGTGCATTACTTTGTGTAAATTATTTCATCACCACTGCTCTCAAAACGGTGAAGGAAAAGATCGTGTGAAAACCGGCATGTCTTAGAACCAAAAACTCGAAGATATGCGACATAGCTAACAACCCGCACTGGGCCCGCGTGGTGGCTTGTGTACTAGCATGTCGGAATATTATAAGCTTATGTTACTTCATCATCATCATCAGCCTATTAATGTTCCCACAGCTGGGACACAGGCCTCCTCTCTAAGAGAGGGAATGGGCTATAATCTACCACGCGGGCCCAGTGCGGATTGGTAGATGACACATATCTTCGAATTTTTTGGTTCTAGGACATGCCGGTTTCCTCACGATGTTTTCCTTTACCGTTTTGAGAGCAGTGGTGATGAAATAAATTACACAAAGTAATGCGCCTGCCTGGGTTCGAACCCACGACTTACTGTTCGTAAGTCGGGGCCACCACTACTGGGCCACCGCTGCTCTCCATGTTACTTATAATAAATTCAAAATACCAACAACGAGAATCAATAACAGTTCTAAAAAAAGAACAGTTCCACTAAACATTCGCCCGGCAAGTCTTCAAAGGCACAGGGGAACGTTATTTGTCCTATTTCTTTATGCCAAACATAAAATGTTCCGTGGAGACTCTCAAAGAGATCCGTCTGTCTGTCTGTTCGCAGCCAAAAAGCTCTCGAGAAAATTTTTCTATCAGCCGATGTCTCCCTCTATTTGCTAAGACCTGTTTCGTTAGAGGCTGTGTGCGTTTCCATTGAATCTTCTTAAACTAAAAAGTAAAGTTTCGTTCAGACATAAACTAAACATCTTTGTTTCAATGATATTTTACTTTTTACCCGACTACAAGAGTCAGGAATGGTTATAATTTTGTTTGATTTCTATGATTTAATCATTTAAGGTCTCGAGTTCGAACCCAAGCTCACCTTTGACCTATACACACACTTTGTGTCTATAGTATAATTTTCAATTGCTTCGGTGAAGGAAAACATCGTGAGGAAACCACCATGCCTGAGATATTTCTCGACGGCATGTAAAGCCAAGTCAGAGGCCCATGGGTGGCATAAAAACTCTGACACGATAAAAAAAGAAGACCATGACGTCCTAATGCAGTGTTGTGTAATGTCACTCCAGTGTGGGAAAGAGGCGCAGCTATTTAAGACGCTCTAGCGCCATCTCTTTCTCACTCTGGAATAAAATTAAAACAATACTGCTCTAAGACGTCGTGATTGGCCACCAGAACCTAAACGTAATCCCAATTTCTTGTCCACCTGTCAGAAAGGTTTCTTTCAGTCTAGGTGGCGGCAATTTCAGTTAGCTGAAGATGTGTTCCTAAGCGGTTGAAATTGATAAATGATTTAAAGTGACGTCAGTCACTTCCCTTTCCAAGCGAAGTTATGATTGGATTCCACTCTAACGGTCTCTCCAGTGAATTACTAACATACTTAATACTCAACTAAGTGTTAGGTCAAACAACGTTTTCAATGATGATGAACACTAACTTATACGATTTCCTCTAACCTCATCGCCTACACAAACCCGTGCCGCACCAAACATTGGAAACAGTCCAGTCTCTTTGCATGTAGGACGTCGAGTCTTCGGCAAATATGGACACCGCGTATGAAGTCAAACAAAATTACGTATTCCATAAAAATATACCCCTTTTGCGCACGTGACAAGCGGAGACGTGTCAATATGAACCCATAACTGTAGTTAGTTTCGTAGAAATGTATGTACATGTACAAAATTCACTTGCAGTCGCCTGATGTTGACTTATTTAGTTGTATACACGTTGACATATCCAGCTATACATTTTCAGTATAACATGCCTCGCTTTGTATAGATTTCCCGTACCGTGAAAAATCCATATTAACTGGTTTTGTATAGCTTGATTGGTCGCCGTGCGTACATGAATGGATCTTGTTGTTCGTGGCTATAATCAGTACAGTTTTCACAGATTATTTCACAATTTGTGCCAATTAGCGCTCTCCTGACAGTGTCATGCAAACGTCGAAAAATTCGTGCAGTACTGTTTATTATCTAGCTGTCTGTTCCAGTTTTTATAATGGGTGTAAAAATACCTTTAACGAGCCGAAAGGCACTCGTTCACCCGTCATTGCAATATTTTTTTTGTTCTAGAACCATACCCGGGAACCTACTGGTTACGGAGGTCAAAGTTCCAACATTTTCACTAGTTTTTTTTAAATACTATGTTAATGTAATATGACCCCCTGTAATATGAAATGCATTCATCAGCACAATGTTCTGCGAGACGGAATGGGACGCCGTCGCTTCTTTCTGCGAAGCAGTCATGCTAGCGAAGGAAGTGGCGAAACGTGAGAGGGAGAGATCCTCACGTCCCAGCCGCCAAGGGAGACGCCCCGGGCGTCGGGGGCCACGTGGTGGCCCCCAGCCACCGTAGGCGCGGGCCTGTGGACGGGGAGCTATGGGCTAGCTCGCCGTCCGTCCGTCTCATGACGACAGGCCGTGTCGACGGCGCGTTCGTGTTCCACGCGTGCCTCAAAGACAGTCAGAAAAAATGAAGGGGTCCGCAAGGGCCGATGCCTGCCGGGGCTGCGGGACTGTTCGCAAGAGATAGCGTGCCCCCAGAACACAAAGGGCAATGAAGGAACATAGATGGGTTTTAGTCAGTAAAAGTCTGACACTCCTTCCTGCTCCGCCCAGAGCGAGACGAGTCATTTGATGATTTCCCATCCGAAAAAAAAAGCACTATGTTCTAAGTGCGTTACATTGAGTCCTACCGTAAAACGTAGCTTTTCAACGATATTTCTTTTGTTTGCATTAACTTATCATGGCTCAGTTCAGACAAAACACAACCACTATTCTGCGCAAATTGTTTGTTCAAAAAAATCTAATAATAACATAACATTACGCCTGATAGCTCCACAGGGTTAGGCAAAGGTGTACCTAATAAGGGTACACCCACATTTCCACAGTTACGTTTAAGTCCCATGTAATAAGGGGCGAGCCTACTGCCATCAACCGGGCATAAATCCAGATTCCGTGGCTGCTACTTACAATTAATATGACATTTCAAAACCGAAATATGCTCGTATTCAGTAGTCGGTTGTTCCAAATTTACAAAACAAACCGTCGATTTTATGGACACAAAATACCTTTAAGGTAACTAATTGACACGTTATTAAGATGAGGAATATTTCAAGACAGTAACCGCAACAATTCTGAGGGAACAGTATTCGCGGAATCTGACGGAGAATCTCGGCATTCCATTGGTCGACGGTGACGCAACCTCATCGGCTACCTAACTGTAATAATGGAGATAGAAGGTGTTTTGTTTTGTTGAAACTGGATATCAGGTAAGGTACTATTAGTATCTAGCTAAATTAAAGGCGTATTTGATACATGCATGACGACAGTATCAAAAAATTGCAAATCTATTTAGTCCATCAGAGTATTGGAAATTAATGGACACGTATTTTTTGTTTTTGTAAATCAATGAATGTTTACAAAAGATAAAACGCATCAAAACTCGGGAGTGGGGGCTCGTGACGTCAGAACTAGCTAAAAGTTATACCAAGGCGTGACGTATTACGAGAATTTTAAAAGCGTTGAATCATCGTCAATTTTGGTTTACGTAACAAAAGAAAAAACACGGGACAAATATTTATTGATAATCTATCTGACGGACTAATTAGCTTTTTTTTTGGCGTCTCGCCTATTAAAGTAATTATATAGAAAGGTGTGGTCATATTTAGAAAAAAAATAAAAAAGATGTTCAACTCATTAAGGGTTCAGTACAATGACGCTAACCGAACTCTTATGAAACTGCCAAGGTACTGTAGTGCTTCGAACATGTTTGCTGAAGCGAGGGTTCCTGATTTTTACGCCATTATGAGGTCGAGAGTCGCGTCCTTTTGGCAAAGTTTTAAACGCTCCAGTAAAAGCATTTTGATGGTTGTCTCGTGTAACCTTGCAAGCCCTATATTTGTGCACTGGATTTCTATTTAGCTAAGCGGGATCAAAAAATGACGAAAAAAAAAAATGAAATTTTTTATTTTTTTTCAAATGAATTGAATGTTTTAATTGAAATTTTTAATGATTTTTAATGAATTTAGTGATATTTTTATGATTATTAATAATTTCTTTAAAGGTTGACTGGTAGAGAACAAAAGGTACTGAAACAAAAATTAAGTTTAATATTTCGTAAATGGAGCATTAAATCGAAAAGTAGTATTAGCAACTCCTTAATAAAATAAAATAAAAATGCCTTTATTCTACTATCTTATTTCTAACTTACATAATAATATGAACAGGTATAAATTAACTATTTTTAAGTAGTAGCCGCCTCCTCGGCGTAGGCCTCCCCCATTATCCTCCACACATTCCTGTCCCGGGCTTGGGTCATCCAGTTTGGTCCAACTTTCTCTTTGAAAAAAGCAACCCCTTAGTCATTTTAAAATACCTATTCAACGATACCCTACACGATGGGGTAGACGACCAAAAAAAAAATTCATCCCCACTTCACATGGGACATGTGAAGTGCATCTGCAAAATTACAGCTTTCTAGTACTAACGGTCTCTTAGCAAAACCTCGGACAGACAGACAGACGGACATGACGAAACTATAAGGGTTCCTTGTCAGGACTACGGAACCCTAAAAAGAAACACCACAACTTTTTTTTTTGGACGGTGTTGTCAGCTATTTCTGAATGCTTCGAGATTCTCATGAACACAAAATGTTACTTGCTAATTTTTTGTCATTAACTAAGTTTCAGACCAAAAAAACAAAATTAAATTTACAGTACCTACTTAAAAACACAGCAAAAAATCTTCTTTAAAAACAAATCAAAATGCCTAAAGAATCTGTTCACCGGGGCAGTTATGCACACAGTACTGAGTCCCTTTGTTTGTTTATTTGCTATCAAAAGAATTTTTTGTTTACCAGCGTCATCTAATGAGACGGCGGATGCGTTCTTCTTTATTTATCGAGACGAAGCCGTCGTTTCTCTCCATTGTTCACGGGACACGACGCGAACCAACCGACAAAAATGTATCTGGTCTCTCGAACCGAAACTTTCGCGAAATTATTTTTCATAGTCAGCTTTACCGGGGTTTTAATGTACGTAGCGTTGGCGTTTTATTCATTCCATACTGCGTACACCACAGTGTCTCAAACCGTAAAGTATCACACAGAACATTTCAATGTTACCAAGAGTTTTAGTGATGAAACTAAAGACAGATTCGAGAAAGATCTCAAGTATATTCTAGTGTGGACGAAATATAGAACAATGATGGAAAATAAAGACGAGAAGCTGATACCAAAGGAAGGTCAAGCTACGTTCATTGAAAATATGTGTCCAGATATCAATTGCTATATAACAACAAACCAGTCGATACTCAATGATGATTACACGAACTTCGACGCCATCGTTTTCAACATTAGTATGATGTCAAAAAATGGATATTTTCATCACCTCCCGAGCAACCGGAGCAAACGCCAGAAATTCGTATTTTATGGCAAGCAGCCGGCTGACGGCAATCCCATATGCAACATTCATGTCGATAACTTTTTCAACTGGACGTGGACTTACAAATTATATTCAGATATATTCAGTCCTTTTATTGAAGTGAAGGACTTGAATGGAAAAGTTGTGGCTCCCAGTAGGAGAGTGCTGTGGACCTCACATTTGAAACCGACAAAGAAGGGTGACGGAAAAATTAAAAAGAAAAATACGAAAACAAAAGCTATAGCGTGGGTTGCAGACCAATGTGAACAAAGTAATGACAAGCATATAAAACGTTTGATGTTTCTTCCTCAATTAACAAAAGCCCTGAAACAATACAATTTAACTATTGATATATATGGCTGTGATAATAAGTGTCCTAAAGAAGGGTGTCTGAAGGCTATTGAAAGAGATTATTATTTTTATTTTGCGGCTGAAAAGACTTTGTCGGATGATTATGTGTCGACTGAAGTGCTGAAAGCGTATCATCATGACGCAGTACCAGTGGTGGTTGGAGGTGCCGATTATACAAAGTAAGACAGCATTTCTAATTTTCATCAAGCGAATCAAGCAAATTTATAAATCGCTTTCAAGTGTCATTGTCAATTTTTCATGGCTAACATGACAAGACAGCTCTTGAACGCAGTTTATATGTGCTGAACGCGTTCAATTTCATTAGTGAAACTCACCCTAGGGCATGTTTTAGTGTTTTTTACTCCTAATCAAATGAGACTCCAGTAATCGATTCGATTCGCCTCTGAAATTCTGCGCTAATTTGGTTAATTTAGATATATTCATACTTCCATATTAATATTATAAATGCGAAAATAATCTTTTCATCCCCCCATCTCGGAAAGAGTATTTTTGCTCTTCGATATCTGAGTGCAAAAGTCGTTTTTATCCTCTAGAGGATAAAGTAAATTGAATTTAGAACATCGTGTGCACTAAGTTTGTGAATTCAAAACATCATTAAACCTATTTACTTCTTACCTCCATGGTGCCGAATTTATCATAGGTACAACCTTTTTTAATTTGTTAAAAACTCAGACTCGGAACCTTCTTGGTGTACTTTTATAATTTGCTTTGCGCGCGCCATTTTCTTGTCAGGTCAATTGTTAAAACCTTAGGTTAAAAACAAGTGAAAAATGTAAAATAAGTGGTTTTGGCGACCAAGAAGTTTATTTGACGCCAACAGAATTGACTGAAACTGTTAATAATGCGCAAATGAGCTTTCTCCCTCAACAATCACGCGAGAAGGATTTGAAACAGTACGATATTTAAAAAATAGGTAGAAAATGCCCAAGGCATTAAGTCCGCCTTTGTACAGTTTTTACTTGTGCATAAAGTTTTAATAAATAAATAAATAAATATTACACTCAACTTAACTAACTGTAGCAACGTTACTTTAAATTTTTCTTAATTGTACCTAAGTATTATTTGTTATAATTTAAAGATTATTCTGTAATACTTACCTACCATAATGTAGTAGTTAACACCTAAACTGAAATAAAAGTAAAAGTATCTTGTGATTGTAAATGTTTTTTTTTTTTGCATTTAGTCATTTCCTCGCTGAGGTGGGATGAAAAGTTACGTGTTGCACTCGAGTGCAAAGATTTTTCACCTCGTGCTCTTTTGATTCCCTCGCTAACGCTCAGGATTCTAATTTTTGAATCACTCGCTGCGCTCGTGACTCAATTTTAGAATCCTTCGCTTGCTCGGTTATCAAAATTGAGGACGCGGTTAAAAAGCAACTTTGCACTCTTGTATAACAAATAACTATTTCACGACTTATAACGGTTAAGGGATAATAATGAAATTTGGCAAGGAGATAGATTATATTTTGCCTTCGCGGGCAATAGATAGTGATATAATAAAGAGAAATATTTATTTTTAGTAGACGTTATCATTATTGTTTAATCTTAAGTAGTAATTTTAATTTTCTTCTATTACATGTAACCGGCGCGCCGGCATCCTCAGAGACGCCTTTACAAACAATATTCGTGTCCAAACATTAATTCAATGAAAATTCCTTTATTTGAGAAACCTAAACAGCATGTATCAGATGCGTGATCATACAGGGTGTAAACGAACCCTTCACGAAGCCGTCAACTAAGCATTATGTACAGTCGTGGTCTTTTCCGCCTGATCAGTTAAAAATTTTTCCGCTTAAATCATGCAGAGGCGGCAAGCCACGGCCCCTTAAAGTTTAGGCCTATTAGAAAAGCGTCAACTTTGGCGCGCAAAATAACAACAACTCTCGTTTGGCGTGCGTCGTCAGTGCGCTCGGCCGATCGGTATCTTTTCATTCATTATTTCTATACGAAGTCAACGGGTTGGGGCTAGAGAGCGTTTCTATGTTGTAAGTGCAAGCAAAAATTAGCTTAGTGGTGATCAGGCGGGAGTGTCCTCGATACATCCCTTAGCAAAAAATATTGCTGGGAATCGACTTTTATTTGGGGTGAAAATTCAAGTTTGCACACTCAAAACATTGTGTTAATAGATGCTTTGAATAGTAAACGGGTTATGGAGGTAATTAAAGTAAGTTATTACCTTAATAACTAGCATTAAAAAAAAACCTTTGACCTCCATTATCACCGTACTACGGGTCGCAATGACGGGGAGAACAAGTGCCCTTTGGCTTCGTTAAGGGTATTTTTACACTCTTTTATTTAAGACGACTACAGCAGCTAAACGCGAGTTTTATAATGCCTGAAAGTATATGATTTACTGCAATAAACAAAACCAGAAAAATATTTGATATTCTTCAGGATATATGCTAGTATGATAGTGTTTTGAAAACCTAATACAACAAATTTTACTCGAGGAAAAAATTCTTTTAACGAGTTAAAACCATACTAAAATACATGCGATCATTCTGATTTTTTTGGCAAATAATTCTACAAGCAACATATTAGCAAGATAGTGTTTTATTTTTTTAGTCCAATCAATAGATTTTTTTTAAATTGCAAAAAACCACTCATTTCGCACTATTCGGCCCGCAGTGACTGACATAACAACCACTTTGTAGTGCAAGCTGATTAGAACTTTATTCTAACAGGATTTCAAACGAAGTTTGAACCACCACAAATAGATTTGCTATTTTAGCTTTTGTAGTCGTATTAAGTGTGTGATATAGACCATCAAACTGAAAAACTTTCTCCATGTAACCAACATCGTAATTTAAATAAAATGGTTGGTTCCTTTGAAGAAAGTTACATTCCTAAAGATGAACCACACCTTATACCAAAGGAAGAAGCTCGCTAGCCACGAGCGCCTTGCTCGTGGCTACATGATAACAGCCGCTCGGGTCAATTTTCAGATAAAGTCGAGCTTGCCTTTTTTTTTTTTTTTAGGATGGGAAATCATCAAATGACTTCTCCCGCTCTGGGCGGAGCAGGAGGGAGTGTCAGACTTTTACTGACTAAAACCCATCCATGTTCCTTCATCGCCCTTTGTGTTCCGGGGCCACGGTATCTCTTTCGAATAGTCCCGCAGCCCCGGCAGGCTTCGGCCCTTGCGGACCCCTTCCTTATTGCTGACTCTCTTTGAGGCGCGCGTGGAACACGAACGCGCCGTCGACACGGCCTGTCGTCATGAGACGGACGGACGGCGAGCTAGCCCATAGCTCCCCGTCCACAGGCCCGCGCCTACGGTGGCCGGTAGCCACCACGTGGCCCCCGACGCCCGGGGCGTCTCCCGCGGCGGCCGGGACGTGAGGATATCTCCCTCTCACGTTCCGCCACCTCCTTCGCTAGCATGACTGCTTCGCAGAAGGAGGTGACGGCGTCCCATTCCGTCTCGCTCCGGACCATGGCACGAACCAGGGCCGGAAGCGAGAGGTCGCCGCCGCCGATCGCCACCTCGAGGACACGGCGGTGCTCCACCCAAGCAGGGCACACCTCCACAGTGTGCTCCACCGTGTCCTCCAGCCGATCCTCACAATGGAAACACCCGGGCGTCTCCTCCCGCCCGATTCGGTGCAGGAACTTACCGAAACATCCGTGTCCGGTAAGAACCTGCGTCAGGCGGAAGGTGAGGACGCCGTGGCGTCTCTCCAGCCACTCCTCAAAGAGGGGACTTACCGCCACTATCGTGGCGTGCCCTAAGTCGAGCTTGCCTGGGTTGGTTCTTGGACCACCCATTACATATCGAGTTTCCTCCTCCTCCTTGGAAAGCACGTTAAGCCGTTGATACCGTCTGTCAACTGTAGACCTGTAGATTACTGACAGTCGTTATAGGTATTCAGTTTCAGTGGTCCGAAAGTCTGACAACCAGTCTTACCAAGGAGTACCGTATTACTCATTACTAACGGGGTTGTGGAAGTTAGATACGCAGTTGCTCCATGTAAAATACTGGTGTTCAGCTGCATCCGCGGTTGGACTGGAAGTCGACCTCAACATAATTGGAAAAAGCTATAGGCAGATGAAGTTTGCACCATCGCTTTTCATAAACACAGCGTTTGACGACTCTTCTCTATCCCCAGGTTCCTGCCAGAGAACTCCTACATAAACTACCAGCTCTACACAGAAGAAAAACTGGCAGCCCTCATAGATCACACTATAAGGAACCCAGAAGTCTACCAGCAGTATTTCAACTGGAAGAACTACTACACAATAGAAAAGGTAGAAGAACACAAAGGGTACTGTGAACTCTGCAAAATGCTGAATGATAGGACGAAGTACCAAATTTGCAGTACGTACAGTCAATTCAGATCGTGGTGGTACTATGGGTCGTTAAGGGAGAAATGTCTTCCAAAAGGGGCGCAAAGGATATCACAGCTTAGAGAGTATCTTAACGAACGTGGGCGTTTGTAGTTTTAGCGTTGAATATTTTAAGAGGGAACAGGGGCTGCGATTTTCCATACCAATTTGAACGAAATCGACGTTTGATATTCACGGGAATATGATGATTGATGAAAAATTCAGGAAGAAAACAGGGTTTTTTTTCCTGAATTTTTCGTCAAATCATGGTCTACTGTAGACAGTAGATACGTTACTCTTTCTTATAATTTGATGCCAAAATAATTGAATCGGCTCAGTTTTCGAGGAGAAAAAAGAGGAATACGAAGCGTCGATCCCTTCAAAATATTAGTGATGTCTGGTCTGAGCTGCTCAGCTGTCCCTATCCCAGGGGGCAGGCTTGACGCAGCGCGACGACAATACTTTCTTCAAATACCTATTTTTGAAATTACTCGCAGGAATTGTTCCCTCTTAATGGGCACTGAATAACTGGAATGCGTAAATTGTGGCACTACAGGGCTTTTCTGTAAAGGATTCGTCTCATACTCATACAGAGAAGGAACTAGCATTAAGTGTAAAAGCTGACTCCAATTGTGTGCCATTTCAGGCTATAAAGCTCTGGCAAATTAAGGCGAAAATCGCGCGGGCGCGACATTGCTATTCAATTGTTTTAATTATTACAAAATCATGCAGCTATTTACCAACTTCTTAAAAATTAAGTTGACCCGTTTGAAAGATACACTTCAGTTTGTTCAGAGATATAAAAGAAAACCAGACCCTAGCGTGGTGCTTGAAGTGATTGAGCCTGCCCTTATAGATTCGTCTCGTATTACATGGAACTGCCAACTGGTGAGCCAACGGGTTGAGGGTGTACTGCACACCTCTGCCTCACCCTTCGGCTAATAAAGGGGTGAAGTTGTGTCTGTTAAAATTCGAGATAGTGTATCTTTTACTTTTCTCCCTGTCTGATTCTAGTTCAAATAAAGGACGGAATTACTTAAGACGTATGTTGGTAGGTTCATAACAGGCTTAAAATGGATTTTGTAAATATTTGTGATATGTAACTGATGTTTATGTTGTAAATAATATTAGTAGGTACTTACAATAAAGATATCATGGAGTTTTATTAGCATTTTTTTTGTATAAGTTGGCGATAAGTCTGAAAAGTTAAAGTGAAACTGGGCGGGATACATTACCAGGATGGGTCAGGACAGATGGGCTAGAGTCGTCACATAGTGGGCGCCTGAAGACGGCCGTCGTCACCGAGGCAGGCTCAAAAATACTGGCGTGACGATTTAGACTCGTTCCTGTTTGATTGGCCAGAGAAGGGAAAACACCGAGACAGATGGAAAGAAATGGGGGAGGCCTTTGCCCAGCAGTGGGACAGCAAAGAATAATTGAAAAAAAAAAACAAACAATAACAATGTTATCACCATCGAGGTAGACCGCGGCGAAGGTGGTGTGACGATCTGATCTCGTTTTCGGGGCCAACATGGCCCGATATTGCATAGGACAGAGAGGTTTGGAAGAAGAAAAGAGAAGCCAGAAGTGGGACACTGAAACAGGCAAAAAAAAACATTTAAAACCTCTGCCAAACTATAAAACAGTTTGTCGGCAGTTGTTCTAGTTTCACTCTAAATCCAAATTTCGACTGTTTATGAAGAAAGTGAGTTTACTGAAAGAATGACATTTAACAGCCATGGAAAATTGCCATTGTCTATAAGATACAAAATTGGTAATTGACACAATGAGAGGTAGTGTTTCTTAATAACATTTTCAAGTCGCCAACAGAGTAACTTAATTTGATTGTACAGACAGTTTGTTTACACCTTGTATATCAGCTAGGAATTTGTTTCAATGTAGGTTTCAATAGCTTTACCTGGTTATCTTGTATTAAAATCTTTTAAACTGTGTACTTGAATTAGCTTCGCGTCAATGCTGAGCTCGTGGTGCAGCCTCTGGCTCGGAATTCTGTTGTTCTTACTACTAGGATACCCGTTGTTGAAGTCCAAAATATCTCTCTTCTAAATACAGTGTAAGAATACAATATTATACGGTGAATTCAGTAAATCTAGAAATGGTAGCAACAATATTGAGTTATAGGTCTCAAATTTAAACCCAAGACACGCACCTCTGATTTTTCGGATTCATTTGCGTATTGTATAACTATCACTTGTTTCGCTGAAAGAAAACCTCGTGAGGAAATCATAGCAGCATGCCTGAGAGATATTTCTCAACGACATGTGAAAGCCAAGTCAGAGGCCCATGGGCGGCATAAAAACTCTGGCACCAGCTTAGGCACTAACCACACGATAAAGAAAGAAGAAAAAAGCGTGAATTTATGTATAGATGTCTTCATTGTTTTACATCCAATCAAGCGTAAAAAACGCCCAAAAAACGTTGTAACACCTGACTGGTTTAATATTTGAGAAGACAAAGGTTCTTTTCGTAAAAGCTTACTCTATTGTCACCTATTGAGTCTTTGTTTAAAAAGAATTGATCGGTGACATTTACTTGGTAGAAAAAATGGTTCCAAAGTGCTGTAATATGACCACTTCGCCATACTTTTTATACAAACGCTTGTAGTACGTGATCATGCCGTTGTAACACTATCTATCTTTGATTTTTTTAACTAATATTTATCTTGTGCACTATATCTAGGTTACGTCGGGGACCGGACATCTGGC
Source organism: Xestia rhomboidea (assembly GCA_963853795.1). Lineage (NCBI taxonomy): Eukaryota > Metazoa > Arthropoda > Insecta > Lepidoptera > Noctuidae > Xestia > Xestia rhomboidea. Next base: position 7,406,822 of record OY970770.1, on the reverse strand, counting down.
TAGACGGGGAGATGGCCGATGGAGCAAGGCTTTGACCGAGTGGTGGCCAAGGTAAGGCCATAGAAACCAGGGCCGTCCTAAAGCTCGTTGAGTCGACGACATCGTCAAAGTAGCGGGAACCACCCATAAGGGACGCACAGAACCGGGACTGTGGCAGAAAAAAGTGGAGGCCTATTCCCAGTAGTGGGTGATTCCGGGCTGATATATAATGATGATGATATCTATGTTTATAACAAAGCAAAAAATTAAAATTTCGAGAGACAAATTCAGTCTTAGCCCCCAAAAATCCGCTGTTTAAATATCTGAACTGTGGCCGTTCATAATGTACTCTTAAGTGTGTGCAGTTCACGGTGGCGTTGCTTGTCAAATAATTTGCATCGGGCTGATATATAATGATGATGATATCTATGTTTATAACAAAGCAAAAAATTAAAATTTCGAGAAACTAATTCAGTCTTAGCCCCCAAAAATCTGCTGTTTAACACATATGTCTAAACTGTGGACGTTCGTAATGTACTCTTTAAGTGTGCAGTTCACGGTGGCGTTGCTTGCCCAAAATATTTGCATCAATATGTCAAACTTGGTACATTTTTTTCGTTTCGTATTTTCTAGCAGTTGGACCGCCAGGACCAACGGCTTAACGGTTGGTCCCTCATCCACGGACCGACCTCGGTAACAGTTGCTTACCCTTGTAAATCAAATCCGTGTTATTTAGCCCCAATCGTCGAATTTGAATATCGCCACTCAAAGAGGCTGTTATAAATTGTGTCTCAAATCAAAGACTACAAAACTCATTATTAAAACATCTTTACAAAAATACATTCTTCGTACCGTCAGCTACAAAATCAGACCGGATCAAAAACAAACAGTACTGACTCCATTCATTACCATACCGTAGTACCTAAGTAGGGTCAGCAACAAAGAGCTGTTGAATATTCGAGCAGGCGATCTCTGCGATATGCTAACCATGCCGAGCACTTGACTTGCCGACGGTACTGACGAAATGTATGAATTTTTCAGTATTTACTACTTGGGAGAAAGGAGCTTTGTTTCATCAGCTTTGAGTGTAGAATGATTGTTTTGTTCTAGTTAGTTCTCTTGGATTTTGAAACAGAAGTAAGTTGGTGATTTTTAAGAAAAGTTTTCCGAAAATATTTTGTAACACACAGTACTTTTTAAAAGTTTTAAAAGTTCAGAATACAAAAAATAAAATGAAAAACTTATAACAAACAGAAAAAAAGAGATAATATTGTTTATCTCACGGCTGTCAAAAAGGCCCAGTTCAGGAAACTGCCGAGTAGCTAGTGTCCGACGCTGGTGTTGCTCATATTATATCAAACTTCATTCAAGAGATCACACAATATCGTGTGACCACTTTAAGTGTGCAGTTCAAGGTGGCGCTGCTTGTCAAGAAAATTTGCATCGTTATGTCAATATTGGTACATTTATTTTAGTTCTGTGTTTTCCCGCCTGCACAGATAAGATGAAGTCATCTTTGTTTAAATCACTGGGTTATTGTGACACCTTATAACATCAATTATAGTAATTATGTTAAGGCAATTAAATAAAAGGTATATTATAACTTGTTTATTAGTTATTTGGTAGGTCGACCGACGACCAGTCAAGCTATATAAATCAAACTAAGCTGATCTCTCATTGTACAGGAATCTTATACAAAGCGAGGTCTGGTTATACTGGATATGCATAGCTTAATGTGTACGTGGCCAAAAACAGAGTGAACGTCACCATTTTGATCAAAACAATTTTGCAAATGTTAACCAACAACGTTTTTATTCGCTTGTGAAATCGCAAAATATGCGATCTTAATTTGATCACGTTGACTTACAAGTTTGATTTTTTCACTGGTCTACTGAGTATTTGATAATCATTAACACTTGATACCTTTACGCGGTTCTGTGAATAAGGGTCAACAGACAACAAAGTGATCTTTAAGTACATTTAGTTTTAAGTACGAAATACGAATGTCTAGAATCTCACCAACCCCACAATCGAACCCAATGTTTTGTGGGGCTTAATTTATATGTTTACTTACCATTTTGGAATCAAAATATAAAAAAGGGTTCTGTTTTGGCCGACTCAGATACGGAACAATAAAACATGTACAGACAGCTGCATAATAAGGTATCCGTCACGCATTAAGACAATAATAGGAGTAACGTACTCAAACTCAAACTCAAATCATTTATTTCAATTAGACCATTACGGCACTTTTGAATGTCGAAAATACAAAAAAAGCAAAGCTACAGTCACAGTCACAAGGCATAATAACTTGAGAAAGTACTGTAGTTGCCCATTCCCTAACGTAGATATCTATGGAGAAGAACGGGCAAGAAACTCCATGGACACTCTTTTAAATCAAAATATTGTTACAAAATCTTGGTTACATCATTCATGTTGAGATTATATATATATGTGAGAACGATGTAGAAAGACGTGCACATTAAGAGCATATTCAAGTCAATGAAAGATAACTAAATGTAAGTGGTGGCTGAACAGTACAAAGTACTCACACATGTGCTATGCAATTATATAATACTAAAAACTGGAATCTATACAATGCAAGTAGGTATATTTTTACAATCTTCTGCAGCTTCCACAATACATTAACATGGGAATCAATTCTTCTCCTTCTTTGCGTGTCGATAGTCTCAAATAATGGCCGACCAGTACAATCAATTAGTTTGCAACTAAGGTTGTGGAGCAGGACCAGCATGCAACCAAGCATTTTTATCATCAATGTAATCCCCCGACTTATAATATGCTTGCCTACATAGTGTGTGTATTATACAAGATTTAAATTTCGTCTCATTCAGTTGAAGAATGTGGGGAGGTATTTTATTGTAACATTTCAAACAGTACCCCATGAAAGATGAATCTACTTTAGCAAGCCTGAAACCTGGCTGAACTAGTTGGTCCCTATTTCTAGTGTTATAGTGTCACCTCTTTTACTGAATAAATGCAGATTTTTCCCAACGTACATGATATTTTCATAGATGTATTGACAAGGTACTGTCATGATATTAATTTCCTTAAACAGTTCTCTTAGAGAATCGCGTCTACGTAATTCATATTATGGCTCTGATGGCTCTTTTCTGCAGAATAAATATAGACTCGATGTCTGCAGCCCGTCCCCATAGTAAAATACCGTATGACATAATACTATGAAAATAACTAAAATAGACTAGCCTCGCGTTATCAATATCAGTAAATTGACGGATTTTTCTAACAGCATATGCAGCTGAACTCAGCCGTCCTGCAACAGATGTTAAATGAGGACCCCATTGTAACCTTGAGTCGAGCGTAGCGTTTAGTACTAAATTATTAACAATTATTAACAATTATGGACCTGCAGTAGGGCGTTATTTACGTCGTCAAGATCAATGGCACGTCTTTTTATCCTAAATATTAAAGAAGTATCGTCAGCAAACAACACCATATGCGGATGGTTGTTAAATAAACGGGGTAGGTCCATTAATATATATTAAAAAGAGGAAGGGACCCAATATCGAACCTTGTGGTACACCCATTTTTAATTTTAAACCCATTGAATTGACATATTTATTTGTACCTGCTGCTGTCTATCATTCAAATACGATTTTACTAAACTGAGCGCAAGTTTAACTAAACCGTAATGCTCAAGTTTCAAGATCAGGGTTTCGTGATTTACGCAATCAAATGCCTTCGAAAGGTCACAGAAGATTCCTATGGCATCTTGTGCCTCTTCCCACGCAGTAAATATGTGTTTTAATAAAGTGACACCGGCGTCAGTTGTACAACGTCCTTTGGTGAAACCATACTGTTGCTCGTGCAATATTTTATTGGTGTTAAAATGGTTAAGCATTTGATTGAGCATTATCTTTTCAAACACCTTGCTGAAAACCGGCAACACGCATACGGGCCTATAGTTATTGGTGTCTTTACTATCCCCAGATTTAAAAAGCGGTATTACCTTACTGAATTTCATTAGATCCGGGAAGACCCCTTGATCCACGCACAAATTAAATATTAAGGCTAATTACGGCGCTACAGTCTCAATAATTGAAGTACAAGCTTTGATAGACATACCCCATAGATCTTCCGTTAATTTGATCTTGATTTGCTTAAAAGCTTTTATGACTAGTATGGGGTTTATATGCTGAAATTCAAACTCATTTGGACAGGCTGAAACGTTCGCTTTCAATAAATCAACAGAGAGCAAGGATTTAGGATTTTAAGGTTTCTGTAGTTTTAAGTGGGATACTGGTAAAGAAATTTACAAATTCTTGAGCAACTTCATTGTTGGAGCTCACAAGGCCACGTGATGTCTCTAGTGTGAAATCATTATTTAGTTTTTTATTTCTATTTATTTCACTGTTGATAATTCTCCAAACCGTCTTTATTTTATTATCGGCTGATTTAATCTTGTTGCTAATGAATAAGGATTTGGCTAACTTGCAAGTGTTTTTAAAAATTTTCGAATAAGTAGCAACATATTTATTAAAAGATTCTGTATTGATGTAAGGCTTAAGGCCGTACAGCTCAAACAATCGTTCCCTACTTTTCCTAATACCCGGTGTTGCCCAGTCACTGAAAATAAACTTTGGGCCAATAGTTTTAAATTTATTTTTTAAAGTAATAGTGAACTCGGTGTGCACTACCGAAAAGAATTCTTCATAAAATTCATTTACACCGTTTATAATATGGCCCGGTATACCTAGCTTGCTAATTAAATTATTATTAAACTTGTCTAAATTGCTGGGCGTTATTTAACGAATTAATGCAGCCGTCTGTACATCCATAAACTAAAGCTTTTTTACTATCGTACAGAGAAAATACATGTATCTCAAAGAACCAACACATAGTACTGTTCACCTTCCAAGCTGTTAACCACATCACAAAGATACTTATGAAGTAATCAAGTCTGGCTGATGAATATTCGAGAAGGCTCGACGACACTTCTCGCAGGCGCAGCGAGAGGACGCCACTGAGCTAGCGATTTGAATTATGCCTGGTCAGGTCCTTGAGTAGCTGCCATGGTGATAATTAAAATATAAGGTCGGGGTTGTGGGAATATGGATAGGTAAGGCTAAAGTGCAATAAGGAGATCGGAGCGCTTTAACAAGTGGTAGAACGAGTGTTTGGAGACAATTTTTTCTAGGCCCACTTGGACGTTGCGTTTATTATTCATATTACACCAAAAATAAGTAACAGTTTTATCATAGTAACAAACGAAGATTACATAGTAACGAAACCGGAATCTTAAAATCATAATAAAAAGCTATATTTGGATATTTTTTTGCGAGTCAAATCATTCCTGTTGTGGTCAATGTCGTTTAACAGAAAATACTTACGTGAATAGGGACGTTTTTTCCGTTTACAAAAAAAAGTACGGTACCCAGTGGGTGCTTTGATTAAAACAGAATAGAATATAAAAAGAAATATTAGTAAACTGTGAGCATTTTAATACTATTTTTAAAGGTTTACGCTAGTAAATGGTTTAAACAATCAACGTGTCACGGAGCGTTGTAAATCTGCCTTTTTAGTGGTTGACGCACAACTTCATTATTTTGACATTTACTCTTTCTGTTTATTTCGATTTTCGTAAAAGTGTTTTTGCAGTTTTCGCATTTATTCCGGTTAGACAAGGCTTAGCTAATATAACCACTGTAATCTAGATATTTTAGGGAAGAAATCAATGTACGTTTCATTATTAAACGCTACAATTTATGTGGGTGGCCTAATCTCCAAACAAAAAAAATTGTCTCTAACTTCAACAACCTTCTTGTCACGGAGACATTGGGGCTCAAAAATCCAACTTTATCACAAGTTTTTTTTTAATACATGTTTTTAACGATAGAACCTTACTTTAAATACCTCCACGACCCCCGTACCTACTATTCAATACATCCATCAGCACAATGTTTTGAGTGCGTTACATTGAGTAACCGTAAAACGGAATTTTATCCCCTAAAAAAAGGCCGTATTCCAGCAATAATTTTTGCGTGGTTGACGGCTTCCCGAAGGCACCGTTTACACCTATTATATTCCTTCCCCATAACAGTGTCTACTTTGAACCTAGTAAGCAGTAAACAACTAAGCACATTATGTAATTGAATCGCAATGCGATTGCGATGAGATTCGGCGATATATTGGCCAATAGGTGTTAACTAACTAACACGCACCTGAGCCCGATGCAGTGATACCACTACAAGTGGTTCTCGAAAGTCATTTGGCTTAATATCATGCCTGTATTAATTAACTAAAAGCCTAGCGGAAACCTGAAAGCATAGCATGTAGCGGAGATGACAATGTTGAGATGGATGTGTGACAAGAACAAGACAAGAATGGATAAAGTATGGAATAAGTATGTTACTGGAAGTGTGAAAGTGGCGTCTGGTACAGAAAATTTAAAGGAAATCGTCTATCCTGATATGGACATGTAATGACGAGGGATGAAACGCATGTTACTAAAAAAGTGATTGATATTAATGTTGTATGTTATTGTTTTTTTATGTATTTGTATGTTTGATTGTACGGAATTCGTGGTGATTTTTTTAATGAGAATGCAGGTGTAATAAGTGTCGCGGGCCTGTGGACGGGGAGCTATGAGCTAGCTCGCCGTGCGTCCGTCTCATGTCGACCGGCCGTTTCGACGGCGCGTTCGTGTTCCACGCGCGCCTCAAAGAGAGTCAGCAATAGGGAAGGGGCCCGCAAGGGCCGAAGCCTGCCGGGGCTGCGGAACTATTCGAAAGAGATACCGTGGCCCCGGAACACAAAGGGCGAGGAAGGAACATGGATGGGTTTTAGTCAGTAAAAGTCTGACACTCCCTCCTGCTCCGCCCAGAGCGGGAGGAGTTATTTGATGATTTCCCATCCTAAAAAAAAAGGTGTAATAAGTGTAAAGTTGTGTGAGATTTAGTAATTTAGTTTGTTTGTATAATGTTTTTGTTGGATATAGATAGTGGTAGTGAAATAGAACTTTAATAATTTTGTTTTGTATTCTTTGTAGCGGATTTAGATTAGTTTTAGCGGCTGAACCCCACACTTCGATAAGGTATTCAAGGTGAGGAGGAGAAGAGACACTCTCCGTCCGCCTATCGGCCCGTGGTGCTGCTCGACGAGGTAGGCAAGCTCTTTGAAAGAGTTATTGCAAACCGCCTCGCCGAGCACCTTGCGAGGACTGGGCCGGATCTTGCGGAACACCAGTTTGGTTTTCGCAAGGGGCGCTCTACGGTGGACGCCATCATGCGCGTGAGAGCCCTCACGACGGGGGATGCGGTGTCCCGGGGTGGGGTTGTCTTGGCGGTGTCTCTCGACATCGCCAACGCCTTCAACTACATGCCCTGGAGCTGCATAAGGGAGGCACTCCGGTATCACCGGGTGCCGACCTACCTCCGTCGTGTGGTCGGGGACTACCTGACGGACAGAGCCGTCATTTACCCCGGTCGCAGCGGAGAATGGAACCGGCGAGAGATGTCGTGCGGTGTTCCGCAGGGATCGGTTCTAGGGCCGTCCTTGTGGAACATCGGTTACGACTGGGTGCTGCGCGCCGACCTCCTTAGCGGCGTCAGCGTTGTCTACTATGCAGACGACACACTGGTGCTGGCACAGGGGAGGTCGCACGAGGCGGCGGCGGAAATAATGACACGCGGGGTTGCGATAGTCGTTGAGAGGATCCGGCAACTGGGTCTCGAGGTGGCATTGCACAAGTTCGAGGCCATGTGCTTTCATGGGCCTCGGAATGCGCCACCTCAGGGATCAGCAGTGACGGCGGGAGGGGTATCCATCGGCGTCGAGTCGACGTTGAAGTTCCTAGGTCTCGTCCTCGACAGCCGGTGGAACTTCGCGGAGCATTTCCGACGTTTGGCCCCCAAACTGGAGCGGACAGGGGCTGCCTTCAGGCGGCTCCTGCCCAACCTGGGGGGGCCAAACGCCTCCTGCCGGTGGCTCTACGCGGGAGTCGTGCGGTCCATGGCCCTTTACGGGGCCCCGGTGTGGGCGCATTCATTGAGGCAGCGAGCTGCCAACCATTTGAACGCGCCCAAAAGGTGGTGGCCGTAAGGCTGATCCGGGGGTACCGCACGATCTCCCGCGAGGCGGCGAGCCTCCTTGCCGGATTGCCGCCATGGGATCTGGAGGCGATAGTCCTCGCGCGCCTACACGAGTGGCGCGCGGATGCGCTACGCCGGGGGGAAACTCCGCTGCCGCGGCAAATTGTCGCTCAGCGGACGGACTTCCGGCGGGATCTCATGGCGACATGGAGAGAGCGACTGTCGCAACCCCGTGCAGGGCACGCCACGATAGTGGCGGTAAGTCCCCTCTTTGAGGAGTGGCTGGAGAGACGCCACGGCGTCCTCACCTTCCGCCTGACGCAGGTTCTTACCGGACACGGATGTTTCGGTAAGTTCCTGCACCGAATCGGGCGGGAGGAGACGCCCGTGTGTTTCCATTGTGAGGATCGGCCGGAGGACACGGTGGAGCACACGGTGAAGGTGTGCCCTGCTTGGGTAGAGCACCGCCGTGTCCTCGAGGTGACGAATGGCGGCGGCGACCTCTCGCTTCCGGCCCTGGTTCGTGCCATGGTCCGGAGCGAGACGGAATGGGACGCCGTCACCTCCTTCTGCGAAGCAGTTATGCTAGCGAAGGAGGTGGCGGAACGTGAGAGGGAGATATCCTCACGTCCCGGCCGCTGCGGGAGACGCCCCGGGCGTCGGGGGCCACGTGGTGGCTCCCGGCCACCGTAGGCGCGGGCCTGTGGACGGCGCGTTCGTGTTCCACGCGCGCCTCAAAGAGAGTCAGCAATAGGGAAGGGGCCCGCAAGGGCCGAAGCCTGCCGGGGCTGCGGGACTATTCGAAAGAGATACCGTGGCCCCGGAACACAAACGGCGAGGAAGGAACATGGATGGGTTTTAGTCAGTAAAAGTCTGACACTCCCTCCTGCTCCGCCCAGAGCGGGAGAAGTCATTTGATGATTACCCATCCTAAAAAAAAAAAAAAAGGTAGAGTGGTACATTGTATTTTGTGATAGGTGGGACAGCCCCATGATGGCTCATTCTCGTATCTATTTTGTATATAGTGTGTGTTTCTTATTTTTTACTTTTTCCAACATTGGGTTAAGACTTACTAACACAACTAAATTTATATTATTATTATTAAGTCCGCCTTTGTACAGCTTTTACTTATGTTTTAATATATTATAGTTTTAATAAATTTTAATAAATTATAGTTTTAATAATTAAAAAAATAAATAAACTTTTGTGCTCATAATACTATTCAATTGGTACAAGTTGTAAACATGGGTTTTTTGACATTTAGACTTTCATTTACCCAGTACAAACCCAGTTTTACTTTGCATTAACATTACCAATATATGAGTACGTACATACGTTTCCTACCCAACGATACTTCTGATCAATTATCCTGGTGTCCACAACACAAGCCTCGTTGCTTAGTGTGGCACTAGATGGCGCTGTGTGTAATGTTCAGCGATATTATTATTATTTATCTTCACTTACACTACTGACTGGACATTTATGTATATTTATAAATAGAAAGACAACTAAATTAAAAAGCACACCATCGTGAGAGGTGATAGGAATGGAGAGAAACCTTTTATTTTCCCAGGAGTGGGAGAATACGTGCTAACTAAAATAACAAAACCAAAAAAAATATAATAACAACATACCTATACTATAGACAGGCTAAACACTATACTACACACACACACACACACTTTACTATATTATGTAGTATACATATAGTAAAGTGTGTGTGTGTGTGTGTAGTAACAGCATACCTATAATAAACACCCTGCCTGTACCTGTATTAGTTTAATATTGTTGTTAAATGTTATTTTGTGTATTTCATCCATAGGCCTTAGTTGCTTGATAATAATGTGATTATATTATGCATTTTCTGCCCATATTTTTGGACTAATAGTAGTGCACTGGTACATTTAGCTAGTTCTATTAGCCGTGCGTTGTTCGCATACGAATAAACACCTGCGCCCACAGAGTTGCTTCGAATAAACTTTTAGCATCACTGTCTATATAACTTAGTTTTCAAAGCAATTGAGAATGTGCAGTGAGAATTGTTTAACTAGTTTCTATTGTGGATAAATAAATAATATGGTTTTCATTTTGTTGTGAAGTTATAGTAATCGAGAAGATTTTTTTGTTTGTTTAGGAAAGGATTTCCGGGGCATTAAATCATTTGTAAGATAAAATACAAGATGTTTGGGAATTGGGTGCATATCTTGAAATGGGTGATACTAGACCAAATTTGCAAAAATTTTGGCCCATAACTTGGGGTCTAAACTGGGTTTTTTGGAGAAATCGAATCAAGTCAAGAGTTCCTGTTCAGCTTCTGCATCATTCTGTGTAAAGCTATTCGCATATACAAAGTGAATTTCAAAAAGTAACAAAAGTTTGTCGGTTTTATTAAATACATTTTTGATTTCCCATCACAGTTAAAATTTTCGCTGATAATAGTGAGAATGTCCCTGTTGATGGTTGAGTTTAATCACGAATTGCTTAATGCTACGTCAACAGAAGTATTGTCTTCACAACTGAAATCATCACATCACACCATATCATTTGGTTAGTGCCCAACCTGGTGTCAGATTTTATACGCCACCCATGGGCCTCTGGCTTGACTTTATATGCCGTCGAGAAATATCTCTCAGACATGCTGGTTTGCCGCGGGAGATGCCCCGGGCGTCGGGAGCCACGTGGTGGCTTCCGGCCACCGTAGGCGCGGGTCTGTGGACGGGGAGCTATGGGCTAGATCGCCGTCTGTCAGTCTCATGACGACAGGCCGTGTCGACGGCGCGTTCGTGTTCCACGCGCGCCTCAAATAGAGTCAGCAATAAGGAAGGGGTCCGCAAGGGCCGAAGCCTGCCGGGGCTGCGGGACTGTTCGAAAGAGATACCGTGGCCCCGGAACACAAAGGGCGATGAAGGAACATGGATGGGTTTTAGTCAGTAAAAGCCTGACACTCCCTCCTGCTCCGCCCAGAGCGGGAGGAGTCATTTGATGATTTCCCATCCAAAAAAAAAGGCGTGCTGGTTTCGTCACGATTTTTACCTTTACGCATATGTATAATACTTACATGAATCCAAAAAGCACAGGTCAGACCAATTCAATCAAGATACGTCATGACGGATGATTTGAACGGATCATAACATACTTAATTTTCATCCAACTTATACGATTCATACAAAGTAATAAGCATAAGTACAGACATTTCAAGGAAGTAATCTTTGACAGCAATGACAAAGCCCCGCCCTGTAGAGTATGAGCTGAAACTGCGGATAGCGTTAAATAACTGATTGCATCCCCTGCGACCGATTGGGCACAAAGTTGCTGCTCCTGATATTATCCCGTTAGGGTGACCGTGATTTTTTGCGATGTTTGAGGACAGATTTATGTATATTAATGTGTTTTTTTTTTCATCATAATAATGTTCCTCTGATAGAGGTTGTGGAGGTCAGATAGGCAGTCGCTCGATGTAAAATACTGGTATTCAGCTGCATCCGGTTAGACTGGCAACATAGTTGGGAAAAGGCTGGGCATAATATGATGATGAATAATGTTCAAGTATACGAACTAGAAAATGTAATGTAATAGTATGTGTGATATATAAACTTCTTCTAATAGTCATTTTGAATTAGCCAGTCAGCCGAACTACCAGTATCCAGAAGAATCATACTCTTCTTACAGTATTATTGTCTTTTTTTTTGTTGTTTTATAATTAAGAGTCCCAAATTTTTATTTTATTTGGTATTTGTGCAAAATATTTTAGACTTTTATTTATGTTTTTGAGCGTATGGCACTCGTGGGCTGGAGCTGAGTGTTGCCATCTGGCATTATGCTGAGCTGAGGCCCTTTTGAAGTTACTAGTTTTGTTGTTTATTAATTTAATTTTTAGGGTGTTTTTAATGCCAAATATACACAATTTTCTTTCTTTCTTTTTTACGTCGCGTCGCAAAAATATACTGGTAATCACGATCTGATCTAGCAGCGTAAATCAGTAATGTCAGAGTTTTAAGGTAAAGTAGTAAAGGCAAAGTAATTGCAACTATTGTATACCAGCAAATTCTATGATGAATGCGTCGCAAAAACTCTTGTTAAATCCTTCATTCAAGGTGTATTCATGTACATCCTCAACGTATAATTCATCAGGGCAATCCGTTTAATTACAGATGACGTGGTTTCCCTGTAATGTGGTATTTATTTGCGGCCGTAATGGATGAGTCGCTCGCTTGCAATTTATTATAAAGGCCCCAATGTAAAATTGAGATTAAATAATATTTGTATGCTGATAACGGATGTATTTTGATCTTTTATTTAAGGTTTTTTCATTATTTTATCAAGGTTATTTAAGCATTTTTTTCGTCATTGGTGATTGAGGCGATTAGAATAACAAATGCAGAAACTCTGTTGTTAAATCATGATCTGCCGTATGACCAATTTGGTCGAGACGCCATTGTTTAACTATTGTGTCTACTTCGTGGACACATCATGGGTTAATTCTATTTAATTCTGGGAATTACCGGTATTTTAGAACACGATAATGACACAAACAAATTAAACCATATAACGTAATGCCTTTTTTTTTTTTTTCGGATGGGAAATCATCAAATGACTCCTCCCGCTCTGGGCGGAGCAGGAGGGAGTGTCAGACTTTTACTGAGTAAAACCCATCCATGTTCCTTCCTCGACCTTTGTGTTCCGGGGCCACGGTATCTCTTTCGAATAGTCCCGCAGCCCCGGCATAACGTAATGCCTTAAAACAGTGTTGCTAAAGATTCTTCAAGGATCTCTAAAACAGGTTATTTTAAAACTACAATCAACATCATCATCAGCCTAGTTTTTTTCCAACTATGTTGGAGTCGGCTTTCAGTCTAACCAGATGCAGCTGGTTACCAGTATGTTACATGGAGCGAGTGCCCATCTGACCTCCACAGCTCAGTTAGTACTAGGTAATACGAAAGTCCTTCATAAAACTGGTTGTCAGACTTTCGGGCCACACTTGTAACGACTATCAAATAAAACTACTTGTACAACCAACATATTAACCTCAAAATGCTACCACAATTTCAATCTTCAATACAAACCCACATTTTCACAATAAGCACAATCCTCCAAAGCCAAACGCTTACCATAACAATACAATAAGATAGGTATAAGACATACAAAACATTGAAATGTAAAGAAGATAGATGGATGGCTCATTGTATGAGCTAAAAAGTATTCAATAATAAATCTGGGTTGGGAGATGTCGATCACAGATGTGTCCTGGAGGACTGATATCGGCATTCGTTTTAATGCAAAATTGGAAGAAAATGTGAGGAAAAAACGTCTTTGTTGTTGAAAAGGCTGGCAGTGAATTTTTTGGACGATATTCAATATTAGAAGGGATAAGGATAGAGATTATTAATTTGTAGAATTCAAATTCATACGAGGATTTGAAGTTAACTTTTGCTTAAAACAAGGTAACCTTATTGGAGTTTGAGTACCTACCAATAATTAGGCTTTTTGTAAAGCCAGTCACTTGGGCGCATTACCAGCTGAAGCCTTGATGAGGTGTTTTTAGTTAAGTTATTTCAGTATTTTTTTTGTTGGTATACACTGGCCTGCAAGAATAAGTACTACACTTTTAAACATTTTTTTTTCTAAACTATAGAAGTTAGAGATTTAAAATAATTAAGCGTATACCAATTTTTATCAGCTTTCTTTGAAACTTTAGACAAAATTAAACTATTTTTCGAGTCCTTTTTGTTTCGAAAGTATATCTTGTGTACCTAAAAAGTTATTGCAATTTTAAAAGTGTGATACTTATTTTTGCAGGCCAGTGTATAATGCATGTCTGCGTAGTATTTAATTTTGATTAATAAACGGATTTTTTTTAATCTATTAAAGTCTATCTCCATGCATTATAAAGCAAAAATAATGCATCATATTAATCATCAGATGATGACAGTAAATCATGGGATTTAAAAATATAACTGGCGAAATATGAGTGTACTATTAAGCACACCTCTGCTTAATTCTTCGGGAATTACAGGAGTGATGCTCAGTTACTAGTTTTTTTTTAGATCCTCTTTTATCTATCGACGAGTGCTCTAAATTAATTTGAAAAATAAAAAACAAATGAAGACAGTAAATATACATTTTTTTTATTGCTCTTAAAACTTAAAAAAACAAGGGTTTTATTAGTCATGTGAAAAAATACAAAACTAAATCTATTTTTGAGTATCACAAATGGACACTAGACTTAATTACTTTAATTTACATTGGACCCAACGTAACTTATCTATGAATAAATAATATTTTACAAAAGCAAAAAGCTCGTTTTATTTAAAAATATAATATGGCCTTTTTTAAACAGACAACACCCTTGTAGATGCACTAACACAAGCACGCGGTATATGGTGTAAGCGTACCGTAAAAATGAATAGGCATGACGACAGTATCAAAAAATTGCAAATCTATTTAGTCCGTCAGTTGGAGTATTGGAAATTAATGGACACGAATTTTTTGTTTTTGTAAATCAATGAATATTGACACAAGATAAAACGCATCAAAACTCGGGAGTGGGGGTTTGTGACGTCAGAACTAGCTAAAAATTATACCATGGCGTGACGTATTGAGAATTTTGAAAGCGTCGTCGTATCTTCGTCAATTTTGGTTTACGTAACAAAAGAAAAAACACGGGTCAAATATTTGTTGATAATCTAAGTGACGGACTAATTAGATTTTTTTTGGTCGTCTCGCCTATTGTAACGGGTAATGCTAGAAGAGGAAGTAAACTTAGGTTTATACGGCTAACTTAGTTTTACCCAAGCTTTTTTGGGTAAAGTCCGAATAATCCCAAAAATCAAATTTAAATTTGGAGCTCTAGCTTTCTTTTTACTGGCGATTTGATACAACCAACTTGTATTTAGCGCTCGCCAGTCGCTGCCGCGGCACCGCGGCTCGCTCGGCTCGCACGCTAAACACAAGCGCGGTAGTTACAGTTCTAACATAACCTAACCCACAGTCCTAAGTTTAACCAAATGCTACAGGCCGAACCTAGGAATAGCCGGCTAGAACGAAAACTCCGTTAAATAGTTGCTTTTCGTACTTTACCTAACAAATCCAGATTATGTTAAGTTAACCCGGATAAACTTAGGTTTACTTCTGTTAACCCATGATCTTTCCACGAAGTAGACACAATAGTTAAACAATAGCGTGTCGACCAAATTGGTCATTTGACAGATCATGATTTATACATAAAATTGACGGATTGATGGATTTTGTTGTTGTTAGAGATTGTCACCCCCACTTGTGAGGTTTGTTTAAATAACATTTTTTTGCATAGCGCGCATTTATTTCATTGGTAAATAGCACTTTTGATAAATAGAAAAGTGGTATTTTCGATCATTAATAATTTACTTGGGCAGCGGTGGCCAAGCGGTGGCGGCTTCGACTTACGAACAGACTTCGAATCCAGACAGGCGCATTACTTTGTGTAATTTATTTCATCACCACTGCTCTCAAAACGGTGAAGGAAAACATCGTGAGGAAACCGGCATGTGCCAGAACCAAAAAAATCGAAGACATGTGACATCTACTAATCCGCACTGGGCCCGCGTGGTAGATTATAGCTCATTCCCTCTCTTAGAGAGGAGCCCTGTGTCCCAGCAGTGGGAACATTAATAGGCTGATGATGATGATAATTTACCATATCTTTACACCGTGCTCGTGTTAGTATCTCCTAGATAGTTTCAGGAGTAACTAGTACAATGTATAACTTCGTCAATCTACCAGAACAATTCTTACTAAACTAAATCACGTTCGATCTTATCGTCCTAAATTTACAAAAGGTTTTCTACCACTTTTTCAGTATGGAACAACTTATACAATTGTTTCCTTTGGCACACATCCCTGTACTCTGGATCCCACCATTTCCTGAAACTAGATTTAACAACGGTAGCACCGTTTTGTTGGTTCAGCTTAGTGCACAGGTCACAGACCTGGGATCTGGGGCGCACTTTGTAGTAGTAGTATTTCATCCAGTCGAAGAAGAACTCATACATATCAGAGTTTTTGATGAGGAAGTCGAAGAGAGCCCCTAACTTCTTCATGTCGAAGGCTTGAGCGTTGACGTAGGAGCCAGGGGGCAGGAAACTGTAAGATACATTGAAAATGTCAATATAATAACATACCATCACGCCTGAATCCCATAAGGCTTAGGTAGAGATGTACCTAATTACACCCACATTTCGCCGGTTATAATAACTTCGGCCCGTACTATTATATAAATCCGGCAATAAAGCCGAGATACGTAAAAGTATAAACATAATAATAATAACGCTTATTGTGTCCAAAAGTTATACACAAACAATTTGGGTTGGGAGTCTTCAATTAAGCAGAAAATGCCTGTATTAGAGGACTCCTTCCTTAAAACACAATAAAAACAGTACATGGGTATGTACTGTTTTTATTGTGTTTTAAGTAAGTACCTACTGTTGTGAAGGAGCGGAGTCCTCTAATACAGGCATTTTCTGCTTAATTGAAGACTCCAAACCCAAATTGTTTGTGTGTGTCTGTGTTGTGTGGTGTACTAAAACAAAATAACAAAATATAATTATGTGAACATGAGTGAGTGTGTGCATGAGTGTGTGAGTGTTGTTGAGTGTTAAGGATGTGTGGATGTATGAGTATGTGTGTGTGAGTGTGAGTGTACGTGTAGGTATGGGAGAGTCTCTGTGAGAATGTTAGGTTATTTTTAAGTCCCATGTATGAAGGCGAGCCTATTGCCATCAACCGGGCGAAAATCCAGACTCCGTGACTGCTACTGAGAAATTCCTGATAAAAAAACCCAATAACACTTTGCCCGACCTGGGAATCGAACCCATTAACTCGTGCTCAGCAGTCGCGCTTGCGTCCACTAGACCAACGAGGCACGTCATTAATGATAATTATTTTACTTTCGAACATATGAAAGATAGTCAATGAATTATCATTATAGGTATTTGCTAAACCTAAATATTCCGTGCCATGATAGTAGTTATACTTTAGTACAACCATGTCATAATTATTACAAATTAATTATTATTTTATTATTTATTGAAATATTTTCGAACGGTATTTGCGATGTTGCAAACTTTCTGAATGCACACTAATTAACGTAGCCACTATTATGTAAGCTTTTAGACGACCAAAAATGAATAATAAATTCAAAATAAAATCATCACGCCAGTAATCCCTGAAGGGTTAGACAGACGTAGGTATACTTAATAGTTCACCAACATCTCGCTAGTTGTGTTTAAGTCCCATGTAATGGGGGTAAAGGTATTGCCATAAACCAGACACGAATGGAGACTATTTTGCCCAACCTGGGAATCGAACCCAGGACCTCGTGCTCAACAGTCGCGACCGCTAGACAAACGAGACATATTATAAATACTTGTTCAACAAAACAAATTAACAAGTAATCAGCTTTTAAAAATAAATCTTAAAAGCTCTAATTAAATAAAATAAATAAATATCGCTGAACATTACACACAGCGCCATCTAGTGCCACACTAAGCAAGGAGGCTTGTGTCGTGGACACCAGATAGTTGATATACTACATAGATACTTTTTGTTTGTAAATACATACTTATTAAACATGTAAACATCCATGACTCAGAAACAAATGGCACACAAACATTTGCTCCCACCAGGATTCGAACCCGGGACCCTAAGAACGTAAGGCAGCCTCACTACCGCTGCGCCTTTCGGGTCGTCAAAAAAAAAGAACACTTACTTCGTATAGTCTTTGGGCCCAAGAACGATAGGTATGGCTGCATGAGACATGGCAGTTACCATTACCTCAGTCACATAATCCTTCGACAAATATTCCTCTAACACAATCTGGAAGAAATATTCCCTTTCCACCATCTTATAACATTTGATCGCACTGCCTCCAGGACATTTCTTCTGAGAACAAGGCCCAAAGATGTCTAATGTGTAATTGTATCCTTGCAATTCGTTTCTCAATTCCTTAATAAAATCTTCGTGTTTCGATTTGAGTTTGCACTTGGTCAGAATCCAAGCCACTGCCTTCCTTTTTTGTTTAATTTTACTGTTTAGTTTTTTATATTTCTTCATTTTCTGTATCCATTGCATATTGGTCTTCGGTCCAACGAGGGATTTATTTCTGCTATGGATCTCCAAAAATGGTTGAGGTATATCAGAATCTAATCTGTAAGTCCAGGTCATATTGAAGAAATCGTCCAATTCAAAATCACATAGCGGATGCTTCACTGGTGTTTCTAATGATCTGAATATGTACAGCTGTTCTGGCGACCTCGTCAAATTGAGGAAGTCTACATCCATTTTGATAACATTGTCTATATCGAAGACTACAGCATCAAAATCTTCGTCGTTAGCAAGAGTTGCTTTATCGTAGGTTATGTAACAGTTTATATATGGACACTTTTGATCGATAAACATTTTCTGTCCGGGCAAGAATTCAGTGGCTTTATGGTGTGCGAGGCGTGCTTTTTGAAGTTTTGTTTTGCCCCAAAAGAGGATGTATTTCAAATCTGTAGCGTACCTTACGTGTCGACGATGTTGAATGCGCTGGTTCGTCAACACATGTGGCAGTATCATGACGATTAAAGCTGTGATTGTGAACGTGAAACATATTATTGCTTTTAGATAATTCTTCTTCAAAATCATGTCTTTCATATGGTAAGAAATCGTAAACATTTTCTGTGATTTTTTCTTCATGGGCTGGTTTTAAGGTAGCACTTTTCACTTCACTGTTTGTTCGCCGACTGACTTGCAGGCGATAAATCTATGTGACTAAGAAGCAATTATTTACTCCCTGTTTACAAAATAGGTGACAGTTTTTGAATTTTTCCAGCGAATGAATGTTTTGTTTCGTTTGTGTTTGCAATGCTTACGCACGTGGACTTTGTAAACAAGTTGTGAGTGATTAAAAAAATTGTGAACGACTTAGTTATTTGTAAAGTTACATATTGTTAAAACATGGATTTTAAGCTTCTCGTTTGATGGACATTCCTACAGGTACAGTTAGGTACAGTTATGTTTATGCAGCAGTCTTGTTTTTGTAACACATATTTTATATTATTGACATATAAACAGGGTGTAAACGAACCCTTCACGAAGCCATCAAGCATTCTGTACATCAAACTCTACGCAAAAATTATTGCTGGGAAACGATTTTCTTTTGGGTGAAAAATTACGATTTACGGTGAAATTCAATGTTACGCACTCAAAACATTGTGCTGATGATTGTATTGAATAGTTAAGGGGGTCATGGAGGTATTTAAAATAAAGTTATAATATTAAAAGCATTTATTAAAAAAAACGTGAAAAAGTTATTTTTGGTCCCAATATCTCCTATATCCTATAATATCCCAATATGTTCCAAGGCATGGTCTAGAACAAACAAGTTATCGTAATGATGAGGAGAACAAGTGCCTTTCGGCTTCGTTAAGGGTCTTTTTTACACCTTTTATAAGAACAGATATTGATGTCGATTTTGTTGTGCACAAACTAAACCTAATTTGGGCTATTGCTATCTCTTTCTCTCTAATAAAACGAGAAAGAGACGGACGTAATTTAGAGCTGTCAAATTTAATTGGGACTAATATTTCCATACAAATGAAGGGTGCACGTAAAAACATGTCGACTAAAAACACGGTGAAGCGCAAGGCATAAACTAGTTTGACAACTCTAACTTAGTTCATAGCTATAGCCGTCCTTTTCTCGCGCTGCCTTTTAGTAAAAGATAGCAATAGCCTAAATTAAGTTTAGTTTGTGCACAACAGAATCGACACCATTATCGGCCCCTGTTACGTGGGGCCCAAACGTAACTAGCGAAATATGGGTGCACTGTTGTTAAGTACACCTCTGCCAAATGCGAAAGTTTTGATAGATGGATGGATGTTTAATACTCAATCACGCCAGAACGTCTGAACAAAGAAATATGGCACAAAGTTTGATTATAAACTAAATAGCACATTTTAACTCCACAAAAGAAAAATCCACGGAAACAAAGTCGCGGGCCACAACTAGTTATATAACTAAACACCAGAGAACAGTGAATAAAGGGTGTAAAAAACCTCTTAATGAAGCCGAAAGGCACTTGTTCTCCTCGTCATTGCGATATTTTTTTTGTTCTACACCATACCTGGGAACCTTCTAGTTACGGAGATATTGGGGGCCAAAGTTCCAACTTTTTGCCAACTTTTTTTTTAAATACAAGTTTTTAATGTCTGATTTTTACTTTAAACAACTCCACGACCCCCGTACTATTTAATCCATACATCAGTACAATGTTTTGAGTGCGATACTTTGAGTTACAACAAAAAAATATTTTTCACCTCATAAAAAAAGTCGTTTCCCAGCAATAATGTTTGCGTAAAGTTACTTAGTTTGATGTACAGAATGCTTGGTTGACGGCTTCGTGATGAGGTGGTTTTACACCCTCTATAATAACCACAGATTAATCACTAAATAACTTTACTGAATAAATACACACTAAAGCCCAACTAACATCTATAAACTGCAACATTCAACACACCACACACAAAACATTATTCTGAATAAAGTAATTAAGTGGAAGTCCTTTCAAAACAAAAAAACGGTCGGTCCCTAATTCGATATATATTACTCGGGAGCACAATAAATCATACGAGCGACTAAAGCAGTGCCGAACACAGTGCGGTAAGCGACAATATTAAGCTTCCCGTAAAACATTTTTTACCCATAAATTAAACGAATGTAAGCGAGTTTTTCATATGCCAGTTTCGCTAGTACATCGCGAAATTAAACACATAAATTGCAAACAGTACAACTTGAGGAGCATATATTCAATTTGGTGTGTGCTTCGCCTTAATCACTTTGTTGGAGTTTGGGAAAGAGAAACTAATAGGTATTATATATAGTTGGTATCGAATTCAAAATTTACTATAAAATAAAAGATCATCGTTTAGCACGAAAATTGCATTCCAGTCAACCATAAGATCCAGTTAATCAAGGCTTGACTATAGGAATCAAACTCCCTATTGGTCACTCAAAAGTTCAAGTTAGTACTGTCAATTGACTAAACTTAGGTACACTTACTCAATGATATCAACGATAGTATCCTAATCCCTGAAGGGCTAACTTGTTATTTGTAAATTCTAGATAGGCTTGCGTTTGACCGCAACTCGCCTGACATAAAGCGATGACGCCGCCTAGGGTGGAACATGCTTGCCTAAAAGAAATAAATTCACTCGAACCTTGAATAGACTCAGATTATAACTAGAAATTAACAAACTACGAGCTTAGAATGTCTCGGTACGAGCTTAAAAACCTTTTGGAGCGAGTTAATAGGTACAGTTATGCTTACATTTCGTCATTCAATACAGAAAAAAATGCTTTTATAAGATTGAAGACAACAATTGATGCTGTAGTTAATCATAACGGAGATGTCTGCTAAAATGACGAGTAGGTAATAGTGAAGTATGAAAAAAGAAGATATATGCTGCACCGACC
Source organism: Xestia rhomboidea (assembly GCA_963853795.1). NCBI lineage: Eukaryota > Metazoa > Arthropoda > Insecta > Lepidoptera > Noctuidae > Xestia > Xestia rhomboidea. The sequence continues at coordinate 7,385,280 of OY970770.1, read as the reverse complement.
CCATTTAAATTGGGGTAAGGGCAGGAGAATGCGGATGACTGTAGATAATTATAACTGCAGCAGGCTTAGCCAAGTTGACAATCTACAATCGTTAACGCTGGTAGAAAACTAATCAAATGTATGACATCATCTCAACGTTAAATCACGTGATTAACACAAACGAATAGAAAATTCGTAGACAAGTTTACATCGTTCAAAATGATAGAATAGAATGTTATCGTTTCTACAATGTTGATCGCTATACTCTGTGGTAGGAACGCTCACCATAGACTAAAGTGTAGGTTTTTTTAAACATTAAAGAACGAGCGATCGACTCAATCGTGTCAACTTGGCTTGCAATTTAGCGCTTTCTACAATCGCTTACGCCGAGGCGTTTACGATTGTAGAAAGAGAATCGATATAAAACGTTTGTAACTTTGCAGAAGTAACTCTGTTAACACGCTTTGACCGCAGGATAGATTACGAGGAACATTAGGACATTGGTTACTTTTTATCCTGGAAGATTATATCATTAGGTTCGACGACCCGAATGGCGCAGCGGTAGTGAGGCTGCCCTAACGTATAATAAGTATGTATTTACAAACAAAAAGTATATATGTAGTATATCAACTATCTGGTGTCCACGACACAAACCTCGTTGCTCAGTGTGGCACTAGATGGTGCTGTGTGTTAATGTCCAGCGATATTTATTTATTTATTAGGTACTAACCTACAAGCGGGCGAAGCTGCAGAGCATTAACTAGTCAAGTTCCAAACATAAACGTGACATAGTACACCCACATTTCGCCAGTTATGTTTTAAGTCCCATGTAATAGGGGGCGAGCCTATTGCCATCAACTGGGCACGAATCCAGATTACGTGGCTGATGCTGAGAAATTCCTGATGGAAAAACCCAATAACACTTTGCCCAACCCGAGAATCGAACCTAGGAACTCATGCTCAGCAGTCCACTCAACAACAAAACAAAATCAACAAAACAAATAAATAACTCCAAACGACTCATAAATCATTACTAAACCTCACAAATTATTCAAAATGCCCAAATTAAAAGGGTATTGTGTATAATGGCTCTATAAACAGCGTTCATTACATAGCATCTGCGAGTGAACCGCGGATTAAGTTAAACTCGGCTCAAGTCTTTGCTTATTTTCTGTTGTTACGCCTCAAATTGTCGACACTAGAGTACAGATTAGCTTCGTTACCCCGCGTACCTGCTGTAGGGATGGGAGGAAAAATATCGATATTATTTTTATCGATACTTTTGTTTTTGTTTGTGTGGGTGGTAAATGAAATGCGGTTTAATTTGCATTTTTTTTTGTGATCATGAATGAAAGCTTTAAATAAGTTTGAAGTAATATGATTATCATGATCTGTCAAATGACCGATTTGGTCGAGACACCATTGTTTAACTATTGTGTCTACTTCGTGGACAGATCATGGGATAATAATAGTTGACATTATTTAGAAACTGCTACAGATAGAGGTCAAGTGACTTTGAAATACTTGAGCTAGTCGATTTGTGACATGTTGAGAGAACACTTGATAGGTTAGTGTAGCCAAAAGTCTTATCTCTCGTGAGGCTGTTGGGTTAGTTAGTTAGTTGGAGTGGACCAAGTGGTTCTCTTGAACAGGGCTCGGCCTGTAAGTATAATTTAGAGCCCTGGCCAGTTATGACTCAAATATCAAGCAAGTATTTCCCACTCACCCGCCCCGCGCGCGACTTTTTTGCACCAAACCGTCCAGGGTGCAAAAAATTGCGAAATATTCGCATGTAATTTGACACTTTAGATAAACAATCGCAAACTACAAGAGTTATAGCTAAATAAAATTTACAGTGAATAGCTGAATAGTTATGGAATCTATATATTAAAAAAAAAAAACTGATATTAATTTGAAACTCAAAAAAAATGTAGAACTTGAAAAACAGTGATGAAAACGGATATTTCGCTATTAAAATATTAATTTGAATTTTTCTAAATATTAAATTTCAATTAAAATAATTTTAAAATAAACTAGATTATATTTCCTTTCCAATAAGACCATAATCTTATTAGTTTATTTACGATAGTCTAGTTAGAATTAAATTAGAATTTGAATACTCACTGTTTATTTTGACGCGGCCTGCGCCAACGACTGTTTTTGAACACGGTTATTTACGTACCTATAACTTTACGAAGCCACTTGTTTTTGTATATACAATTTAATAATATGTTCACAATACTAATTATGCACTGTTTTTCCGTTAACACACACGTTTTAATCACAAAAACACTTATTTCTTGTATAAACACAATCACTATAGGTATTTAAACCTACCACCTTTCGGAGGCGAAATACTCAACTTTGAGATTCGAAAACTAGATTTCCTTTATGATAATATAGTAGCACAGATTTTCACGATTAATTTGATATATAACACTATCCGAAAACAACAATATACATAACAGAACAATTGAAATACGACGCCACACGTCAGAAATGGCGGAGTTTGTTTACACTACAGTTTTTACTTTTATTTTGAGATTTGTCGATGGAATAGTGTTGCTATTGTTGGTCCGAACGTTGAGGAATATAGTATAGAGAATGCTACAAGAGGAATAAGCTCTAGAAATAGCAGTTTAATAAATTTTTATTGCATTTGTTGGACGAAGGCGCTACTGGCTGCTTTAGCAGCCAGGGACATTTGGCAAATCGGCAACTGGCTGCTAAAGCAGCCAGGGGCGGTTGAGTGGTTATTTCTTTGCAGTAGGTACCGTAGATAGATAAATAGAGCAAGTATGTGCATGTTTTTTGTAGGTTAACATTTTAACAAAGCAATTTTATCATTCTTTATTGTAATTATGTTTCTTATAACTGTGCAATGGCTTGAATTTGTCTATTAGATTGTATATGTTTTCCCTAATAAATATTTTTTTTACTGATTTATATCATAAACGTATACAAAATGAATCGTACCTATACAAAGAAGAAACCCCTTAGGGTTTCCTTTTAATTATCGTCTAAATAAGATCCCCTAGTGAAACAAATATAAAACATCGACACGACCCCATCCCTACGTTTCCAAGTGGTCGCGTAGGAAGAGCGCGGAATAATGATTTCTTTGAGTCCTCACTGTTTGAAGTGCGCGCCATTACCGGTACTGATACGTTTGTGTCCTGCACTTAATGGCGGATCCCAATGCCAGCCATAATTGTTTTCCCTTACCTTTGTACGGTAAAAATCATGTTTACGACATTTTTTCGAGATGTTCTTCGTAGATTTTTATCTTCATCTGGAATTATTGTTCGAGATGATGATAAGAATTTGAATGAGCACGAATAATGGATGGCTTTGAAATTATAATACCTTTCTCTCTGTGGGAGTTGTGAGAGAATTCAGTTCTTTATGAAGAGTGGGAGTATTTCGTTTTTGAACAAATGAGGAGGATAGGCAGCAGTCAGTGTCTTTCGATATCGTCACTTATGATCTAACCGTAGATTTGATTTTTTGGACATACTTGGTAGTAAGTCCAAAAAATCAAATCTACAGGAGAGTTTAAAAACTGCTTAATTACATATATCTAGGTAATGGGACAATGTCTTAGAGCCAAAAATTCGAAGAGCTGTGTCATCTACCAACCCACACTGGGCCCGCGTGGTGGATTATATTATAGCCCATGCCTTGTCATACAGAGGAGGCCTATGTCCCACACTATCAAACTCATTTATTCAAACAAGATCAAGTACATGCCGGTTTACTCAAGATGTTTTCTATCACCGCTTTTGCAGCTGTCAACTTTTTTTATTTTATTTTTTGTTTATGTTCCGTTTTGTTATATTCTGAATGTTTGTTATGCTTTTTGTTTCTGTTTTGTATGCACGACAAACATTTTTTTTTTCTTTCTTTCTTTTAAGAGCAGTGGTGATGAAATAAATTACACAATGCGCCTGCCTGGGTTCGAACCCAGGACTTACTGCTCTTAAATCGGAGGCACCACCACTGGGCCACTGTTGCTCTCATACATACATAACAAAGTAACAAAATTATGCAACTTGTTAAACCTTTACCATATTAAATTTTGAACTCTAACTTGAGTCAATAACCTCGTACAAATACGTGGTTTTATACTCCGTTCTTAGAATACAAAATAGCACTGGCTAACGTAGGTACCTACTCGCCATCAGGGTTACCAAAGCAACATTTTAAAAGTCCTTGCAAATGCCAGGAATGTCCGGGAACCTAGCCATCATTTAAGGCATCAAACAAAAGGAGCATTGAACAAAATTATTGCTGGGAAATAACTTGCTTTTAGTGGGAAAATCTAAAACTGCGCACACAAAAAGTTGGGTGTTTAAAACTTGTTTTCGTGAAAACATGAAAAACTGTTAGAAGGTTCTCGGGTATGGTCTGTTACAAAATCAAAATATACGAATGACGGAAAGATTAAGTGAATGTTGCCTTTGTTAAAGCAGCATTTTAACACCCGTTATATTCTAGAAAAAAATAAACTTCTCAAATACAATAAGCTTGAAAAATTATATGGCTGGACAAAGGCCGCTTGGTCACCAAAAATACGGACGGCAACCCTATTCGCCAGTCAATAAAACAAGGGTTTGAACAAACAAACAAATTCTTGGGCTAGTGCAAATACAGACGGGACATTGATCGGTCCAAGCGTGGATAGATAACTATAGGTATTATTGTCAGCCTGTCTGGTACCACTACAAGACAAGGGGCTCGTCTCATATAATAATAATAATAATAATAATCCATTTATTTCAGGTAACAAAGACCCATAAATAAATACCTTAACCTAAAAATACATACTAATAACAAGTTTTGTTAGATAAGCAACTTAAAAATATGTCATTAGCACTTCACTTGCACGATGTTTTGTGCGTTCTTGTGGAATTTGTCCGCGGAAGCGACGGAACACCACATCCTGTAGCCAAAAACTTTCTTCCAACACCAAATGGAGCATACAGGTTGGGATGCGCACCACAAACGCCTCGAAATTGACGTTGCGGCGCGACTCCAGAAGCTGTACTCTTGGCGTGTACTTCAATCTTTGGCGCACGTACTCCTCGATGTCCTCAGCCTCAGTGGTGTAATGTAGGCGAGAGATGTACACCGGGGTGTTCGGCTTTGCGGCGCGAAGTTTAACGTTAGGTTGTAGCTGCTTACAGCATGGTACTTTTAACTGACCTGCAAGTTTTCAGACTATGAAATAATTCGGTTCTCGTTATCTTATTTGACATTCAACTTCGATTCGAGCTCGTGGCAAAATAATAACTGCCGCTCGGATCAATCTTCAGGTTAAGCAGTGCTTGCCTAGGTTGGTATGTGGATGGGTGACCACCCATTACATACCCAGTTCCCTCCATGACTCGGAAAGCACGTTAGGCCGTTGGTCCCGGCTGTCATTTGTAGATATTTGACAGTCATTACAGGTAGTCAGTGGCCTGAAAGTCTGACAACCAGTCCTACCAAGGAGTATCGTATTACCCAGTACTAACTGGGTTGTGGAGGTCCGATAGGCGGTCGCTCCATGTAAAATACTGGTATTCAGCGGCATTCGGTTAGACTGGAAGCCGACTCCAATATAGTTGGGGAAAGGAAAGGCAGATGATGATATCTCATTTGACATTCGACTCTGATTAGACGTCACATTTTGTCACTTATTTAAATCCTCACTGTCTGTTTCGGCTGCGCTCGAGGGGACGACAGAAATTATTAAACGAGGGCCTACTATCGCCCCATTGGCCGCGTGGTTGCAAGCGCGACTGCAAAAAGTGCTATTAGGTTTTTCCTTTAAAAAAATCTCAGTGTTTTCCCGGAGTTGTGAAGCTGTCTTGGAAAGCACACTAAGCAATTGGTCTTACGTCTAATCTCTCTCCGGCCACGCCGGATTGCCGTCCCAACGGACTATGAGAGTAAAGGAACAGAGAATGCACCTGTGCCAGCGCACTCACTAAACTTGTGTGTTGATCCCATCGTAAAAGTTGTTTATTATCATGAGTACAATCACGTGTTTAAGTATCGGTCACTAACAGTCACCCTATCTATACATATAATAAAATCGTAGAGACCAAAAAATCTGTACATTGAAGATTAAAAAAAAAACCAGCCAGGGTGACTTAAAATAAGTAACTGAAGATATTAAAACCATTTTAAAAATTTTTGTTTGTTTGTTTGTTTGACCGCGCATCACGTAAAAACTACTGAACCGATATTGTTGAAATGTTCACAAATCTATTTAAATACATTCAGAATAACATATAGGCTATAGAAATTTTGGATTTTTTTGGAAAAAGGGCGTGAAATGGGGGGTAAAGTTTGTATAAAAAAAAAAATTTGATTGTTCTAGAATCATGAAACTCAGAATAAATACTTACTAATAAAAATAAAGAAATACCTGTTTCAGCATTTTTTTTAAATCTCATCCAGAGACGCAACAAAAGAGGGTTTTGTGTTTAAAATTAATAAACTTCAAACACCTATACAATCAAATCCAATGAAGTGTAACCTTTTAAAGTTGCTACATATACTTCGTATCTAATACAGGTAAATATAATTTCTCAATTTTCTTGAAATTTGATTTTTGACGTGAATACGCACAAAATAGCGGAACTCAAGAAAATCAGCTTTCTTCGGTATAAGTAGTTGGTACGCAATGTTCGTGCGCGCATCACGTCAAAATTACTGCATAGGCTTGCGCATCACGTCAAAATTACTGCATAGGCTTCTTTAATATTTAGACTACATATTATCACGCTACTTCCTTAAGAGCCGTAGGCTTTTTTGCAGTATTTCCGTATACTTCAATTGTTTGACGTTTCAGTCATGACGTAAGTACATGAGAATGGCTATTTGTGGCTTATGTCAATGAAGTAAATAGCCTCCGCTACCGCTCTGTAAACTACGGGGTTGCAGGTTCAAACCCTCCAACATCATTTTTACTTTTTGTGATTTGTTTAATATTTTTTTTGATGCTGTGAGATTTCCTATATTTCATTTTGTATTTAAATTGTGTGCATTTCTAGATTTATTATTTTTTTTCGTGAAATATTTTTCCAAAAAGTAATAGAGTAGTACTTATGGAAGAAGAATACAAACATGCTACCACCAAATAAATTGGGATAAGGGCAGGAGTATGATGATGAGGATGATTTCTCTAAAAAGTAGTATAGCGAACATCAGAAGCCTGATAAATCCACGTGTTCCTGCCGTGCAAGAACTGTGCTATGCTATTCGCAATAATCAATAATCCATACGCAGTTTACGTAGATTATATTTACAGCTAAATTGTTATTGGCCTCATATCGTATTTTCGGGCGGGAGGAGACGCCCGGGTTCTTCCATTGTGAGGATCGACCGGAGGACACGGTGGAGCACACTGTGGAGGTGTGCCCCACTTGGGCGGAGCATCGCCGTGTCCTCGAAGCGGCGATCGGCGGCGGCGACCTCTCTCTCCCGGCCCTGGTTCAATACATGGTCCGGAGCGAGACGGAATGGGACGCCGTCACCTCCTTCTGCGAAGCAGTCATGTTAGCGAAGGAGGTGGTGGAACGTGAGAGGGAGAGATCCTTACGTCCCGGCCACCGCGGGAGACGCCCCGGGCGTCGGCAGCCACGTGGCGCGGGCCTGTGGACGGGGAGCTATGGGCTAGCTCGTCTAGTCTCATGACGACAGGCCGTGTCGACGGCGCGTTCGTGTTCTACGCGCGCCTCAAAGAGAGTCAGCAAAAAAGAAGGGGTTCGCAAGGGCCAATGCCTGCCGGGGCTGCGGGACTATTCGAAAGAGATACCGTGGCCCCGGAACACAAAGGGCGATGAAGGAACATGGATGGGTTTTAGTCAGTAAAAGTCTGACACTTCCTCCTGCTCCGGGAAGAGTCATTTGATGATTTCCCATCCGAAAAAAAAATAAGCTATAAGTATCGTGTTTGGGCTCAATTCATGCACCTTGATGAGAACTTTCGACCTAGCTGGAGTATGACTGTCATCGAGTGTCTTAGGATGAAAACCTATGGCTGTCGAGGGAAGCCCCAAATTGGAAAAACATAGTACAACATTTTAACGATGATTGCATATATTTCCGAGAAATTAAATTGTTACCTACTTGAATCTATACTTATTATAAAGGAGAAAAGTTTGTTTGTTTGGTTGGTTGAACGCGCTAATTTTAGGAACTACTGATTCCAGTGAAAAACATCTTTTAGTGTTGGATAGCCCATTTATTGAGGAAGGCTATACGTTATATAACATCACGATACAATCAATAGGAGCGGAGCATCAATGAAAATTGTTGCAAATACAGCGAAAAATTATTGCTTTTGAGAGCTTCCGTTCCGTGCGCTGCGTAAACGGTTAAAGTTACTCAACAATCATACATATATGACGGGATTGTTCCTCTTAAAAAGTCCGCTAAAGCATCTTATCTGCATTTTTTTTAGGTTGACTCACACTCTTTCTAAGCCTCTCTCTCTCTTACCTAACGCAGACGAAGTTGCGCGGGTCAGCTAGTATAGGTATAAAAATAAATTGAACAACCTAGGGCTACATACGAGTAATCCAATAGACAATTGATGAAAACCAATGAAAATATCATATTCAGAAGTACGGGGTACAGAAAATTAACCGTGAAACACCTTGGTGAACCAGGGGTACAGAAATTTAACCGTGGTACACCTAGGTGAACCAGGGTACAGAAAGTTAACCGTGGTACATCTAGGTGAACCAGGGGTACAGAAAGTTAACCGTGGTACAACTAGGTGAACCAGGGGTACAGAAAGTTAACCGTGGTACACCTAGGTGAACCAGGGGTACAGAAAGTTAACCGTGGTACACCTAGGTGAACCAGGGGTACAAAAAGTTAATCGTGATACACCTAGGTGAACCAGGGATACAAAAAAATATTCGTGGAACACCTAGGTGAACCACTTTGGTGTTCCACGAGTTAGAAAGGAACTTGTGCACTATAATATCTCGGCTGCCATGACCGAAAACGGCCTCGAAAACTCGAGAATACTGCTCGACGTGGCGTTGCATGGGGGAGGCGTAAGTCTATCAGTGGACAGCAATCCGGACATTATTGATGACGACTGATACTTGGATAGTACGAATAATTGAATTGAAGTATTAGAAATTAAAAATCCTAGATCCTGAAAAAGCTACTTCCGAGCCTTCTACTGAACAAAACTTAAGCATCTACTAAAACTCCCCACAAGATAGCACAAACCCTCTAAGTAAACTTATAAACTTAACTTGTTCATAAATAAGACTCACTCACACCGCTCATCTGCCCACAAACCACTAATTAGGTGTTAAATCACTGAAAACGACTGAATCCCAACGTGAAAATGTGGACCTCACTGTTTACCGTGATTTACACTTGTGAATACACACAGATTAAGGTGCGGTTATATTGAGGATAGGGAAGCGATTACTTCATCGTAATTGCCTTTCACCACTCTTAAAACGGTGAACGAAAACATATCAAGGAACCCGCATGTTTTTTTTTATTCTTAGCCTGTTATGTGTCCCACTGCTGGGCAAAGACCTACCCTTTCTCCTTCCAAGCCACTCTATCTTGTGTGATATCTGGCCATGTTCGCCCCGCAAACAAGACCAGATCGTCACACCACCTTCGCCGCGGTCTAACCGCATGTAATAGAACTGTTTAATTTTAAATTATGATTTAATCTTTTACTCTGGACGCTCTTAATGTGCACGTCTTTATACATCGTTCTCACATATATGCATAATCTCAACATGAAAGATTTAAACTAGATTTTGATTTAAAAGAGTGTCCATGGAGTTTCTTGCCCGTTCTTCTCCATAGAGATCTACGCTAGAGAATGGGCTACAGTACTTTCTCAAGTTATTATGCCTTGTGTCTGAAACTGTAGCTTTGCTTTTTTGTATTTTTGACATTCAAAAGTGCCGTAATGGGCTAATAGAAATAAATGCTTTGAGTTGAGTTGAGTTGAACTAAAATTGTCATTTATGGTACAACCACTCCATCACCTTGCGTGCCAGTATCATCACCATCATCGTTTCAGCCGAAAGACGTCCACTGCTGGACATAGGCCTACCCCAACTGTCGCCACATTGACCGGTCCCGTGCGTCTCGCAGCTGATTAAATACCGTATTCCATAATAAGTATCAATAATTAATAATGCTCTGTCGGTGTAAAGGCGGTGTAGGTGTTGGGTTTTAAAATTCCTAGTAGAAGTTTGGTCTCGGAAAATACTAGCTCCTAGTTCTAATTTCAGTTTTTAGAAGCATCACTACGAATTTAATGCAACATACATTATTTGCGTCTGTCCGGTTGGACTGATTTTGACGGATTTTTTAGGTTCTTTAGGCTACTTTTGTTTTAGAAAAAAAGACTGATCTTTTTTACTAAAATAAAAGTAGTCTAAGTTGCTACTTACAACATCAGCTATACGCCATTAAAAAATCCGTCAAAATCATACAATCCTGTTCCTTGTAATGTTGTTCCAAATCTTGTTCCTTGCAAAAAAATAAAACCATTGAAATTCAGTCAGGACAAGACATTACATTAAGATAGATGAGCACAAAGGTACTGCTTATTTCATTAGAAATCTCTTCCAGCAGACCCATAGAGCTATTTCCCCTGAAATAATAATGCACCACGAATTAAAAAAAACTCAAATCGCTCCCGCTCCATCACAAACCTGACCCCTAACAACACGGTCCCACCTCCCGGCAGTCGCGGTCGCCTCGTCCAAATGGAATTGAAACTGTGACAATCCAGTTTGCACTTCCCCACTTTTTCTTTACAGCACCTAGATTTGATTGAGTTCGTCTCACTTTGTGCTGACATTCGTACGGAATCAAACGAATCTAGCTTAGTAGTGATGGAGAATCGATACCAGACAATGGGTTTTGTTAAATGAGCTTGGTTTTTATGGTCAGTGGTTGTTCATTCTATGGTGATTCGAATCCACATCCATAATTGATTTAATTAGATTAGATGCTGAGGTTCAAGGCCTATCTTATTGTTGTCTTGTCATGGCTTGCCCCAGGTATGTAGGTACTGGAACATTCTTGAGGCTTCCTGAAAATATAGCCACAAAAACTGCATGATTGCATCTGGCCTCAGTTTTGTTTGCCAACTCTTTGGTTAAGAACTTGGTCTCTTTTTACTGACCAGGATCACGGTGTGGCCAAATTAACGCACAGTTTAATTGAGAACTGATAGAAGTATAAATAATTGAGGCTACAGTTTTCGTTTAGCAGCAACAAGCTCACCTAGAAGCCATATAGCCCGCTAAGTGAGTTGTTCGAGCAATAAACGGTGTACGCAGTGCATTATGCCGTCAATGAACGGTAACTCAGTTGTGACGCGATGGGAAGCCGCCAAGTAGCGATAGCAGAAAAAAGTGATTGATAAAATCAAAATAAACGGTCAAAAATAAAATAAGACATAGAAGGACATGTGGAGTTTTGGATTAAAGCAGCTCTAATTCGAGTTAAATGGCATGAGATCTGAAAAACCGGCCAAGTCGTACTCGCGCATGATGTGTTCAGTACTATCGTAGTAGGGGAGTCCCTTTTAATTTTAATTTATTTTTATTATTTTGTTGTTATAGCGGCAACTATAATACACATTCTGTGAAAATTTCAATAGTCTACCTATTTCGAATCATCAGATACAATCCGCTGACAGACAACGGACGGACGGACGGAGGGACGGACAGCAGAGGCTTAGTAATAGGGTCCCGTTGGTTACCCTCGTTTACGCAACCCTAAAAATGAGCATTGTAGAACATGAACTATCTGGTGTCCACGACACAAGCCTCGTTCCTTAGTGTGGCACTAGATGGCGCTGTGTGTTAATGTCCAGCGATTTTTTTTTTTTTTTTTTACTATGTTTATGAGACATTATTACCGTAAGCTGCAAGTAAGTAACGAAACTAGTAGAAGCTGACCTCTTATACTATTAAAACTCCATACTACGCCACGCCAACTCTGGGTCAAGGTTTTACGGCCTAATCTTCTGAGAATTCAAATGTGCCAACGCTTTTCGTGGTCGATCCATTCTCGTCATTTCTCTACTACAAATTAGTGATATTTTTCTTTTTTCTCACTTTCAATTCTGTATATACGTTTCACTATAATATTATAGAAAGTGGTTGGAATTTCTCCACCATTTTTTTAAAGAATTATTCAATGCCTAGTTTAAATGATACAAAATCTGCTTAAGCGTCACTTTTTTCTCTCTATATTACTGTCGCAATTCTAGGCAAGCCAGCAGGCCTAGCCAAGTTACAAACGATTCGTATCGATTCTCTTTCTACAATCAATCAAAGATCAAAAATCAATCAATACAAAGTAAAAACAAACGAATAGAAATTTCGTAGACGTTTACATCGATCAAGATGACAGAATGAAATGTATTCGTTTCTACAATCGTGATCGCTACATCCCATATAAAACGTAGCCAATTTACAGTTTTGACTGAACTTTAATGTTTCTATTCGTTTGTTTTGACCACGTGACTAAACGTTGAAATGATGTCATTCCCATACATTTGGTTAGTTTTCTATTCGTTACCGATTGTAGATTGGTAACTTGGCTAAGCCTACTGGCGTCATACAAAAAATAATTCAATGTCTTTACTATAAAAAAAAACACTATTCCTAACTTATTTTGCGAGCACTCCCACTCGCGGGCCACTTCGCCGCCTCGCCAAGATACAATGACATTACCGAGACGGCTTTTTAGCGCGCACGCTATAATTCATAAATTGTCGTATGACCGCTTGTTTTGCTGTCTCTACTAGTTCACGTTGTTCCAAAGTTGGGGCCGCTTTTAACTTCACCCCTTTTGTTTGGAGGGGTAGACAGTTGATGCAGTTATTGTGGAATATTGTGTTTGGATTGGAACCTGTAGCTTTGAAAGCTTTGTGATTAATTTTTGGTGAAACCTGTTATACAGGGTTGTCGTTCTATCTGAAAAAAAACTTGTGTAAAAGTTGGAACTTTGACCTCCAATATCTCCGTAACTAGTAGGTTCCCAGGTATGGTGTAGAACAATAAAATGATTGCAATGACGAGGAGAACAAGTACCTTTCGGCTTCGTTAAGGGGCTATTTACACCCAGCCTCGCCAGCCAGCCTTAATACCGTTCCAAGAATGATAGCAGACAGGGTGGACTGTCCTTATGTGCGGCACTGTTGTGACAGACAAGTTACATATAGTGTCGCACGTAAGAGACTACTGTAATTAATTGTTTTTGTTTATGATTTTGAATATTATTATCGTTGTTTATCTTATTTGTATCTTGTGTGTTGATGTTGTTTTGTGTATATGATGTAAGTGAAAGATGTTTATGGCTTATGGACCTGAAATAAATAAATTTAATTTTATTTTTATAGCACTAGTTTTGAGTAGTTAGTATATACAAAGTAGTAATTAATTACTTTGTCGCGCTAAGGTTATAAGTAAGTTACATTGACGTCATAAAACAAGAGATAGACACACCTTAGTCTTTAAACAAGTCAAAGTAATAACTTGAGTAAAAGTTATTTTTTAAGATACGACTTTTATTCTGTAGTTTAGTAATTGCTTGAAGTTTGAACTGATAAAAGTTAGAATTGGTAACTTTGCTTTGTGACAGTTCTTACTTCGTTTAAATTTTTATCAGTTCGATAAAAATGTTTGCATAAGTAATTCCTTAAACTTTATTGTGCATACGGCTGCTAGTCTATGTAACAATAAGATACCCGTGGAATCAAAACTACAAGCAACAATTCTGCTCTATTCTGTAGTTTTTAACCACCCATACAAAACAGCCAAATCAAATAATAACAGCCACTCGGGTCGATCTTAAGGTTAAGCCGTGCGTGCCTATTAACCATCCACGAACTAACCTAGGCACGAGCTCCTCCAATATCACCATCTTCGAAAGCGTTTTCATTAAGCTACATAGAACCCAGTAGTACTGCTGCCTGGCATTGAGGTTTGGCGACTTAGCTGCTTTGGCTAATGATCGCGATCAGCAAATATAATAGAAATCACCAAACACCATAAATTTACTTTTATTCAGACATAAGATTATCATCACTCCTGTAATCCTCGAAGAGTAAGGCAGAGGTGTACCTAATAGTACACCCACATTTCGCCAGTTATGTTCAAATCCCATGTAGTAGGGAGCGAGCCTATTGCCATCAACTGGGTACTGATCCAGACTCCGTGGCGGCTACTGAGGAATTCCCGATGGAAAAACTTATAACACTTTGCCAGACCCGGGAATCGAACCCAGGACCTCATGCTACCATTAGACCAACAAGGCAGTTTTATTCAGACAGTTTTTAAGAAAACCATTTCTTATAAAATCTACAGTTCTCCTCCCTCCCTAGCAAACTGCATCACACATTCAAACTCCAACATCTAAAGAACTTTAAAAACATGTTAAAGTGCTGTAATGCAACCAACTTAGCGGCAGACAAGTGGCGACGGGCACCGGAAGTTCACCCGCAAACAATATGGCCGCCGGCCACTTCCGGCCGCGGAGTTTCCGCCTTCGGGCCACAAGCGACATTAATAACTTTTTAAAATGCGTAACGTTGTTTAAAAATAGAAATCTGTTGTCATTGGCTGGGGTTAACTTTTGAATGCTGTTGTTGGTAACAAAGTTAAGTAAAGTTTAAGTTAGTTAAGGTAGATGGAGTTATGGTTTGGGCGGGATTGGTTTATCTGTGTCTCTTATTAAGTTAAGTAAATACTGATACTTGTAAATTCAGAGACGAATATCTATTTCGGAATTTGGATTGTTATAACTCTAACCATCATTTTGAAAATATTACTAGGAGTGCTTTCAATGTTGATAATCAAAAGTGTTTACTTATGTCATGTGACTCCACTAAAAACCATGCGGAAAATGTGTGTCTAGACTTTTAACTGCCCAATATCGTCATCACCCAAAGCCACTTGACATCACTTCCTATGAAACAGTTCTCTAGCAAACGATAAAATAAAAGTTCCACCTCACAAACACATAACAATATAATAAATGATAACTGCACCAACATTACCCAGTATCACAGACGATAACGCATAGCTACGACGTAGCGCTACGCCGTAGCCATCGTAGCGCTACGCCGTAGCAGCCGCTGAGTTCCGGAGGAAAGAGGGGGTCGTAGACAGGCGGACACATCCGTCCTAGGGACATATGTATCGGTGGCGTTTCCTCCCTGAATGTTTCATGGCTAATCTACTATCTGAGGAAGACGGTGTAATGTAATGTGTGGTGTATTCATAGGTTTATACATTATGTAGTGTGAGATATGGCTTGGGGAATGTTGGTAGAGTTTTTCATGGGTTTATTTATTGGATGTTGTGAAGGATTGACCGTCTGTGGAAATAAAAGACTACCTATATTATTTGCTGAATTTTATTTGAAATCCAATGAGTTTTTTTTTTCAGATACTTACGATGGTATTAAGCATTTGAGTCATACACATTTAAAAGGGCAATTTCCTTGCCTAGTTCATTCGGCAGAAAAGATGTCCCTCGATTGTATGAATTTTTGACATTGCTGGGCTTTTTGGCATACAGAGGTATACAAAAACTGTGATCCCATTTGTGTGTGAGGTGAGAGAGCAGTGAGGCTATTTAGCAAAATTATGTAAATACAAATGTTGTCATGTGACTTTTATATTAAATGGGCCTACTCGTGACCTCAATGTTGTCCTCAAGGACAGAGATGTGGTAAACGATGGCATGAGCTACCAAGACTTGTTCTGTCATTCGCAAGGATATTTAAATGTCTTTGTTGCTCACACATTTTGTTTTAGTTGGCCCGTATTGTCCCACTTCTGAGCAAAGGCCCGCCCCCATTCTTTCCACTTCTTACGATGATGTGCTTCTTCTCGCCAATGCGCGAGGAAGCCATCCAAGACGTCCCGCCACCTTCTCTACGGTCTGCCGCGACCCCGTCTGGCTGTCTATCTGTCTGGCTGCTTACAGATTAAAGAGAAGAATTAAGATAAACTAGTTTTAGGGTTCCGTTGTCCTGACAAGGAACCCTTTTAGTTTCGTCATGTCCGTCTGTCTGTCCAAAGTTTTGCTAAGAGACCGTTAGTACTAGAAAGCTGTAATTTTGTAGAAATGTATATATCAAATCAATAACACCAACAAAGTGGTAAAATATTTTTTTGCAAAATACCTTTTCTTAGGGTAGCTCCCCCCTACATGTGAAGTGGGGATGAATGTTTTTGCGTCGTCTACCCCATCGTGTGGGTATCCTTGAATAGGTCTTTTAAAATTACGTAAGGGTTGCTAATACTGCTTTCGATTTAATGCTCCATTTACGAAATATTAAACTATAAAGTGCACATTTTAGTTCCTCTTAAATCAGAAAAATATCATGATGATAGTGCAATTTATGAACTTTAAAGGAAAACTGTAGCGGTTAAGATAACTTTATTAGTTTAGCAGTAATAGTCGTTGAACTTGGGTGTTGGATAAATTTGTACCAAAATATACAAAATCCTCAGAATAAATCCTATAAAGTGACTAAGATGAAGTAGTTGCTTGTTTATAACGGGTAAAGACTTGCATTGAAAAACAAAATCTAAAATAAATAAAAAAAAACAACATAATAAAGGCGCTGTACCAACGGGTTCGTTCTGCATTGTGATAACGGACTACTACGGAACCCTACACTATGCGTAGCCCGACACGCACTTGGCCGGGTTTTTTCTTAATTTAGGGCCAGTTAAAATAGACAACGAACACTTCCTTTTGATAAGGGTGAGTTTTTTATGAATACGTTTCAATGCTCCCGTTTATAGTGCCACCTTATTTTTATTGTCAGACAGGGAAATATGAAACAATAAATTCTGATAAACATTTTATTATTTAACTCATAAAGACAACACAGGCATCTAAACTACTACATTAAATTCCATAGGTACATTACAGTTACTTACAGTAATCGTATAGTTATTTATATATTTTTTACCAAAAGTTAACAAAACACACATTTATTATAACCTAGGTTTAGCTTTTTATTTACCGGAGTTTTGATATAAACAGTATTTTATTTTATTAATTATAATTTGCCAATTTCTATGTCTACGGTCTAATTAATATATGTATACCAATCTAGTCATAAGCCTTTTTGTAATTGTTTATAAATGTTACATATAAAGCACAAAAAAAACATCATCAAAAAGATTGAAGCTATTTTTATTTGGTTAAATTTTGCGTTTGGTTTTAAGAATCTGCACTGGAATTTACATAATTTTGCTACCGTAAATTATATAGTTAAATATTATTGCAGTTATATATTTTGTATATTAAATGCCGCATACCCTACATATATTATAAGCCTTACAGTCGTATATTTTCGCGATAAATACACTTAACAGTGTGGACGAATTATGATACTTCATTTTAAACCAAAAGATTTGTATATACATTCCTATATACATTTGTATTTCTACACATAACCTCTATATTATAATACAAGGTAAATAGCCAATATATATTAGGATTCCAAAGCTTTGTTTATTTGTATATTGCTTAAATTTTAACAGTAGGTTTTCTGGGAAATATTGTCTACACAATTGACGATTTATAATTATTATTTTAGGACTAATTATATATTTTTTCTTTATTAGCATACGCTTGAAAATTCTCTTTTATTTTGACAGTTTAGAAATGTCTGATAGAGAATTCTGATTTTCATTTGTCTATAGATACAAATGCAAGAATAATACATTTTCTACTTTGTTTCTTTGTAACGATACACAATGGCTACATAGTTTAATAAATATCTAAGTAGAGTACAGGTTCGCTTGATTAGTATAGTTAATTTACTTGTTCTAACATTTAAGCGAACGAGGCGCCTCGAATGCCTCGTTTTAAGTCTCTGCCTTGTCGAGAGTAATAATTGCACAGAGTTACTTATTGTGAGGCGTAGTAACTAAGTTTACTTTTATATAATCTTCAAATAAATAGCCAACTGTGCTTAATATATGCAGTGCGGTATTTTTATTTACATGAGCAATATTTTAAATCAATTCGTGAAGTGAGGGCTTGATAAATATGTATGCTAAGCGACTACTATCCGATTTTTTAAGTTTACCTTTTGGAACTTTGTATTTACGTTATATATTTCTAACAAACTAGGTGCTATGGTTATATATATCTTATATTTACAAACGAATAATACACAGTCAGTATTTATTTTTGTAAAATTTTGGATCTATTGTTTTTGTACTGAACCGTGTTTGACTGGCGTATTTAAATTTTGTTAATATTTAATAAATAAAATAGCACTGGATTTTAGAGTGATGGTAGGTTCTATTCCATTTTACAGCGTTGTTGTTCTATAATGCTTTATAAAATAAGTTTAAACATGAATAGCAGACGTCATCGATTTCAGAACTGATACAAAATTGGCAAAATAGACCGTGAAAAAGGTGCACGTAGATGAGGCATTTATTTAATTGTGCGCAAGAGAGAGGTCATCAACGCTTCTGTACCGCAAGTTGTGTTCCTTGGGCCATTGGGTTGCTGTGAAAAAAAAAACAATGATTAATTTTATAAATACCCGTTTAAAGCATCTCATCTGCCTAGCCTTTTCCCCAACTGTGTTGAGGTCGGCTTCCAGTCTAACCTGATGCAACTGAATACTAGTATTTTACATGGAGCGAATAACAAACATAGGTTAGCGTTGTACCTTTTTATTTTAAACGGGCCTAGTCTTGACCTCAATCTTGTCCTGACGGCAGACATGAGGCCGACGATGGAGCGAGCTAACTCAAAAGATCATTGTATCCGTATAAATAAATAAAATAAATAAATATCGCTGACATTACACACCGCGCCATCTAGGTGCCACACTAAGCAACGAGGCTTGTGTCGTGGACACCAGATAGTTGATATACTACATATATACTTTTGTTTGTAAATACATACATAATATACCTACATATAAACATTAATGACTCGGAAACAAATGTCAATGCTCATCACATAAACAATTGCTCCTACCGGGATTAGAACCCGGGACCCTAAGAATGTAAGGCAGTCTTACTACCGCTGCGCCATTGGGGTCGTCAATCGTATAGTTCTACCGTTCAGTTTTACTAGTAGGACTTAACGAAGAAAAAAATCCATTTAGTAATACTATCTGCTGTATGAATTTTAATTGAACTAAATTGACAAAAAGTTCTTTTAGTACTAAAGATAGACAAAATTCAATATGACTGAATGGACAAAAAATTCAAATGCGAAAATGTAAATTGCTAACTCTCTAGTCTATGAATTTGCGACTTATTTAGCTTAATCTTGAAAAGCGACCCGTGCTGCTATTATTATTAGAGCTACGATTCCTGATGTCCCTCATTTAAAGATTTATTGAGAGTGAATAATACTGCAACAATTTTTTTGGTAAATATATAAAATTACCTGGTATCATTACCGGAACTGGTATCATTACCGGAACTGGTATCATTACCGGAACTCGTTTTATTACCGGCACTGGTATCATTACCGGAATTGGTATCATTACCGGAACTGGTATCATTACCGAAACTGGTATCGATAGGTAAGACTGTAGGAGGTAAGCTGGTAGTGGTGGTTGGTGTCTTCTTTTTCTTTCGTTTAGAAATTGAAATAGACACTAGATCATCCGTAGTATTTGTCGCTTCAATGGCTAAAATAAAATAATAACAAAAGAAAATAAAATGAAACAAATAAAAAATGTAAAGACGCCAGTACATCAAGTTATTACAATCTGTCAAATTGATTTAATAGAATTTTAACTTTATGGCTAAAGCATTAGATTCAAGGTTGTTTGGGAAAATTGGACAGTTTTGGATAGCTTGATGTGCTGGTATCTGTACTAAAGCATGCTTAATAAGAACAGCCATTGGTAATAATTTTCAATGCAGTAAAACTAATAAAAATCATTGTTCATAAACAAAATAATAAACACAAAAGCACAATCATGCAATTTTACAAGACAACAATATAAGCTCGATTGAATCACAAAGACATTCACATTTACGATGCTCCCAAAGTTGAACAGTATAATTATGCTGAAACTAACACGCTTTAGCTACGTCTACTTTGCAGTCAAGAAGATGCAGATTGGTGTCATATTTCATGATCACTGTTTTAAGCTTTCACGGTTTAAAACTAAACTTATATTGTCACTAAACAGACTCACAGATATCCCGTAAGTGACAATATAAGTTTATATTTCATGATATAGTGAATTGAATGAAAGGTATCATCTCAAGCCCGCTTGCACCATATCTAAACCATCACTTAATGCCTAATGACATCGTTCGGATTCTGCCAATCGTTCGAACATAGCAAAGACATCTTCTCCCATGTAATTTGGGGTCGGCGCAACACGTTTTTTTCTTCCATTCTCCTCTGCCAATCGTCACGCTATCAGTAACTTATTTTTCCTTCATATCATTCCTCACACAATCAAATCCATCTTTTCTTTGGTCTTCCTCTCACTCTCCATCCATCAACATTTAAAGTCACTACTCTTTTAGTCTCCCTCTCTCATCACATTTCCATTCACACGACTCCCTTTCATCTTTTGCATGGCAAAAACAGAACGATGTTCAAATACGTTTAAGACTAAATGCATAAAATATTAGAGGTGCAAGTTGGGCATAAAATTATCATGAGCCTATTCCACAACTAAAGCTCCAATATCTCTAACTACCCTATTTTCTACAAATTATGAAACTATACCTATTCCTGTGACATTTCTTTGGTTTATCGTGCCTTTTGCATGCAACACTCTTTTTGTATCGTCTCTTGCGGTGGTAACGTGCTGAAATGTAGTAAAACTGTGATAGGAAATTGAAGAAGAACAGCTCCAAGCACTATTTGATTTCATTCAGAAAAGTTAAATGTTTCGTATCAAATAAAAAAAACGGATATTTAAATT
Organism: Xestia rhomboidea; assembly: GCA_963853795.1. Lineage (NCBI taxonomy): Eukaryota > Metazoa > Arthropoda > Insecta > Lepidoptera > Noctuidae > Xestia > Xestia rhomboidea. Next base: position 7,364,340 of record OY970770.1, on the reverse strand, counting down.
TCAATACACTTCTTCGAAGACTGGTTCTTATCGCACTACGATTAGGTTCAACATGCAATGTATTTCACACGCGTGCCTTTTTTCTCATTTTCCAACACGGGTGCGGCAATAAAAATTGCCACAGATAACTATACTTAGACTTAGTCCAAATTGGTTCAATGCCTATAGTCGGAGGTGAATGTTTTTTTTTTAATTCGGCAAAACAATACGCGTCTTTACGGCGTAAATATTTTTTGAATATTCAAATTGTGTATAAAAATAGAATAAACATGACTATTTATTTTATTTCTTCAAAGGTGTATTGAAAAAGGTCGTTTGATACACGTGGACATTTGTTATTGCAGTTCTTGGCTCAAAAACACCCTCGCCTACGGCTCGGGTGTTAATTCCGCCTCGAATGCAATAACAAACTTTCTCCACTTGTATCAAATTAGAGTATAGCTGCTAACTCCTTTTGGTGTCCAAAATGACATTAATTTATTAATTATATTAATTTTAGTATAATAATACAATACTAGTTAAAAGAAAACATGATTGATTGTGAAGATTAAAAAAAAAACCTCAACGTGTTTAAAGTTTAAAAACTTTTGATACGAAACATTTGTAAGAACGTAGTGTTTGAATTAATATTATTTGCCAAAACATGCTCCACTCTAGAATCAAGATGCATTAATTGTGTTAGAAAAGTGCATTTCATTAATTTATAAATATAAGTAAAAATACCTGTATAGTGCATATTCCGGTACATGTCTGGGCAGTTGTTTGAACCCTGGAACAAAAAATATTATCATTCTGTTGTTTTATTTTCTTCAGTAATTTTAGAAACGAGTAATTCGTTAAGTCGTCCCACATGCCTACGGCCCATTTGGGACGAGTTGATGAAAATCAAAATAAATAATATTTTCAATCTGCAACTCGTCCCACGTTACTATCAAAATGAAAAAGGTTTAATCAGGTTTAATCATCACAACATTGTCTAGTGTTAATACAGTTTTGCTAGTTATGGGCCTAGTTAAAATAGGCGAGACGACAAAAAAATCTAATTAGTCCGTCAGTTAGATTATCAAAAAATATTTAACCCGTGTTTTTTCTTTTGTTACATAAACCAATTGACGAAGATATGACGCTTTTAAAATTCTCAATACGTCACGCCTAGGTATAATTTTTAGCTAGTTCTGACATCACGAGCCCCCACTCCCGAGTTTTAATGCGTTTTATCTTTTGTCAATATTCATTGATTTACAAAAACAAAAAATACGCGTCCATTAATTTCCAATACTCTAACTGACGGACTAAGTAAATTTGCAATTTTTTGATACTGTCGTCATGCCTATTCAAGAAGGTATTATTTTATTGCATTCCACAGAGTAGTAAGAAAACAATGTAATTTAACATACGACCCGGCTAGATTATCTCTGGACCTGTCGTCGTATATTTATTTTAGAAATGTAAAAGCGAGCGAAGCAAGCTCAAAAATTTTAGTGAAGTCAAAATTTTCGAGCTTGCTTTTGCTTCGCTTGCAGGCGGAAGCGCCTGGAATAAACTTCATTTGACAGCCACTATGACATTTTTCATGTCACAACTTTTTACCTTAAATAGCGTTTTAATATTACTAATTAATGCTTTAATCAAATATCACTACCAGTTTGCCAAATTTAACGCAAAAAAGGGTCTTGACATAATTACGATGTCTACTTATTTTTTTTCTTTTCCCTAATCAGCTTGTCTCAAGCTATAGCGAACGACTTGATTAAACATGTCGTGTCCAGACGTAAATTATTTTACTCCGTGGAGTCGGACAAGTCCTCTTAAACCGGGATTTGTTCAAGATTTATTGCTGGCCATGCAATTTGGTTGTGTTTAAGTCTATTGCAAGTGGTGGTACTATAAATAACTGTAGCTGTGCTGTGTTGTTCGTTGAATGTTGTGGTGTCTTTGTACAGCAACTTATATTTTTTTTTAATAAAGTGGCTTAAATAGATTCTTGAGAAATACTTAAATACTTTTTATAAACTAACTTACGCACGAGGCTTCTCCCGCTTCGAGTGTGGAAATTTTCCAACAGTAACGTACTACCGATATAATTCGTATCCTATGTCCTAACCATGGTCAAGGTCTTTTTAGTGGCCCATTTTCATCGGCATCAACGCGTAACAAACAAAGTAACATCACATGAGATAAATATAAAGTAGGATATTTTTATATCGAACTTAAAACATTTTATCCCATGATCTGTCCACGAAGTAGACACAATAGTTAAAGAATGGCGTCTCGACCAAATTGGTCATTTGACAGATCATTATCTATACAGCTTTCAGTGGTACAGTAGTTTTCAATAAAAATGTTGTGTCACAAATAATCATCATATTCCTGCGATTCTCCCATTCTACTTGGTGTCGGCGCAAGACGTCTTCTTCTTCCATTCTCCCCTGTCAGACGTCACAGCATCATTTACTCCTTTCTCTTTCATATCATTCCTCACACAATCCATATATCTTTTCTTAGGCCTTCATCTCCCTCTCTATCCATCAACATTCATATCCATATACCAGAAAAAAACGTTAATTGCGTTTCTAATTGAATTCTGCGATTAGACCAAAAACATCATCATCCCAAAATGTAATACCATAACAATTCTATGAATTTCCTCAAAAATAATCGCCAGCATCCAACTACGAACCCCGGTATTCGCATCACTAAACACGACTACATAACTCACTGAGCCACGAAGTCTTATCTCCGAACTAAGTATACGCCACAGAGTATAAATGGTTCAAAGTGATGAGCACTAAAATAGTTTTAAATATTATTGGTATATCTATACTAATAATAAGATTATAAAGAAGGAAAGATTTGTATTTAACGAATAAACTTAAAAAACTATACTGGACCGATTTGAAAAATTCTTTCAGCAATAGATAGCTACATTATCATCGAGTAATATAGCAACGTGGCAACGCCTCCAGTCTTTTGGGGATTTACCAGTTGACAGCGTTGAGGAGAACTTTTTTAATGCAATATTTTAGTTTATTGTTAACTTAGTTACTTTACGATAAATACTAAAATATTGCGTCAAAATTTTAATTATAAATGTGTAATTATAATATGTTTTTAGTAATTAAAGAAGTGTGTTTACAAGTGAAAAATATGATTAGACTTCAAAATTCGAGAGTTTAAGCCCGCCCTCAAGAAAATGATTAATTAAAACCTGTTCGTTCTCATTCTCTCGCATTTGCGTGAATGATGTTGAACTCAAGCAATTGCAACTCAATAGACGTTATGTAATGCACTTTAACACAACAATATTCTAACAACCACGTCTTTATTTTTAAGTATGATGTACTATAAGGGGGTCGTTACCCGTGGTCCCGGTGGGTCGACCCATTGCCGGGTCCATGGGTAATTTTAATTACCCGTGGTTCCATGACATTAGGGATTGTTTCCTGGACTTCTGAATATATCGATAGAAAATACAAATCCATAATAACAGCATATCATATCCCACCGGGACCACGGATAACAAGTCATTGCATAATTTGACTACGGATTTATCGGTTTTTTATTTATCTACCAACTACCAGGAGGGCAGAACCATAAAGGAGGTATTTTATATTTTTAATTAGGAATCTCATAATTAATCCGTTTACATTTCGATTTACATGGATGAATGGAAATGTACATGGATTGATTATGAGATAATGTCATGGAAACACGGGTAATTAAAATTACCCACGGACTCGGCAATGGGTCGAACCACCGGGACCACGGGTAACGACCCCTATAAGGATGTATCACTGAAACATAACTGGCGAAATGTGTGTGTACTGTAATTACATCATACCTCTGTCTAACCTTTTAAGTTTTAAAGGCGTGATATATGTAGTATGTAATTCTCACGCTTTTTTCAACATTACGCTCCTCACTGTTACAGTAAATAACATGGCTCCTGAAAACATTAGTCTCATCTTTAAGAGCGTTTTAGCTGGTCTCATTCATACACCCAGGCGCAACCGGTGTAATACAGCGCACAAGTTCAAACGCTGTTTATATCACAGTTATTTGCTAACTTTGTGATAACCAGGTTTTTATTGTGCATTCCTTTTGTGTGGAGAGAAAACCTTGCTGATTTACAGGTGTATGTTTCTAGTAGGTTTACAATTAATGTTACCGTGGTGCCAGTTAGTTCTCTACGTCATATATGAACATTATGAATTTGTATAATGTTAACGTATCTATTCCATAACTGTTTTTTTGGTCTACTGATCGTATTGGTGGTAGTGCCATAGTTTATTTTATTTTTGAATGGTTGATTATGTCTTTTTACTCTGGACGCTCGTAACTTACAAGTCATTCTACATCTTTCTCACATACAGGGTGTAAACCACCTCATCACGAAGCCGTCAACCAAGCATTCTGTACATCAAACTAAGTAACTTTACGCAAAAAATATTGCTGAGAAACGACTTTTTTTTTTGGGGTGAAAAATCATGTTTTGTTGTAGAACTCAACAAAACATTGTGCTGATGGATGGATTGGATAGTACGGGTGTCGTGGAGGTGTTAATTTAAAATCTTACATTTAAAACTTGTATTAAAAAAAAAAGTTGACAAAAAGGTGGAACTTTGACCCCCAATATCTCCGTAACTAGAAGGTTTCCAGGTATGGTGTAGAACAAAATGATCGCAATGACGAGGAGAACAAGTGCCTTTCGGTTTCATTAAGAGGTGTTTTACACCCTTTTTATGCATAATCTCAACATGAATGATGTAACCAAGATTTTGTAACAATATTTTGTTTTAAAAGAAGAACGGGCAAGAAACTCCATGGACACTTCCATGGAGTTTCTTGCCCGTTCTTCTCCATAGACATCTACGCTTTGGAATGGGCAACTACAGTACTGTCACAAGTTATTATGTCTTCTGACTGGGACTGTAGCTTCGCTTTCTTTGTTTTTCTGACATTCAAAAGTGCCTGTAATGGTGTTATTGAAATAAATGCTTTGAGTTTGAGTTTGATACAGGCTGTATATCTGTCAGATTCTCCAATTGATGGAATTTTTACCTGAAGTCCTTGTTTGTTGAAGTTGATGTTGGTCCTCACGGTGCGATGGTGTAAGGGCTGAACTGGTCTGGCGTTGTTGCCCAGAGGAGCCTTAGGTGTCAGCTGGGAGCCTTGCATCAGCTGACGGAGGGCATACATCTGGGAAAATTGTGTAAGTTAAGGTGGAAGCTCCACGGTAGCCCGCGAAATTAATAAAATCATCAAACATTCATATTCAATTCATGTTACTGTCAAGAATGACTTTTTCATGAAATAGTTATTCTTGACAGTTGCATGAACTTAGAGGGTTGTATTGATGATTTAAATGATTATAATTCTGTAACTACATACGTCTTACAGCCGCGAATCATATTTTAATCAACATACAACCTGACACTGGCCTGCAAATTGCAAAAAACGTAAGAAAATTTGAATTTCGCGGGCTACCCTGGAGCATCCACCTTAAACACAGCCTGCTTGACGCAGAAGTTAAGTAGTGCCCTCAAATATCTTCTGATAAGATCAGGATTATTTTATTTCATAAAAATAATTGATGAAATAATAATACTTTAGTGTTTAGTAGGTAATTCAATGATCATGTATTTGTAATGGGTACCGACTCGTGTTACTACTCGGATTATACTATTGAGCGACTACTGCGCATGAGGACCTCATGCGCAGTAGTCGCTCGATCGGGTTCGATTCCCGGGTCGGGGAAAGTGATTTTGGATTTTTCTATCAGGAATTTCTCAGTAGCAGCCACGGAGTTTGGAATTGTGCCCAGTTGATGACAATAGTGTCGTCCCCTATTACATGGGACTTGGACAAAATGGTGGGTGGGTGGGTGTACTATTAGATTTTACACCTCTTCCTAACCCTTTGGGTATTACAGGCGTGATGTTATGATGAGTTATAGAAGCAGTACTAAAATACCTCTTGCTTAGAAATATAGATAGGTTTGTTGAAGATGATCCAGACGGCCGTTTCCCAGCAGCCAGGGTGCGTCGTGGAGCCTTCATACGTGAGGTACTGCTGGGTGTTCGGCAGGAGAGAACTCAGCGGCAGGTGCTTGATTGGGAAGGACGCACCTGGAACGGAATGTTGGTGAAAACTGACCTGGGAAACTCTACAAAGGAGCTAGTGGAAGTCATCGTTTTGGGAGCCATCGTAATAATAACCATAATTATGTGGACTCAGAGATCATTCCGCCGATAGTCGTATCAGCCAATGGCTTAATTGTCAAGAGCCTCGGTCGATACCTGTCTTGAGCCCTGACCACCGGTAGCTTGGACCCTGTTCCCGATACCGGTGGGCAACATTTTTTTATATTTTTTGTATAAAATTTGTAAAGAAATCAATAAAGGAAACCCTATAAGCCGTCTCTGTACAATGTTTGTATAAAGTATTAAATATATAAGCCTTTTCAGACATTGAAAAGGGGTTAGCGTCAAAACCCAGTGTTAGAATTTTTTAAAAGGAGGTATAAACGATGGACACATAAAAACCGTGGTAACCATTTATTCATTTACCATCTGGGCCTATGTGAAATAAAATATTTTGATTTTGATTTTTTTTTATTTTGATTTTTGAAGCTATGCTTACCTCTGTATGTAACTTTGTTGAATGCGCTTGTGATCAATCTAAAATCTGTATTAGTAGGCTCTCCAACCTGTAAACAAATAAAAAATAATAAAAAAAAACCGGCCAAGTGCGTGTCGGGTCACGCGCAGTGTAGGGTTCCGTAGTAGCCCGTTATATTTAAGATTTTGTTTTTCAATGCACGTCTTCACCCGTTATAAACAAGCAACCACTTCATCTTAGTCACTTTATTGTTTTTATTCTAAGGATTTTGTATTTTGTACAAAATTATCCAACACCCTAGTTCAACGACTATTACTGCTAAATTAATAAAGTGATTTTAACCGCCATAGTTTTTCTTTAAAGTTAATGAAATGCACTATCATCATGAATTTTTAAAGTTTTTCAAGCCAGCAGTTTAGCTTTTAGAGGGGTAGGGGGACGCCCTACTGGAACAAAAATTTGCAGTTTAAAGTTTAATAATTCGTAAATGGAGCATTAAATCGAAAAGTAATACTAGCAACCCCGAAGTAATTTTAAAAGACCTATTCAACGATATCCCACACAATGGGGTAGACGACGAAAAAAATAATCATCCCCACTTCACATGTAGGGGAGCTAAAAAAATATTAGAATATCAGAAACGCAAACGAATCTTTGAATAGATGATAGAAAGACCAAGAAAACCATGGATGGATTGTTTTAAAGATTATTTGGCTAAAAAGGGGATGATTACTTTTATGACGAGTAATAGTGTACCTAGTATGGAAGAAGAAGACATGCTGCGCCAAATTCGGAATAGGATTAATAATAAGATTGAAAAATAAAAAACAAAAAAAACCGCCCAAGTGCGAGTCGGACTCGCGTGCGAAGGGTGCGAAAGGTACCATTATCTATACAATATTAGACAAAACGGCAAAAAATCCCGGTTGTTATATTTATTTTTAAAGTGAATATACAACCAAATATTCTGTGAATATTTCAAGCGTCTAACTGTTACCGTTATTAATATCGAGCAAAAAACGACAATAAAATCACGTTTGTTGTATGGGATATATAGAATAATAGAATAAAATAAATATTTAAGGGGGGCTCCTTAAATATTTATTTTATTCTATTTTTAGTATTTGTTGTTAGGTGTAGCGGCAACCGAAATACATCATCTGTGAGAATTTCAACGGACTTAGCTATCACGGTTCATCAGATACAGCCTGGTGACAGACAGACGGACAGTGGACTCTGAGTAATAGGGTTCCGTTTTTACCCTTTGGCTACGGAACCCTAAAAATGTAAAGACTTACCTGCACCATGAGTGAAATGCCGACAATTCCTTGTGATTTGTGTTGAGCCTCCGACATGTTATGGTACAGCTCCTTATTGAATCCATACAGCTGGATCTGTGGACAACAATACACATTAATTTCGGCTTAATAGTGGTAGCATTAAAGAGTTGGAATGGTTTGTGTTGGAGGAATCTCCCTCAGCAGTAATAGGCATGGCAACAGTATCAAAAAAAAATCGAAAATCTACACTGACCTGCAAAAATGAGTACTACACTTTTAAATTTCAATTTTTTCTGCACTATAGAAGTTAGAGATTTAAAATAAAAAACGTTATAAAGCAATTTTTATCAGCTTTCTATTGAAACTATAGACAAAATTAAACTATTTCTCGAGTCCTTTTTGTTTCAAAAGTATACCTTGTGTACTTAGAAAGTTATTGCAATTTTAAAAGTGTGATACTTATTTTTGCAGGCCAGTTTATTTAGTCCGTCAGTTAGAGTATTGGAAATTAATGGACACGTATTTTTGTTTTTGTAAATCAATGAATATTGACCAAAGATAAAACGCATCAAAACTCAGGAGTGGGGGCTCGTGACGTCAGAACTAGCTAAAAATTATACCTAGGCGTGACGTATTGACAATTTTAAAAGCGTCATAATATCTTCGTCAATTTTGGTTTATGTAACAAAAGAAAAAACACGGGTCAAATATTTTTTGAGAATCTGACTGACGGACTAATTAGTTTTTTTTTGTCGTCTCGCCTATTATTGTATACGTATTGAAGAAGAAGACTTCTAACTAATTAACTAACCGATTCATTGGTTCAGTAGACAGAACCAAAAAGCGGGGTATGAATGCGTTTCTGAGTGTGGAACTAACCAATCACTGGTTAGTTCCACACACATTTCTCGCTACGAATCCTCGCTCACCTCTGGTGGATGCGCAGCCTTAGGCCCTGCCAACGTCATGCTTGACAGTTTAAAACCTGGTCTAAAACCTTAGTGCACAGCCATCAGTATTGAAAGACAGTCATGGGGACTGTCTTTCAATACTGATGGCTGTGCTACCGGTTATTTGCATTAGATTCATCCTATAATACAAGAGTGTTGTGGCAATGATATAATATCTGGCTTTTACCTTGGCCAAAGGCTTAGCGTTGCCATACAGCGTGGTAACGCCGCCAGTCTCTTGGGGACATTACCAGTTGACAGCGTTGAGGAAGAGTTTTTGACGCCATTTTTTAAGTTTTTAGTTTAAGTTAGTTTAGTTTATTTTAATAGATTTGTAAATTGTAAATAATGTAAACACTTAATAAATAAAAATATGTATTACAAATGATACAGTATCCCATGATCTGTCCACGAAGTAGACACAATAGTAAAAAAATGGCGTCTCGACCAAATTGGTCATTTGACAGATCATGATATATGGCTCTTTATATCTTCTCTTTTCTTTGTCGTGTGGTTAGTGCCTAGCCTGGTGTCAGAGTTTTTTTTCCCGCCTATGGGCCTCTGACTTGACTTTACGCGTCGTCGAGAAATATCTCTCAGGCATGCTGGTTTCCTTACGGTGCTTTCCTTGACCGAAGCAAGTGATAATTATAAAATACGCATATGAATCCGAAAAATCAGAGGTGCGTGTCTTGGGTTCGAACTTGAGACTTATGACTTGACCGTCCAACGGTCAGAGCACTAGACCTTTTATTTTTTTTTATTTTTTTTTTTTCGGATGGGAAATCATCAAATGACTTCTCCCGCTCTGGGCGGAGCAGGAGGGAGTGTCAGACTTTTACTGACTAAAACCCATCCATGTTCCTTCATCGCCCTTTATGTTCCGGGGCCACGGTATCTCTTTCGAATAGTCCCGCAGCCCCGGCAGGCTTCGGCCCTTGCGGACCCCTTCACTGATGCTGACTCTCTTTGAGGCGCGCGTGGAACACGAACGCGCCGTCGACACGGCCTGTCGTCATGAGACGTACGGACGGCGAGCTAGCCCATAGCTCCCCGTCCACAGGCCCGCGCCTACGGTGGCCGGAAGCCACCACGTGGCCCCCGACGCCCGGGGCGTCTCCCGCGGCGGCCGGGACGTGAGGATCTCTCCCTGTGCTGTTCCGCCACCTCCTTCGCTAGCATGACTGCTTCGCAGAAGGAGGTGACGGCGTCCCATTCCGTCTCGCTCCGGACCATGGCACGAACCAGGGCCGGGAGCGAGAGGTCGCCGCCGCCGATCGCCACCTCGAGGACACGGCGGTGCTCCACCCAAGCGGGGCACACCTCCACAGTGTGCTCCACCGTGTCCTCCGGCCTATCCTCACAATGATAGCACCCGGGCGTTTCCTCCCGCCCGATTCGGTGCAGGAACTTACCGAAACATCCGTGTCCGGTAAGAACCTGCGTCAGGCGGAAGGTGAGGACGCCGTGGCGTCTCTCCAGCCACTCCTCAAAGAGGGGACTTATCGCCACTATTGTGGCGTGCCCTGCACGGGGTTGCGATAGTCGCTCTCTCCATGTCGCCATGAGATCCCGCCGGAAGTCCGTCCGCTGAGCGACAATTTGCCGCGGCAGCGGAGTTTCCCCCCGGCGTAGCGCCTCCGCGCGCCACTCATGTAGGCGCGCGAGGACTATTGCCTCCAGATCCCATGGCGGCAATCCGGCAAGGAGGTTCGCCGCCTCGCGGGAGATCGTGCGGTACCCCCGGACCAGCCTTACGGCTACCACCTTCTGGGGCACGTTCAAGTGGTGGGCGGCACGCCGCCTCAATGAACGTGCCCACACCGGGGCCCCGTAAAGGGCCATGGACTGCACGACTCCCGCAGAGCACTAGACCTTCACTGCTACTAAATCATGAGACATGCAAAATGAGACATGGCGTGTAACTTCACCAAATAATAATTGATTTTAATGATGTAGCACTCAACAATGTACTACTAACGAGTACCCATTAACAAATACTAAACCACAATAAAGTTAAAACAGTAATAATGGCTAAATCAAAAAGTCATTAAGATTGAACCGCAAACCGCAGTCCACAAAGTTGGAAATAATCGACTATTACTGAAATTTTCGTCACTAGCTCGAACCAAACATTTTCATTGATTAAATCGGTGAAAATTAATAGGGTAGCTGGAATATCCAATTAGGAATCAATGATATTAAAACTGGATGCAGAAACATTGGTTCCGTGACAGTTATTCGAGTTTCGTAAGTAATTAATAGTAACGAATTGTAATATCTACGGATTGGGAACTATATTTTTCATTTGTATAAGCACTATAGGGATGATGACTGACTAAAAAAAAATATTATTCTGTTTAGTCCGTCAGTTCGATTAGCGAAAAATATTAGATACGTGTTTTTTGTTTTATCAAATTAATAAAAAGACGAAGATAAATCGTGTCAAAGATCATGAGTGGGGGCTTCTGACGTCACCTTTTGAGTAAAAAATGTACTCAAATGTGACGTCACACGAGTTTTCGACACACACAAAAAATAAAAAAATATGTGTCCAACATTTTTTTGGAAATCTATCGGACGGACTAATTAGTTTTTTTTTTTTTTTTGTCATATCTACCCTATTTGTGTCAATACGAATTAATAAATGGGCTCAAGATAAACGCTAAAGCGAAAGCCGAGAAAACGTTTTCGTTTCGTTTAAAGAATAAACGAAAAAAAAATCACTTGTTTTCTTGCTTGGCATGCTTTAAAGTTTAAAGCATGCTAAGCGCAACCGCGCGCAGCCCGCCGGGCCACGACTTTTAGAGCGACTGCGACGGTTATGTTAATCACGCAGTTGAAACAGCAGGCCTAGCCAAGTTACAAACGATTCGTATCGATTCTCTTTCTACAATCGTAAACGTTAAGTCACGTGGTCTAAACAAGCGAAAAAAAACTTCGTAGACAAGTTTACATCGGTTAAGATGATAGAATGACATGTATTCGTTTCTACAATCGTGATCGCTACATGCCAAATAAATCGTACCCAACTTACAGTTTTGACTGAACTTAAAAGTTTATATTCGTTTGTTTCGACCACGTGACTTAACGTTGAAATGATGTCATTCCCATACATTTGGTTAATTTTCTATGCGTTAACGATTGTAGATTGTCAACTTGGCTAAGCCTACTGTCCTGTGATTTGGTGGGCGAGTTGTACAAAATATTTGTATGTATATTATGTATGTTTGTGTGACGTCAACGTAGTGAGTGTCGATATTATGAACCAGATCCGGTGCGATCGCCGATTGCAGTCTGGCAAGACGCTGCACCGTTAAAACGGGCAGGTTGCATGTTGCATCGGCTGAGGTAGTGAATGGGGAATGAGGCTGCTTTGAGCTAAACAGTCATCTTAAATATAATTGTTTTCTGACTAGGCAGCTCTCTAAGAAAACGTCAATATTTTCTTGTTTTTCACAATACACGAGTATTAGGAAGAAATGAGGTTTTACATAGTACTAAGTTGTTACGAGGATGTACGTAGCATATTTTAGTTCTATGGAAAGGAGTGACAACTTCGAATTGTTTCTGATCGCGGGAGACTCTTGACGGAAACATCGCTCAAAGGGTTGTAAGATTTATAATTTCCTATTTAGTGTACTTACTTCTAAACAATTACGTGTAAATTGGATTCGTTATGATTTGTGGCGGTTCAGGTTAGGTCAGTGATTGAAATTTTGTTTCTAAATTAGAATAAGCGGTTGTATTAATTATTTTGTGTATCTCGTTGTCTTTTTTTAAACATATTCGCTTCTGTTTGCTTGAAATACTTTAATCGTCAAACTTGCTAGTAATTTCAATATAACATTAAGTAATGACACAAGTTTACAAATTAACACTGTCAATGCGGCCATTATCGAGCCTTTATTATTGCCCTCTGGGGTCACAAAGACCGAACTTTGAACCCTTTAAACTGTGTTTGTTTACCGTCATTACAGCGATTTCCTGATACTTGACTATTTGACTCATTGTCAGACTTTCGGGCCACTGACTTTTTCTCTTTAACGACTGTCGTAGATCTACAATTGACAGTCGGGACCAACGGCTTAACGTGCTTTCCGAGGCAAAGAGGGAACTCGGTTTGTTTTAGTTAAGGCTTAATTTATTATTTTTACAAACTGTGTCTACGCGTCTTTTGTATCTCTCTTATTGCAGGTCTGCTGTAAGAGATTCCTTAGTGAAATAAACGGTTCCATGTCCACATTTGTCTGTATGTTATTTCCTGTAATGTATTTTGTGTGTACATAAATAAATATCGTACTTCAAAACTACAAAACCACGATCATTTAAAAACCCTAAAATGCTACAGATAAATTACGTCGAAATATTTCGACATAATAGCTTTAAAACGATCGCATTGGAAGTTAAAGAGCGAACTTCGGTCGTTGGGACCCTCGCACCTAATAATGAGTGCTCGATAACAGTGCGTTTTAGTGTTGACTTGGAAATTATATCGTTTGGAATTTGTTCAAAGATATAGTCTGATTGTGTTTGTTTATTTTTTATTTTTTGTGCACGATAGGCGAAATTAAAGAGATTAAGACTCACTTGTACCACGGTCAATGGTTTTTATCGTCATCATCTGCCTAACCTTTCCCAACTATATTGGGGTCGGCTTCCAGTCTTACCGGATGTAGCTGAATACCAGTATTCTAAATGGAGCGACTACCTATCTGACCATATCTAATTGTTTCTATCAATTGGTAGAAAATACAGAAATAGCATGATGTTTTAAATTAACTTTATTTAAATATCAACTTCACATGAAAAAAAATTAAAATAAACTAAGATAACTAACTTAAACTAAAAACTTAAAAAAATGGCGTCAAAAAACTCCTCCTCAACGCTGTCAACTGGTAATGTCCCCAAGAGACTGGCGGAATTACCACGCTGTATGGCAACGCTAAGCCTTTGGCCAAGGTAAAAGCCAGCCCTAGGGTCACGGGAAGTGTCAACTAAACGTTTGGAAATTTCCTTGAAAAGTCTGTGAGCGCTCGGACCCCACGGTCCTAGAGTTTCAACCCCAAACGGCTCGAAAATATAGTTACCAATAAGGTTACTATACTTTAAATTAAATCAAATTAGTGTTCGAATACGTGATTGTTAAAGTTTTAACACTTTAACAATCACGTATTCTAACACTATTTTTTTTAATTTCGTGTTTAGTAAAGCTGTACTCGCGTTGCGGTGGCTAAGTATACACTGGAACTTCCATAATCATTCTCCTGTTCTTCTTCTTCTTTGCTCCATCCCACATTAAGTGGGGTCGGCTCTCCTAATTTTCCTGCGCCATGACGTTCTGTCTAGGGTTGTCGGGTCGGGTAGTTTTTCTTTATTTATGAGGCTGGTCATACTAGTGTACCATGTGTACGGAGGGCGTCCTCTACCTCTCTTTTTCTCCGGTAGATTTAAGGATCAATTAATCATTCTCCTGCTCTTATCTCAATTTATTTGCGGTCAGAGTAGCATGTTTTCTTATTCCATCGTCGTCATATCAGCAGTCACCTCCTTTCTAGCCATATCATCCTTCACACAGTCTCTCCATCGTTTCTTTGGTCTTCCTGTACTCTTACAGGCATCCAAATCAAATCAAATCAAATCATTTATTTGTGGTCGGTATGTATATTACACATGGTCTTGAGTTTATATAGATTGTTTCATCACATTCTACCACATGGGCGTACAAATGATAATATGATTGTTTAATGACCAATTATATAAATAATAATATTGATAATATGATAATAATGATGATAAATAATTATAGTAAAAATTCAAAAAGTTACAAAACAATAAAAAATATAAATAATAATTGAATTAAATTAATATGTCAGTATCATTTATATAGTACTTAATTCAAATTATAATAGCATTTCCACATCCATACATTTTTCCATTTTTTTTTATTTGTCCACGTTTACACTCAAAATTTTCCCCACGGCATTAGGAAAGCAAAAAAGAAATTATGAATTTCCATAAGTCGTAGAACAAAACTGGTTTAGTTTCATGGTCTGAGTCACCACACGAGGGGCCTTGCGTTCATTCTGTTACACCCTGTAAGTACATATATAATACAGACTGCAAGGGATATCGTCACACAAACAGATACCACGTGTTTATTACACCATTCTGAACCACCCCATATAGAAATTCTTCATCGGTATTTTTTTTTTTGAGAGCAGTCGAGGCAGCCTCGACTTACGAGCAGTAAGTCGTGGGTTCGAACCCAGTCAGGCGCATTACTTTGTGTAATTAATTTCATCACCACTGATCTCAAAACGGTGAAGGAAAACATCGTGAGGAAACCGGACAAAGAACTAGAACCTAAAATTCGAAGACATGGGACATCTGCCAACCCGCACTGGGCCCGCGTGGTGGATTATAGCCCATTCCCTCTCATAGAGAGGAGGCCTGTGTCCCAGCAGTGGGAACATTAAAAAGGCTGTGATGATGATGTTTTTTTAAAATCTGCTGTCTCCTACAAAATGTTGATGCTTCCACCTTTTATATACTTACGTAATATCCGATACATTACGTAACTCACCAAAGATACATAACTCACATCAACCAACCACTTTTCAAACTAACCCTCAAGCTATATCATAAATACCTTAACCCGTAACTGCTTAATAAAAGCGGAATTAATTTGAAATCGAAGACGGTGGTGCCGAAGTTAGTCAGCTATCGGAATGTGGGTGCATAGTTGCCAGTCTGCGGTCAGACGGTTGCATAGTTAGACTACCTGGTTGGGGATTAAGGGGGATTTATATGGTCGTGGTTTCTCAGTTATGTTATTACTAATTCGGCTTGGTTGTCGGCTTCGTGAAAGGTCCTTGACCTTTCACGAAGCCGTCAACCAAGCATTCCTTAGATCAAACTAAGTAACTCTACGCAAAAATGATTGCTGGGGAACGTTTTTGGTAGATTCAGTCAGAAAAAAACTCGGTCTTGAACTTATAGTGGAGTTTTCCGAAAATTTCACCTTAGCGGGGTCTAGAGCCCAAATCAACCGCCGTAAAAGTTTATATATATGTATGTATACGTATGTATGTTTGTTGGAATATGGGGCGCCTACCAAAATTTTGCCACACTCTTCAAGTCACAATTATGCACCGATTGCTTTCAAACTTGGCCAAAAAATCGAAATGGTCTAAATTTAGGTTAAGTTTGTGAATGGGCGGAATTCGTCCATGGAGGGCGCCGGGGGGGGGCGGTTTTTCGAAAATCAGTTTTTTACTCTTTTAAACTCTTAAACTCTTTTCCTATGGAAAAATTTTGGACCATTTAATATTTTTATCATTTTGAGTAAGAATACAGACAACTTTTAAATTTAAACTTTTTTGATGCAACCCCTAACTTGGGTTTAAATATCCAAAATTTTCGGAAAAAAGAAATATATCTCCGAAACGGTAAACATTTTTTTAAAGCAAATGGTTTACCCTACAATTTCTTATTTAAAAGTTTTTTTTGTCATGCTAAACTCTTATGGGAGGATTTTAACAAGGGGTTGAAAAAATATGGTTAGAACCTTTTTCGAAATCTACCTCCTCCTGCGGCTTGCCAAAAGGATTTTTTTTTTTAGTTGAAATATCACATTTTACAGGCCCACTAGTAGGTCTTGGGAGACACATCAGCATTCGGAGACCCACCGGTGGGTCTGCTTGGTGGGTCTTTGAAGACGAACTGAAGAATTCAATGAAATGCAGTCAACATATTATGCTGATGGATGCATTGCATAGTATGGGGGTCGTGGAGGTATTTAAAGTAGAGTTATGACGTGAAAGCTTGTATTAAAAAAAAATTAACCTGCGAAAAAGTTGGAACTTTGACCCCCAATATCTCCGTATCCAGAAGGTGCCTGGTAAGGTCTAGAACAAAACAATGGGGGAGAACAAGTGCCATTCGGCTAGGTTAAGGGTAACTTTACACCCATTAGACAGCGTGCATTGGAAACGGTGTAGTATACAGATCATCAAACTGAACTACTATCTCCATGGGACCAAAAATTTGGTTTGGACTTGGGGACACAAAATAAACGCAAAAAATGGTGAAGTCGGTAGCAAAAAAGTCAATGAAACAAACACAGTCACCGACTTTCAAAGTAATGTTATTTTTCGTGTTTTTTTGTTTAGAAGTCGTTTTTTTTTTTGTAAAAAGTGTTTTTTCCCTCTTGATCTTCGAACAACTGGTTTTATTTTCGTGAAATTACGCTTCATTTAATGGTAGCCTATCAGTCTAGCAGCCAAGGAATATGTGTACATCATCATCATCATTTCATCCGGAAGACGTCCACTGCTGGACATAGGCCTCCCCCAGGTGTCGCCACATTGACCGGTCCCGTGCCACTCGCATCCAGTGGATTCCCACAACCTTCGCCAGGTCATCGGTCCACCTAGTGGGAGGCCTTCCAAAGCAACGTCTTCCGGTTCGCGGTCGCCACTCCAGAACTTTTCGGTCAATATGTGTACAGCACTTATAAAATACAGAAACAATACTCTTAACTTTTTAAACGAGTAAGGAGTAGGTACAGATACAGTTGGTCATTTGTAGTTCTTTGACAGTCGTTACAGGTCAGTGGCCTGTATTACCCAGTACTAACTGAGTTGTGGAGGTCAAATAGGCAGTAACTCCATGTAAAATACTGGTATTCAGCTGTATCCGGTTAGACTGGAAGCCGACCCCAGTTAAGGGATAAGGCTAGGCAGATGACTTACAGTAGGGTCGAGAAGGTATTCCGATAGAGAAAGTAATTCAGTTTGATGGTCCGAATCAGACTCTAAAATATAACCACACCTTTCTGGTACACGCTGTAGATTGCGTGAACCGAATGGCGCGGCGGTTGAAATGTCACAGTTATTCTAACAGTATTTTAGCTCCTGTAGTCGCCCGACTACAGGAGCTAAAATACTGTTAGAATAAAGTTCTAATCAGCTTGCACTACAAAGTGGTTGTTACGTCAGTCACTGTGAGCCGAATAGTGCGAAATGAGTGGTTTTTTGCGATTTACATAAAATCTATTGATTGGACTGAAAAAATAAAACACTATTTACTCGTTAAAAGAATTTTTTAGAGATAAGTTCGTGATTTTTTTTATCGAGTAAAATTAGTTGTATTATGTTTTCAAAACACTATCATACTAGCATATATCCTGAAGAATATCATATATTTTTCTAGTTTTGTTTATGGCAGTGAATCTTATCCTTTTTTACATTATAAAACTCGCGTTTAGCTCCTGTAGTCCCCTTAAGTTGTTACAGATAGGCCAAGCCGGCTTATTACCAAAAACGGTCACGACGACTGCTGACTGCATGTAGTTCACAACATTAATTGCCAAAAATGAGCAATGAACGTTTCAGTTCATCCCTTTTGCATGAAAAAATTAGGGACGAAATTAAATCAATAAACAAAACTCAGCTCCATACAAAACTAGCTTTATTTATACCGTGACGTAACTACAGGTGCTTTAATATTTCCCAGTACAATCTGGATCGAGTTTAGTTATAGAGTTATATTCCCAACATAGTTGTGAATTTGTGTATTGTTAGTATAGAGATATTCTGAAACTACGGGTAGGTGGATACGTTGTGCTATGGTTACATTGATGTTTAATTTAAGCGTGTTGCAATGGAATTTGGTGTGCAGTTTTTGGATGTAGGTGGTTCGAATGAGAGTTTAGGATAATATGTATGATTAGCTTATGCCCGCGGTTTCGTCAGTATGGAGTTCGGTAAAATAGGCTTGTGTCCTGAATAAATCTAATGAGTCCGTCAGTTAGATTTTGAAAAAATATATTTGACACGTATTTTTTTATTTTTTCACGTAAACAAAAATTGACGAAGATTCGACACTTTTAAAACTCTTAATACGTCACGCCGTGCTATAATTTTCAGTGCGTTCTGACGTCACGAGCCCCCACTCCCGAGATTTGATGCGTTTTATCTTTGTCAATATTCATTGATTTACAAAAACAAAAAATACGTGTCCATTATTTTCCAATACTCTAACTGACGAACTAAATAGATTTTCAATTTATTGATGGTGGTGGAAACTAGCCTATTGACGCACGGGATCGTACTACCGAGACAAATAGTATCCTATGTGTTCCAAATCCAGTCAGTAGAATTTTCGTGAAAAAGTAACAAACATCCATCCATCCTCACAAACTTTCGCATTTTTAATATTTTTGGGAATATAAATAGATTTTTATTAAAAAAAAAATAACACAATCAAACGTATTCCTTATAATTTAAATTTTACAAAACAAAAGAATATTCTTAACTAAATAAAAGACACGAAAAGATTTCTAGGTCGAGGTAGATCGTAAGAGTATTCGTTCACGAGCGCACGCCTGTCGGCCAAAGAGGACGTGCGCTTTTTTTTCGAAATGGCATCTCGCAGTTCAGACTGAAAGGTTGTCGTCTGCTTAACCGGACAATCATGTGGGTGCCTTAAGTGTAAGGCCTCCAGCCAGGGCAAAAAAACTTGCAAACTAAACGACTACACGCTAAGGGCACTGGGCCTCGGCTTAGGGCGTCGCTGGGAGAGGACAGCCAAGGGACAGGCTGGATCGGAGTGGAGACGATGTGCGCAGGTTTCCGCTGGCTTATATAAGGCTGGTGACTCTTAACTCCCTCTAGTCTGACGTTGCAGCTAACAATATAGTACCTATGAGAAGTAGGATGAGGTGTGGATGTGTGAATAGGAAATAAAATTGGGTATCAGATACTTTTCATGTCCCAAGGGCTGGCTTTTACCTTGACCAGAAGCTTAGCGTTGCCATACATCATGGCAACGCCGTCAGTCTCTTGGGGACACTACCAGTTGACAGCGTTGGGATAGAGCGTTTGGCGCCATTTTTTATGACAATAGACAGCGGTGACCAACAACCGTCAGGTACACGTTTAGAATCCAGTAACATAAATCCACTAACCTCGCCAGGAAATGTATGATGATCAATCTGATGCTCCGACCCTCGGTTGTCTTCCATGCCGTAATGGAAGTAGATCTCCTCGAACTGGTACCGGTAGGAAAGTGGGCCTCCACTGATGTTCACTTGGTGCTTCGAGTCCTTCTCGACGCGGAAGACCAGGGACTGGCCTGTGTTTTGGAGGACGCCACTGACCTGGTGGGAGGAATAGGTTTTTTAGAAGGTTTTAAGGTATGATGAGGGTGATAGAACCTTGTTTATAATGTTGAGATTACAAATTATATAATAATAATAATACTTTATTTCACAATAATACAGATTTATCATGTTTTTAATAAACAGTATAAAGGAGCTTTGGTAGTAACACAATGCAATACAATGAAGAACTGAAATCTGTACACAATACGGAAAACCCTGCCTCTCAAACTAGGTAACCTGTATCTTGAGAGACAGTGATTCAGCAAAAAGTGATATAATTATAGTTTCTATAATAGTAGACTGTGTCGATCTACCTATGCGAATATGAAAATAAATATAAAACTATTTTAAGTGATAGTTTATTATTATTATTTTAGTTTAGCTAATTTAAGTAGTGTGTGTGTGTGTGTGTGTGTTGTGTTGTGTTGTGTTGGATTGTGGATATGTAGGTAGTTATGAGACGTACTTAAGTAAAGATTCTGTTCGTAGATAGTCCTGTTCCAGTAGCCATTCTGTTAATTTCGTTTTTAATTCATATTTGTTTAGATCTACAATGTTTAGGTTTTTTTAATTGACGCACATGTAGGTACCAATAACATAACATCTCGCCTGTAATCCTCAAAGGGTTAGTGCAGAGGTATACCTAATACACTAGCCTGCAAAACTAAGTATCACACTTTTAAAATTGCAATAACTTTTTAAGTACACAAGATATACTTTCGAAACAAAAAGGACTCGAAAAAGAGCTTAATTTTGTCTGTAGTTTCAGAGAGAGCTGCTAAAAATTGCTATAAAACGTTTTGTTTTATTTTAAATCTCTAACTTCTTCGAAAGTTTAGAAGAAAAAAAAAATTAAAAGTGTAGTACTAAGTTTTGCAGGCCAGTGTAGTACTAATAGTACTAGTAATTATGTTTTAAGTCCCATGTGATAGGAGGAGAGCCTATTGCCATCAACCGGTCTCGTCCCCTATTACATGGGTCGTAAATATAACTGGCGAAATTTAGGTGGACTATTACGTACACCTCTGCCTAAACCTTCTGGATTATAGGCGTGATGAAGTAACTTAAAGTTAAACAAAAAGCAACTGATTCTATCGCCTTTCATCATTTAAGAACAAAAGATTTTCTACAAAAAAAAAAAAACATAATTAAAATCTACGGCGAAAACACACCCGAAATAACAAATGAACCAACAGCCAACACTACCAGACTAACACCAAAATAATGATCAACACGAATTGGTATGAATCACACGCCCCCCATAGGGTGTCCGTGGGGTGTCCGCGGGGTGCCCTATCAATCAATGGGTCGCACCTTGATTAGAAGCTGGCAACTTATGCGCTTTGAGTGGAGATGATGTATGGCTTGTTGACACGCGAGCGTCCAAGCTCTAGTGTGGTAGAAGTGCCTCGTAATTTGGAATTTCTATGGTTTTGTCAGTGGATATATGTGATTGTTTGAGGCTAATTTGATCGTGTTTTATTGCATGATGGGACGACTTTTGACCTCGTTCTCGTCTGATGATAAATTATGTATCAGATCTACGAGCCGTATACTATATTTGATTGTAAATTTGAAAACATCAAAATACAACCAAAGAAACCCTAACCAAATACAGAAGCGCCCCCCGCGAACGCAATATGGTTGGAAAATATAAACTACGAAGGTGTTCAACTTTATAACAATCTACCGGCAGATATCAGGAGCACATCTTCTTTCAACTTATTTAAAGCTAAACTCAAGCAGTACGTCACTAACAACACAAAATTATTAACGATACAAACCAGTCATTCACACAATAGTAAATGTCAATGTGTGTAAAACAAAACTGTTAACTACTGGACTACACGTTACTATATAGCTATATATTTATTCGCTAAGTGAACAATGTAAGTATGTTATTTTGAATAAATAAAGAATCTTTAAACCCATTTAATTTTATAATAATTTTAATTGTGATGTGGATTTTGATTTGTTTTTATTTTAATTTAATTTTGTTAATAATTTTAATTGTGATGTGGATTTTAATTTGTTTTTATTTTAATTTAATTTTGTTAATAATTTTAATTGTTACAGATTTTTTTTAAATTCTGTTTAATTGTACCTATGATCCAAAGTTGATTGAAGTAAGTAAATAAATAAATGAAATAAGCAATATATAATTTTGAAAAACTACATATTACAGGATTGCCTCGTTGGTCGAGTAGTTGCAAGTGCGTCTGCTAGACATGAGGTCCTGTATTCGATTCCCGGATCGGAAAAGTTGTTTTTGAGTTTTTCCATCAGGAATTTCTCAGTAGCAGCCACGGAGTTTGGGTTTATGCCTGGTTGATGGCAATAGGCGCGCCCCCTAATACGTAAGACTTAAAACATAACTCGCGAAATGTGTGTGTGTGCTCATTGTATTAGGTAATCGGTATTCGGTAATCGTATTAGGTATACCTACCTCTGCCTAACTCTACGGGAACAGGCGTGATGTAATGTTATTAAATGATTCGGACTAATTGCGGACTCTGATTGATGAAGTGTCTGTTACTGTCCGTAACGGTTAGTTTGGCTCTTTAATCTATGATAGACAAATCTGATGTCTGTAGGCTTAGCCAAGTTGACAATCTACAATCATTAACGCATAGAAAACTAACCAAATGTATGGGAATGACATCATTTCAACATTAAGTCACGTGGTCAAAACAAACGAATAGAAACATTAAAGTTCAGTCAAAACTGTAAGTTGGCTACGATTTATAAGGGATGTAGCGAACACGATTGTAAAAACGAATAGATTTCATTCTATCATCTTGATCGATGTTAACTTGTCTACGAAGTTTCTATTCGTTTGTTTTGACCACGTGACTTAACGTTTACGATTGTAGAAAGAGAATTGATACGAATCGTTTGTAACTTGGCTAGGCCTGCAGATTTGTTGTCCGGTGATCGTAAATGCTGAAATTATGATATCGATTTGACTGAACATAGCCAAAGAATGTGAGAGCTTCTCGTTTTAAATTTACTATTTATTAATTGCTTGTCAATTGGTACTTTTTTTTAAGTATTTATTTATTTATGTACACACAAAATACTTAACAGGTCATTACATTAAGATAGATGAGCACAAAGATGATTTCTTGAAAATTACATTTAATTCATAATTAAATTCTGCTAAAAAAGCTTTAAAGTTGAAAATAAATTGATGGATGGGTACCTAATCAATATCTTAGTTTAATATAAAAAGGCACTACAAAAACTACGCTCATCGAATTCCAAAGCACGTTCCATTAAATGTATGTCTATGTAATTTGGTTGAGGGAGTGACTTGCCTTATAGATAATGTTATGTAAGAGATGGCTACGAACATTTTAGTTTAATAAATTACTTTAAAATTGAGTTTTTCGTTAGTGAGAGTATACATTCGTTTTAGTCTATACTGTAAATTATTATAATTATATAACACACACACACACACACAGTTACACACACCGGTCGATCGGTGGTGTCGGTATACACAGTTTGTATTTTTATCACAAAAGTATGTTAGTCTGTAAGGTATTTATCTATGGGCCAGAGTTGCCTGAAAATAAAGGTATTATTTATTATAATAGTATAATTTATATATAATTATACTGTCATTGTAGAACTTACTTAGACAGTTCCAACACCCATTTTTACTCGAATCAGGTGACATCTAGGTATAATATCTAGGGTTTAAAATTCAATAGATGAATAGAGTATTAATATTTATGCATTATATTCGGGTACTGCCTAGTGTTAAAGAAAACAGAGATAGAATATTACTTTCCATTACAATATTATTGTTCGTTCTAACAGTGTAGGTATAGGTTCACTAAATAAATACTACATATATACTTAATCAGGGAACTTGTAGGATGACGTTATTTAATAATATGTAATAAAAATATTGTACACCCCATGGGTAAGTTACAATGATACAATACACTAATAATAATTGTAAGATCTTCTGTTTACCTGTGACAAACAATGAATAAATGAATTATTATCTGGTGTCAATACTAGAATAAAAAAACCCAAAAAAGGGAAAATAACTATACTTTTGAATGTCGGTGACTTTTGTTCGTTTCATTGACTTTGACCACTGAATTAGAAAGTAAAATTATTTTACACTTTTGTGTTTTCTATTTTGGAAGTCGGTTATTTTTATTATGCTTTAAAAAAAACCTTTTTAGTTGAGTTGTGGTATCTCACACAAATCCCAGTCAAGTAAAAGGCAAAAAACTAGAAATTATAAAAATATCATCCACATTCACGAAAAAGAAAAAATGCGTATTATAGAGAATAATAACTTAACTCATAGAGTACCGAAGCAAAGTTTGAAAAAATTATATTACTTCACCACGCAAGCTTCTTCAACCAAATTAAAAATGAATCACCTAAATTGGGTCAGAAATCACGGAGGAATTGGTGAAAAAAAAAAATATATGCTGGTGGAAAACATAACCTCCTCCTTTTTAGAAGTCGGTTAAAAATACGCTGATGTCCTACTGATAGAGGGACGAAAGGTTTCTAGTCGGTGGCGATTCAGAAGCGATCCAGTATCATAAATATAAATTGCTACAAAATATTGAGTGGTATGCGCATAAAGTGGATTCTTCAGTCTGGCTCGGAGTTTTAATAGCAAAATTCAAAAGAAGTTCCATAACGAGAATATAAGTTAAGTATTTTAATATTAAAAGATTGATGATTGTGCTAGTATAAGAGCGATTTTATTATTTTAAGTCTAACCTTTTAAATGATGGCTGAAAAATTTTCGTGTTAGTTAAAATAGGTACCTTCATGCGATATTTTTTTTTACAGTTTGCGACATGAAATTACCAGCTATGCCCAAAGCTAAAGTCAGGGAACCCCTGGGATTTAACAACTGGGCGTCTATGGTTGGTTGGCTTCTTGTGTCAAATCTCATACAAATAAAAAAAAGTTTCGACCGCACGGTTGGCGCAGTAGCTGAGTGATCGACTGCTGCGCTGCGTGTCGCAGGTTTGATCCACGCACTAAACAAATATTTGTATGACCTACAGATAGTTGTTCCGGGTCTGGCTGTTTGTGTATGTGATTTTAAATGTTTGTAAACGCACCGACGATACAGAAGAAATTCCCTAGTGTGGGGTAAAGTTTAAAAAAAAAAGGCCTCAGATAGAATTGCTGTCACAATTATAATCTTAGCAAGATATATTTTTTACGCATTTAAAACGAATGAAATACACAATACTAATTATTCATCAAACGACATTGGTTGCAAAAACACGCATCTACAACGTATTTAATTACCCCACCACCTCACAGTATAACATAATAGTATATCGTGTGTAGCAAGTGAAGGCTACTAAACGGCCCTCCCCTTAACCGAACCCAACGCAGTGTATGTTGCAAAAACGTGGCCGATTGCCCTGATAGAACGATAGCCTATCGCGGGCCGCATACATTAGCATAGCATTGGCCAAGCTTGTAACTCACTGTAAATGAATAATTCTGCACGAATGTGTAATATTCACTAGATATGCGCCTTTGGAATTAGCCCTTACGTATACTATGGTACTTGAGTATTTATGGTTGACGAAACGGTACTCAATGTATTAAGATTAAAATAGTTACGAAACCCCCTTTTTCACTTGTTTTGCACGTCTTTTGTTTAGTTATCAAAATGGGAAAGTTATCCCTGGGTAATCGTTATTTGGCGAGTTGAGACTCGATTTCAGAGAGAGAGAAAGAGATTTTATTTAACAGATTGCTCGCGATAATGAAAAAACAGGATGAAGTTGCCAATACTGATTAGAAGAAAAAAATTGCCTCGTATCTCTACACTATGTAAGGGACTTCAAGACATATCCTTTACCAATAAAGGACTTCCAAGGATGGATTTCCAAGTATGGTTTTCCAAGGATGGACTACCAAGGATGGACTTCCAAGGATGGATTTGCAAGGATGGATTCGCAAGGATGGACTTCCAAGGATGGACTACTAAGGATGGACTTGCAATGATGGACTTCCAAGGATGTTTAGACCTAATGGTAATTTATTTTTTTAATAAGAATGCGGATGGTTATAAGAGTAGAGGAAGACTAAAGAAACGATGGATGGACTGTTTAAAGGTCGATATGGCCGATACGGACGATACGCCGCCACTAGTGCCAGTTAGTCTTAAGTACATAGACATACACACATCATCACACACATTCACAGACACCGTACAGTTACCCACACGCACACAGGCACACCACAAATTAAAATGTCAATTAATTCGAGTCACTCTCGGCTAATCAAATGTTTTTTTCTGTGTACTTCGTAATTGGCGTAATGTTCGATTTTTTTTTAAATGTTAATGTAGCTGTGAAGCTACCTTTTATAAAATAAATAAATATGACAAGAAATGAGGTGTCTGATGAGATAACGAGTAATAGAGAAGTATGGAAGTAGAAGACATGCTGCGCCGACCCGAAGGCCGACCCGAAATTAATTTGGGATAAGGGCAAGACACACACAAGAAGGGCTCCGCAAGGGCCGATGCCTGCCGGGGCTGCGGGACTGTTCGAAAGAGATACCGTGGCCCCGGAACACAAAGGGCGATGAAGGAACATGGATGGGTTTTAGTCAGTAAAAGTCTGACACTCCCATCCGCTCTACCCAGAGGGGGAGGGGCGTCATTTAATGCTATTATCTAGTATTAATATTATAGGGAGGGGGAGCGGACATGTTCAAAATACGGCACCGATTGTCGGACAAAAATTTTACTGGTGACCGATTTGAGTCTGTAGGAGCCTTTATAAAACATAGCACTATGTTAGCGTACAGTGGCGTTTTTATCAGTTTTAATGGATATTACATGTAACAATTACCATGGAAATCAATTAGTTTGGTGTAAGCTAACGTCATGTGGGTAGTGTTATAAAATGGTTTAGCATAAACTAAGCACGGGCTAAAAATGTTGTAATACCCGTTTATTGTTGAAGTAAGGGTTTTTTGTTTTTGTTAATTTTATTCAAATGTATTCTTTGGAAGCGGTACTGTGTGGGATTAACATTTTTCTAACCTTAAATGTCTTATTGGACCAGTGGTTAGCGTAGTAACCAGCCCACGCTAAGAACGCGTGGTGAATTACAGCCCATTCCCTCTCATAGAGAGGAGACCTGTGTCCCAGCAGTGGGAACATTACTGGGTTGTTTTTACAGTACTGGGGGGTGAGTGTTAATACACTCACTAGTACATTGGATTACCTAACCCTTCTTACAGGGTCAGGTAATCCTGACCCTGTAAGAAGAGTTAGGTAATCCAATGTACTGACTTTATATACCAAGCTTATTCAGTAGTTTACGTTTCATGGAAAATCAGAACTACTAACTCGTTCGCTAACGCTTTCAAATAGGATTCGTGGAAATATAATTATATAGGTTAGGTTAGTTACATGTTCAGCAACCATGATAATAATGTTAATAGTTCTTTGAAATACTAGGTACACGGTCAGGGAAATAAATTGTTTATCGAAGTGACAGTTTGCGTCAATTTGCCGTCTTAGAGCCGTTTAATGCCATTGTCATAGAATGATAGTCAGATTAGAAGAGACGGGCTATTTTAGTTCGTAGTCAAATTGTAAAACAATCAATTTACTTGATATTTTACGCGAAAAATGTGTTAAATTGTCTGCACGATTGTGTAACCAGAACGGTTTAATTTCACTTTTTTTTTAAATAAAACCTATATTATAAAGAGGAAAGATTTGTATTTTTGTATGTAACGAATAAATTTAGAAACTACTGGACCGATTTGAAAAATTCTTTCAGCAATGGATAGCTACATTATTAGTAAGTAAAAAAGGCTATATTTTATCCCTGTACTCCCACGGGAACGGGAATTACGCGGGTAAAGCCACGTGACGTCCGCTAGTTCTAAATAAGCTTGCGAATGTTGCAACTCCTGATGTGAAGCGGTGATGCGGCCTAGGGTACAGCACGCTTGCCTAGAAGAAACCTTTCTACACGAACTTTGAAGAGAGCTAGATTATGAATCTAGGAGAATGTTCGGGTAACAGCAGAGAAGCCGGAAGTAGATTCCACAGGCTGGCGGTTCGCTCAATACATGTGGAAGCATAGTATTTTCGAACACAGGGCAAAAACATGACGCAATCAGCAAACACTTCAACCAAATTATCTGTACAGGCACACACGACGGCAACACAGAACTAAAACAAATAAACCAAGTTTGATATATCGATGCAAATTTTCTTGACTATTAACGCCTCCTTGAACTGGGGGGCGAGTCTGCTATTACAATAGTGTCACAATGGCCTATCATTGATTTCATAATTGTTGATCGATGCCATTGTCATTTTGCTACAAGTTCGTAATCTGCTAAATTCATAATGGTCGATCATTGGTCCGTCAATGGTCTCGTAATAGAATTGTGTTATAATGACATTGTTGTATTGCCATTATTATTAAACCTGTTAATAGAAATGATGTTCGAAAAACTAGAATTAAATTTGAACATCAATCATGCCAGATTTAATTTATATATTTTTTACATATTATTTATTAGTGTTATATGCAATCTGAAGTAGAAAGAAGAAGTAAGAAGTTCGTAAATAGTAAAAAACATTAAATTTATGTGTAACGCGGATTTGTGAAACTATACAATTCACAAATATTTTATCTGTTTAGCTGTCAAAGTCAAATGTGACATTACTGCTTACTGACGTTTTATCTGTTTTTATTTCTAGCGGTCGGTGTTTTGATTTATTTTCATTTATGTGTTTTAAATTATCTTTAATATATAAGCCTATATTTATTGCAATACAAAATGGTGCTAATTGAGCAAATTTCGGCTGGAACTGTCAAAATTTTAGCAGATTACCAAGTAAGTCAGTCATTCATTTGTCATTGTGTACGAAATTACGATTTTATGCCATTTCTTTGAATGGAGTGTCAGTGATTGATCATTGGAAAGTCATAATGACGCCACTATATTAGTAAATTACCAAACTTGTCAAAATCAACAGTTATGAAATCAATGATAGACAATTCTGACACTATTGTAATAGCAGACTCGGCCTCCTGCACCCTTAAAGTTGCTAAACTATATTTCACAAAAGTGATGACACTGACAGCTCAGAGACGCAGTTTACACGTTCCGATCGCGTTTAGTTTTACCTATTGAGGGAATAAGCCCTAACTAAAAAAAACTGTCCAACTTTCATCAGTATATCTTGTAAGCTTATGGTAATGTAACTGAAAACCATGTTAACTTGTAGTATCGCAGCTGGCTTACCATGTTTTAGCATAGGATTATCGTGGACGCCGACCACGGTAGTGTTAATGTTTTGAGGCGGTTCACACTGATTCGGCGTTGTCGCAACGATTTTTGAGCGTTATTTTAAATGCAAACTGAAGACGGTTACACCAGTATCTATAAAATTCAAAATGACTCAAAGTTGTTTGCCTGTAGTTTCGTAATTGCTTGGAGTTAAAATTGTCGAAAGTTGGAATTCTTAGCTTTGCTTTCTTTGACGGTTCTACGACGGTACTTCGATCAAATTCTTGTCAATTGCTTAAAAATGGTTTCATAAGTTATTACTTTAACTTGGCTTTAGATACCAGGGTTGGTGTCTCTTATTATGAAGATTCCTTGCTTATTTTTCATGCGTCTTAATTACTCCTGTATAATAATTATGTTACGGATTATTGCCATTTAAAAAAGAAAAAAAAACGAATGAAAAGACAAATAACTCTACACTAGCGCTATATGTACGTTTATTGTGTGCCATAGTAAGCCTAAAAAGCTAAAAAAAGCAAGAAAAAAAGCAAAAGCTAGGCTTGCTTGCTTATTTAGTCTAAAAAGACATACAGCAATATTGTTGTATTCCGAATAATTACCAAAAAGATTTATAGATTAATATAGTCGAGTATCGTTTTACCAGAAATTAATTTACAATAACGTCGAATTTACCTGTAACATGCATTGATGATCAGTTGATCACTTTTCCAGTATATTACGCGCGTAATCGACACTACAGTGTGAAGTGACCTTTACGTGTGGTCGTGATGTTGAATTTGCAACGCACACTGTAGTTTTTCACACTGGTTTGCGTGTTTTTAAAGGCTTTTTTTCTTGTGCGTCAGGAAACCTTGTATGAAATATGAGGCCTACATGGCGGTGGTAATCCGATATGTGTACCATAATGAAAAGAACATTTACTTTGTTGCCTTGCCTGCCACCTTGGTGAATGACGATCTTTACTAGAAATGTACTTATGGGAATCCCCTTTGTTGTTCTTTATTTTATTTTTCGTGCTGTTGCTTACGTTGTATTGTTGACTATTCTGCACACAAATCGTTGCTCATCGATGCTTACCTTATGTTTGTCAAACTGTATGTCTCTTAGCCAGGGGTCGAACAGCAGTTTGTCGGGTTCTATGTTGACGGGGCTCTGTCGCCGCCCCTTGTTGCACATGCTCCATTGGGGGTTGATCAGACCCCAGAAGCCGGGACCTGCAGACGATATTATTGATTATTACAAACTATTTTAGGAAAAGTGTACACGAGACAATAGTGACTACTTCAGCTTTCAGTTTTATCCAATAATGATTATCCGAGTTTTAATAGGCTTTGTTCATGGAATACTAATTGACAGTCCAACGCGGATACGAACGCGAACGGATAACGCAGGTTTACAATGTTTTTCTTTTAACTAAAGTTATTTAGTAATTGGAGTTATTTTATTAACGCAGTCTTTTATTTCAAGTTCAGAAAACTTGCGTATGTTGGGTAAGTTATTATTTTTATCGTTAAAAAGTAGTGCTTTTGTAACTATTAAGACATAGTACATGCATGTTTATCACTTAACAGCCTTACAAATAAAAATGTGTTATATCGCATCTATTCCATTCTTATACTAAGTATAGTTATAACAGTTATAACTTAAGAATATGTCGAGAATATTTTTTTACAAATAAACCAGATATATCTTTGGTATAACAACTCTTCCGTAATGTCAAAATGCACGATTTGGCAACAGCGCGACCAAAGAGAAACTTCTAAAAAAAAAGCAGTTTGTCAGTAAAAACTGTATGGACCCTTTGTCAACTTGACGTTTCTCGACCTTTTTTTTGTTCTATTCTTTGCGCGCAAACTGAGTCAATACAGTTGTAATTGAATTTGTTTATTTCTGTGGATAGAGAAATATAATTTTAAAAGTGAATATTAAAATGGCTAAGAGAGACCGATCGAACTATTAGAATAGAATAATCTTTATTTACGTCCCCAGTACCTCAAAACAGAAGATAATCCACCTCCGCGCGTGTCCATATTGAGAGATCTACCAACTAATTGGTCTAAAAACACCACCTTTTAAAATTGATATTTTAACCGTAACTGCTCATTGCTATATACCTAAGTCAAAAGGATTTCTCTTTTTTTTAATATTTTAACTTTTCTTTGAACCTGCATTAGATTTAGAATGTTATTTACTGGTTCTACTTCTTCTATTGCATCTAATTCCATAATCAAAACGAACGTAAAATATTTAAATGCGCGTAAACAAACACAACCCGTGGTTTTTTTAAGGTTATACTAGCTTTATACAAGGGTGGAGGCGCGAATAACTTCGGAATAGCAGTTGTATGAAAACTTATGTCAAAGGTATACTTGGTATAAGCTATACTTTGTTTATTTGTAGACATTTTGCTTATTCTTAGTTTATTCTCGAGTATAACTTTTATACCACGTTTATTTGTAAGGCTGTTAGTGTTTATTGTATTCATGTGTATTTACTCGCAAACTCACCGCAGATGAGTTGATGGCTCGGTTAAAATCATTCATGAAAATCCGAAACTAACATTGTTCCTAGAACCGTCAACATGAAGGCGATTCGAAGAATTATTGAGCAACTCCATAATTTATACACAAAGTGTAATTTAAATTATTTTGGGTCTTAATTGAGATCATTTTACTGTGAGTATCCTATAATTATTTTCATACACTTAATTTTTATTTATAATTATTTTTATAATTTTTTTATTATTTCTTTAAAATATAATAAAATCTTACTGCAATAAGGTAGTTCTGCGGTTACTGTCACTAATAAGTCTGTTAAAGAAAAATTAATCCTTAATGTCGTAACAATAAGTTTGTTTTTGGGATTGCTGCAGTCACAGGTAAAATAACTGCGAAGGGACTGTAAAAGCAGACCAGTGTCATTGAGATTTAACGCGCCATTTTTATAGCCTTTATTTTATTCATTGGCAATCCTAAAGGTACAGTCGTAAACAAAATTTACACTATTTTATTCAGTTTGGCAATTTTATTGACTTTAAATGAATGTAGGCCTTAAAATATTTTACGCTATGAATATTTTTTAAACGGCAGGACATAAAAATCTTAAATCTAGTCTGTTAAAAAATGTTTTTATTTTATCTGAATATTATGATCAAGCCTGTAAAAACCTAAAGGTTATGCAGAGGTACTAACGTAAAAGCACACCCCTACATTTCGCCATTTAAAATTAAGTGTGAGCCTATTGCCATCAATTTATCAATAACAGCCTCAAACTCTAGGTTTGTATCCGGAAAAGTGAGATTTTTTGACGAAAAACCCCACACTTTACCCAACCTTGGAATCGAACCCAGGATCTCAAGTTTACCCTTTAATTTAAATTAGTTTCAAAAATCATAAAATTTCTCCTACAATTGCCATCGCTATCGATCCGATCGTTAAGATGCTATCGCGATAACATTCACTTGTCATCGCATTTATGACACTCCGTACGTAATTAGGCTATCGATAGATTTAATGATGCCTTTTCGATGTGTAGATAAATATTTTTATTCTTTTAAATTGAGGGTAATAATGGCCGACAGTCAAAGACTTTTATTATTTTACTGGTTGTATTTTTTTCATGTGCTTGGTGTAAATATTAAAATGTTTGTTGAAATTCGTTAAAAAAACTAATTAGTCCGTCAGATAGATTCCCAAAAAATATTGGACGCATATTTTTTTTTTTTTCACGTAAACAAAAAATGAAGACGATACAGTGCGTCGAAAACTCGTGTGACGTCACATTTGAGTTTATTTTTTACCGGAAAGTGACGTCACAAGCCCCCACTCATGATCTCTGGCGCGTTTCGCGATCTTCGTCAATTTTTATTAAATTTTGATAATACAAAAAACACGTATCCAATATTTTTCGATAATCTCTAACTGACGGACATAACAGAATCTTATTTTTTTTAGTCAGGAATCATCCCTTTTGATAAAGAATAAAGGTGTATGACATTTTGATCGTTGTTTACTAGTAATTAAATACAGTTTTCTCTACTCCAGTCACAGTCGGTCTCAGTTTACTCTGTTGAGTGACGTAGTTTCAAAAAGTAGTACCTATGAGTCCTGACTGAAT
Organism: Xestia rhomboidea; assembly: GCA_963853795.1. Lineage (NCBI taxonomy): Eukaryota > Metazoa > Arthropoda > Insecta > Lepidoptera > Noctuidae > Xestia > Xestia rhomboidea. Next base: position 7,330,909 of record OY970770.1, on the reverse strand, counting down.
AAAGAAAAAGCTGACGAAGATGTAAAAGACTTGACTGTTTATTAAAAGATTTATGTTAAAATTCAAGTTAAAGTAAAATATCTCTTAAAATCTATATTATTTATCTAACTAACAAAAAAAATTCCAACTCAGTTCGCTTACCCACCACGTCATACAGGCTGATGCCAAAACAAATAAAACTCAAATAAAATACCATTCCCCACAATTCTAAAGAAATTAGTTTTAAATGATGACGAAACCAAAATTGCGTAAAACGTTATTCAAATGGAAAACTCATTCAACCCTATAATACAGCGTGATATCATTCAATAGGGATTGGGGACCGCAAAATTTGTTCACCATAGTGTGTTGAGTCGTGGGTAATGCGTAGTGGGTGATCACCCTACAGTCGGCGACAAAAGTGGATTGGCTGTGTAGAAAGTTCATAGATATAATTTGGGTTTTCTTATGGTAAACTTGCTGGTGATCCACTGGATGATTAATGGTCACCGCCAGCTGAAAAACCAGATTCATCACAGCCATCAAACTCAAGCATTAATTTCAAATAAAGGAGCAGCGGTGAGCAGCGGTGGCCCAGTGGTGGCGGCCCCGACTTATGAACAGTAAGTCGTGGGTTCGAACCCAGGTAGGCGTATTACTTTGTGTAATTTATTTCATCACCGCTGTTCTCAAAACGGTGAAGGAAAACATCGTGAGGAAACCGGTATGTCCTAGAACCATAAATTCGAAGACATGTGACTTCTACCAATCCGCACTGGGCAGGCGTGGTGGATTATAGCTCATTCCCTCTCATAGAGAGGAGGCCGTGTCCCAGCAGTGGGAACATAATAGTCTGATGATGATGATGATGAACCCTTACAGGCTTTTTTGAAGGTCAAAAACAAGAGGATGAAGCTACAGTCACAAGGCATAATCACTTGCTTGGTAAGTTGCGCATTTCAAAGTGTAAATCTGTATGGAGAAGAATGGGCAAGAAACTCCATGGATACTCTTTTAAATCAAAATATTTTAAAGAATAATTTAATTGGTAATTATGTGTCTGAGCCGTTTGGGGTTGAAATACTAGGGCCATGGGGTCCGAGTGCCCACCTAGTATTTCGAGAAATCGGCAAGCGGTTGGTCGACTCTTCACGTGACCAGAGGGCGGGCCTATTTTTTGGCCAAAGAATCAGCATTGCCATCCAACGTGGCAATGCTGCCAGCCTTCTGGGCACTTTTCCTGTTGACAGCGATGTGGACGAATTTTTGACGCCCTGTAACGGTTACAGTTTGTTTCTTGTACATATTTTTATTATTATTTAGAGTTATAGTTTGTATAAAAATAAAGATCTTGGATACATCATTCATGTTGAGATTAATCATATAAGAGACAACGACGTATACGGCGTGCACAGACGTGTACAATAAGAGTGTCAAAAGTAAAATATTAAATCAACAATTCAAAAATAACGTTCATCATATGGAAGAGACTTGCGGGTAGCGAAAATGGGGTTCAGGCGTCACTCGACAAGTCCCAAAGAGGTGACGCGCAATATTCCTTGCACACTGTCAAGGAAGAAGGTGTGGTTATCGAATAGGCTGCACTTGGTGATAGGGTTAAGCATGGCGGGCTGATAACAGTCAGGGGTGCGCCCAATACGAGTATCTCGTGGGCCTTTAGGGAACCATGGGTTCCTACTACGACAATGAGCCACACAGCATAAACCCCGCGGTTTTAGTCAGTAGTAGTCTAACTGAATCCTCTTTTTCATAGACAGAGGGTATCCATTGGCCAACCCCACAAAAAAGCTTACAGTGGCAACTTCAAATTAGAACTCAGAAGCGCATCTTGCTGCAGGCATATACAGGAATATTATACATCTTTGAGCAATTCCTTTACAAAAATCTATGTTATACTTATAATACTTGCTTGAAACGAATAAATTAAGAGTTATAGTTATCAGCTTCTGTCGTTGACTGTACCGGCAGACAGTATCGGTCATTATTACCGTAGTGAGCACATCATTACCCTAATGTTAGCTAGTTTTCAGTACTTTCCGAGGCACGGAGGAAACTCGGTATGTAATGGGTGAGCCACGGATCAACCTAAGCAAGAACAGCACTTAAAGATCGACCCGAGTGCCTATTTTTATTTAGCCACGAGATCCCTAAATGAATTTAAACTGTAACAGTAACATACATTTATTATAATCTACTTTCTATGTGGGGGTTGTATGTAGTTAAATAATTTGTTAACATAGGTAGAAACAGCTGTTTTATACATGCATGAGCTAACAAACGAGATAATCTGTTTAAAATGTTAGGTATTTAACAAAACAAGATTATTCGTACATTTGTAATTCATTATCATATTACATGTTCATAATTAGGTTATATCATAATTGAATCTAATTTGTTATTCAAATCTAAAACATTTTGTTTTATTAACTGCTAAGCCACGGTTTTCACAACTGCGGTTGGTCAGGAATTTCAATCAAGCCGTTTTTACGTTATAATCGAAATAATTATGTAACATTTTCATCAACTGCCTCGTTGGTCTAATTGGTCGCAAGCGCGACATCTGAGCATGTGATCCTGGGTTCGATTCCCCGGTCGGGCAAAGTGTTATTGGGTTTTTCCATCAGAAAAAATCTCTATAGCACCTACGGAGTCTGGATTTGTGCCCGGTTGATGGCAATAGGCCCGCCCCTTATTACAGTCATAGTACTTAAAACATAACTGCATGCTTAGCCAAGTTGACAATCTACAATCGTTAACGCTAGTAGAATGACATCATCTCAACGTTAAATCACGTGATCAACACAGACGAATAGAAAATTCGTAGACAAGTTTACATCGTTCAAAATGATAGAATAGAATGTTATCGTTTCTACAATGTTGATCGCTATACTCTTTGGTAGGAGGTATTCCTCGTAGCGCTCCCGTTTTGAAACGCTCCCATCTAAGCGCTCCCGTTTTGTTCCTCCAAGCGCTCCCAAAAGGAGCACTTCGAGGAACGATTAATAATATCAAAATTTATTTCCTCGAAGCGCTCCCACGTTTAAAAATAGGGAAAAGCATGAAGTAAACGTAATGAATTATATCGATAATTTTTAAAAACTCATTGTGCATCATCGACATCGAAGTTGCTTCCTTCTGCGAAGCAGTAATGCTAGAGAAGGAGGTGGCGGAACGTAAGAGGGATAGAACCTCTCAACGTCCCGGCCGCCGCGGGAGACGCCCCGGGCGTCGGGGGCCACCAAGTGGCCCCCGGCCACCGTAGGCGCGGGCCTGTGGACGGTGGGCTATGGGTTAGCTCGCCGTCCGTCCGTCTCATGACGACAGGCCGTGTCGACGGCGCGTTCGTGTTCCACGCGCGCCTCAAAGAGAGTCAGCAAAAAGGAAGGGGTCCGTAACGACTGATGCCTGCCGGGGTTGCGGGACTGTTCGAAAGAGATACCGTGGCCCCGGAACACAGAGGGCGATGAAGGAACATGGATGGGTTTTAGTCAGTTAATGTAATATATCGGAGAAATTAAATTGTTATCCACTTGAATCTCCCGACGGCGTCCCATTCCGTCTCGCTCCGGACCATGGCACGAACCAGGGCCGGAAGCGAGAGGTCGCCGCCGCCGATCGCCACCTCGAGGACACGGCGGTGCTCCACCAAGCGGGGCCCACCTCCACAGTGTGCTCCACCGTGTCCTCTAACTGACAGGCTTGAAGTCGGTTTTGTGCATGAAGGTTTTGCTTGCACATTTTAAAACTTGCTTTGAGTGAACATTGCCACGTCGTAAATCTCGTCACAGTGAGTCGCGGCCCGCTACTAACTATTTTTTTCATTTATTTACTCTGTTGTCGCCGTCGTCAAATGCAAGCGGTTACTCCATCAACCCACCAGAAACATAAAAAGAGATCTCCAAATTCCGTTGAAAATAGATAAGTACGTCCAAATTTCGGGTCTACCGAACATCGACTATCCAATATAATGACACGGTTGAGCGCGCATTATCATTAAGATGTTATCAACGGTCATTACCGTTCCTCCATTATATGGATATGTTACTATGACCCCAATATTCATGCCATTGAGAATATGTGGCTGTGATTCCACCTGCCGAACGTAATGGGCTGACCTTTTTGTCCTTGGGTCAATAGAGGTCATGTTTTAGGGGGTACTTCAAAGAGTTTTAGTTTTGAATTCAAGATGAATTGGTTTAAGCATCTAATAGGCATGACGACAGTATCAAAAAATTGCAAATCTATTTAGTCCGTCAGTTAGAGTATTGAAAATTAATGGACACGTATTTTTTGTTTTTGTAAATCAATGAATATTGACAAAGATAAAACGCTTCAAAAGGGAGTGGGGGCTCGTGACGTCAGAACTAGCTAAAAATTATACCATGGCGTGACGTATTGAGAATTTGAAAGCGTCGTATCTTCGTCAATTTTAGTTTACGTAACAAAAGAAAAAACACGGGTTTAATATTTTTTAATAATCTAAGTGACGGACTAATTCGATTTTTTGTCGTCTCGCCTAGTCATTTGGAAAGTTTATTATTTAGGGTTCTCTAGCCAAATGGCAAAAACAGGGCCTGCCCGTCCTGTTCGTTTGTCTGTCCGTCCATATGTCACAGCCTTTTTCCTTCGAGACTGTTGGTACCGCACAGTTAAGGAGAGTAGATGTCTTCTATGAACCGCTACACAAATAGTAGATTATTAACCAAGGCGATAAAGCAGTGTATTCTGTCGAGGGTGACGATTTAAATCGCGAGCGTAACGAGGGACTCGAGGTTCACTCCCGAGCGTAGCGAGGGTGTTAAAAACTTAAATCACGAGCGAAGCGAGGGATAAGTTTCTTAGATTCTTATTTAAGACGAGTCTTGAGTGTAGCGAGGGATTTAAGTTCACCCAAGACTAAGGCAACTTTATCACCGAGGAAAATACTCTACTTTTCGTACTATTTGCGAAAAAATTAACACAATAATAATATGAGATAAGCATTTTAGAACATTAACTCATTTATAAAAACAAATTAAAATAAACATAACGAACGACGTCAAAGTCTATGTGTCAAAAAAACTAATTTTTTTAAAGTAGTAAAAGTTTCACGAAGATTTTATTATAATATCGTTATCGCAATTTTTTCTTGATTATAGCACATACAATTAGTAAATTATTTTTTTCGTACCCGCGTATTACGTATACCGCGTTTTTGTTTTCTTCAAATACATAAACGTTAGGTTTATTTTAATTTATTTTCATAAATAAGTTAATGTTCTAAAATGCTTATCTCGTATTATTATTGTGTTAATTTATTCGCAAATGGTACGAAAAGTAGAGTATTTTCCTCGGTTATAAAGCTGACTTAGTCTTGGGTGAACTTAAATCCCTCGCTACACTCAAGACTCGTCTTAAATCCATCGCTTCGCTCGTGATTTAAGTTTTTAACACCCTCGCTACGCTCGGGAGTAAACCTCGAGTCCTTCGTTACGCTCGCGATTTAAATCGTCACCCGCGACAGACACTGACAGACACCGCTTTATCCCATTGGTTAATAATCTACTATATTAAGGCCAAAAAATTAGATTTAAACCGGGCAGATTAAGGTAAATGACGTCACATCATGGTCGCGACAGTCACGGACGTTTGAACTGTCGTAGAAAATTGCAGGAGTTTAATATTATTTTTGAGCTACAAGCAATAGTTGAACTTAACTTTTAATACTTTTCTTGGGTTGATCATAGTGATTTTATTGATTTAGGTGAAGAAAAAATTACAAGCATTATATTCCCTATTGCGAGTTTCTGGTACAAGTTGACATTCAATTGTTTTGTCCGCATAAACCATTCTATTAGAGCTCATGGCTAAGCAGTGGCAGGTAGGAAGCTTCACCAAAATTGAGGGGGCTCTAGTTAAACAATTTGGATCAAGAGCTTGATAACGTAGACCGCAGGTGGCACGCACAGGTTGCTAGAACACTATCTTACGGCTGTTTCAACTAATACTAAGTAATCTATACAAATAAATAAAATTGAAGTATCTGTTTGTAATTTTTTTTATCTGTCTGTCTGTTTGTTCCAGCTAATCTCCAGAACGGCCGGACTGATTTTGACGGGGCTTTTACTGGCAGATAGCTGATGTTATAAAGTGTAACTTAAACTTACTTTTAATATAGAATATGATTAGGGTTCCGTGAAAAAAAAACCCTTGAAATTGTTGTCAAAATCCGATTCAAGTATGGAAGTAACATTTTTATAATAATTTCAAACGGAAGAAGGTTGCGGGTAATAGCTAGTAACTAAATAAATGATTGGTGTTAGTGAAAACAGGCATTAAATTACTTTTCAACACACTTGCTAGTAAAGTGAGCCTTATTACATCGTTCTTATGGCCATAAACCGAACTATAACACACACGTGCATAATAATATTACACACTAGTGCTTAATAGAATTATCCCTACAAAGTTAAGTTAGTGCCTAACTGCAAATTATGGGCGAGTAAACAGAGCATTTTCAATTTCATTCATTTTTTTCTTGTAACAACAAAGAGGTTTTATGCCGCTGAAAATCCATTTACATTTTTGTAATAAATAAATGTGCCCCTAATTAAGACGAAAAAACATTATTTTTATTGATAACATAATAATTATCGTTTCACGCAATTTGTGACATTTTCAGATGAACTACTTTAGCTTACTTTAACTTTTACCTTAAAACAAATAGTTAAAACTGTACCCACCTATGTTGAGAAACTCATTACAGTTTTAACATATTAATGAAAAGTTATAATGCTGACCATTTTATATCATTAAAATTGAAGCTCGCAGGTGACGCTCTTTTCAATAATTAATCATTATTAATAAATCTATACTTTCACAATATGTTATACAAATATTTTAAATATTGTGAACATAAGTTACGCTCTCGACTTTGTTTGCGAAAATACTTTAACAATACATAATACAACATCACACCTGTAATCCCCGAGATGAGCTAGGCAGAGGTCTTCTACCGACACATAGTTCATTCACTTTCGCTAGTTACGTTTAAGTCCCATCTACATAAAAGGGGCTTGTTGCCATCAATTGGGATCATATCCAGTCTCCGTGGCTGCTACTGAGAAATGCCTGATGGAAAAACCCAATGACACTTTGCCCGACCCGGGAATCGAACCCGCGACCACTGGACCAACGAGGCAGTCTCTATTTACGTATATATTATTGTTATTAGTCTGTAAGCCTTCCTAAAATGTAAATAAAATACTGTTAAACAATGCAGTTTTAACATAAATCACAAAAATACATAATTCACGACTAATTCGAATGTATATTGGTAAAATGTTCTGTTTCATCGGATTATAATTAGTTATTGAACAGAAATATGTCAAATTAGTGATAATGATAAGAGAATAATAACGGTTCGGTTTATGTCTGATTGCGCTTTGTTTGTTGGATTTCAAATTTTCTATGTATAATGTGTTTGTATCAGATATGTGCTTTGAAATGTGTAGTTTTGCTAGAGATGTACTATCGATGACACTCCCGCCTGATCACCACTAAGCTAATTTTTGCTTACACTTGCAACATAGAAACGCTCTATAGCCCCGCCCCGTTGACTTTGTATTGAAATAATGAATGAAAAGATACGGCCGAGCGCACTGACGACGCACGCCAAACGGGAGTTATTGTTATTTTGCGGGCCAAAGTTGACGCTTTCCTAACAGGCCAAACTTGAAGGGGCGTGGCTCGGCGCTTCCGCGTGATTTAAGCGAAAAAAAATTTACTGTTCAGGCGGAAAAGACCACGACTGTACTGGGGAATTCCGACCAATCGTTCTACATTGCCCATAATATTCTTACAAACACGCTCACAGGTCTAGTTAAGTTAGCTTTATGTCAAATTCTACGTGTGTCCTAACCTTAGCGAACACGCGACAGTCGCGTTTGTTTTATTTTGCTGACAAAGGGCGCGACAATCGTGTATTTTCACGACTGATCGCTTTGGGTAGGATACGGGGTAAAAGGCAGAATTACACGTGATACTTGTGCTTTAATAAAAATGTACAACTTACCTGATATCCCATCGTAAGTCCACCATTCTTCCCAGCTACCGGAGATGTCTGAAATCAAGTTTTTCTTTTAGAAAATTGTGTTTTTAAAAACGAACACACACACAACATTACATTGAAAAAATAACGTTACCCCACTCTAGGAATTTCTCCTGTATCGTGGGTGCGTTTACTAACATTTAAACTCACATGCACAAACAGCCAGACTCGGAACAACTATCTGTAGGCCATTCTAATATTTGTTCCGTGCGGGAATCGAACCCCCGACACGAAGCACAGCCGTCAATCGCTTAACCACTGCGCCAACCGTGCCGTCTAAGTGTACCAATTAAACTTCCAGCATGTAACTGTCGCAGTCCGTACCGAAAAAAGTTGAAATAGACAAATGGCATTTGCCACGTCGAACAACAAAAGCGACTTTCGACAGTAGATATATCTGTTGAGATAAGCTTTTTAAAGCTTAAACAATCTTAAGCTTAATAGGGTAGATGACAAAAAAAAATTGATAAGTCCGTGAGATAGATTTCCAAAAAATTATGGAAACATTTTTTTTTTCTTCACGTACATAAAAAATGAAGTCGATACAGTGCGTGGAAAACTCGTGTGACGTCACATTTGAGTACATGTTTTACTCAAATGTGACGTCACAAGCCGCCACTTTCTTCGTCATTTTTTATTATTTAGATAAAACAAAAAACACGTAGGTATCCAATATTTATCGATAATCTAGCTGACGGACTAAACAGAATTATTTTTTTTTAGTCAGTCTCTATCCCTTACTATTGTCATTGATGTATTAAATTATCAATAGTTATAATCTCACCTTTGACGGAGACGCATAGCAGGGTAAGTATGAAGAGCGAACATTGGTGCATCGTGTTGATGCTGCGCTCACGCCAGACTACTCATCTGGCTCACACTACTGAAACAAGAGAAAACAACGTTTTAGTTTAGCATAAAAAAAGGCCGTGGCAAAATATTAACACCAAGACATATCTAACGAGAGAGAGAGAGATATCTTTTCATCATTTCATCCATTATAAAGGGTGTAAAAAACCTCTTAACGAAGCCAAAAAGCACTTGTTCTCCCCGTCTTTGCAATCATTTTTATGTTCTACATCATACCTGGGAACCTTCTAGTTACGGAGATATTGGGGGTCAAAGTTCCAACTTTATGACAAGTTTTTTTTTTAATACAAGTTTTTAATGTAAGATTTTTACTTTAAAATAATATTTTGTTTTTATTATAATTTGCTTTGTGCTTATTTGATTTGACATAATATTTGTTTCTAATATTTTAATGTCGTTTAATTAACTTGATTTATTTATTAATCTACTCATTTATATAGTATATGTTACTCAGTAAAGACGTGGCTTTCTAATGGTGAAAGAATTGTTGGAATCGGCGCAGGAGTTTTTGAGTTTATTCATTACAAACATACACACACACAAAAATACAAATCTTTCCTCTTTATAATATTAGAGTAGATTTATTATACATATAGTATGGATAAAAACAGATTAATGTAAGACCAAAATTTGTAAATTGTTCTTAATATTCCAACCAAAACAAAAATGGTCTTCTAATTTGAATAGGCTCATTGCGCTTGCATGTTTAAAGCCCATTAACACTCGTCACCTCATATTTGTCTTCAGTTAATAGCTACGGTTAATTGCAACAACTAATTCATTTTAACTTAGCAGGTTTTTGTTCGCAGGGAAACGTTCTTTTTTCAAATATAAGATTTTGTTTTTTTTTTTTTTTGTTTGTTCTTCCTTGGATTCCAAAGCGATATCACGATAGTTTGTATCTAGTTGACTCAGGATCCACTTTTCAAATAAAGAATTTTAAAAACAAATAAACCCTTTGAAAATAGATTGGCAACGTTCTTCAAAACTTCGAATGCGTAGAAAACACGCGAGTAATATGACGAAAAATAAGGAGCAAGGAAAGATTGAAGCACTTGGCGTCCGAAAATTTCGGCTTTTTTGCTACAGAATCTACCATAACATCACACCTGTGATCCTCGAAGGTTTAAAATCAAAAATGTTTATTTGTTAGAACATGGTACATATAGATGTTACAATATTGGTTCCAGCATATCCTGTCATAATATGGCGCACAAATATTTTTATACAAAAACAAAGCTTATGTCACTAACCCAGAATCAGAATATTTATTTGTTAAAGTAGTTGTTACATAGTGTTTGAGATGGCATATATAAATATTATCACAAATTTAAATAAAGTTAAACGTGCAGAAAATACCATTATCCCTTAATACCATCAAAACAATAATGTCAAAGCAACTTGATCCATAAATTTTCTGAAACTGTCAACAATAAAATTGATTAAATAACAAAAATTATAGATGTCTAAAAAAATAATAATATAGGAGATAATGTCAATTGAAATATTTTTAAATCCGTATAAAAGTCAAAACCATTAATCACTACATAGTATAAAACAAAGTCGCTTTCTCTGTCCCTATATCCCTATGTATGCTTAAATCTTTAAAACTACACAACGGATTTTGATGCGGGTTTTTGTAATAGATAGAGTGATTCAAGAGGAAGGTTTTAGTATATAATTTGCGGGCGGGCGAAGCCGCGGGCATCAGCTAGTAAATTAATAAACTGCTATATTAATAAATTATTATTACCATAAAGTACATTCTCATTTCGCCACTTATGTTTAAATCCCATGGGACAAACCTATTGCTATCAACGGGGCAGAAATCCACTCAGTGACTGCTACTCAGAAATTCCTGACGGAAAAACCCATTTCCAATTTGCCCGACCCGGGAATCGAACCTGGGACCTCATGCTCAGCTCAATTGCGATCACTAGACCAACGAGGCAGTCCTGCTACAGAAATAGTAGAATATTTTGCTTGTTTTATTTGCGAGTTCATAAAGGTCGAGGAATGATTTTGACCTTGAAAAAGTCGTTCCTCGAGTTTTATGAACTTGGAGGGTTGTATTGATGATTTTGATGATTATAATTGTGTAATTACATACGTCTTACAGTCGCGAACTTTTAATCAACTTACAACCTTACACTGGTCTACAAATTGCAAAAAACGTAAGAAAATTTGAATTTCGCGGGCTAGCCTGACGCTTTCACCTTAATTAGCTCAATTCAACATCAAGGATTACAACCAATAACAATCACTCTTAATTATCCTGTACAAATCCAGATCCCCAAATTACTTGCGGATCCCTAATTCACCAGCAGATCCCTTCAGGATTCAGTTCTTATCTAAAGTCCTGGTTAAAAAGACGCAACATTGAACGAAGGAAATTACCCTTTTTATCCTAAACTCGCATCTCGAAGATAAGGGTAATGTTGTCTGATGTCCCGGTCTCCTTTGCTAATTACCATCGAACTAAATACTTAGGGATTATCTTCATGTTGTTCTTTACTTGAAGATGGTACTAGCTAGCTACTTATGCCTCATGATGTCCTGGTACTTGGTAAGTTTTTTAGGGTATAATGGTTTGATAAAAACGAGTACCTTTGTAGTTATGATTGTGTTTATCGCTGCCACGTAGGTGTAGTGGTTGCAAGTGCGACTGCTGAGCTTGAGGTCCTGGGTTCGATTCCCAGGTCGGGCTAAGTGTTATTGGGTTTTGCCATCAAGAATATCTCAGTAGTCATATGCTGCGCCGACCCCAATTTACTTTGGGCCGGCGCAGCATGTCTTTTTCTTCCATACTTATCTAGTGAGAAGTGCCCTAAAAAAAAAAATCTTTCCATCCTATTATCTGGCGGCATAGATCACCGTGTTAGACCAGCCATTGTATATTGCCAGCAATAAAAATATATTTACATAACATAACATCACGCCTGTAATCCACGAAGGGTTAAGCAGAAATGTACTTAAAAGTACACCTACAATTCGCCAGTATGTTTAAGTTTCATGAAATAGGGGGCGAGCCCTTTTGATGGCAATAGCCATCAAACGGGCACGCATCCATAAAAAAATATTTACTTTCATTAAGTTTCGTGTGCAATTAAATTCCACCTGTCTATCTCACAACTGTAATCAATTTTAAAAAACCCAGCCCGACTTAACACAAAAACGCAAAACAACCATCAATCCAACCCTCAAACAGCAACCTAGTGATCACCCACTCAAAGTTAACCCTGCAAATCTTCACGTTGTTGAGTTGAGGGGTACAATCTTGAGTCGTTACCCCCACCCACGTCCGGTTACCCCGATACGATCAACTTCCGATGCTCAAGATTCACCCTTTAACAAGCGTCACTATCATTTTGAATCCATTTGTGTAATACAAAGCAATAATATTGTATGTAATCCGAGTTTAACTGAATGATGAAGCTAAATATATGGAATTTCCGTGTAATTTCGGTCAAATCGTGTTAACTGAAATAAACAGCTGCTTTGTGATCATTTTACTAGTATTTTGTGAGGAAATAGAATATTGGCCATCTGTGTGTTAGATATATAGGGTTACTGTTTATTTCAATGCTTTTGAAATGTTTTTGTTCGAACATTGAGGTTGTAAAAAGCCCAATATAAATAAAGTCAATTATACTAGGTGTAAACGGTCCCTTCACGAAGGCATCAACTAAACATTTTGTACATCAAACTTAGTAACTTAGTAATTTTGCTGGAAAACGACTTTGTTTCGGTGTGAAAAATCTCGGATAAAAATAGGACTCAATGTAACGCACTCCAGACATTATGCTGATAGTTGCCAATGCAATATCAGCATAATGTCTGGAGTGCGTTGGAATAGTACAGAAGTCGTGGAGGTTTTAAAGTTTAGTTAAAACAATAAAACTAGCATTAAAAAACCGACCAAGTGCGAGTCGGACTCGCGCACGAAGGGTTCCTTACCATTATCTATACAACATAAGACAAAACGGCAAAAAAACACGTTTGTTGTATGGGAGCCCCACTTAAATATTTATTTTATTATGTTTTGAGTATTTGTTGTTATAGCGGCAACAGAAATACATCATTTGTGAAAATTTCAACTGTCTAGCTATCACGGTTCATGAGATACAGCCTGGTGACAGACAGACACAGTGGCGTCTTAATAATAGGGTCCCGTTTTCACCCTTTGGGTACGGAACCCTAATTATCGCATGATGAAAAGAAAAACTGTATTTCAGCTTTGTTAAAGGTATTTTTCCTATGAGCATAGTTTACAAACTCTTAAGAAAGAATAGCTTGAGTAATTTTGGTTTTGTTATCTGACTTCTTATATCAGCAGGTAATCGGTTGAGAAGGAATGGCACCTCTTTTGTCAAGTAATTATTTAGAATTCCACCTTATGGTTAATATAAAAAAAAACCTCTTAATTATTTAAACATAGAACAAAAAAATTACCAATAACTTTAAAAACAGTCTTGAAATGCAAAAGGTTTCAATCGCTGAAACAATCTATTGAAACCATTGAACATTAAACTTATTGCAAATAAACAAAAACTTAAGACATGAAAATATTATTGCCAAGTGTTCGGCTGCCAGACTGAAGTGTTATAAATGGTGGCAGAATTCTGGTGCCAGACAGTCTGGCGACATGGCGAGAGCGAAGTTGCCGAGTCGGTTGGCATTTGGCATATTTTTGTTTTCAAATAAGATGAATTGGTGCTTTTTGAGTGTTTGTGCTTTTGTTTGTCTTGCAAAAAGGGGTTCTTTGTGACGTCAATATTGACGAATATTTTAAGATACATCCACCAACGTTGAATGAATGAATGATATATTTATTTGCAAGAATATAGGTACCCAACACAAGTTCTTAAGAACGAATTTAGCTCATGATGTAATTTGGCAAATTTTGCTTTTGTTTTTTGACCTTTTCTATCAGCAGGCAATCGGTTTAGAAGGAATAGCACTCTTCTAACAAGCGTTAAACGCTATTGCAACAAATATTTTATTTCACACCTTGGTTATACTTATAGTAAGCAGTACACATTTAGTAATTAGCAATAACATAAAATACTCATAAAAATTTAAATATAGAGTACAATGCAATTAATAAAATTATGAAAATTAAATTGATCAATTTCAGGCGTGTTCATATTAAACTCGTTAGGTAGCTTATTTACATATTTTCTCATGACTTTTTTTTGTACTGACTTAAATAACCTTCAAAAGAGAACTTTTAAGTTCAACTTTAAAACCAATTACTAGTTTTTTGACTATTCTCAAGTAAGTACAAGAAAAAAATAACTAGTTAATGTTGTTTTTACCATAATTTTAATTTGTTATTAAGTTTTCTTAGTAAAATGGTTATAAATTATCCCATGATCTGTCCACGAAGTAGACACAACAGTTAAACAATGGCGTCTCGACCAAATCGGTCATTCGACAGATCATGATTTATAATATATTTTAATTATAATGTCTACAGATAATTAAACCAAAAAAAAAATATGAAAGAAAATATACAGTAACGTCAGTAACCCTCTTTACATACATGTTAATACATAACAAAAATAACAAATGGCTCATTAAACATAACATTTTTCTCAGTGAAGAAACGGTACACTGAAAAAAATACATTTGCAGAAATCATAAATCTACACTAACTTCCTTTTCATTCCATTTTGAATCTTAAGTCATAAGAAATAAGTCTGAGAATTGTTTTATTGCAATGTTAAGTCGTTAAAAGCGCTCACAGTTGTTACTTGGGGCCACGAAAACGGCCGGATGTAGCTTAATTGAATAAGAATAAGAAAAGAAAAATATTTAGTCCCGGTCATTATTTTTTTATTAAGTGAAGAATTAATTAGTTTCTGAAGTTTAACTAGAGCTATTTTGCTGGTAGCAACCTTATTTCAGAGCCTCAGGCTTATTTTACAGAACATTGCAGAAGACTCTTCTTACAAATAGGATTCTTTTGAATATAGTAAATGAATATTTTAGTTTCCCAATTTATGACCAACAGTAGCCAGGTATGTATTAACTGTCTTCTTGTCCATTCAAAGCTGTCTGGTAGATAGGTATCGCTAATAGCGATAAGACCGCGCCGTCTTTGAATATTATGGTTTAATAATTGAACTTTGTTAAAATGTTAGTTTACAGACGCCAGCACATAAAGCTACTACAATCTGTCAAATTTCTTTAATAGATTTTCAACTTTATCGCTAAAGCATTAGGTTCAACATTGATTGGGAAAATTTGTCAGTTTTAGGTAGCTTGATGTGCTGAAGATGGATAAAAATAAAAAGTAAGAAGAAGAAAGTAGAAGAAGAAGAAAAAAGAAGAAGAAGGAGAGAGAAGGAGAAGAAGTTGGATAGAAAAGTACCTCTTGAAGCAATAAAAGTTAATAAACATCTGCACTATCCGGAACCCCTTTTTCAAACCCCACGATCTATAAAACGCTAACTTCACGGCCCCACCCGAACCGGAAGTTAACATCGGTTGGTAGACAAAGCTCGTTGTTTACAGGATGTGGGTGTATCTGAAACTTGCTGTTGACGTAACTAACAGTAACAGTAACTGTGGGCTTTTTCCATTAATACGTTTGCGCCTAGGCCGTGACTACAAACAAACTGTTTTTTTTTATTATTTGCTGGTAAATCATTACAGTGTTTGAAGAGTTTTTACTAAAAAATAAAAGAAAAAACAAATATATTTTAAGTGTAGGTACTGATGAAATAAAAGTACTATTTTTGGTGACTTTGTTTGCTACCAATAAAAAAAAATGTGTTTAACGTTATTGAACACCCTAAAATCATCAGTCTAAAAGTGTTTAGTTTTATTGAATTATTTTCAATGAGTTCAAAAGTAACAATGAGCTTGTGTTTTCCCACCACAAACATTTTTTCTGTTCAAAACGTTACGTTGGCAACGTGCCGCTCGTCTGTATAATAACACTAAGTCGAACTGTTGTTATAAATTATTTGTATTGAAAGTTTGTGATACAATTTGATGTGAGCTATTTAATATGTTAAACGTTGCGAAGTCCAGTGGTCTTGTTGTGTGTTTATCTGCAGTTGGCAACGTGCCGCTCGTCTGTAAGAACCCTTAGCAACGTTTATCAATAATGCAGCTACACCACCAGATTCCAAGGAAATTTTATCTTTATCTCCAATCCAAATAATGCACAACAGATCTTACACTGCTGTATCTACCCCTATAATCCGTAAATCACAAATTCCCTGAATCATATCTCCAGGGGAACCGTAGTCCGTACCCCATAACATTATTACTGCAAGTAGTATACGCACACATATACTTAGGAATATACAGGGTGTATTGGCGAGCATCCAGGGGAGATGCAAGGGGTCAACGCAGAATACCAATTTTTTTTTTGTTACTCTGAAAATACCAGCGGAGTTTACGACAATACTTTGTAAGACATTACAAGAAAAGAGTTTAAGGAAAGACTTTTCACGAGTAATTGTACTAACTCAATTAAGTCCTGTCACCCTGGGCAGTTAGCTTCGCTACTATCCAACCTGTCAAGCTGATATTTAACCAGATAGCCTAGACGAGTGGCAATGGCTTTCAAAGTCTTTCGTAATTGTACAACGAATTTTAAACCGAAAAGCTAATAGCTAAGCTATTGTTTTGGCCTATTACATCATCGATATCGCCGATAGAATGTTTTGTCTAGGTCCTCTGATCTCTTGAACTACATAAAAATTAGCACAATAAGTAATAACTCCTTCATCAAGGCACCGTTTCAGTTTCGTTCGTCGCCTTGAGACTAAAAAAATCCACGACAACCTACCATACCACCCTGTATACAGCAGACAGATACAGTTTCCTTAGGGGTGAGTAGGAGACACAAAGTCTCGACGGCTTGGCGCCAACGGGGCGACGAACTCGAGATGTAGACTATTGATATTAAAATGATCGCTACTAAATTTAGAAAAATTCGAGTATTTTTGTCAGATGGTTACATTTTTTTATTATCTCAGTCTTTTTTAACTTAATTCTGGATCGAGATCTGCATGGAACAATAAATAACAAAACTAATGAAAAAATACTATCACCGTGTCTATAATTATTACTCGTATTTAATTTTAAAAATTCCATCACTTTCGTAATTTTTGTTTGAGTTTATTTTCATCCTAATTGGACATTGGGCAAGCATATTTATGCGGGTGGTCTTGTAAAATTCAATTCTACTCTATCGTAACACTCTCGACCACTTAACGTATCAGGAGCATTTATTCCCATTGAATGACTATTGAAAAAGGATTAAATGAACTTCGAGGGTTGTTTAAATTATAATTTCAATGGTTATAAATTTGTAAATACATATCGCCCCTTTAATCATAAAACGAAATAACTCAAAATTTCATTTTTTTGGGAAAACTCATTTAAAGTTTGGCATGTTTACCATTACGGCTTTAATTAATCACAAAAAAATAAAGAAATGGTTTAGGTCAATTTCAAAAGTAGATATAGTGAGCCTAATTAATAAGCTACTAGATTATCGAAAAAAAAACACACAATGTATCAGGAAGACACTTAAATCAAGAATGAAAAAATAAGTTTGTAGTTAATTCACTTTTCAATAAAATATGTAATCAAATAATTATTATACAGTTGGGGTAACTGTAAGTGTTGCAGTTTTATATTAAATTAATCTTGCAAGTAGACGAAGTATTTCGATTTAGTGCATTGTTTAAATAAGAAGCATCAACTGTCTGAGAAATATTCATAATTGTTTCTATGTTAGTTTTAATTCGCAAATAAAATTCGTGGATTTCTTGGTAAAAAAAAGACAAATATTTCTTGTTTTATCTTAATTTATTGCAAAAAAAAAATTGAAATTGTAATTAACTTAATAGTAAAAAAAAAACACAAAATAACAATCTATGTCATAAATCAAAACCAAACAAAACTTCATATTAAATGTTCTTCTAAAATTATTTTATGGTGAATGTCAGCAAAGTGCATTTTTTGTAAATTTTGGTGGCAAAATTTATTCTTCAGTTTTCGTGAAAAATAAGGACATGGTGTAACAATAGAAAGTCCAAGCTTAAAGAATCTTCAAGAGGCCCAAGAATATCTCGATTACTTTTTGAGATATTTTAGTTTAAAGTGTAGCGTGGCCACCAAAATTGAAAATCGCCCACCAAAATCGAAAGTGCCCACCAAAATTGAAAATCAGTGGCACCAAAATTGAATATGCATCGCATGTACTGTTTACCTGATCTCGAAAATGAGGATTCCAGAACCACCTTAACCCGTCATTTCACAGAAGAACTGTCAAGATTCAGTCAAGATGAAATCGAGGCGGCACTTAGCTTAAAAATGGAAAAACCCCTGATGAGGATAGGATAATGACAGATTTCCTGAAAGCGGGTGGAAGGCCTGCATTAAGAGAGCTTCAGGAGCTTTTCAACTCGGTCCTGTTATCTGGGAGAACTCCAGAAGCGTGGAGAAGAGTCGTGGTCGTTCTTTTCTTTAAGAAGGGGAAGAAGACCCTATTAAAGAATTACAGAGCAATTTCGCAGCATAGCTATGTGTACAAGCGGTTTTCAAGAGTCGTCCCGAATCGTCTAGCGCAAAGACTCGACGACTTCCAGCCACCGAAACATACCGGGTTTTGAGGAGAATGCAACACCATAGACATCACCGTCCACACTATGCGGCAGAACGTACAGAAGTCTGAAGAGTATAATCGGCCGCTCTGTCTTGCATTTGTGAACTATGAGAAGGCTTTTGACTCTGTCGAGACCTGGTCAGTTCTGAAATCTTCTCAGAACTATTGTTGTCAATGGCGGTCCTCTCGAGGTTGTTCGAGAATATGTTTATCTCGGGCAAACTCTAAAGTTTGTTAAGAACAACTTTGAGACTCACCGAAGAATTCAGCTGGGCTGGGCTGCGAGAAGACCGGACGTTGTTTCCCAAATGCTTTTGGGAAATCACACACCTGTTACGGGCAAGTCCAACGCACGATCGAGAGGTGCGAAATAAAAAAACCAAAATTGGTCACACACGCACGAAACTTCACGTAATAGTAAGTTGAAAAAGTGCCACCAAAATTTTGCGTTTCTTTGGACAAACTTTGATCGAGTGTCCTGTGCTTTTAAATAAGTAATTCTAATATGGTTTAACTGTTTTTAGATAATGTGTCTAATGCATAAACTAAGGAAATTGATTATTTTTCATTATACCTTAAATTGTTACTTTGTTGAATGCAATTATATCAAAAAATAGAACTGGGACAAACCACCAAACTTCAATTTTAAGACAATTTTATTTTCCAGATTATTTATAAACACGAATAACAACAAAAAATGTGGCCCTAGTAGCACCATGTAACGTAGTTTACTATATAAAAAAAAATAGAAACATGCTACCATTTTACACCTTGATTCTCAACGTGGACACGTAAAATTTGCTGCTTTGATATTCACCCTTAGGTACCTGGATCTTTATTATTCTGTTGTTGGTTTTCTTTACAATCGTTGTATAAATCTTTAATAGTTTTGCTGCCTTCTATGTATTCCTTTGATGAAGAAGCTCGTACGTAGTGAGATTCAATTTTAGGGATAGAATTTATGTGTTTCATGATCGCAGCTCGTAATTCAGGATAATTTTTCTTGTGAGTTTGATGGCTTCCTCTAAAATCATTGAGTGAAAAATCATTATTCTTTATTTTATTCTGCGTTGTGAATATCATACGGTTCGAGATGTCTAATGTGGCTCGAAAAACGTTTTGCAGACCCTAATCAGTTAGTATACTTGTACTTGTTGTACTTGTTGTGTTGTGTGTGTGTGCTTGTGTTTTGGCTGGACATCAATCATGCTTGCACTTATGAATGCTCTTTGTTTCGCCAAATCTCCCAAATCCCAAAAAATCCGAAAGAGGTCGTATCTACTGTCTATAATTATTTTTGTGGTGCATTTAAGCCTGCATTTTTCTGTGCAAGGTTCTTTAAGACACCGGGCTGGAACACTCTTTTGTGTTTTAGACATGGAAACATACGTTTTGCCCTTATTACGCAAAAGTTTCACTTTATTTTGTTTTCATTGAGATGGATTTTTTGAACGTTTGCGTCCCTTTTTTGGAGTTGTACGCGAAAATAATTAAACCCTTGTTAATGTTTAAATTTAATAACGACACTCATTAATTTAGTAAAGTAGTAAAATAACTCGAAATGAAAACAAATCCATTCCTGACAAGTTAACAGTAAATAGGAACCAACCAAAAAATACTACGTTTTTGATAAACTATAGTATAATACTGGAATAATACATAATTCGATTTAGGTTTGCTTATGCATTTTATTATAAAACTGCATCAACTGGAAATGTGTCGTAATAGGGTTGATAAAATTAATACAAAACTGAATTAAGTTAAAATACTATCGAAACAAATTACCTCTGTTTTTCTAGTAAAGAGAAATAACTCAAACAAAATCACTTTTTGAATAAATAAAAGCTTATAAAATAATTACCTGATAGCAAAACACCGATTTCTTTTCGTTTTATCCCGCTTTTTTAAAATTCTTCCGAGAACTTACCTTGAGCAAGGTCGGTGCATCACTAAAAGGTTCACTTCACCAGTACCAACTTGTTCGAGTGCATTAATCAAAAAGAGAACGACTGTCTTCTATCTCCGTCATTTTCATCGTATCGAGTTGGCTGTTGGACTGTACGTATTCTCCGTGTGAAGTTAATTCACTTTATGATAAAAAATCGAAAAACGTAAATTTTGAGTTGTTTCGTTTTATGAATAAAGGGGCGATATGTGAATCATTGAATTTGTAAATACATATGTGAATCAATGAATTTGTAAATACATATGTGAATCATGTTTTGTTCAACATACTACATGACACTGACCGGCAAATTGCAAAAAACGTAAGAAAAAATTAATTTCGCGGGCTACCCTGGCGCTTTCACCTTAGGTAAAAAGAATTCCACGTCAAAAATAATATCAAAGTTAAATTTGATAGTATCATATCTGCCTACCCCATTCAACGTCCTCTTTCCTACATGTCACGAGAGAACCACCTGTTCAAATTACCAATTACTTCCACAAAAGACATTTTTTCTAACACAAGAAACCCCTAACAACATTTTTAATCTGCAATCCATCTACTCCACAAATTCCATATTCCTTTCTTAAAAATAAAAATATGGAACAATCCACAGAGTTCTCGTTATGGAATCAAAACGGTCTTCGCTCATGAAATAGAAAATACCATTAAAACGATCACAAAGGATTTGGCCAACAATTTTTCCGAGCAATCCAATACATTCGCTTGTTCGCGAGGGCGCGTATCGGATTCCCCTATACGAAATACAAATAAATGTGGATGTGACTCACACCGAAGTGAGCCGGAATGTGAAGTGAGTAGGTGATTGTTGTTTTGGAAAATGATATTCTGAATACAATACTGAACTGATTTTTACATTTCTTTTCCAATTATTGCCTTTATTTGTTATGAGGGAAGTTCTGTGCTATAAGCACCATTTACTTTCGTTCGTCACCACCGTGCTGGACCAGCCATATTGCAAATGCCCTGCAGTGCAAAATAACCTTCATCACTAGTAATTCTCCATGTGCCGCATGCATGCAGTGTGAGTTTTTTTTGGGAAAATCCATCCACACTATTCCCAAACCACTGCAACTCCTGAAAGGCAGAAACAACAACAACAGTGGTGACCACCAGAAAAGTGCCGAGACAATGAAGCACGACGAAGTCCCAGAGAAACAATTTAACCGTCTTGGATCCCGCAACGAAATGAATCAGAACAGTAGCGGAAATACATAATTTTCTATTCCCTCCATATAAGCCGGAGGTTTAACAAAACAAGGCCAATAGGCACAAGGGATGTTTACAACTGGGATGAGCCCAGTTGCTTAGTACCACGGATAAATATTATCATTAACGGGTCCTAAGTTGTGAGCTGTTTTACATATTTGAGTACAACAATAGGTATGGCCAAAACGTTTGAACACACGGACATTTGTTTGTTTGTTATGAGTGTGAGATTCTAGACTAGACCCAGCGGCTGTGCATTGCCTGTTTTTGATCTTTTAATGTAGATAGAAGAAATAGAAGAATAGAAGGAAGTTTGCTGTAAGAAAACCCAATTTTGGGTTAAGCTCGCCGCTGTACATAGCTATATATTGGAACTTTGTGTATGTATTTTAATTTTGTGCCCATTAAAGAATAAGAATAGATCGGGTCATCGGAAAAGCCCAACTTTGCTCAACCGGTCGGACCAAAACACACATTCGGCTATCCACACACGCGAATGTTACGCCACCATGCAACACACATCCTAATACAGCAACAAGGAGGTACCACTGAGTTAATTTAGCTGAGTGGATTCGCTCGTGCATTGTCGCTTGTTTATCGTCACACTCGGCGCCGACGACTTAATGGTATTAAACTTTAGATATAAATGTTCTTTGAACGGTGGAATTTTTCGCTTCGATATGTGGTAATAGTGAGGATATAATAGGTTTTGGTTTTATTGGAAGACGTGAATTGGTAGAAAATAAATGATGGATGGACTGTGTGAAGGATAGTATGGCTAGAAACGACTTGACTTGACTGCTAAGATTGATTTAATTATTAAAATAGGTTCAACAGCTTCTGTGTACAGCATTTAGGTATACATAGGTTTTACAGTCTTGGACTTACACAGTCGCCAATTACAGGTTAACCAGCATTCACAAAAACTTAAGAGAAAATAAAATAAAAAATAATGGCTATATACACGAAATACATACAATTAAATTTAAAAGACAAGATATGAATATTGGTGTTAAGACAGATAAAAATGAGAACAGAATTATTAATAAAAATAAAATTATTATACCATTGTTAAAATAAAGAAAGAAGACTTCGTATAATAAAATAACAAAAACCAAGATGACTAAGTAATGGAGAAGTATGGAAGAAGAAGGCATGCTCAATTGTAATAAGGGCAGGAGAATGTCGATGATGATTAATTTGTCCTGTGAGAGACAAATAAACACTTTGTCTTTCTTTATTAGTATTCTCTTTATCGTGTATCTGTGTCATAGCGTTGATCTTCAAAAATTTTCAATTTTGATCCAATTTTCACAATCTTTTATACAGTTTTTTCTGGATGGTTTATATGATATTTTTATCTATTGTATTTTTTATCATTTTAAATGAATTTGTAATTATTAATGTTTAACTTATTTTGTATAATGTAATGTAATTTGTTTATTTTTATTTAATTTGTTTTTCTGGAATTTGTACTTATGAAATTTTTTAAATGTATCTTCCGTAAATAGTCTTGCCTAAAAAAAAATTTTTTTTTTTTTTTTTTTTTTTTTTTTATGTTGGTTCTAATACAATAATATAAAACTTACATACAATAAAGAACTCTTGATGTTTTGTAAAGTCGTAAAAACCATGCGACACAGGCGCGTTGCTAGTTGGAAATAGACCTTTTTGGTAGCGTGATAGTATGGATAAGTAGCATAGAAGTAAAACTCCTTGTAGAACAGGCTCGTCCAAGAAACTGTCACTTTACCTAAGTTCGCAGCAAAGTTGAAGTGCTCTGGTTTGAAAGACAATGGACCTTTGATATTATGTACATGTTCATGAAATATTTCATCCCGTTGTCTGAACGGAAAGCATCGTTGTAATAAGATTCGTGTCAGTGTAAGTGCGATACGTGTTTTTAAATATAAGTAAGTTTCATTGAACAAAAATAATTTAAAAAATTAAAACCCGACTGCGTAAAAAATAACTAATAAGTAACTTAAATAAAAACTGAAAAGAAAAAAACAAGTTCAGAAAACAGGACATATTGACTGCAACAGTCGGGACCCATATTGGATGTAATGATTTTAGTCTAGATTATTTAGTTATTTTTTAAGCAGTCGGGTTTTTTTAATTTTTTTAAATTACTAGCTGACCCGCGCAACTTCGTCTGCGATATATAAGAGAGACAGGAATTTAATTAAGTAACCACGTTTCCGAACAAATGATGCTCGAATTTATTTAAGTAACCACGTTTCCGAACAAACAATGCTCTTTCAATATAGTCTATGGCTGTGAATGACATTGACATTCGTTACGCGCGTTTTTTTAAATATGCAAAATTAAATGTATATTTTTCAATATTTCTGAGAGATTTTCTTAATATTTTTTTCCGTAAGAACCTTCTCCTAATAATAACAAAAACAACAAAAAAAGAATTAGTGAAATCTGTCCAGCCATTCGCGCGTGATGCCGTGACCAAGGAAAACGGGTTTCATTTTTATATATATAGACTAGTTTGCTTGGGTGCGCGAGCTGCGCGCAGCTCGCGTGTTTGGTGTTTTTGAGAAGTATTACTTACCCTTATACAATTTTGAGAATCAATAGGCACCCCTAAATGAATTGGAAAATCCGTTAGAATTACCCCGGAAACAGTATGAAAACCCCTACGAACCCCTAATAAAACCTTATTTAAAAACTCAGACCTTTTCCCATAAAAAACATTACCCTAAAGTTTACTGAGTTACGCTTCACCCACTCAATCATCGTTACGCTACGGAGGTCGCCGGCTCGCTTCGCTCGCCACCTCCCGCCTTGGCTCCACTCAGGACCTACCTACCACCGGACAGGTTTCGACACCTACTATAATATTTGTTCAAACACCTGATGGCTAGCTCTAACCGTTATGAAGTTACAGCCCTTTCAATTTTAGGGGAGGTTGGGGAGGGGAGCTTCACCCACTCAACCTTCGTTACGCTGCGGAGGTCGCCGGCTCGCTTCGCTCGCCACCTCCCCCGTTCGCTCCACTCGGTCTCGCAGGTTCGCTCCACTCAGGACCTACCTACCACCGGAAAGGGGAGGTTGGGGAGGGGAGGGTATAAAAATTGTAACGCTCCTCAATAATAAAGTATAGTAAAATCAAAATTCCGCTACGTGTCCTAGTTTCCGAGATACGATGGGGGGAGGGGTGAAGGGGGGGAGAGGGGGGAGTTTTTAAAAATGATTTCGACTAATGCATTGCCCCTTTATACGAATCTGAAAAAAAAAATGTTCCAAGTCTCTTAACTTCCGAGATCCGCCTAAAGGGGGGGAGAAGGGGGGAAAGGGGGACAACTTTGAAAACTGGTTTTTACTTTTCCGAGCCTCCTCTATACGATTCTGAAAAAAAAAATGTTCCAATTCTCATGGTTTCCAAGATACAATAGGGAGGGGGGTGAAGGGGGGCGAAAAGGGGAGGTTTGGCACTTTTCCCATAGGTTTTAGAGTTAGTTGTTTACGAATCTGTCAAAATATACCTACCTCCCCATCCACCATCAAGGAGAACAATTCTGTCAGTCAGTGAGTGGTAATCTAGCTTTATATAGTATAACTAGTTTGCTTGGGTGCGCGAGCTGCGCGCAGCTCGCGTGTTTGATGTTTTTGAGACGTATTACCCTTATAAAATTTTGAGAATCCATAGGCATCCTTAAATAAATTGGAAAATCCGTTAGAATTACCCCTAAATCAGTTTGAGGACCCGTAAGAACCCCTAAAACATTCGAGAAGTATAAAAATAACATTACCCTAAGGTTTGCTTGTCGTCGTCCCTGAGTTACGCTTCACCCACTCAACCTTCGTTACGCTACGGAGGTTGGCGGCTCGCTTCGCTCGCCACCTCCCCCCTTCGCTCCACTCGGTCTCGCAGGTTCGCTCCACTCAGGACCTACCTACCACCGGACAGGTTTCGACGCCTACTATAATATTTGTTCAAACACCTGATGGCTATCTCTAACCGTTATGAAGTTCCAGCCCTTTCAATTTTAGGGGAGGTTGGGGAGGGGAGCTTCACCCACTCAACCTTCGTTACGCTACGGAGGTCGCCGGCTCGCTTCGCTCGCCACCTCCC
Organism: Xestia rhomboidea; assembly: GCA_963853795.1. Taxonomy (NCBI): domain Eukaryota; kingdom Metazoa; phylum Arthropoda; class Insecta; order Lepidoptera; family Noctuidae; genus Xestia; species Xestia rhomboidea. The sequence goes on along the minus strand of OY970770.1, from coordinate 7,305,051 downwards.
CCCTTCGCTCCACTCAGGACCTATCTACCACCGGAAAGGGGAGGTTGGGGAGAGGAGGGTATAAAAATTTTAACGCTCCTCAATAATAAAGTATAGTCAAAATCAAAATGCCGCTACGTGTCCTAGTTTCCGAGATACGATGGGGGGAGGGGTGAAGGGGGGGAGAGGGGGGAGTTTTGAAAAATGATTTTAACCAACTTTTTGCCCCTTCTTACGAATCTGAAAAAAAAAATGTTCCAAGTCTCTTAACTTCCGAGATCCGCCTAAAGGGGGGGAGAAGGGGGGAAAGGGGGCCAACTCTGAAAAGTGGTTTTTACTTTTCCGAGCCTCCTCTATACGAATCCGTAAAAAACAAAAAATACGGGTCCCTTAGTTTCCCAGATACGATAGGGAGGGGGAGGAAGGGGAGCAAAAAGGGGAGGTTTGGGACTTTTCCCATACTCACGGGAGTTACTTGTTAACGAATCTGTCAAAAAATACCCCCCTCCCCATCCACCATCTGGGAGAACAATTATGTCAATGAGTCAGTGAGTGAGTCAGTGGTAATTCAGCTTTATATAATATAATATAGATTTTTTGATTTTACACTTTTTCGTTACTTAGATATACAGTTTTAAAATCCTCATGATGAGCCCTTTATCGAGCCGTTCAGGCTGCAGAGCGTGCCAAACATTTGAATTTGGCGCCAATAATCCGCCATTTTTTATTATTTTTTTTATTTTGATATACCCAGTGTCACTCTCACAGTAAATACGAATCTAACGACACCTCTCAAGCTAAAATCCATCGAGCCGTTCAGGCCACAGAGCGTGCCAAACAATTATACATACATACATACATACTCTTGACAAAAATAACACTCCTTCTGGCGCAGTCGGGTAAAAAGTGGGTCCTGGCCAGCCGAAGAAAAGTGTACTTTGACCGGTCCATTAAAGTTAACCTCATTGTCATCTGCCTAGCCTTTTTCCAACAACGTTGGGGTCGGCTTCAGTCTAAACGGATGCATCTGAATACCAGTATACATGGAGCGACTGCCTTACCTGACCTCCACAACCCAGTTAGTACTGGGTAATACAATATACCCCTATCGGTAAGACTGGCTGCCAGACTTTCGGGTCACTGACTACCTGAAACAACTATTAAAGATCTACAAATGACAGCCGGGACCAACTGCTTAACGTGCTTTCCAAGGCACGGAGGCAACTCGGTATGTTATGGGTAGCCATCCAGACCAAACTAGGCACTTGATTTGTCGAAAAAAATTATATATATATTTTTGTCAACGCCAAAGTCAAGGAAAATTAACTAATAAGTAATGGATACTCTATAAAACATCTATTCACAACCACAGCGTGTTACAAAGGTGTATTAAGGAAATTATGTGGAGGAAACCGGAAGCCAGGTTATATTGTAGTAACATAAAACGTCCTTCGTAGTTCGTTGGTACGTTGGTACCTAACTAAATTAGAAGTAACATGCTTTCTTCTAGATTTGATTATTTTTAGTTAACACGCTTTTGGTAAATGGAAATTAAAACATGTAGGGACGAGAATAACCGTGGCTTTGCCTTTGGTTATACTTTATCATTTTGTTATTAATTTTATATAGGTACAAACTGATTATTTTATTTTATTAATTTTAAGAAAACTTACAGCTAATACATTCGAGTAGTCAGAAGTAATATGTCGAAGAAAACCAATTACAAGTTTCCACATAAACAACTTATTCATGATCGTTGATTAAAGTTAAAGGTATGTTTAAAGTTCAGTCGCTATTCCTCAAAGGTTTATAGATATACTGTCATATCTTGGTTACCACTAATCTACCTCTTTGGTGCAGTGGTGTTAAGCGCGACTGATGTGCATGAGATCCTAGGTTCGATGCCCAGGTAGGGCAAAGTGTTGTTGAGTTTTTCCTTCAGGAATTACTCACTACCACTATCAGGAATTAGCCACGAAGTTTGGATTTGCGCCCGGTTGATGACAACATAGGCTCGCCTTTACTACGTGGGACCTATAACATAACTGGCGATATGTGGGTGAACTATTAAGTACACCTCTGTGTAACCTTTAGGGGATTACAGGCGTAATGTTATGACAATGGCCAGGTGTAAAATTTGTACCCTGTTTTCCCCGAAAGGGGGGTGAATACATGTGTAATATTGTGTTTAGTCAAAAGGTGCATGCTTGTACAGAATTGCGTAGTTTTCAGCGGGTACCTACGCTTGTCACTAGTTGCTATTACACTAATTGGTATGCAAATGATCTAATTGGTGCAAATTATGTAAATACACGAGAATAAAGTGCTAGATTAAGTAATTAAGTGTGGTGAAACAAATAATTAGATAAATGGGAGTAGCAAAATACTTAACATGGAGAATAAATTGCCTTTTTTGTCTTTTGGTGACCGCTGACCGCTGTGGACTTCATGTTTTTTTGTTTATTTAATTTTAAATCAGAATTAATTGAGGAAGGTTTATGTGCATACCATACATCTAATACTTTAGAACCGAACAAAACCGGTTTGAGTGACATTTTTCCCGCGTTTTTTGTGCCCGTTCACAGTTGTATGTTTGGTAAGCCGAAACTGTTAAATAAATATATTGAACAGCTGTGGCTCTGTCTGTGATAAGTATGTAAACTAAGCATTATTATAAAATTACAATCGCAAGGCCAAAGCATTCGTGTAAACATACACAGCATTTTATTCGGAACGCGGAACGTGACGTCACGAGTGTCACGTGACGTCATGACATGTCGTCAACTGTTCTTTTTTTTGTAACTACACTAATCTATATATAATCAGTAAGCTACTCATCATCATCATCATCATCAGCCTATTAATGTTCCCACTGCTGGGACACAGGCCTCCTCTCTATGAGAGGGAATGGGCTATAATCCACCACGCGGGCCCAGTGCGGATTGGTAGATGTCACATGTCTTCGAATTTTTTGGTTCTAGGACATGCCGGTTCCCTCACGATGTTTTCCTTCACCGTTTTGAAAGCAGTGGCGATGAAATAAATTACACAAAGTAATACGCCTGTCTGGGTTCGAACCTATAACTTACTGTTCGTAAGTCGGGGCCGCCACCACTAGGCCACCGCTGCTCTCTAGTAAGCTACTATTAAACTTATATAGGTATATTATGTTAAAGATATCACCACGTTTACACCCTGTTCTCCATACCTCCATATGGTAAAAACTGAGCGAACAAGGCGGGTCACTACACATTAGATAAATGTGAAGACAGCTTTGCATTATCAAATAATATGATAATATGAAAACTTCTTTTTCTTTTCTCACTGCCTGCTACAAGTCATTAGAAAAATGCCGCCTATGATACAGGTTTAGCCTTTTTTTTTTTTTTTTTTTTTTCGGATGGGAAATCATCAAATGACTTCTCCCGCTCTGGGCTGAGCAGGAGGGAGTGTCAGACTTTTACTGACTAAAACCCATCCATGTTCCTTCATCGCCCTTTGTGTTCCGGGGCCACGGTATCTCTTTCGAATAGTCCCGCAGCCCCGGCAGGCTTCGGTCCTTGCGGACCCCTTCCCTATTGCTGACTCTCTTTGAGGCGCGCGTGGAACACGAACGCGCCGTCGACACGGCCTGTCGTCATGAGACGTACGGACGGCGAGCTAGCCCATAGCTCCCCGTCCACAGGCCCGCGCCTACGGTGGCCGGAAGCCACCACGTGGCCCCCGACGCCCGGGGCGTCTCCCGCGGCGGCCGGGACGTGAGGATCTCTCCCTGTCCTGTTCCGCCACCTCCTTCGCTAGCATGACTGCTTCGCAGAAGGAGGTGACGGCGTCCCATTCCGTCTCGCTCCGGACCATGGCACGAACCAGGGCCGGGAGCGAGAGGTCGCCGCCGCCGATCGCCACCTCGAGGACACGGCGTTGCTCCACCCAAGCGGGGCACACCTCCACAGTGTGCTCCACCGTGTCCTCCGGCCTATCCTCACAGTGATAGCACCCGGGCGTTTCCTCCCGCCCGATTCGGTGCAGGAACTTACCGAAACATCCGTGTCCGGTAAGAACCTGCGTCAGGCGGAAGGTGAGGACGCCGTGGCGTCTCTCCAGCCACTCCTCAAAGAGGGGACTTATCGCCACTATTGTGGCGTGCCCTGCACGGGGTTGCGATAGTCGCTCTCTCCATGTCGCCATGAGATCCCGCCGGAAGTCCGTCCGCTGAGCGACAATTTGCCGCGGCAGCGGAGTTTCCCCCCGGCGTAGCGCCTCCGCGCGCCACTCGTGTAGGCGCGCGAGGACTATCGCCTCCAGATCCCATGGCGGCAATCCGGCAAGGAGGCTCGCCGCCTCGCGGGAGATCGTGCGGTATCCCCGGATCAGCCGTACGGCCACCACCTTTTGGGGCGCGTTCAAATGGTTGGCAGCTCGCTGCCTCAATGAACGCGCCCACACCGGGGCCCCGTAAAGGGCCATGGACCGCACGACTCCCGCGTAGAGCCTCCGGCAGGAGGCGTTTGGCCCCCCGAGGTTGGGCAGGAGCCGCCTGAAGGCAGCCCCTGTCCGCTCCAGTTTGGGGGCCAAACGTCGGAAGTGCTCCGCGAAGTTCCACCGGCTGTCGAGGACGAGACCTAGGTACTTCAACGTCGACTCGACGCCGATGGATACCCCTCCCGCCGTCACTGCTGATCCCGGAGGTGGCGCATTCCGAGGCCCATGAAAGCACATGGCCTCGGACTTGTGCAATGCCACCTCGAGACCCAGTTGCCGGATCCTCTCAACGACTATCGCAACCCCGCGTGTCATTATTTCGGCCGCAGCCTCGTGCGACCTCCCCTGTGCCAGCACCAGCGTGTCGTCTGCATAGCAGACAACGCTGACGCCGCTAGGGAGGTCTGCGCGCAGCACCCAGTCGTAACCGATGTTCCACAAGGACGGGCCTAGAACCGATCCCTGCGGAACACCGCACGACATCTCTCGCCGGTTCCATTCTCCGCTGCGACCGGGGTAGATGACGGCTCTGTCCGTCAGGTAGTCCCCGACCACACGACGGAGGTAGGTCGGCACCCGGTGATACCGGAGTGCCTCCCTTATGCAGCTCCAGGGCATGGAGTTGAAGGCGTTGGCGATGTCGAGAGACACCGCCAAGACAACCCCACCCCGGGACACCGCATCCCCCGTCGTGAGGGCTCTCACGCGCATGATGGCGTCCACCGTAGAGCGCCCCTTGCGGAAACCAAACTGGTGTTCCGCAAGATCCGGCCCAGTCCTCGCAAGGTGCTCGGCGAGGCGGTTTGCAATCACTCTTTCAAAGAGCTTGCCCACCTCGTCGAGCAGCACCACGGGCCGGTAGGCGGACGGAGAGTCCGCCGGGCGCCCCGGCTTCCGGATGAGGACCAGCTTCCCCGTCTTCCAACGAAGCGGGAACTGGCCTCTCTCCAAACATGCGCTTAGGAGCCCCTCCAGTCGGGGACCGAGAGCCTCCGAGGCCAGGACCCAGGCTTTGCCAGGCAAGCCGTCGGGTCCCGGGGCGGTATTTTTGGCACTGAGCCTGCGTACCGCCACTCTCATGTCTACCCCGGTCACTTCCGGAGCGTCGTCGTCGTCACTCTCGTGGTCCGCTTCCGGCACCGCAGCCGGCGGAGCCATAGGCGGGGGCGGGTGTTCCCCTCGCGAGGGGAACAGAGCGCTCACCACGTCCTCCACGAGCTGAGGCCGGAGACTCTGCGTCAGCGGGGGGGCCCAGGTGCGGAGTTTATCCCGCACCATCTTGTAAGGGCGCCCCCACGGATCTCTGTCGAGAGCCTCCAGCATCTCCTCGCGGGCCAGATCCCTGGCCCGCAAGACAGCCTCGCGGAGGGCGGTCTATACAGGTTTAGCCTAGTACAGGCGTAGTTTGTTATACCAACATTATTTCAAGATTTAAATTGTATTTATTGTACCAATCCTATTTTTGAATAAATATATTATATTATTATTATAAAGACCTCCCTCCACTCCTTCCACGTCTTGCGAAAATTACTTATCTACTACTAATTATGGACCCCATTTATACGTCCTAAGATCCTATTTACTTTACCCATTCCCCGCAATATTAATATTTTCATAAACAAAAATAAGCCAAAACAATTAACAATGCATCAAATAACAAAGCCGTCAATCGCTAAAGACAAAAAGTTCAACCCCTAATTAATATTACCGTGAATCAGTAATCAGAGGGAAGCGGTAAGACAATTTTGTGAAATTAACACCTGAAGCAGACGGGTGGCGGAATTCCCGGATTTTACGGAGCTACGGAACTTGCGGGTCTTACCACGGAGTAATAAGGCGATGGAGTGTTAAATACTGGATTATTCAATAGAATTATTGTAATTAATGTTAGAATTAATGAAATTATGACGGTCACTGGAGTTGTATGTTTCTGCTTAGTTAATTATTCATTATATTTTCTATAACGTGTGGTTATTGCCTAACCTGGTGTCAGATTTTTTATGCCGCCCATGGACCTCTGACTAGTCATAATTAACTTGTAGTATTAAAAGTGCCTAATATGCAAATAAGAAAGTTTATTTGCATAGGTGGGTAACTGTGTGTGTGTTTATATATCAGCGGATTTTAATAGGTTAAGAGGAAGTTTTCCTGAAAATAATGATGTGTATGTTTTTAAATTTTGAGAGTAAGCCAGCTGAAGTGGCAGTTGGATGTCATGTCTGTCGAAGTGCCGATTGCCGATGAAGAAAACGAGGCCAGAGGTGGGGACCAAGTATCGGCAAGCATTGCGTGAGACGCTCCGCATGTAGATGGGCCTACGACCAGATAAGGTGGTAGGGTCAGACTGGGTGGAGGTGGCGGAAGACGGGATGTAGTAGTGTAGCTTTGGAGAGGCTTACGTCCAGCGATGGACTTTAATAATTTGACTTGATTGAAGTGAAAAGAGAACTTGATTCATCATGTCATGTCACGGCCAATACAAGTGACTAACAAATTGTACGCATGAAAACTAATAGTTTTCATGCGCTTTGTGAGGTCCTTGCCAATCTCCCGCAAATCAACACTCCATCCACTCCCTACTCCATGGCTTTCAAAACTTCCGTCGCGCGGTCGACTTTGAAGCAGAACAGGTGTGAATTACTTTTAAAATATGGTAATCCTGGCTGAACGGAGTCCCGACTTCGTGGAGATACTTGGTGACGAATTTCTTTGAACTTCTAAGTTTCAGAATTATTATGCAGAGATGGTTTTTATAGCGCTTGTGTTTTATTAGGTGAATGTTAGGTCATCACGCCTGCTTTGCGGGGAGGTAGACAGAGGTGTTCACCTATGGTACAGTTGGGAAAATTATTTGTTTATTAAATTGATATTGACACGTCAAATTGACAGTTCAAATGACAGTTTGTGGTTTAAATTAACTTACGTTCAATAAGCATCAATAGATTCCTGACAGACCTCTCCTCCTCTCCTCTACCTTATATTTTTTCCCATTTTTCATGAGGTTCGCGGTTGTGAAATTATATCTTTGGCAAAAAATCGCAACACTCGTTGAGAATTTATCGTCATGCTTGCGAAAGAATGCTTGCGACTGAATGTTCGCAAACGAATGATCGGAATGCTTTAGATGTAGATGCACCTTTACGTAAACGATTTATTCATTTCTACACTTATGTGTTTTATAAATCTTTTATGTATTCACGTATAAAGTATTTTTTACAAGCTATTACAGAAATAAATATAAGTTACAATTTTTCATAAAACTTCCGTTTGTTTTATTTATTTTTCTACCCTGTTACTTTTACATTCCAAAAAATATGGATGATATGGTATATGGTATGATGATATAGAAGTAATCGAAATCTAATGAAAAAACGGATCTCTTGTAGTATCACTCGTATGTTAGTCTGTCACAGTCAATCACCTCCGAATCTACTGAACCCATTAAGTTGAAAGGTATGAACTACAAATTATTATACGAACTTCTGTTTTAAGTAAGTATGAATCACTTAAAACGCATAATTATTGAATACAACAGTATATCATTTAAAATAATAACGTACAGTGGATGCGTACAATTATATTAGCGGAATCACAACATTAGCTAAATCAATATGTTTAAGAATTTAAAACCTAGGAATTATTCATGGAAATTGTGGTAATTCTTTAATGCTATGTAATAAAGTATGTTCGTGTGGCCAGTGATTGGCAGCTCAAATATAATTAGTTGATATAAATCATGATCTGTCAAATGACCAATTTGTTCGAGACACCATTGTTTAACTATTGTGTCTACTTCGTGGACAAGATCAAGGGATAAAAAAGAACTAACTTTGTAGCATATTGTTTAAAAAGAAATGGAACGATTAATAAATTCTCAAAAGCATCAAACTAAGCAGCTTTTATGCTGAACCTGTAGAGGACAGGACGGAACCTACTAGAAGTGGAAGCGAACATTCGCTTTGCGAATTTGTTTAGCAAACATTCGTTTGGCGAGCTATGTTACACAATGAACATTCTTTTGCGAGCACAGCGATAAGCTGCTCGTGGGTAAATGATAACAGCTTCAAGGGTCGATCTTCGAGGTTAAGCAGTACTTACCGGGGTCAGTTCGTGAATGAGTGACTATGATTACATACCGAGTTCACGCCTCGGAAAGCACTTCAAGCCGTTGGTCCCGGCTGTCGTTTACGATCTTTGACAGCTGTTACGGGTCGTTCGAAGCTCGAAAGTCTGACATCCAGTCTAACCAAGGGATATCATATTGCCAAGTAAATTGGTTGTGGATGTTAGATAGTCGCCACGTAAAATTATGGTATTCAGCTTCATCTGGTAAGACTGGAAGCCGTTCCCAATGTTGGGTAAATGCTAGGCAGATGATGACTCATACAGGGTGTAAACCACCTCACCACGAAGCCGTCAACCAAGCATTCTGTACATCAAACTAAGTAACTTTACGCAAAATTTATTGCTGGGTAACGACTTTTTTTTTGGGGGTGAAAAATCATGTTTTGTTGTAGAACTCAATGTTACGCACTCAAAACATTGTGCTGGTGGATGGATTGAATAGTACGGGGGTCGTGGAGGTGTTTAAAGTAAAAAACTTACATGAAAAACTTAAACCTAACGTATTTAAAAAAAAAGTTGTCAAAAAGTTGGAACTTTGACACCCAATATCTCCGTAACTAGAAGGTTCCCAGATATGGTGTACAACAAAAAAATGATCGTAATGACGGGGAGAACAAGTGCTTTTCGGCTTCGTTAAGAGGTGTTTTACACCCTTTATACTAAGCTCGTGCAACGAACCAAAGAACGAAACGTCCATGAAAATAACTATTAATAACTAGTAGAGTACCTATGATTGATTACGTACAGAATTTTAATTAAGTTTTCGCTCTGAAACAATCAACTTAATCAGACAAATATTTACACGATAACCTTTAAACGTTCACGCAAACATGAAGAAGGCTATATAAAGCAACTTAACAGTATGTAATATCCGTTTGTGTTTGTTAAAAATGAAGATTTTCTTGTGCCTGCTTTTGATCAAAGTTTGTTCCTGTACCGACAGCGAACAGAAATTAAATAATTACTGGAGAGGAATTGCTTATGATGACGGAAACTATGGTAAGAGAGCTTTTTATGTTATGACCACTTTGTCAAATCACATTACAGAAGAAGCGCGCCGCATTGCAAAATTATGCCAAAGTATAATTATTATTTCCCTTGTTCATTATTTTACATATTTTTAACATTTTTAAATATTTTAGTTATAACACTATACAAAAAACATTTAAAAATTAAAAAAAAAAATATTAGCCCACCAGCGCTGGGAACAGGGTCCGAGCTGCCGGTGGTCAGGGCTCTTGAGAGAGGAACCTCCTAACAATACGTGTCGTGTCCAGAATTACTGCTTTCTGAATCAAGCCCTTGATCCAGCTGCCAAGCGAGTGCCTCCGACACAACTATCGGCACAATGACTGCTGTACTCACGTCCCTCATGTCGACAGCCTCGCGAGCCAGATCTAGATATTTGAATTGCCAAAGTATAATTATTATTAGTCGCGTCGAGCCACGCCGTGCCACAGTTAGTAATTGAGTCATCTTTTAATCAAGTCCAATGCAATTTAAATAATAATATCATATCAACAAACCATAATATATCATTGATTAGTCTTCCTCTTGCCCTTGGTATGTCTTTAAACAAGTGCCCACATTTTGACCATCCCACACTGGGTCTGCGTGGTGGAATACCGCCCACTTCGTCTCATAGAGTTCAACTCTATGCCTGTGTCCCAGCAGTGGGAACGTTAAAGGCTGACACATAGACCTTCCATATTCCTGTTTTTTTCCCATTTTGGGGTCGGTTTCCAGTCTAACCGCAACTCCGGATTCGGGTGAACACCAGTTTTTTACTGGCGATTATCGTGGTGGTAAAGATACAACTACATAAATACGGAATCGACAACACACGTGAAACAGTAGTCCACCAGGAATAACTCCTGTCTGGTCAGAAAACACTCATTCTTCAATAGAGGACAAACGACTTTATGCCATGTTCTTCAAATTCATGCATATGCCTCATTTCCCAGGTTATCAACAACGTGGTCCAATCGAACGTCCATGCTCCTTCCAAGACCTGAACTGCATCAAGCAGTACTTTGCCCAAAACTCTCGGTGCTCGCCAGTCCGTGGACCAGCTCCAGACCCTCAGAGAATTAAGGTCATACCTATGTCCATGCCCCATGTTAACATCACCTTCGATTTGTATGAAAATGAGGTTAAAGGGTTCAATGAGTTTCAAATAAAGGAGTTTTAGTAAGTACATATTTAAACTTTCACGATTAGAACACATTATAAAACTTATGGAAACGGGTAACGAATACGGGTCAAAATGTCGTGCTTATATTAAAGGTCAAATTCGCGATAAAGACCCGTTTCCTTATGTTTTATAGTACATATATAGATTATTTTTTAATTACCTAAGCTGCAGCCTTGGTGAGGGTGCAGGATACAGCTGGACGAGGGTTGCTGAAAAGCAAGTTTGTTTATAGTTGTTGCCAGTTAAGATCGCAAAAGCGGTCATTGACCCACCTACATTTATTAAAGTTCCTAACTTTGAAATCCAAAAATAAGCCTGTTCAAGTCTTGAATCGTCACCTATCGTGATCTTGAACATTTTTTCTAATAAAAAACGATACATGGTTCATTTGTTTTATTTCGTAGGAAGAGATATTAGGGAAAGGGCAATGACCGCTATTGCGATCTTAACTGGCACCAACTATAGAGAGGCTTTTGTCCAGCAGAGGACTGCTGATTACGATGATGAAGTACCGCCTCTAGACCCTTAGTACCCTTAATAGTATCGGATGGCCGGTGCTTTGAAACTTTACGAAAACCTGTTTGATATTTGCGAAGTCCTGCGAATTCTTAACCTATGACTCCAATGAAGACCCATGCATACCCCAAAGAGAATCATAAAATCAATTTCTTTTTTGGTTTATCATACTAAAATATCGAGAGTTCCCAAAATTTGGCCAGCTAATTTCATGACCTTGAATATTTCATTTCCATGTTTCAGTATAAACAAACAAACTGACAGACTGGTGCTAGAAGTTGAATTCCGCAAGCTTTTCGTATATGCACCTTACTCCGTTATTACATTCCACCGCAAAGGGATGGAACCCATAGAGCTAGCAGACTATGCGTTTATAGAATACAGTAAGTAATAATTGATGTAGTCGTTTTTTTTTTCGTCGTGTAGTCGTGTTTTTTTAAAAACTAATTAGTCCGTTACTTATATTATCAAAAAATATTTGACCCGTGTTCTTTCTTTTGTTACGTAAACCAAAATTGACGAAGATACGACGCTTTTAAAATTCTCAATACGTCACGCCATGGTATTTTTAGCTAGTTCTGACGTCACGAGCCCCCACTCCCGAGTTTTGATGCGTTTTATCTTTGTCAAATATTCATTGATTTACAAAAACAAAAAATACGTGTCCATTAATTTCCAATACTGTAACTGACGGACTAAATAGATTTGCAATTTTTTGATACTGTCGTTATGCCTATTGTTACCGTTAGGCAGAAGCCAAAAAGTCTGACAACGAGGGTTCCGATCTACGGGTTTTAAGGGATATCAACGCATATAATCTTAAATTCCGTAAATAATATTCATGACATTACCCGTTGGTTATTAAATCAATAAAAGCTTTTCCATACATTTTGACTGAGGGATTGCACATTTGCAACCTTCAGCTGAAGTCATACCAACAGTTGGAGCGTTAAGGTGCCTAACCGTGTGTATTTACGATCACACAATATTCATTAATTTAAATGTATTCTTTTCTAGAAGACCTATCGCTCACCCTGATAGCTCCTCACATCAGAGACATCAAGCTTTCTGAGGGTCACGTCTACTCTTACATAAATGATATCAATCCGAGGCAAGGTTTAGGGCCTAACTTCATGACAAGTAAAGGTAAATCATGTTTTTTCTTCTACGCGCTATTTTGTGTGCGTGAATAGTGTGTATAATGCAATTATCTTTAATGTGGAGTATATTTTGCATTTCTATAATAGATTATATTTATAGTCGCTGACCGTTTTCGGTCACGGCTGCCAATTTCAAAGAAGATAGTCATCGGCGCGGGAGATATTCTGGTGCTCACATTCTCTGTTCCCTCACTCTCATAATGGGGATGGAACGGTAATCTGCAATGACCAGACAGAGATCGGGCGTAGGGCCATCGGCATAACGTGCGTTCCGAACGCACGGGGGTATCCTACTTAGCTTCCACTGAGTAATTCCTAATGGAGTAACCAAATAGCACTTTTTTGCTCGACCCGGGTATCAAATCCAGGGCCCCACGATCAGCAACCTTGCTTACGACTATGAGACCAACGGAGCAATTAAATAAGTATGGTGAATGGATTGATTCGAGAATGGCGTACCTTGAAGGAGCACTTCCAGACTTTCCTGGTTATAGCTGCCTGGAAACACTTACTCTGGTAATTAGTCCTTAGCAGTGTGCAGAACCTTTAGAATGTGTTGGGAAAACATTTTGAGTGTTTGAGTGGAATATTCTAAATTCGTAAGCGTTGATGGAAAGCATAAAAAATGAAATAGGAAAGGCTTAGTTCCAGTAGAAGATTGCTAATGGCTGATGATCGTCTTATGATGATCGATGATCCCTGCTGGCTAGTCCAGATTCCAGTTTATTTGAAACAATCTTCTTTTGTTTTGCAGAACCTCAAGTACAACTTGTGACACAGCGTTTGATTGAGAGACTAGGGCTCAGTCTGCAAGAAGCCTTCATAACCAAGGGGCCTATATTAATGTCTGCATTCATGCAGAACGCAATCTGCAGTTACTAAATACGGAAGGATAAAATAATGTCGTAGCTTTTTGATGAAATTAAAATATTCTGATTGGCATTTGTCCTTTTCTTTGAAAGCTTTTATTTAGCAACTCTTGTTAAAAATTTAAAAAAAAATGACGTTGAAAAAAACGTAGTCAGAGTACCTTGATCAACAAAAGCAATACTATTATCGGATAGGTAGGAATTTCTCGGGATAACACACCGTCCACTTTCAAATCCTGGGCTACTACTGAAACCGCTTTGGGAAAACCTTTAAAACTTTGCCTAACTTGGGATCTAGACCCAGGACCCCATACTCAGAAGACATATGAACACGAACAACAACTATAGTTGGTGCCAGTTAAGATCACAATAGCGGTCATTGCCCTTTCCCTAAAATCTCCTTCTACGAAACAAAACAAATGAACCATGTATCGTTTTTCATTAGAAAAAATGTTGAAGATCACGATAGATGACGATTCAAGACTTGAACAGGCTTATTTGTGGATTTCAAAGTTAAGAACTTTAATAAATGTAGGTGGGTCAATGACCGCTTTTGCGATCTTAACTGGCAAAAACTATAGTTCTTTAGAAGCAGAACGAACGACGATGAAACGCCATGTTTTAACTAAAACAGCATTGTCTCCTGCTGATATGGAGGGAAGTGGAAATTATGTTTTTCCTACTCCTCCGCTACTCTTTTAATTTTGTTGCGGGATCCAAGACAGTTAAATTGTTTCTCTGGGACTTCGTCGACCTTCATTGTCTCGATGCTTTTCTGGTGGTCGCCACTGTTGATTCTGGCTATCAGGAGTTACAGTGGTTTGGGAATAGTGAGGTGGGCTTGTGTAACAAAAAATAGTCTATTTATTCAAACAGACAGACGGCGTTCTCGTTGGATACGGAATCCGTTTTTGTGTGGAAAAAAAACAAAAAATCCTCACAGATAGGTGGTACTGTCCGCCTGGGGAGAGCGGAGAGATATGTCAAACTCCTACTGACTCCTACTCCCTACGGTTCTAACTATTACTATGAGTTGGCAGGAGTGGCCAGGAGATACTCGCACATTCGCGCACCACCCCGTCTTGTATCAGACCGTCATGCAGGCACCATCACTAAGTGAAGTATGCCTGTTCCTATCTTGGGTTGTGCTTCCAGCCTTACCGTTACCGGTAACCGTTTTGCATAGAGCGACTGCCTATCTGACCTCCACAATCCAGTTAGTTCTGGATAATGCTATACCCCTTCGTAAGACTGGTTGTCAGACTTTCGGGTCACTGACTGCCTGTCATCAAAGATCTACAAATAACAGCCGGGACTAACAGTTTAGCGTGCTAGGTATAGAGGAAACTCGGTATGTAATGGACTCATCCACGGGGCGACCTTGCTAAACGCGGCTTAACCTTGAATCCATCACTAAGTGGTTGTGGAACCCAAAAAACCAAGATTAATCTGGCCAGATATCTAGGCTAGCTATTTTGTTAATCGATAATTCGTGTTCAGTTTCATTGCAAGCAAATTAGTTCTTTATTCTGGTTAATAATTAGGCTTGAATTTGAATAATTGCTTAATTAGTTATCATGTTACTTGTCTTGGATTAATATCTTTAGCTCATTTTAATAATTTATGGTTTCCTTGAAAAATCATGCGATCTGTGATTTATTGAGTACGTAGCGTCGAATTAACTTCTTATTCATTCATTATCTCATTCTATTGCAGCCCTCAAAACAATTAGCAAAGTACATATTTCACTACAACTGAAGCTCTTTTATTGTTTTTTTTAGTAAAAAGAACTGTCTACTGTCTTTTCATTGTCATGTTAACTCTGATATTGCAGTATATTGCCATAAGATTTACGTTATTGGTTACATAATGAGGATTGTACATTTTTCAAAAATTGTGCTAATTGCAAAATCATTTCGAGGAATAAGGTCCTTAATAGGCATGACGACAGCATCAAAAAATTGCAAATCTATTTAGTCCGTCAGTTAGACTATTGGAAAATTATGGACACGTATTTTTTGTTTTTGTAAATCAATGAATATTGACAAAAGATAAAACGCATCAAAACTCGGGAGTGGGGGCTCGTGACGTCAGAACTAGCTAAAAATTAAACCTAGGCGCGACGTATTGAGAATTTTAAAAGCGTCATATCTTCGTCAATTTTGGTTTACGTAACAATAGAAAAAACACGGGCCAAATATTTTTTGAATATCTAACTAACGGACTCATGAGATTTTTTTTGCCGTCTCGCCTATTATTTATGTAAAGGAATCTTTTCCAGTAATGACTTATATAAATAAAACTAGCACTTGAACTTCAAAAATATTCAAATCACACCGATACTGATACTGTTAGCCTGCGACATCCCACTGCTGGGCAAAGGCCACTCCCCAAAATAGTTCAAATTAGTTTCTTAAAATATATTATGTATTTGTTTTTTTTTTTTTTAATATACGGGATACATTTTGTAGACAATGCCCATTGTGAAAGGCCGAGGCCAGCTTAGAAAGAGGTGGCGTGATGACTTAGACGCGCATCACGCAGGCTGGTTCGAGGACGCGCAGGAGAAGTGTACCTACCGGAAGGATATTAGGGAGGCCTTACCCCAGCAGTGATACATTGGGGGCTTTAAAAAAAATACTGTAAAAGGACCGTGGCCTCTTCATTTTGGATGCTCATTTGTTACGAAGCAGCAATAAATTATACTCAGCATTGTAATAACTAATCATTCTAGAAACAAAATGAGCTATATTATAGCTTAACGATCTCCTTCTCCTTTAAATAAATCATCATAATGTTTGATTTCCTTTTCAAATCACGCAATCAATGATGAATTTATTACGTTTCAAACAAAAATTATTCAATCCACTCATAAAATAGAGTTGTCAAAATGAAGACAGTACTTTGTTTTATTCTTTTGTTTAATATTTGCTCCTCTTTTGAAGATAGTGATGACACTAAGGATTTCTGGAAAAATTTGCATGATGCACTTTACCGCGCTAATGTCAGAAAACATGATGGTAAGCAAACTTTGAAAATTTTCCAGCAAATAATAACGAAGGACAGTCTGTCTTCACTTTAGTTATTGTAATATTTATATTATTACCTCTACTCTCTAAATGATGAAGGAAAACATGAGGGAATTGGCACTGAAACCAAAAATTCGAAGACATTTAAGAAAGACAGATTAGTTAAAGATAATTTATTTCTCTAGGCACACATGTAATGTGCTGTTCACGGCACTATTAACGCACTGAAAACTTAACATGTTAAACCTGGGTACTGGGTGAAGTAAAACCAGTCATCCTACCAAGGTATCCAAGATTAACATGGAGTTAGTCTCAGTTACTTCTTCCCAACTACCACAATATCCTGATATTCTCCTTACAGACTACCAACCCCACGGAAACAACCACAACTCCATCATCCAACCATGCTATCTCCACGACCTGACCTGCATTCGTCGTGTCTTTGCCCAGAACTCCAAATGCAAGCCCGTAGAAGGACCAGCACAAGACCCTTATATGATGCAACGTCTGGACCTGCCTATACCACAGGCTAATCTAACGTTTTCACTGCTGAATGCTCAAGTTAAAGGCCTTAATGAATGGAAGATTAAGAATTTCTAGTAAGTATTTTGATTGCTGTACAGTTCGAAATGGGCACCGACGGTAAAACGGTACCTAACCAAATATTCAGTATCTTTAAGGGACCTGTCTGAAGCCACCACCAACGTCGACGTAGCCGAGTTCTGGAAAAATCTTGCATTGGGTACGATTTGGTCTAGCAAACTGTCGGTGGGTTATTGACAAGTTAAAGGTACTTCCATGAAGTGGATCCGGCTCTTAATGAAGAAAAGCAAGATTTTTTAGAGCGGTAAAATAAAAAAGTTTACCAAGAAATTTGCTCTGATATTGCTGAAAATGGCTAGCCACTCCACATAGCCAAAGAGAAAAAACATATGATATTATTGTGACTGTCACTCTCTATTAATCTCTTACTCACATAGAACTTAAATCTCACTTGTTGTTTTATGAACATTTTCTTAATCTTCTGCGGACTCAGGTTGACCGCTGCAGAAATAATCTAGCCAAAGAACATCGTATCATCGACCCGTCCCAAATACAATGCCAGATTGGAGCTTCTTTGCAGGATATGCCCCAGCACCTTTCTTGCCCATCCTGCACAGCCACCTGCACCTTCCAGGATTTAAACGAAGCCAACGAAAGAGGTGTGCAGGTGGCAATATACTGATCGGGTATTATTTGAATCCATCGACACGCAAAAAAAAGAAGATGAACATTGTAATAATAACAAATGTTCTGTTTCAGCATAAACAAGGCAACAGACAGACTATTGCTAGAAGTAGTGTTTGACAGGATCGTGGTGGCATCTCCTGGAGCCACAACCACTTGCCATCGTAAGGGAAAGGAGCCCGTTGAAGTGACTGATTATTCCATCATTGAATATTGTAAGAAATACTTGACTGAAGAATTTATTAGGCATCGAATGGGTGTACTTTGGACCAACGTCTTTAATGGCGTAGAGATAATATGATGCTGATGTGGCTAGGCAGATTTGATTTTCGAGTGACTGGAGACAGATGTATAACACTGGCCCATATAAAATGGTCTAGCACAAAATGACACACACGACACGCTAGTGAAGAGGGTATTGTCCAGCGGCCTAATGAAGTCTGCAGGCCTAGGGTGATCCCTGGTTCAATCCATGACCCCTGGTTCAATCCATGGTCAGGAGCGCAACGGTATGGGACGCCGTCACCTCCCTCTGCGAAGCAGTCATGCTAGCGAAGGAGGTGACGAAACGTGAGAGGGAGAGAACCTTACGTCCCGGCCACCGTAGGCGCAGGCCTGTGGACGGGGAGCTATGGGCTTGCTCGCCGTCCGTCCGTCTCATGACGACAGGCCGTGTCGACGGCTCAAAGAGAGTCAGCAAAAGGGAAGGGGTCCGCAAGGGCCGATGCCTGCCGGGGCTGCGGGACTGTTCGCAAGAGATACCGTGGCCCCGGAATACAAAAGGCGATGAAGGAACATGGATGGGTTTTAGTCAGTAAAAATCTGACACTCCCTCCTGCTCCGCCCAGAGCGGGAGTCATTAGATGATTTCCCATCCGAAAAAAAAAGAAGGCCTAGGGTGATGATTAAAAGCAGATTAAACAATATGAGGAAAGTTACTGTTAAATAGGTGACTATAGAGAGCAGTGAAATATTTAGAAGCTGCATGGGCCTACGAATGAGCCAAGCGAATTTTGACCTTCGTCACAAGTATACAACCAGTACGCGTTGATATCTAAAATCACAATAGTTACACAATGTATACAACATAAGATAAGTATCCATTGTCAAATCTAAAGAAGAACCTTCTAATGAAACAGTTGTTACTTTTACAGATGGCATATCCTTTACTTTGACGATTCCTAACATCAAGGATCTACAGTTAGCTAAAGGCCACGTGTTTACGTATGTTGCTGATGCAGCTCCTCTGTATACGCTTGGATCTGCTGTTCAAAATGAAAAAGGTAAAGCAATGTATTTTTAGATTTTAAATAAGGTTTTACTGGGTATTCGAAACAAAACATCGAAATCATCGGTGACTCATAAAACTGACATTAAAAAAAAACTGCTGACTGCTTCTGACGGATGACTTGACTCTTAGAATCATTAATCAAGTTTCCAATAGTTGAAAAAGACTGGTTATTTTTTGGATGAACAATTTTTCAATTATTCTGTGACACGTTATCATTCTCCTGCCCTTATCCCAATTTATTTAGGGACGCAGTATGTTTTCTTTATCTATACAAATTTTACTCGTCATGTCATCAAACACCTCCTTTATTGCCATATCATCTTTCACACAGTCCATCCATCGTTTCTTTGGTCTTCCTCTAGTCTTATACCCATTCACATTCATACTCAAAATTTTACTCACGACATTTTCCTAGTTTCTCTTCATCACATGCCCATATTATCCTGCCCATATTATTATGCTTTTTTCTTCCTTGATTAAATAGAGTTTTATTGTCATAGCATTTCAGATACTAGTTATGTTAGTTACGTTAGTTATGTTAGTTTTGTTAGTTATGTTAGTTATGTTAGGTATGTTAGTTATGTTAGTTATGTTACTTATGTTAGTTACGTTAGTTACGTTAGTTACGTTAGTTACGTTAGTTCCGTTAGTTACGTTAGTTACGTTAGTTACGTTAGTTACGTTAGTTACGTTAGTTATGCTAAGTTCATCATAGTGTTTATTTTTGTTTTTTTCACAGATCCTGATTTCATCAAGAGTGTTGCAGTTTGGCTTGATTTCCTTGGCGTAACTATGCAAGAGGTCTGGGAGACCCAGGGTCCAGCTTTCATGTCCATGTTTCTCCATAGCAATATCTGCGATTTTAGACAAAACTAGATTTCCAGAATTTAAAAATATAATATGCTTGAAATGTTAAATAAATAAATATATTCTTCTGTGATTGTTCTATATTTTGAGCTCGCGATGTCCCCAATATTTGTGCCATCCCGCAATCATTGCGCTTGCAACAGCGTTGAAATATGGCGAGCTCAAAATATTCAATAATCACGGAAGATATATCCTATGACAGTATAAGTTGACCCTAAACAAATACACCATAACTTTTATAATATATTATTGAATTTGCTAACGCTTTTTAAAATCTTTATTTATTATTTATTTATTTTATTTTATTAATTTCGAAAAATTTACAGCTAGGCAAACACAATAGTTTAGTTGGATCTTTATCCTGGATAATCCTATATTGAACCAATTCTGTTCCTACTACTGGGACACAGGTCTCCTCTCTATAAGAGGGAATGGGGTACACCACGAGGGTCCAGTGCGGGCTGGTAGATGTCACATGTATGCGTATTTTCTGTTTAAGTATAGAAGAAATATGGGTGAGGCTTTTGGCAGACAGTGGGACAATATATTTCGGTTAAATATAAGATTAATCTATGGTTCAAGAAAAAGATTACTGCAGTTAATGTTTGTCAAATAAACAACTATGTAAGCAGCCAAGAAATACAAATACTTTTCAACACTTTTTCGAAAACTGTCTCTTATCGCACTACGATAAGGTTCAACATGCAATTTCTCACTTGTATTTTTTTTTTCATTTATCACAACTTGAAATTTTCCACAGATAAAGTTTTTGGACTTGGTTTATGTATAGTTATTAGTTCTATATATATACCAAGTGCAAATTGGTTCGATTCCTATAGTCGGCATGCATTTTTATACATGCATACATTTTTCTCTACAGTTCTCTCCGGTCGTGTCGTATTGCCGTCAGATCGGAGTATCGGACTATGAAAGAAAGAGAGGACAGTGCACCTGTGTTTGCGCACTCACGTGCACTCTAATATTATACCTACATATTTCCTGCGTCCATGAGTGTCCATGACTAGGCGCCGATTAGTTTTTCTGCCATAACCGGAAATGTCACGAGAACTATTAATACAACATAACATAACCTCACGCCTGTAGTCCCCGAAGGGTTAGGCAGTGGTGTACCTAATAGTACACCCACATTTCGCCAGTTATGTTTAAGTCTCATGTAATAGAGGGCGAGCCTATTGCCATCAAACGGGTAGAATTCCAGACTCCGTGGCTGCTACTGAGTTAATTCCTGATGGAAAAATCCAATAACACTTTGCCCGATCCGAAAATCGAACCCAAAGCCCTATCATGCTCAGCAGTCGTGCTTGTGATCACTAGACCAACGAGGCAGTCAGATAAAGCGCAATGAGGCAGTCAGCAACGGCAACTAGGCAGTCAGCAACGGCAACGAGGCAGACAGCAACGGCAACAAGGCAGTCAGCAGCGGCAACGAGACAGTCAGCAACGTTAACGAGGCAGTCAGCAACGGCAACTATTAATACAAATGGGATAAAAACTTAGCGTTAGGAAGTGCGTGTCTAATAAACACTTCTGTCCTACCCTTCCTGTATTACAGACGTGATGCTATGAATGCAATTTTTTACTTCGAAACGGAAATCAAGCATTGCAATTAATTGCTATCAAAGTATTAACGATTGTTTTCCCGGCTTTTCACCGAGTAATGGTTATGTATAACTTCCTTAATCAATTATTCACCTTAATTATACTAACATCATCATATATAATAATTTGATCATCTAATTGAACATCATTTTTGTAAACAAACTCTCGAAATGAGGATTATCGTCTGTTTTCTCGTGTTTTTTATAAGTGTGTGCTATAGTTCACAGAGAGATTATACGATTCGTCGCGTTAACTATGGCGATAAGATTCATAGTAAGTAGTTTTCCTTTTTATTTATACAACATGAATGATGTAACCAAGATTTTGTAACAATATTCTGATTTAAAAGAGTGTCCATGGAGTTTCTTGCCCGTTCTTCTCCATAGAGATCTTCGCTAGGGAATGGGCAACTACAGTACTTTCACAGTTTTTATGTCTTGTGACTGGGACTGTAGCTACATTTAATTTTCATCTTTGTTTCGACAGTTCAAAAGTGCCTGTAACTGGCTTACTTGAAATAAATGCTTTGATTTTGATTTTATCCATACTAATATATCACCATCTTCCAGCCATTGTCCCATTCTACTCGGGGTCGGCGCAACACATATTCTTCTTCCATTCTCCCCTGTCAGACGTCACGGCATCATTTACTCCTTTCTCTTTCATTTCATTCTTCACACAACCCATCCATCTTTTTTTGGCCTTCCTCTCAATCTGCATCTATCAATTCATATTAAGCACTCTTTTCGTCACATGCGTTTCTATACTAATATGATCTTTATATTCAAAATCAAAGCATTTATTTCAAGTAGGCCACTTACAGGTACTTTTGAATTGTCGAAACAAAGATGAAAATCAAATGTAGCTACAGCCCCAGTGACAAGACATAAACACTGTGAAAGTACTGTAGTTGCCCATAATGTAGTTGCCAAAAATGCGAAAGTAACTTTGTTTGTTTATAACCTTTTCACGAATAAACTGGCTGAAATAATTTGAAACCATGTAGCTATTCGAATAATGAAGCCAAAAAGAAACAACTGCAAGTTGCAAGAATCACAGAGAAAAACCCCATTAAAACAAAACACAATACAATCTTTAATACCAGCATGTTTTGCAAAGCGCAAACTTGATATCTCCTGTACCAAATTCACTTCAAAACAGTCGGGAATAACGCGCATTCGCTATACATTGCAGGTTTAAAACAGGATAGGATCTACCGTCCTTGTGCATTACACGACTTGGATTGCATCCGTCGAGTCTTCGCTCACAATTCTGACTGTAAGCCGGTGAAAGGCCCTATAGACGATCCTTACATACTAGACTGGCTCCCCATACATTTGGCTCACGCTAATGTGACTTACATACTGAAAAATGCTCAAGTTAGAGGACTAAACGACTGGAAGATTCAGGAATTTTAGTAAGTAACTATTACTTGTTTTTTCTAAATAAATGATTCTTGTTTTTTTTTTCTGTTTCAGAGATTATATCCCAATCTTTTTTCTTTAGAGGAGCTCTTGGCTAAATAATAACAGCCGCTCGGTTCAATCTTCAGGTTAAACCGCGCTTGCCTAGGTTAGTCTGTGGATGGGTGACCACCCATTATATACACAAGTACGTTGAGCCGTTGGTCCTGGCTGTCATTTGTAGATCTTTGACAGTCGTTACGGGTAGTCAGCGGCCCGAATGTCTGACAACCAGTCTTACCAAAGGGTGTCACATTACCCAGTACTAACTGGGTTGTAGATGTTATATAGGCTGTTGCTCCATGTAAAATACTGGTATTCAGCTGCATCCGGTTAAACATAGCTGGGAAAAGGCTATGATTATTCCCAATACTTAAAATGTCACTTACGGGATATCTTCCGTGATTATTGTTTAGTTTTGAGTTCCCGATATTTCGACGCTGTTGCAAGCGCCATGATCGCGGGTTGACTGGAGAATGCGGGTGGATGGAAAAAATTGTTATGAGCAGAAAATCTATCTATCCTCTTTCTTTGTCTTTTGCTACGCGCATAACTGGAACTCGACACTAAGTCACGGCAAAACACACTCACAGTATCACCAGGTTTTGTGAAGTTCTTATTATGTTGCTGGCTGCTACTTTAGAGCATACACAATACTGGATTCCACGTACTTGACAATTTGAAGCCATCCTCTCGATTGAAATGTTTTGTGTTTCCCTCTTGTCACCCATAGAAAGTAATGTTTGTTTGGTTGCGATCATGGCGCTTCGCTTGCAACAGCGTCGAAATATCGGGAGCTCAAAAATAAACAATAATCACGGAAGATATCCCGTAAGTGAAATATTAAGTATAGTTATGAACCGTGAAAGCTTAAAACATTATTCCCAATATTTTTCATATCAAGAAAAAAACATTTTGTCGAATATAGAGATCTAAAAAGACTAAGTATTTTAATTAAAATAATTGGTATCTCCAGTAAGAAGGCTCTCCGATGATCTCAGTTTCCTGTACCATAGACGTCTGTAGCCGCTTGTAGATAAACGGTTTCCAATTTAATTATCGAGCAAAACTTATACATGAATGTCTTGGGCATACAAATTACTTGGCCTTTTGTTCCTATGAATAGCTAGTTAATTATCATTGACTGGCTATTTATAGGATTCGTCGGAATGATTACCTTTCTTAAATTAAGTAATTTTCAACCACATTTCAGTATCAACAAAGCTACAGACAAGTTAGTTCTGGAGGTGGTATTCGACGCGATCACGGTGTACTGCCCAGCTGCACTGGTGAGGTACCACCGGAAAGGGAAGGAGCCTGTAGAGCTGTCGGACTACTCCACTGTTATCTATAGTAAGGCAACTTTTATAATAGGCGAGACGACAGCAAAAAATCTAATTAGTCCGTCACTTAGATTATCAAAAAATATTTGACCCGTGTTTTTTCTTTTGTTACGTAAACCAAAATTGACGAAGATACGACGCTTTTAAAATTCTCAATACGTCACGCCATGGTATAATTTTTAGCTAGTTCTGACGTCACGAGCCCCCGCTCCCGAGTTTTGATGCGTTTTATCTTTGTCAATATTCATTGATTTACAAAAACAAAAAATACGTGTCCATTAATTTCCAATACTCTAACTGACGGACTAAATAGATTTGCAATTTTTTGATACTGTCGTCATGCCTATTCACTGTTGAAAGAGACATTAGTACAATTCTTACAGCACTGTAATTTTTTGTCGGTTGGTAAACAAAAAAGGGTAGACCTCTTTAAGAACATTCGTGGTTGTTGGAGAGACTTAGTGAACAACATTATACCTAAATGGTGTAAGGGACATCGAGTCTATACATACTCTTTTCATGGGTGATAACTAGGTAGATGTTTCTAGAATGGCCCTGACATATTTGGGAGGTTATTGAAATAGTACCAAAAAGGTGTGGTCATATTTCGCGATGTGATTCAGAACATGACACTGAAAAACGTTCTCCATTAGACCACCATGGGACATTGGCAACTAAATTGCAAAAAAAATACCTGTCCATACCACACCTTTTTGGTGCAGACTGTATGGTACTGTTACATCCTTCATTTGTTATACCCCTTCTGATCTACCCAGCAGCCTACGCTGCATTCCTGCTGCTGACGCAGCATCCTCTCATCTCTCTCCCCCCTCGTCACAGTCCAGCACTCCAGTCGTCTCCCAACCGTCCTACCGTGCACATGTATCTTGCACTCGTGTTTTTATTATTTTAATATAGAAGTTTATTTTAGCCAAAAGCAATTTCTTTTTTTAAAAACCTAATCCGGAACCCGGTTCTAATAGTACGTCTGTTTTTTTTTAAATAACCGACGAAAACTTTCTACGCTAGTAGTCTAGTGGATAAGTATTCGAAGTAACGAAAATCAAACAAATACAGGGTGTAAACCACATCATCACGAAGCCGTCAACCAAGCATTCTGTACATCAAACTAAATAACTTTACGCAAAAATTATTGCTGGGCAACGACTTTTTTTTTGGGGTGAAAAATCATATTTTGTGGTAGAACTCAATGTAACGCACTCAAAACATTGTGCTGATGGATGGATTGAATAGTACAGAGGTTGTGGAAGTGTTTAAAGTAAAAATCTTACATTAAAAACTTGTATTTAAAAAAATAGTTGCCAAAAAGTTGGGACTTTGACTTCCAATATCTACGTAACTAGAAGGTTCCCAGGTATGCTGTACAACAAAAAAAATATCGCAATGACGAGGAAAACAAGTGCCTTTCGGCTTCGTTAAGAGGTGTTTTACTCCCTCTAAATGAACGACGAGACACCAGAATATTTTTAAATCGTCAAATTAAGGAGTTGTCCCGTCCGAGTGTGTTACGCAAATTGGGGTCCTGGTTTCAACCGCAACTTCAGGCAGAGACATTTGGTTAATCCATAGGAGAATTCTCAACAGCAGCTCCCAGTGGATTTGTGCCTGGAGCAAAAGGCTCGTTCCCCTTTTAACATTATTCGTGAAATTCGGATGCACAATACCTCTAGCTCTAGGTCAATACCAATTCTCTGGCTACTAGAACATCTAACGATGTTTGTCTAGCACGAATCTTACTAATCCTACTTCCCAATCCTAATAAATGTTTGTTAAAATTACTGACTGGATTTGGGTAAAATTTGACACACAGATAGTGTATAACCTGGATTAACATATAAGATATTTTTTATCCCAGTAGTACGATCCCGTTGGACAATTACCACTACACGTGGGCGAAGCCCGCGGCATAAGCTAGTTCACTCATAATGCATATTTGAAAAGACAGTCTTGTGCCGCCAAGTAAAACCAACTATCACAATGTCAAAGATGTATCTAATCATGATGATGATTAATCTAAAATCTTTCTTTATTTTTACAGAGGACATCTCACTGACGTTAACAGTGCCGAACATCAAAGATTTTCAACTGTCTGAAGCCTATGTTTACGCTTATATACCTGATGCCAATCCACCATACAGCGTTGGCTCTGATATGACTGACGATTCAGGTACCTAAACTCGTCTAGTTATTTTCTAGTTAGTCATTTTTAATTCATTCATTCACTAACAGACGTGCTATCAGCTTGCATCATGAATCTCCTGCCCTTATCCACAATATTTTTGGGGTCTTGTGCATGTCTTCTTGTTCCTATGTTCTCTATTTCTCGTCATTTCAGTAGTCACCTCCTTTCCAGCCATATCATCCTTTACACAGTCCATTCATTGCTTTTTGGTCTTCGATTTGGCAAAATATTTTAAGAAAGTTTAGTGAACTCATGACAATGAACAATTTTATTTGTTTGTAAAACGAACGTAAGCTCAGACGGAGAATTTTTCTTCAAATGCAACGCTACCTCCCGGACTATCCCGGTCAATGCGCGGACTGCGAGCTTGCGCCTCGCGGACGGCGCGTGGCCCGCGGGTGGACGCCGCGCGGACTGCGGGTGGTAGTCTAAATTTGAGGCAATGCCGGGCAACAGCTGTGCTGGTGCGGTGCTTGTGTAGTGTGCCATGACCTTAAAACTGTAGCGACACCTATTGATGGTCATTAAGACTATAAAGATATCAACAATAAATCCTAAAAGATGGCGACACTGACTCGTCATACACTACCAGCTTGTCTGGAGGATCTTTTAATTCTTACTCTATTTTTTAATTTTCAGATCCTGCAATATCAGCAGTATTCAAAGAGATGCTGTCTAATATCGAAGTCGGTTTAAAGGAAGTATTCGTCTATAAAGGACCAGCCATCATGAACGCGTTTTTGGAAGGCACTATCTGTGATTTTTACAGTGAGAAGAAACAGCAATAATTAATTTTTAAAAAATAAACAAAAAAGAAATACAGAAAGGTATTTTAACGGCGCGTGTAATTTTTTGCTCATGATTTATGGAATGTGCGTTTTTTTTTCAATGCTGCCTTTCCCAAGCCCTGCTAAATTAAGGAAATTAACCTACCTTTACTAAGTGTGTGTCAACAGAAATAAAAATAGCTACATTTAAAAGGTATAGAAGAAAAAAAACTCAAAACTAACTTCATCACCCTCTTTTCGAACATAAGACGTCTACAGCAGGACTTAGGTCTAATAAAGTAGTGTGTGTGTGTGTGTGTAGTGACTGCTTCGTTGTTGTAGTGGTCCTGGTTTCGTTCCCGGGTCGGGCAAATTGTTATTGGGATTTTCCATCAGGAATTACTCAGTAGCAGCCACGGAGTCTCAATTTGTGCATAGTTGATGGCAAAAGGCCCTATTACATGGGACTTAAACATAACTGGCGAAAGGGCTTGCAAGATTTTTGTATGAAGCGTGGCCGAATTAACTTCCGCCATTTTGTTTTTTTTTTTTTTAAATTAGCGGCCAGGCTTAAGACCCATATTAATCGATAGCTGATAACAATACAAACAAGTTTTGGAGAAGGCGAAATGTTCTAAAGTGTCACATTTCCGAGATATGAGCTATCAAAGTTTAAGTCCATTCACTGATGGCGGCATCTTCAGCACAACTTTGATTTGATCAGACACAATATAATAATATAATTATTACACAATACAGGGTGTAAACCACCTCATCACGAAGCCGTCAACCAAGCATTCCGTACATCAAACTAAGTAACTTTACGCAAAAATTATTGCTGGGAAACGATTTTTTTTTTGGGTGAAAAATCAAGTTTTGTGGTAGAACTCAATGTAACGCACTCAAAACGATGTGCTGATGGATGGATTGAATAGTACGGGAGTCGTGGAGGTGTTCAAAGTAAAAATCTTACATTGAAAACTTATATTTAAAAAAAAGTTGTCAAAAAGTTGGCACTTTGACCCCCAATATCTCCGTAACTAGAAGGTTCCCAGGTATGGTGTAGAACAAAAAAATGATCGCAATTATGAGGAGAACAAGTGCCTTTCGGCTTCGTTATGAGGTGTTTTACACCCTTTATAATAATAATTTGATAATAAAAACAAGTTTTGTCTGAGACAAAATGTTCTAAAGTTTCCGAAATATATGCGGCCAAAAAATTCAAACCCCTTTGGGTGTACTATTAGGTACACATCTGCCTAACCTTTCGGGGATTACAGGTGTGATGTTATAATAAAAGAAGTGTCCTTTAAACAAAAACCTACCTACCTACCTCTGGCTTTATTTTCAGACTAGTTCTCAATGAACTCTTTAGACTTATATTGTCACTTACGGGATATCTTCCGTGATTATTATTTGTTTTGAGCTCCCGATATTTCGACGATGTTGCAAGTTCCATGATCGCGGGTTGACCCTCGGTCGCCATTCTGCCTGGACCGCTTGCGGATAAACTTACCGTTTTCCGCAACAATCCCAGCCTTCTCGCGACCGGAGTCAACCCGCGATCATGGAACTTGCAACAGCGTCGAAATATCGGGAGCTCAAAACAAATAATAATCACGGAAGATATCCCGTAAGTGACAATATAAGTTTAGTTTTAAACCGTGAAAGCTTAAAACAGTTGTTGAACTCTTTAGAAATTAAAACCACACGTCAAAAAACTCAATCAGTATTCCACTCCAGTCCACCATTCCAAAATATTTAGTAAATAACAGAACCGGATACTTGCATTGTTAGTGCACCGCTACGGTGGAGTGGTGCGATGATATTACCTCCCTACCCTGGGGGCACAACGACGTATTTATTATTTACTGGGCTACCTGAGTTACTCGGATGGCCACCTAGATTGTATCTTTGTTTATTTAACAAATTGTTTTTAGACGTTATTTCTGAGATTAGAGTGGCGGAGGCTGGATTCATGTTTTGTTTCTTTGTATTGAACTTTAAAGACATTTTGGTTGGGTTTTTTATACAGGATGTTTCAGAATGGTGTGCTCATATTTCAGGATTTGGTAGAGCCCATCAAACTAAACAACTTTCTCCTTGAGATCAAGATCGAAATCGAGAAAAAATTATCAGCTGTTTCATACAAAACTTTACATCAGTTTCTCGGTAGCAGCCATGGAGTCTGGATCTTTGTCCGGTTGATGGCAATAGGCTCGCCCGATATTACAATGGACTATAAAATCAAAATCTAAGCATTTATTTTGATTTTGATTTTATGTTAAAGTACATATTTCAAGTAAGCCAGTTACAGGCACTTTTGAATTGTCGAAACAAAGATGAAAATTAAATGTAGCACAGTCCCAGTCACAAGACACAAAAACTGTGAAAGTACTGTAGTTGCCCATTCCCTAACGTAGATCTCTATGGAGAAGAACGGGCAAGAAACTCCATGGACACTCTTTTAAATCAGAATATTGAATCTCTAATAAAAAATCTCTCTCTTAAATCTTGGTTACATCATTCATGTTAAGATGGTATATTATGTGAGAACAATGTAGCAAGATGTGCACATTAAGTGTCCACAGTAAAACAAAGCAAAAAAAAACAATTAAAAAAGCAAAATAATTCATTCAAATAAGCCACATGGCAACTAATAGCTGGCAAAATGTGGATTTACTGTTAGGTACCTACACCACCTCTGCCCAACCCTTTGGGGTTTGCAGGCGTGATGTTATGTTATGTATCGCATAAAAATCCGTTGCGAATTTTAAAAGAACAACGCAATCACGCAAAGAGACACGGAAGGCGATTTCAATCTATAAATTGTTGATTCATATTTGGAAATATGTAGAGATTTCTACTTGCAGTAAGCACAGCCTCACCACAGTTCTTTCTACTCCTTCCCAGCACATACACAATCAAAACTTCAGCCCGATCTTCATAATACATGGGCAATCTCAGCTTCTAATCTACTCCTGTACCTTGTATCCATTGAATAATAGACACGACGAAGCACGAAGCCCCGTTAATATTGTACGCCTTAATTATATGGGATTAGCAGAACACTGGATACACGGTGCACCTGTGAACGTCTTGTGTGGGAAGCTAAGTGAGGATTATTAGGGATGAGATTTCGCTGTAAGATGTATGGAACGTGAGATGGGTGTGAGGAGTTATGGGGGAGTCTAGCTCTTTGAGTAGGGAGTAACTTGGTGTCTTGTTGTCTAAGATGATTGGACATTTTGTTAGTGTCGATAGGGGATGGATGGTATTTATGGATATGGACGGATTTTGATACGGGAACAAGTTTGAAATATAGTAAAAACTAGCTGTTGCCTGCGGCTTCGCCCGCGTGGAGTTGGATAATTGTCTCACGGGATCATACTACTGGGATGAAAAGTGTTCTACTCGTATGTGTTAACCGAGGTTATAAACTACCTGTGTGCAAAATTTCATTTACCCTCTTAGGGGTTGAATTTTGGAGAACGCTGAAATAAGTAACTCATTATTTTTGCTGCACTCAATTCATACGAAATTTCATGCAAATATGGCCAAGGAATAAAAAGATGCATTCAAACTTTTACCCCCTATTTCACCCCCTTGGGGGTTGAATTTCGAAAAACTCCTTCCTTAGTCGATGCTTACGTCATAAGAGGAATACGTGTGCGAAATTTTAAGATTCTAGCCCTAAGGGTTTGGCCTGTGCGTTGATAATCACTTTTGCTTTTTATATATATATAGATAGATATCAGCTGTGGAACAGTTGATAATTTTCATGACTATACCATAATAATATTATAAATGGAATTGTAACCCTGTCTTTTTGTCTGTTAGGAGATTTGAACAGGAGACTGCTTGTACGCGCGGTCGGGTGGAGGCGGCGAAACGAATGTATTTGCGGTAAGCCGCGCGGCACAGTGGTGAGCGACGCTTGTCCGCGCAGTCGAGCGGTGACGTATAAAAATCACCTTACCTTGTGACTTGTGACACCTTATCAACTGAACTGATTCAGATGAAATTTTGGCTCTCATGTAGACCGTGACCAGGGTTAGAACATACGATTATTTTGCTTTTGTATCCCAATAGTTCATCCATGTTAGAAAATTTAAAATCTCTGCACAGGCGAAGTAGCATTCTTAAGGCAGTGTATATTAATGCAATGGCTACTCAATCAAACTGCACTGACAGTTACAATAAGCCAGATATTGACAAGAGGGATGCAGGATACGCTTCATTGCAAACCGCCATGTTGGATTTAATGTCAAATATAGCCTGTAATTAGAGGAACAAACTGACGCTTCCAACAATACTTTTTTTATCTAAACACGAAGAGTAGTTTAGGAGTTTATGTGGAAATAGATAGATTATCTATTCCCACATAAACTCCTAACGTACGTATCGTACGTATGTAAGATTTTACATACGTACCCTTCTGACAAACAGTCTTTCGGTCACGGGGTATAGTAGGTATTACTCAATACCTAACTCATATCATAAATCATGATCTGTCAAATGACGAATTTGGTCGAGACGCCATTGTTTAACTATTGTGTCTACTTCGTGGACAGATCATGGGTTATGCAGTGATAACCTAGTGGTGTGACCGTCGGGCTGCCAAGTCATAGGTCTCCAGTTCGAACCCAAGACACGCACCTCTGATTTTTCGAATTCATGTGCGTATTGTATAATAATCACTTGCTTCGGTGAAGTAAAACATCGTGAGGAAACCAGCATCCCTGAGAGACGACGACATGTAAAGTCAAGTCAGAGGTCCATGGGCGGCATAAAAACGGTAAATAGGTTAGGCACTAACCAGACGATAAAGAAGAATACCTAACTGGCTTGTTGAGGTCAGATGGAACGTCGCTCCGCCGTCATTCAGCTGCACAGGTCAGACAGGAAACCGACCCTGACATAGTTTGGAAAAATCTAGGCAAGTAGGCAGGTGATAGTGATGGGTTGATAACATACATCATTTGACGACCCGAATGGCGCAGCGGTAGTGAGGCTGCCTTACGTTCTTAGGGTCCCGGGTTCGAATCCCGGTTGGAGTTTGTTTCCGAGTCATGGATGTTTATATGTATAATAAGTATGTATTTACAAACAAAAAGTATCTATGTAGTATATCAACTATCTGGTGTCCACGACACAAGCCTCGTTGCTTAGTGTGGCACCAGATAGCGCTGTGTGTTAATGTCCAGCTATATTTATTTATTTTATACATCGCCTGTTAAAATCATAACTCTTCTTTCGCTTCGCCATAGTCGGGTTAAAAAGGCTCCGTTCAAACCAGTCTTCGTATTATACCAATTCTTTCCAAACATTGTTTTTCCACTAATTAAAATTTATACCGCATCACTGACGTTGCATATTTCAAAGACCTTTTGTTAACAAAACAGATAGTCATTATTTAGGGCGCTAATTAATACTAATTATGTTATAGTAAGTTAATGTGATGGCGTGACTGTCTGTTTTACATAATGTTCATTCATGTCTATGAGCTATGGGAACATGATTATAAAAGGGTGTATATAGACCCTCAACGAAGCTAAAAGGTACTTGTTCTCCCCGTCATTGCAATAATTTTTTTGTTCATGACAGTTACTGGGAACCTTCTAGTTACGGAGATATTGGGGGTCGAAGTTCCAACTTTTTCACAAGTTTTTTTTTAAATACAATGTTTTTAATGAAAGATTTTTACACACCTCCATGACCCCCGTACTATTGAGTGCATCCACCAGCACGACGTTTTGTGTGGGTTACAATGAGTTTTACTGAAAAATTTGATTTTTGCTCCCAAAAAGAAGTCGTTTCCCAGCAATAATTTTTGCGTAAGGTTACTTTGTTTGATGTACAGAATGCCTGACGGCTTCGTGAAGAGTTGTTTTTTCCTGTTTACATCCTGTAAAGTATAGTTAGCTCTTGTTTACAATTCCTTCAGAATAGAATTCGGACTACTGACAACCAGTCTTAATAAAGGGTATCGTATTATCCAGTATTAACTAGGTTGTTAGAGACAGATAGGCAGTCACTCCATGAAAAATACTGGTATTTAGGTACAACCGGTTAGACTGGATGGCAAATAATGATGAGATTTTGGACTTTCCTATACAAATTAACATTTTACAACCCTTTAACCTAAGTCAATAATATTCCGACTGCTGGGATTCCGACCACCCCTGTCTGAGAGGGAGTAGGCTATCATCTACCACGGTCATTGTTATGTGAAAGAAGGACAAACAGACACTCTTAAAATTCTGTCATCATATTACCTACTATTAATTCAAATATCTGGATGGCCTTTTTTTCTAAAAATTAATGAAACCTAGCTAGATCTATTTATCGCCCCCGAAACCCGCTGCATACTAAATTTCATGAAAACTGTTGGAGCCGTTTCCGAGATTCAGATTATATAGATACACAAGCTGATACCCGCGGTTTCGCCCGCGTGGATGTCGGTTATCGCGGCCAAAAGTAAAGCTCCCAGACGGCTTATTTTTTCCGACATCTCCAACAAATATCATTATATTTTAGCCAATGTTTACAAAAATGTGACAAATTATATACTAAAACTTTCCTCGAGAACCACTCTATATATTGGTGTATCCAAAACAGCACGAAAATCGGTGCAGTAGTTCTTGAGTTTATTGCGAACAGACAGACAGACGCGGTGGAGGACTTTGTTTTATAATATGTAGTGGTATACAAGAATTGCTCGTTTATAGGTATTAGATAAACGTGAAAGTATATTATAAGCATGGATGGATGTATGGATGAATGGATGTTTGTTACTTTTTCGCTCAAACACTGAGTGGTTACTGAAAATTTTCAGTAACATACAAAATAGACTTAGAAATAAATATATTATGTTAACAAAATTGTTTTCTAATCTTTCACTCTACTCTTTTTTTTACATATTGAGTAATCGTAAAGGATATTTAAAGAACAATGATATAATATACGTAGCTACTTTTATTTATCAATTCACAAAAATCTTTGTTATATCAATCAAAATTAACGGCATCCGCCCACTATTTATTCCAATAAAGTTAAGCATGAGTTATTCAATTTTACAATTTAAAACAAAATATCATATTGAAATAACATTTAAAAAGCCACTAAACGATCCTTTAAAAATCTATTATAAAATCCACGTGGCACGTTATCATCCTCAATTAAAAAAAAAAACACGACAACAAAAGAAACATTCAAAAATCCATTCGCGAAATTGCCAGTCGTAAAAAACAAAGACTAAAATAATAAAGGCACAAAAGATTTCTACCTACGCCCCCGAAACATGACATTAGACTTAATTGCATTGCCTGCCGTACCTAATCAGGGATATGAGGTGGTTTCACAAA
Organism: Xestia rhomboidea; assembly: GCA_963853795.1. NCBI lineage: Eukaryota > Metazoa > Arthropoda > Insecta > Lepidoptera > Noctuidae > Xestia > Xestia rhomboidea. The sequence continues at coordinate 7,270,549 of OY970770.1, read as the reverse complement.
GGACTTCCGTTGACACCATTCGCACACAATATGTGTTGTAAAGTACAATGTACACTGGTTTTCAGGGTGTCAATGTGTGTGGGAGGTTTTTGCTCTTTGTTTTTTTTTGTTTGGGCAAAGAAAACAGAGCGGGCAGTTCTGGCTGTGATTTTTTACTTTTACAATTTACCGTCGGTATTGGAAAAATGTTAGAGAAATCTGTTTTTTTTTTTTTATTGGTTCGGTTAGTTGCACATCAATTTACACAGTAAATTTTACATTTTAGGGTTCCGTACCCTAAGGGTAACCGACAGAGATACTAAGTCTCCGCTGATCGTCGATCTGGTTGATTTTTTCACAGAAATAGTGTTTTTTTTTTTAATTGCTGCTATAACAACAAATTTTAAAAAAAAGATTAAAGGGGACTCCGCTACTACGCTGGTACGGAACGCTTCATACGCAAGTCTGACTCACACTTTGCCGGTTTTTTTAAATACTCACTATCATACAAAAAACTCACAATCAAACAATTACTCTTTCACGCAAAATCTACTTCACACGGTTATGGATGAAATTGGGCAAACAGATGGTTTATATCCTGGACTAACACATAGGTTTAGTTATCACCGACGTGTGGTTTAGTATACATATACATAGTAGGGTTCGGATATTGCTGAACAGATAATTATTGCTCTTGATATTCATAAGCAGTTTGACTTATAAAGTAAATCCGTGTCATAAGCATATCAGATAAAAGCCAATGTGCAAAGCAATGTTTCTCTTCGACTGAATATAATATAGAAAACTAGTCATCAAAATCTAATTCAAAGTTCAAATAATAATAATAATAATAAAATGTTTTATTGACACAAGAAAAAATTATACATTTACATTTGAAACCCTAACTCCTGTGCTAGGTGAGACCTGTGTTACAGGAGTCAGTGTCTTAACCCGTTTTTGGTACTAGTATAAACAACATTTTATGCATCAAAATTTAAAAGAATAATAAATAAATATAGTAGAACTCACTAAACTGCAGAAGCACTTGAAATAAAAGGCAGATTATAGATCATAACAAAACGGCAAACGGCCCAACTTTCAATATTACTCCTACAAAACTCTGAACGAATTCAATAATATCCACGTACGTATATTTGTCAGAAAATTTCCACACAAACACTGGAAGTGTCAAAGAATAAGGAAATTTAATCCATAAGCCATAACTTTTGTTAAAAAGAACACTTTTACAAAGGATCCTCTCCTGCCGTGACTGCGTCAAAAAGTTGATCCTATCTGCCGTCGAGGGCGGAATAACAATGGATGAGGTATTTTGAGGTTTTTTTTTTTTGAGGTATTTTTTGTTAGTTATTTAAGTAAGTCACACCAACGTTTTTTGCTATCAGCATGTCTAAAAACTAGGTAACTTGAGAAAAAAGAATCTGTTTTTTTTCCTATTTTCAAAAATGACAGATTTTAAACGTTAAAATAAAAATAAAAATTTGGCAAAATCCGACTAAGCGACCGCGCTGACGTTTGACGCCGTGTCGTGCGCTGCGAATAATTTTAATTAATTAATTTAATAACTGGTCCAAGGTGGCGCAGGAGAAGAGTACTCAAACTCAAAGCATTTATTTCAGTTAGACCATTACGGCACTTTTGAATGTAAAAAATACAAAAAAAAACAAAGCTACAGTTCCAGTCACAAGGCATAATAACTTGAGAAAGTACTGTAGTTGCCCATTCCCTAGCGTCGATCTCTATGGAGAAGAACGGAACTACGGACAGAACAGTCCTATCTGGAAGGAGGATTTTGCCCAGCAGTGGGACATTCAACGCTACTGAAAAAAATAAAAAATTGTAACAATAATATTGTACAATTTGTAATATTATTGTTACAAAATTGTAACAATAATATTACAAACACTATAAATAATAATTGCAAACCACTTTACAAATCAAATTTTATGAACGTAAACACTCCGCATCACCCGCAATCGGACATGAAAATTGCGCAAGTGGGTTCGCGCAAGTGTCTTTCGCGCAAAAGTCCCAGATCTGTATTCAACGGTAACTGTAACAGTAATTTCACGGAACATCTTAAACAATGCATTCAAACACTGTTTTGAGCTTTCACGGTTTAAAACCAAACTTAAATAAAATACCACTTATGCTCACGGGATATCTTTATGGCGCTTGCAACAGAGTCGAAATATCGGGAGCTCAAGATAATGAACAATCACGGAAGATATCCCGTAAGTGAAAGTTCAAGTTTAAAAGCTCATTTAAACAAACATTTTAACTGCCATACTACCATACCGCATCCAAACTCTTCAAAGATCTTAGCAGAAGACGTTTATAAGTTTTTCCATGAAATTGAGTGCGGCACCCTGGTTTAATAATAACGGCTCATCTATTCACCTCCCTAACAATATGACAAACTTTCACACGTACAGAGATCACAGTTTCTTCAGGAATTTTGGGGCTAAAAAGTAAGTCTTGGGTTTAGTTTGATACGATTTCTTGTACGGCCATTCTTGGGCTCTATTAGAAAAACAGCGCAGTTACATTTTTTTTAAATGTTACAGCACCATGCTGAGATACCACCTTTTGGCCTCGTACAGGACCAGTTTAATTAAGTATGTCTTATTTCTTTTTTGTGTGTGTTTTTTTTTAAATTATTGTTTTATCCAGTGCGAGTCAAAAATTACGTTATATTATAATTGAGTGTTTTTTTTAAGTGGGCTTGGACTGCCAAATCCGAAACTATGAGGAATAGCGAAAAGTAGGTACTCAAAGGTCGAGCCCGATTTTAATGAAAACTAAAACTTCGTCATAGGATTTTTGAAAAATCAATGTTCCTAGCCAGAAATCGAACCCATTGATTTTGGAAAAAGAAACACATACCTACTGATCACAGCATTCAATAGAGTCGCTAATTTTGGGAAGTAATGACAAACGGCAAACTAAAGGAATTTAATTTTCGATAAAATACATTACAGTATGTACTCACCTCTGCCTAACCCTTCCACGATCACAGGCGTGGCAGTCATGTTATATTTTTTTTGAAAACTAAGTAAGAAAACATAATACCTTAAAACGTCTTACCAAAACATACCGTGTGTATGATATGCATTTAGATTAATCTAGATATGAATGTGTACAAGTAAACCGCGACTTAGGTGCATTAAGTACATTACCACATCAAAAGGCATTGCGTTGATTGATGCTATTACGTGTCGTACTAAGACGGCAGAACATTAGGTATATAGTGAGACTTGTTAAACGAAGGACCCGCTCAAGAAAATGATCAATTCATGGGGGCAAAAACTTACTATCTACAAAAATTTAATAGAGTATGCTAAGATCGTTTGGTAATGAGGTGAGGGTGAGTGAAAGACGACTAACACTCGCCTGAGTGGACGCCCTAGAACATACACTGACCTTATTGGTGAGGGTCTTCAAAAAGGACAGGTTCGTAGTACTCGCAACCGGAGTGCCTGTTTGACCAGATGTAGGAACGTGGACGAGGCAAAAGGAGTATGTGGTGGCGTTCTTCCCATTTGTGCGCCGATTTCCTTCAGCCTGTATAGTCTGCCTACTCTTGGGGAGTACTGGCGTAATATTACATAAATATATCTTATTGTTTATAGAGATATATTCTCTATAAATATATACTCGGTGTAAACAACCTAATCACGAAGCCGTCAACCAAGCATTCTGTACATCAAACTAAGTAACTTTACGCAAAAATTATTGCTGGGAAACGACTTTTTTTGGGGTTATAAATCATGTTTTGTGGTAAAACTCAACGTGATGCACTCAAAACTTTGTGCTGATGAATGGATTGAATAGTACGGGGAGGTGTTTAAAGTAACGTAAACCTACGTCTTTTCTTGACTTGAATGTGCCCTGGCGGTTGAGAATATGTCATGCTCACTCAAAAGTCTCGCTGATGGTGGCGCATGTGTCGGATCATTTAGTTCCCTTCAAAATGGTTGAGTTGAATGGTGCTGATCTATGCGTCATGTCCGTGAACGGACGCTGTCAGTTGTGACTGGTCATCTCTCAGTTGCCATGGCTTAGTTTAATGAATTATTTTAGTTTTTGAATTGTTTTGTTTTACTGTGGACACTTTTAACGTGCACATCTTGCTACATTGTTCTCACATAATATACCATCTCAACATGATGAATGATGTAACCAAGATTTTGTAACAATATTCTGATTTAAAAGAGTGTCCATGGAGTTTCTTGCCCGTTCTTCTCCATAGAGATCTACGCTAGGGAATGGGCAACTACAGTACTTTCACAGTTTTTATGTCTTGTGACTGGGACTGTAGCTACATTTAATTTTCATCTTTGTTTCGACAGTTCAAAAGTGCCTGTAACTGGCTTACTTGAAATAAATGCTTTGATTTGATTTGATTTGATTTGTAAAAATCTTACATCAAAAACTTGTATAAAAAAAAAATGTTGTCAAAAAGTTGGAACTTTGACCCCCAATATCTCCGTAACTAGAAGATTCCCAGGTATGAGAAGGACAAAAAAATGATCGGAATGACGAGGAGAACAAATGCCTTTCGGCTTCATTAAAAGGTATTTTTACATCCTTTATATTTATTCTACTGAGAAATTGTACATTCAATATTATGATTACGTCCTTAGTTTCACTAGTCAGCCTTCATGCATATAATATGGAGTTGTGAAAGCGTGATTGAATGGGTTCAATGACTTGATGCATCATCTTCATTTTGACTAGCTTTTTGCCATGTTGGGATTGGCTTCTAGTCTAACCCGATGCACTTAAATACCAGTATTATCCATGAGCGAGCAGTGGTGGCCCAGTGGTGGCGGCCCCGACTTACGAGAAGTAAGTCGTGGGTTCAAACCCAGGCAGGCGCATTACTTTGTGTTATTTATTTCATCACCATTGCTCTCAAAACGGTGAAGGAAAACATCGTGAGGAAACCGGCATGTCCTAGAACCAAAAAATTCAAAGACATGTGACATCTATCAATCCGCACTGGGCCCGCGTGGTGGATTAAAGCCCATTCCCTCTCATTGAGAGGAGGGCTGTGTCCCAGCAGTGGGAACATGAATAGGCTGATGATGATGATGATGATTTTACATGGAGGGACTGCCTGATCTGATCTACACAACCCAGTTAGCACTGGGTAATTAATACGATATCCCTGCGTAATACTGATTGTCAGACTGTCGGGCCACTGACTACCTGTAACGATTGTTAAAGATCTTCAATTGACAGCCGAGACCATTTTAATTTAATTATTACGTACTGGTCTCGTTATTTAATGGATAGTCTGGTCAGTACACATAAACCTCGGTAAACGTTACTTAGCTTAAAATCGACACATTTAAAGACGAACTCTATTAATTATAAATGAAAAAACTAATTTAAACTGAGAAAACAGTAACTGAGTTGTCTTTACTCACTCGCTTTTTCGTTTTGTTAGTCAGAACTATTTGAAACAAGAGCTCAAAAGGAAAACCAGTGAAAAATGCTGACTGGAAAACGGAACTTGGCAAAACTCCAGATTTTTAAAAAAAGAACGTCTGAAATATATCCACAGTTGTATAAAAACTCTTTTCTGTATCTATTTAACAAGCAGAAAGTTAAACTTTCGCTTTCGTAATTGCTGTTTGTATTTTAAAGTAGGTTCAGGAAAAGAAATACAAAAAAAATCGACGCAAGTCAAGATTTAAGGTGAACTTTTTTCCTTGATCACGCCTGTTGGAAAACAATGGATGAGGTCTATGATGGAACGAGTGTGCCCATAAGATGCCTGTTCACTACTACTTTGAAGGCAGGCGGGTTAAATGTCAGATGCTGGCAGAGAGTTCCACACTTTGGCAGTGCGTATAATAAACGTGAAGGAGAAGCGCTGAATACGACTTGTTGGGATTTCAACCAAGTGTTGATGGTACGGCCGCAGTACGTCTGCTACTCCGGTAATAGAAGGGTTTTGTATTAATCACAATTAGATGTATTGTGCGTGAAGGTATCAAGGTACCTACCTACCCAAAATTAGGTTATTCAAGATTTTAAACTACTTAAAAGTACACTACCGAAGTGTTAGACGGATGTCTACCAACAATTCATCCACTTTCCCCCAAGTTAATGGGGCCGAGCCTATAGCTATCTTTTTTTTTTACTCTACATAGTCTTGCGTTTAGCCGTAACTCGCTTGATGTGGCCTAGGGTGGAGCACGCTTGTTTACAAGAAACCGAGTCACTTGAATTTGTAGAGATCCAGATTATCTTGATCGGGAAACAGAAGTCGCCACTGAATTCCACCCCTGAATGGTTAGACAGAAGTGTACTGGATAGTATACCCAAATTTTGCTAGGAGCAATAGCGTAACACACTTGCATTTTCGTTGCAATTTAACCATTCAATTACAATCATTGCGTTTTTACCATATACGAGTAAATGAAGCAATGTTTTAATTTATTTTAAATCCTTCGAAATGCGTTAGAAAACTTAGTTACGCAATTGTGTAGTTGCTTATAAACGTTAATTCCATTAAAATCATTGAATTATTTTATTTGTATGTTTCAAATCAGCAATAATATATATTTTTTAAAATAAATCATTAAAATATTACACTGTAATGCAAAACTCGAGTAGGATATAAATGTTGCAACAGTGCCTTTCCGTCGGTCGATCCAGGTAGACATTTAAACAAAATGAAGAACTTACTATTGATTATTTTAATAGCTGAAGTACACAAGGCTCATATATGGTTCTTGCGAAAAGTACTTTTGAAATCGTGTTTAGTTCAATTTTATAATCCTTTCTAGAATTTGTTAAATTAATACCTAGTGTCCGACCGAGGCTTCGGCTTTGGTCATAGGTTGGCCACCGGCCGATAGTTTCCACGGTTTCCAGTAAGCTCTGAAATTGGACGAACTGTTACGAACGCGCAATGGAAAAGGCGACGTAATGGGGTACATACATTTCGAAGTGATTATATTTTTGACTAGTTGCTAGGTAATTTTAATCATCTCGTTATGTTGTATATAAAATCAATATAAACTGTTTTAGACTTTCACGGTTTTTCACTACACTTAAAGTACTTACGGGATAACAAAATCACGGATATCATCCCGTAAGTACTTTAAGTGTATCAATATTTAAACGTTAAAAGGGCTATCACATTTTTTCTTGTATTTGAGTGTTAGAATCTTAAAACACTCAAATACAAGAAAAAATGTCTTTAAAAAAAAAAAGATTTTTATTTAAAGCGCTCCCTAGAGAAATAATCAAACTTTCTCGGGCATATTTTTTTTTAATTTTGTGGCCATATCTAAACCATACCATAAAATCACACATCTAAACTGAGATTAATGATGTGTAATTATGCCACAAAATGTATTTGAGTGTTAGACTATTAAAACACTCAAAAACAAGAAAAACTGTAATAGCCCTCAAAAACGTTTAAAAATAAACATTTTATTATTCAGTTTTAGACAGATCAGATCAGAAACCCTAAGAAATTCAGGTCAAGATTGACCTGAATTTCTTAGGGTTATCGATCTTCGGGTTCGGTCATAGGTTGTGGCGATAACCGATTAATCGGAAATTGACCAAATGGAAATTAGAGTCCAGTATGAACCTGTTCTCTAGAGAAAATACGCTGGAGTCCAGATATTCATAGCGCCTTCTTGCATAGCAACAGTTTTCTTAATTGGTAGTGCGTAGAACGCCGGGTCTGAACGGGGTTTCGGCCTAAAATATACCGCTGCTTCTTTATAAACCATGTAAGAGGTTTTTTTTTAATGCCGCCAACTCCCATTGTTTAATACGAATCGGATCCTCATAAATCTTCTTTAGATAAGTGTCTGTACCCTGTGTTCACAACCTGCATATCTGTTAAACTAACCTAGGATAGCTTTTAAACAGGTTTACTTACGTGCTAGTTTTCTTAGAATGCAAATCAAATCGCGGAAAACTCATCATCGTCTGCCTAGCCTTTTCCCAACTATTTTGAGGTCGGCTTCCAGTCTAACCGGATGCAGCTGAAAACTAGCGAACGATAATGCCAGAAATAATTTTAACCTTGGTTAACCGCTCTTAAGATTTTCTTATATTGTGACGTCAGGGCGGTTTGCCAAGTATCTTACAGTTTAATAAATAGAACAAGTTTCACGTCTACAAGTAACAATAAGAACAGTTTCCATGTTCCAAAAAAATGAGAAAAGAAACTTACAGCGTTTCTTACGCAGTGCAGTATCAAAACTGGCGTGTGTGTTTAACCAGATACTGATACAACAGTATCAGTATCTGGTTCCCAGCAGTGGGATGACGCAGGCTTGTTAGCATCCTGTTGGCATCCCACTGCTGGGCAAAGGCCTCTCCCCAAGACTTTCAGTTGTTTATATCCAGGACTAATGTGGAATACTGGTCGTTGGTTTTGTCCAGCTCGTCCCGCCATCTTCTACGAAGTCTGCCGCGACGCCTTTTAGCTGTGTTAGGGCTCCAGAAAGTGGCTATTTTGGGCCACAGGTCATTGGGCATGCGGCAGACGTGGCTAGTCCAGTCCTACTTCAGCTTGGCGGCTTTTTTAGCACCGTCAGTAATTTGTGTTTGACCAGATATCCGGATAGGCTTGTGTCCTGAAAAAATCTAATTAGTCCGTCAGTTAGATTTTCAAAAAATATTTGACACGTATTTTTTATTTTGTTACGTAGACCAAAATTGACGAAGATACGGCGCTTTTAAAATTCTCAATACGTCATGCCGTGCTATAATTTTGAGTGCGTTGTGACGTTACGAGACTTCTTGATGCGTTTTATCTTTGTCAATATTCATTGTTTTAGAAAAAAAAAAATACGTGTCCATTATTTTCAATACTCTTACTGACGGACTAAATAGATTTACAATTTATTTAAGGTGGAAACTAGCCTAGAAGATGGATGAATCAGAAGGAGTATGTCAGGTTTGTAGCAAGACGCTTTTTATATTCCCCCAAGGGAAAAGGCGTAAGTTTTTGTATGCGTAAAATCACCGTGTTAACAGTTTTGTATTTTATACATAACAATTTTTTTCTCGCATATTCGCGCCCCTTATGTGCGGCAGTTAACACACGGGTAATGCACAATGTAGCCTTTGACACTCGGGAATAATGTAGCTTAGCGTTATTAAAAGAGTTTTTGGAATCGGATCGGTGGTTCCTAAGATTGCCCCACAACATACAAACTCACCTGTTTATAATATTAGTATAGAATATGCGAAGAGTTTGACAGGTGTACGGATTCGTATATCCACATTAAGCCTAATAAGTCTCATCCTAATAAGGGCGAGTACTGTCAATCGAACACAAATCTAGATTTCATATTATAACTCCATAAAAATCTACTCGCATCTATAAGAAAAATCTAGAAACAATGAAGTATGAAATGAAACAGCAATTAGAAAGGAGGAACAAGCGTAACGGGTCAACAACGTTATCACTATTTTGACGCCGCCTGATATAACGGGTCAAAAATGTTTTAACAGTTTTGACCCTGCCTGATAGACATCATGATATAAGTGACTCTTGACCCAGCTAATATTATTATGTACAATCATCTTGATCATTAGACATTTTGTACAGCTCAACATTTTTCTACCCTCATCCGAATTTATTTGAAGTCGAAGCAGCATGTCTTTTTCATGTCTACTTCTCTATTAATCTACATCGCAGCTATCACCTTCTTTCTTTACACAATCCATCCATTGATTCTTTGGTCTTCGTTTACTCTTAAACCCATCCACATTCATACTCCAAATTTTCCTCACGACATGTTACTTTTTAATCATGGAAACATTTATAAGGCTAGGCAGATGATTAGTTCGTTTTACAGAGGGCGAGATTACTGCCATTGAGCATATCGAGTCAAAATAAAAATCAAATCAAAATCAAAGCATTTATTTCAAGTACAGCCAGTTACAGGCACTTTTGAACTGTCGAAACAAAGATTAAAATTAAATGTAGCTACAGTCCCTGTCACAAGGCATAAAACTGTGAAAGTACTGTAGTTGTCCATTCCCTAGCGTAGATCTCTATGGAGAAGAGCGAGCAAGAAACTCTTTTAAATCAGAATAATTTTACAAAACCTTGGTTACATCATTCATGTTGAGATGGTACATTATGTGAGAACAATGTAGCAAGATGTGCACGTTAAAAGTGTCCTAAAAACAAAACAAATAATTCAAAAATAAAATAATTATTTCAAATAAGCCGTGGCAACCAAGAGCTGACCAGTCCCAACTGACAGCGCCCGTTCACGAACATGACGCAACGCGTGAGTCAATGCCAATACCCCCAAACTGGAGAACTCAAGACCTCACGATGAGCAGTTGTGCTTTCAACCTCTATGATAGAGAGAGTCGTAGTGAGAGACCATCCTTTTTAGGCACACTGTCTTTTTTTTGCCCTGCCCGTTAAGCGACTTAAGTCGAAGAATCGTTTTTTATTCTCTTAGTTTTATCCTCGACACTGAGAGATATGTCACAGTCCATAAAATATAAATTAGTATTCCATTATTCTTTTTTTTTAATGCTCTGCAGGCAGTGGCCAGCATTGATTCAGAAACACCATGACATTTTGTAGGCATTAAGGATTTAATTTATTTTTTTAATGTGCCAGTATTTTGTAGCTCAGAAAGTAATGAAAAAGAGTGAGTTTACATTGCTTTTGAGTAAAAACGAATATAAATGGTGGTTCGCTGTTTATCTGATTTCCACGAATTCATTTCCCGTGTCCGGTACCTCGGATTCATTTTGTAGATATAAATGGTACATGTAGGTATTATCGCTGTAATTCACTGTAAAAGTAGAATTTAAAACCGTAGTGTTTTAAAAGAATTGACTGGAATAATCAAATATTTTACATGTTCGAATGTTTTTCCCGTGATTCTATTTGTTCAAATATTTCGATGTTGGTTTAATTTGTGCACATATAATAGTATTCGTTGAGAATTATATTTTTGTACAGCGTTATTTGCGTTATGTTAATAATACATTCAATATTTGGTTTAAAGTGTTTGTAAAATCAGGTTTTATGAAATCTTAAAATTATTTTTGTTTTCAATTGAGCCATAATTATTATGGCTCAATTAATTATTATGTATCACGCGTGCGTAGGCTCATGTCTCCGAACTTTTGGTTCTAGGACATATTTTCTTACAAAGTTTTGCTGTTTCTTAATTATTATAAGTATTTTATAACGGATGTGAAACGACCCTTAACGAAACCGAAAGGCACTTGTTCTCCCGGTCATTGCTATATTTTTTTGTTCTAGCTAGACCATACCTGGGAACCTTCTAGTTAAGGAGATGTTGGAGGTCAAAGTTCCAACCTTTTCACTCGTTTTTTTTTAGTCATGTTTTTAATGTAATAGCTTTTACTTTAAATACTTCCATGGCCCCTGTTCTACTCAATGCATCCATCAGCACATTTGAGTGCGTTACATGGAGTTCTACCGTAAACCGTAATTTTTCAAAAAATAGTTGTTTCCCAGCAATGATTTTTGCGTAGAGTTAATTAGTTTAATGTTCAGAATGCTTGATTGACGGCTTCGTGAAGGGATGGACCCTCGCACATTACATATTCGATACAACTCCAAGCAGGATTCAAATTATTAATCCTCTAGCATAAATAGCGAGTTTAACTTGTACATTTGCAGCTAAAATGTATAACTTTGGCTAAGTTCCCAAATTGTTTTAGATAAGTTGAGATATCGTGGTAAGTTCCGCAGTCACTTTATTAGCTGAATTGTCTCTTGTCCTTACACGGTATTATTTGAACTTGAACCTTCCTGCCTTTGTTCCATGTTACTTGAGGTCTGCGCTACGTTTTTTATTCTATTCTCATCTGCCAACCTATCATTTACTCTCCTTCATTTATTTTCATACACATTTTGTTCATTTTTAAATATTCCTTCAGATACAATCAGAAAAAAATATAAAAATAGTAGCCCACTGGTATCGGGAACAGGGTCCAAGCTACGGGTCAGGGCTCCAGAGAGAGGAATCTCCTAACAATACGAGCCGTGACCTGGCGCACCGCTTTCTGAATCAAGCCCTTGATCTAGCTGCCTAACGAGAGCCTCCTCAGGTATTGGTCGAGGCTCTTGGCAATTATCGGCACAACTGTACTTCATTAACTCTGATTTTTATTTCATTCATATCAATCAATTGATCAATTTTAGTTGAACTTCGTAGCTTTTGTCTCCACACCATAATTCTCAATCCCCTATCCTAATTAATTTGGGGTGGACGTAGCATGTCTTCTTCTATTTCTTTCTATTGACACTCGTCTCACTAATCTCTTTCTAGTTACACAATCTGTCTTTCGTCGTCTATTAGTCTTATAACCGTCCACATTTGTACTAAAAACTTGTTAAGTAATATATACGTAACATGCCTCATAATTATTTCGACCCTTAACCGCAAAAAATACTAAAATGTCTCTATTTTTTAATAGTTAATTAAATAGAAAATGTAAATGTTAGTAAAAATTTACATAGAAAACGTAATTCAGTAAATCTAATTGGGCTGGTTTTTTGAGTTTATTTTCCCTTATTTTCCAGCTAAAATATTACTAAATTTTATATGGAAAATGATGTTACATTCTTTTCAAGGACCTCCTTGTGATGATTTTTTGTTGAGAAGGTTCCTCCTTGTGAAGGTTTACCGTTTTATTCCTATAAGAGTTTTTGTGGATCTGTTACTAGGCTGAAGCAGGATATTATATCGGATCGAAGTAATTGTACAGTACTGTCACAATGAAAAGAAAATGAAGATGAATTAATATGATAGTTCATTGCATCAGTGTTTTCTTAGATTTCAACGTGTTTGATGTAAGTAATAATATTGCGTAACTTGAAAAAAAGTTTAGTATTAAATCAGTGTCAGTAATTTTGCAACAGCTGCAATTTTTGTGAATAACGCTAAAATAAAAGTATACATATAATCGACTCCTGACATACAGGATCTCAAGTCCACAATGATGTAACGTCTGCTGAAGTTTTAGAATTTTTATTATTTATAATTAAAAAATATATAAATTATAAAATTTATTAAAAAAATCTACATATTCATCAAATTCTTTATAATGAGGACATAGTTCCTGCTTAAAGAAGCGCCAAGTACCGAACTTCTGGTAGACACCTTGTTATTTTTCAGAACTTATTAAGTATTGGGTAATAGTATTTTATAATTAAAAAGCAAACAGATAATTGATGAATAATCGGAGCAATTATTGAGTAGATTCAAACTAGTAAATTGTGGTTAATTGGGTAATAAGGCTTAAATTTTTTTATTAGGCACTTTGCATAAATACAATTTTAATGAAAAAAACTGCGAAAAATGTAATTGTCATTATAAATAAATTGTGTGATGTTAAAACAGTCACAAACTCACGATAATTATTATGACGGCCTGTTTACATAAAGATAATATATTAGTTAGGTAAGTTTTATGAATATTTACTCTAATAACATTTACAAAATTAAATTGTAAACTTTTACAAAATTCTGTAAATCACGGTAATGATTAAACGCTTTTACTGGATTTTCCATAACGACAGGTGCATAAAAATTAAAAAAAAAAGTATTTAAATACACTTATAATTATTTTTATCACCCCTAAGACGACCCTTTGGCTTTGACATTTATTTTTCATAATACCTACCTATCCTTGTTTTCAAGGTTAACCTGAAAGCTTCACAGTGCAAAAATTATTGCGCAAAAATACGCCACATAAATATCTCCAAAGACGAAAACTGCATTAAACAAGTCAAAACACTTACCTCAAAACAAAATCTTCACCAATCACTCATAACACACAGGAAAAAAAATAAAAAAATGGCCACACACACAGACAATAATCACTAACGTAACAACGTAAAGTTTTCCGCGGTCACCGACGAGCGACAAAACCTCCTCCCCATACGTCCGTACTCGCGAAAGCTCGCGGTCAACTGACTGTATTCCTCGACTGCCAGTCTCCACTTTCATGAAATGAACTGAAACTCTCATTACCGTCACACAATGACGTATACAACCTTCTCCCTCACGCTATGTTGAGTTCTATAGGAGTTTGTTAAGGTGTAAAATTGTATGGCAAAAAAATTGTTTTCGAAGTCCTCGGCTGTTTGTTTGGGAGGGTCGCAAGGCGGGAATGAGTGTGTCGAAAAAAAAATAAGCCAACCACGTCTCAGTGAGTTAAGGCTTCAGGGGCGGGTTTCCACTGAATATCTTTAATTAAAAGCCCAACTTTCCTTGGTTCGGCGTTGTAATGAATTGAAGTTGGCTGGAGAAAAATTCTGGTTGATAGTAGGATGTGACTATGCTGTTTATTAGAAAAAGCCTGCGGTAATTTTGAGGGAACATGATGAGAGGAAAATTAATTAACACAGAGTAGATTCTGCGATGCAACGCTTTGAAATGCAGCCAGTGTTTGTACGTGAAATTATGTTGAATATCACGGACATTTTGAGTGAGTTGGATAAAATGTTGGACGTTCAATAGCGAGATAATACGTGGTCAAAATATATGTGATGTGATGGGATGAGTTGGTCTTTATTTGAATTTACGCTTCGCTGACGGTGTTTAGTTATTTAGACAGGTTATCCTGAAATATTAATTTTGACTTGAATGTGTGAGAAATGAATGTCATGTAATTTGATAATGAACATTCGTTTATATCGATAACTAGCTTTTGCTCGTTTGGCTCTCGTTATGTACGGAAATTAACCCACGGGAACGTTTTAAATGTAGCCTTTGATACTCGATGATTGTAGCTTTCCGTTAGTGAAAGAATTTTCGGAATCGGATTTGTAGTTCCGAAGATCACCCCCTACATACAAACAATGTTTTACATTTATAATATTAGTATAGATCATTTCATTTGTATTATCAAATTAACATCCCTATAACAATATGTAAACTCAGAGTAAATGAACAACAATTTGAGGAACAAAATATTATTATTGTCGAGCAATTTCTACATTATTACTTTGGAGGGTCATAGATCTAGTGTTTATCCTTTGAAAAAAGTTAACAGATATTATACGTAGAATACTATCTATTACATAATGTTTAAAAGAAAACTCAAGCTCAGAGAACAATGTACAATAGTTTCAAGAATTGATTTCGATTATGATAACATCATTAAGCTCTCAAATCTGTTTGCATCTTATTAACATAACATATTTACCAATCTTAGTAATACAAAGACAATATTATCAAGCCTTATAGTGTTTGGAAATTAATAAAAAAAATCGTGTCTCACACAAATTCCTAAAATGGCATTCAATCCTCGGACCAGCTAAAACTTCAGCAAAAAAAATCACAAACAAAAAAGCTTTTATTTTGATTACCATCAACTTTATCTGAAATCAATCTTTTCAAATCAGATTTTGATGGGTTCAAAGGCTGAAACAAGAATGGACAACCATCTCTTTCTTTTAAAGGCGTGGTTTAAATTTCGCGCATGCCCAGATGGCTCAATCTTAAGAATAAGATTCTTGATTTTTTGCCTCTAGTGCGATAATACATTAGATATATACAATGGGTATACATAAAAGTTGTATTTACTCTGTATGTTTCTCGTGTGCCTCGAAGAATGTATAAATTTGGGCCTTTCAAGACTTATCTTACGATTTCTTTGGACGTTCTTATTGTTGAGTTAGTGATGGATGGGTGTTATGCGTAAGTATTACGCAAGTCTGATATAACACTAAATTAATGTAGTATTCCCTAGACATTAAGCTCAGGTACCATTTACAGATCATCATCTGCCAAGCCTTTTCCCAACTATGTTGCGTTCCATGGAGCGACTGTCTATCTGACCTTCACAACCCAGTTAGTACTGGGTAATACGAAACCCCTTAGTAAGACTGGTTGTTAGACTATCGGGCCACTGACTACCTGTAACGATTGTCATAGATATACAAATGACAGCCGGGACTAACAGCTTAATGTGCATTCCGAGTCACAGAGTAAACTCATTATATAATGGGTGGTCACCCATCCATGGAACAGCCTAGGCAAGCGCGGCTTAACGAAGAGATCGACCCGAGTGGCTGGTATCATTTAGCCACCACCTGCTCCACTTACGATCTACCGATAAGATAGTAAAGTTCTGAAGATTTGTAGGTTTAATTTAAGTCTACAAGTCAGGTCGTTATAGATACTCGAAATCTGATCTCATTTTCTGACTCTCCTTTTCCCAACTATGTTGGGGTCGGCTTCCAGTCTTACCGGATGCAGCTGAATACCAGTATTTTGCATGGAGCGAAGGCCTGTCTACTGCAGACGGGTGACCGTCGGACTGCCAAGTCTCGAGTTCGCACCCAAGGCAAGCACCTCCCCGGGGCTGCGGGATTGTTCGAAAGAGATACCGTGGCCCCGGAACAAAAAGGGCGATGAAGGAACATGGATGGGTTTTAGTCAGTATAAGTCTGACACTCCCTCTTGCTCATTGATGATTTCCCATGCGAAAAATTTCATGTGCGAATTGTATAATAATCACTTGCTTCGGTGAAGGAAAACATCGTGAGCAGCATGCTTGACAGATATTAATTTTCGATGGCATATAAAGCCATTCATACCCTGACACTAGGTTAGGCACTAACCACACGAAAAATAAAGAAGAAGAAGGATATTTCTTCAATCTTTCTTTTTCAGAATAAATATAAATATCGCTGGACATTACACACAGAGCCATCTAGTGCCACACTAAGCAACGAGGCTTGTGTCGTGGACACTAGGTAGTTGATATAATAAATAGATACTTTTTGTTTGTAAATACATACTTATTATACATATAAACATCCATACCACAAACAAAATGTCCATGCTCATCACACAAACATTTGCTCCTACCGGGATTCGAACCCGGGACCCTAAGAACGTAAGGCAGCCACACTACCGCTGCGCCATTCGGGTCGTCAAAGAATATGGAGAAGCAGGAGTGGGCAGTACAAGGCTACTAATAATGATGATTTCGAATGCTTATTTGATCTTCACGTATGTTACTGGGTGTTAATTTAACTGTTGAATTCATGTTCATGGCAAGTTTACATTTTATCAATGCAGATTGGGGTTTATACTTCCTCTAGTGGTAGTTGGTCTAGTGGTCGCAAACGTGGCTACTGAGCATGAGGTTCTGAGTTCGATTCCCTGGTCGGGCAAATTTTTATTGGGATTTTCCATAAGAGTTCTTTCAGTAGCTGCCACGGAGTCTTGATTTATGCCCGGTTGATGCCACTAGGCTCACCTTCTATAACATGGTACTTAAACACGCGAAATGTGGCTGTACTATCAGGTACACCTCTGCCTAACTCTTCAGAGATTACAGGCGTGATGTTATGTTATTCGAATTTATCTACAGTTAGTTAGTATATCAACTAGTCTTATCACATAAGAGGTCAAGGGTTGGTCTAAATATACAACTGATCCACAAACATGCGTACCTAATCAAACAAGAAGATCTTTGTAAGGGACAGTAGATACGTACGAAGTTGTATTTCATTATACAACTTATTATACAACTTATAAGACTATATTTTAAACTTATATTTTTGATACATGCTCTGCTTTTACTTATGGCGGAATTGGCCTGCACTTTCCCATAGCTCAATTTCTTGGCAGTACCGTATTTTAGTTCTTCTTCTGCACAAATAAAACGCACATTCCATACTGAATCCAAGAGCCCAGTATTCAATTGACATGAAAAAAAAGAATGAAAAAAGGACACAAATTTTTTAAATCATAGATCATCGTAGACGATCGTAGACCAAGCCGTGAATAAAATATTTATTTTTATTGTTTGTCAACAAAAAGAGGGTTTTTATCCATACAGATTTTGATCGTATCATCTTCACAAAGCCAATTACTAAGATGAGAGGAGAGCATTGGTAGCCTGTTAGCAACACTGGCAAGCCCTACTCCTAAGGCCTATGTCTTTGCTTAACTGATTATATCAATAATCAGTCAAGCTAAGACATAGGCCTTGCCTCTACGAGAGGTAGTGCGTGGTCTGAAAAATCTGTAAACCAATACGCGAGCTCAGTGCGCATTGGTAGATGTCATCCGTCTTCGAATCTTTGGCTCAATACCATGACAGTTTCTTAATCATAATCATTTATTCATTTGCGAATATGGATACAAAAGAAAAGGTCTTAAATAAACAATAGTATCCATTAGCCATATCCTACCATAAGGCATGCAAATTTACACACATTATATACAAGTTTATCCTGTAAATATTCAGTGACAGAATAAAATAAATAAATGTCGCTGGACATTACACACAGCGCCATCTAGTGTCACACTAAGCAACGAGGCTTGTGTCGTGGACACCGGATGTTGATATACTACATATATACCTTTTGTTTGTAAATACATACTTACAATACATATAAACATCCATGACTCGGAAACAAATGTCCATGTCTCATGACACGAACATTTGCTCCTACCGGGATTCGAACCCGGGACCCTAAGAACGTAAGGCAGCCTCACTACCACTGCGCCATTCGGGTCAAAAGTCAGAGCAATACGCTTTTTTTTAGTAACAGTGTTTTGACATTGTTTTTAAATATATTCATATCATTTATCTCCAGGAATTTGTTTGGTAAATGGTTATATATGTGTGGAGCCATACATAATACACTTTTATTTTAACGCTGTTTTATTGATTAGTAAGCATTATATTGAACTTGTGTCTTTTGATAAGTAACTTATTAAAGAGGTTTGTATTTGTATTTTTGTATTCCATATGATATTTTCTTTCACGGTTGGTGTTGAAACATAGTTCCTGCTTGGGTTCGAAATCACGACCCGTGAGAGTTTTAAAAAGGGCCCATGCAATACCACTGTTTAAGTGTAGTGTACTAATGTACAAACACTACGATGTACTTACTTCTGGGGCTCTACCATGAGCGTTCGGTGTAAACGCAACGTAAAAATGAACGACATCTTTACTATATTAATAATTGGATCTTAGTTATCTGAAATAAACGTTTTATTATAATATATAGAGGTAAAACTTTGTTTGTAAGTTTATATGTAGGTAGGGGTAATCGTCGGAACTAATGAACCAATTCTTAAAAAATTTCAATGATAGAAAGATACATTATTCGTGGGTGCTTTATATGCTATAAATTATATTCATATCATGCATATTACCCGAGCTATTACAATTTTGTTGATGAAGTCGCGTTCTAACTGCTAGTTCAAAATATAACCAATCTTGTTTGATATATTATCTATTACGTAAATCGTGAACTTTACAGGAAGCTATGGAAAAGGTATTAATTCAAAATAAAACTCGTATCAGTCTACGCCGTAGCACTTTCTGACGTAGCACTTGAGGACGCGTAGCACTCAAAGGCCTACGCGCTACAACTCCACCTGTCGTGCGTGTGTGGTTTCACCGTAGAGGCATCGACATAACAACCTGTAACCGAAATATTATCTGTATAAATAAAATATTGTCTGTAAAAAGTGTCTGTTTGCAATTTCAAAAAAGAAACAGCTTTTTAGGGTTCTTGAGTATTGACCAAGAACCCTTATTACTAAATGCATATGTGAGTATATACGGTTAGTTTAACAAACAAACATTTTTTTTAATTTGTCTGTTTGTTTGTTCCGGCTAATCTCCGCAACGGCTGCACCGATTTTGACGGGACTTTGGCTACTTTTATTTCAGAAAAAGGATTAGGGTTCCGTGTGTTAACTAAAAAAAAAAGAAACAATTTCAAGGGTTTTAATTGACCCTTGAAATTGTTTCTTTTTTTTAGTTTTTAGAGCGACCTAAAATTCACGGAGCATGTTATACTGTTTAATTAACTTAACACCGAGCGAATCCGCTTGGCATAAATTCAGTCATTAATTTTAGCCAATTGAACATTATTAACTACATAATGGGAAATCATGATCAGAATTTTAATGGGCGGCAATTAAAACAAACAACTAATAGTATTTGGTGAATTCAGTCAGTGTTTTTGGGTCAATAAGCGTCCTGTACAGCATGTAACAAAAAGGTGTGGTCATATTTCAGGGTATGATACAAAACATCAAACTGATCGAATTTCTCAATGGGACCACCATCGAAATAGCGAAAAATATCAGCTTTTCAGCACAAAACTTCAATACTTACTCGACCCAAATGTACGTTATAATGCAAAGTTTAAACATTTGAAACTAGAATTTCAAATAATGATAATCATTTTATTATCAGGCAACTAAGGCCCATAACAAGGGTCGTAATCTTTACAGGGCACTGTATGCTGTGAAAAACTTGCTAAATCTATCCTTGCGGGTCTAGCAAGTGATCATATCATAGCATTATCAGATATACGCTATTAAAGCTACAGAAACCATTTATACTGTCAAAATACCGCCAAACAAAAGAAGCATGTAAGTAACAACACTCCCTTGTCTTACACC
Source organism: Xestia rhomboidea (assembly GCA_963853795.1). Classification (NCBI taxonomy): domain Eukaryota; kingdom Metazoa; phylum Arthropoda; class Insecta; order Lepidoptera; family Noctuidae; genus Xestia; species Xestia rhomboidea. The sequence continues at coordinate 7,250,106 of OY970770.1, read as the reverse complement.
AGTACAACAAGAACGAATCCAAAAGAATTCTCAGTGTATTTCGTTAGACGTAAACGTGACACGTCCGCTCATCGCGGAGTACGGTCACGGACTGGCGCGCTCTTGCACAATTCCGCCGCGACACGCTAGGTGGCGCTGTCAATTTGTGCTGCGGAGACGTTTTGGCGCCCAACGTGGGACACAAAGTTTTATTGTGTATATTATGCAAATGAATCTTGAATACGTTTGTCGGTCACGTCTGATGCAACTGAATGTGTGAGTCAAATTTTATTACGAAATTGAATGGAACAAAATGAAAAATCTTTCATGGTAGGTTGTAATCTGAGTTTAGATATCTACCCATTGCAAAAGTTTATTATTGAGAACACCTACTTACTTATTTTACATCAAACTACGTCATTATTATATTGTACTTTTTAATATACAGGGTGTAAACCACCTTATCACGAAGCCGTCAACCAAGCATTCTGTACATCAAACTAAAGTAACTTTACGCAAAAATTATTGCTGGGAAACGACTTTATTTTTGAGGTGAAAAACCATGTTTTATGGTAGAACTCAATGTAACACACTCAAAACATTGTGCTGATGGATGGGTTGAATAGTACGGGGGTCGTGGAGGTATTTAAAGTAAAAGTCTTACATTAAAAACTTGTATTTAAACAAAAAAGTTGTCAAAAAGTTGGAACTTTGACCCCCCATATCTCCGTAACTAGAAGGTTTATAGATAGATAGATAGATAGATTACTTGACGCTTGATTACCATCCTACCTTTAAATATCTGTACACCGTTTAGGTAGACCAAGACTATGTCATGATTTGATGTAACATCTTGCATGCCATGTGTCTGTATGTGTATACTCTTATTACTCATGTTTTCGACAAATTAAATTTGTCTTATCTAAGTTGAAGAGAGATTATTAATTTAGTAATTATTGCAGCATAAATATTTAAAATAATTAATTGGAAATAAAAGGTTAATCGTTTTTTTTAAATATAGGGCAAGTGCTGTTCCTATGGACGCTTGTACCTGTGGACACAATCGATTCCGACAAAACTAGCAACCCCAAAATTATAATTTGAACGCGTCCGTAAAGCTTTGTCTATGGTTGACTTTGGGTGGTTGTGTATAAGCCGGCTATGAAATTTTTTTTACGTCAAAAAGTAAGTTATTTTGATTATTTTAAATGAGTTTTTCCGTGAAAGTATTTACGATATCGGTTTGATCGTGTTTGCAATATGATCTATGTTGTTTATTGTTTAGTTAATGCTTTTTCCCTATTTGTAAATCTGTTTTATCCTCAATATTAGATCAGTTTTATTTTTTATGTTTCAATTTGTACCTATGGACAATAATATGAGTGTACCTGTGGACTGTCCACAGGTACAAAAGTGTCATAATATTTACTTACAAAATCTGATCAGCCGTTTTGTTTATTTTTTAGTGCCTCGCAATAAAACTGGTTTAAAAAGAAAAGCAATATGCCCCGATACACTCACAGCAGCCGTAAAAGAAGCAAAAAGTGGCAACCAGTCAATAAGAAAAGTAGCTGAAAAGTATGAACTACCAAAGTCAACCATTTTTAAATACTTGAAGTTAAATAAAAGCAATGATTTGAGGAATAGTATTGAGCTATTGAAGAATGATGTAAGAAAGGTATTTGATTCGGAAGAAGAAATTTTGCTGTGCAAATATTTAAGAAAAGCTGCATTTCTACACATGGGTTTAAATACAAAACAATGTAGAGAGCTGGCTTACCAGTACGCTGTTTCTAAACAGAAAAACAATCTACCTGCTAACTGGGAAAAGCACAAAATGGCAGGAACCGGGTGGCTCCGTAATTTTCGACTACGTTTCCCGGAATTATCTCTTCGCAAACCCGAACCAACGAGCATAGCGAGAGCAACTAGCTTTAACAGGGCAAACGTAAATGATTTCTTCAACAACTTAGAATCGGTCATGACACGATACAACTTTCTACCGGGATCGATTTATAATGTTGATGAGACGAATCTCTTTAGGAGCCAACACTTTCCCTGGCTTGTGAACAGTGGGGATCTCCACTGTTCACAAGCCAAGATTCGCCAGCTAGGTAAAATGACTTCAGAAGAACGAGGAGTGAATACCACAATGATAGGCTACATAAATGCTGTTGGAAACGCTGTGCCTCCTGTGTTCATATTCCCACGGGTTTTCTACAAAGATAACATGTTAAAAGGAGCTCCACCTGGTTCTTTGGGTGTGGCTAATCAATCAGGGTGGTCAACAGAACCGATTTTCAATAAGTTCTTGGATCACTTTATTAAATTCTCGAAACCAACAAGAGAAAATCCAGTTCTCTTAATAATGGACAATCACGAGACCCATATCTCTATTGAGATAATTGACAAAGCAAGAGATAATGGAATTATCTTATTAACTTTGCCTCCACATACATCCAATCATTTGCAACCTCTAGATAGAACAGTTTTTGGACCTTTTAAAAGCCAATACAGCCAAGCAGCCGACAGGTGGATGCTTAATCATCCTGGTAAACCTATTACCATTTACGATGTAGCAGAAATAGCTAGTGAATCATATGGAGTGTCGTTTACACCAAAAAACGTTGTAAAAGGCTTCGAGGTTTCAGGAATTTATCCATACAATAGAAACATATTTTCAGATGAAGATTTTTTATGCTCATATGTAACTGACCGTCCAGACCCAAGCCTAACTGAAAACCGGTTCGAAAATCAAGAACAGCCTCAAATTGAAGTCACCAGAACTGATCAAGAAATACCGATGGTTAATTTTGATTTACAACAACCAGTTGGCCAGGATTCCAGCCAAACCTACCCAGATAACTTGGATCGAAGCGAACTATTTGGAGATTCTGTTATTCATGCCATCCCAGTTTCGCCTATCCAAAAGGATGATCGGCTGATACCAGAACAATCTATATTCCGAACTCCACTGAAGATTATATGTCCAGAAATAACGCCCGAAACCGTCCGCCCATTTGAAAAAGCTGGTCCTCGAAAGGGTGCTCAACGTGGAAAAAAGCCCGGAAGAACAAGAATTTTGACAGACACGCCAGAAAAAGATCAGATTCTAGGTGAAGCATTAAAAAAAGGTAAAATGAAGAAAATAGCTGGGCAAAAAACGGACAAGAAAAAAAACGCAAAAGCTGCTCAAAAAACATGTGCTACCAAAGCTCGTTCACAATCTGGTATCTCCAAAGTTGACGCTAGTTGCTCCAAAATTCGTCCAACTCCTCTGCTGGCTACAATTTTTTCTGAACCTGGTCCTTCCAACGCGCTTTCGAATGAGAAAGCTGGCGAAAAAAATATTAAAATAATTCAACAAGAGAAGTTATCGTTTGTTAGATGTATAAAATGTAAAACTTATTCCAAAGACAAAAACCAAATGCTCAAATGTAGTTTTTGCAATCATAGCTATCATATTTGTTGTGTTCCGAAGTCACACAGAGAAAACTTTGAGTCTGATGATGAGGGTGAAAGTTTTGTTTGCGTGGCATGCTTCGTATTAGACAATGATGACGATAGCGATGAATCTACTCAAAACTTATATGAAGAGTGTCGTAAAGCATACAAATAAGTAGAGAGAAATAATAAGAGTATGAGAGCTATGTTTACGTATGTTTGAAGTTGTTTTTAGAAGTCTATATTTGTTTTTTTTTCTTTTTTAATTGTGTAATTAACTTGAACCGTCCCTAGGTACAACACCGTCCCCAGGTACAAATTTACTGTACATAGGTACAATCGTCCGTTGAACCTGTGGACAAATATGGTGTTTTAAAAATAAGTTGATTATTTTCGTAAGTTTATGTGATATTGAGACTAGAATTTTAGTATAAGAAAGGCTGATTATCCCTTAAGACATGTGATATGTTAAAAATAAAAGAAACTTAACTAATTCAGATATAAAAAATGTTTTATTCCAAATTCTGGAAAGTGTCCACATGTTCCGCACTTGCCCCATCTAGTAATAAAATACAACATTAAAAACACCGAAATACCACCAACCGAACTGACACCAATCAACGAACCCCAAAAACGTATCAAAGTCACAAAGATATAAAACTACGAGCGATACAGCGTTTAGCATCAAAGGTCTACCCTGGGGAGCCGCGGTTAGCCGGCGATTAAAGCCGAAAGCCGAAAGCCTGCAACCATTTGATGTATTCATCCCCCTGAAGCTGCGAAGTGAGATAAAAGTACGGGGTTAATACACCCCCGGGATCGACGAGTAAGTGATTCGGCGTTCGATTTTAAAATTTATTTTCGAAAGTGTTTCAATTTTGTAAGTGTGGTTTTATTTCGATTAGTTTCGTTGTTGGTGTTCTTTGAATGTTTTTTTTTTGGGAAAAATGTGTTGGGTTTATTTTGTGAAGTCTAATAGCTGATAATAGCATAAAATACTAAAATGTGATCTCAATCTTCTTATTCGAAAAACCATTCAGACACGATCAAGACAATTTTGAATAAGGATGAAAACATGGCGGTAACTTGTTAAAATACGATTTTAATTTGTCATGCAAGCCCGGTCAAGACACGAATCTTAAATTTTATACTTGAATAACTTTGAGTATTCCATTAAAATTTATTTATTTCTATGTAATTATTATCTAATTTTTGAGGCCATTGAAAAATCAGAAAATAGATTACTTGCAATATTTTCCGCTACTACAGAGCAAAACCAAAAACATCGCTAACATAATAAACGCGTGATGCCAAACATTCCCACTAAAACAGCTTATCAAACAAAATACTGTAATTTGCCCCAACTAAAACTCTCAACTAATTGAATTGGAACTGAACTTCTAGTTAAGGTGAAAGCGACGTCGCCGTTCCGCCCGCGGCAGTCGCGTCGCGACGCCATGTCGCCTGGAAACTTTGAAAAATTCCCGACTAGTTTGTTTCACTGTAACTTAATAAAAACTACCGTCGGGCTCACTGAAGTTAAGAATTAAGTTTGAGAAACATTGCCTTGTGGAGGCGGAGGTATTTTGTCATATTTTTATTAAGATGGTACGGTGTAGGATAAATGTGTTGGTCAGTTTAGTTTGTAAGTTGAGTTTTCTTTGATTTTGTGAATGATATTTGGTTATGGGTTCTGTAAATATGTTTTTGTTGAGGAATGTAAAATACATCCAAGGTTTGAAAACTCAGTCAGTTTTCAAACCTTGGATGTATTTGCTTTATTTTCTCTTTATTTATTGCTAGCCGTGGGCATAAGCACACGGTTTCGCCCGCGTGGAGTTCGATATCCCGGTAGTATGATTCCGTGGGATGACCTACGGGATCATACTACCGGGATAAAAAGTCCTATGTGTTAAATCAAGTCATTAACTATCTGTGTGCTAATTTTCATCTAAATCCGTTCAGTAGTTTTTGTGTGAAAGAGTAACAAACATACACACATACTCACAGGCATACAAACTTTCGTCTTTATAATATTAGTGTGATGATTAGGGACTTTTAAACAGATATTTACATGCCAGTCCCATTGGACTTCACTATAAGCAGCTCCGGAGTTAGGTGACGACTAAATATGATGAAACTTGCAAACAGCGTACATATTTAGTTGCTCATTTTGTAGTTGTTGTTTCGTTGCTTAGTGTGGCACTAGATGGCGCTGTGTGTTAATCTCCAGCGATATTTATTATTATTATTTTTCTCAAGCTTTCTAAGCAGATCCTCTCTTGCAGACTGAAATCTGACACACTCCGTCAATAAATGTATAACACCCTCCAGTGTACCATGAACTTCACAATATAGTGAATCAATTTTTTTCATTAATTATCCAAAATTATGAATGACAAATATGTGTCCAGATCTCAGTTTGTGAGCTGTAACTATACTTTTTCTGATAAGCTTAGTATTACAAACTTTGATGTTCGTGACTCTTTCATTTCGCTCGTAAAAATGTGTTGTTCAATAATATATTTAGGTTATTAGAAGCTAATAAATTGACAACATTAACATTTGCTTCAATGCAAGGAATCATAACCCTGAACCAATTACAGTAAAACTCAAGGATGTATAACTAATAAGCCTGCAAATGACACTAATCAGGATTACAAACGAATCTGGGAAACCAAACAGTCCCCGAAATTCGTCTCAAATGTAAATTATGCAAACAGGTCCCCCGCAATATTCTCGTTTTCGACAATATATTTAGCATTTGAAATAGAGTTGTAACGGAATAAATGGTTGTCGTAGCACGTCCGCTCGCTTCGCACTCAACTCACGAACTGATTTGAATTTGGAATTTCCTTCGCTCGGTTGGCGCCGCCGTCGATGTTTAGCTTTTTTCGTATTAAAAATTGTTTTATTCATTTTTATCGTTTTGGATATTGGCTTTTTTGTTATACCGTGCACTTTTAAGTGAAATCTGTGAAATAAACTATCTAGCTGGTATTTTTGTTTGTGTACAGTGCATTATCAATGAGTGGTCGATATGTGTACTAGTAACTGTAAGCGATGTGAAATGAGATTTTTCAGTATCTAACCAGTGAAAGCAAATGGCTGTGCTCTCAGTCGCTCTTATCCCGATTTATTTGGGGTCTTCTTCTTTAATACTTCTTTCTGTATTAGTCGTCTCTACTTCTTTCTTATGAGTCACTCTCTTTCAGCCATATTACCACTCATACAGTCCATCCATCGTTTCTTTGATCTTTCCCTACTACACTATACACAACTAAAAACTCTACTCAAGACATTTTTCTCGTTCTTATATGCATTAATAAGTTTATACGTTCAGTTAGATATATTTTTTCGTCTACTGAGAAGATACTAGCATAGGGCACGCGTCAGCCCCAACAGCATCCTGAAAATTATAGCGGACAGGTGGGACAGTCTCATATATATACATATACAACGTCTTGTATGCGAATGCGCAATGTGGCGTATAATTAATCATTGTTTTGTTTTTCTAGCTGTGTGTTGTACAGACGCCAGCTGCACATCAAACTACCCGAAACTGTCAAATTTTCCCAATATACCTTACACCTAATTTTTCTTCTTCTTCGTCGTCAGACTCTTGGCAGAGTGGTCGTGGTCGTCACATCAGGGGTGGTGGTAAGCTTTACAATCCGTCGCCATTCTTCCCGCACTGCGGCTCTTCTTGTGCATTCGTGGAGTGGAACGTTGAGTGCAGTTTTGACTTGGTCGGTCCAACACATTGGTGACCTGCCGCGCGCTCTTGTGCCTTCAACCTTTCCCTGCACTACAAGTCGCTCCACAGATGTGTCTTCTTGACGTGTGATATGTCCAAAGAAAGCGAGGATACGACATTGGACGATACCTAATACCTTAGCGATAAAGCTGGTAATCTATCAAAGAAATTGAACAGATCGTAGTAGCGTGGTGGCGTCTGTACTAATCAAATGGACTTTGTCTGAAATAAAAGAGTTTTATTTATCCCAGTTTTAAAGCTACTCTTAACAACTAAATTCGAAAAAGGAATCGCACTAATCTAAACAGTCTTGTTTACCTACTTAGAAACGCTAAGCAGCTTTCCCGTGGAATGCTAATGTTTACCGCACTCGTCCAAATTAAAGGAAAAAAGCACCTACAGTTTCAAAACAAGCTTCGAACGAGTTCCAACCTTGTAGAGGCTAAGTTAAGGTGTAAATTATGTTGTGTTTTGTAATGTAAACTGTCTGATGAAGTCGAGAGTAATGGAGTGTTTCAGCGTTTTGTTTTTCCGTTTGGTGTTTGACTGTAAGAGATTTGCGATCAAGTTTTATCCGATTTTAAAATTTACACATTTCGGTGTTGTTTTTCTGTTTGTTTTATTCATTTTTGTCGTGTTGGGGGCAAATACCAATGTTTGCTGCAAATGTTGGTGGTCATAACAACGTTTGCTGTTGTTCAAGCGTTTATGAGTATGAATACATAATAATACCTTAAAGATTCACGTTGTCATTTTTCGTATTATTCATTTATTGTAAAATAATTGACGTTCTTATTATTGTCATTCTTATTATAAACATTCTTACTATTGACATCTTTATAATTATAACATAACAATTACATTAAATTCACTTATTGTATTCATATATTCCTTAATTTTGCATGTTAGTTAGCGAACTGTACTAAAACTCGACCATCTTTAATGTACTTACTACAATAGGCATGACGACAGTATCAAAAAATTGCAAATCTATTTAGTCCGTCAGTTAGAGTATTGGAAATTAATGGACACTTATTTTTTGTTTTTGTAAATCAATTAATATTGAAAAAGATAAAACGCATCAAAACTCGGAAGTGGGGACTCGTGACGACAGAACTAGCTAAAAATTATACCATAGCGTGACGTATTGAGAATTTTAAAAGCGTCGTATCTTCGTCATTTTTGATTTACTTAACAAAAGAAAAAACACGGGTCAAATATTTTTTGATAATCTAAGTGACGGACTAATTAGATTTTTTTGTCGTCTCGCCTATTCTAGTAAATTTCATTTCATTTCTTTTATTCTGTGTATGACGAGATGGAGAAGTGGTTTAAGCAAAAGGATTATGTAAGGACCGTAGCTGGTGGCTTTCTGAAGTTACGGCTTATCCCTAAGGCAAAAAGGCGTGAGTATGATATGGTATGACATATATTTTTGCTTATACGAGCACCTACCTAGATATCTAACTTATTTTATTATGTAATTGCACGATCATAGCTTATTTATGGAAATAATTGAAAAATTAAAAAAAGTACGCTGGTCCATCTCTCCCATACTATACGGGTGAGTCGGACCACCCAGTAAGGAGAGATGTTCCTAACAAAAATAATCATTAAGACTTCTTAAACAAAAAAATAAACATTCAAAACGAAATTAACAAGTAAGATAAACAATTAATTGAAACGAAAATCTTCAATTTGTCACCGTATTTTTTTTATTTTTTTTACTATTTATGTACACACAGTATACAGCACAGGAAAACACATTAAAAAAACAGGTACTGCTTATTTCTTAAGAAAGGAGACAATTTTTTTTAGGCGCCCTGCTTGTATGTTGCGTTTATTATTCATATTACACCAAAAAAAAGTAACCGTTTTATTATAGTAACAAACGAAAGATTACATTGAAACGTAACGGGAATCATAAAATCATAATAAATAAGATACATTATGATATGTTTTGGCGAGTCAAATCATTCCTGTTGTGGTCAATGTCATTTCACAGAAAATACTTACGTGAACAGGGACGTTTTTTACATTTACAAAAAAAGAATTTGGAATATAAATAATAATAATGAATATGAATTTGGTAACAATATCTGCTTTAATTATAATAGAAATAGAATAGAATATTAAAATAAATAGTATTAAACTGTGAACTTCTTTTAATGCTACTTTTAAATGTTTTCGCTAAAATCTCGTAGATGATTTAAAAAATCGTCGTGGCACGGAACGTTGTAAATCCGTCTTTTTGGTGGTTGACGGACTTCGATGCATTGAAGGACTACTCCATTTGATATTTACTTCTTCCGTTTATTTCGATTTTCGTGAAAGAGTTTCTGCCGTTTTCGTATTTGTTAAAAAATATTTACGAAAATGGCATCTGCAAGTACAGCGCATACTCCACCAAGTCGTTGTGTCAATTGTGCAGTAAGATTTTAACGCAATGTGTGAATACAATTAATTTCAGAGACTGCTACAGACGTCCGCCAACTTGTATAGGTAAGTATGTGTGTGGATTTCTCGCGAGGTGAGTGGTGATAAAGCTTTGATAATGTGATCTTGGTTATATTATTTACGTCGCATCCTTGTGTTGTAGCTAACAGGATACCATGAAACGCCTATTCCAATTTCTCATTGTTTACTAGTTCTTGGTCACAACTGCACCCTTTAGGATTTAGTTATCGTGTAATGAACTAAGTACTGCAGTAGAAGGAGGGTAGTGGAAAAAAAGCGTTATGTTTCTTAACTTATTTTATTCCTTTTCAGTTATACCCACTAGATGCAGTTTGTGGAAACTGCCTAATGTTATTGAATGAAAGTATTCATACTGCACATTCAATGTTTGCTTTCCAGGTGGATCTTCAATTTTAAGAGCACATCAAACACATGCTGTCCTTGTTGACTCCGAGGAAAGAAATATTATTTTAGTGGATACCATTGCACCAAGTAATATTTTTATGTGTGTGTAATAAAGACACAAATAAATAAATAATTATATTTTTTAAAGTATATAATGTGTTTTTTTCCTTCTTACACGACCAGCTTAGACATCTTATTTGCATAATATTTATCAGTGTAGATAGATATAATATAATCAGAAACATATTTGTTATATCATCTAGTCATTGTGGCTATAATGGTGTTTGGGATCTGCCTATGAAAAATAAATACAAATCATAAAAAAAATCATATAAAAATAAATCATATTAAAATAAATAAAGTTCCACACCATGCTTGTTTGTTAGTCCGTGATTTTCCTCGGAACTTTTTCCTGAAAGTATTTAGATGCAATTGATTCGATTAAATAAATTGGGCTATGCTTGGAATCTCTGAGGGATCGCAACCGGAACGAGGTGATCCGACAGAGAACCAGAGCTGTCGACATAGCTCACAGAATTAATAAGCTGAAGTGGAAATGGGCCAGTCATATTAGCCGTAGAACCGATGACCGTTGGGGTAGACGTGTTCTTGAGAGACCGCGAATCGGCAAACGTAAGGCGGGACGCCCTCAGGTTCGGTGGAGAGACAATCTTCGCAGGGTGGCTGGTAGCAACTGGATGAGAGTTGCTGAGAATCGAGTTAAATGGCGTGCGATTGAGGAGGCCTATGTCCAGCAGTGGACTTTTGTACGGTGATGATGACGATGACGAAATAAATTGATTCACGAGAAACGTTTCAATGTAAATTCTAGGCGATGCCGCACTATTCGAAATGAATTATACATTCTTTCTCATATTTCAGTCTATCAAATCGTGAAAATCCTATCAAAATCTTTCAAGTCGTACAGACATGGACAAGTGACTTTGTTTTATACTACTTTTGTTATTAAACAGTGAACTACTTTAACTTAAAATACCGGATAAACATATCCATTTCGACAATATCGCACGTTTTGAGGTTATTGTTAGATTCACGTTTTCATTTTCGAATTTCTCAGCATTCCGGTTAGACAAGGCTGCACATTCGTTGTCATCCCATTGAAACAGCTTGAAAAACATCCGTTAATGCACTTTCTGTTCATTCCCCTCTACATACTGCACTTTTCCTCTCATAATATGTTAAAGGCATATTACCTACAAAATAGAGACTAATTCATTAAAAATGTATTAGTCTAGATTAGATTCAAAAATAAGTTGCAATTAATAATCTAAAACCACTTAAAATTTACAAGAACAATGTTTGACTATTGATCCATCTCACCCACACATAACATGGTCCATCCTCTCCTAAATTGAGTTTAGAGACGGACCACTTTCACATATAAAAAGCACAATAAATAAACAAAAAACTTAAGGTTATTTTATCAATTTTCATGAACATACAACACAGAAACATCAAATCTTATTCTACAAATACAATATCTCATACATACCTTCGCTTTTAAAACACCTATTACAAAAAAACACGGTTCCGAAACCTTTTAATTTGTATTTTATTAATTTTACAAAGAAAAATCTAACGGTCTTGCTTTCTAGACGGAGCAAACAGGTTGACAAGTGCTCGTAAGTGCTGTCAGCTTAAATAATTTTAATAGTTTGGTAGAAATAACGATGGTCCGTCTCATCCGCTGGTCTATCTCTCCTGGTTTTACCCTACATACCTAACTAATTAGAGATATCTAGATAAACAACACCAGAAGGTTACGAACGAACTCGCTGGCTTAGTGTCTGCTCAAGCTCACCCACCTAGCGAGTAGCAAAGTGAAACGAACGTTCTATGATTTTCGCAACCGGCCACACTGCGCGCTTGGCGCCTTCATAGTTGCCTAGTGTGAGTCGATGTAGCTAGCCTCTACTCGGTAAGCAAGCTACCTGTCAAAGGTTTTCTGTCGAGATATCTCTTATGAGTTAAGCTAGAGCATTGTTTTAAGCTTTCACGGTTCATAACTATACTTAAAATGTCACTTACGGGATATCTTCCGTGATTATTTATTGTTTTTGAGCTCTCGATATTTCGACGCTATTGCAAGCGCCATTTGCATTTGCATTTGCGCAGTTGCAGTTGATCATGGCGCTTGCTGTTTAATTCTTCGTTATTTGTGGACTGTATTAGGTCGGTTATAAATAAAGGGTCCAGCTTGGCACAGTCAAAACTATTTATTTTTCACTTTTTACACTGACACCATGTGTTAGCTATCGCAGCGTATTAGGAAGAGAGAGTGTACGATTCAAAGACAAAAAGCTCTTTAAAACTACAGACTAAAAAATGTTATAATCATAGACAACTTGTGTTGCTAGCAACACTTGCAACAGCGTCGAAATATCGGGAGCTCAAAAACAATAAATAATAAAAAATATAAAAATATAGTTATGAACCGTGAAAGCTTAAAACAATGCTCTAGCTACATTTTAAGTAAAGCTAGAGCATTTTCCGCTTAATATACATTTCGGAAGATGTCCAAAAGATAATTACTTTGTCTCACGGAATGTTAAAATAAGTACTTCTTAAAAAAAAATAACACAAGCAATGTTTTAAATAATTGAAAGCGAAGCTTGCCTTTTCGAATCACAAATGAGAAATACCTTTTATTCTCTGCACATAATTCAAAACATTTCAAGAACATCTCACTCGCTCGTTAGCCAGCAAATACATGCAAAAATACATAATTTGCTTTCAAGATGGTGTACAACAATTCTTAGCAGAAAAACCATAGCAGCAAGATCTCCCCTGCCCCTCACTTTTGTATACAGAATGGCAGCTCGAAGGGAGGTTTGAAGATGGGTCAGGGTTCTTGATAAAATGGTTACATTATAAATAATGACGGTTCTGTATGGCCCTTACCATCCGTCATGCGCTATAAACGATTCGCTCATTACGCCCACTTTGTACATCATAAGATTAAGTTTTCTTGCTTTTTTCATATTTTTTCTAAGTAGAGGGTTCTCTTGTTGTAGAAGGAAAAGAACAGCAGCGTATGGCACGGTCAGTCAGAGGATGGGTGGGCCCCATAAGTGTCTCAAATATTCAGGGTCTTCAGTATAGTATCTTATATGTTTTTGGCCTGTAGCTTTGTTGTCATTCAATAAAGACATTTGAAATACTATTAGAGATGCTAATTACTCAGTGACACTTATGCAGTATAATTGACATAATTGTAAACTTAGACACGTCACACTTTTACGGACGTTAGCTAGTTGGCAAGAGCCAACTGGCAGTAAAAGTGTGACCTGTGACGTGTCTAGATAGGCTAACGCGAACACGATCTTTACTAGCTCTTGCTAGTAACGTTGGCCTATCTATCTTAAGCATATACATGGTGTGACACATAATAAACGTCAGACCTCCCGTGTGGTCTCTCGGACCATTAAACTAAACAGCTTTTGTTCTACGAGTTCTTGAAATTCACAAAAATAAAATGGACTTTCTATGGGAACTGACGCGATCAGCTCAAACATGTATTTAAGGTAAAACTAAAATAAAAAGTCATGAATTTCCAAAAGTCATAGCACAAAAGCAGTTCAGGGTCATGGTTTGAGACACCACAAAATTACAAAAAATCACAAGAGAGAGCTAGCTGTTCTCATATTTTAAAATTCTACATTATAGCTACCAACGTCACGACGGTTTTGATTTTTCCCGTTGACCCCGCCAGGTGGGGCAAAGCAGTGGGGTCAACGGGAATACACCGGCAGTACCAATCACAAAACAGAAAGCAATATAATAGAAATATGTGAGTGCAGCTCTATGTTACCCAAGTTTAGAACTGAACTCATCGGGGGCTGCTCCAACTGAGACATGCTCCAACTGACTGGATGTTAGAAAACTATCTCTAAGATCTAGATGTGGCCAGCGAAAATAATTTTAATATTTTACCTTGCAACACGCTTGAATTGTGTTTCACATGTAGTTCTTCTTAACTATGACGGGATAGTAATTAGTGCAGTGGGTGAGCGATTGACTGCTGCGCTGCTTGTCGCGGGTTCGATTCCCCCACGGTACAAATATTTTTATGGCCTATACAGTATGTTAGTTTAAACGAGGGACATATTCAAACCCGCAATAGTGCATGCTTACATGATACTAATAAAAATATGAACAAAAAAAAAACACTGATAAATAACAGATAGAACCATACCAAAAATTTCGCAAAAGTCTCGCAACGTGTATACACCCTTGCGCCTAACGCAGAACATGTGCGCGGGTCAATGACTTTTAGGTATAATCCATTTTCCCTTTAAAACTTCAAACCTGGCTTATGACATGCAAAAATATCTAGCTACTGCTACTAGGTACTGACCGAATATTCGCAGTCGTTGGTTGATGATACCTAGCATAAGTTTATTTGCGGCGGTTGGGAAACATCTCTCAGTACCTACAAATCAATAACTCCTCGCACACTTTCATTAGATAAATAGTAGGCACGAACCATATCCCAATATTCTTCACTGGAATATTGATAAGACGTCATTTTTGGTTATTCAAGAACACGCACACTTATCGCGAAGTAGGCGGGGTTGTTTACGCGATACCCGGAAGCACACATACGGAAAAGCGCGCCTAGACTGGCTGGGGTCAGCGCGGGGTGGCGCGGGAGTGTGCCCTGTCGGTACATCGGGGACAACACAAAGGAAAGGGGCGGGGTTTAAGCACGAGCTTCCTTTTCGGCAGAATCGGCGCGTGTTTTGCCGCGTGATTATTTTACTGTTTACAAGTTCACTTCTTGCGCGCGCTCAGTGTCCATGAATAGTGTATTTTATTGGACAATTACGTCACAAATTAAGGTTATAGTTTTTTTACAATTTGGGACGAGAATCGAATACTGAATACCTTCCCTCAATATGTCCCTCGTTTAACCTAACATACAGTAGATGCTTATTTCAGGTCCTGTTTGTGTCTGTGAGTTTATAATTACAGTTTACAGACTTTCGGGCCGCTGGCTAACTTTAACGACTCTCAATGACAGCCGGCATAACGGCTTAACGTGTTTTCGGAGGCATGGAGGAAACTTGGTATGTAATGTGTGGTCACCCATCATCATCATCAGCCTATTAATGTCCCCACTGCTGGGACACAGGCCTCCACTCTATGAGGGGGAATGGGCTATAATCCACCACGCGGGCCCAGTGCGGGATGGTAGATGTCACATGTCTTCGAAATTTTTTGGTTCTAGGACATGACGGTTTCTTTCGGTTTATACAAGATGCTTTATGATGAAGTGCATAATTGAGAGATAGATCACGCAGATGTAATAGTGCATTGAAATTAAGGTTTTTTGGAAATATTCTTTTGTCAAAACCCCTTTTCCCTTTAACTACAACAGTCTAGCAAAACCACAATGTTCAACCGGACGACCTTTACAACAAAAACATACAACAATTAACAGAAGCAGAACAACTATTTATATATATTTGGTTCTAGGACATGCCGGTTTCCTCACGATGTTTTCCTTCACCGTTTTGAGAGCAACGCTGATGAAATAAATTACACAAAGTAATGCGCCTGTCTGGGTTCGAACACACGACTTACTGTTCGTAAGTCAGGGCCGCCACCACTGGGCCACCGCTGCTCTCCCATGCATAGGCCAAACTAAGCAAGTGTAGCTTAACCTGAGAATTGATCCGGGCGACTGTAATTATCTAGCCACGAGCTCCTCCCTCCTGCGTGCCCTTTCCATTCTCCCTAACTCCTGGAGGATCCACGCTTGAACCTAGTTCAATAGAAATCGCCTAAACTCACGAGACATGTGACTGAAGTTTCTGGACTCTGCCTGAATGCCAGTGAGTTGTACTGCGCGCGGATACAAATTGGAAACCCATCCCGAACTTTGTGTACTGGAATATTCGATTGTAACGTCAGGATGGTCGAGAGATAAGGGTGCTTTTGAGAGGGGGCGTGCTGTAGTTGCCATTCTTTATCGTGTGGTTAGTAAATAACCTGGTGTCAGAGTTTTTATGCCGCTCGTGGGCCTCCGACTTGGCTTTACATTCCGTCAAGATATATCTCTCAGGCATGCAGCACTCCTCTCGCGTTTGCCTTCACCGAAGCAAGTGATAGTTAGGTATATAATACGCACATGAATGCGAAAAATCAGAGGTGCGTATCTTGGGTTCGAACTCGAGACCTATGACTTGGCAGTCCGACGATCATACCACAAGACTATCTGCTCGGTGTAGTGGTTGTTAAGTAGGACTGGTAGGCGTGGGTACTACTGGGTTTGATTCCCGGTTGGTTTTTCTATCAGGAATTTCTCAGTAGCAACAAACAATACAAATATACTATCAGACACTCAATGAAAAGCTACTAAATGCGTAGTACCAATTAATACATTTCATACTAAACAGATATCAAACTACAGAAACTTGTAGTCGTCACTTGATGTTCAAGCAATGCAATTATATTATTTGTTATCAACAATAGCGGGACAGGTATCGCAGTGGCGGAGTTTCAGATAGATAATTTAATTAGACAGTTGAAACTCCTTTGAGGCAACGAGACATTGCAGTGTTCCTCAGAGGAATTTCATTTTAGTATTGTATTATGGAATCTGTAATGTATTGTGGTTCGTAATGTTGATATGAGCAGGTTTTGATGTTAATTTGAATTATTATAGACGTAAGACAACATCCAAAGGATTGATTCGGCATTTAAAAATCACGTTTTCGAACAGATAAAGAAACAGTTTAAAAATTAAGTAGATATTTCTATAAAAAAACCACTCCGGCCATTATTTACTTAAAGTCTATGTAATAAAAAAAAAATAAGTATGACTATATCATCTATGTACGGTCGACCAAGCCATTTGGTTTACATTTTACGATGTAATTTGCATGTTAAAATGTAAAAAAAATAGCTGGGTCCACCGTACACATTTAGTCTTTACCCTTCAAACTACGCAGATTCTGATGCGGTTATCACCATTATTTAGAGATATCGTTGCGAAGGGTTTACATACAAGTAAAAAACATCATAACAGCACGCCTGTAATCCCCGAAAGGTAAGGCAGAAGTGTACTCAATAGTACACCCAAATTTCGCCAGTTATGTTTACGTCCCATGTAATTGGGGGCGAACCTGTTGCCATCAGCCAGTCACAATTCCAGACGCTGTGACTGCTATTGAGAAATTCCTGATGGGAAAACCCAATAACACTGACCCCTAAGTCACAGGATCTCCTAGTTTGGGAGTCAGGGTTACTCTATCTGTATGACCTTTAATTCACTGAAATTTATGTGACCTACTCTTTAAGCAATGTTGAAGGTTTTTGTATAAATAAAGATTTTTATTATTATTATTATTAACAAATTTCCCGACCTTGGAATCGAACCCGGGACCTCACGCTAAGCAGTTGCGATTGCTACCATTGGACCAATGAGGCAGTAAGTAGAAAACAAACATTAATATGAAACTTATATCCTCATCACAATCACGTAAAATTATGTAACTCTGTCAGTAATCCATCAAAAAGCAACGCTTACAATACAAACAAAAGTACCAGACAGTAATTTATAAAGCCTTACAAACAAAAAAATGGACGCCATTTTGATAAACGTGCTCAAAACGAGAAAGTATGAGGTACAGTTAGACCATTGGTCCCTTGCACAGTAGACATTAGTAAACAGTCTCTGCAGTGTTTTAACTAGGAACAAATGCTCAGAATTGACATACGCAGAGATACAAGGCGTCTACGTGAATTCCAATAATATCTACATTTTGTTTAAAAATCAGTTAAATCATTGACAAACTAAAAGAAGAAAATTTATCTATCAGTTAATTCTATGTTGCCGCCTTCTTCATAAACATTTTTTATTTTGAATTTGGAATACATGCAGTAAATAAATGAGCCAGAAAAAAAACTTGTTAAATCTTTTTTGAAATAGTCAGTACTTTCCAAATGAAAAAAGAATCACATAAATTGAACCAGTAATCACGGAACTACGAGTTAAAAAAAAAAAGGCGAATTGGAACTTCCTCCTTTTTGGAAGTCTGTTTTTTAAAAAGGGCCTAGTTGCTTTACTGTTTCGCTCTATACAGTGTCCCGTGACTTTCATACGGGGTTTTTACAAATTTCTCTCGCGAAGATGGATGTCGGCTACTTCTCGCCCTGCCGCTACCATTTGTCATTCATGAATTTTTTATGACCCACACCTTGGATTATTTTTTTTTTTGTATCTAGAGTAATTTGGATGTTGTAAATCTTAGTTGCTGGTTTAGATGATGAGTTATTTTTTGCACATACCATGTGTAGTATTTTATTATTATTTAGTAATGACCCGTCCCTGTAACACACGATTTGACAAAACATCGAGTTTTTTTTTGTTATAGGCTGGCAATCTTTTTGTACCTACACTTAGGTTATTCCTTCGTCCTAATATAAGCGATTGTCGAAATAATAAATATACGATCCGTTCACGTGTCACTCATTTAAACGTCGGTATGTAATGGATGGTCAGTGGTTACCCATCCACGGATCATCCTAGGCAAGCGCGGCTTAACCTGAAGATCGACCAGAGCGCCTGTTGCACGAATAACTGCTGTCTGATACACGAAATAGTACATTTTGATACAAGTGGAGAAAGTTTGTTATTGTATTCGAGGCGGAATTAACACCCGAGCCGTAGGCGAGGGTGTTATTGAACGACGTTGTTATCAAACGACGTTTTTCAATACACTTTTGAAAAAATAAAATAACGAAAAACATTTTTGTCATGAATTATTAATGAAATGAAATGAACTTTATTTGCTAGAATTGTAGTATCTACATAGATGGTCGAGTTTGTTTACAGCTGTTGCTCACACAATTAGCTAAAACTAGCATGCTAAATTTAAGAATACACTTACGAATACATGACGAATTTAACGTAATTGGTATGTAATAATAATAAGGATGTCAATGATAAGAATGCCAATAATAAGAATGTCAGTTCTAAGAACGTCAATCATTTTTCAATTAATTCATAATATTATATTAGGAAACTATGATTTAAATTTTCTTTTTTTTCCGCGCTTTGCTTTCGCCAGGTTGAAGGAGAAACAAAGGTATAAAGCCGCTAAACAGCCTAATTTGAAAAATAGAAAATTCAAAGATTTTGAGTTTAGAACACAAATAATTAATGTTAATTTCACTTAAAGTACTTACGGGATGATATCCGTGATTCAACAAAATACAAATCACAAATCTGTCTAACCTCTTTCTTAGTCTTTTATTGCGCGTAATAAAAGACTAAGAAAGAGGGTAGACAGATTTGTCTGCTCATAATAAATAATTTTCGTCCCACCCGCATACCTCTTCAGTATTCCCGCGATCATGATGCTTGCGTCACGAACAGCGTCGAAATATCGGGAGCTCATCGAACAAAAACAAAATCACGGATATCATCCCGTAAGTACTTTAAGTGTAGTGAAAAACCGTGAAAGTCTAAAACAGTGCAAAAATGTTAATTTGTTCATAAACGTTTTTTTATTCTAATAAATCATGATATCGGTCATGATATCGGTATCAAATCGGTCGAATGACCGATTTGGTCGAGACGCCATTGCTTAACTATTGTGTCTACATCATGGGATAATCATGGTTTTTGATGATATTCTATTTATAAACATTATTTAAATATTTAAAAAATATGAACACCGTAAAGACGCATATCTCTTTGCCGAGATTTAAAAAAAACATCACCGCTGACCATAGGCATTGAAACAATTTACATTATGTATAGGTTTAGTTATTTGTGGCAATTTTTATTCCCGGACACGGTGCTGGAAAATGAATAGAAAAAAACGCACGGATGTGAAAAACATTGCATGTTGAACCTAATTGTAGTGCAAAATAAACCAGTTTTCGAGGAAGTGTATTGTAAAATTTATTATAAAATTTAAAATAGTGGACTATTGAATCATTTCTGTGTGTCTCCACTATAAACCCACGGATACACACACATCAAAAACTTCAATTATCGGAGTAAAACATTTAAATTTCGAATGTTACATTTTAAGCCGTGCGATGTACGGTGCGATGAATAAGCCAGACCAATCGTCGGCAGCTTTGCACTCGACGACAGGACGGATCATATCTGTTAGTGTTGCCAGCGCAGCGTTTCATGAATGCGTCAGATGGGTTCCGTGGTTTAATATACATTTTCTTTTTCTTTTTTTAACTAATTTATAGCCATTCGCATATTTAAATGTAGACATAATTTATAAACACATTTAAACAGTTAGTTAATACTACATGTAAATGTCTATGTTGGAATAAAATGACGAATGCCAGTTTTACGTAGTTCACAAGGTCAAATAATATTGTTCTATTTAATAGCTAGAAGAACACAAAAAAACAATAGGTTCGTTTCACAATATTCCTTATAATCACTATAAACAGCTTTAATAGAGACATAAATACATACTAAAAGTATTATATGTCAAACCTCCGTATTGTAAGCCCAGTAGCCCACTACTTTGGCAAACAGTTTGAAAAAAAAAACTGTAAACCATAGTTTCCACCTAGTTCACACCATCAAAAAAACGCGGTCCCTTGACATTCATCCAGGTGTTGCAATAAATAAAATCACATCTGACAAAAACGTAAAAGTTTGGCAACACCGAGCCAGGCCTGATAAAAAAGCGTACAGAGTGAATGAAGTGGACGCCGTACGCCTGCACTACGGTTTATAATTAAATCGAAACTGAATGAGTACACTCGGCGACACATCAAGCTACACATTCCAGTATAACATGGCCTCGTTTTGTATAGATTTCCCGTAAAATGAGAGATCGGCTTATACTAGTTTTGTATAGTTTGATTGGTTGTCGTGAGTACCTACCTCGTTTTATAGATAAACTAGCGAACCGGTACCTCACAGAGTTTTTGTTATTTGGTAAAACATGGAACCAAGATCTGTCTGTGGATGAGTGACCATCCATACATACCCAGTTTCCGCATGCCTCGGACAGCACGTTAAGCCGTTGGCTGGCTCGGCTGTAGAACTTGGAAACTCGTTACAGGTAGCCGGAAAGTTTGAAAGCCAGTATTACCAAGGGGTATCGTATTATTCAGTACTAACTGGGTTATGAAGGTCAGATGGGCAGTCGCCCCATGTAAAATACTGGTATCCTGCTGCACCCGCTTAGAATCCGCCCCAAAAAAGGCAGGAAAAGGCTAGGCAGAAACAAACAACAGAGAAATCTTCCAGAATTCATTACTGATGAAATGATCGCAACAAAATCCAATTGGCGAAACTACAAAAAAAAAATCTAATTAGTCCGTCAGTTAGATTATCAAAAAATATTGGACCCGTGTTTTTTCTTTTGTTACGTAAACCAAAATTGATAAGATAAAGATATAACGCTTTTATAATTCTCAATACGTCACGCCTAGGTATAATTTTTAGCTAGTTCTGACGTCACGAGCCCCCACTCCCAAGTTTTGATACGTTTTATCTTTTGTCAATATTCATTGATTTACAAAAACAAAAAAAATACGTGTCCATTAATTTCCAATACTCTAACTGACGGACTAAATAGATTTGCAATTTTTTAATACTGTCGTCATGCCTATTTTTTCTAAAAACGTGAGCCCTTTGTCGCGATACTTAAACGAAAGCTTACAGATTGACAGTGGCGGAAGTAAAAATTCCAACCGAGCAGTAACATTCGTGTAAACGGACATCAGTATCATAATTGATATCTTAAGCAAGAATAACTGGGGTGTACTAAGCTCTACTTACAATAATACCACTAATTTCCCAGCAATATGCACAAAGATACGATCAAGACATCAGCAACAACTGTTCACGGGTATATCGTAAGACTGGTCTTCGAATAGTCACGCAATGGTAACTAACAAGGTGTTACGTCTCGCGATAAATCTCACGCGATCTTCACATCTGTTTCCACTTGATTGGCCTGTCTTGTAATACTAGGTTTTTGAAATTGATAGCTGTATAGCCCAGGATGCTTGCATAAAGAAACAGGTCTTCATATGTTGTTACAGCAGGACTTGTTATGCGATGTTGTACCTTGTTACTTTGAACTGCACAGGATTATGTAATTCTGTGTTTTGCAAGCACCCTGAAATCTAACATTCTAGATTAACTAGAAAAACCCCGAAAATTGGATATCGATATAAAAAATGAGTAAATAATAAAATAAATATCGCTTGACATTACACACAGCGCCATCTAGTGCCACACTAAGCAACGAGGCTTGTGTCGTGGACACCAGGTAGTTGATATACTACATAGATACTTTTTGTTTGTAAATACATACTTACTATACATATAAACATCCATGACTCGGAAACAAATGTCCATGCTCATCACACAAACATTTGCTCCTACCGGGATTCGAACCCGGGACCCTAAGAACGTAAGGCAGCCTCACTACCGCTGCGCCATTCGAAATCGAAATGACGAACAGATTTGTATAGTGCAGGACACTGATAGGCAAGGAGTTTAGGACATGGGATACTTTTTATACCAGTACGATCGTGTGGGATAATTTCTGACCTCCAGACCCCGGCGAAATCATAAAAATTAAAATTTACAGTGATGCGGAAGAGTTTCTTTATGTCTTTTAATTACTGTGTGCTTGCCTACATGTAAATATGTATTTTGTAAATTATTTTAGGTCTGTATTTATGACTGCAATAATAAATATACCTAAAGGACAGAAAAGGGAAAATTTAAAAAAGAATAACAGATACAAAAAAGTAATAAAAAAATTACAGGTACAACAAAGGAAATCAGTACACGAATACTGTTTATCCGTTGAATATTTTATCCGGTTGCATTTTCACAATTCAGTGTGCGTATTTGTTTATTGTTTTTGTTTACTTCGCATAAAACCCGGATGTTGTCCGGTCGTGTTCGCCGGTGCAAAAGTGACGCCTGTCCCAACCATTGCCCTATTGATTTTTAATGCTAAATTTTTTGGACCGTGATTGTGTCTGTCTAAGCGTGTCCGTAACTATATTTTGGTGTCGTTAAAATATATCTGCAGGCCTAGCCAAGTTACAAAGGATTCGTATCGATTCTCTTTCTACAATCGTAAACGTTAAGTCACGCGGTCAAAACAAACGAATATAAACTTCGTAGACAATTTTAAATCGATCAAGATGATTTCATTAGATAGAATTCGTTTCTACAATCGTGATCGCTACATCCCATATAAATCGTAGCCAACTTACAGTTTTGACTGAACTTTAAAGTTTCTGTTCGTTTGTTTTGACCACGTGACTTAACGTTGAAATGATGTCATTCCCATACATTTGGTTAGTTTTCTATGCGTTAACGATTGTAGATTGTCAACTTGGCTAAGCCTGCAGGTCATAACGCCTCTCTTATGATGGCACCAACACACCTACACTTAATGCATGAGGTCCTGGCTTCGATTTCCTGGTTGGGCAAAGTGTTATCGGGTTTTTCCTTCAGTAGCGGCCACGGAGTCTGGATTTATGCCCGATTGATGGTAATAGGCTTGCCCCTATTACATGGGACTTATACATAACTGGTGAAATGTGGGTGTACTATTAAGTACACTTTTGCCTTACTCTTCGGGCATTACAGACGTGATGTTATGTGTTATGTAATACACTTATAAATGTCCAAAATAATTTGTAATGATACCGTTTAAAAATTTGCAACTATGAGAAAAAACAACCTTTAGGAGACTACAGGAGATAATCGCGAGTTTTATAATGCAAAAAAGCATATGATTCACTGCAATAAACAAAACCAGAAAAATATATGATATTCTTCAGGATATATGCTAGTATGTTTTGAAAACATAATACAACTAATTTAACTCGATAAAAAATATCACTAACTTATCTCTAAAAATTTCTTCTAACGAGTAAAAATCATACTAAAAATCATACATGCAATCATTCTGATTTTGTGGCAAATAATTCTACAGCAACATATTAGCATGATAGTGTTTTATTTTTTCAGTCCAATCAATAGATTTTTAGTAAATCGCAAAAAAACGCTCATTTCGCACTATTCGGCCTGCAGTGACTGACGTACTGACGTACTAACCACTGTGTAGTGCAAGCTGATTAGAACTTTATTCTAAAAGTATTTCAAATGAAGTTTGAACCACCAATTATAGTTGCTAATTTAGCTGCTGTAGTCGCCTTAAGGGGCTGTCAACACCAAAATGAGCGCACACTGTCTATTTGTATCGGAGTAAACGAGAGCGAGAGAGTTACTGGGCGGCTAGGTTTTAGAAGAAAATAATGAATAAATATTGAAATAAAAAAAAGTGTGGATTTGTTGTGAAATATAACTCGTTAGCGGTTAAGTATGAATATGTTGACTTCATGTTTTTAATTACAGACCCATACGTCAAAAAAAAAAAGACAGAACCGTTTAATGGTGATTTTAAGACCACTCTTTGCAATTATTTTCAATCGAGCCGATTTCGTCCAATTATGTATCGAGTCTGTCCACGGTCTTTGAAATATGATGAATATTAACATATCTTTTTTTTTGATGTACTAGAACAAACAGTTTTTCTTACAAAAACTGCTTAAATAACATCAATTAGGTGTTATCAGCCCCTTAAGAGGCAAGCGTATTGGTAACCACCTAGCAAGTTACTAGTTACTAGCTCTGAGGAATTTCGATCGAAAAACTCAATAATATCTTGCCCGAACTATAAATCGTATGATCTATTCGTAATCCTCTCGTAAATACATAACATGGTACCCATACAAGTTTTTCTCTCAATTTTATAAGAGGAATGAAATGTTTTCATACCACGCAAGGTAAAATCGCGTATAAATATTTATAATCTAATCATAAACAAGGTGTAAACGGACCCTTCACGAAGTCGTCAACCAAGCATTCTGTACATCAAACTAAGTAACTCTACGCAAAAATAGGGAATATGCAAGAAATACAAAACTCTTTTAATTTATTAAAAATGCCTTGAATTGGCGCATAAAAACATTGTGGTACACTTGTTTAAGTTTCTAAAACATCACTTATTTTACTATTTATTGTTTTATGTAGCATGTTTTTGGTGAAACGGAACGCACTCTGAAAACGCGTCGTCCTCGATAACGCCGGTATAGACGTCAAAGTCTATGTGTCAAAAAAACACTCTTATTTGAAAAGTAGGTAAAGTTTCATTAAGATTTTATTATATTATCGTTATCGCAATTTTTGCTTGAATAAAGTACACAAAATTAGTAAAAATACTATAATAAGGCCAAAAATATAGATGAAAACAAGGCAGATTGAGGTAAATGATGTCACATCATGCCGCGACAGTCACGGACGTTTGAACTGTCATTGAAAATTGCAGGAGTTTAATATTATTTTTGAGTGATAAGCAGTAGTTGAACTTAACTTTTAATACTTTTCTTGGGTTGATAATACTGTATTTTATTGATTTAAGTGAAGAAAAAATTACAAGCATGTTCCCTATTATTGCTGGGAAACGACTCCTTTTTTAGTGTGAAAAATCACGTTTTACAGTAAAACTCAATGTATCGCACTTAAAACATTGTGCTGATGTATGCATTCAATAGTTATCGAGACATGGAGGTATTTATAGTAAAGTCATAATCGTATAAACTACGTATTGTAAAAAAAAACTTTTGAAAAAGTTGGAACTTTGACCTCTAATATTTCCATAACTAGAAGGTTCCCAGGTATGGTACGAAACGCAATGACGGGGAGAACAAGTGCCTTTCTGTCGCGTTAAGGGTATTGTTACACCTAAAGAAAGAAAGAAAACATATTTATTTGGCACATGCCATAAGTGCACACAACAAAACAAAATTAACAATAAAATAAAAACTACACAATTAAAAAACTTAAACTATACAGAAAAAAAAAGAAAATAAATAATATTGTGTGTCTCACGGCTGCGCCAAATAGGCCCAGTTCAGCAAACTGCCGAGCAGCTAGTGCCCGACGCTGGTTTTCAACAGGACCTGAGATGGTGATGTTACGGACATAAAACAGTTTTATGCTGTGTGTGTTCTAATTATATAAGTGTTTGTATGAAAAGATACTTAAATAAAATAAATAAGTGTACAATAATAGCAAATAAACTAGATAAATGAATGAAAAAAAACCGAGAAAAGTGCAAGACAAAAACAAACAACATAAGTCTTGTACATGGATAAATAAAACGGATGCATAGAAACATAAACCTGTTTCGCACGTTCCCAACTTGTATTTCATGAATCCATGCGCTTCATCGCTCAATACGCTGCAAGCAGCCGAGCGTGATGGACTAATAATAATAAACATTAGTGAGAAGTGAACGGAAAAATTTGCAGATGCTATGGCAAATTGTGTGGGGTACCTACTTATATAAGTATGGCAAAATATTACATTTCCAACGGAAAATGGAGCAAGTCACACGAATATAGATAGATGAAGAGCAAAAAATAAAATAAAAATAAAAGGTAAGTTACGTTAAAAGTTAATATAGTAAGCGTATAATGAAAAGACGCCTTTGTCATTTTTCTAATTGTTTTCGCATTTACAGATTATGTCAAGTCCAAGATAAAGGTGCAGTTCACACTCAGGATCAGTCACTGCAGAAGATATGAGTGAGAAGGATTAGTGAAAGGAGCCATCCCGGCGCCCCTTGATTCAGTCGCATATAAGTGGGCCAGGCACATTGGGTAAGAACATGCTCATGCGTTGCTGCAATGTATATTTGTCGTATAACAATAGGCGGTTATTGAACTGTTCTATTGTTACATACCGCAGGTCTCACAAGGTGCGATGACTCGCTGCGGCGCCGTGGATACCACGATTCCACCCTCAGAGGACTAGCTGAGGATACAGGTGGCATAATCCCAAGCGAACCGAACGTGGGCGTGAGCAGAATAATTGTATACATCTATTATACTTTTGTGCATCATTAGTCGACAAAGATATTGTGCCGTGAGCAAGATAATTAGATAGGTAGGTAGGATGGTTTGTACATCATATAATTGAGACATTCACTGCGACCATATCTAACTTCCGTTGCGATTCCATTAGATACTGCCGTAAACGTCTTCTGAATGTATGTAATCTGTTGATCATTCTAATTGGCGGTGGCAGGTTATTAGGTACACCTGTTAGGTAGGTACAACCTCGCCACACTATTCCCAAACCACTGTAAATCCTGAAAGCCAGAATCAACAGTGGCGACCACCAGAAAAGCGCCGAGACAATGAAGCTCGACAAAATCCTAGAGAAACATTTTAACTGTCCTGGATCCCACAACCAAATTAATCAGTAAAGTATAGCGGAGGCGTAGGAAAAACCACTTCCCTCCATATCTGCAGGAGACCCAACGAAACCACTCATTAGGTAGGTACCTACACCTCATCGAACGTAAAGTAGGCTTAGCCAAGTTGACAATCTACAATCGTTAACGCATAGAAAACTAACCAAATGTATGGGAATGACATCATTTCAACGTTAAGTCACGTGGTCAAAACAAACGAAGATAAACTTTAAAGTTGTCAAAACTGTGAGTTGGCTACGATTTATATGGGATGTAGCGATCACGATTGCAGAAACGAATTCTATCATCTTGATCGATGTAAACTTGTCTACGAAGTTTCTATTCGTTTGTTTTGACCACGTGACCTAACGTTTACGATTGTAGAAAGAGAATCGATACGAATCGTTTGTAACTTGTCTAGGCCTGCAGGTAAGAAATTAAATTCATAAGTCTAATATCTCAACTGCACCGGTGCACAAAGGTACGTTTACCACCTAAGTACACGTGACAACCATTAAACTTCCCGGGTAGCCCGCCCGACGGGAAGTCGGACAGACGGGCCGGAAGCTACGTCACGATGCACTCCGCCGCCGGAACACCGCTAAAAGCCTTCGCCTGCATTTGTCTAAGTTCCGTATGTGCCAGATCAATATGGCAGCACTGTTTCAATTTGATTTTGATGGAGAAACTTTTTAAGGTGAAGCCACAAACACAAATTTGTAGCTTTTTAAAGAAATTTTCTCATAGTTTTGTGGCGTTTGCAATTAAAAGATAGGACCTATTTCTTAATAGAATCATCTTTTACCTAAATATTTAATTACATTCGGAATTTTATGGTTTAAATAAAAGTATAATATCAACCCTTTTTTTTTTCGGATGGGAAGTCATCAAATGACTCCTCCCGCTCTGGGCGGAGCAGGAGTGAGTGTCAGACTTTTACTGACTAAAACCCATCCATGTTCCTTCATCGCCACGATGTGTTCCTTTGTGTTCCGGGGCCACGTTATCTCTTTCGAATAGTCCCACAGCCTCGGATAATATCAACCCTAAGCTATAACATGATAATTTTGCTGTAATCTTTATTGAACCCACATAATAAGGCGCTTAGTGCTGTGTCATAAAATAATTTAATTCCATATAAAAAATAAGAACAACTCAGAGTTACATACATTGCACACTTAAATATAGAAATCATTCTGATTCACGAGATCAAGCTGTCACTAAAGTATTCCTGCTCCATCTTCACATAGAAAGGCCCTGACATGTTTTCGCGTGCCTCTTACTCTCATTGAAACTGCTCTTATAACTGAGATTGCTAATACAACACAAGCAATATTTTTTGTTGGTGGTGTGACGATCAGAACCCGTTTGCGGGGTGAACATGGCCAGATATCGCACAGGACAGAGAGGTTTGGAAGAAGAAAGGGGAGACCCTTTCCCAGCATTGGGACACTCAAGAAACAAGCTAACAAAAAAATAGAAAAGTAACGCTGTTGATCTACTCTTGTCAATCCAACCCAAAATAAATTTGGCCGTATCTTTTTCTCGTGTTGACTCAGGACCCTGATTTTTATACATCTAATAGGGACTATAGACCTCAGTATATGGTATAAATTTTAACTTGCTAGGTCCACCCGTTCCTGAGAAAATCGGTGGTGACAGACGGACAGACAGACAGACGGACAAGCAAGTGATCTTATAAGGGTTCCTTTTTTAACATTTTGAGGCACGGAACTCTAAAAAAGACAGTAATGTACCCACAATCGCGCGTAAAAACCTATCAGTAATCCAGTAAAATAATTAAGTACTTACACGTACATAATCAATAAACGAGTTCGTTTTTTAAACGTTATTTAAGTACAATAAAAAGCCTTCACCGATTGATTGGGTCTGAAGGAGTCGAGTGAAGCGCTCTTTCTAAGCCAGTCCATAGAGTAAAATTATTTATAGAACTCAGAAGGGTCATGACTTCAGACACTTTTCTCTGTACAAGATTGTGCATATGAGAAACAGCGCCTGTAACTTTTGGTGTCGAGATAAATCAACAAATATCACAACATTACACACAGCGCCATCTAGTGCCACACTAAGCAACGAGGCTTGTGTCGTGGACACCAGATAGTTGATATACTACATACACTACATAAACACACATATACATAACAACATATAGTACATATATACTAGATAAATAAAGATTTATGATTATTATGATTGTGAAAGTAACTTTAGTGGCACATTTGGAAATTAAATTAAAGTTTAAAAAAATTAAGTGGTTTGTGTTCCCTGAAGGTGATCTATCCTTTTTTACCTATTCCCATAAAAAATAGGGCGAAAAAGCTTATAACCATGAACCGAGCTCAAATCTAGACTCCGTATGCTATTGAGAAATTCCTTA
The DNA here is from genome assembly GCA_963853795.1 of Xestia rhomboidea. Lineage (NCBI taxonomy): Eukaryota > Metazoa > Arthropoda > Insecta > Lepidoptera > Noctuidae > Xestia > Xestia rhomboidea. Next base: position 7,220,354 of record OY970770.1, on the reverse strand, counting down.
TCCTTTTTCCTTCCTCCAGGGACATTGAAATCTAGACCCCACTCTTGGCATTTTAATACGAGCTCATCTAGTTTTACAAAATAATTTGACTTGAGAAAGTGTTCGTAAAAACTAATTAATGGGATCAACAACATTATTTATCATTAGGGTAATGGGTAGGTAGGTATCAAAAGGTAAAAAAGGAACCCTTATAAGATCACTTTCTTGTCAGTCTGTCCGTCTGTCACCACCGATTTTCTCAGGAACCGGACCTAGCAAGTTGAAATTTATACCAGATACTGAGGTCTATAGTCCCTATTAGATGTACAAAAATCAAGTTACTGAATCAACACGATAAAAAGATATGGGCAAATTTTGGTTTTTGCAAAAACTTGTACGTCGTGTACCAAAATTTTCAACTTGTTTTGTTTTACGGACCTTGTGCTGTAAGATCTTGCTTTTAACCAAAAATAACAATTCTAGGTCAACCGGAAGTACACTATAGGTTTTGGGTCGAAAACCTGTATGGTAGTTCCCGTTGACCTAGAATCACGAAATTTGGCACAAAGTAAGGTCTTATATCACATGTAAAGAGAAAAATCTGAAAACCGTAAATAATAATATAGTTTATAAAAAAAAGCGATTTTACTATTACAAACTTATAATATGCAACAGCCGTTTCTAGGGATCGAACAGCAAAGTTAAGTTTGTCCTTTAAAAAGTTTGTGCGAAACCCTCGGTGCGCGAGTCCGACTCGCTCTTGGCCGGTTTTTTTTTTAATTTGGCTTTAAATAAAAATAAAAAACACCTTAAAAATAAACAAAATAATTAAGCGAAGTTTTTAATGCCAAAAAGGCTCAGCTCAGCATAATACTACTACTACTACTTTCTCAGCAACAACAGTCGTATCTCTTTACAATTCCATATTCTACGGCATCTCCGCCCAAGGCGCAGCAATTACACAGCGAAGGAACCCTAAACCGGCGCGCTTAGATGTTTTTCGCTTATTTTCAGCCCCGTTTGTTCTAAGGAACCCGAGACGGCTCACTTACTAATTGGTACGAGCTTTTGAACCGATATTTTGTTCAAATTCTATTCGAAAAGGATTGCTATTAGTAAATAATTGTTCTGCTTCTGTTAATTGTTGTATGTTTTTGTTGTAAAGGTCGTCCGGTTGAACATTGTGGTTTTGCTAGACTGTTGTAGTTAAAGGGAAAAGGGGTTTTGACAAAATAATATGTATTTCCAAAAACCTTAATTCCACTATTGCATCTGCGTGATCTATCTCTCAATTTTGCACTTCATTATGAAACATCTTTTATTTAGGAGATACTAAATTAACTCATCGAGAGATTAATCTAATGTTCCCACTGGTGGGACTCAGGCCTCGTCTCTGTGAGAGGGAGTGGGCCGTAATCCACCACACTGGCGTAATGCGCTTTGGGGAGTAAGAGACCCCAAAAATTTGCCCCATTAAGGAGTCAAAGAGCGGATTCTGAAGTGTTTGGGTAAATTAAACACTTATAAAGCAATAATCTAATATATTTTATAATGTTTAGATACATCAATGCAGCCCGTGCTAGCGGCGCGACACAACCAACGAAACTTAGAAAATACATAGTTAGATGGCACTGCTCGCGTACTTCGTAAAACCTTAACACCTCCCCTCGAAGTCGTGAGCAGATCTTCGACATTACATACATTCATGCATCATCCCTAAATTATGCAGACATTCATGATGTTTTGTTCCACTTAAACCTTTAGTCAAAACATCAGCAGGCATTCGATCAGTACACAAATATCTAAGATCAATTACACCTTGTTCGCACTTATCGCGAATAAAGTGGTGCCGTACATCTATGTGTTTGGTTCGTGAATGGTAGTTCTTACTTTGGGCAAGTTTAATCGCACCCTGGTTATCATTGAATAGTATCACACAATCACACTTAACCTCAATTCTATTCAAAAAATCACGTAAATACATGGCTTCTTTAGTACATTCGGATATAGCCATGTATTCGGCTTCGGTGCTGGATAAAGCAATGGTCCGTTGCTTTCGCGCTTCCCAGCTGACTGGAGCACCTGCAAAAATAAATGCGAAACCGGAATAGGACCTACGATCTACCGCATTCCCTGCCCAGTCTGCATCAACCACACCAAAAAGAGGCAAGCCGGTTCTTTCATACACTAGTCCGTAATCTGATGTCCCTCGCAAATATCTTAACACACGCTTAGCAGCCTTCCAATGTTCAATGTCGTAATTTGTATTGAACTGACTTAAAAAGTTAACGGCATACGCGATATCTGGTCTGGTTGAGACTGCCAAGTGCATTAAGGCGCCAATCAAACTCTGATACGGATATTGTTCCATTACATCATTTTTAATACACTCAGGCTTCTCTAATTTTACATTTACATCTATAGGCGTGATAGCAGGTTTACACTCTCTCATACCGAAGCGTTCTAACACTTTATCAATATAGGATTTTTGACCTAAGTACACTCTATTTTCATCATCACGACTAAATTCAATTCCTAAACAAGTAGATATTTTCCCCATATCTTTCATTTCAAATGCACTTCCTAATTGTTTCTTTACATTTTCCATCCATATATTATCATTTGTCGCTAGAATCATATCATCGACATATATACCTATCAACATTAGTCGATCACCCTTTCTCGCAACAAACACACAAGGTTCCTGTGGCATTGATTCAAAACCAATATCATTCAACATTCTTGCTAACCTTTTATACCACTGCAAACCTGATTGTCGCAAGCCATATAAAGATTTTTTCAATAAACACACACTATCCACGCATTCATCGAGAGTTTCATGCCAGCGTTTAGCTGTCTGTAGTATATCCTTGTCTGTTATTATATTTTTCTGCGAACCGACCTTTTCTTTTGCAATTACTTTCTTTAGAACGTCGCTTAACTGATCTGGGACTTCCATATACACTTCTTCATCAAGAGAACCATTCAGATAAGCCGTTACTACGTCCATTTGATGGATTTCCAATCCTAACTCAGCCGACAAAGCAGCTATGAGTCTTATGGATGACGATCTCACAACAGGCGAAGACGTCTCATGAAAATCCTCCCCTGGCCGTTGTGAACATCCCTTCGCGACAAGGCGTACTTTCTTGCCAGTACTTTTGGTACTAAACACGAATCTGCTTCCAATAACCTTGCGTTGTTTTGGTCTTGGTACAATTTCCCAGGTTTTGTTCTTTATCTGAGACAGATACTCATTTTCAAGAGCAGATGTCCACAAATTCAAGTCACTTCTCTTCTCTATATCTTTCCACGTCATTTGTTCTATTATTGCTATCCCTGCACTTATCAGTTCATTCGATTCATCTGATTCATTTTGACTATCTGTAGTATTATTCTCGTTCACTGTATGATATTCTTTCCGCGGTCTGCCCGCGTGACCAGTACGAAGTAGGCGAGGTCTTCCTCTTCCTCTTTTAGAGGGTTCTATTAAGTTTTCCCATGAAACAGTTGACTTCCTTTTTCCATATAATTGACCTCTATCTCTATCCTCTTCTGGTTCTTGGATTCTTTCAAGTGATCTTCTTGATCTAGCAGCAACATTTTTGTTGGCTTTTAATATCTTGCACTTATCTTCCTTTCTCTTATTGTTCGCAGTAGACGCATTAAATTCTATTCTCACTTCTTCTTCATCGGTATCTTCTTCGTCATCAAGTATTTCTTTATATTCATGCCTAAATGCTGTCTCATTCATAAACTTCACGTCACGAGTAATGATAATCTTTCTTGTTGCAGGATCATGTATCCTATATGCTTTAGATTGAATATCATAGCCCACAAATATTCCTAGCTGTGAACGTGACTCAAACTTTCTTTTTGGTTTTCCCTTATCTTTATAGTAAGCCTTCGAGCCAAACACATGCATATATATGACTGTAGGCTTCTTTCCCTTCCACAGTGTAAAAGGTATTTGGCCATTTAAGGCTGTTGTTGGACACCGGTTTCTTATATAATTAGCAGTATTTACCGCTTCAGCCCAAAATGATGGAGGACTTCCGGCTTGATGCATCATACATCGTGCCATTTCGACCAATGTCCTGTTCTTTCTTTCGGCAATCCCGTTCTGTTGAGGCGTATATGGCGCCGTCAATCTTCGTCTAATTCCAGCCTTCTTCAAATAATCATCAAACTCATTATTCACATATTCTCCACCGTTATCAGATTGAAGATTCTTTATTTTCTTCCCTGTTAAATTCTCTGCATAGGCTTTGTAAGTTTTGAACACGCTTAAGACGTCACTTTTACTCGCAATGAAGTAGATTTCACACCATCTAGATTTATCATCAATGAAAGTGACAAAATATTTTTTACCGCCATATGACTGATGATTCATGGGGCCACAAACATCACTATGCACTATTTCTAGTAAGTCGGTAGTACTATCTTCTCTTTTCTTTGGAAAAGGTGTGCATGTCTGTTTTTCACTAATACAGATCTCACATTGGGATAACTTTTCGTCATCCTTGAATGTTAGCCCGTGTACTAAACTATTGTTCGCCATAGCTTTCAGGTCGCGTTCGTTAAGATGTCCGAGTCGTTGGTGCCATATGTCTATTGAATTCTTAACTGCTTCAATATTATTAACAGAATTCTTACTCATTCGAACGTGGTATAGATTTCCAACTCTTTCTGCACGCATATGAATTTTATCATTGTCATCAATCACAATCGCATCATTCTTCCTAAAGTGAACCTCGAACCCGCGATCTGTCATCTTAGCCACTGATAATAGGTTTGTTCGTAAGTCGGATACGTAAAAAACTTTTTCTATATTAATCTGGCGTTCTTCACTGCCCGTGTCCACAGTAATCTTGACCTTACCAGTCCCAGTAATTTGTGTTCTGTCGCTATTAGCTAAATTTAGCTCTGAATCTAGCTGCGTAAAATCCTCGATCATTTGCTTCTCATTGCACATATGACCTGTGCATCCACTGTCAATGCACCAAATTTGATTTACTTTCTCACCTTGCATTACCTCTTCGGTAGTACTCAATAACATTGTTGTCTTTTGCTCTTTGTCGTCTTTATTTTCCGCACTCTGTGCACTTTGTTTATGCTTGCTGATATGCTTAGTTCTGCAATCTCTCGCTAAATGCCCACGACGACCACAACGATGACATTCGAAATTATTTTTATAACCGTGGTTGTCCTTGTCATGATTCTTCTTCAGATTGGCGTTTTTATTTTTATTGATACGTTTGACGAACATAGCCCCCTGATCAACTGTCTTGGACTTACGAGCTTCATGATCCTCGATAATCTTCACTTTTAAAGTTTCCGTTGATGGTAAATCATCGCGTGATTCCATTGCTGTTCTAAACATGGCGAATGAATCCGGTAAACTGTACAACAATAATATGGCTAATAGTTCGTCTATAACGATCAAACCGATTTCTCTCAATTTCTTAACTGCATCAAAAAAGTCCGAGATGTGTTTCTTCAAATCATCATCTTCTTGCATACGAGTCAGTACCAATTTCTTCAACAAAGAGGCTTTTCTAGCAGGACCGCTTGACTGATACATAGATTTCAGTTTTTCCCAAATGGCCTTGGAACTTTCCAAACCATCCAATGCGGCCAATTCACTTGGACTTACCGCTAACAGTATGTCGGCTTCGGCTTTTCTGTCCATTTTCAACCATTCAGCATATTTTGGATCATTTAACTGCGGTTTCGGAAATAATCCCGAAACAAACTCCCATAAGTCATTTTTAATCAATATAGCCCGCATGTGAATTTTCCATGTATCGTAATTATCACCAGTAAGTCGATCAATCTTAATAGATGTAGCCATAATGAAGTTTCTTCAACTCCAAAACAAAACAATAGCAATGAATAAAAATCTTCGTAACAAACGTGTAGTAAACAAACGGTTACGGCGAACGTAAACGTCAACTTGCAAGTCCGCGTTACACTAATTAGCCTTCACTTATCTTCACGCGTTTATAACTTTTATTACGACGAACTGTTTTAGTTCAAATCACTGCAATTGTTCACTATTAGTCTTGTTTTTCACTCACTGGCTGTCCCTGGGCCCATAACCTGAAGTGTTTGGGTAAATTAAACACTTATAAAGCAATAATCTAATATATTTTATAATGTTTAGATACATCAATGCAGCCCGTGCTAGCGGCGCGACACAACCAACGAAACTTAGAAAATACATAGTTAGATGGCACTGCTCGCGTACTTCGTAAAACCTTAACAGATTCCATTGCTATCGAAGGATATTTACTATGAAAATGCTATTGATGAATTCAAAATTCTCACCTATTTCCCATACCTTTCCATAAAGTATCCCATTCACAAAGAGCGGAAACTCAATTTCCCGTAACTCGTAATAGACTTCGTATATTCCATGGGAATCCCTGTTTTTTTCCAGCCTACAGCTTAGGTTTCCGTCATCTAGTTACTGTTCATTATAGTGTCCTATTTCCCAGTAAAACGTACCGGAAGATGCGGTTAAATCACTAAGAAAATTGCTCTTAATTCTATGCCGGGAAACGTGGGTAATTGTATTTCGATGCTCGACTTTCTTTTCGTGCGGAATTCACGTCGAATGTGGAGAGTGGATCTCTTTTATCTTTCTCGTGTGGTTGCCGTCAAAAAACCTTTTTTGCAAAAAAAAACATTAAAAAGTGGAAAATCACTTCGGAAGTCGGTGACTTGTTTGTTTCATTGCATTTTTTGCCATCGATTTTCGAACGTAAATTTATTTTCCACTTTTTAGTGTTTTTTTTTATTTTACCCCTTTTAGGGTTCCGTACCTCAAATGGAAAATAAGTTCACTTTCTTTTCCGTCTGTCTGTTCGTCTGTCACCACCGATTTTCTCGGGAACAAGTGGACCTAGCAAGTTGAAATTTATAGCAGTTAATGAGATCTATAGTCCCTATTAGGTGTATAAAAATCAAAGATATGGGCAAATTTAGATTTTCGTGAAAACTTGTATCAAAATTTACCTTAATTTTCAACCTTTTGTATTTATTGAAATTTTCCCTTTACTTGTGCTGTAAGACCTTGCTTTTAACCAAAATTGACAATTCTAGGTCAACCGGAAGTACCCTATAGGTTTTGGGTCGAAAACCTATATGGTAGTTCCCGTTTATCTAGAATCACGAAATTTGGCGAAAAAAACGATTTTACTATTACAAACTTATAAGTCTTATATTTGCGGTAGGTGCAATAGCCGTTTAGCATGAGAAAATATTTGCTAGTCGGTTGTTTTTTTTTCGATAAAAAGTCCCATGGATTGTATGCAATTTAGGTTTTTTTTCTCTTAGAGGTAATAGAGAAGATTGTTATGAAAAACGGGAGGCCTTTGCCCTGCCCGGGACGACACCGACCGCAAAAAAAAAATAACATAGGGTACCATTTTCATTCATTTTTATTTTCGACATGGAGAGAGCGACTGTCGCAACCCCGTGCAGGGCACGCCACGATAGTGGCGGTAAGTCCCCTCTTTGAGGAGTGGCTGCAGAGACGCCACGGCGTCCTCACCTTCCGCCTGACGCAGGTTCTTACCGGACACGGATGTTTCGGTAAGTTCCTGCACCGAATCGGGCAGGAGGAGACACCCGGGTGTTTCCATTATGAGGATCGACCGGAGGACACGGTGGAGCACACGGTGGAGGTGTGCCCTGCTTGGGTGGAGCACCGGCGTGTCCTCGAGGCGGCGATCGGCGGCGGCGACCTCTCGCTTCCGGCCCTGGTTCGTGCCATGGTCCGGAGCGAGACGGAATGGGACGCCGTCACCTCCTTCGGCGAAGCAGTCATGCTAGCGAAGGAGGTGGCGGAACATGAGAGGGAGATATCCTCACGTCCCGGCCGCCGCGGGAGACGCCCCGGGCGTCGGGGGCCACGTGGTGGCTTCCGGCCACCGTAGGCGCGGGCCTGTGGACGGGGAGCTATGGGCTAGCTCGCCGTCCGTACGTCTCATGACGACAGGCCGTGTCGACGGCGCGTTCGTGTTCCACGCGCGCCTCAAAGAGGGTCAGCAATAGGGAAGGGGCCCGCAAGGGCCGAAGCCTACCGGGGCTGCGGGACTATTCGAAAGAGATACCGTGGCCCCGGAACACAAAGGGCGATGAAGGAACATGGATGGGTTTTAGTCAGTAAAAGTCTGACATTCCCTCCTGCTCCGCCCAGAGCGGGAGAAGTCATTTGATGATTTCCCATCCTAAAAAAAAAAAAAAGGGTACCATTTTCAAAAACAGTCTTCTGTTAAAAGTTGTTTCAATCCCATACATGAAGCCTGTTCCTGATATTACATTTCGCACTACATTATAAGTTACGAATAACATATTGTTACAAAATATGGCGGCTCAAGTTTGCAGGTAAAGTTTAGATTGGGTTCCTGCTGCATTGTTTACGGCACCTTGCTGGGTGGTGGTCTGGGCTTCTCAATGCGGAAAACAGATCATTTAGAATACGGATCGTATTGAGATTCATTTGGGTGGGAACTATCGGCTATTATTAATTATAGAAACGCGTAATAAAATAAATAGACTGTTTTTTTCAAATATAGTGAAATCGTGTGACTTATTTGATACTTATTATTGGCATTTTAATTCTAGTTACAGTTAACAATAGCTTGTAACTGTCATAATTTGCCTGACTTTTTCCCAATTATGTTGGGGTCGGCTTCCAGTCTAACCGGATGCAGCTGAACACCATGGAGCGACTGCCAGTCTGACCTCTACAACCCAGTTAGTACTGGGTAATACGATGCCCCTTGGTAAGACTGATTGTCAGACTTTCGGGACAGACTACTGTCAAAGATCTACAAATGACAGCCGGGACCAACGGCTTAACGTGCTTTCCGAAGCATGAAGAAAACTCGGTATGTGATGGATGGTCACCTATATCTACAGACCGTACCAAGCGCGGCTTAACCTGAAGATCGACCAACGCGGCTATTATTATTTAGCCACGCGCCCCTTATTAGCTTGTAAGTTGTAACTGTAATAGTAGATTATGATATAAGTGCGGTAAGTTGAAAATTACAGCCGAGGCGATATTGCTAATATTGATAAAGCAGAGGCTGTAATTATCAAGCACGTATGTCATACGACGTTTTATAACATATTTGCGAGGAAATAAATAAAATAAATAAAAACAATACAGCGAAAAGAAAAAGCGCGCGGAATAATTTTTACTTGGGCACAAATGCGATGAGCGCGTATCAGCGCTTTTTTTTAGGCAAAGACACAAAAAACAGCCAGTATTACTAATAAAGTAAATTAATATTGTTGTGTTTTTGTTACAGATAAATGGTTGTAATTTATTATCAAAATTAATTAAATTAAAGAATAAAATGTTTATTTATTATATTTCATCTCCGAAAGTTAATTTTATTCATAAAATGTTGACCACTTTTCTGACATAAAAACTCTTTGCTAAGATTTAAAAAGTACCGTCCGTTTTATACGGAGCATCTTGATAAACCTTGCGTTTGTACATTACAATAACGCAGAAGTACGTAATGAGATACAATACGATATGGAAATTGGTGAAATAAGAGACCTTTTACGAGCAAATGTGTTATAAATATAATTAATCATATAACACTGTTGAAACTCTCGACACATTAAAAAAACAGCGGGCTTTTATCTAAAGATTCAGATGATGATTGTGGACATGATTCAAATCGGCCAATTGAAGTTCGTAGTCAATCTGTTACACAAAACATTTCCCCGAGTATCCCATACCACCAAATAGCCAATCACGATGCATCTAACACGATGAGGACTTACCAACGAACGTCACACACGATTCATTGGTAATAGATAATGGCCGTGGAATTTAATCGATAACTGACAAAGGTAACTGTTCCAGCGCGAATTAGTGAGGAAGCTAGGTGTTTGAAAATACGTGATTAGTTCACCAGTCGTGATAAAACCTGCCGTCCTACTTGCAAAATGTCCGTTTCGAGAAAAAAAAGCGACTATGTGCCACATGATCGAATAGTTTACATACCAACAATACTGCGTTTCTCGTTTCTTGTTGTCAATTTTAATAAAGTTACAAAAAGTTTTTTTTTTCTAATATAAAACGTGATTTTGACCCCACAAAAAAAAATCGTTGCCCAGCAAAAAAAAAAAGCGTAAAGTTACCTACCTTTACACTCTCCTTCTCTCTCTCTCTCTCATTATGCAGGTACAGTCAGCCCCAAAAAGATGTACACGGACAAGGAACCATTCAAGTTCCATAATTGTGTATACCTACAATGAAAAGCTACAAAGCATAGTATGCAATTCATTTCACCAAAACTCCTGTGTATCTCAGGCTAACTAAATATTTTTTACAAAAAATGTTTAATTGAAATCAAGTTTATAAATTAACTAAAATAATTTATTATAACCGTAATTACTTTTGTAATCTTAATTGCACGTTCATTAAAATGGTATTAAACTATCAATGTAAAGTCAGACCCAAAAGTGATATATTTGACAGAGAATGAATTATATGGCTCAACCAACCCGGACTGGTCCCACATGGTGGATTATGAACCACTCTCACAGAATGGCCTGGACTCCCAGCAGTGGGGTTATGGGTTGATTTTGATTAATTTTATGTTATCAAGATGACATTTTGCTAACCTTAATAGTGTCCCACAGCTGGTCAAAGGCTTCCCTCTCCTTCTTCCAAACCACTCTGTGTGGTGACATGTACCTCTGGCCATGTTTACCTTGAAAAGAGTAACATTGGATAATTGAACTTTGTCAAATCTTATTTATAATTGGAGACACTAAAAGGCAATGTTTTGTTACAGCAAGTTATAGTTGTTGTTGTGGTGTATTTTAAGTTTACAAATTAAGCCTTCTGATTGTTTTGTCGTAAGTCTGTTTTCTTCAAAATCTTGGAAAATCAAGAAGAAAACCTTGATGGCATTTTATAAAGTGTTTAAATAGACCCTTAACGAAGCCGACGTGCACTTGTTCTCCCCGTCATTGCGATCCTTTTTATGTTCTAGACTATACCTGGGAACCTTCTAGTTACGGAAATATTTAGGTACTTTATTTTATTCACAACTAGCTGATGCCTGCGGCTTCGCCCGCCCGCAAATTATATACTAAAACCTTCCTCTTGAATCACTCTATCTATTAAAAAACCCGCATCAAAATCCATTGCGTAGTTTTAAAGATTAGAGCATACATAGGGATATAGGGACAGAGAAAGCGACTTTGTTTTATACTATGTAGTGATGTTTTGAGTGCGTTAAATTGAGTTTTACCGTAAAACACTTTCACCACACTTTCACCACACAAAAAAGTCGTTTCCCAGCAATAATTTTTGCATTACAAAGTTACTTAGCTTGATATACAAAATGCTTGGATGACGGCTTCGTGAAGGGTTCGTTTACACCCTGTATAAATACTAATTACGGGTCATCAATTAACTGCAACTTTAATTGTTTTATTCACTTCTGTGCCCGCCAGTACTCAGAACGATAGCTGTTCGCATCAATTACTATTGGAATCTGTTGTCGGTATTAAAACCAATCTGAACGGATCCCGAATTTAATTTGCATCTATATTTAGCGATAATTCGTCGATTGTAATTAAACATGCATTTAAGTATCAAATAATTTATGAGTAAATACCAATATTAATGTACTATTTTGCGTGACAATTTAATGGAAATATCGAAATGGTTTATTACCCTTTGTGTGTATAGCAAGACTGGACATTATAGCCAAATGTCAACAGAAAACAGCAGAGGGACAAATTGACATTCTATAAGAGACTGAATAACACAGAAAGCGGGTGTGGATCGGGTCGCGTTCGCCGCGTGAGACGCGCTGTTCATCACAGAAATATATCAGTTTCTCCACTAAAAATTATTTCGTCGGTATTGGTTCGTCGTTGTAACCGCACCCGACCCGCGCCCGTCTCGCGCACGCTCTCTGTTTTGTCGTCCATATGTATATGTCGCAGGCATATCGTAGAACACGCCGTATTACATAATGGCGCGCCGGATTGAAAAACGTTGCCGTTATGTAATGCGGCGTCCTCACGTTCAGCCGGATTACAATTCAGCTGAAATAAAGTACGCCGCATTGAATGAGCACTTCGCGTTCGTCAAAACGGCGTAAATGTGCCGCCCAAATACAAACGGGCGTATCGTTGATACGCCGCTTTGAAAGCGAGCGAAGCGAGCTCGATATATTAGGGCAGGTTACTTTAAACCCAGCAGACAGAAATAGGAGCCCCGCGTAGAGGTGTTACGTCGACTACGCCGTTATTTTCGGAATTTTCTGTATTGTATTAGGTCGTTTCTTCTTGCTGACAATACGAATACTAAACGTTAGACGCTGTGTGTTGTGTGCTGTGTGTCGAACGTATCGCCACCACAATCCGGCTGAACGTGAGGTCGTCGCATTACATAACGGCGACGTTTTTCAATCCGGCGCGCCATTATGTAATACAGCGTGTTATATGAATTGGCTGCGACATATACATGCGCAATACATGAATACATACGGGTCGGGACTACAGCAGGTGTAATTACACCCGCCGCAGTCCCGACCCGTCCCGCGCCCGACCCGCACTCGCACCCTGTGTGTCTTGCGCTTTAAGATTTCACAAAATTTAATGTCAATCCTGTTGAAAGATTGGTAGAACGAAACGCGAACGTGTGAACTCAGACCAACGCCTTACATCTAAGAGCAGGAATAATATTCTGTATTCTTCTTTCGTCATCCTTCCTGCTACACTAGCGTGCTATCGCTGCTTTAATAGCTTTACTATACGGGGTTCGAAACTCGTATAGTTGTTGGTATAGGTGACCATACTTGCTTCAAAACCTGCAAAAAATATGCCCCCCCCCCCCTTTTATTTCTACAGGCAAGAGAAATTATAAAAAAATAGGTTTGTAGAACGTACAAAATAAAACCGACTTTAAAGAACACAAAAAATAGTGAATTATAACTTTAGCCTCAGAAGTCGGTGACGTTTGTTTGATTCGGTGACTTTTTTTTTTTTTTTTTTTGCCACGGACTTCTGAAGCTGAAGTGGTTTTTTTTTTGCAAAAAAAGCTTTTAATTTTTTTTTTTAATTTTTAGGGAACTATTCAATATAATAGACAGCAAATCTGTCGTGATTGCAAGCGTGATGTTACGTCATCATCGTCAATCACGACCAATTTGCCGTCTATTATTGAAGAGTTCCCTTGTATATCTCCAAAAATCAGCATCAGATCTTCACCAAACTTTAACGGGACCACCGCAAAATAATATTTTTCCAAACAAAACAAGAACCATTAAAATCGGTTCACAATTGGCGAAGCTATCGCTGAACATACATTAAAAAAAAACGGACGAATTGATAACCTCCTCCTTTTGGTAGTCGGTTAAAAAGAGCTTTCAACGAAAGTTGGTTTGAATAAGAATTGATTGCTTTTGAAATATGAGAAACTGCAGCTGTAACTTGGTTTTTCAATAACATAATTACTATGAAAAACAACTCGCATTTAATCGGTTTTTTTTTTGTCAACTTTTCCATCAACCTGATCACTGATACAATGACACTTTCTCTAGGACACACAGCTATTACTAGTTGACTTATCAAACAAAACACCCCAAATACACACAGCTAAAACAGCTTAAAGGGAAGCAACACATAACTACATTAAGGTGCACTTACCCGACCGTCCCGACGTCCATCGCAGTTAGTAAGATCGTCCCCTTAATGAGGCCGACTAATGATGTTACACACTGGATTTTAGGAGAAAAGTTTCGATAATTAGAGGATAGAAGAAGGGATTTCAGGATAACATTGTTTTGTAAGAATTAGTTATTTATATAAGGATTAAGGAGCTTGTAATGCTTCTTTTCTGATACAATTTGTAAGTAATAAGAGTCGATGAACGAGTCTTTTTACCATGTACCTTAAGTACATGGTAAAAGACCCTTAATGAAGCCGAAGGGCACTTTAATCCCCGTTATTACGATCATTTTTTTTTGTTCTGGCTCATATTTCTAGTTACGGAGATATTAGAGATCGAAGTTCCAGCTTTTTTACAAGTTTGTTTTTGGGGGCTATTTGGTCCCATATAAACCAAAATGTTATTGGGTAACTATCGTTACAGGTAGATAAGTGAGTATGTCATACAAACACATAATATATTTATTAGAACACACACAGCATAAAACTGTTTTATGTCCGGAACATCACCATCTCCAGGTCACCAGGTCCTGTTGAAAACCAGCGTCGGGCATTAACTGCTCGGCAGTTTGCTGAACTGGGCCTATTTGGCGCAGCCGTGAGACACACAATATTATTTCTTTTCTTTTTTTTTTAGTTTTAAGTTTTTATTGTATTGTTATTTTTGTTTTGTTGTGCGCACTTACGGCATGTGCCAAATAAATATGTTTTCTTTCTTTCTTTATTTATTTATTCAATTTGGTAAAACAAACAGTAGTATATTTAGCATAAACAGTGTTGTCTTAAAATAGGCATGACGACAGTATCAAAAAATGGCAAATCTATTTAGTCCGTCAGTTAGAGTTAGTATTGGAAATTAATGGACACGTATTTTTTGTTTTTGTAAATCAATGAATATTGACAAAGATAAAACGCATCAAAACTCGGGAGTGGCTCGTGACGTCAGAACTAGCTAAAATTATACCATGGCGTGACGTATTGAGAATTTTAAAAGCGTCGTATCTTCGTCAATTTTGGTTTACGTAACAAAAGAAAAAATACGGGTCAAATATTTTTTGATAATCTAAGTGACGGACTAATTAGATTTTTTTTGTCGTCTCGCCTATTAGACCTAACAAATATACTACCCACAACATTTTCCACAGATTACTATGGTAAGTATATAATAAAAAGAAACTGTTAGCAAACGTTAACTGTTATGTAGCAGGGCTAACTTAATGACAAAGAAGTTAAGAGTAAAAAAAAAGGGATATGATACAATATTCTATAAAATTAATATTCTTTATGATTGATTTACCGAAGTTTATAGCCCTAGGATTTTGACCGGCTCGTTGGTCTAGTGGTCGTAAGCGCAACTGCTGAGTATGCGGTCCTGGGTTTGATTCCCAGGTCAGGCAAAGTGCTATTGGGTTTTTCCATCAAGAATTTTCAGTCATGGAACCTGGATTTGTGCCCAGTTAATGGCAATAGGCTCGCCCCCTATTACATAGGACTTAAACATAACTGGCGAAATGTGTCTGTACTAATGGGTGCACCTCTGCTTTACCCTTCGGAGCTTACAGGCGTGATGTTATGTTAGGATTTTGATACCAATATAAGTCAAAAAACCTCGAGAAATTAATACAGTAGTGTTATCAATCAGGCAGAACGGTGGGAGAACGTCACGTTGGTTGTCGTGCCAATCCTGCGAGCTCAGTCGTGCATCAGACGTCGAGAAATCGACTACTATAACCCCAGTTGTGTTTTAAGAATACCTGGTGCTGATTTTGCTGAAGTATATTTGATTTTGTGTGTTGCAAATATATAAGTAAGTACATGACATAATTCTCTATCATTTCTATATCTTATTTTTAAAAGCTGTGAACCTGAGCTACGGTTAATTTTAATATTTAAACTATCACTAGATTCTCTGTAAGGGTACAGAGTCCACAGTAGGAACTCAGTACAAAAACATGGCAAAGAAAAAACCGTAAGCTAACACCGCCTTCATCAAAACTTTTTAGTTCCAGACTTTCGCAGTCAATTCCGCTCTTTGAAAAATATTTTCTACCTACCCTGTCTATTAAAACCCTACTGAACCAGGATTAAAAAACACGTTTTCATTTCAGCAACCAATTTACCGAACATCCTTTTTCTCTGTACCTGCGTTAAAAGCTTAATACCGCTTTTACATCTACCCTCCTACCAGGGATACCACTCGCCATTCAATTTTCTCTTGCATCAAGGCATATTTCATGTTGTAACAAGCCAGAGGGATTGGTTAAAAATTGCCCTTCATGTAGTCTATAAATTTGGACGCTTAGCCACGCCACCGGAATGGATATTGCATATATTTTATGCGGGTAGGTACTTTAAAATACGTTTTTCGGTTTTACGGAGTGTGGAGTGAGATGTTAGGGTGATAGTGTCAGTATTTTAGTTTTATGTTGTGTCTTTGAGACGTAAAGAAACCATGGTTATGGCTACGTAGAAATTTTAGTTCATGGTATTTATTTTGTTCGAAAAAGTATTAAGTCTTGTCTGAATCTTGAAGCCATTATGATCTTCTTGCTCTTGTCCCATGTTACTTGAGGTCGAAGCACACCCGTTTTTTTTCTTCTATTCTCCCCTGTCAACCGTCACGCATTCGTTTACACCTTTTTCCTTCATATCATCACACAAGTCATCCATAGTTTCCTCAGTCTTCCTCTCTCTCTCCATCCATCCATATTTATATTCATCACTCTTATAATCACATGCAATTCGTCCCTCCTCATCACATGTCCATGCAAAGACAGTCAATTCACTTTCAACTTTTCTGTAACTGGCGCCACTTTCGCTGAATCTTGAAACCAAACTATCACGGGTCCAGACCCGTTGGAGCAAGTCGACCACTTTTCTATCTTGACCACTTTTTCTTAGCGTCCATATTTCCAACTACTACAACTAACTTTAATTAATAATAATAATAATTTATTCATTAAAAGCATTGTAGTACATGTCACAATTTACAGAAGCGCTTATATAATAGTGTACAAAGACTACAATAAAATGGTGGGTGAGGTGCTGTATTCCTAGCTAGGTTAATACATAACCTGTGTTAAGGAGAACAGTGCCGGTCTCCAAGGAAAGAAACAATCGTACACATTATACATTGTAGTACATTATGATATGCTTACTACAAATAAATTTTAATGTTGATGTTTAACTATATAAGATATTTTTTTTCCTATGGCTTAAAACTAAAAAAAGAAAATTAACAAGTACCTACCTATAGAATGATAGGGTAAGTATATAAACTAAGTAGAACATGTAACAAGTGGGTAGGTGAGTATTTTCTGTGACCAAATGTGAATGCCGTGCGAATAAGTTGTATTTCCGCTACAGCTTACGAGTCATAAACTGTACCGGATTAAATTGTATGACCGAAACGTATGTTAGTGAGATTGCGATGTGCGTCTTTAAAGTAATCTTAATTTATTTTAATTATGCCATGGACTATACACGTTCTATCCAGTTGCTAATCTGTCCAGCTGTGAAACTGTCCAGCTGTGAAACTGTCCAGCTGAGAATCTGTCCAGCTGCGAATCTGTCCAGTTGCACGCAGGCCTATAATTTCCGGAGTGGGTAAAGTGCCAATCATTGTTATCTGTTCTCTCTTCAAAGGTCGAGTGAATCGGTTTCTTCTAGGCCGCATCATCGCTTCACAACAGGCGAATTGTGGCCAAGCCTATTTGGTAAATAAAAAAGTCTGATTAGCTGACTAAATCCAAACAGCTAAGGGTTCTTACAGACGAGCGGCACGTTGCCAACTGCAGATAAACTGCAGCCGTCGACGGGTCGCGACGCTTACAGTTGTGGCATGCCGCGTAAATGTGTGCCTTCGACGCGCCGGCGGCAGCCGCCGACAACACAACTTCAAGCGTCGACGGCAGCCGTCGACAGATGTCGACGTCTGTAAGAACCCTTACAGTTGATTCGGATATTATAATAATTATTGACTTAGAGTCTAGGCAGAATTACATTCAATCGATAACGATAACGATGATGCCAAACTCAAAAAAGCATTTGATAGACGTAAGCTACCGAAAAGATTATCAGTAATAATATTGAAAGTCGTTGCTGTAACCTGAAACACTTTGGAAACGACAGCCACTTGACTTAGGGAATTAATGTAAAACAAGGCAGATTTTCAATTTCCAAGAAAGAAACCTGCAACAGTCAGATACGCAGTACACTGTGCGTGACGTATAAAACGTGTAAGATAAACATTTCTCGCGCACAATGCGCCTCTATAGACGGAACGTGGAAAAATGTGTGCACGTGACACGAGGGCTTTACAAGCAGTTGTTTTACTGAAAAACTGATGTCACGTGAGTTTTTTCACATTTAAATGTTGAACAAGCAGAAAAAATTGTGTAGTTATTTAAGTTTGAGGAGCTTGTGGCTGAATAACGCAAGGGTCGATCTTCAAGTGAAGCCGCGCTAACCGAGATTGGTTCGTGGATGGATGACCATCCTAACGGAGTCCATACCAAGTTTCCTCCGTGCATCGGAAAGCACGTTAAACCGTTGGTCCGGGCTGTCATTTGTTTGTAGATCTTTGATAGTCATTACAAGTAGCCAGTGCACCGAAAGTCTGACAACCAGTCTTACCAAGGGTTTCGGATAGGCACTCGCTGCATGTAAAATAGGCGAGACGACAAAAAAAATCAAATTAGTCCGTCACTTAGATTATCAATAAATATTTGACCCATGTTTTTTCTTTTGTCACGTAAACCAAAATTGACGAAGATACGACGCTTTTAAAATTCTCAATACGTCACGCAATGGTATAATTTTTAGCTAGTTCTGACGTCACGAGCCCCCACTCCGGAGTTTTGATGCGTTTTATCTTTGTCAATATTCATTGATTTACAAAAACAAAAAATACGTGTCCATTAATTTCCAATACTCTAACTGACGGACTAAATAAATTTGCAATTTTTTGATACTGTCGTCATGCCTATTGGTTGGTATGGTATTCAGCTGCATCCAATTAGACTGGAAGCTGACAAGGCTGAGCAGATGATGATGTGTAGTAGGGCTCTTTAGTAAACTGATCCCACACAGGTGGATCCCGCGGGATCAGTCGATGGCCAAGTCTCTCGGGTATTTTTTATAGTCTAAACAGTCGTTTATAATATTATGATCCAGGCGATTAAATTATCTCTTTATGATGATGAAGCTGGACGAGGTAATGCAGGCGCTGACTGTACATATCTTCGTCTGCCTGCTCTTTTCTTTGCACGTCATTAAAACAAAACATCACGCCTGTAATCCTGGAAGGGTTATTCAGAGGTGTATACTTAACAGTACACCCACATTTTTAAGTCCCATGTAAAAGATGACGAGCCTATTGTCATCAACCGGGCGCAAATCCAGACTCCGTGGCTGCTACTGAGAAATTCCTAATGGAAAAACCCAATAACATTTTGCCCGACCTGGAAATCGAACCCAGGGCCTCATGCTCCCGGGGCTGCGGGACTATTCGAAAGAGATACCGTGGCCCCGGAACACAAAGGGCGATGAAGGAACATGGATGGGTTTTAGTCAGTAAAAGTCTGACACTCCCTCCTGCTCCGCCCAGAGCGGGAGGAGTCATTTGATGATTTCCCATACGAAAAAAAAAAGGCTCTCATGCTCGGCAGTCACGCTTGCGACCCTTGAGGCAATCATTAAAACTTTTAAGTACACTAAAATTACGATTCGTCACACACTTTAGTAATTAACATTGCACTAATCCCCCACAATTCACACACACACACGTACAAAACTCGGTTACAATTGAAACCGATTCCCTATCACCTAAAACGGGCTAATCCGTCGGAATGCTCGCGTAATCATATTAAACTCATCCCATTGGCTGTTCAGATACGGTACTCATTTCCCCTCTACCACACAACGGATATTATTGAAATGCATACCGGTATATTTGCGGTACTATAACTGACTACCTGTAGTTGTTTTAGGTTATATGACTCATAAATTGTGATTTGAAAAGGACGTGTTGTTGGTTAAGTGGTCGCAAGCTGGCCATGACGTCCTGAGTTCGATTGCCAGGCTGGGCAAAGTATTGGTTTCCGTTCTCAGTAGCAGTAAGAATAAGAACAAATTTATTTTTAGGGTTCCGCACCCGAAAGGTTACCAACGGGACCCTATTAGTAAGCCTCCGCTGTCCGTTTTTCTGTCAGCGGGCTGTATCTCACGATCCGTAATAGGTAGACCGTTCAAATTTTCACAGAATGCGTATTTCTGTTCCCGCTATAACAAATTCTTAATAAAAATAAGGGGATTTTTTTGGTTATTACAGAGGTAATCCTATAATTATTTAATTTTTAACTATATTTCAATCGGTTTACTTGATTGGTGGCCCTCAAACTAAGTCATACCTGTATCTTGGGAACCTAAACTTATCCTGGTAAGGTGGATGTTCCAGGCTAGCCCGCGAAATTCAAATTTTCTTACGTTTTTTGCAATTTGCAGGTCAGAATTTTGAAAAAAACTGTTATCACGTATTCAGTAGGTACTGCTACTTAATTCTGAACCCTTCCCCCCCCCCCCCCAACAAAGAAATTTTTCAGAGGCGATTAAAAAAAAAACATTTTTGTATGAAACATCTGTTTTTTTCAAAATTCTGACAACCAATCTTACCAAGAGGTATCGTATTACCCAGTACCAACTGGTTTGTGGAGGTTAGATAGGCAGTTTCTCAATGTAAAATGCTGGTATTCAGTTGTATCAGGTTAGACTGGAAGCCAACCCCAACTTTGGGAAAAGACTTCACAAATAATGATGATAGATAACTCTCATTGGCATATACGCACAGGTAGATATAGGATACGCTTTATCCCAAGCAAAATGCGAAGCCGTTTCCAAAACCCCGTGACTATACAAATACAAACCAAATTCAACAAAACCTTGACGCCCCGAAAAATCCAACCTCCATTATTGTTATTTATATACCTTGTAATAATATTTTACAAAAGGCAGTGGCGAGGAGTGAATCCGATTTCATTTCCTGTGGGTTCCGTGACGTCCACGCGACGCCGATGGCGCTGGGGTGCGACCAACGCATTATCGAATATCGGCACAGATAAATATTTTGCGCCAGCCACTCCATAAATAACACATAATGGATTCTCATTCCGAAACGGCTTAGGGCGGAATACTTGGAGGCGAAAAGTGTGGGTATAGTATATATAGATGCCTATGAATGCATGAGGCGGAATTGAGAACTGATGAATGAATGGGCAACTATAGTGGATTCACAGTTTATAATGTCCTTTTTTTTTTTTGGATGGGAAATCATCAAATGACTCCTCCCGCTCTGGGCGGAGCAGGAGGGAGTGTCAGACTTTTACTGACTAAAACCCATCCATGTTCCTTCATCGCCCTTTGTGTTCCGGGGCCACGGTATCTCTTTCGAATAGTCCCGCAGCTCCGGCAGGCTTCGGCCCTTGCGGACCCCTTCCCTATTGCTGACTCTCTTTGAGGCGCGCGTGGAACACGAACGCGCCGTCGACACGGCCTGTCGTCCTGAGACGGACGGACGGCGAGCTAGCCCAATAGCTCCCCGTCCACAGGCCCGCGCCTACGGTGGCCGGAAGCCACCACGTGGCCCCCGACGCCCGGGGTGTCTCCCGCAGCGGCCGAGACGTGTGGATCTTTCCCTATCACGTTCCGCCACCTCCTTCGCTAGCATGACTGCTTCGCAGAAGGAGGTGACGGCGTCCCATTCCGTCTCGCTCCGGACCATGGATTGCACCAGGGCCGGGAGCGAGAGGTCGCCGCCGCCGATCGCCGCTTCGAGAACACGCCGGTGCGCCGCCCAGGCAGGGCACACCTCCACAGTGTGCTCCACCGTGTCCTCTGGTCGATCCTCGCAGTGATAGTTTATTATGTCCTGTGGATGGGACTGTAGCTTCATTTATTGTTGTCTTTGTTCGAGAATTCAAAATTGCATGTAACTGGTCTGCTTGAAATAAGTGGTTTGATTTTTGTTTTGATCGTTAGCCTAGCGGTTGTAAGCACTTCTGCAGAGCATGATTTCCTATGTTCTATTCCAAAACGAATCGTAACGCGAATTGTTACTCAGGAGTAAGGATTCTTGCCCGGTTGATGGTAATAGACTCAATAGGCGAGACGACAAAAAAAATCTAATTAGTCCATCGCTAAGATTATCAAAAAATATTTGACACGTGTTTTTTCTTTTGTTACGTAAACCAACATTAACGAAGATATGACGCTTTTAAAATTCTTAATACGTCACGCCTAGGTGTAATTTTTAGCTAGTTCTGACGTCACGAGCCACTCCCGAGTTTTGATGCGTTTTATCTTTTGTCAATATTCATTGAATTACAAAAACAAAAAATACATGTCCATTACTTTCTAATACTCTAACTGACGGACTAAATAGATTTGCAATTTTTTGATACTGTCGTCATGCCTATAACATGAACTTAAACTTACAAAATGAGGGTGTACCCACTTATAATAGGGTACATTTCTGCCTAATACTTCAGGAGTTACAGATGATAGCATCACGCCTGTAAACCCCGAAGGGCTAGCTAGAGGTGTACCTAATAGTACACACACATTCCGCCTGTTTTATTTAAGTCCCATAATATGTCATCATCAGCCTATAATGTTCCCACTGCTGGGACAGACGCCTTCTCTCTGTGAGAGGGAACGGGCCGTAATCAAAATAAATTTAACAACCCGAATACCCGGTACTGAGGCTGCCTTACGTTCTTAGGGTCCCGGGTTCGAATCCCGGTAGGAGCAAATGTTTGTGTGATGAGCATGGACATTTGTTTCCGAGTCATGGATGGTTATATGTATAATAAGTATGTATTTACAAACAAAAAGTATCTATGTAGTATATCAACTATCTGGTGTCCACGACACAAGCCTCGTTGCTTAGTGTGGTACTAGATGGCGCTGTGTGTAATGTCCAGCGATATTTATTTATTATTTATCCACCACGCGGGCTCAGTGCGGGTTGGTAGATGTCACATGTCTTCGAATTTTTGGTTCTAGGACATGCCGGTTTCCTCACGATGTTTTTCTTCACCGTTTTGAGAGCAGTGGTGATGAAATAAATTACATAAAGTAATGCACCTGGCTGGTCCCATGTAATAGGACCTATTTCCAAATTGGTTACAGATGATGTCATGTTTTATTCTCGCTGGATCATTATTTTTAGGTACACAACCATCCTTCATATTTTTAATATACAACCGTTCTTTTAATGTTGGCGTGAACCTCATGAATACATTTGGTTAATGCTGCACGCTCGAAGGGAGAAACTGAATTAATTCAGAAAAGCAAATTGAATAAAAGAGAGAAGAACACACTGTAACTGTTTCAATCAGGACTTTAACTTTTGTCTTCAGTTTTTACAGTATTTTTACTAATATTTTTTTCAAAACTGTTTATAAAATTAAAAGTTCATCAAATTCTCCTGCTGATACTGACTTATTCTAGTCGTCTTTACATTTGTTTCTTGTCTTACTGACTAATAGTTTTTGGTCTATGCTTTCATATTCCCGTCATAAGCAACCACGTACGCCATCAAGTTGAAATTACTTTCCGTTCCCGAGAAATTCTAAAACTTGTTACAACATGAATGATTAAATTTGTCGGCCATAACCACAAGTACCGTGGACTCCCCTGGGCTAACACTCCGATGCACTTCCCGGGTAAGGTTCAATTGAAATTTGTGAGCAACTTTAGCCCTTAGAGACTATGTATTACGTTGTGACGTGTGAGTATGTGCTTCGAAATTTGACCAGAAATTCTAAGCTAAAATGATTTTTTGTGTATTCTGGAACTTAATTTATTTAAATACTGATACTGTTAGCCCGCGTCATCCCACTGCTGGGCAAAGGCCCACATGACTTCCAGTTGTTTAGATCCAGGACTAATGTGGACCACTCGTCGTTGGCTTTGTCCAGCTCGTCCCGCCATCTTCTACATAGTCCCTCACGACGCCTAATTAAAATAATTTAAAAAAGTAGTTAGAAACTACTACACTCACATATAGTTTTTTTCTGGTTAATGAGGTGTTAAAGACACTGGCCTCGCAATAGCGGTACGACTGTAAAATAAACCAGGGGTAAATAGGCGAGACGACAAAAAAAATCTAATTAGTCCGTCAGTTAGATTATCAAAAAATATTAAACCCGTGTTTTTTCTTTTGTTACGTAAACCAATATTGACGAAGATACGACGCTTTTAAAATTCTCAATACGTCACGCCATGGTATAATTTTTAGCTAGTTCTGACGTCACGAGCCCCCACTCCCGAGTTATGATGTGTTTTATCTTCGTCAATATTCATTGATTTACAAAAACAAAAAATACGTGTCCATTAATTTCCAATACTCTAAACTGACGGACTAAATAGATTTGCAAGTTTTTGATACAGTCGTCATGCCTATTGTTTTGGCACTAACATATCCAGACTATCAAGACACACTGTTAAATCTGAACTAATAAAACTATCTATGCATTAACATAATATGGTGGGACGCCTTGGAGGGCTTCATAACGAATTGGCGAGAAGAAGCACACCATCGAGAGAAGTGGAAGGAATGGGGGGAGGCCTTTGCCCAGCTTTGGGACAACACGGGCTAAATAAAAAAAAAGCATTAACATTGTCTGAGAAAACAGTAGTTCACCACTTTATAATAACACCCGATCCGAACTTCACGCCTGTATTTCCCAGAAGGATTAATCTGCAATCAGATGATGGATCTGCATCCATTTTTCATCATCGCGATTGCCACCAATCAGATACAGACCCAGACTCTAAACCGCTGCAAAGAAATTTCAAATAGAAAAACTCAATACCACATAGTACGTCCAAAATGCAAATATCGCGTCTAAAAACGTAATAGAGCAGAAAACTAATTCACATGTATCACAGCAGGGTGAAAAGTCCACAAATCTCGCTCCCAAACGAATGATCCAGCAGCGAAACGTACAGAACCCGCTAGTTAATCAGTCAGTCGAGACGAGCGGATCTCTAAATCATTTATAAGAGCGCCGTAGCCTTCGCGACGAGGAGAATTTTTCTTGTCTTAAGTAAATAAAAATCCAATCAGAGGCAAATCCAATTTTCATTCCGTTTCTCGTCGGATTCACTCGGGATTCTAGCCCGGGCTCATTTTTTACGTTTTTTTGTTCTACTTTTCACACTATTTCGTTTCGTTACGACTTCGGGTGGGTGCAGGTTTCTGGGACATCTTGGTAGTACGTTTTAAGGGATTGTACGAGTAGTTTTAAGTTTTGTGTGAAACGTTTTTGGGGCTTTTCTTTTAGAATAATATAAGTTAATTGGTAGCTTGTCAATGACTTATCAATTTTTATTGCATTTTGACATTACTTATTTTCTCTTTTATTGTTATTTAATTTTATGATTAATTTACTTTACTGACTGATCAATTTTTTTATCTGACTTTTATGTATTTGAATTTTAGTAATTTGATTTTTATTTTGTAAATTTTATAAATTTGTACGCCTTACTGGTGAAACATGTACGTCCAAAATATTAATATTGTGTCATCCTGCGTGCTTAAGTTGCATGTATACACATGTTTTAACAAATAAAATTATCTTTATCTTTATCTAGCCAGGCTAACCCCGATATTAATTCCATAGTAAAATTGTAGCAACAAAAATGTAACTTTGCATAAAAGCTTTACGGTCGTTGTTACTATCAATAAAATATAAAATACATTGTTTTTAACCTTTTTGTGTTAGTTAATTACATTTTAAGATAAATTTCAAAAAGCTGAGGATTTTGTGAATAATAAATAAATAAACCCTAGCACGAGCGTA
This sequence comes from Xestia rhomboidea, assembly GCA_963853795.1. Classification (NCBI taxonomy): domain Eukaryota; kingdom Metazoa; phylum Arthropoda; class Insecta; order Lepidoptera; family Noctuidae; genus Xestia; species Xestia rhomboidea. The sequence continues at coordinate 7,194,786 of OY970770.1, read as the reverse complement.
CGCTGTAAACATAACGAAGTACGTAGATTTCTGAATCGAAAATACAATTATCCTACAGCATTTTATTAAAATTATTTGCAACAAGCACATTCAGTAATATCTATAGATATGAATACATTCTTAAAATTATGAAAATGTTTTCTGTGAAACGGGTAATTTTAAAATCGACGTGCTGGGGCTTCTGATACCCTAAGCATAGTTTAAAGTAAGTATCAGCGATAGGAACAATAAAAGAACATTCAAAAGTGTACAGTATGACCACTTTAAGTTTAAAGTTAAAATAAATTTATTTATTAAAAAATATTTATTTATTTATTATTATTTATTTTAAAGTGGCGCTGCTTGTCAAGAAGAAAATGTATCGATATGTCAAACTTGGTACATTTATTTTAGTTCTGTGTTTTCCCGCCAGCAGATAATTTGTTTTAAGTGTTGATTGACATAATGCTATCAAAAGGTTTTGTTGAGTCGAAAGTCGATGTTGAGTAATAGTTTTTCTTTCTTTCTTTCTTTTAATACAAAACGCGTTGAAAGTAGCTGCCACGTAGCTAGGCTATAGGTAACACAAAACATTGAAGATCCCTAATAAAATATCACATTAAAAAAAACAATTCAGAAACGGACCAAAGGCTGTCCCGAGAAAATAAGGTTCATATGAATCTGGACATGGATAATGTCAGATCGAATGGACATTTGACATGAGCAAGATGTTATCCAATGAGAAAGGATACGGGTAGAATTGGTTTCAAAATATGGCGGTCGAACTTTTAAAGGAAAGGCGCGGTCTAACTGAGCCAACTGTAGGGCTACTACGTATCTCTGTTGACAGCTCGAAATGATAATAACTGGGCTCAGTGTCCATCAATGAACTGTCAAAAGGTTAGTTTCGTATAATGTATGACCCTGTTAGTCACCGTAAAGTGATATCCACTCAGTGTGATACGTAATACCAATATTATGACATTCAAGATTGTCATCAAAGTTCGGTGTACAACCGAAGCTTGATAGTCATTGGATATCAGAAAGATACGTAATAGCCTTGCTGGACTTCGGACCGGACTGCGGATAACAAACCCAGACAGATAAATTCAAACTCCGGGGTTTTCACTTTTTGTTTGTTTGTGTATGGACACGTACAACCAGCGCATCAAGTTACCCCAAACTGTCAAATATTCTCATTCGATTTTGAACTTAATCCTCAAATTTTTATGGTTTAAAATCATTTGGAGAAATTTGACAGTTCGTGGGAACTTGGTGTGCTGACGACTGAGTAACAGCCATTCATAGTTTTGCACATTGAAACACCAGGTTAATACAGTTTGGCGTTTTATTGTCATTGTACATGGCCGTCTTATAAGAACGACAGTAATAGTGATGTGAACTTACGGATAATTCAGTGCCTATTTATTTTACGGTGCCATTATTTCAGTCAGCAAATCACGCAGAAAATGAGTCGTCTGGATGTTGTCTTCTAAATATCACAAAATAGTTGTGGTATTAGAATGATGTCACATTAACGGAACAGGCGCAATCTGTTTTCTGTTGTTTGTAAGTTTATTACTAACATAGTTAGTAAGTATATTGTTACTAACACTATGAGTTTTGTTGCTCGAATTAAATAATGTATTAATAATGTAGGTTTACCACCTCTCTGCACTACCCGCCAAGCCGAATACACCGGTGCACATTTCCCGCTTGCATTAAACCACTAAAGCGGCGGACTTCGAGGAGTATGTGCGCCTAAGGAAGAGTACATACCGAGGGCGCACTTACAGGACTTGGATGAGGCAAACAACAGCAGGGCTATTATGTATCTTTTTGATATCCAGTGACTATCAAGCTTCGGTTGTACACCGAACTTTGATGACAACCGTGAATGTCATAATATTGGTATTACATATCACACTGAGTGGATATCACTTTTCGGTGACTAACAGGGGGTCATACATAATACGAAACTAACCTTTTGACCGTTAATTGATGGACACTGAGCCTAGTTACTATCATTTCGAGCTGTCAACAGATATACGTAATAGCCCTACTGAACTGTCCAGGTTGCTAAGTACTGGTCGGACAAAAAACTGAGTCATCGATTCGAGAAGATTAAGAAGAATAATCTATGTATCTATCTATGTATTAGGTACTGCCGTGCCGTGAAAATACAAAGTTGTGTGTTCTACCACTGCAGTTAAGTACCTAAATCAAAAATCATACAAAAGTCTCTTTAATCGCATTTCTAATAATTACAAAGTTACTTTCGCTATTTACATTTCCTTTTAAAAAAGAAACTGAAAATAAACACACCAACCAGGATCTGTAATGAGGTTCTTATCGAGCCGTCTGGCTTCGAAATGTAAAATATTATTTTTCCCGCCAATGCATTAATGTGAAAACTGTGTATTGTGGCTCTCCGTGATGGATCGCCGCGGCCTGTCAATTTATAATATGATGAAGAGATTCTGAATGATGCATCGATGATGCGAACCTAGTTTGAATATCGAATGATTATGGCGGCGTGTTATAATAAATAACAGTGATTTATTGGAACTAGTATTTTTTTGTTTTTTAGGGTTCCATAACTTCAAAGGTAAAAAAAGGAACCCTTATGAGATCATTTTCTTGTCCGTCTGTCACCACCGATTTTCTCAGGAACGGGTGCGGGTGTATAAAAATAAACGACCTGAGTCAACACGATAAAAAAATAAGGGCACATTTAGATTTTCGCCAAAATTTGTAAGTACCAAAATTTACCTTAATTTTCAACTTTTTATTTTTCGGAATTTTCCCTTAACTTGTACTGTAAGACCTTGCTTTTAACCAAAATTGACAATTCTAGGTCAACCGAAAGTACCCTATAGGTTTTGGGTCGAAAACCTATACGGTAGTTCCCGTTGACGAAATTTGGCAAAAAGCAAGCTCTTACCGCACATGTAAAGGGAAAAATCTGAAAACCGTAAATATGTAGTTTAATAAAAAATATCGATTTTACACTACAAACTTATTATTAATTTGCGGTTAGTGCAATAGCCGTTTCTAGGGATCAAACAGCAAAGTTAAGTTTGTCCTTTAAAAAGTTTGTACGGAACCCTCGGTGCGCGAGTCCGACTCGCTCTTGGCCGTATTTTTTTTTGGAGATTACTGACTGCATTTTTTTCAATGCCAAAGATGCCAAAGCTAGTGTATCTTAAATAGATACACTATCTTTTGCCACTACCTTCGTCCACGTGAAATTATTATAAAAAAATATTACTTCCCTCTTTGATCGGATTTTGTCAACAATTTGAAGGGTTTTGTTTTTTTTGCACAGATCTTCGGACTTAAAAACATAACTGGCGAAATGTGGGTGTACTATTATTTACACCTCTGCCTAACACCTTTCGGGAATTACAGGCGTTATGTACTTTTCATAAAATAGAAATAATACAAAGGATTTTTACAACTGCAAATCCTAATTAAACTGAGATACCTGAAGAGCAGAAAACCTTGTCAGCCTGCGAAAAGATCACAAACAAACATAATTTAATTCACTTGTCATAAAAATAAGAAAAATAAATTCAAAAGCGATGATTAACAGCACCTTCACACGGTTTTATTCATTCTTTATTCCCAACAACGTTTACTCAATGTATTCATAGACTACCGAACGACGACGCCATGACATTTGGTGAATTTTGCCGCCAAATTTTCACCAACATTTTTCCCGCCGACTTTTTCCATGTTTTTTTTCCGCTTGTTTGACGGATTTCGCCGACTAATCTGTTGATATTGATACAGAGTCCTGTGGATGTTTAAAGAGGTTTTTTTCGTCACCTTTTTGGCTATTTTTGTCGGCTGTGAAAGGGGAGGTAATGTATTGGTTGGTTATATTTGGAAGAGTACATCGAGGGAAAAGAATCGTGGGTGTACGATGGGACTTTGAAGAATATTTAGAAACATTTTATTAAATTAAATGATGAATCAAGGAAAAGTGTTAATTATTCCGTTTATATCTTAATGCTTGGAAATAGGAAACTCAGAAAAATTGATTTTGATTTATTAGGACGAAAAATCCGTATATTTTACTTAAAATTAATTATTTTTATTACTCAAAGGTTAACAAATATCCTGGACACCAAGAAATTAAAAAAAAATGTGACAGCTAATCTGCTGTAGCTCTGAGACGTATTCTTTGCTACATCGGGACTAAAGATGTTGACGAAGTTGCTCTTTCCTCTGGTATCTGGTCAAATAAGTCACGGATCGGTCCTCGAGGTTAGGTGTAGGTAGTGCTGTCAGTGGTCGAGTGAAATGGCGATCCTGCCCTAAGCCATTAGAAAAGGACACTTTGGTGCTCATTTACGGAAGAGAAACTGCCTTCTTAGAAGTGGCGACTGATGGGCCGAGTCATGGCAGTTTTCCCCGGACAGCAGCCATCAGTCGCGTCGCTGACATCAAGACAACACGTGGTGTGGTTCATCGAGCTTTCAGCAAGATATGCCCGTTACCCTTATACCTTATATTATACCACAGAGAAGATTCTGGTTAAGAAACGATCTCTCAACGCCCGAGGGCCTGATTAGAATAACGACCTTTTTAAAATAACTCTTATTTTTTATTTGATTTTTATTGTTTTGTTTCTTTTGCTGTCTTCATCTTGTCATTGCTCTAAATACAACTCTCAAATTCAACGGAAACCTTTTATTTAAAATAACTCTGGATCAATATACGCATTCAAAGTCGTTGCAGAAATACGAATCACTTTAAAAGCGTTCACCACTTGTCAGTAGATAATGTCGTACATAAATGGTCTAATAAACAAACCTTAGTGGTAATTTGTTTGTCATTCTTTACCAGGGTTCAAAATTATCAAGATAATTATTTTCTTTCAAAATAGGATTAAGTACACGCTTTTTTATTAAGTTGACTCTTATCGCGTTTGGATACACGTAGAATTGGCAAATCACGTTCGGATTCACGTGAAGTGACATTGATAATGATTTTTGTTATTATCAAGATAATCACTTGGTACACTGCTCTTTACACATAAAAACAACATGTTTAGCTATACAACTGCAAGTGTTTTGCAAAACGCGAGATATAAATAATTTGACTAAGCAGACCTTCTTTTATTTCGACGGTAGGTAGATTGCAATTTTACGCGGGCTGCGCACGGATATTAAAAATTAAAGTTAATAAGCAAAGCAGCGCTTTGAAGCGCTGGAAAGTGATACAGTTTGCGCTTTTGTTTCGTGCTGGCGCTTTATGATTACATTTTTAGATGTTTAGGGTTGAAAGTTTTAGTACCTAACACATATTTTCAACTTTATCGCTAAAGCATTAGGTTCAAGATTGATTGAGAAGAAGTTTCGGGTAGCTTGGTGTACAGTCATCATGACCAAATAATATGTATGCACTTGGCAAACTTAAAAACCGTGATTGTAACTTTGTGTTTTGTTACTATGGATTCTAGAATACGTTATTGCGTCGTTGAAGTTCTAACACCACGTCAGTCAAAAATAGCAACTTTACAGGAGCAGAGTGCAAAAACTGTAGGTATAATTCTACATAGGTAATGGTACAATACCATTTTATAATTTGTGTTCACTTCAAATAGAGATAGAAAGACGTTGCTTGTTTCTGATTGACTGAAACAACGTGTCTTCCGATTCTCTAGCTAACGGCATCAAATGTCCAAAAAATTTACCTAGGTGGTGTTAAAACTTCAACTAAAGTATAAAATATTGCTGTGTTTCAACGACAATTTGTAATAACAGAAAAAAATCGCTTTAAAAGCAGCAACGTGTATCATTTATTGTTCGTGACATTATATGTATAGGTACAGGACAAGAACATGTAATGACGACCCGTATGGCGCAGCGGTACTGAGGCTGCCTTACGTTCTTAGGGTCCCGGGTTCGAATCCCGGTAGCAGAAAATGTTTGTGTGATGAGCATGGACATTTGTTTCCGAGTCATGGATGTTTATATTGTATAATAAGTATGTATTTACAAACAAAAAGTATCTATGTAGTATCTCAACTATCAGGTGTCCACGACACAAGCCTCGTTGCTTAGTGTGGTACTAGATGGCGCTGTGTGTAATGTCCAGCGATATTTATTTATTAATTAATGAGACATGAATGAGACTTAATGGTTAAACCTCATCTAGCAGCACAGAATCAGACTTTACCATGACTGATTTTTAAATAGTTTTTAGTTTTGCGTCTCAGGTAATTTACAGAAAATAAATAAACATTAATCCTGGAGTAACCCCGTCGGTTTTAAAAACACATGAAATAAGCACCATATGTGTGTTTTTAAAACCGACGCTATTCATTTTTACAAAAATTATATCGTAGTTCCATATAAATTGCCTTAACTGGTCCACTTCAAAGTGCCGAGTTCCAGACTAGTGACAATAAATATTACTAACTAGGTATTAGAATAATATTCATGGTCCGGAGCGAGACGGAATGGGACGCCGTCACCTCCTTCTGCGAAGCAGTCATGTTAGCGAAGGAGGTGGCGGAACGTGAGAACTGTGGACGGGGAGCTGTGGGCTAGCTCGCCGTCCGTCTGTCTCATGACGACAGACCGTGTCGACGGCGCATTCGTGTTCCACGCGCGCCTCAAAGAGAGTCAGCAAAAATGAAGGGGCCCGCAAGGGCCGATGCCTGCCGGGGCTGCGGAAGTACTGTTCGAAAGAGATACCGTGGCCCCGGAACACAAAAGGCGATGAGGAACATGGTAGGGTTTTAGTCAGTAAAAGTCTGACACTCCCTCCTATTCCGCCCAGAGCGGGAGGAGTCATTTGATGATTTCCCATCCAAAAATAAATAAATAAAGGTATTACAATAATAAAACGAAACATAACCTAAAACGAACGTAACGTTAATAAAATAATTCGCCAAATCCCAACAGCTTAAAAACATTTCCTTTTTCCAAGACAAGTACAGTTGCGCGCTCAAGTGCTCGAGTGGCTATATATTTTCATTTTCGAGTGGCGACACTCGCGCCGCCTGTAGGTGACTGCCGGAATTATTGCACTTCAACAAGAGTGGACCGATGTGTCTATATATCCTTTTTATTGCTGTTAGAAAAAAGGAATCGCGCTGAGCTTGCGAATGACGTAAAGTGTGACGTTATTAAAGTTTTATGTGCAGTTCCGTTTGGAATTGTTCAATGTTTGGTTTCAGAATTGTAGGATTTTGTTAGTTTGTGCGGAAAATTAAATGTTGCAAAAGAGTCGTGTGTCGTATTAGATTGCTGATAACGAATGAAACTCTACTAACTCTACCTCAACTTATTATTATCTAACGATTCAAATCAGTGGCTTTCTACCTCATCTAAAAATTTATATTTTATTCATGTCACTACACTAAAAACAAAACACAACAACACAACACATAACAACACAACACATAACTTGTGTTATTCGTTAAATAATCTATAGTTATCCATTAGTTCATGTTTTAATGTTAAGTTTTTCCTGCAATAAGATAACGATAAGCGTTTGCAGTATCATAGTGTTGCTGAAAATTGGCATAACTTTCCTTACAACAAAACACAAATACACACTCTCACTTGGCAAAGTCACATTCTCAGCCAGAAGAAATAAATAAACGAATATAAAGACTAATATTCTACAGTCACTCCCTCGGAAAACCCAGTGAGCCCTTTAACAGCGAGAAATATAAATAAATGACGACAAAAGTGTCTGGTCACTGTAGCCGAGACGAAGTACAGTCGTCGTCAATATCAATATTACGAAGCGACGACGCTGTATCGGACTGCCTTATTCTGCCCAATTGAATTAAAAGTACAGGCGATGAGAGAAATGTTTTGTGTTTTTGCTCGGTTTGGCGCCTTTTCTGGAGACTGATTGTATTTTGGTTTGTTGAGATAAAACTTTTGGTTCCATTTACATTGTAATTGTTTAATTTTTGGAACCTGAGCTAATCATTCAAAATCAAAAAAGGTTATAATTATATTCAATTGATATATGATTTAAAACATTTAGATTAGGACTCAATGTGTTCTAAATCATTTGCTTCCTATTATTACGGCCGAATGTAATGTGTGTGGAATGTAACATGTCTGTAAATTCTGTAATAAGTATTATTTTATTCCCCACATTTTGAGGACCCGAATGGCGCAGCGGTAGTGAGGCTGCCTTATGTTCTTAGGGTCCCGGGTTCGAATCCCGGTAGGAGGAAATGTTTGTGTGATGAGCATGGCATGGTGATGACATTTGTTTCCGAGTCATGGATGTTAAGTATGTATTTACAAACAAAAAATATTTACGTAGTATATCAACTATCTGGTGTCCATGACACAAGCCTCGTTGCTTAGTGTGGCACTAGATGACGCTGTGTGTAATGTCCAGCGATATTTATTTATTTTATGCAAAGAAATATGCCTACATAAGTACTTACTTGTCAAAATTCAAATTACATTTATTACATTTTACATATTAATTTGCACGGTGATCATCAAACTAGACGTTAGTCTGTATCTTGGGGATCAGCGTTGTACATAATGTACTTACATCGTTATATTATTCACAAAGGGCTTATACGGTAATTATTAACAAGATTAAACTAAAAGTAGTGAATTAAAGAAGAAAATATAATTAAGAGTCATTCAAAAACAAAAATTTGATAATATTTTATTACTTCTTGTGTTTTGATAATTAGGCGTATATTTTGAAAGTGTAGTGAAATTCACTTTGGGTGGCACAAAAGAAGTTTTAAATATTTAATTAAAACTCATTTCATTAATTCTACCAGAAATATAACTATCACGCACGAGCAAGTGTCAATTCAATTTCCCATCTCTCTAGTACCTATTACAATAACAAACAGTAATAAATTATTTCAGACACTTTTCTCGATAATTACACCGCTCTCTAGGGCGGTGACTGGTACAATAAAAAAAGTCATCTGTGATTTTTCATTTCGTTCCGTGGCCCGCCTGTTAGGCGCACTTTTGTACGGTATACTCGGATCGGCATGATTTGATACTTTTCAATATTATTTTTGTTCTACAAATGATTTTTGCAAAAAACTTAAAGGCTTAAGTTTTTAAACGCTATTGTCACATATACGTGACAAGCAAGCGCGTGCCCTGTACGCCAAAAACACAGTGAAAATGTGGCTTGGCGTGGAGGGCACGCGCGTGCGCTTATGCTATGGCGTTCAAAAGGTTAATCAAGTGACAATCGTTTTCTAAGCTAGTTAGTATATCTTTGCAATTTTAAACCTCGAAACAGCTACTTTGTTTTTAGGAACTTTTTAACAGGGGGTTTCACTAAGACTTAGCTGTATACTATGTTTAGTAATAATAAAAGTAGCAATAAATCCATGTCTGTGTATGTGAAAACTGACTTTTGTCACAAATCAATTAACTACAATCTTAGCAGTTTATGAACTGAAACTGGCAGAAACGTTGCAATAGGTGGAATTAGCCCGAGGTACATTTTTTTTATAATATCGAAAGTCAAGTAAAATAAATAATAAAGATAAAAACTAAAAAGAAATCATATAAAATTATTTGCACGCAGGTATCAAAACTAAACAATCAATGCAAACCTAACGCTTTCAGCGCAGTCTTCCCGTAAATTATTCCTTCAGCCATTAAACAAATATATCGCTACACGGCCGGCCCACAGCAAGCCGACTGAAAAATGCGCAATCGACAATTTTATAGCGTGGTTTTCATTTAAATGATAAATATGATAAATTAAATTGGAAAGAAAGTAGTTTCTGATTTGTATCCGGCTCGAAGGACTAGTGAAAATGAAATCACTAAGGTACTACACAATATAAAGACTGTAAAAAGATATATTATACTACTCCACAGTCTGGCATCGTTATTGCGCTATGTCAAAATATTTCAGTTAAGATATAATCATTTTGGCACTTAGGTATTCTTACATACATACCTAATACAATTTGCGTAGAAACGTTAGTTCCATTTCATCTTCAAGTCTCCCTTAGAAACTTCAAAAAAAAAGCTGGTAAATAAATAAAATCCTTCAAAGGCAAAGATCTCCTGTCTTTAGAATATCCCGTTGCAAGAGGATGTGCTCAGACGATGGTATCAGTTACTTGTTAGGGAAACTAGACGAATTTATTGCAAGGAGCTGATATATTATGTTCCTTTTGAAACCTGCCATGTGATATCCTTTAGATCACGCGTGTTTTTTCACTGAGACTTTGTACCGTCAAATTATAGGTAAACCATTACTAATCAACCAGAGCGTTTACACAAATAAGTTCTACATGTTATGTTGTGATGTGTAGATGCAGCTCCACGCTGAATTGTGATTGTACATTTTCATCTGTGTCTGTAACCTACTAACACTAGATCTTAAGTAAAATTGTTACTAACTCTATGGATTCCGGTCTGAAATAAAAACTTTATATTCTAATCTATTCTATAACGCCTACATCTAAAAACAACAAAAAAAGATGGACAGTTAAGTAACAATATTGTGATTTTTTGAACTTGTTTGTAGTATGACACTCATTTTACAATCAGTAGTACCTTTTTCCTACACGGTGACTGCCTCGTTGGTCAATGGTCGCAATCGCGACTGCTGAGCATCAAGTCCCTGGATTCGATTCCCGGTTCGGGCAAATTGTTATCGGGTTTTACTATCAGGGTTTTTTTTGTAGCAGTCATGGAGGCCGGATTTGTGCTCAGTTGCTGGCCATAGGCTCGCTCTCTATTACATGGGACTTAAACATAACTGCCGAAATGTGGGTGTATTAAGTATACCTCTGCCTAACCCTTCGGGATTACAGGCGTGATGTTATGTTTATGTAGTACCTTCTTCATGTCAAAGAGGGTCGTTTTTAGGGTTCCGTACCACAAAAATGAAAAAACTGAACCCTTATAAGATCACTTTCTTGTCCGTCTGTCCGTCTGTCACCATTGATTTTCTCAGGAACGGGTGGACCTAGCAAGTTGATCCTGAGTCAACACGATAAAAGATATGCGCAAATTTAGATTTTCGCGAAAACTTGTTAGTACCAAAATTTACCATATTTTTCGGACTTTCCCCTTTACTTGTGCTGTAAGACCTTGCTTTTAAACAAAATTGACACTTCTAGGTCAACCGGAAGTACCCTATAGGTTTTGGGTCGAAAACCTAAATGGAAAGTCTGAAAACCGTAAACATGTAGTTTAAATAACAAAAAAACGCGTTTTTACTATTACAAACTTATTATTTGCGGTTGGAGCAATAGCCGTTTCTAGGGATCGAACAGCAAAGTTAAGTTTGTCCTTTAAAAAGTTTGTACGGAACCCTCGGTGGGCGAGTCCGACTCGCTCTTGGCCGGTTTTTTTACCATTAAGATAGGTAGGAACAATCACAAGACTTAGTTTACTTGTGTATTACCTCTAAAACAAAGAAGAAATGGTTCATGTAAAAAGTAGGGACTTAAAAGAGATCAAAGAAAAAATCCCATTCAACGTCTCAACTCCACTGCATAGTCATGCCTACATAATCCTCCACAAATTGTGGCCTGATCTAAATAAAGTAGCAACATCAACTTTTGTTGTTGTTTATTCACTTAAAAATCCATTACGCACAAAAAGACCAACTAATAAATATGAAGAACGAACGACTTTCTTGATAAAAACCTTTTGAAAACCTCCACGGCAAAAGTAACTATACTCTTTTTCTTTTAAGGTTGAAAGTAGAATATGTAGGTTGTACCAAGACATTTTAGCGTGTTTTAAAGTGGGAGAGGAGCATGTCAGAATCAATTCTTGCAGCCATTTCTCAATAAAGTTTCGCGAAGGAAGTGAACACATGCATTGAGGCTTTTAAACTTTGACGTATATTACACACGGCTGCTGTTAAGTTCTTACATATAAACAATGGACGATCTATCCGAAGTGACGTTTAGGTTTGCTGGTTACTATAATAATTATAAGAGGGAATTTTGAATATGGCGCTAACACTTTTGGCGTTTGTCACATTTTAGGACTCATTAAATGTGAGAAAATTCACGATGATAAGGGATATTCGGTATTCCTCTTCGCAACATGGCATCTTACTTACTATTGACAAGTGGAAATTTAGGTGCAGATTCCTTTTTTTTTTCTTATTTCTATACTTTTCAGTGATAATTTCCCACCCTCGAAAACTAAGACCACCATTTATACCGTTCCAATCCAAGGTGTGTCCTTATATGCTCAATTAAGGATATTCTATCTATCTACAACCACAGTGAACACAGTCATTACGTCACTTCCGGGCAATAAATCAGCTGACTACGATATCCTGGGAGTCATCACAGATTTAGCCAGCGATGGGCGTAACAGCACCGCCCTGTACAAAGAAAATTACGAGTGTATACTTGGATTTACAGTTTTGATACTAGTTATTTATATTTGAGGATTAAAAATGTTTTTGTTTGTTTTTGCTTTCCAAAATTATCATAATACTGAACTGTGTAACGAATGTTATGACTAGAAAGGGGGTGATTACTGAGATATCGAGTAATAGAGAATTATGAAAAAAAAGACATGCTCCACCAAATAAATTAAGATACAATTTTATTAGAATTATGAGTGTAACTCCCTCATTTTCAGATTATTGTGCATATTTGTAAGTCGGGGCCGCCACCACTGGGCCACCAATTCCCTCTCATTTAGAGGAGGCCTGTGTCCCAGCAGTAGGAACATTGATAGGCTGATGATGATGATGATGATGCATATTTGTATGAAAAATCTTTAAAAGTTACTCATGTTGAAAATTTATTTTTGTTAGTCATTCAAATTCACTCTAATACAATCTCAATGAATAATAATTTTATCCAAAAAATATAGTTTATTCAAATGATTACAACACCTAAAATTACTACAAGCTACTTGTACCATAACACGATTCCCAAAAGACTTGCCAACATAAAAAATGTTATGCAATTTCAACTCCCCGTAATGCCCCTAGTACAACGAAATAACCCGAAAAATGGCAGTGTTGCCAGCGAATCGTTGGGGGGAGATAAAAAAATATGCGCCTCGAAATGACAAGTAGGATGCAATGTGACCGTAGATAAGATAAGAGGGGGATTGGGTGAGAATGGAGCGATAAGTTCCAAAGCCCTTCTGCGCCTTTTATTAAGGTTGTCAAATCTAGTTTTTTTTGGTGTTGATAACGGTACAAAGTTTGCCTATTTTGTGATTATTGTTTTTTTGACTGGCTCGTCGTAAACGCTACTGCTGATCAAGATTTCCGATTCTCGGGTTGAGGAAAGTGCTGTTGGATTTTTTCACAAGGTATGTATCAGCAGCAATCAAGAAGGAGTATGGATTTTTGCCCGGTTTGCAGCAATAGGCTCCTTTAGTGCGATATTTTTTTGTTCTAGACTATACCTGGGACCTTCTAGTTATATTGTCTACTTGTTGTTTGTGTGTTGTTGTGTACTTGTAGTTTGTTCTATTGTTGTAGTCTATTATATTTGGGCGTCAAAGTTACAATATTTTTTCATGTTTTACTAACTTTAAATACCTCCACAACCCCTAAACTATTCAATGTATCCATCAACACAATGTCTTGAGTGCTGCCGTAAAACGTGATTTTTCCCGTTTCCCAGCAATCATTTTTTCGTAGTGTTACTTAGTTTGATGTACAGAATGCTTGGTTGACGGCTTCGTGAAGAGTCCGATTACACTTTTTATTACGTTTTCTAGGTGAAATTTAGCTCTCAGATTAACTATGACTTGCTTTGGGCAATACTTGTTATGCCGTACGTATAGTACGTACCCATGGAATAATTTCCGACCTCATTGCAGGCAAATCCGGGCAAAGTAAGCCAGCAATATCCAGGTATAGTCTGTAAGCTTTTTTTAAAATTAAATAAATAAATAAATAAAACCCAGTTTAAAAAAACTTAAAGAACTAACTAAAGAATTAACTTTGTGCGTATAACTGCATTAAACTTCACACTATACAGTCAAAGCAACACTTTCTGAGAAACAGCAATTCATTCCAACATGGACTCTAACTCATAACGTTACTTTGAAATACAGGAAGTGACGTAAGTTCCAGTTACCGGAACTACACACCTTTTACTTTATGAAGTCAATAAACCGTCCGTGTCCATACCCCTTGTGCAACGTGAAAGAACTTGGGAAAATATATTACGCTTTATAATTTTGTTTTCCTATATTTAGGTACTATGTACCTTTGTGTGAATTGTTAAGGATATAGGGTAGGCTGACAGTTATGTTAAGTTTCATGTACTGTTTATGCACATAGGTATAATATCCTCTTCTGCAAATCACGCAAAGTAAGGTTTGCTGTAATTTTTTTATCACTCTAAACAAAGCGTATTACCGTCAGAAATAGCAAAGTGAAATTATTTTTTTAATATCTATAAAATATCCTAAGATAAAAGCATTTTAAACTGCAGATTAGATAGAGAGATCCGATACCTTTCATGACGTCATTAGTTATATCGACGTACAAAATCCATACTAAATTCCGTTTATCTAGAAAGAGGTAGAAACAATTTATTTATTGGTTATAACTTTTGCGTTGTTTGCCCGATTTTCGTCTTGTTTTCACTTCATTATTTTTATAGTATTTTCACATTCCGTAACAAAACAAAAAAATAAAAATCCAAAGGGTGTAAAACAACCTCTTAATGAAGCTGAAAGGCACTTGTTCTCCTCGTCATTGCGATTATTTTTTTGTTCTACACCATACCTGGTTACCTTATAGTTACGGAAATATTGGGGATCAAAGTTCCAACTTTTTGACAAGTTTTTTTTTAAATAATAATATTTATATTTATTAAGTGCACTCAACGTAAAATTATCATAGCTCCACCTCGGTACTGATTCTACAAAGAGTTAGGCAGAATGATGTGTGCTTATAGTGCTTCCACGTTTTAATAGGAAACTAATTGAAACTACTTAACTAGAATTTCGGTTTTACCAGACGAAATTTTGTGCTGCATTTCTTGCAACCCAGAAACCTAAAACGAAATACCTCGATCCCATTACCAAAAATAAAATATTAAATCTAAAAATTAGCTCGAGAAACCATTTTGCCACAGTGCCACGCACTTTGACACGAAATAAACTGGCAATCAGAGAAGTGCGGTGTCGGAGGGAATCCTCATAAATCCGGCGTCGACTTCACTCCGGCCTTATTCAATCTCCGGGGGAATGAGGGGCGCGGATGTTGTGTCGCTGGATGGGGTAGCGTTTTTCACGATTTTTATTGGTGTGTGAAAAGTCACGTTTTACGGTAGAAATAAATGTAACTCACCCAAAACACTGTGTTGATGGAAGCATTGAATAGTACCTACCGAGGTCATGGAGGTATTTAAAGTAAAGTTACCTATAACATTAAGAAAGTAGTTTGAATTTAATGGCGCTTATATCCGCCATTTTAATTTTTTTTTAAGTACCTAGCGACCAGACTTAAAACCTGTATCAATCGATAGCTGGTATCAAATACAAACAGTTTTATATGAGACAAAATGTTCTATCTAGCTATCAAAGTTCATTCACTGATGGCATCTTCAGCACAAAAATTAAAATGGCGGTAGTTAGGCCGGCCAGGCTTCATACAAAAATCTCCCAAGCCCTCTGTATTTATGAAAAAAAGAAACTTGTGAAAAAGTTGGAAATTTGACCTCCAATATCTCGAGTAGAATACGGAATCTCGACGCACAAAATTTCGATAAATGCTTATACGATGCTACAAAACTGCGACGCACGCGAGTATCTCCGTAACTAGAAGGTATGGTCTACACCAAAAAAATTATCGCAATGACTTAGAGCCTTTCAGCTTCGATATGGGTTTATTTACATTCTGTATTTATCAGCAAGTTCATGTCACTTCTAGCATTGTTTTCTCCGTGTGGTATACTTTACGGAGAGAGGTCGTGTTTCGCGGGGCGCCGATATAAAAGTCCACTTTATAAAGGCTGACCGCAGACGATCGCTGCTGTACCTACGTTTGTCTTGTACTTGCAACCTCGGGAACTTTAATGTGTAGCTTTTGAATTGGAATTTTGAGGAGTGAAGGTGATTTGTTTTATTTGGTTCACTTTTTTTTATGGTAATTGGTAATCTTCTAACGGTGTAATTTGGTGGTGTTTTCAATTATACATCCTATCCTACTAATATTATAATTAATGCGAAAGTTTGTGAGGATGGATGTATGTTTGTTACTCTTTTACGCAAAAACTACTGAACGGATTTAAATGAAATTTTGCACACAGATAGTTAATAACCTAGATGGAAATAGTGAGACTCGCATTACTGAAACGTAACTCCGGTCTTTAATTATGTACGAACGAATTGTTAAGGTGGATGCTCCAGGGTGGCCCGCGAAATTCAAATTTTCTTACGTTTTTTGCAATTTGTAGACCAGAGCTAGGTTGTATGTTGATTAAAATATTGTTCGCGACTGTAAGACGTATGTAGTTACAGAATTATTATCATCGAAATCATCAATACAACCCTCCGAGTTCATAAAGGTCGAGGAATGATTGTGACCTTGAAAAAGTCGTTCCTCGACTTTTACCTTAACTTTATTTTCTCATTCTATCATGAACTTGGTGTTGAAAGCTACTGTTGTGTTTGTTAGATTTTAACACATGAGATACTTTTATCCCGGTAGTAGATGATGACTGACTAAAAAAAATATGATTCTGTGTAGTCCGTCAGTTAGATTTTCGAAAAATATTGGATACGTGTTTTTTGTTTTATCAAATTAATAAAAATTGACGAAGATAAAACCTGTCAAAGATCACGAGTGAGGCTTGTGACGTCACATTTGAGTAGAAAACGTCGCACGATTTTTCGACTCACTGAATCGTCTTCATTTTTTGTTTACGTAACAAAAGAAAAAATATGTGTCCATTATGTTTTGGAATTCTATCTGACGGACTAATTAGTTTTTTTTTGTCATCTACCCTATTATGCAGGGAGAAGCTAGTATTTTATATTGACAACACCATGTACCTACCTACTACTTCATAATTATGAATTTGTTTTTATTTTAAACTTGTGTCTTCTAAATGATTGTATTACTCTTAGATTTTAAATCTACCCTTCTGGCCATTGCTGAAGCATTTTATGATCTCTATAAAATTCAAGCATAAAATGATACGGAGCTTGTACGAATTGTTTCTTCAGAATGATCTCACGGGGTACCAAAATAAAGCTAAATATAACTTATGAGGTTTAACATAACATCACGCCTGTAATCCCAGAAGGGTTAGGCAGAGGTGTACCTCAGAGAACACCCACATTTCGCCAGTTATGTTGTTCCATGTAATAGGGGGCGAGCATATTGCCATCAACCGGGCACAAATTCCGACTCCGTGGCTGCTACTGAGAAATTATTGATGGAAAAACCTAATAACATTTTGCCCGACCTGGGTATCGAACCTCATGCTCATGCTTACGGGGCTTAGTGGTACCTATTATGTCACGGAACAGTCACTGCAGTCAACCCTAGTCGTACCTATTCTGTCACCGAACAGTCACTGCAGTTAACCCTAGTCGTACCTATTCTGTCATCGAACAGTCACTGCAGTCAACCCTAGCCGTACCTATTCTGTTACCGAACAGTCACTGCAGTCAACCCTAGTCGTACCTATTCTGTCACCGAACAGTCACTGCAGTCAACCCTAGTCGTACCTATTATGCCACGGAACAGTCACTGCAGTCAACCCTAGTCGTACCTATTCTGTCACCGAACAGTCACTGCAGTCAACCCTAGTCGTACCTATTCTGTCACTGAACAGTCACTGCAGTCAACCCTAGTCGTATCTATTCTGTCACCGAATAGTCACTGCAGTCAACCCTAGTCGTACCTATTCTGTCACCGAACAGTCACTGCAGTCAACCCTAGTCGTACCTATTCTGTCACCGAACAGTTACTGCAGTCAACCCTAGTCGTACCTATTCTGTCACCGAACAGTCACTGCAGTCAACCCTAGTCGTACCTATTCTGTCACTGAACAGTCACTGCAGTCAACCCAAGTCATACCTATTCTGTCACCGAACAGTCACTGCAGTCAACCCTAGTCGTACCTATTCTGTCACCGAACAGTCACTGCAGTCAACCCTAGTCGTACCTATTATGTCACGGAACAGTCACTGCAGTCAACCCTAGTCGTACCTATTCTGTCACGGAACAGTCACTGCAGTCAACCCTAGTCGTACCTATTCTGTCACCGAACAGTCACTGCAGTCAACCCTAGTCGTACCTATTCTGTCACCAAACAGTCACTGCAGTCAACCCTAGTCGTACCTATTCTGTCACCGAACAGTCACTGCAGTCAACCCTAGCCGTACCTATTCTGTCACCGAACAGTCACTGCAGTCAACCCTAGTCGTACCTATTCTGTCACCGATCAGTCACTGCAGTCAACCCTAGTCGTACCTATTCTGTCACCGAACAGTCACTGCAGTCAACCCTAGTCGTACCTATTCGGTCCATTAGAATAGAATAGAATACTCTTTATTATGTACACCATAAAAATTACAGATACAAATGTGAAACATTTTGCAAAGGGTGACACAATGGGCGGTCTTATCGCTAAAAGCGATCTTTTAAAGACAACCTTTGGATGGATTTAAGGGGGAAGGAGAGACAATACTGCAGGTAGTCTGTGGTGTACCATTGTGTCCATTATGTCCATTAGTCAATATTTAACCACAAACTCTCGTCTGGTCGAAACTTAAGAATAAGCTAGATAATTTGAAACGAGAAGGTGAAAATTTAATTCTATGATATCATAGGGTACTTCACTAATATTTGCTAAGACCCTGAAACATTCATAAACTTAGTAGAATCATAATCTTCCACCACATTTTAACACTATCCCGTTTACTAACTCTGCACCCGTAACTCAGAATAACCGTAAAACATTCGACAAACGACTAAGTCGTTTAACTTTAACTCATTTTCAGCTTAGCCACCGTAAAAGATCTGGTTTAACGCCATCTAAGGCGACGAGAGGTTTACCGCGGTGTTGCCAATCTTCACCGTGAGATGGCGCTGTGAGACATGCTCGTAAATGTTTTTATTGTCAGTCGTTCAACGACAGGCAAGCAGTGCGCACGTCTAAAGAATATTGAATCGGTGATTTAATCATGTTGGAGAAAAGTAAATCATATCGAGACACAATGGATGATTTACCACCTTGCTTGTTAGCAAGACTAAGACTGTGCAAGACTAATAGTATCTTTGATAAAAGTTTGAATTTACTTTGCCTTAAAAGATACTGCTTTAAAAGTCAAAAAATCAAAACACATCTTTTAAATTATTTTGTGAACATATGGCGGAGTTATATAGATGGCGGATTAGTTATTTTTTGTACCCCCATGATATGGATATCAATTAAAAGAGTCTGCTGAGAAGAATTACGTCACACGTCGTTAAAAGTTTTTTTCAAAAATGTTTTTTTTTTACTATCTGCTTGTTTTAATACAATTTCCATAGACTGTTTCACAAATGTTTACCAACAGCTTTTGCACTACTGTATAAATAGTGTGATACACAAAGACGTAACAATTACGCCAACAAGAGTACCTAACTAATAAAGTTTGTTGATGCATTCGCTGTGCGCCACTTTACGAGCAAACCCGGAGGAAATTGAATGTTCAATGTATGAATGCATACTGTAACGATAGATTTTAGAATTGTAGTTTGAGTCACTTTGTTTAACGTCGCGCTTGTATTCCCCCAAGGGTTGAGCAGAGGTGTGTGGTTTTTATTTCACTCACATACCGCCTGTCATTTTTATTAGCTTTTATTTAAGTTTGTTTGTTTGTGTATTAGTCAAATCTTGCAACTGAATTTCAAAGCAAGTTCCTCTAACCGATTGAGCTGATATTTTGCACACACCTTTGCTTCTGATGACAATATAATTATTTTCATGACATAAGAGCACGGCATAATCCTGCAGCCGGAATCGCCTCCTCACGAGAGAACTCCTCGACGGTTGAGGAAAATGTCGTGAGGAAAGTTTTGAGGATGGGTATATGAGTAGAGGAAGACCAAAGAAACGATGGATGGACTGTGTCAAGAATGATATGGCAAGAAAAGAAGTGTCTGATGAGATGACGAGTAATAGAGAAGTATGGAAGAGAAACACATGCTGCGCCGACCCCAAATTAATTGGAATAAGGGCAGAAGAATGATGACGATGAAAAGCGAAAGTTTGGATGGATGGATGTTTGTTACTCAATCACGCTAGAACGGCTGAACGATATAGATGAAAAGCACAGTTATAGATTATAATCTGGAATAGCATAATGCGACTATTTTTTTTTTCTCACACCTACACAAACTTTTCAGTATGAATGTGGATGGGTTTAAGAGTAAAGGAAGACCAAAGAAACGATGGAAGGACTGTGTGAAGGATGATATGGAATGAAATTATGGATTGTTTGAAGGACGAAATGGCAAGAAAGGAGGTATCTGATGAGATGACGAGTTGTCAAGAAAACAAGATACCGCAAATGAATTGGGATGAGGGCAGAGAATGATGACAGAGAAACAGACAATTAATCCACACTGGGACTGTGTGTTGAATTCACCCCACTCCTTTTGCAGAAAGGTCTTTATCCCTGCATTGGAAATGCTTTCTCGGAGAAACGTCATGCAGTATAAACATTCTTTAAGTTCATAACTATAACTCCGAATTTCATCCAACTCCAATTGTCATATTTGAGTCGTCCATAAAAAATATAAAGGCAAACTGTATACGATTCTCTTTTATGCGACATTATAAGGCAGAGGCTTGGTCGTCCGGCTTTACGATGGGTGATACGACGCGTTTTATTTCACTTTTATTGACAGGCTACGGATCACTATGGCCAGAAACGTGGTTCCGTAGAACTTGTCATGACGAATAGAAGTAGTTCTTTTCACACTAATCTCGCGATCGTAAAACCAGAATCAATAGTCACTACTGACTGAGTTACTTTTGTACTTAGATGAAGTGGTATTTTGAGCCGAAACTTTCAGCCGAAGAAACCTACGTAAATTGTGAGTTTGCAATGTATTTTCCAAAACTGTGAATTGAAATTAAAAATATTTATTAAAAAAACCTTTTAAAAATAAGCTTTTATACAAATGCACTGAACAGAAGAAAATTAACCTTTAAGTAAATGAAAACGAAAAGCTTTCATAAAAGCTTGTCGCGCGAATGATAAAGGCAAAAGAAAAACTATACCAGAAGCCAGAAGGCCACGTGGCAAACTTCGTTGAAGATGGCGGGACGAACTGGACAAAACTTACGAACAGGGACCCACATCAGCCCTGGATTGGAAGGCATTTACCTTCCAGTGGAATGATGTAGGCCAACAGTAACGTAACTTGTACAAACGCAATCACATCAAGATACCCGCAACTGTAAATGTTCTAAATACAAATAAATACAAAAAATCTTTATTTCATAACTAAAAACTTTTCCATTAGTTGGTGATTAGAGCCTCCTTTTAAGCAAGTAATGCCTGTGCTAGGAGACTCCGCTCTTCCACAGCAATATACAATTTATTTAGTACCTTAGATGTAAACATTGCATGTGTGTGTGTGTTGTGTGTATGTGTGTGTTTGTGTCTGTGAGTGGGTGTTTGTGTGTGTTTCATTTTGTGTGTTGTAATAGTGCCTCAGTGTCTGCGTAATTTAGTGTCTTTATCCAATTATGTTCTCTATTTACCTTGAACCAAATGCTTTAGCGATAAAAAAGAAAATCTATTAAAGAAATTTGACAGATTGTAGTAGCTTGATGTACTGGCGTCTTTACACCAACTCAATTTAAATGATAAAGAAAAGATTTCAAAAACAGTCTCAGTTTCCCAACGAAATTGACGCATTTAAACCCGCGACCGTGTAAGTGGTAATACGCTAGACTAAAGAGGACGCGCCGGGTGGTCCGCCACGCGAAGTGCAGCGCAAACATCGGCGGACAACCGGACAAACAATACAGCTGCGCCTACGGGTAGCCACCGCGCCGGACATGAGAGGGACAATATTGATAAAGAGTCGTCACGAAATCTAAGTTACCAGGGATTTTGTTAAAGACCTGATTTGGGGGTGATTTTTTGATACTCTTGGCTATGCTCTCTTAAGTTCATGATGTAACCCTTGATATCCTATGCTACATAAAGCATTTATATTTGTAGATCGAGTTTAGATCTCATTAGCCGTTGGTCCCGGCTATCAATTGTAGATCTTTGACAGTTGTTACAGGTAGTCAATGGCCCGAAAGTCTGACAACCAGTCTTACCAAGGGGTATCGTATTACCTAGTACTAACTGGGTTGTGAAGGTCAGATAGGCAGTCGCTCCATGTAAAATACTGATATTCAGCTGCATCCGGTTAGACTGGAAGCCGACCCCAACATAGTTGGCTAAGTAGATGATGATGACATACATACAGAGCGACAATTGCTGAAATTCTTCTAACATATCCCTTTTGCATTGTCCTCGTTCATACATCTGGTCTTGTCATGCACGCCCAAAGGTTGCCAGTACTACCAGCACATGATTCTTTTGAAGAGCATCACCATCATACTGCAGTTCCTAAAAATATAGAAAAAATATATGTTTAGGTATCAAATCGTCGGTGTAGAGCGAGAAGTCATTAAGTGACATTTTAGCCAAAGTGGGTTAATGATGCCAGTGTTTTTAAACCCATTATCAACCTTATGAAAAGATAAAATACGGTTTTTTTTGTATTTTAAATAATACGAGATGTTAAAAGTACATAACTACTTGTTAAGGCAAAACACCAGCTTATGAAAATTAACTAACGGTACCGTGGCCCCGGAACACAAAAGGCAATGAAGGAACATAGATGGGTTTTTGTCAGTAAAAGTCTGACACTCCCTCCTGCTCCGCCCTGAGCGGGAGGAGTCATTTGATGATTTCCCATCCGGAAAAAAAAAAGAAAAAAAGGGTAAAAATATCAATACGATGTTCCTAAAAATCTTTTTTGTAACTATACACGTTAATGTGTTATACCGATTATAAGAAAAAAAAAACTTTAAAACGCGATTGTCTCGAAACTAGATTTTTGCACTTAATGACTTCTCGCTCTACACCGACGAAATAGGTACAAATTTTTTGTAAAGGCGAATTGAAATTTTGGAGCCCTTTTTTTTTGTTTTTTTTTTTCGGATGGGAAATCATCAAATTACTCCTGCCGCTCTGGGCGGAGCAGGAGGGAGTGTCAGACTTTTACTGACTAAAACCCATCCATGTTCCTATAACGCCCTTTGTGTTGCGGGGCCGCGGTATCTCTTTCGAACAGTCCCGCAGCCCTGGCAGGCTTCGGCCCTTGCGGACCCCTTCCTTATTGCTGACTCTCTTTAAGGCGCGCGTGGAACACGAACGCGCCGTCGACACGGCCTGTCGTCATGAGACGGCCGGACGGCGAGCTAGCCCATAGCTCCCCGTCCACAGGCCCGCGCCTACGGTGGCCGGAAGCCAAATGCCAAAAAAAAAGCTAAATGTGGTCAGTCATCCTGACATCAGAATGAAAAAAAAACATTTTTTCAGTTATTAATTAGGTACCAATTATTTAAACAAAGGTATCAAATAGCAGCAAATAAGTATTAGATTTTAGTAATATTTTAAAGCTAATCTGTCATTTTGGCCAGTAATTCTGATGTTCCCGCAGTATTGTACATTTTCATCATCGCTACATCGCTGCTAGAATGTCACATAATTTTTCCCTCAAGTAGGCAACTAAACTAAGTATCAAAATATTGAACATATTAAGCAATATTTACTCAAGACCGCTATAACTTTCTCCGTATATTCGGAAGAGAGTCGCAATACCCAAGATTGGATATTTATGGGAGATGGTATATACTTCATAAATAAATCCATTCGCGTTGCAGGAAGGGGCCAGGGCTGCACTAAACCCCAATACTGTGTATAAACGTAAGTGAATAGACGGAGGAACTAACGTGATTTCTTATTTATTATGGTTTCTTAGTGGCTTGCTTTTGTAAGGTAAATCGAGCTTCCAGTTGAGGAAATGGATTGTTTTGCAAATTGGCGGAGTAGGAGGGAGTGTCAGACTTTTACTGACTAAAACCCATCCATGTTCCTTCATCGTCCTTTGTGTTCCGGGGCCACGGTATCTCTTTCAAACAGTCCCGCAGCCCGAGCAGGCATCGGCCCTTGCGGACCCCTTCTTTTTTGCTGACTCTCTTTGAGGCGCGCGTGGAACACGAACGCGCCGTCGACACGGCCCCTGACTTATGTTTTTTTTTATGACTGTTTTGTCCCAGTCCTGGGCAATGGTCTCCCTCCACTCTTTCCACTTCTTGAGAACCCGCGTCCTCCTTCCAGATCGGACGGAACTTGTCCGGTTCGTCCCGCAATCTCCTTCGTGGCCTGCCGCGACCCCGCCTTACTGTGTCAGGGCACCAGTTTCTTGCAATTTTGGCCAACAGTTGGTGTAATTCATTTCATCACTACTGCTCTCAAAACGCTGAGGGAAAACATCGTGAGGAAATCGGCTTGTCCTAGAATTAGAAATTCGAAGACATGTGGGTTTTTACCAACCAGCACTGGGACCGCGTCGTGGATTATAGCCCATTCCCTTTTATAGAGAGGAGGCCTGTGTCCCAGCACAGGGGATTATGCCATGCTATGATGCTGCTAAAAGGTATATTAGTTTGAAATGGCCACAGTTACCAACACGGAGCATTGTTTGTCAAGTAAATTGACGCCTCAATAATGAAAGTTGTGATTTGTTATTTTATTTTTTATAAGGCTTCTGAACAATGAGTACACTGTTACATTATAATTTGTACATTGCAAATTTAAATCTAAGCGCCTCATCACTTACAGAAAAGCACAGCATGCACTACATTATGCGCAGATAATTAAATTATTAACTAAACAAGAAATACACACAGTTTGGAAAAATAAAACTATTAAAAATTTAAATGGATTACACTTAATTAAAATAAAATAGATTAAATTAAATTAGAATAGAATAAATAAGTGAATTTGAATTTTTTTAAATTATTTAAATACAATTTATTTATTATTTTATTTTATTATAGATTCAATTTTTTTTAGATAAGATTAGGTAAATTTTGACTAGAGTAGAGTTGTCCATTAAATGGCAAGGGCGATTTTTTTAGAGCACGTAACGAAGAGTTAAATAGATCAATGTCCGCTTCGTGCTCTTTGTATGCAGCATACATCCTTGATAGTGAGCAGAATTGCCTCAAGTTGGTGTGACATCTTGGCATGCAGAAAAGTCTCCTATTAGAACTGTGATTTGAATATACAGTCAAGTGGGTGGTCAGTTGACACTTTGCCCTCCTGAGAATTGAACCCACAACTTGGTGCTCAGTAAAGTTGACAATAGAGTTGCTAAAAAGGAATAATTTTTACTTTAGCGCAACAACGAACTTTGACAACCCGAGTGGCGCAGCGGTAGAGAGGCTGCCTTACGTTGTTAGGGTCCCGAGTTCGAATCCAGGTAGGAGCAAATATGTGTGTGATGAGCATGGACATTTGTTTTCAGAGTCATGGATGTTTATATGTATTAAGGACGCGTTTG
The DNA here is from genome assembly GCA_963853795.1 of Xestia rhomboidea. NCBI lineage: Eukaryota > Metazoa > Arthropoda > Insecta > Lepidoptera > Noctuidae > Xestia > Xestia rhomboidea. Next base: position 7,169,223 of record OY970770.1, on the reverse strand, counting down.
CAAAATTGATAGGTACAGAATCGAACTACTACATTGACACGGGTCATACACACAAGTGTACGCACGACTAACTGCGAGAATAGTAGTCAAGTGAACTCATTTTGATGCTTTGAAAGATTTTAACGTATTTCTTAGAAAAAAAATTATGGTAGGTCCCTACAATGAAAATATTTTTGCTGTTTTTACGAATTACCTCCGGACTTGATGGAGTGACCTGAAGGTATACTTCAGTGACTGCCACTGGAATTTCTCGACGTGTTGTACTAGGTGAGTCGAGTTTGGGCTCATTTTGTTAGTCATGATGATACCTTACCTCCGGACTTGATGGAGTGTCCTGAAGGTGTACTTCGATGATTGCTACTGGAACTCCTTGACGTGTTGTACTGGGTGAGCCGAGTTTGGGCTCGTTTTGTTAGTTATGATGAGACTTTACCTCCGGACTTGATGGAGTGACCTGAAGGTGTACTTCGGTGATTGCTACTGGAACTCCTTCACATGTTGTACTAGGTGAGCCGAGTTTGGGCTCGTTTTGTTAGTTATGATGAGACCTTACCTCCGGACTTGATGGAGTGTCCTGAAGGTGTACTTCGATGATTGCTACTGGAACTCCTTGACGTGTTGTACTGGGTGAGCCGAGTTTGGGCTCGTTTTGTTAGTTATGATGAGACTTTACCTCCGGACTTGATGGAGTGACCTGAAGGTGTACTTCGGTGATTGCTACTGGAACTCCTTCACATGTTGTACTAGGTGAGCCGAGTTTGGGTTCCAGTATCAATCACCGAAGTACACCTTCAGGTCACTCCATCAAGTCCGGAGGTAAGGTCTCATCATAACTAACAAAACGAGCCCAAACTCGGCTCACCCAGTACAACACGTCAAGGAGTTCCAGTAGCAATCATCAAAGTACACCTTCAGGTCACTCCATCAAGTCCGGAGGTAAGGTCTCATCATAACTAACAAAACGAGCAAAAACTCGGCTCACCTAGTACAACATGTGAAGGGGTTCCAGTAGCAATCACCGAAGTACACCTTCAGGTCACTCCATCAAGTCCGGAGGTAAGGTCTCATCATAACTAACAAAACAAGCCCAAACTCGGCTCACCTAGTACAACATGTGAAGGAGTTCCAGTATCAATCACCGAAGTACACCTTCAGGTCACTCCATCAAGTCCGGAGGTAAAGTCTCATCATAACTAACAAAACGAGCCCAAACTCGGCTCACCCAGTACAACACGTCAAGGAGTTCCAGTAGCAATCATCGAAGTACACCTTCAGGTCACTCCATCAAGTCCGGAGGTAAGGTCTCATCATAACTAACAAAACGAGCAAAAACTCGGCTCACCTAGTACAACATGTGAAGGAGTTCCAGTAGCAATCACCGAAGTACACCTTCAGGTCACTCTATCAAGTCCGGAGGTAAGGTCTCCTCATAACTAACAAAACAAGCCCAAACTCGGCTCACCTAGTACAACATGTGAAGGAGTTCCAGTGGCAATCACCGTAGTACACCTTCAGGTCACTCCATCAAGTCCGGAGGTAAGGTCTCATCATAACTAACAAAACGAGCCCAAACTCGGCTCACCTAGTACAACATGTGAAGGAGTTCCAGTAGCAATCATCGAAGTACATCTTCAGTTCACTACATCAGGTCCGGAGGTAAGGTTTCATCATAACTAACAAAACGAGCCCAAACTCAGCTCACTTAGTACAACACGTCAAGGAGTTCCAGTAGCAGTCACCAATCACTTCATCAAGTCCGGAGGTAAGGTCTCATCATAACTAATAAATAATAAAAATCTTGCCTTGTCAAGTATCAAATTTGGTTTATCGAATATTTTGTGTTTGTACAGCGATCTTTTTCAACTCGAGCCGCTCCAAACAGGCGTTACGTGTCCACTCTCGACGGCGGCCGTGCGCAGACTAAAGTTTTATTCAAAGTGTTTGTGCAATAAATCAAGACGGGTATCCAAAATAAAATAACCCCTAATGCAATCGATTAAGATTCATCCAGAATAGCAAAAAATGTGAAAAAATAAGATTTGGTTTTCATTTTTTCTGCAACTATATAAATCATTTAGATAAAAAAAAAATCCTTGCATTAAGAATTGATTATGTTTGCCAACATACAGTATTTTTAGAAATAGTAAAATATGTTAATAATAACACAAAAAATGTACCTAAACTCAACCCTGTATCGTTAATTTTAGGGAAAATGGCAACGACAGATCGATTTTACATTATAAAAAACTAAAATTTTCAATGATCAAGTTCCTATTATTTGAAGATGAAGAACCAATCTATACGAGGTAGTTATTAGTTATATTGGATTTTGTTTGATTATGCCATAAAATTGTACCGAAAAACAGCATAATTTTACCTGATATGCAAACGCGCCCTTAAGTATGTATTTACAAACAAAAAGTATCTGTGTGGTACAATATCAACTATCTGGTGTCCACGACACAAGCCTCGTTGCTTAGTGTGGCACTAGATGGCGCTGTGTGTAATGTCCAGCGATAATTAATTTATATTTATTTAACTCGTACTTTTTGTCTGACAGAATGTTCACTCAGATATTGAAGACATTACATAAAACATCACGCCTCCAATACGCGAAGGGTTAGGCAAAGGTGTTACTAATAATACATCTACAATTCGCCGGTTTTATTTAAGTCCCATGTTATAGGGGGCGAGCCTATTGCCATCAACTAGGCGCAATTCCAGACTCCGTGGCTGCTACTGAGAAATTCCTGATGGAAAATCCCAATATCTCTTTGCCCGATCCGGGAATCGAACCAAGGACCTCTTGCTCAGCAGTCGTATTTGCGAGCACTAAACCAACGAGTCTTATTGTAGACATTGTGAAAAATATTATAGTTGAAGCATTAGCTACAAGCAGAGTGTGTGATACATACTTAAAAACTAATACTGTCTTCCGTGGTTGTTCTTTGTTTTAAAGAAAGAGGGTAGACAGTTTTGTCTGCTCCTAACAATTTAATTTTCCATCTACCTTTTTTTTTTGGATGGGTAATCATCAAATGACTCCTCCTGCCCAGGGCGGAGCAGGAGGGAGTGTCAGACCCTTACTGACTAAAACCCATCCATGTTCCTTCATCGCCCTTTGTGTTCCGGGGCCACGGTATCTCTTTCGAATAGTCCCGCAGCCCCGGCAGGCATCGGCCCTTGAGGCGCGCGTGGAACACGAACGCGCCGTCGACACGGCCTGTCGTCATGAGACGGACGGATGGCGAGCTAGCCCATAGCTCCCCGTCCTCAGGCCCGGCGATCATGCCCCTGCCGTCGAAATATCGCAAAACAATGAACAATCACGGAAGATATCCCGTATAAGTTTATTTTTAAACCGTGAAAGCTTAAAACAGTACGTATACTTCAAGTTTCTCATTAAATTCATAGCCAAAAACGAACGAGATAAAACAAATAAAACTGTTATAAGTTCTTATACATCGCACGTTCAGTGTGAAGCAATAAAAGGCGCCTCATATTAACATGTCCTCGCCCGAGGCTGCAAATCTATTGGCTCTCTTCCCCCAATATTATATGCTAACCTATACAGATATAGGTACAATATCGATTCACTATTCATAATGTTCCAATATTGCGCTATTCCTTGGATTGAACTTTGAGAAATATTGGCTGAGATTAACGGCAATCTTCACCAACTCTTGTGTGGTGACACCCACGATTTGTATGATCGCGTTGTCGTTCATAATTACACTATACGGATACATAGATACATAATTGACATAATATTTAAGTAGTGGTGTAATTCTATAACTCTCATCTTACTAAGTTACTACTATATTGTAAAGTTTGTGATGATGGTTCGTACACCCAAATACTGCAACTTTTATCGAACTCGTTAAAGCCGTTTTCGAGACCGTAATTACAAATACTGCTTATTTTAATAGTATAGATAGGATGTATAGTAATTTACAACGGATGCATTTTCCCCCCCAAAGAACTAACAAAGTATAAATCTTTACATAATGCACACATAGATATTTTACATTGTGAAGTGCCTTAATTTCCAATACTGAACTCCATACAATCGCCATTCTTTGTCCGTACAAACGATTTACAGTACTCTATACGTACATTGGCACAACATAATCACTAAAGAAATACAGGGGAAAAGTTAAAAAGTTCGCGCGTGTACGTGCGTTGCGTTCAAACACGTTTCCTCAACAGTAAAGTGGACTGAACTATCTCACTTTCAACGGCCTTACCTCTCGAAATAAAGTAGCTAAGTTAGATTCGAAGGCTTGGTTAGTGTGGATGTGACATTTTGAAAAACCTTAAACATAATAAAAACGAAACATTTATAAAAAATTATAACAGAACATTATACCTGTATGTGTGCCTAACACTAAATACTTAGGCAGCTGAGATGTAACTATGTAATAAGGGGCGAACCTTTTGCCATCCGGAAATCAAAGAAATTCCTAAAAAAATCAATGACACTTATGTCCTGATTTAAACTCAGGACTTTTGAGGCTAAGTAGTAGCGCCTTTGTAAGTATTGTTTCCGCTGCTTTTGGACCTGTGTAACACCTGACGTATATTATACTAGCGACCCGCCCCGGCTTCACACGGGTGCAACATAATACATACCACCTTCCTCTTGAATCACTCTATCTATTGCTGAAAACTGCATTAAAATCCGTTGCGTAGTTTAAAAGATATATAAACAGCGGGAGCGGCTTTGTTTTATACTATGTAAAGAAGTGCGTCATCTCAAAAACAACACATTTTTTAGATAGATACTTACTTTCTTTATTCTTTTCTCCAAATACTAATTATTAATTTGAGCCGTCAAATTGGAAACCCGGCCCGAACAATCCCGAACATTACCGACCTGTTGCAGCAGCATAAGATCTACATATTCGCCACGGTTTACAATAAGCCAGCTGGTCTCGGGGCACAGCGCTGGGTTACAATCTCGTGACTTCGAGTTCGATCCCAGCCTAAGGATTTTCTTTTTATGAATCGAGTCATTTTGTTTTATTTAATTTTAGTATTTAATTAAAATAAATAATTATTAAATAAACATTCATAATTTTCAGCCATATTTAGTTCCTGTCGTAATCTGTTCTTTTATGCATATTACTTGTACAAAATAATTTCGATGTTTCACATCTGCCTATGACGGCTCACAATTTTTTTATTATTTGCTTTAGGTACACAAATGTACGAAGTCGGACTTAATGTTAATGTCGGACTTTGAGTGATGCAAAGATACATACTTCAAGCTACTGTATTTTAGTGAGTGCCACCTCCACATATTCTCAACTCCGAACATAAAGATGCATCAGTATGCGCCCCATCGCCTCTAAATGCCGGACCGACTTGCAATACTTATAGCAGTTTAGTGTTGGCCCCGGTATTGTATTACACGGAGTATTATGTGCATAGCAGTTGAGGGTACCTTACGTGACCGCCCGGGACTTAGAATATTTTTCAATTGTGTATATTGCTTTTTTTTCTTTAAATATTAAGTTCTCATGAGATTATTGTTTTGCAATGGGAGGTTAATTTAATACAATAGTGTACATGGATTGGTAGCTAGGTTTTTGGAAGCTATGTCAGTAATAATAACAGCCACTTGAGTCGATCTTCAGGTTAAGCAGCCTAGGTTGGTCCATGGATGGGTGACCATTACATACACAACCAAAACACGTGAAGCCGTTGGTCACGGCTGTCAATTGTAGATCTTTGACAGTCGTTAGTGGCCTAAAAGTCTGACAAATAGTCTTACCAAGGGGTAACGTATTAGCTAGAACTAACTGGGTTGCGGAGATCGGTGATAGAGATACATACATACATTACATTGGACTTAAAACATAACTGGCGAAATGTGGGTGTACTTTTCGATACACCTTTGCCTAACCCTTCGGAGATTACAGGCGTGATGTTATGTTATGCTTGTGAAATCATAATTTGAAACCGACAGGTCAGGCTACTTTGGGAGTCAAGTAAGTTACCGAAGATCTACTTCCTGGCTCCGCTAACTATCTAACCGCGAACACATTAACAAGAACCACGGAGTAACTAACCAATGAAGTGCTCACGTTGCGATCAATGTAGAAATAGGAATTGAATTGGTCGTACCTACCCTATTGGTCCAGTGGTTGTTTGTGCAGCTGATCCTGGACTCAATTTCCAGTTGGGGAAAATTGGTAAATCTTATGCTTGCACGTGCACATGAAACAATAAGATAACAAGATTTTTTGTGGTTTACTACCACTAAAAAACCCGTCTAATGAAAAATCGAAAATTACGCCCTAATTAAATTCGGGGTTTACAAGGTAAAATCGACTCCTATTGTTGAAGTCGGTTAAAATGTAGCCTATGTTACCTGGGCTATAATTACAAATCGATTGACATCTTATTCGTCAAAATCGGATGAATAGTATAGGCGCTACGGAGGAACATACGTAAATACAAACATAACCCTTCCTTTTGGTTTCGCCGTAGTCGGGTAAAAATCTGAATGTGTAAAGTTTCAAGTACCTAATAGTTTCAGTGTCGTAGGTGGTCGTGGTCGTAACGTGCAAACGGGCCATAATTATACGATTTTTTTTTTATTTATAGATAGAACTGGATAATCAGCTTATGAAGTTCCCACCATTGAGAAATAGGCCTCCTCATTGTGAGAGGCATCTACAACGAGGGCCCAGTGCAGGTTAGCAAAATGAACATGTTTTCGAATTACAGAATTAAGCCATAAAGAATTGGATATTGGATTATGCAACCTTATCTTGTGACGTATTATCAATCCACGACTGTTACGTCATTTTGTAGACCCAGCATATCACTCTGTTTGTTCGCTAATCCGTGTCAACTACCAATGTGTTGAGAAAGCACCAAAGTTTTCTAATTAAGTTCCCCCAGAAGTTTTTTCGTTAGCCGAAGTTCCAGCACTTTTGTTGTGCGTCTAACGTTATCTTTCGGTAGCTAAATACTTGTGTACAAGCTTCTTCTATGGAAAAGTTCATGCTCGTTCGAGTTGTCTTACAAAGAAATCTCGAAAACTAAATCCTTTTAAATATTTTTCTGTACGTTTTTGTGAAACTGTAAGTGTGTGTGTGTGCAACTCGAGTCTGACCACATTTTTAATGTACTGGCGACCCGACTCGGCTTTGGACGGGTTTATTTACTAATGATGAAAATGAGAAGTGTCAAAAAAACTTTCATAATTTTCTTTCTAACAAACCTTGTCTTGACAAATACGAACACAATAAAAAGAATCCGCCAAATTGGTAGGGCCGACCCCAAGTGATGCTCCGTCATAATACATGTGGCACAAATATCAAGAATTTTTATTTTTAGAACACTTGACAATAGGAATTTCTCAGTGGCAGCCACGGACTCTGGATTTGTGCCCGGTTGATGGCAATAGGCTCGCCCCCTATTACATGGGACTTAAACTCTGGCGAAATGTGGGCGTATAACAATTAAAGAAAGAAAGAACCATTTTAGAATTACAGGCGTGATGTTTATGATGTTATTTTATGTTGACCTTGCTCAAAGTCAAAGCATTTCGTATTTCGCCTACGAATATCAATATGATTTGAAAAACTTCAAGGTTATAAGATTTTCCTGCCGGGGCTGCGGGACTGTCCGAAAAAGATACCGCGGCCCTGGAACACAAAGGGTAAGAAGGAACATGAGTGAAGACTTGTCGTTCATAAGATGACAGTGTCTGGTCCTCAGTATAAACCGTCTGACACTTTCCTACTATGTACTATTTTCACATACTGTACTTTCCTGTCTGATCACGAAAACCAAGAGCACGATACATCGCCTTTTAGATAAAAATCTTCAGGAGTGAGCGGAAGAGTGCCTATCACTAGGTTATGTCATAATGTAGCCCCCCCGGGCGTTTGGCGGAACCCCAAGATCTACGAAACGATGATTGGAGGATGCTCTTCGCCTAGCTCGTCTCGGTATCCTGCTTAATATGGAATGAAGTTAAAACACTGTTATTTTTACGCTTCCACTGTTTTTTTTCTGATACTGCATTGATCATGAATTCCAAGGTAGTTATTATTGTAACATCACTATTTAGTATGTAATTAGTGTGTACACCGCTAGATATTATCTATGATTCTGGTTTCTACCGGTCACTCCAGCTAGACACACTGCTATGTCTGATCCCGTCTGTAATACTACTCGTCAATTGTCTTTGTAATATCCCATGATCTGTCCACGAAGTAGACACAATAGTTAAACAATGGCGTCTCGACCAAATTGGTCATTTTACAGATCATGATTTATAATGTGTACCTTGTGTTAATAAACCAAGTCTAATCAACGATAACTTTCATTCCAACAAACATGATATGGTGTCAGAAGTCATCTAGAAGAATTAAACAAGTTCGGTCCAGATAATGCCAAATCCAGCTACGAGTGCCGGTTACAGCAACGATGGTGGACAAGACCAAGGCCTACGCACTCACTTGAAACAACTCCATATCTCGTCGGATCCAGCGAATAATAATGCGGAGGCGTGGAAAAGATAGTGGCAGCAGCTGGAACTATATATTTAACTATATTTTCCGAGTCATGGATGATTATATAAAAATAAATAGCGCTGGACATTAACACACAGCGCCATCTCATGCCACACTAAGCAACGAGGCTTGTGTCGTGGACACCAGATAGTTGATATACAACATATTTACTTTTTGTTTGTAAATACATACTTATTATAATAAGTATGTATTGCATCCTCATTGTTTTACATCCTTATGTATAATAAGTATGTATTTACAAACGAAAAAGTATCTATGTAGTATATCAACTATCTGGTGTCCACGACACAAGCCTCGTTGCTTAGTGTGGCGCTAGATGGCGCTGTGGGTAATGTCGAGCGATATTTATTTATTTATTTGTTTGGTCACAGGCTTAGACAAGCCTAGCGAGAAGCGGAAACAACGACAACGAACAAACAACGACAACGAACGACAACGACAACGACGACGACGACGACGTCAACGATATCTTTTATTCCAACAAACATAACAGTTATCATTAGCACAGAAAACGGGATATTTATCATGTATACTTTGTGTTTTGAGTTCCCTGTTGCAAATCAAAGACAGATCGGTCTGGGTAGACCGATTTGTCTTTGAGTTTCTTGTTCGTTTTTTGCACTAGGTACCATTACAACTGCCACTTATAACTAGATCACATGAGTAAGTAAAACTAGATTCTGTTCCCGACTCACGAAACTCACTGTATCCTTTTTTTTGGGAAATTAATTAATAGGAAATCTTCTGGCGAACTTTTTTCGACAGTTTTTCGATTTTTACACAGTTTTAAGGTAGATTCTCTCAAGGGGGAATAGTGAAATAACTCAAAATGAAAAGGGGACTTTCTTAATTATTTTTACATTATGGTCCAGTTTCCCCCTAAGGAGGATTCTTTTAGGGGAATAGTGGAATAAGCCAGTTGAATCACTGGACTCAAGCTCTCAACAGTTGAAACCCATCCTCCCGGTTGAAATTCAAGTATGAAATATCCCAAGTCAGTGACCATGTCAGTTTAAAAAGTTCTAAGGCAGCTAAATCATTTCTCCGGAGCATTTTGAGCTTCATTACTTCAATGATTTTCTGATAGCCACGTGACGACTCTGGCATTCAGGCGTTGCAGTGATTGTGAGTAAAAGTCCCAAGCTTGTCGAAGCCAATACTTTGAACCACGTGTCCCTTATGTCACATTTAAGTATACAAAAGAAGTTCTACTTAACCTGAGGCGCAACCGCGTTGCCATTTACTTGAATTAAAGTCAGAATTCGCCAAACCACCAGCAATACCAAAGCGTGGTAATAATGCTCATGCCTTTTCTGAAACGTTGTCTAAATCTGAATCATGCTATATCCGTTACGAGTCTGACTTAGACCACCCTAGATGAGGCCATGATCTAGTTAACGGCTACCCCTGACCCAATTCATAGAGATATCCAGTCCAAGTCTTCTGAGCGAGATGACAGCTCTGGAAGATTCCAATGTCAAGATCACAATCGTGTTGTTCATATCTCGGAGTTCAGTGAGCAAAGTAGGTCATTGGTATTTGTTATCTAGCGGGTGAACTAGAGAAATTAATATTATAATGTTTTGACTTGCACAGACCAAGGTAGACTCAGAAGTGGGTGAGTCGATGATGTTGATGATAACATTAAATATCTGGTCAACCTTTTTTTTCGGATGGGAAATCATTAAAGGAAGGGAGTGTCAGACTTTTACTGACTAAAACCCATCCATGTTCCTTCTTAGCCCTTTGTGTTCCGGCACGGTATCTAATTCGAACAGTCCCGTAGCCCCGGCAGGCATCGGCCTTAATCTGGCTAACCTGTACTTAATACATGACTGAATTTATCAAGATAAAACCTTTACTTAGGGTTCTTACAGACCCGGGGCTGCGGGACTATTCGAAAGAGATACCGTGGCCCCGGAACACAAAGGGCGATGAAGGAACATGGATGGGTTTTAGTCTGTAAAAGTCTGACACTCCCTTCTGCTCCGCCCAGAGCGAGAGAAGTCATTTGATGATTACCCATCCTAAAAAAAAAAAAATTGGGTTCTTACAGACGAGCGGCACGTTGCCAACGGCAGATAAACTGCAGCCATCGCCAACTGTCAATGGCTGCCGTCGACGACGCTTGCAGTTGCGGTGGCGACGGCTGCAGTTTATCTGCAGTTGGCAACGTGCCGCTCGTCTGTAAGAACCCTTAGTGTATTTTTTTTGGAAGTCGATATTTTTTTGCAAAAGCGTTTTTAATGCACTGTTTATTTATTGGATCTCCAACAGAAACTACACAATTACATGCAAGTATACATAGATCAGGGACAAATACAAGTGTGCGTTACCAATTATAAGAGACCACATCATTCACTTATAATCTAGGTAGGTACAAACAGTAAATTTGATTAGGTTATAAATCTAAAATAAATAAAAATACATTACACAAAAATTATACAAAAGAAACAAGATGAATTACATAAAACATGAACTATAATAACAACGGAAATGAACAATTAGAAAAAAAAATATTTTCAAACGTTTTTCTCTGAAAACTCAATGTGATGTATCTAATCGACTGTTAATATGGCTTATCGAGTTTTACCGTACTTAACATCGCATTCTCCAAAATCTGTACCGCGAAATAGCACCTCAAAAAACAACGCCAAAGTGTTCGTAGCTCCTGGTACCCGCCATAGTCAATACAAAGAGGTAGTAAGTAGATTTGCGGAGCCCCCACAAACGCGGGCCCGAGGCTCCGGTCGCTCTCATTCAATTACTGCATTTTGTACGCATTCGATAAAATATAAGTAGCTCTTTCAGGAGAAGCTTTTCAGATGAAGTACTGTATCCGTACCGTACCGTCTGTCGGTAAGCAGTGTTGAGCTTTGCTACACTTACAAGGGTATGTAGATGTAGTTATGTTAGTTATGTAGTTATGTTATGTTAGATGTAGTACATCTCTACTAATATTATAAACTAACTAGCCATGCCCCGTGGTTACACTCGCCTCTTCTGACTTGTTTTCTTTTTGCTCGGCTCCTATTGGTCGTAGCGTGATGTTATACATATTAGCTAATGGCATTCCTCAATAAATGGACAATCCAACACTAAAATATATTTTCAATTCGAACAAGTAGTTCCTGCGTTTAATAATAATAATCTTTATTTTTCGGTCAACAGTGACCCATCGTGTTAGTAAGTAATAGTACAATCACTTATTTCTAGTGTTACTAGCTAAAATACAAAAGAGAAGACAGAGTAAATATGTAGTATGTGAAAAGGACATCCCCAGATTAATGCTCAGTGACTGTCCTTGTCACAAAGCTTTTAATAATCGGAGAGTCGATACTCTCCGCCATAGTTTCTAGGATTAGCGCGTTCAACCAAACAAACAAACTCTTCAGCTTTATAATACATATTAGTAACGAGTAATATAGATCGAACGTAACTCTACGTAGCGCTACTGCTGAGCGTCCTGGGTTCGATTCTCGGGACACGCAAAGTGTTACTGAGTTTTTTCTTCAGATTTTTTTTTAGAGCAGCCTTGTGCCCGGTCAATGGCAATAGCTTTTTTGGGTCGAAACATCACGTTTCACGGCAGGACTCCATTTAATGTACCCTCAAAACATTGTGCTGGTGGGATATTGGTGGAGTTGTTTAAAGTTGTATAAAAAAAACTTGAAAAAAGTCGGAACTTTGACCCGCAAAATATCTGTACCTAACTAGAAGGTTCCCAGTACGTATGGTACCTATATAACATAAAAATTATAGCAATGACGGAGAAAAAGTACCTTTCGGCTTCGTTAAGGGCATTACAGATGTCATATGTTTCACGAGTCGACGCAAAGGGAATCGACGCAGGGGGAATGATTCATTTTTACATAGAGAGTTTATTTGAAGACTTCAGAAACTGGACAAATAATACACTTTATACTACATTTGCTTAGAAAGTGTACCAATACTACCCCACTAAAAGGCTTGAAAGCTGTTCATTAAACCTTCTCAATAATCTAGGCAGTTATATTGTATGGAATTTCATTACTGCCCTGAAAATCAGGGTAGTAATCCATTACTAACGCGTTTTGTTTTTTTTTTTTTTAAGTCTTGTTGACGTTGTAATCAAGTGTAGTATAAAGCAAATCACTCGAGGGTAAGTACAGATTACTAAACTCGTGTGGTTCACGGCCCTCCGCTTCGCGTCGGGCCTCATATGCACACTCGATTAGTAATCTGTGCCTTACTCCCCTTGGTGAATAAATAGCTATTAAAAAGTAATCTCAATCTCAAGAATCCGACCGAAAATTCATATATCTGCCGAAAAACGAAGACGAATAGAAAATTTGCTCCGCCTAGAGATCACAAACAACCTACCCATACATCGAAGAAGCAACACCAACAAATCTCGTGAAAGCACCAACAGATTTACCAAGATGCCGGTTTCGCCACATCCAATCAGCCATGAACATTTTTATGTTGGTGCTAATTGAGCCTCCAGCACAGAAAGCGATAAAAGTTATTAATTGGTTCCAGCCACCCCCGGGCCGGAAGTTGTAAATACAAGGCCACTATTTCCGGTCAATCGACACGCATCGCGCACACGCCTTTTTGCCGGAAACTTTCGAAGATGTATGAGTCTACTTTTGGGGTTCGATTTTTGAAATGGCGAGAAGGGAAACCTTTATATTAGAATGTTGTTATACGACGATAACAACATAAGTCAAAAATAGCAACTTTACAGGAGATTGAAACTTTGTTTTTATACCATGTAATAGGCATGACGACAGTATCAAAAAATTGCAAATCTATTTAGTCCGTCAGTTAGAGTATTGGAAATTAATGGACACGTATTTTTTGTTTTTTTAAATCAATGAATATTGACAAAAGATAAAACGTATCAAAACTCGGGGGTGGGGGCTCGTGACGTCAGAACTAGCTAAATTATACTTAGGCGTGACGTATTGAGAATTTTAAAAGCGTCATATCTTCGTCAATTTTGGTTTACGTAACAAAAGAAAAAACACGGGTCAAATATTTTTTGATAATCTAACTGACGGACTAATTCGATTTTTTTGTCGTCTTGCCTATGGTACAATACCGTTTTATATTTTGTGTTCACGTCAAATTACACAGAGACTTTGATCGTTTCTATGATTGGCTGAAACAACGAGTCTTCCGATTCTCAGGCAAACGGCATCAAAAATCAAAATATCAAAACCGGCAAAAAATATTATACTTACGTGGTGTTTTTGGTGGTGTTATTACTTCAACGACGTTATGTCACGACTGCCCGGTAGGTTTCATGAAGAGAGAAATTAGACTATAGTGTAAAGGTTCATAAAACCATTTAATTTTGGTTCCGTCTGTCATTTACAGATCTCAAACTCAAAACGGCATTCCAATCTAACTCGAGTCAGTCGAGGAAATACTAAGAAGAGAGAAAAAGAGAGCGGGGGAGAGAGGGTATTCTTCTATTTGAGTGGTGGATTACGGCCCACGTTCTCTCACAGACTGGAGGTCCAGTAGGTGGAACATTATAGGCTGTTTATTCTTTACTCTTACAAACAAAGCCAGTTCATTGAGTTCGCTAAAAACCAAAATAAATTCAATTTATCAGTCGATATCCTCTACTAAATCCTTATTGGCGTTCGCGCGTAATTAGTGTAAATAACACAGGATTACACTTATTTCCTCCAAATGAGATTAAACTAAGAGCTTTCCATTGTTTTCCGAATTCGGAATTTGTATTTATAATTTACTTTAGACAACAGGCTAATGTAGTGGACCAATCAGTAGAGATTTTGGTAGTATATTTTTTACGCGTAGCGAATCCGTAATAGTATTTTGGAATATATACCGTAGTTTAAAAAAAACATGAATTCAGTACGTATCATCATCATCTGCCTAGCCTTTTCCCAACTATGTTGGGGTCGGCTTCCAGTCTAACCGGATGCAGCTGAATACCAGTATTTTACATGGAGCGACTGCCTATCTGACATCCACAACCCAGTACTGGGTAATACGATACCCCTTGGTAAGACTGGTTGTCAGACTTTTTGGACCACTGACTACTTGTAACGACTGTCAAAGATCTGCAAATGACAGCTCCGACCAACATTTCCGTACGTATATTACTTACAAATAGATCTAAAATCATCGTCTGCCTTTTCCCAACTACGTTGGGGTCGGCTTCCAGTCTAACCGGATGGTTAAATACCAGCAGTCAGCTGAATACCAGTATTTTACATGAAGTGACTGCCTACACGCGTCAGTGCCACAAACCAGTTAGTTCTAGGTAATACGATACCATTTGGTAATATTGGTTGTTAGACTTTCGGGCCACTGACTACCTGTATCGACTATCAAGGAGATCCTGATACTTGTACAGTCGTGGTCTTTTCCGCCTGATCAGTTAAATTTTTTTTCGCTTAAATCATGCGGAGGCGACCCACGCCACCTTAAAGTTTAGGTCTATTAGGAAAGAGTTAACTTTGGCGCGCAAAATAACAATAACTCTCGTTTGCCGTGCGTCGTCAGTGCGCTCGGCCGATTGGTATCTTTTCATTCATTATTTCTATTCAAAGTCAACGGAGCGGGGCTAGAGAGTGTTTCTATGTTGAAAGTGCAAGCAAAAATTAGCTTAGTGGTGATCAGGCGGGAGTGTCCACGATAGTACATACAGCTAAGCCGTTGGTCCTGGCTGTCATTTGTAGATACAAATGACAGCGGACCAACGGCTTAACGTGCTTTCCGAAGCACGAAGGAAACTCGGTATGTAATAGGTGGTCACCCATCCACAGACCAACCATTGGCAAGCGCAGCTTAACCTGAAGACTGATCCGACCGCTGCTGTTATTTAGCCACGAGCTCCTAAATAGATCTAAAATGAAATATGTACAAGTATCAAAATGGGAAAAGAATTACTGGGCGTAAAAAAATCGTCCACATCTTTGTCAATAGTAAATGTGCCCAGAAGACTGTTTTTGGGACAAGCCCGCTTCACTAATCCCAAACCACTGTAACTCCTGAAAGCCAGAATCAACAGTGGCGACCATTGGATGGCAATGCTGATTCTTTGGCCAAAAAAAAATCCAGCCCTCTGGTCACGTGAAGAGTCGATCAACCGCTTGGCAATATCTCGAAATACTAAATGGGCACTTGGACCCCATGACCCTAGTGTTATTTTTTTTATGACGAAACCTCTATTCGAGAATAGTCTCGAATAGAAATATAGATATAGAAGACTATCGCTTTAAATAGGACAGGGACCTTATTTTAGATACTTTTGATTGATACGATTTCTAGTACGAATAACATTTTTTTTACACAAATGTTTAAAATTATTACTCTGTTAGAATGTCAACACTTCGTCCGAAAATGAAAATAAAACCACTTTGTACTCGAAGGCTTCTTTTACAAAAATATCATTACCCACCTGGCTTTTAGAGGCCCAGGAGTCAAGAGGAACACTTTCTTTGATCTGGTCGTAAGAGCGCGCTGTGTCAGCCAGTGGAGTCGGAAATCACTGTAATGGATGGGATGGCGTAGGGTTGGCACGCAAATAATACTAAGCGAAGACCGAAAAAAGTTTGTTTTTTTGGTAGGTTTTTGTGTGACTTAAAAAATATGAAGAACTGGCTATACCCCCGCGACTTCGTTCGCGTGGAAATTTTGATGTGAGGGAAAAAAATAGTCGCATTATGCTATTCCAGATTATAATCTATAACTGTGCTTTTCATCTATATCGTTCAGCCGTTCTAGCGTGACTAAGTAACAACATCCATCCATCCAAACTTTCGCTTTTCATCATCATCATTATCTTACCCTTATCCCAATTCATTTGGGGTCGGCGCAGCATGTCTTCTTCGTCCATACTTCTCTATTACTCGTCATCTCATCAGACACTTCTTTTCTTGCCATATCATTCTTGACACAGTCCATCCATCGTTTCTTTGGTCTTCCTCTACTCATATACCCATCCTCAAAACTTTCCTCACGACATTTTCCTCATTCCTCCGCATCACATGTCCATACCACGACAACCGATTACCTCACACCTTTTCAGTCACGGGCGCAACTTGCAGACTTCGTCTTATATTCTCATTTCTAATTCTTATTTTTTATTTATTTAAACAACACATACAGCTATTATCACAGGTTTAAGTGCCTAATACAATAGAGTAGTTATAAGTTTACAATAGTTTACCAAGAATAGAATTAATTATTTTGAGAACCAAGAGTAATTTTGCAAAATGCGGTGTGAATTCACTCAGTGTACAATTGACGCAGTCAATCTGTTGTGACACCATATTGAGTGTACGCAGCGCGTATCCATTCGCGTAGCACCACACAAAATATTATAATAAACTGAAATGTTTTAATGTGGCAAAATTTTAAAAGGCAACAGTACAACGAAACTAATTTAGTGAATTAAACTGACGAAATATTTCTGTTTTTGTCAGACTAGAATCATGGACTGAATCCATGGTGTAAGTTTTTGGTATGAATCACATGTCCCTTGCAACGTGTAGGTATTTTCTGTAATATTATCATTAAAAAAAAATACAGACGAATTGATAACCTCTACCTTTTAAACGCAAATACCTTAAAGCATTCCTCTCAATTCGATCTTTTTTTTTGGGATGGGAAATCATCAAACGACTCCTCCCGCTCTGGGCGGAGCAGGAGGGAGTGTCAGACTTTTACTGACTAAAACCCATCCATGTTCCTTCATCGCCCTTTGTGTTCCGGGGCCACGGCATCTCTTTCGAATAGCGGGACTATTAGCCCCGGGTCAATTCGATCCTGAAGTTGTCTTTCTAAGAAAGATATGAAAAAAATCTTATAAAGATAAAAATGGCCAGCCCTACGCTTTTCCCGCGCCTGAGGCTAATAGATAACCATTACTGGCCACTTGTCCCGGTAGAGCACGCAACTCCAGATAAACGACGATATCTTACACATTTTGCCAAACGCGCACTCCAAGAATATGGGCCCTTTGCCGCAAAACGTACGACTCTACGAATAGGTTGACATGATACGGGCTAAAAGAGTGTGCCCACTACAGTGTACCATACCATGATCGGGCTATCAGGGACGGAAATAAACATGACATGGACTACTATGCCCAATAGAGCGTGCTTATTTAACTTACTTGGCTTTAGAACGGTCATCATACGCGGTTAAACCCTATATTCTTTGTATTGAAAAGTATGAGACTATCCCCCGAATACTGAAACGTCACTCATTAAATTTTGAGTGACGTTTCAGTATTCGGGCTGCTTAACATTTGAGCAGCTCCTAAACTCTAAATTTTGTATGGCCAAACGTCACTTTTGAGTATCTGTTAAATGTAAGAGCTATTTAAATTTTGAGTGACGTTTCAGTATTCGGGGGTAAGTCCACTTGACTGTTTCGTCACCGTCGCGTACTATACACGTCAACAATTATTGTCGGCGAGAATATTTTGCCTATTCCGATACGCTACGTGTATGGCACTTGACGGTGACGTAACGGTCCAGTGTCTATAATCTCGTTTTTTTTTTAATAAAAAGAATATTTTTTTGCCTGAGACGGTCATAGCACGGCCATGGGTGTAGTGGGTGCGTGCGTCCGCGCGGTCGAGCGGTGAAGTGGATCTCACGTCGCACTAGCTGGTATGAAATACGTTGATTCCTCCTAACACACGACACCGCCAGACAGCGCGGACGAGCGGTGCTCACCGCTTCTCCGCGCGGCGCACTTAGGGTATTTTTACAACCAAATCGGTCCTTTGACAGATCATGATATAAGATGTGCAGAAATAGGTATCTGTCAAAGTCCGGTGTGACCGCGGCCAGCCCACAATCCGTAAGTGTAACCATGAATAAACCACCAAGACAGTCCATAGTTAAACCAACGTTTTGTACTAAAAGGATTAACTTTAACCCAATTCTAAATACCAGCACCATTAACCAGCAAGCCGGGAA
The DNA here is from genome assembly GCA_963853795.1 of Xestia rhomboidea. Classification (NCBI taxonomy): domain Eukaryota; kingdom Metazoa; phylum Arthropoda; class Insecta; order Lepidoptera; family Noctuidae; genus Xestia; species Xestia rhomboidea. Next base: position 7,150,712 of record OY970770.1, on the reverse strand, counting down.
GGCGCACCGGTTATCAGCGAGCTCGCTCTTACTACGGAAATGAGATTTTTGTCTACCCTCCGTCGCGGAACGAAACCATTTAACATACCCTAACAACCTATTATTACACAGACTGAACATTTTTAATTTGTAGGCATCTTTGCTGTGTACGTCGGGGGTACGAATTTTGTGCAAATCCTACTAATATTATAAATGCGAAACTTTGTGAGAATGGCTGGATGATTGTAACTCTTTCACGCAAAAACTACTGGGATGTTACCATGACGTCTTATAGCAGGATTGTTTTAATGTCATTCCAGTGTGGGATAGAGACGGAGCTTTAGAGGACGTCTAGCGCCATCTCTTTCTCACTCTGGAATAAGATTAAAACAATCCTGCTTTAAGACTTCATGGTAGGCCACCTGACTTAGACCGCTTCACCGTGGACGGGTCAAAAACAAATGTCAAATCTTACAAGCGGTTGTCAACAATATTAATTAAAAACATCTTGCTGTAGAAGTACATAACTATCGATATAACTTTACAATAATATCGGAGGAAGGGGGTGGCGGGTGTTAAGCGGGGTGGCGGAGGGGGCTCGATGCTCATTTCTCAGGTTCGACTCCAGTATTGATATTGCACCGTATTACGCGCCAAAAGCGTCTGGTATCCAGAGTGCTAATAATGTATAGAGGGGTCTTGAATTGTTTTTGGTTTATAATATTTTTTTTTTACAGACATAATATCACGGCTGTAATCAATGTGAGGGTTAGGCAGAGGTGTACCTAATAGTAAACCCACTTTTCGCCAGTTATTTTTAAGTCAAATGTAATATTGCGATTTTTAAGTCAAATGTAATATATAAATGTAAGAGGGCGTTTGGTTTGGTTGGTTGGCTAGAACTAAGAGATTAATTTGCAATGGCAATTTTTAATACGGTTCGTGCCTCGTGCCAATGTAAGAGCAGATGATTTGTATCTGATGCCGCTTACTAAAGCATCAAGCTGCATCCTACCAGTAAAAGTCCCGTCAAAATCAGTCCATTGTTCAAAGATTAGCCGAAACAAACAGGCAGACAGACCGACAGACAAATTTTTTTATAAGAACCGTGTAATATACTATCATATTATGCATTCATTCATTCAAATAAACCTTTTTAGCACAGCCGTGAGGCACACAGAATAACGTTGTATTTTCACTTTTTTTATTCATTAAGTAATTTATTAAACACTGTTTTAAGCTTTCACGGTTCATAACTATACTTAAAATGTCACTTACGGGATATCTTCCGTCAAAGTCAAGTCATTTATTCTTTATCTTTTTTTATTCTGTGACGTCAAATCAACATTATTCTTTCTAACATTCCAATATGCTGATACTATAATGTCGTACAATTACTTTGTGAAAATTCGCCGTATCTTTGGAACGTGTAATATCGTTCTAAGCCGGTGTTGATCGGCGGGTAATATTTGTTTAATCTGCGCGCAGCGGCGACATCCAGCCACAGACTATTGCCGTATAATCTGAGCGCTATATTTAACATCTAGCCTGACACCGGTTTATATCACAAATATTAAACGGAAACAGTTGCCAGATTTGAACTGGAGTGCGATTGTGTTGATTAATTTTATGCGGGATTTGAGAAAGCGCATTGTAGGGATTCAGGAAAACTGTGTGTGCCTGTTAGAATTTTAGAGTAACAAAAATTTGTGTGGCATACTACAACCTAAAAAATCCGACTACTGTTAAATCACGCTCTTATTAAATTCGGGGAATACAAGGTAAAATCGACTCCTCTTATTGTTGAAGTCGGTTAAAATGTAACCTATGTTACCCGTGACACATATACTTCAACCAAATTATCTGTGCAGGCGGGAAAACACAGAACTAAAATAAATGTACCTATTTTGACATATCGACGCATTTTTTCTTGACAAGCAGCGCCACCTTGAACTGCACACTTAAAGTAACTAAAGTAAAGTAAGTACATAAAGTGGTCACACTATACGCCTTTGGCGACTTTGGTGTACGTATTTAGTTATCCCATGATCTGTCCACGAAGTAGACACAATAGTTAAACAATGGCGTCTCGACCAAATTGGTCATTTGACAGATCATGATTTATTTTTAAAGCCGGACGCCTATGTTATATTGGTTATATATGTATATATTGGTTTGACCTTATTGTTATCTTCCGGACTCAAATCTAAACTTCAAGATGACAACATTAAGAAGCTTTTTGTCTGAACTGGGAATCGAACATTAAAACAACATACCCAATTATTAAAAAAAATATTGAACTTCAATTTATTTGCTGACCCAAATGGCGCAGCGGTAGTGAGGCTGCCTTACGTTCTTAGGGTTCGAATCCCGGTAAGACCAAATTTTTGTGTGATGAACATGGACATTAGTTTCCGAGTCATGGATGCTAAAGTAAGTATGTATTTACAAACAAAAAATATATACATATATTATGTAGTATATCAACTATCTGGTGTCCACGACACAAGCCTCGTTGCTGAGTGTGGCACTAGGTGGCGCTGTGTGTAATGTCCAGCGAAATTTATTTATTTATTATTCTCAATTTTTTACACGACTGCTGGCTGTTCTTGTATGTTTCTTTGTAATCTCGTATCTTCCAAATGGCTGTATGGATTTCGACGATTACGGTTTCATTTGTTTGTTTCAAAAACCCAAATGCCCTTAGAGTATCCTTAGATAGGTATTAAAAAAAATACAATGACGGATTTTTGGTGCGAAATTTTAAGTCGTAAATTTTTTTTTTCAACTAAACCTATCGAGTTAGGTATCAAAATTGAGAAAATTAAAAGGAGATTACAAAAATATATAAACATAATACAATTTGCAGTCGGCTCTTTTAATTATTTTAATTAAATGTTGCTTGTTGGTTTTATCTGGTACGGTAATAAAAACAAAACGGTCAACTGGTACGCAAAAAACTAAAACACTATTTAAAGTCAAAAATAAGACAAAAATATTGCACGCGTAAAAAGTATTAGATGCGAGGGAAAACTTCCCCGGGGAAATTAGTGAAACCAGTTAGCTAGGTCACTCGAAGATCTGCTGATGTAACGAACACAGGTAGACAGAAAAAAACTGGAAAAAAAAATTTAAAACTGCTCTAATTTAGGAAAATGTTACGAGAGAAAAAATGCACTACGAATTTATGAAGAGGCTGGGAATTTAGGAGGAGGAGCTCGTGGCTAAATAATAACAGCCATTCTGGTCGATCTTCAGGTTAAGCTGTGCTTGCCTAGGTTGGTCTGTGGATGGGTGACCACCCAGTACATACAGAGTTTCAAAAAGCACGTTAAGCCGTTGGACTGTCATTTCTAGATCTTTGACAGTCGTTACAGGTAGTCAGTGGCTCGAAAGTCTGACAACCATGACTCTTACCAAGGGGTATCGTATAATGAATTTATGAAGAGGCTATTGTACGTACATAAAGCATTGACTTTAGAGAGGACAAGTGGAATCTATCAAATTCATGGCATACATAACATAACAACACGCCTATTATCCTTGGAGGGTTAGGTAGATGTGTACCAAATAATACACCCACATTTCGCCAGTTATGTTTAATTCCTATGGTAATAGGGGGCCAGCCTATTGCCATCAACCGGGCGCAAATCGAGACTCCGTGACTGCTACTGAGAAATTCAAATTCATTGCATTTATTCTAAAAACAATAGGCATGACGACAGTATAAAAAATTGCAAATCTATTTAGTCCGTCAGTTAGAGTATTGGAAATTAATGGACCCGTATTTTTTGTTTTTGTAGATCAATGAATATTGACAAAGATAAAACGCATCAAAACTCGGGAGTGGGGGCTCGTGACGTCAGAACTAGCTAAAAATTATACCGAGGCGTGACGTATTGAGAATTTTAAAAGCGTCGTATCTTCGTCAATTTTGGTTTACGTAACAAAAGAAAAAACACGGGTCAAATATTTTTTGATAATATAAGTGACGGACTAATTAGATTTTTTTTTGTCGTCTCGCCTATTTATAGGCTCTTTTCTAGACTATCTGCCTAGCCTTTTCCCAACTATGTTGGAGTTGGCTTCCAATCCAACGGGATGCAGCTGAATACCAGTATTTTAGACGGAGCGACTACCTATCTGACCTCCACAACCCACTTAGTACTGGATAATACCATACCAATTAGTAGGACTGGTTGTTATACTTTTGGACCACTGACTAGCTGTAACGACTGTTAAAGATATACAATAGGTGAGACGACCAAAAAAATCTAATGAAATGAAATGAAAAAAATCAAAAGATATTAGACCCGTGTTTTTTCTTTTGTTACGTAAACCAAAATTAACGTCGCTTTTAAAATTCTCAATACGTCACGCCTAGGTATAATTTTTAGCTAGTTCTGGTGTCACGAGCCCCCACTCCCGAGTTTTGATGCGTTTTATGTTTTGTCAATATTCATTGATTTACAAAAACAAAAAATATGTGTCCATTAATTTCCAATACTCTAACTGACGGACTAAATAGATTTGCAATTTTTTGATACTGTCGTCATGCCTATTACATGGAACTTAAACTAACAAAATGAGGGTGTACCTACTTATAATAGGGTACATTTCTGCCTAATACTTCAGGAGTTACAGATGATCAACCCGGAATCAACCACTGCTGGGCCTCCTATTTCTGCTGCCACACTTCCCGGTTCTGCGCGACCCTGATCCAGGTGTTTCCCGCGACTTTGAGTCTTCCATGGCATAAGCTATGTTGAAGATTATGTAGCTAGAACAAAATCACAATCTTCAAGGAATCCCATAAAAAATTCAATTCAAAAAGAAAATCAGCAAATTGCGTCTCATTTCACTCAGAAATAACGCAAACATTTTTCTCTCTACTCGCGTATGGACTAACAATATAATGTTATTAGAGAAAAATCTGAACAGACTCCGAGCATGAACATGGCTTACGAAACGACATTATTAAATTGGTAGCGGCATGTAGACACTCGCATTCGTAGCTCTGTTCAGATTCTGGAGAAGAATATCTCAGAATTACCCACGCATTCATGATTTTCTGGTTCTTTCAGTTTTAATTTTTCAGATTTCGTGTTGTGGAGTAAGCGTTCGTGTAGTGGTAGATGTTATTGCGACAAAATGAAATGGTATATTTAGACTTTTTAACAGAAGTTTAATTTTGACACGGTAAGTTTTTGAAGTGAGGAAAGTTTTGAGTATGAATGTGGATGGGTATAAGAATAGACGAAGACCAAAGAAACGATGGATGGACTGTATAATGGATGATATGGCAAGAAAAGAAGTGTCTGATGAGATGAAGAGTCTGATGAGAGAGAATAGAGAAGTATGGAAGAAGAAGACATGCTGCACCGACCCCAAATGAATTGAGATGAGTGCAAAAAATGATGATGATGAAGTTTCTGAAGTGATCACGAATTAATTAGTTTTCAAAGCAATCTGTCTAGATTGCTTCACTTTGAAAATCACTTTGAAATGATAAACTACCAAACACCTACCTACTGCCTACCTACTGCCTACCTACCGCCTACCTACTGCCTACCTACTGCCTACCTACTTCCTGACACGCCTGCAAAGCCATGGTAAGTGTAAGTAATGTTTCCACTTAAAATATTGATTGTATTCATTTGGAGACTGTATCAGCTTGTTCACCACGGCTGCTAGTTTTATTATGTTTAATTTTTTTATTATGTTTAATTTTTTGGCATCAATGTAGGAGGAAGAAATCTGCAAAGAAAATTATGACTTTTATTTATGTTATAGTTGAACCTTGTAGATCGTTTCTTTAGTTGTCAAGTGTAACATTTTTGTAATGAGGGTAAAAAAGAAAATAAAACTGTTTGCTTTCTGATCTCTTGTGAAGAAAACTACGTGAGACCAGTAGCTTGGTTTATTGGAGACTAGCTGACCCGCGCAACTTCGTCTGCGTTACGTAAGAGAGAGAGAGGCTTAGAGAGAGTGTGAGTCAACCTAAAAAAAATGCAGATAATGTGCTTTAGCGGACTTTTTAAGAGGAACAATCCCGTCATACATTTATGATTGTTGAGTAACTTTAACCGTTTACGCAGCGCACGGAAAGGAAGCTCTCAAAAGCAATAATTTTTCGCTGTATTTGCAACAATTTTCATTGATGCTCCGCTCCTATTGATTGTATCGTGATGTTATATAACGTATAGCCTTCCTCGATAAATGGGCTATCCAACACTAAAAGATGTTTTTAACTGGAATCAGTAGTTCCTAAAATTAGCGCGTTCAACCAACCAAACAAACAAACTTTTCTCCTTTATAATAAGTATAGATTGAAGTAGGTAACAATTTAATTTCTCGGAATTTTATGCAATCATCGTTAAAATATTGTACTATGTTTTTCCAATTTGGGGCTTCCCTCGACAGCCTTAGGTTTTCATCCTTAGACACTCGATGACAGTCATACTCCAGCTAGGTCGAAAGTTCTCATCAAGGTGCATGAATTGAGCCCAAACACGATATAGCTTTTTTTTTTCGGATGGGAAATCATCAAATGACTCCTCCCGGAGCAGGAGGAAGTGTCAGACTTTTACTGACTAAAACCCATCTATGTTCCTTCATCGTCCTTTGTGTTCCGGAGCCACGGTATCTCTTTCGAATAGTCCCGCAGCCCCGGCAGGCATCGGCCCTTGCGGACCCCTTCTTTTTTGCTGACTCTCTTTGAGGCGCGTGTGGAACACTCCTGCGCCGTCGACACGGCCTGTTGTCATGAGACGGACGGACGGCGAGCTAGCCCATAGCTCCTCGTCCACAGGCCCGCGCCTACGGTGGCCGGGGGCCAATACGTGGCTCCCGACGCCCGGGGTGTCTCCCGTTGTGGCCGGGACGTAAGGATCTCTCCCTCTCACGTTCCGCCACCTCCTTCGCTAGCATGACTGCTTCGCAGAAGGAGGTGATGGCATCCCATTCCGTCTCGCTCCGGACCATGTATTGAACCAGGCTGGGAGAGAGAGGTCGCCGCCGCCGATCGCCGCTTCGAGGACACGGCGGTGCTCCGCCCACGTGGGGCACACCTCCAGTGTGCTCCACCGTGGCCTCCGGTCGATCCTCACAATGGAAGAACCCGGGCGTCTCGTCCCGCCCGAAAACACGATATGAGGCCAATAACAATTTAGCTGTAAATATAATCTACGTAAACTGCGAATAGCATAGCACAGTTCTTGCACGGCAAGAACACGTGGATTTATCAGGCTTCTGGTGTTCGCTATACTTCTTTTTGGAGAAATCATCCTCATCATCATACTCCTGCCCTTATCCCAATTTATTTGGGGGTAGCATGATTGTAGGCTTCTTCCTTATGTACTACTCTATTGCTTTTTGGAAAAATATTTCACGAAAAAAATAAGAAATGCACACAACTTAAATACAAAATGAAATATAGGAAATCTCACAGCATCAAAAAAAAAAATCAACAAATCTCAAAAAGTGAAAATAATGTTGGAGGGTTTGAACCTGCAACCCCGTAGTTTACAGAGCGGTCATGAAACCGCAAGGCTATTTACTTCGTTGACATAAGCCACAAATAGCCGTTCTCATGTACTTACGTCATGACTAAAACGTCAAACAATTGAAGTATACGGAAATAATGCAAAATTGCCTACCCCCTTAAGGAAGTAGCGTGATAATATATATAGTTTAAATATTGAAGAAGCCTATGCAGTAATTTTGACGTGATGCGCGCACATACATTTCGTACCAACTACTTAAACCGAGGAAAGCTGATTTTCTTGAGTTACGCTATTTTGTACGTATTCCACCTCAAAAATCAAATTTCAAGAAAACTGAGAAATTATATTTACCTGTATTAGATATGGAGTATATGTAGCAACTTTAAAAGGTTACACTTCATTGGTTTTGATTGTATAGGTGTTTGAAGTTTATTAATTTTAAACACAAAACCCTTTTTTTTGCGCCTCTGGATGAGATTTTTAAAAAATGCTAAGACAGGTATTTCTTTATTGCCTGGCAAAGCCTGGGTCCTGGCCTCGGAGGCTCTCGGGCCCCGACTAGAAGGGCTCTTTAGCGCATGTTTGGAGAGAGGCCAGTTCCCGCTTCGTTGGAAGACGGGGAAGCTGGTCCTCATTCGGAAGCCGGGGCGCCCGGCGGACTCTCCGTCCGCCTACCGGCCCGTGGTGCTGCTCGACGAGGTGGGCAAGCTCTTTGAAAGAGTAGTTGCAAACCGCCTCGCCGAGCACCTTGCGGAGACGGGGCCGGACCTTGCGGACCACCAATTTGGTTTCCGCAAGGGGCGCTCTACGGTGGACGCCATCATGCGCGTGAGAGCCCTCACGACGAGGGATGCGGTGTCCAGGGGTGGGGTGGTCTTGGCGGTGTCTCTCGACATCGCCAACGCCTTCAACTCCATGCCCTGGAGCTGCATAAGGGAGGCACTCCGGTATCACCGGGTGCCGACCTACCTTCGTCGTGTGGTCGGGGACTACCTGACGGATAGGGCCGTCATCTACCCCGGTCGCAGCGGAGACTGGAACCGGCGAGAGATGTCGTGCGGTGTTCCGCAGGGATCGGTTCTGGGGCCGTCCTTGTGGAACATCGGGTACGACTGGGTGCTGCGCGCCGACCTCCCTAGCGGCGTCAGCGTGGTTTGCTATGCAGACGACACGCTGGTGCTCGCACAGGGGGGGTCGCACGAGGCGGCGGCCGAAGTAATGACACGCGGGGTTGCGATAGTCGTTGAGAGGATCCGGCAACTGGGTCTCGAGGTGGCATTGCACAAGTCCGAGGCCATGTGCTTTCATGGGCCTCGGAACGCGCCACCTCCGGGATCCGCAGTGATGGCGGGAGGGGTTTCCATCGGCGTCGAGTCGACGCTGAAGTACCTGGGACTTGTCCTCGACAGCCGGTGGAACTTCGTGGAGCACTTCCGACGTTTGGCCCCCAAACTGGAGCGGACAGGGGCTGCCTTCAGGCGGCTCCTGCCCAACCTGGGGGGGGCGAACGCCTCCTGCCGGAGGCTCTACGCGGGAGTCGTGCGGTCCATGGCCCTTTACGGGGCCCCGGTGTGGGCACGTTCATTGAAGCGGCGTGCCGCCCACCACTTGAACGTGCCCCAGAAGGTGGTAGCCGTAAGGCTGGTCCGGGGCTACCGCACGATCTCCCGCGAGGCGGCGAACCTCCTTGCTGGATTGCCGCCATGGGATCTGGAGGCAATAGTCCTCGCGCGCCTACATAAGTGGCGCGCGGAGGCGCTACGCCGGGGGGAAACTCCGCTGCCGCGGCAAATTGTCGCTCAGCGGACGGACTTCCGGCGGGATATCATGGCGACATGGAGAGAGCGACTATCGCAACCCCGTGCAGGGCACGCCACAATAGTGGCGATAAGTCCCCTCTTTGAGGAGTGGCTGGAGAGACGCCACGGCGTCCTCACCTTCCGCCTGACGCAGGTTCTTACCGGACACGGATGTTTCGGTAAGTTCCTGCACCGAATCGGGCGGGAGGAAACGCCCGGGTGCTATCATTGTGAGGACAGGCCGGAGGACACGGTGGAGCACACTGTGGAGGTGTGCCCCGCTTGGGTGGAGCACCGCCGTGTCCTCGAGGTGGCGATCGGCGGCGGCGACCTCTCGCTCCCGGCCCTGGTTCGTGCCATGGTCCGGAGCGAGACGGAATGGGACGCCGTCACCTCCTTCTGCGAAGCAGTCATGCTAGCGAAGGAGGTGGCGGAACAGGACAGGGAGAGATCCTCACGTCCCGGCCGCCGCGGGAGACGCCCCGGGCGTCGGGGGCCACGTGGTGGCTTCCGGCCACCGTAGACGCGGGCCTGTGGACGGGGAGCTATGGGCTAGCTCGCCGTCCGTACGTCTCATGACGACAGGCCGTGTCGACGGCGCGTTCGTGTTCCACGCGCGCCTCAAAGAGAGTCAGCATCAGTGAAGGGGTCCGCAAGGGCCGAAGCCTGCCGGGGCTGCGGGACTATTCGAAAGAGATACCGTGGCCCCGGAACACAAAGGGCGATGAAGGAACATGGATGGGTTTTAGTCAGTAAAAGTCTGACACTCCCTCCTGCTCAGCCCAGAGCGGGAGAAGTCATTTGATGATTTCCCATCCGAAAAAAAAAAAGAAAAAAAGGTATTTCTTTATTTTTATTAATAAGTATTTATTCTGAGTTTCATGATTCTAGAACAATGTAAATTTTTTTTTTCATATAAACTTTACACCCCCTTTTCACCCCCTTTTTCCAAAAAAAAACAAAATTTCTATAGCCTATATGTTATTCTGAATGTATTTAAACAGATTTGTGAACATTTCAACAAAATCGGTTTAGCAGTTTTTACGTGATGCGCGGTCAAACAAACAATTTTTTTTTAAATGGTTTTAATATGTTCAGTTACTTATTTCAAGTCACCCTGGCTGGTTTTTTTTTTTTAATCTTCAATGAACAGATTTTTTGGTCTCAACGATTTTATTATATGTATAGACAAACCATGACAGCAGCATCACCTGTCACCGCCTGCCGAATTGACAGGGCATAAACAACTGGTCACACATTATTGTCTGTTTCGCCGCGACTTAAACAAGCTTCCCCCCGTCACATCCGTCTCGTCTGAATCATGTCTTTGGTAGGAGTTTAAGCCACAATGCCCTATATTAGTAGAATAATCCCTACACCGTGATGTCTACATTTACGTTAATACGGAACCGAAAACATACATTTTTACAGGTTTAATTATCCAGCTAAATTCATAAGGAAAACTATAACAACTTATGTATTAGCTAATATGGTTTAGTCAGGATCATGGCGGGGTTTAGTGGATACTCAAATATTTGCCGGGACGACCGCCGGAGGCACACATTCCTCGAGATGTTTACCAGTATTTTAAGAGATATTTTATTAGAGAAATAAATGTAATTTTTCATTGAGAATGTTGTCGGATATAGAATGTCTCGTTTTTTGTGTTAGTTTTTGTGTGACGAGGAGGGACAAATCGCATTTGACTGAAAGAGTGATGAATAATAGTACATTTTGATACAAAAGGAGAAAGTTTGTTATTGCATTTGAGGCGGAATTAACACCCGAGCCGTAGGCGAGGTTGTTTTTGAGCCGAGAACTGCAATAACAAATGTCCACGTGTATCAAACGACGTTTTTCAATACACTTTTGAAGAAATAAAATAAAATAACGAAAAAATCCGGCAAAAATCACGAAGCCGTCAACCAAGCATTCTGTACATCAAACTAAGTAGCTTTACGCAAAAATTTTGCTGGGAAACGACTTTTTTTTTGAGGTGAAAAATCATGTTTTGTGGTAGAACTCAATGTAACGCACTCAAAAGATTGTGCTGATGGATGGATTAAATAGTACGGGGGTCGTGGAGGTGTTTAAAGTAAAAATCTTACATTAAAAACAAGTATTTAAAAAAAAAAGTTTCCAAAAAGTTGGAACTTTGACCCCCAATATCTCCGTAACTAGAAGGTTCCCAGGTATGGTGTAGAACAAAAAAAATATCGCAATGATGACGGGGAGAACAAGTGCCTTTCGGCTTCGTTAAGAGGTGTTTTACACCCTTTATACTGAAAATAATCTTCGGCATTCCAGTTACGGACACTCTTGTATACAAAAGATGTCAATGTAACACCATTAAAGAGTTTCCAAAGGTTGCCGTCCTCATAGGGTAAGTAAGGAAACGTGCATCGTTTCCCAAATACAGACTCACAATGGAAAACAGGATTAGGTAATCTATACGATCTCTTTTGAGAGTATTCGTTAAAGACCCTGTTTGGGAATCGAGTCACGTATGGCAGGTACCAGGCCGATCATGTTAGACTTGTGAAGTGAATTAAATAAAGGATAATATTAGGTATTATTATTGAGGAGCTCGTGGTTAAATAATAACAGCCCCTCGTGTCGATCATAAGTTTAAGCCGTGCTTGCCTATGTTGATCCGCGGATGGGTCACCTCGTACAAAAGAGATGTATACGTGCGTTTGTAATGTAGACCCACTAACATCATGTAAAACACTATTTAAAAAACTTAGAATACTTACATTAACAGGTATTTATATTGAGGAATTATGTAAATTTACCAAATCTCACCCTGAGATGTTTGAAAAACTGGGAGATAAATGTAAGTTCAAAACTAGATACCCTAACAGATTAATTATTCCTGGAACAAAAACTTAACTACATAGGCGGAGTTGGTATCCTATGTGTATTCAGATATTTAACAAGATTCCTAACCAAATTAAAGAACTTCCAATGGTCCGCTTCAGAAGGGCTTTACATAGATGGTTAATTGAGAATGCCTTCTATAATATAAAAGAATTTCTCCAGTTCATGATCTAATTGTACTAAAAATTTGCATGTCATTAATTTATGATTGAATATGTTAAGCTACTATTATATTATACCATTGTAAGAACTTTTGTAACCATATTTATAGGCAAATAAATCTTTGACTTTTGACTTTTTTGACTTTTAACCACACGAGAACTTACAACGAAAATTGATTTGTATAAGATTTGATATTTATTTTTTGAGATTTGGGCCGTTTCGCAAAACTACAGCAGAAACAAATTGAGTTTCGCTGTTGAATGTAAATTGACATGTGAATGAGCATTCAAAAATATTGTCATTATATTGTTTGGTGCCACGGAACCCTTAGCGTGCGAGATCAACTCGCACTTGGCCGGTTTATATTCCTTAATATTTTATTCTTTAATTTTGTTTATTCTTTAATTTCTCACATAATCCATACATATAAATTTCCTTTTTGTGATGAAGCCAATTAGAGGAAACTGACTTACTAAAAACTATGTTTGTACCCTCTACTGCAATTTAATAATTTCTTAGAAAAATACTATCCGTAATAATAAGCCTTCGCCAACGTAACGTTGTTTAGTAGTTTGTCCGTCCGTCCGGTTCGTTTAGTAGAGCAAACAAAGGTTAACGAAACGTACTGTATATGTTTGTGTACAGTCGCGAGCATCAATATGTATACACTTTCCTAAAATTAAAAGCAATTTTCGAGATAGGATCTTTTTCATAAAAATATAGTTCCTGAATACTATGTTCGTAAAAACATGAAATTTTAATCAGAACAGTAGGACAAAAACACTTTAAAAAGTTGTTATTATATCATAAAACTTAAGTTGTTAAGCTGTTGGTATGTCATATTGGTGCTCGTGACTGTACCTACAGAGTGAGTTCTTAAATAAGGGGATTACAAAAAAAAAAGAGGAGCTAAACGCGAGTTTTATAATGCAAAAAAGTATATAATTCACTGCAATAAACAAAACCAGAAAAATATATGATATTCTTCAGGATATATGCTAGTATGATAGTGTTTTGAAAACATAATACAACTAATTTTAACCGATAAAAAAAAATCACGAACTTATCTCTATAAAATTCTTTTAATGGACTACCTCCCAAATTGGGAACTTTTAAGCTATGCAATTTTGAATACTTTAAAAGTTTAAATAATAGAGTTGCTACTCTCGTTTAAAAGAACATGTATTAACATATATATGTATTTATTTACAAATGGCGCAGCGGTAGTGAGGCTGCCTTACGTTCTTAGGGTCTCGGGTTCGAATCCCGGTAGAAGCAAATATTTGTGTAATAAGCATGGACATTTGTTTCCGAGTCATGGATGTTTATATGTATAATAAGTATGTATTTACAAAAAAAAAGTATCTTTGTAGTATATCAACTATCTGGTGTCCACGACACAAGCCTCGTTGCTTAGTGTGGCACTAGATGGCGCTGTGTGTAATGTCCAGCTATATTTATTTATTTTATCGCCATGAGTATTTAAAGATATACTTATAGGAGGTGTTCAAACAGAATCTTGATCAGAAAATTATGAATCAGAATCATTATAAAAGTAGTAAGTAGGTAATATTATAAGTGTCCTGTTTTGCACATAAAAATAACTACTCATAAAATCAGCTTTTCGAAAAACAATTATGATGACTGCCTCGTTGATCGCAAATGCTATAGCTGAGAAATGAGGTCACAATTGAAGCAAAGCAGAAGTGTTATTGGGATTTTCCATCAAGGTTTTTCAAAAGCAACTCTCGAGTCTGAATCTGTGTCCAACTGATATAAATAATAGCAGCCCTATCACATTGGACATAACTGGTGAAATTTGGCTGTTCTTGTACTATAGCGGAATAGTACAATAAGTACTACAGCGCCATCTATGACGCAGAGGAAGAACAAACATCAAAAACATAAATCGCTGTGTTAAGCTTATTCACGGCTTAAGGCTGGGGTATCTGCTAAATTAACAACTCTATTTGTGGTGGTTCAAACTACGTTTGAAATACTGTTAGAATAAAGTTCTAATCAGCTTGATTGCTTTTGTTTACTACAAAGTGGTTGTTACGTCAGTCACTGTGGGCCGAGTAGTGCGAAATGAGTGGTTTTTATTTAATTATAGTGTAATAAATCATTAGATCAAAATGCCAATTGTACACTTTGTGAAGAAAAAAGTGACAAATATTTGTGTGAAAAAAAAAACTAAAATATATGCCGTTTAGGAGTACTTACGAAATTTCAAAGAAAAAATGCTCCACTTTGATTTTTTTTTTTTTTTATTACAATATGGGCCCGCTCTTGACCTCGATCACGCCTGATGGAAAGCGATGGATGAGGTCTATGATGGAACGAGCGTTCAGAAGATGCCTGTTCACTCTTGCTTTGAAGGCGGGCGGGCAGACAGATGTGAAGTATCGCCTCGCCTTATTCAAGATGCCCAGCTTCTTAGCTGCGGTCTGAGCTTTTGACTCGATGGTTGCGCCAAAGTTGAGATCCGTTGTCAACTCCATGCCCAAAAGCTGTAGGTGGTCAGTAACTGCTACAGATGCACCCCGGAAAGTGGGAGACAACTGAAACTGGCTCCTTTTTGCAGTGAAGAGACACGCCTGTGTTTTCAGAGCATTGAATTCGACCAGATTGGCGTCACCCCACTGGGAGACGAGATTTAGGGTCAAATTCATTCGCTCCACCATGGCCTCTCTGAGAGTAGCGGTGTCTTTTCATATAGTAATAATAAAGTTAGAATTATTTCAATTGTACCAATTAAAGTTTAGAGTTGTAATAGACTCTAAACTTTAACAACATATATTTTTTGCACATATACAACATGTAACGTAATTAACGCACACCCTCAGACACCCCAATTAGTTTATTATGTTATAATCATAATACATGCACTGAATTTTTAATTAAACATGTTTGAGCAATTATTATTTATTAAATTAGTTATCCTAATTCCGGAAGAATGTTGTAGTCACAGTACAAATCAACGAACGCACACAGTCGCATATGTAGCTCGGTAGCTCTCATACCTACGTATGCGACTGTGTGAGTCTTGCTAGCCTAGTAGGTATTCGCTCGCGTTCGAGACGAGTTAAGGTCGCTCGACACAACTTCAATAAAAAAAGGTCAATACATTTTAATGCCCGTTTTAATTGAGAAAGCACTTCAGTGTCATTTTTCACTATTTCAAAAGCGTTCACTATCCTATTATTTAGGTCTTGTTGTCGCACTAAAATAAACTAACGATTTATTACGTCCCCACAAAAAAAAGTCGTCAAATCAGCTGATTGGGGATTCTCATCGAATAAATCCCATATTTCGTTTTGAGAACGAGTACGTGTACGCCGATTGTCTCCCCTGTGGATGACCGTGTTCGGACGGAACGTTCCGTGGCCACGAAGCCGCTGAGTAGCAGCTAACATAGTCCTACCCTCCGGTCTACTCTTGTACCATACCTTTGGTTGACTTTGATGTTCTGCCAGCTGGAACCACATTATCACCACACCGCACCGTGCCAAAGTCCTCCACCGAACATTTTGTGTAATTATTGGAAAAACATCGCGCGCGAAAAACTATTTGCATACACTCTACGGAAGTACATTCCACTAATAATGTCCGCGCATGACTAATATTGTTTAAATTTATTTAAGTTAGCTTTCATCGTAGCCGCCCGCGGTGGGTGGGTGGTGGCTATCTCGCTCCATCCCAGGTTTTTAATTTGCACGAGAAAGGGAACGAAAACAAGTATGACATATTTTGCATTTTGTTGATTTATCTATTGTGTCCGTGCCTGTTTAGTGTGTGTGTGCGGTTGAATCGCTAAGTTTACCTAACTGTATTTGTAACGACTTTAACTTACTTGAAATAAGGTTCATTTTTCTTTATTTAATAAAACTGCACTTTTAAAAGTCTTATTGCCTTAAGTTAGGGTCCATTTCAGTTTGTTTGGACTGTACTGATCTGTGGGTAGTGTGACTACAAATTACGTAGCTTTAATTATTTTTAGGATAAAAAATACCTATTTTAAAAATCATAGAAATCGATTCAGTAAACGATTCTGAACAAACTAATGTCAGAATGTGCGTTAATTATGTTACATGTTGTATATTCACTCATCAAAGAGGAGTTACATGGAGAAAACTTCTCGTTAGCAGATACCACCCCCTTAAGACCACATAGAGGAACCCCATAACACCCGTCTCGTCTAAAGATCCCCCCTTATCTATGGTGGATGAAGATTTTTACACCCTGTTTTTAATAATCCAATCTCTTGAGTATTTAAGTTTAAATTGATTCGTCACAATACCAAAACTCAAAGTCCAATTCGCAGAAAACTAAAAAGGCGACTCTTGTTTTTGGTTTCTCTAAAAAAAGGAATGTCCACAGCAAAGCAAACTGGAAAAGATAAAAATAATCATAGATGAGGTTCGGTTCGACCGTTTGGTTTTATTACAACCCGCGATCGCCGATACCGGGCCGATAAGACCCAAGCAAATGCGAAAAGTTATCAATGGGACACGATGCCACTGAGGGACTAGTTAAGTGCCTGGAAACTTGCAGTGAGGAAAGTGTTTTTACAAGCTTTTATTTAACTTGCTTGATGTATGTTTGTTTAGGTCAAATCTTGTAACATAATTTTAAACCAGTCATCCCTAAACGGTTGAGGTGAAATTTTGCATACACGGTTAGTTTAGATGACAATGCATGGTCCGCTAAGTGGCGTTATTCTAAATTCAATATGGCGGACTCTCAAAGATGGCGGGCTAGTTATTTTTATGCATCCCTGCGATGTGGGTATCAATTCAAAGGGTTTGCTGAGAAGACAACGAAACCAACGGAAAATAAATAAATAGTAAAAAAAAACTTGAATAAACTAAACTGATTTTATTTAAATCCTAACAATATAAATGCGAAAGTAAGTTTGTTTTTTACTTTTTCTAAAATACTTCTCATAACAATAGCTATCTGCCAGTAAAAGTCCCGTTAAAATCGGCCGTTTCTGCTAACTCTGACTAACCTTTCGGACATAACAGGCGTGATATAGTGACTGTGATTAAAATAAGACCTGAGCCATTGCGAACAGTTATCAGTTATCAATGACACCAGATAAGTGATGGAAACTTGCTGTGAGGTAAGTGTTTTAGCTTGTTTTTTGATCAGTCGAAGGTCTGGAGGGGCTCTCTTGGCTACATAAAACAGCCACCCGGGTCGATCTTCATCGACCATAAACACCGAGTTGCCCCCGTGCCTCGGAAAGCACGTTAAGCCATTGGTCCCGGCTGTCACTTGTAGATCTACCTAATAATCGAACTTCAATAAGGTAAACTGTGTTCTGCAAATAAAAAAGAAAGAAAAGTAGAATGTTCACACATTCAAAACGTCCAGTTTTTTGTCAGGACATTCCTCGAAATGGTAATCCTATTTGCAAGACGTCGTGTTCTTACTCACGATACGAAATACGTTCACCCATCTAGTTGGGTAACGTGGATCGTAACCCTTTGTCAGTGTTTATTGGGGTGCCGAAGTGAGGCAGTACCATAAGGAACCCTGCACCGATACCGAATGGGTTTGTTTGAAAACAACACAATATGCGTGGCGATTTACTTTCATTTGGTGAATTTGCTTTTTTTATTTGCGTTTCTCTCTGTTTTGAGCTTGGATGTAGGTGTAAACTGACACCAAAGGCGTCACTGGCGAAGAATTATTATCAACTAACTATTACCCGCGGTTTCGCTCGTGTTAATTTAGAATTTGACAATCAATTCGGGTTGTTCGGTCTGCGTAATTCAATCATGATTCGAAAGACACATGGCGCCATCTATTATCTTAAGAACGTTATTGTTGTTTTGCTCGGGAGCAGTACTTTTTTTCGGAATGAAAGGTATTATGTCCTTTTCTGTAGGTACACCTGACAACATTTATGTAAAAGGAGATGTTTAATTTTGGGCCACCACTATGTTTAAATTCGAAATTGTTATTTCTTCAACAACATTACAACAAATAGTTTGAGATTAGAGCCTTCTTGCCTAATACAATGCCTATATTATAAGACTCCGCTCTTCCATAACAAAAATTTACACTACATATAGATAAATCGGAAAAAAATAGAGGAATTTCATAAAAATACTAACAAATTAATTTGAAGAAGGGTACAGGCGTACAAAAACGATCATTTGAAAAGTTTTTTAATTAAGATAACCCAATTTTTAGGGCAGCCATGACAGTTGTGTGACATGACGTTTAACGACTTTGACACGTTTTAAGAAGTGACGTTTTTGAGTCTGTCTTTGCTTTGAGTTTGGATTGGAGGTGTTCAATCAAATGTCATTGTCAAAATATCATTTTTCGCATACTGCTGCTCTGTAGGGCTATTACGTATCTCTGTTAACAGCTCGAAATGATAGTAACGGCTCAGTGTCCATCAATTAACGGTCAAAAGGTTAGTTTCGTATTATGTATTACCCTGTTAGTCACCGTAAACTGATATCCACTCAGTGTGATACGTAATACCAATATTATGACATTCACGGTTGTCATCAAAGTTCGGTGTACAACCGAAGCTTGATAGTCACTGGATATCAGAAAGATACGTAATAGCCCTGCTGATCCACCATTTTTAATGTTTTGTTGTTTTGCTCTCCTTGACCAAGTTAATTTGAATGTACATTGAAACGAAGTGAAATTAAAGTATTTTGAACTCAAAATCAAATCTGCTAACTGCAGTGTTTTGACACTGCAGTTAGCAGATATGAACTGGTAAGTTATGCATTATTTTTACAACAGAGAAGAAAATAATAAAAAGGCTTTATCTAATCTGAAATTGCACAAACAATGGCAAAGCCCAAAATTAATAAAGCAATATTGTGTTGATACTCGTACATTTTTCATTTACAACTTACAGTGACTGCGCGAGCATCGTCCCGATGCTTTTACTGTGTAAGGCCCCGCTCACAATGGAAACCAGGAAAAAAACAAAACATAACATCACACCTGTAATTCCCGAATGGTTGGTTAGGCAGAAGTGTACCTTATTAAACATTACACCAGTTATATTCTTAGTCCCACGAAAAAGACTCCGTGGCTGTTAAAGAGAAATTCTTAATGGAAAAACCCAATAACACTTTGCACGACCCGAGAATCGAACCTTGATACGACCACTAGACCAACGAGGTACTATCGAGGACACTCCCGCCTGAACACCACTAAGCTAATTTTTGCTTGCACTTACAACATAGAAACGCTCTCTAGCCCCGTCCCGTTGACTTTGTATAGAAATAATGAATGAAAAGATACCGATCGGCCGAGCGCACTGACGACGCACGCCAAATGAGAGTTATTGTTATTTTTCGCGCCAATGTTGAAAAAATTTTAACTGATCAGGCGGAAAATACCACGACTATACATTATAAGTTATAATAAATTTATTGAGTTATAAATGAAATACCCAGTGACCCACAATACGTACAAATATTTTTATAAACGAGAAAATAACTCTGTCTGTCTTGCTACCTGTGACTCTTCACACAGTAAGAGCTGAACGAATTTGGATGAAATTGGGCAGAGGAGTTAACCATAACTTGGGTTAGTAGGTACATAAGCTAACTTTTTATCACAAAGTTAACAACGCACTACGCGTTGTTATTTTTGGTACATTTCCGAACTCCACATGATTGAAGTTGCGGATAAAAGCTAGTATGTAGTTTACAAAGGTAGCTTTAATGCTTTAAAGTTAGTTGTATAACCTATGCCCGTGACTTTGCCCGCGTGGAGTTCGTCAATTGTTCTACGGGATCTTACTACCGGGACAAAAAGCATCCTATATGTTAATCTAGGTTATAAACTATCTGTGTGCTAAATTTCATCCAGATCCGGTCAGTAGTTTTTGCGTGAAAGAGGAACAAACACACACACAACACATACAAACCTTCGCCTCTATAATATTGCTGCGATTCAGTAAACTTCGTAAAATTGGAAAACACTCTATCATTTTGTTTTTCCCACATTCCTCCAAAATTCGCTGAACACACGTCACGACCAATCCGAGCGCAGCCTAATCCGAGCAATTTCCAGATTGAATTTTTACGACATCAACAAACAGACGGATAAAGTGATAAACAAATGTGTAGCCGGGGAGTTGAATGACTAAACTGCGAAATAAAACGGAACTGAACTTGGTAATACATAAATTTATTAAATGGGCTGAAGATATCGCGTCGCGGGCGTAGGGTTGGATGTGATACCAAAGTTACTCAATTCATGTTTGTGTTTGTAGGGATGCAACTGTTTTTAAGAAGGGTTATGTTTTTCGCGCATATCTTTTATGTTTCTTTGTAAATTTCTTTATAAAGGTCATGGCACACTACACAAGCACCGCACCAACACCGCACCAGCACCGCACCAGCACAGCTGTTGCCCAGCGTTGCCAACCGCGGGCAACTCGGAGTCGGCGTGCAGCAAGCAGGCGGTATGCGCGCCGGCCGCGCCGACTCCGAGGCGCCCGTGAGTCGTGTCGTAAGGCCCGGTCACACCGGATGCATAGCGTGACGTGACGCGTGCACGCATCAGTTGTAATGTATGAAACTGTAAGAAAGATGCCAGACCAGATGCGTGACGTGTGCACGTGCATCACTCACGCACGCAGAGCGGCATCTACTGACAAACCGAGTCCGCGCGCGATTAATTAAGGTATAGTTAAATATTGTGTTCTTCTTATTGCTACTTTATCTCCTTTATTATATTCAACACTTTTCTTTCTCGTCTTATTGTAGCTTTTAATATTTTCTTCTTGTACTGTTAATATTTGTTATTTGGCCTTCTGCCTGATTTTTTCTCTTTCCAGAATAAAGCTGTCCCTTTCTTCTTGCCGCAGCATTTCATAAATGTTGACATCTTCTTTGCTCTTCATTTTCAGACCAACTAGAAGTTCATGTGGTGTTGTACCTGTACTTCTCTGATAAGTGCTATTGATAGCTCGCTGCACACGACTAACGTGACGATACCACAGTGTAGGGTTTTCTATACACAGCTTCGACAGGACTGAAATAATTATTCTATGTATACGCTCAACTTGTCCATTATCTCTTGGCATTCCTGTGGTAATTTTCACAAGCATCCCTTCTTCTTTGCAGTAATCTTGGAACTCAGAACTGGTGAATGCTGTTCCTCTGTCTGTAACAAACCTACTTGGATTACCAAATTGCTGTTGATGAATACGTAGCTTGTCTAACGACTCTTTGCTCGTAGTGCTCTTTGTAGGAAAAATCCAAACGAACTTCGTGAATCCATCCACTACAGTCAAGATGTGATTGTACTGTTTCTTTGTATCTGACTTCGGTCCAATGTGATCAACATGCAGGGTGTGCAAGGGTATAGCTTCTTTGTCAATGACATATAAGAATCCTTCTTGTTTTCCTTCCTTTCAGCTTGCTAATAAACATGGAATACATGTTAAAAGAAAATCTTCAACTTTTTTACTTACGTTTTTTATAAAATAATCCTTATTCATTCAATTCAATTCATCCAATTCTAACATCTTCTTTTTGGAAAAATGACCATTTTGGTGAACTCTATTGATAATTTCGTCTTCCATACTTCGCGGAACCACCAACTTCTTGTCAACTCCTTTATAGACAAAACCATTGTCCAACACATAATCTTCATATGGTGCATTCTGCAAAATACTTGTAATAGCTTTCAAACCTTCATCTGCTTGTTGAGCTTTTCTAATGCTGTCAAACAACTCATTGATAACTACTACATAAGGATTACGGCTTAGTGCATCAGCATGTCTCATACTAGAACCTTCTCTGTGTTTTACAGTAAAGTCCAAATCCTGAAGAAACAAAATACTAACTGATCAAACAAATTACTAATAATTTAGTAATTTGTTTGATTCTAGGATGGTAATTTTTGACCAAAGTTACCATTTGGCTCTTCAGTTGTTCGCTGCCAATATAACCTATACTATCTAAAACACAGGGAAAACAATTCAATCTGCCTAACCAATCTTCATCTATTGGTCTCATCCATACCAAACTTCCATTCATAACCGTATTTCGTACTGTCGATCACAACATTTGTTGTTATACAACCTAGTGACTCCACTTTGGCGAAACCAAGTCCAGACAAGAGTTATGTTATTGTTCATCACTTCACTGACATTAGCACAAAACTCAGAAGACACCAAGTTCACATCGCTACCTGAATCAATAAGCGCACTTGTCATTTTTCCACATATTTCTACGATCTTTTAAGGTTTTTCCCGTCACCATTGTTTGTTTACATCCTCAGTTTACATCGTAACTGTCACACTCATTTTGAATTTGAGTTTTTAAATCTTTGCCGTCATCTGTCATCTTGTCATTCTGTGAGTGTGACGTATGATCCGCGTTGTTGGACGGTGATTGGCCGAACATTGCTTGCTTGCTCACACGTTCGCCGCTCCCGCTCCGACTTGTCGATGCACCGCTGTGATCTTTTTTATCGCCGTAAGTGCCGGAACTACGCCATCATGTTTAACTCCAATTCGAATCTTCTTCAGCGGCCGCCTACAGCCATATTTTTTTATGCGGGAATTTCGGTGCAATATGACCACATTCGTTGCAGTTAAAGCACTTTGGTCCTTGTGCCTTCTGCGGACAGTCTTCCGGCACATGATCGCCGTCGCCACAGTTATAGCATCTTTTCAACGTTTTTTCGTGACGTATGACGCCACGTTTCCAGTTTCATCTTTTATTTCACAGTCTCGTAGATTTTAAGCTTCTCTTTAAAATCAAGATACGTAGTTACACCGTATAGCATGATTTTATTGGTCTCGTGGTCGACTATGGCATCAACGATCTATTTAATGACCACGTAATCGGGTATCTTTCCTCTTTTCCCCAATTCCCTCATGACCATCATATGGTCGATGCAACTCTCGTCACGTCTTTTCTTTCGCTGGCTCATAAGCTCGTGTTTTGCTTTGATGTCGACCGTGTCAGGGAACTCTTTACTCAGGGCCGCTTTGAGTTCTTCCCATGTTTTGTGAGGCGTTCAGCTTGAATCCAAAGCTGTGCGGTGCCTGACAGAGAACTACAGATTTCGCCGTTATCGTTTGGATATGTTTTGTCCTGACCGTTAAACTTTGGTACCAGGTCCACGCATTTAAGGCGTGGAACCTGTTGCAGCATCCACCTTCATTTGTTCTGCTGCCGACGTCTTCGTGGTTGTTTTTTCAAACCCGCTACGCAGAAACATTTGCTTCGTTTAATTTTATTGCGAAATCCCGGACGAGCCCCCAAAACATAGTGTTGTGTGGTGTGTTGTGTAGTGTGTGTTGTAGTGTGTGTAAACGGTGAAGTACGGTGTACCTCAGGGGAGCATATTGGATCCCCCACTATTTCAGGAGGTAGTGTGCTATATTTCTGGTGTACACAAATGATCTTTCAAAATGCATCAATCACCGAACAGTATGATTTGCTGAAGATTGCAATAATGATAAAATAAAATTAATTTAGAAAAGACGTTTAAAAGGCATAGTGACAGACAGTCACGACTTATTTTTCTTATTCATTATGGCACACAAAATAAAAAATATAAGTACATACAAATTGCAATTGAATTTTTTTTGGATGTAAGTACTTTAGTTTTTTTTTCGTTTTAAAGAACTTGAAATTCGTCGAATTTAAGTACTTATATCGTGGCGTAACAGTGTGACCGGTGTGCATACGTGGTAGGTAGGTACTTACATTAAATGACAATAAAATTTGGTCTGTTTATTTTTTCATTGTTGGCGATGAAATGCAAAAAATAATAATTATAAAGTGGTCGACTTTCAAGTAATTCACAAATAAAAAAATAGTAGCGGTGGGCCAATTTTATTTACCTTTCTTCTTCACACCTAGAACTCATTAAAAAAGTGCCATAAAAATCAGACCACTATAAATTTCGTTCCACTTTTTTGTCTAATTGTACTCGACTAAATACGAGATGGGATACCCTCGTTAGAACGTGGATGTAACTTTCTATTGAGGGCATCTCGCATTTAGGATTCCACCAGTGTCTAAATTCGTCGTAGAATGTGGTTTTCTGCAGCATTTTCTTGTCGTGAAGAGCCTCACATACGGCGCAGACGTTCTCAGCGGCGATTGGGTTATGGTATGTGTAATGGTGTTTCCACCTGAAGTATTTATTGTATTCGTTTGGAGACTGTATCAGCCTGTTCATCATGGACGCTAGCTCTCTTACGTGTTGCTTTCTCACGTCGATGTAGGACCCCGGAGGAAGAAACCTGCAAAGAAAATTATGACTTTAATTTGGGATAAGTTTTTACAATATATTCTATCCGAGAAACTCGCACAATTTCTCGTGGTGAAATAGCTTGCCAAGGCAAGTACTACCATAAGAACATAACATCACGTTTGTAATTCCCGAAGGCCGGAGGGAGTATAGCGCTTATAGCACACCTACATTTCGCCAGTTATGTCAAATCCAATGTTATATCCCGAGCGAGATCATTGTGTTAACTACTTGTAGAGGGTTTTCATCAATCAACACCAGATATATTGTAATATAAAGTTACTAGAAAATACATGAGCGCAGCCATCATACGGTCACGTTGACGAATACCAGTCAGCCAGTCATTCTTTATTTAAGAATAGAATCAAAACCACACATCAAACAGTGACTGCACAAAGAAGGTCAACATTCAACACATTGACACCAACCGGATAAGAATCCAGACTCTCGATACATTCTCCATTCTGCTACGGTGGAATTCTGGATGAGATTATGATTTATAAGTAAATTTAAGTTTTGAACTGTATTGTTTGTGCACATAGGTATATCCTCTTCTGCAAATCTCGCAAAAGAAATAAGGTTTGCTGCAAGAAAACCCAATTCTGGGTTAAGCTCGCCGTTGTACATAATAAAATAATAATAATTTTGTGTATATATTTTTTTTTAATTTTTGTGTGCAATAAAGAATATGAATATGAAAAAACCAGATAGGTAATCATGCCCAACCCGAGAAGGGTCTTCTAGTAATTATGGATTTGTTAGAGTTAAAATAGTTAATAAGAATAAATCATGATCTGTCAAAAGACCGATTTGTTCGAGACACCATTGTTTAACTAATGTGTCTACTTCGTTTACTTCGTGTACTTAATGATAAATCCAATTATATCTTTAAAAGTAAAAAAATGGATGAAAAGGTATTTTATTTAAATTTACATATATTTAATCCTAAGGGATTGTTAGAACCCACTCAGAACCCCACGCTCAGCGCGTTTTACAGCTCAGTAGCGTTTGACGTAATACAATTTCAGAAATGTTTACCAACACTGCCCGACAATGATATTCAAGCACCAAAAGCACACTATATTTAAAACATGTAAATGCAATTGTTACGTAATCTTCATAAAAGTGTATCACGCATTTAAAATGCTGCCTATTTAAAAGTTACAAAAGTAAAAAACCCGACTGCTTAAAAAATAACTAAACTTTAATTAAAAACTGAAAAAAAAAAAACAAATTCAGGGGACAGGACTTAATGACTGCAACAGTCGGGACCCATTATTTAAAGTTATGAGTTATTTTTTACGCAGGCAGGTTTTTTTTTTTATTTTTTTTTATTGTACACTTTTTAACTACTTAGATATACCATTTTAAAATCCTCATGTTTTTTTTTAATTTGATACGCATATAATATTGCAGTAAGTACCTATCCATTTTTAGCCTATTTTACCCGGGGTAACAAGGATTCTAACGATACCATGCACGTACTACGAAATTGGTTTAGGCGTTTAGAAGTTGTGGTGGAATAAAGAAACACACAACATAATTATGTATACATGAACCCTGAAACAACATAACAGTCTTTTTTTGGGCAGTTGTGTAAAAAGTCACTTATCGTGTCTTGCATGTCCTGTTATTAGTTCATTAGGTACAGGAACCGACAAACGCTACTAAAGACGCTAAACTCGTTGCCACGGTGGCCTACAATGAAATCTTAAACCAGCTCTAATCTCACACCAGTATGGGAAAGAGATGGAGCTAGACGTCCTGCATAGCTCTGTCCCTTTCTCACAGTAAAGTAACATTAAAGTAATTCTGCTACAAGAGGTGCTACGGGGCTAAGTATAGGCCGACTCAATTGAGATTGGCACGGACATTTATTAAGAAGCGAAGTTACTAAATACATAAAACTGACGCCTCAAACTCATACGCACCTTGCTTAATCAGCTCCTCCGAAAACAATAGGCCCCACAACATTCTGCAACGCCGTCAACAACTTCTCCGTCACATAGTCTTCGTCGAAAGAGTTCTCCATCGACATGTAAAAGTAGTATTCGTTCTTCAACAGATACTGGCAATACGACTCATCGATCCTAAGACATTGTAACGTACCACACTGTCCATATACATCCACAGTAAACCCATACGGTTTTAACGCATTCGTCAATGCTTTGACGTATCCTCGTCTACCACTTCTGGTTTTACAGTTAGACACAAACCAAGCTGCTGCTTTGGTTTTATTCTGTAGCCTATTTCTGTTAGCAAACTGATCATCAATTGTTTCCACATAACCTGTTTTCCATCGCATGTTTCGTTTTGGACCAGCGATATCACCTTTGTTATCCCGAATCAGTACGTAAGGGTACGGTATATCTGAATCAAGTCTGTAAGTCGATGTCCAATTGAAAAATCCATCAAATTTCGCCCCACAAACGGGAAAGTTATCAGCTGATTCCATATAGAAGAAAATATATTGTTGATTGTGAGACCGAGCGCTGGGCAAGTCAGATACGTTCAAATATCGTCCATTAAATGCTATAGCATCGAACTTGGTTAGGTCACCGCCGAAGAACTTTCGGTTCGAGGTGACAAAACACTTGATCACCGAACAGTTCTGTTCGAGGAACGCTCTCTGTCCCTTGCCGAGGAAGTCGAAGGGAGAATAGTCACTCCGCGTCCAGAGTAAGATGTATTTGAAATTTTTCAGGAGCTGCATTTGAAGGCTTTCAGTACCGGCAGGCAGGTCCGGTCTGGTAGTAAGTTGTACCCAGAAGAGAGAGAAGACAAAATACGAGCAGCTGACTAGAAAGAAGAACTTGATAGATCGCATTTGTAGGCGGCAGCCGAAGCAGGTGGCCGGGGCACGTAGACACATCTCAGTGGCTTCATCATCGGTCACCCGAACCTCGCTGTAAGTGCGGCGTCTGGTTGCATTTGTGAGTTTGAAACGTGCCGATCTCCAAATCTT
Organism: Xestia rhomboidea; assembly: GCA_963853795.1. Lineage (NCBI taxonomy): Eukaryota > Metazoa > Arthropoda > Insecta > Lepidoptera > Noctuidae > Xestia > Xestia rhomboidea. The sequence continues at coordinate 7,123,149 of OY970770.1, read as the reverse complement.
GGATACCTGTAACGAAAGTTGTGTATTTTAACCATTAATTTGGCAAGACGAAATACATTGTTGAAACACTTCTTTTTCGTATTTCTTTGGATTATATCGTCTTTGGATACTAGGCAAAATACATTCGAATATACCCAATGGACCCACATTGTCGAAAACTCGACGAAAAAAAAAACGAACGAAACAAAGAAAGTCACCGACTTCCGAAAGTAATTTTTTTTATTGTTTTTTGGAAGACGGTTTTTTTGCGATCTTGTTGATTTCAATAATTGAAGCAAAACAAAAATATTGGAAACATGCTACTTAATAAACGAAAATGCGTTAATAAATACTGCTAAGAAATTGACCACGTATCTTGTGATCCCAGTAACTTAATATAATTCATATTATTATCCGTCAGATAAAGTCAGCTCGGTCTTACCTATAGGACGGACGTGCCTCTCACGATAGCGTGAAAGCAAAGTGCATACGCATCACAACAGTGTGGCCGATCCATGCGTCATTAGTTCGCTCGGAGTGGTCGCGATGACCCAGATACAGTTTGTGCGAAACATGCTTGATCATTAAATATCATTTGTTAAGGCGAAGACATCTTTCACCGACATGGCTTCGCAAACGCAGATAATAAATTTAACTACCAATTTGGAACATGAGCTGTTTAAGTACTACAGCAAGGTAAAGCAACAAGAATTACAATGACAAGTAATGGAGCTTAAAAACGAAATGGAAAAGCTACGGGAAATTTTGAAACACCAAACTGATCAAGAGAAAAATAAGGCCACTGAAAAGGCCAACAAAGAAAGTTCACCCAAACCTATCGAATATGAGACGGATGAGGAGGAACTAGCCAGAGAAACGAAGTGGATTAGGATAGAAAATAAAAGAAAAAAACGGAAGCTGAACTGTACGCTGACTCACCCCTCTCAAAACAATGCTAATATAGAACAAGGGAACATAAATCGCAAAAAAATCGCCAAAGCCACCCCCAACAAACGTGCAGGGTGTTTAGCAGTCATTCTATGACTCAATAGCCAGTACTCAGGGCGACACATTCACTATAAAAATGATGAACGGGGATAGCGTCAAAATAAATGCAACCAAAGAGGCCTATAGAGAGATTACGAAGCTACTAACTTCAAATAACTTTCTCTGGCACACGTATGAGAAAAAACAAACCAGACCGATACGAGTGATGGCCAAAAAGCTGCATCATACATGCCAGCCAGAAAGAATTGTAGAGTACCTGAAAAACAAGGACTACAAAATTGAAAATGCTGTAAGCAAATTGAGTTGAAAGAAAAAAGAACCACTCAACATGTTTATGTTGACATTTGAAAAAGATGAAGATATAAACAAGTTCATGGAATCACCAATATTCTAGGGTGCAAAGTTGAAATCCACCCACTTAGAGCATTGCAGAGTGTGGTTTTCCTTATGAGGTAGGTAGGAGACGATAGTCTTAATAAGTCAAAGACATGTTGACGGTTTGATGGCGATTTATTGAATGTTCTTAAAAGTACAATTATTTGCTTACAAGTAAAATGCTTACTCGGCCAAACGTTACGATTGCGCGGGTGAATGACGCAGATATGAAGTGATTTGCTGAGTAAGGTTTTTACGTACTTCACCTCCCCCGAAAAGTAGAGGGTAGGTAACCTCCCTTTTTTTTGAGAAAAAAAGGTTTGCGTTTACGTAACATTAGGCCTGTACTTATATACTAATTAGTTACTTAATAGCTTAATTAACAAAATCTCTTATTCTATTAATAAACCTTTTTTTTTTTACTAAATGGCTTCGCCCATCGATTTGCCCAACATTGGGTACCCCAAAACTAAAAATCAATTCCAATCCTTATAATTTTTATTATTATTTTATTTAAACTATTATATTATGTGTCATATTCGTACCTATATTTATTGAATCAATTGTTATTATTCACACTTTATTCTGAATGTATAATGTACTTAGAATGACTTTTATTGAATCAATTGCTATTAATTAGTTAATTTTATTTTATTATTTATATGTCAGATTGTAAATGTATAATTTCACTATTAAATGGAATTAATTGTCATATAAAATAATGTATCAATAAATTCACAAGTAAATTAAATTATACAATAATTAAATAAAATGTAAAATTAAGTCAAACGATAGATTATTAGGTACTGGAAAATGTAATGTCAGGAATGCTACCTAAATTAAGCAACTCAAATATGTTTTTTTTGGTTAATGTTAATAGTTCGTTTCTTTAGGTTGCATGCGCGGTTGCAATCTGCGATTCTAACATTGCATGACATAGTTTTTTATTTTTATTATTGAAAATGTATGTAATATGCTATAATTTGGGAAATAAATGGCTTTATTATTATTATTATTATAAATGGCTTCGTGTTATTTTTATATACCAAAATCTCTTTATTATTTTTAAGAATTTTAACATTTGGTGAGAGTTCCTCTATTACCTTAAACGGTCCTTTATAAATACAATCTAATTTGTTTCCTATTTGGTTCTTTATTAAAATCAAATCTCCTGGTTTGTAAGTTACACAGTGTAATTTCTGATCATACGATATTTTTCTACGGTTTTTACAATCTATTAAATTTTGTCTAGCACCTTGTTGAGCCTTTTGTAAACGGTACTTAAGTTCTTTTGGGTAGTCATCAAAGTTATACAAAGGGTCTATTGACTCTGTCAAATTGCTAGGTATATTACTGACTTTTCCAAAAACTAGTTCGTATGGGGTATATTTCGTTTGTGAATGAACACTGGTATTGAAAGAAAAACACCAGAATGGAATCCAATCGCTCCAGTCAGTTTGATTATTCTCGCATTGAATTCTGAGGTATGCTCCTAAATGCTTCTGTGTGTGTGTTGAATGAATTTTTTCTATGTTCAGTAACTTGCAAACTTCTGACATGGTAGATGAAGTGAATTCGGTTTCCCTATCGCTTATAAACTGATAATACGATTGTGAAAGGTCTAACTTTGAAAAATAAATACTGCCTGATAAGGAATCTAAAATTTCTGTGATATTAGGCAAAGGGAATTTATTGTCCTGGATTTTGTTAATTAACTGTCTGTAATCAATAACTAATCTCCATTTCTTTTGGCTTGATTTGTCTGCCTTTTTGGAACTAGCAAGACGGGACTAGACCACTCCGAAACAGTTTCCTCTATGATGTCATTATCTAGCATTTCCTGAACCTGCTTCTCAATCTCACTTTTTAAAGCTTGGGGTATCCTATAGGGCTTTATATAAGTAGGGGTCACGTTGGCTTTTAAAACGATATTATGTTCCATCAAATTGGTGACTGATAAAGAATCGCCCGGTAAGTGAAAGACATCGGCGTATTTTGCGCATATTTGCTCAGTTGCGCAGGATGTGGAGGCGCGTACGCACGTACGAACACGAACATAGCGAACACAAACACCAGACCCGAACATTTGGTTCGTACGTATGGACGGCATATTCGAACACGAACGCAAACATAGTTCGAGTCGAGTTCGCGAACAACAGTCGTGAACTCTATCTTAGTAGCCATGACGGCGCCGTTGGAAAGTGGTCGATTGTGAAGTAGCGGAGAATTTTTTGATGTTCGCTAGCTCTTCGAACACCGTCCATACAGAACACACTACAAGGATCGCCGCGAACATGTTTGACGAACAGAGTGTTCGATGTTCGATAGTGGTACGCACGTGCGAACCAAGTTGTTGCGTATCATGTAACGCAACAAATTTGTTCGTACGTGCGTACGCGGCTTGGTGTTCCGTCGCTTCCGCGAACAAATACCACAAGAACGCACAAAACGTCGTGTAAGTGAAGTGCTACTAACATAGTTTTAAGTTGCTTATACTAACAAAAATTGTTATTAGTATGTATTATTACGTTAAGGTATTTATGTATGGGTCTTTGTTACCTGAAATAAATGGATTATTATTATTATTATCTCGTACATAAACGAGATAGTACCCACTATTTTTAACGCACAATCGCGTCGTAACTCATTAAAAACCTTTTCATTCAAATCAACATTATCAACAATATTGCAGCTATCTGGTAGGTGGCTGGGACCTACCAGATAGCTGCAATATCAGGACCTGCTTAGATTTGTGTCAATCATTCAACTATCTTATCTTTTTGGATATTTATATTTGTATTAAGTATGTATTTACAAAATAAAAGTAACTATGTAGTTTATCAATCTCTAACATATGAAGAAACAGAAAACATTCTGATCAGGGTAGGGTAACATGCTATACATACACACACGCACGCACAAACACACGCACGCACAAAACACAAAGAGAGCTGCTTAAGTAATAAATAATTAATTAACTATCATTTATTTTATTTTATTTATTTTTATTGTATTTTTATTCGATTCGTTGACTTCATTTTCATTGTTAGGATACCACTTACGGGAAGAGCGAGACAGCCCCGACACAAGTACTATTGTAACTTACTGGGGCTGCCTCAATTTATGTACGACACAACGTTTGAGAAGTAATAAATATTTTTGTATGATCTTTACTATCTGGTGTCTACGACACGAGCCTCGCTGCTGTCGTTAATGTCCAGCGTTATTTATTAATCTTTGCTCCGGGTTTGGTAAACAAGTGCGCTTCTGTATCTTCCATGTACTCGTATTAACTTCTTCCTACTTTTCGTTTATTTCACAGGTTTAATAGGCTAAGTACGAATGACACGAAATAAATCATCATCATGAGCGAATTTTGAATAAGTGCCTAACTTGAAAACCAAATATATTTAAATTATATTTATACCAAAGAGCAACATTTTTTCTTTTACGATTGTTAGTTGTTACTTGTATGCATAATAACGAATATTCTAATTTGTTCAAGACCCATAATATAGTTGGCAAAGGGATAGGCAGATGATAATGATTATGTTGACATGAAAGTTATTCAATTAATAGTCAATGTATATCTAACATTTTCAAAAAAGGCGAATCAAAAGATGCCGCAGTTAACCTTCGAATATACTTTTAGGAGATTATTTTATCAACGTGAAAACAAAGATGTTAAAATGCACCACTTCTCGTTACAGGTATTCAAGATTTGGAGATTGGCACTTAACAAACTCACAAATGCAACCAGACGCCGAACTTGGAGTGAGGTTAGGGTGGCCGATGATGAAGCCACTGAGATGTCTCCACGTACCCCGGCCACCTGCCTCGGCTGCAACCTACTGTTCCTAAGACAAATGCGGTCTATCAAGTTCTTATTTCTAGTCAGCTGCACGAGTTTCGCCTTCTCTCTCTTCTGGGTACAATTTGCTACCAGGCCCGACCGAATAATGCCGTCACTGAATCCCTTATCCAAGAAGCGCTCGCAAATGTCGCGCGGGACTTCAGATACAAGGATGTCTATAGAAAGACTACTACGCTCCCAAAAGACTTCAAGTACATCTTACTGTGGACGCGGAAAGACTATGCTCCCTTCTACTACCTCGGCGAGGGACCGAGAGCGTTCCTCGAACAGAACTGTTCGGTGATCAAGTGTTACGTCACTACGAATCGAAAGTTTTTCGGCGGTGACCTAACCAAGTTCGATGCTATTGCATTTAACGGACGAAATATGAAGGCATCTGACTTGCCCAGCGCTCGTTTTATAAACAGGTAGTGTGTTTTTAGTGCATGAACAGCGTATCATTGTCGGGCGCCGTTGGTAAAGCATATTTTGTGAAATTGTATTGAACAAGAATTTGTGTGGTAAACTAAAAAACCCAACTACTGAAAAATCACGCGGTAATTTAATTCGGGGTTTACAAGGTAAAGTCGACTCCTTTTGTTGAAGTTGGTTTAAATGTATCAGTAACCTGGGCCTTCGTGCCATGGTCCGGAGCGAGACGGAATGGGACGCCGTCACCTCCTTCTGCGAAGCAGTCATGCTAGCGAAGGAGGTGGCGGAACGTGAGAGGGAGAGATCCTCAAGTCCCGGCCGCCGCAGGAGACACCCCGGGTGTCGGGGGCCACGTGGTGGCTTCCGGCCACCGTAGGCGCGGGCCTGTGGACGGGGGAGCTATGGGCTAGCTCGCCGTCCGTACGTCTCATGACGACAGGCCGTGTCGACGGCGCGTTCGTGTTCCACGCGCGCCTCAAAGAGAGTCAGCAACAGTGAAGGGGTCCGCAAGGGCCGAAGCCTGCCGGGGCTGCGGGACAATTCGAAAGAGATACCGTGGCCCCGGAACACAAAGGGCGATGAAGGAACATGGATGGGTTTTAGTCAGTAAAAGTCTGACACTCCCTCCTGCTCCGCCCGGAGGAGGAGTCATTTGATGATTTCCCATCCGAAAAAAAAGGTGGCCTACCATAAGTCTTAAACCACTATTATTAAAGACAAGCAAGTTGTCAAGTATTCGTAAACTGTCATGAGATCATAGTCACACAAATAACCTTTTTAGCATAAAAACTACGTACTTACTAATAAATGAATAGGTCTGTGCCTATTTATGCATGTCTATCGCAGTGGAACATTTTTATTGAAATGGGAAAATAAAATATTGTCGAAGGTTAATTACTAGGGACGAAGCGACATCCTGTTTTTGTGTGATTATCTTCACATTTTGTTACCTCAAGGTTCAAACCATAGGTTGGTTGGTTGACAGTTTTTGTTACAAAGAACTAGATGAGTATAATACGGATACGGATGCAACAATCATTGTTTTAGGATTCTGTAACCAAAGAGTGACGATCGAACGAGTGCGATCACCGTAGGTTCGCGCGAACTTAGTTCGTACGAACGCGCGATCAAACATATGGAATTCGAATAGGCGTCCTAATTGAAATTCACGCGATATTGCGCTGCATTGCGCTGCCCGCATTCATTTCCATCTAAACCCGCACAATAAGTCTTCCAAATATTTCCCGACAGCAAAAATTGAGCGTATCTGACATCCATGGTTGTTGGTATCGACCGTGCCACTGCCCTAGTCCACAGTCGCTCGCTCGCTCGCGTCGTCAATTCGCGCGATGATAGGACACCCAATTTTTGCCATCGCGCGAACACACGATGGTCCCATCGCTTACTCGCGCGATGATCGCGAATTCGCGTTCTATTAGGACGATGCCTTATACGTAGACATTTGTGTACTAATCCAACTTGCTCTTGACCGGTTTCTTCTTATTTTTTTTCTGTGTTATCTGAAAATAAATAAAACGATGTCTTATGATGGTAGATAAGTAGGTGCCCGACATTGACAAAGACGACATGAACACAGAAACAGTCTGATTGTGTTCAAGTTTAAATTGATGATGATGATGATGATTGAGCACCACACCCAGCCAAGCAGCAAGCCTGACCCGGACAAGCCGGATACACCAGGGGGCACTGTTTTGTAAGGAAAGACATGCTCTGGGATGGGAGGGAAGCCCGACCAACCACAGCCAGTCGGGCACAATCAGTCGACTATGCAGCCTAGAGCCAACATAGGAATAGTGGTAAAGACAGGTATAATCCATAGGAATGAGCATTGGTGTTTTGATCTTCGTTTGATTGGTCTCTTCTAACATTGGAGAATCGTGTTTGATCTGGTGGTTGCGATTCCATTCGTTTTTGGCACGTCTTATTTAAACATATTAATTATTACGCGTATATGTTTCATCGTCAGTAGTATTTGTTTCGCTGTCAGATTCGTTAAGGTGATATATTTCCTGGGTGGCTGATTTGAATTTTTCTCTATCTGCTGCTAGCTGGGTCCATTCTTCTTTTATCGAAATATTATATCCATGTCTTGTTGGAGTGCCTCGTTCCATGCATATATTGGTCTTCCAACTTTTAGCCGTTTCGCCTTGTATCTAATAGCTGCGTGTAGTAAGTGAGGCTCTGGTGGACGGAGGATGTGCCCGTAGTAGCATAACCGTAGGCATTTAATTTTTTTGGTAATTATTTTTCCCATAAAAATTTCGCGTGTTTTCTTGTTCGGGGGGTTTCGCGTACTCTTTATCATATCTTTAAGAATGAGTCTTTCGTATCTTCTGAGTTCCGATCGGTTTGCCTTTGTGAGTGCCGCTGCCTTAAGACCGTAAGACATAGCAGGTTCTATGACCATTTTATAGACAAGACGCGCGATTTTCCACTCCATTTTCGAGCTTTTTATGAAGGATATTAAGGCTTTAGAGTTACGCATCGCTTCCGGGGCTGCGGGACTATTCGAAAGAGATACCGTGGCCCCGGAAAGGCTGCTTGGTAGTTTCCTAGTTCTTTTATTAAAACATCCAGTTTTCTTAGGAGAAAGCTTGCATATATCCTATTTCCCACATTACACATAGATAACTTTCTGTACTCGTTAATTCCGTCTGGATTTGCTTTTTTAGGTACTGGAATTTGGATCGTTTTGTTCCAAGATATTGGTATATCATTGCTTACCCATGCTGCCTGCATGTGTGCTATAATTTCCGATGGCATTTCTGTTGGCAAGGCTTTGAATAGCTCGGACACAACCTTGTCAGTACCCGCAGGTGCTTTGCCGTTATTCATGTTTTTAATGATTTCTCTTATCTACTCTTCCGATAGTTCTTCTTTTGCGTCTGATGAGTTTTTATTAGGTATAAATCTTCTTCCCACCTTGTCATGGGTATACAACGTTGTTTTTTGTTGAGCTTCGTGTTCATTTTATGTCTCTTGTAAAAATCGTATGTGATTTTCATTCGTTCTGATGGATGAGTCCCGCGAGGTTTCTAAAAAATATTTCACATTTTGTCTCTTCTTCTTTATTTCTTATATTTTGCATATTGTGTCTTGCTTCTCTTAGTTGTTTAGTTGCGAATGCTTCTTTGGGGTAACAGTTTTTGATAAACTTGGCATTTTGCAGTTTTGCGAGCGCGATTCTATGTTCCCTGGATCTGATTGGCCTGCTCATAAGAATCTTCGCTGCTGATTCATGATATTCATAAGGGAATCCCATGGGAATAGTTGGCAATTTTTTTTTTCTTTGTTTTGTAGATTTATTACCTGAGGTTGGCTGTTAATTTCCTTTTGATATTCTTTCATTATCATTTTGGAGTCGGCTATAACGCGTTCCGGGTATTGCTAGGGTTGCCGCGCTTCTGTAGTGCGTCTGGGATGTTCGCGGACGCACGCGTTCCGGATTTCGGCTCGCTGCTGCGTCTGCGAATCGCGTCACTGATGCGTCGGGTGCGCGACAGCCCCAACAGCCTCGTGGCTACTGTAGCCGGTAGGGTGGACGGCCTAATAATGTGTCGCTGGTGCCGCCAGGCACACAGACCGTCATTCAAATATGTGCTATAGTTGGTTTGTTTGCGTGTTTTAGTTAGTAGGTGCCAAGTTTGTTTTATTTTATTTTTGCTAAGGATATCTGGTCTGAAAATAAAGATATTGTTATTTTGTTGTTCTTTATGTTTCTTCTCATTTAAGAGAGCCTAAGAAACCTTACACGCGGGTCGGAACCAAGGATGTAAGGTGAAATACCGGTATTTTGTAATAATTATTTTGGTAGATGAGAGAACAATAGGGACGATATGAACAGTTTGTACTTTCCATTGGGATTTAATTTCAATGGCAAGATCTTGGTATTTACTGAGCTATTCGGATATTGTGGCTTGAATATTATGTGAGTTAGGTATTGCTATGTCTATCAGATAAACTGTTTTATTGGTTTTGTCGTGAATGGTAATGTCGGGTCTATTGTAATGAATGGTTTTATCGGTTATTATAGATAAAATAAATAATAAATAAATATATATATATTATTCCCAGTAAATTTTTTGATCGTTATTCTCTAATGCTACTTCTGATTTATATTTATAATACGGTATCATTTCAGAAACTAATTTATATTTAAATGCTAACTGTTGGTGTATGATTGCAGCGACTTGGTCATGGCGGTGTTTGTAATCGGTTTGTGCATGTGATTTGCATGCTCCTGTTATATGTTGTATAGTTTCGGAGGCATTGTTGCAATGTCTGCACAAGACAGTCGGTTGGTTTGGATCTTTTATAATGTATTTTCTGTAATTACGGGTAGCTATTATTTGATCTTGTATGGCCAGCATAAAACCCTCGGTCTCGGGAAACAATTCGCCCCGTTTGAGCCATTCGTTCGACTTTATTTTATCGACGTGTGGCTGGCTCAGGCAGGCTCGATGTCTTCCGTGTAGGGCTTTTTCAGACCATGCTGCAATTTTTTGTTGTGTACTTAAGATGTGTTCATTTATTTGTGTGTTTTGGTTTTGTAGGTTTAGTGGTGTTAGTTTGTTATCGGTCTCCGTTACTTGCTTGTGTAGTAATGAGGTTTCTGATTTGTTATTGAAGTATGCTCTGAGTGAAAGTATCTGTTTGTTGTATAAATTGTGTATGTCTATTAATCCTCTCCCTCCTTCTTGGCGTGGTAGTGTAAGTCGTTGTATGCAGGATTTTGGATGGTGTTTTCTATGTTTGGTTAGGAGTGTATGGATAGTGCGCTGTAGTTTTTTTATTTCGGTCTTTGACCATCGTATAATTCCGAAAGAGTATGTGAGAATGGGTATTGCAAAGGTGTTGATGGCTTTCATTGTATTTCTTGAGTTGAGGTTGCTTTTTAAGATAAGGTTGAGGCGTGTAAAATTTTTGAGCAGTTCTTGTTTAGATATCTTTTGCTGTATTTGTCTGGACTGTTTGAAACCAAGGTATTTGTATGTACTCTGTTCATCCATTGGCTCGATCGATGCTCCTGACTGAAGTGTGTAACTATTATTTTGAACTTTTCCTTTTACAATGGACAAAATTTTACATTTATCTACTCCGAATGACATACAAATATCATCAGAAAATTGTTGAGTGGCATCAGCTAGTTGATAAAGCGCTTCTTTGTCAGCTGCATATAACTTTATGTCATCCATGTACATAAGGTGTGTTAAAGTACATTGTGTGTTTGGCTGTTGATTGCTGTCCAGCGTGAATCCCGTGCCTGTTTGATCTAACAAGTGTGAGAGTGGATTGAGTGCCATGCAAAACCACAGAGGACTTAGGGCATCTCCTTGAAATATTCCACGTCTTATACATATTGGTTCAGTAGCTACAGTTGAGGAGGAGGAATTGATTTTAAGAACAGTTTTCCAATTCTGCATAGAAGGTCCTAAAAATTGTTTAAGTGTAGGGTGAATTTTATAAAGATTTAATACGTGTAGCAACCAGCTGTGCGGAACTGAATCAAAGGCTTTTTGATAGTCTGTAAACATTGCGTAAATATCCTTTCTGCTTTTCACAGCGCTGTTCATAGTAATGGCGTCAATGGTTAGTTGCTCCTTACACTCTTGGCTATTCTTACGACAACCCTTTTGCTGTTCTGCTAGAATGTTATTTTTAGTTAAATGCTCATATACTATTTCGCTAGAATTTTGTATAAAGTTTGTAGGCAAGTGATTGGCCGGTATTTCGCAGGGTTTTTGGTGTCATTCGTGTCTTTAGGTATCATGTAAGTAACTCCGTTTGTTATGTATTGAGGAAGTAAATGTGGTGATTGGATGAACGTATTTAAATGGTTATATAGGAAAGGGTGTATGCTCGAGAATTTCTTGTACCGGTAGTTGTGGATGTTGTCAGTGCCAGGCGATTTCCAGTTGTGTGTGCATTTGATGATGTCTATAAATGTGTCTATTGCTATAAACTCAAATTCCATTTCTGGAATTTCTGGTGTAACTTCTTTAACCCATTCTGCGTGGTTATTATGGTGTACTGGATTTTCCCAAATGTTAGCCCAAAATTCTCGTAGTGTTTCGGATGTAGGTGTCTCTAGACTTTGGTTAGTGGTGTCTTTGTTGTCGGCGACGAGACCCTATCTCGACACCAGGGTGAAAGTAGTGGCCGTACGTAGAGTGCAAACACAAATCTAGTGAGTTGAATTTTGTTCAAAAACTTGTGATATTATTGTAAAAACTAGTTTATGTAAATTCTTGTTACAATCTTGCTAGAATCATATTAATTTTATATTAATTTAACGTTACATTCGTATTAGAGTCCAATAAGACTGATTAGAAAGGAAAAAAAAATGAATTGAAAATACTAAGTCATATAATTACGTAACTTGAAAAAGTGAATTTTTGTTTATTAAGATATAATGTTTAAATTAGTGCCAAAGGGTAGATCTTAACTCAAAACCATTTTTAGTGAAAGAATTGTGTAAATCGGTTCAGTAGTTTAGAAAATATACGGAAAAATGTATAATGAAATTTGATACATTGCAAATTTAATTAAAAAATTAACAGTTAATGTTCTAGAAAGTTTTTTTATACGTTACGTAAGGTGCAATATTACTGTTTTAGATTATAGTAGACATAATAACCTATGTAAAAAGGTATAGTTTATAAGGATTCTTTAATAAATAAACACAAATACGGGGTTCCAAAGGTCTCGGCTGTCGCGAAAACAAACGCGAAATTAGAGTAAAAAATCACGGTTCCCGTTATGGGCGGTCAGGGCCGTATATAAGTCGGGAACGACGGCGAACAATCGTCACCACTCCGATCCAGCCTGTCCCCTTGCTGTCCTCTCCCAGCGACGCCCTAAGCCAAGGCCCGTACCCCGTAGGGGGTGCCCTTAGCGTGTAATCGCTTAGTTTGTAAGTTTTTTGCCCTGGCTGGAGGCCTTACACTTAAGGCACCCACAGGAAAGTCCGGTTAAGCAGACGACAACCTCTCTGGTTGAACTGCGAGATGCCATTTCGAAAAAAAAAAAAGAAAAAAACGAACAATCGTCAGTCGCAGCCCAGCCATCGAGGAAGAAACAACTCAAGAAAAGGGACAAGCCGAAACCTAGGAAACACCGAACCTTAAGAAGAAAGAAAATTGTGTTGTCATTCTACGGTGCCTGCCTACCCTTCTCCCCCAAGTTCCTGCCCTACTAGGTCGTCGGTACCCAACCATACCCTACGCATTCAGGGGTGCTTGGAGGCGTGCGCCACCAGCAAGTACTGCAAGGAGCGCCGTCTACTATATTGTGGGAGATTGATCTGGCCATCCGAAACAGTTGGTCCTTCGAGCCGGATCCCTGCAAGAAGACAGAAGAGTTCAGAAGAAAAGAAGAGTCAGAAGAAACAGAAGATTTCGTTCAAGATGCCGGGTAACTAGGAAGCAGAAGGATGCCTCCTCACGCCCCGAGTCGCGCCCCTCCGAAAGGGACGCGACAGAAGAGAGGTCGGGGTCAGAAGGGGTCACGTCAGCGTCCGCGTCATCGGGAACCACAGCTACTTCAGACACGAACACTTTTTCGGGTACCACGGCCACAGAGACGACCACGACAACAGAGAAGAGCAAGAAGGAAGACCCCGCCCAGAAGGAGACGACCAAGAAGATCCCAGAAGATGACCCGGTTAAAGGGGTTCACGAGTTAGACGTGACCCTGAAGCCGACGGGGTCAGTCGTCGAGCCAGGTCTACGAAGACCGCGTGACAGAAGACGTGAGCTGGAAGCCAGAGAAGAATTAGCACGCCAGGAGTTGTAGCAAGCACGGGCTGCGGCGAACCTAGCTCGTGTCAGATTGGAGCTGGCACAGTGTGAAGAAGAGGACTCCGTGGATGAAGACCAGGAAGAGAGAACAGCACAGGTGCAGAACTGGATCAAGTCATCTGTACTAGGCGAAGCCAACGAAGAACAACCAGAGCTACGAGGTCAGCGGCCACGAGAACTCTTCAACGAGAGGAGCTACGATTGAAATTCAAACTTTAGCAACAGCATTGAAAGAAGGTTTCACCACAAGAGGAGGACCAGTGGCACAGCCGAAGTACATCCACGAGTTACCCTACTTCGATGGCAACAGCAGCGAGTGGTTGGCCTTCAAAGTCGTCTATGAAGATTGAAGATACAGCACCGATGTTCAACAAAGTTCAGAATATGGCTCGACTAAGAAGAGCACTGAAGGGCAACGCAAGAGAAGCTATCAAGAGTCTGCTATACCCCGAAGCCTCTCCATTGGAAGTGATGCAAGCCCTAATTAGAAGATATGGAAGACCTGATGCGCTGGTACTGGCTGAGCTGGACAAGGTCAAGGCACTACCGAACATATCTGAAAATCCAAGGGACATATGTGTCTTCGCAAGTCAGATCAACAACAGCGTGGCATCAATCAAGGGGTTGAAGAAGCCTCAGTACCTGCATTCACCTGAAATGGTCAAACAAATCATTGAGAAGATACCAACAATCCTCAAGTTCCGGTGGTACGACTTCACTGCTGCAACAGAAAAAGGCGGGTTCTCCGACCTGACATTGGTGTCCAAGTTCCTGAAGATAGAAGCAGACAAATGTGGAGCCTTCGCCACGTCAGAACAAAAGAGCGGGTTAAGAAGAACTAGTCGACAAGCAACGCATTCTACGAAAGAAAAGGACTCCAAAGAAAGGGACAACAAAGCACGAGATTCAAGACAACAAGAGAAGACTTGCCCTGTATGTGAGGGTGTACACTTCCTCGTCGAGGGGCCTAAGTTCCAGAAGACGTCGGTGCAAGATCGCTGGGCAATAGTCAAGAAGAGTCACGTTTGCTTCAAATGTCTACAAGGAAAACATCGCAAGGAGAGCTGCAGGAAGCCGCCGTGCAAAGAATGCAAAAGGTGGCATCATCACCTGCTGCATGTGGAGCCAGAAAACAGGACCCGGGGGAAAAAACGGAAGCATCACAAGAAGTAGCGACCGTCACAACATCAGTGAATGCAGTCAACAACGCAAGAGCATACCTGAAGATAGTTCCTGTTGAAGTCTACGGGTCAAATGGATCAAAGAAGATATTGGCCCTCATGGATGAAGGGTCAACAGTGTCACTTCTGGACGAGAAGGTGGCACAAGAAGTCGGCGCCCAGGGAGACAATGAAGAACTGATCATCGAGACAGTAGGGGGCAGGCTGATAAGGAAGAAGGACTCTCAGATGCTGGACCTCACAGTCAAAGAGGTTCATCAGGGCAGCAAGAAGATCCTGAGAAAAGTTCGCACAATCAACGAGTTGAAGCTTGCACCCTGTGGTGCAAGCTTCAAACTTCAACAGCACCACAGTTCCTAGACAAGAAAAGGATAGAAGAATGTCAACATTTAAAGAAGATCGCCGACTCTCTATATTATAAAGGGGACTCACCTCAACTACTCATCGGTCAAGACAACTGAAAGCTAATCGTGACACAAGAAGTAAGAAGAGGGAAACCAGGGGAACCAGTAGCTTCAAGAACGGGGCTTGGATGGGTGCTCCACGGGTGAGGCGTGAAAGTAGTACACTTCCTAAACACGTGTCTACATATCAACACGCCAGAAGAAGAGATGCATCAAGCCATCAAGGAGCACTTCGCGATCGAAGCACTTGATGTACAACCGAGAAGACCTACTACGGACTCAGAAGGAAGAGCACTCACCATCCTAGAGAAAACCTGCAGAAGATTAGAAGATGGAAGATTCGAAGCTGGACTTCGGTGGAAAAATGAAGATGAACAAATGCCAGAGAGCTACACGTCTGCGAGAAACCGACTGACCAACATAGAGAAGAAGATCGACAAGTATCCTCGGTTGAAAGCAGAGTACAACAAACAGATCCAGCATCTAATCGACAGCAAATATGCAGAAGAAGCACCAGTTGGACAAGAAGACTCCAAGAAGAAATGGTACCTCCCTCACTTCTCCGTGGTACATCCATTAAAGAAGAAAATAAGGATTGTCTTCGACGCTGCAGCCAAATCAAAAGGAAGAAGTCTCAACGACGCGCTGCTACCTGGTCCAGATCAACTGCAGTCACTCTTCTGGGTATTGTTGCGGTTTCGACAAGGTCCATTGGCAGTGGCAGCCGACATCAAAGAAATGTTCCTGCAAGTTCGCATCAGGCCAGAAAATAGAGATAGCCTGAGGTTCCTGTGGCGTGTGGATCGTCGTAACGTGCTGCCGAAGAAGTATAGGATGACATCAGTTATCTTCGGCGCAACTTCATCTCCAAGCACAGCAATATACGTAAAGAACCGAAACGCAGTGGACTA
The DNA here is from genome assembly GCA_963853795.1 of Xestia rhomboidea. Taxonomy (NCBI): domain Eukaryota; kingdom Metazoa; phylum Arthropoda; class Insecta; order Lepidoptera; family Noctuidae; genus Xestia; species Xestia rhomboidea. Next base: position 7,107,186 of record OY970770.1, on the reverse strand, counting down.
CAAAGAACAATATCCAGATGCTGCAAGAGCTATCGAGCTGAACCACTACATGGACGACTACCTGCATAGTTTCCGCTCAGAAGAAGACTTCAAGAAAATAACAGCGCACTTCGTACACAAGAAGGTGGGCTTCGAACTTAGGGGCTGGGCTGCGAATCGACCTGAGTTACTACAAGGCGTGAAGACTGAAACAACAGAGAAAACAGAAGTAAACCTTGGTGAAAAAGAAGAGAAGACACTGGGGCTACGCAATGTCATTGTCCTGCCCCCCCTGGCGGCAAGTAAGGCAGCCCCGGGTCCGAGGGCAGCCTCGTATGCGGCTGCTACCGGCCGTCCAGTCAGCCCTCCGGCAGGGCAGTGGTGGCCCCTCCCCCAAAACCGGCGCCGGTTTCGCCGGAGCCGGCGCCGGCTAAAAAGGAGGAAGGGCAAGGCGGCTGCTCAGGCGGTGACTTTGCAATGAATGAATGGCAGGTGGTCGGAAGGAAGGGTAGGAAGGCGGCCAAAAAGGCCCGAAATGAGGAGCAGCAGCACGCGGCTCCGCGCCCATAAGACCGGGGCTGTAGTGATCACACTACAGCCGGAAGCGGAACAGAGGGGCGTGTCCTACTGCGACCTGCTGGCGAAGGCAAAGGAGGCAGTGGACCTCGGGGAGCTCGGGATCACCGGGGGCCTCCGGCTTAAGGTCACGGCGACGGGGGCTCGTATGCTCGAGATCCCCGGGGAAGCCAGCGGAAGTGGACATTTCGTTCGCTAGCCCCGCTCTGTCGCCGCGTGTCGTTGACTGGCGCATCATGGAGGGGGTGGAGACCTATTCCGACCACCAGTACATCCGGTTCGACGTCTCCACCCAGACCTCAAGCGCGCCGGTCCAACAGGCCCCGAGTGGTCCGCATTGGGCGCTGAAGCAGCTGGACCGGGAGCTCCTCCTGGAAGCCTTGATCGTGCAGGCCTGGGTGACATCACCGGACAAGCCTGCCGACGTTAACAATGAGGCAGGGTTGTTCCAGGAGGCCATGTCCGACATATGTGACGTGGCAATGCCCCGAGTCCGGCCAGGAAGCGTCAGGCGTCAGGTGTACTGGTGGTCGCGAGAGCTCACGTCTCTACGCGAGGCGTGCGTGGCTGCGCGACACCTGTACTGACCACCGGATGCGGCAGCCATTGAGGCGGAGCTATATGAGTGGTACAGAGCGGCAAAGACCGCCCTCCGCGAGGCGGTCCTGCGGGCCAGGGATATGGCCCGTGAGGAGATGCTGGAGGCTCTCGACAGAGATCCGTGGGGGCGCCTTTACAAGATGGTGCGGGATAAACTCCGCACCTGGGCCCCCCCGCTGACGCAGAGTCTCTGGCCTCAGCTCGTGGAGGACGTGGTGAGCGCTCTGTTCCCCTAGCGAGGGGAACACCCGCCCACGCCTATAGCTGCGCCGGCTGCGGTGCCGTAAGCGGACCACCAAAGTGACGACGACAACGCTTGCGAAGTGACCGGGGTAGACCTGAGAGTGGCGGTACGCAGGCTCAGTGCCAAAAATACCGCCCCGGGACCCGACGGCTTGCCTGGCAAAGCCTGGGTCCTGGCCTCGGATGATCTCGGTCCCTGACTGGAGGGGTAAGCGCATGCTTGGAGAGAGCCAGTTCCCGCTTCGTAAGAAGACAGGAAAGATGGTCCTCACTCGGAAGCCGGGGCGCCTGGCGGACTCTCCGTCCGCCTACCGGCCCGTGGTGCTAAGCTCTTTGAAAGAGTTATTGCAAACCGCCTCGCCGAGCACCTTGCGAGGACTGGGCCGGATCTTGCGAAACACCAGTTTGGTTTCCGCAAGGGGCGCTCTACGGTGGACGCCATCATGCGCGTGAGAGCCCTCACGGCGGGGGATGCGGTGTCCAGGGGTGGGGTTGTCTTGGCGGTGTCTCTCCACATCGCCAACGCCTTCAACTCCATGCCCTGGAGCTGCATAAAGGAGGCACTCCGGTATCACCGGGTGCCAACCTACCTCCGTCGTGTGGTCGGGGACTACCTGACGGACAGAGCCGTCATCTACCCCGGTCGCAGCGGAGAATGGAACCGGCGAGAGATGTCGTGCGGTGTTCCGCAGGGATCGGTTCTAGGCCCGTCCTTGTGGAACATCGGGTACGACTGGGTGCTGCGCGCCGACCTCCCTAGCGGTGTCAGCGTAGTTTGCTACGCTGCCGAAACTATGACACGCGGGGTTGCGATAGTCATTGAGAGAATCCGGCAACTGGGTCTCGAGGTGGCATTGCACAAGTCCGAGGCCATGTGCTTTTATGGGCCTCGGAACGTGCCATCTCCGGGATCCTCAGTGACAGCAGGAGGGGTATCCATCGACGTCGAGTCGACGCTGAAGTACCTGGGACTTGTCCTCGACAGCCGATGGAACTTCGTGGAGCATTTCCGATGTTTGGCCCCCAAAGTGGAACGGACAGGGCTGCCTTCAGGCGGCTCCTACCCAACCTGTGGGGGCCAAACGCCTCCTGCCGGAGGCTCTACGCGGGAGTCCTGCGGTCCATGGCCCTTTACGGGGCCCCGGTGTGGGCGCGTTCATTGAGGCGGCGAGCCACCCACTATTTGAACGCGCCCCAAAAGGTGGTGGCCGTAAGGCTGATCCGGGGGTACCGCACGATCTCCCGCGAGGCGGCGAGCCTTCTTGCCGGATTGCCGCCATGGGATCTAAAGGCGATAGTCCTCGTGCGCCTACACGAGTGGCGCCCGGAGGCGCTACGCCGGGGGGAAACTCCGCTGACGCGGCAAATTGTCGCTCAGCGGACGGACTTCCGGCGTGATCTCATGGCGACTGTCGCAACCCCGTGCAGGGCACGCCACAATAGTGACGATAAGTCCCCTCTTTGAGGAGTGGCTGGAGAGACGCCACTGCGTCCTCACCTTCCGCCTGACGCAGGTTCTTACCGGACACGGATGTTTCGGTAAGTTCCTGCACTGAATCGGGCGGGAGGAGACGCCTGGGTGTTTCAATTGTGAGGATCGACCGGAGGACACGGTGGAGCACACTGTGGAGGTGTGCCCCGCTTGGGTGGAGCACCGCCGTGTCCTCGAGGTGGCGATCAGCGGCGGCGACCTCTCGCTTCCAGCCCTGGTCCAAGCCATGGTCCAGAGCGAGACGGAATGGGACGCTGTCACCTCCTTCTGCGAAGCGGCGGAACGTGTGAGGGAAAGATCCACACGTCCCGGCCGCCGCGGGAGACGCCCCGGGCGTCGGGGGCCACGTGGTGGCTTCCGGCCACCGTTGGCGCGGGCCTGTGGACGGTGAGCTATGGGCTAGCTCGCCGCCCCCCGTCTCATGACGACAGACCGTGTCGACGGCGCGTTCGTGTTCCACGTGCGCCTCAAAGAGAGTCAGCAATAGGGAAGGGGTCCGCAAGGGCCGAAGCCTGCCGGGGCTGCGGAACTATTCGAAAGAGATACCGTGGCCCCGGAACACAAAGGGCGATGAAGGAACATAGATGGGTTTTAGTCAGTAATAGTCTGACACTCCCTCCTGCTCCGCCCAGAGCGGGAGAAGTCATTTGATGATTTACCATCCAAAAAAAAAAAAAAAAAGGCTGCCTCGCTTATAGCGAAGGTTGCTTCCAAGTACACCTTGTGCCACGATTTGAGCAAATTCCTTAAGGACCGTCCTCGTCATAACTGTCTAGCCTTTTTGCAATATGTTGGGGTGGGGTTGCAGTCAAGTCGGTTGCAGGTGACTACCAGGTTTTATACGAAACGACTCTTATAAATTAGAATTGTGGCAGTACAGACGCTAGCTCATCAAGCAATACGAAACTGCCAAATTTTATCAATCAACCTTGAACCTAATGCTGTACTGATAAAGTTGAAAATCTATTAAAGAAATTTGACAGATTGTAGTAGCTTGATATGCTGGAGTTTTTACCCAGAAAAGAGAGGTTTTTAAAGGACACTGCCCATTATGAGAGTTGCTCTCGTCGAGGTTTATAACTAAGAATAAGAATAATTTATTTAAAAAAAGTAGGTATTACAAAACTGTACAGTGTGTGTGTGTGGGTGCAGTAGTGTTATTTAAGACAATTGTATAATTAGTGCTTATAAGTAAACTATAACTAAAATATAAACTATAAATAAAATATTTATAACAGTTGCAAGTAACGATAATGTCGAATTCAAATGTTAGGTAGCGACTAGCGATCTGCCTGATCTAGGTTTATTTAAACCTGTGTTTCAGGCCATCACTTTACATTGCATAATTTAATTAGCTATTAGTTACTAAGTTAAAAATTGTTAAATAAAAGTACACTAGAACGCCTCGGATAAGCTTAATACGTAAACTAGTCTCATTTACTTAATAACCTACTGTGGTATAGTAAAACCTTTTTTAAAAAAAATAAAACCGACTTCAAACAAAAAAGTGAACAATAACTTTAACTTCAGAAGTCGGTGACCTTTGTTTGATTGATTTATTTTTTTTGTCACCGACTTCTGAAGCTCGGAAACCTCGGTGCGTGAGTCCAACTCGTCCTTGGCCGGATTTTATCTGTGAACGTCATTCAAACGCCAATAGATTCTTGCAGCTCTGTAATATACTGACGTGCACTTTCAATTCGACTGAAAACTGTAAAAGAAATTCACTTAGGGTAAGTACTTCAGTGTCGATGTGTGCTGATTGATAAATATTCGATTTGCTTGCACCTTCGCCAGTGCATTCAGCTGCGAAATACTTGTGTATGCCGCCATTTTGTTATTTCGAGCACGTAAGTGCTCACTGGGAGAAATAGGAGGGCATCGTAGACGGAGAATTTAGATTTTCGAGTTCGAAAATGGATCTAAAAACATTCCAGATAAGATTTTCTATAATTAAAGAATACCTCAAAGTCTATAATAATTTGCCAAGTTGATGCTGATTCTTTGGCCAAAAAACATCATACTACCGGGGTAGTATGATCCCGTGGGACAGTTATTGATCTCCACAAGGGCGAAACCGCGGGCATAAGCTACCTAGTCATTTATAATCTCAAAGAGAATTGAAGTAGATTTTGTATAGTGTTTGCTGACTCATTTAAATGATGTAACTAAGTGTTGATCCCGGTCAGAGTCACTCAAATTCTGATAATCTGTTTACCAACATTGACCTTCACCTACTTATCAACAACTTTATCCATCGGTATCCATCCGTATTGAGTTCGTTATTATAGTACCTGGGCGACCGAGTACTGCTCGGGTGAAAATAAAGAAAACAAATTTTCCCAGACACCTAGCTTGATGCATTTTAACCCCTCTATTACAACTTTCATCAAAAGCGTTCGAGCCGTTTTAGAATACGTGATTACAAATATAGATAGAATACCTACTTACAAATATTGCTAATTTAAAAGAAATTATAAGTGCGAAAATTACTCTAAATGTCTGAAAACCGTTTCCTTTTCTCGTTTTAGATACTGAATGGGTTTAGATATTTGGCACACGCATACGTATATACCATGATCTGAGTTATAACATTAAGGTGGAAGCCCTAGGATAGCCCGCGAAATTGAATTTTTCTTACGGTTTTTTGCGATTGCAGGTCAGTGTCAGGTTGTATGTTGATGAAAATCGATAAATCGCGCAAATAACACGTATGTATTAAGAAAATTTGAATTTAGCGGGCTACCCACTCATGCAGGCTAAAGCTAGTTTACTTATAAAATCATCCGCATAATACCCGCTGATAAATTACATTCATCGTTTCCCTACTTTCATCCGATATTTCCACCTGGCTATCATGCAAAGCTCTTTATTTCTCCTAAATGGGATGGGCTTAGCCCGATCTCATTTATTTAAGCTCGTCAGTCTGAAATTATTCAATTTAATGTATTAAATCCTACGCTTTCTCTCATTATTGCGAGTGTTAAGAATGCTGTATTACATAATTATACTTTTATAAAAATAATGGTTTTGAAACCGGGATTATCTGAGGGGTGTTTGTTTGTATTTGTTTTGATAACGTTACGTCTCCTTCTTCCTGTATCATGTGGTTCATGCCTGTGACAGTTTTTATGCCGCCCATGGGCCTCTGACTTGGCTTTAGTTTACATGACGTCAGTAAATATCTCTCAGACATGCTGGTTTCCTCACGATGTTTTCCTTCACCGAAGCAACTGAAAATTATACAATACGTATAGCCTAAGATTTATTTTTTTGTTTCTTTAGACTAATTGCCAGAAGTCGCCCAAATAGGTACGTCTCGTTCCATTTTCAATAATAATTTCTTGTTTTTGTCTTTGGTCATGAGATTTTTTGTCATGCATTGAGAAGCAAAATTTCTCTCTTTCATTCAATGGACGAACTACACACAGCTGCAATGCTGTGTCCTCTTTTATTGCATGAGATGGTTCGCTGGGACCTCTCTGTCGCACGTATTCACTCGCTGACTCGCAGCAATATTTCACTTTTTAAAACTCGACAACCGGAATTCAGGACTGATTTTTCGCAGACAACCCTATACCACCGTGTTCGTAATGAAATGATCTTTATAACACATTTGCTCGTAAAGGGTCTCTTATTTCACCAATTTCAATATCGTAATGTGTCTCATTACTTACTTGTGCTATTAAGTATATGTACTTTTTTAAATCTTAGCAAAGAGTTTTTATGTCAGAAAAGTGGTCAACATGTTATGAATAAAATTAACTTTGGGAGATGAAATATAATAAATAAACATTTAATTCTTTAATTTAATTAATTTTGACAATAAATTACAACCATTTATCTGTAACAAAGACACAAAAATATTAATTATTTTATTAGTAATACTGGCTGTTTTTTGTGTCTTTGCCTTAAAAAAGAAGCTAGCGCTGATGCGCGCGGATCGCTAATTTGTGAACAAGTAAAAATTATTCCGCGCGCTTTTTCTTTTCGCTGTATTGTTTTTATTTGTTTTATTTATTTCCTCGCAAATATGTTATAAAACGTCGTATGACATACGTGCGCTTTGATAATTACAGCCTCTGCTTTCATACAGCAAAATCGCCTACACATAGGTACATAGCACACTACATACACATACATAGCAAAATCGCCTCGGCAGTAATTTTCAACTTAGCGCACTTATATCATAATGTACTATTATTTTAGCTTAACTTTAATTCATTAACCAGACCGGTGCAAATTACTAGTATCGATTACCTGTTTGTACCTGCCTACCCATGAGTTGTGACTGGAAAAAAATAGTCAACCTAACGTTTGCATATTCTATACTATAGAATATATATATTATATGCCTATAGAATCTATAGGCTTCATACTTTCGATTGGTATGGAATTAGTCTATTAACCAAACCAGTGAAATGTTTCAAAAATTTTTTTTTTATAAGTAATTGTTATTTAATCATATTCTGGACTGAATTTTTTAGTCAACCCATTTGCAATACATTTATGGACATTTTTAATTTGATTTAAAATGCTTTTCATCTATTAACCAGCTCGGTGAAGGTCGTTCTTTAAGGGATCCTATACTAGGTGTGCCGCGCTTGGGTGGAGCACCGCCATGTCCTCGAGGTGGCGATCGGCGGCGGCGGCGACCTCTCGCTTCCGGCCCTGGTTCGTGCCATGGTCCGGAGCGAGACGGAATGGGACGCCGTCACCCCCTTCTGCGAAGCGGAACGTGAGAGGGAGAGATCCTCACGTCCCGGTTGAATTTCGCGGGCTACCTTGGAGCATCCTCCCTTAAGCACGCGATTCAACACCAACACGTCCATACTACAGAGTAACGTTAAAGCATGGCAGTGATAGTGTGACCATCGGACTGCCAAGTCATAGGTCTGGAGTTTGAACCCAAGGCACGCACCCCTGATTTTTCGGATTCATGTACTAGTATAGGATCCCTTTTTTTTTTCGGATGGGAAATCATCAAATGACTCCTCCCGCTCTGGGCGGAGCAGGAGGGAGTGTCAGACTTTTACTGACTAAAACCCATCCATGTTCCTTCATCGCCCTGTGTGTTCCGGGGCCGCGGTATCTCTTTCGAATAGTCCCGCAGCCCGAACGCGGGCCGAAGCCCTTGCGGGCCCCTTCCCTATTGCTGACTCTCTTTGAAGCGCGCGTGGAACACGAACGCGCCGTCGACACGGCCTGTCGTCATGAGACGTACGGACGGCGAGCTAGCCCATAGCTCCCCGTCCACAGGCCCGCGCCTACGGTGGCCGGAAGCCACCACGTGGCCCCCGACGCCCGGGGCGTCTCCCACGGCGGCCGGGACGTGAGGATCTCTCCCTGTCCTGTTCCGCCACCTCCTTCGCTAGCATGACTGCTTCGCAGAAGGAGGTGACGGCGTCCCATTCCGTCTCGCTCCGGACCATGGCACGAACCAGGGCCGGGAGCGAGAGGTCGCCGCCGCCGATCGCCACCTCGAGGACACGGCGGTGCTCCACCCAAGCGGGGCACACCTCCACAGTGTGCTCCACCGTGTCCTCCGGCCTATCCTCACAGTGATAGCACCCGGCGTTTCCTCCCGCCCGATTCGGTGCTGGAACTTACCGAAACATCCGTGTCCGGTAAGAACCTGCGTCAGGCGGAAGGTGAGGACGCCGTGGCGTCTCTCCAGCTACTCCTCAAAGAGGGGACTTACCGCCACTATTGTGGCGTGCCCTGTGTGCGGTAGCCCTTAGACTTTCAGCTCTTAATTGAAAACAACAAGTTATTTACAGCCTTATTCATAAAAAGTTGGAGCCTCCTTGAAGTCTCCTTGAAAGCCCGATGCTAAAAAACATGATTAATAAACGTCTGTTAACGCTAATCAGTCCATCAAGGCTCTGCTAAAGTTAGAGGACTGTTGACCCTCCCTTATCTCCCTGCTAAGTCACAAAATGGCTGCCGCAAATTTGAACAGCTTACTTTGACAAGAGCAAAAACCATACCGTCTGTCCGCTTGATGATCGATGAATTTTCTGTTACTACTGTCTATTTTTTTTTAAATTCTCGATGACGCCATTTTTTGTCTTTGATTTGTCAAGATGGCCAACATTCCGCGTCTAATCCGTCTATCAGCAGCTCATTAACTAGCAGACTGCTAGCAAGCGTTTATGAATCATACTTTAAGACTCTACTACCTAGTGGTGCCATCTAGTGAGCTCAGAAACGATAGCCCCCAATTCTAATTACAATATGCCCAATCAATGTTGGTTACCCAACGCAGTAGCATCGTTTGGTTGGTTACCACAACCTTACCTGGCCTGATTGACTGTATTCAGTCCAGTTAAGAGATAAACGGCAATTACATTAGAGTTGAACATCCTAATGATGGCTTACCTGTTTACTATTGAATATAGTTCGTGGTTTGCGGTAGACTTGGATAAATAGAGACGCGGCTCCGGACTCTGACAGATGGCCCAGGTAGGTTATGTAGGTACTTATACCTTTTTTTTTTCAAATGACTTCTCCCGCTCTGGGCGGAGCAGGAGGGAGTGTCATACTTTTACTGACTAAAACCCATCCATGTTCCTTCATCGCCCTTTGTGTTCCGGGGCCACGGTATCTCTTTCGAATAGTCCCGCAGCCCCGGAGGTACTTATACCTACTCTCCTAAATGTGTTGGAGTCGGTTTCCAGTTCTACCGGACGCAAACACTGTTTTAAGCTTTCACGGTTTAAAACTAAACTTCTAATGGCCGATGAAAAAATTATGTGATGCTTCATGACATTTTTCATATCATGTTGGCTTACATTGCATGTCGTGGAGTCTCCAGTTAGGCATATAATAGGTAAATAACAAAAAGAGAATAAAAAGGAAATACGATCAATTGTATAAGTGTGTGTGTATGCGCGCATGCGTGCTTGTGTGTGTGTGTGAGAGAGAGAGAGAGAGATACGGATTTTGAGTATACATACAGGGTATAAAGAGACTCATCACGAAGCCGTCAACCACTGTACATCAGACTAAGTAACTTTACGCAAAAATAATTGCTGGAAAACTACTTTTTTTTGTGGTGAAAAATTATGTTTTGCGGTAGAACTCAATGTAACGCACTCAAAACATTGTGCTGATTGATGAATTGTATAGTACGGGGGTCGTGGAGGTGTCTAATTAAAGTAAAAATCTTACATTAAAAACTTGTATTTACAAAAATACTTGTCAAAAAGTTTGAACTTTGAACCCGAATATCTCCTTAGAGACTCATTACCTCAAGAGGTAAGAGTTCTGCCTACCCCAAGGAAGTGATACCGAAGGGGTCGGCCATCAAACGCGTGCTATAGCCGGCACATTAAGCACAGTTCAACATAAACTCGAAAGCATCATTACCCCCGTATGGCACAACCATTGTTTGGAATAACTCGATCGGTTTACACCAAAGACATATTTTAACGAAAAGTTCAATTTTTAGTTGCGAAACTTGATTTCTAATGGTGTAAGCGGACCCTTAACGAAGCCGTCAACCAATCATTGTACACATCTAACTAAGTAACACATGGAATGAACAAAAGAATGGAATTTACCAGCAATTCTGAATCTGTACATGTGTTTATCCACACACACCCACACACACCAGTAACTCACACACACACACACACATACATAATATATCACGGTAGCCAATGACTTAGTCATTATTCCTAGAATAGATAGAACTTACATAATTTGTCTACTTTTGGCTTAAATTTTATTTATATTCGGCATCAGAGGATTCCATGTTAAAATATAATATGTTTTTTCGTTTATTTATTTTATAACATATTTTTAAATAATCCTAATATAAAAACAATATAAATAAAAACATTTAAAAATATAAAATAGTAGCCCACCAGCGCTGGGAACAGGGTCCGAGCTGCCGGTGGCCAGGGCTCTTGACAGAGGAACCTCCTAACAATACGTGCCGTGTCCAGAAGTACTGCTTTCCGAATCAAGCCCTTGATCCAGCTGCCAAGGGAGAGGCTCCTAAGATGTTGGTCGAGGCTCTTGGCTATTAAGCCATGTATATAATATGTTATAGTTTTGACCGGTCAAAAGTTGTTTTGACTGATTAACCGTTTTGACTGTGACATGTAGATGAAATAAAGTTAAATTTTACTAAAGTATATTTTCTGACCATACAATGGATAGCTTTCTATTTTAAACCATGCATGTGAATGAGATGAGAAACTTCGAGGTCCCGTAGTACGACATCCGGGCTCAGATAATCATGTCCTCACAGCACTCGACGAGACTTTGTCATGTAAACGAGCGATTTTACGACTATGATGATTTCACAACTGCGGCCCGAGATGTTCCCGACATTTGGGGGTTAACAAGTGCAAGTAGGTTAACTTATACTACTCCTTTGTTATTTTCATTTTTTTCTTTTTCTTGTGTGTAGTAGCTACCTCCAGCCAATCTCCAACAAATGCCAGGCCTTCCACAGCGACAACGCCAGTCTTCTGGCACTGACTGCGCCACAAATCTGGGCCATCTGTCTCGAACCCGATACATGCTGTTCACATGTCCCTCTCAATTCCACTTCAGCCTAGCAGGCTTATTGCCAACATCCGCATTACGTATCATATTCTGAAGTTTTGAGGATTTTATGTATCTAGCTTAAATCAGTCTAGATTAATAATCCCATTTTGTATTCACTTAATGTTTACAACAGGCAGAAATCAATATTTACAGTGGTAACATCTAGACGTAGGGTTCCTATCATAAGTTATTTCAGTATTGCATAAAAATATACCTTAAGTTATTGTTGTATAAATTCAGGTTGACTATATTGGATTCCCAGTATGTCCGAAGAAAAGGAACTTATTAAAAAACGAGGAAGCTTAAAGGAACGCTTAACTGCATTTATCAATTACCTTGATGCATCCACCCACAAGGAGTTGAGTAGCTGTGAGGTCAAGGAATTGCAGTTACGGATTGGAAGAATCGAGTACCTTGTATGAGCATTACCATGAGGTACAGTTGCGATTGGAATGTCTGGTAGATGATGTTAAGGCTCAAGTCTCTGAGCGTACTGAATTCGATTCACAGTATTACAAAGCACTGGCTAGGGCACAGGAGCTGTTACGTAAGTACAACAGCGATAATGAGTCCTTAAGTAGTGCAAAATGTACCCGTATTAGTCAACGTAAGCCTAAGTTAAGTTAAGTTACCCACGATACAGTTACCTAAATTTAATAGGAGTTTTAGCAATTGGTTAGAGTACCGTGACACTTTTACTAGCCTCATTCACTGTAACGATGAAATTGATCAAATTAACAAATTCCATTATTTGCGAGCATCTCTGGAAGGATTTTAAAATTCGCAATACGTCACGCCTAGGTAACGTTTTAGCTAGTTCTGACGTCACGAGCCCCCACTCCCGAGTTGTGATGCGTTTTAACTTTTGCCAATATTCATTTATTTACAAAAACAAAAAATACGTGTCCATTAATTTCCAATTCTCTAACTGACGGACTAAATAGATTTGCAATTTTTTGATACTGTCGTCATGCCTATTATCACATCAAAGCGTCTTAAATGCAGCCCTGAGTCTAAGTTTGTGCCTGAAATTCGTGTGTTTTTTAGTCATCATCATCTGCTTAGTTTTTGCCGGTATGAGGGGTTGAGGTAGTTAGGTAACTATGTTGGAGTCGGCTTTCAGTCTAATCAAATGCAAGCTGACATACATATTTGTAGTACCTAGCTACTTATTTTGTTAAGTATTTTACTTTTTTTATTATTATTGTGACATTTATTGATGTTTTTTCTATTGACATTCATTTTGTAAATTATTATTAATTTTATTTAATTATTGTGAATGTGAGGACAATGTGGGTCACATATTTAATGTTTTTATTTTTATCTCCTCGACTGTCTGGCAGTTTGAGTACTATAAGCGACCTTCCCAAATGTCCTTTTTTTGGTATTGTTCGTCGTTTCGTTGAGATCCGTGAGTTATAAGTCGAGCTACACGATAACTGACAAATGCTTGCACTGACTGGACAAGTCCACTCAAATCTGTGTGGTTCTTTCTTCAAAAGACCATCTCAGACACTAATCTGCATAGTCCTCATGTGAATTGAGCAAGGTTATGTCTGGACTTCAAAAGAGACTATGACCTCTGAGTTTGTTTCGGCTGTTTCTTCTCAGAGTAGTCAGGTCAGAAACACCGGCCCAATCTAGTTTTTAAAAAATGACGTGTAAAAGTGTTTGTAAAAACCTACTTGCAAAATAAACATCATTTCATTAGCATGAGAATAATCAGCCTATAATGACCCCACTGCTGGGACACAGCAGGCCTCCTATAATATATATGAGAGGGAATGGGCTATAATCCACCACGCGGGCCCAGTGCGGGTTGGTAGATGTCACAAATGTCTTCGAATTTTTGGTTCTAGGACATGCTGGTTTCCTGACGATGTAGTCCCTACCAGTTGTACAGGGTGTACAACCTCTTCACGAAGCCGTCAACCAAGCATTCTGTACATCAAACTAAGTAACTTTACTCAAAAATTATTGCTGGAAAACTTTTTTTTTTGGGGTGAAAAATCATGTTTTGTGGTAGAACTCAATGTTATGCACTCTAAACATTGTACTGATGGATGGATTGAATAGTACGGAGGTCGTGGAGGTGTTTAAAGTAAAAATCTTACATAAAAACTTATATTAAAAAAAAACTTGTCAAATATAGGACCTTTGTCCCCCAATATCTCCGTATCTACAAGGTTCCCAGGTATGGTGTAGAACCAAAAAATTAGCGCAATGACGGGGAGAACTTTCGGCTTTGGTAATAGGTTTTTACACCCTTTAGATTCATATATGATGCATTCATTTATTTATTTAACGGTTTATGTACACACAACATACAGAAAAGAAGAAAGGAATAGAAAAATAGTCACAAAGGTGATGCTTATTTCTAAAGAAATCTCTTCCAGCATAGGTATGCTGGAAGAGATTTCTTTTCGCAGGTGCGAAAGGAGAGTAGATAAAAAGAGATGTAGACATAGTGTGTAAACTATGAGAAAATAGAATACATAAAAACTTAAAGCAAGTAACGATTTTAAATATAACATACAGTATAAGAATATACTTACATACATACAAGACAAAATATATAACACAAATATAAACAACAAAATAATATAATTAATAAATACCTATGCAACCATGACGAATTGGACAGATAATGTTCTTTCACTCTTCTTTTGTAGACTGCAATAATTTAGCAGTCTCTAATATCAGGCGGAAGAGAATTTCACAACCGCACAGCGTGTACGGTAAAGGAGTAGGAGTAGAAATCGGTTGAGTGGAGAGGGGATTTAAGGAGGTTCCTTAGTGCGACCGGCAAGGTGCATGAGAGGGACGGGAGTAGGAAAAGCGTTCCCGCAGATAGGATGGTATTTTAGGGCTGTGAATAGCAGACACAATATCCGAGAGTTCCTGCGAAGTCGGATTGGGAGCCACTTGAGTATCTTGCGAAAGTTCGAAACTTGGTCATATATTGGTTTGACGACCCGAATGGCGCAGCGGTACTGAGGCTGCCTTACGTTCTTAGGGTCCCGGGTTCGAATCCCGGTAGGAGCAAATGTTTGTGTGATGAGCATGGACATCTGTTTCCGAGTCATGGATGTTTATATGTATAATAAGTATGTATTTACAAACAAAAAGTATCTATGTAGTATATCAACTATCTGGTGTCCACGACACAAGCCTCGTTGCTTAGTGTGGCACTAGATGGCGCTGTGTGTAATGTCCAGCGATATTTATTTATTTATTTATACTTTCTGAGGTTAAAAACAAAACGAATACAGATATTTTGCAAACGCTCAAGGTTATTTAAAAGCTCCTCTGTGGCATCCAAATAACAGGCATCGGCGTAGTCTATGATGGGCTGGATGAGGGTTTGCGCGAGGGAGATTTTAGTCTTCAAAGACAGGAAGCTCTAGAGGCATTTCAACGAGTGAAATGTGTAGTGCACTTTGCTACTTACTTCAGCAACCTAGGAAGTCCACGATAAGTAGGAGTCCATTATCACCCCAAGGTTTTTGGCCTTGTTCGCGTATTCTATCTGAACTCCATTCAGCCTGAGTGGAGACAGCGACGCAACATCAAGCCTGTTCCGCATATACCTGCTGCCAATGACCAAGGCCTGAGATTTCTTAGGGTTGATCTGCAGCCCAAAGGACCGCGACCACTCACTAATGAAATCCAGATCCTGGTTCATAGAGAACGCCATCCTGAGGCACACCCGCGCTAAGAGGTCCCAATACTTGATGGGCTCGCCATCTAACGCTTGCAACACACGGAGATTTTTATTAAGTTGATCAATCAATCCTTTTAAAGCAATAGAGGACTGTAATAGCATTCAAATAATATAAGGACGACACATGATTTTGAACTAACATTCTTTTGTTATCGAAGCGATCACAAATTAACTTCCAAGCTGTATCGTAATTACTTGCGGAATTTTAAAAGCGTCATATCTTCGACAATTTTGGTTTACGTAACAAAAGAAAAAACACGGGTCAAATATTTTTTGATAATGTAACTGACGGACTAATTAGATTTTTGTTGTCGTCTCGCCTATTTAGATTCTTGCAGTTTAGACATTGGCTAAATATGTGTGGGGATACGCTTCTGCTTAACCCTTTGGCAGGCGTGTTAGCTACGTCAATATGTAACGATAACATCTTCAGAGGGATTACAGCGTCGCATGACGTTCAGATATTAATCCCTGGCGCATGAGACACCTCACGAACATGACTTTATGTAACACGTTACAGCTTAACGATTAACTCCATAAGTAATGATGTGTAACAAATTAATAGCAGCCGCCCGGGTCAATCTTTAGGTTAAGCCGTGCTTGCCTAGGTTGGTCTACGGATGGGTGACCACCCTTACATATCAAATTTCCTTTGTGCCTCGGAAAGCACGTCAAGCTGTTGGTCCCGGCTGTCTACCTACCTAGGGCCATGTTCACCAACAGTAAAATAACCGACTGTTTCGTAATCGGCCCGCTAAACGTAAACAGGTGTTTAAAATTGAGGCGGGCATTTTGGTGTTCACCACAACTTATTCTAGCTCGGTTAGGTAAACGAGCGTTTTAGGAATGAAAGACCGAATGATTTATATAATACAGTCAAATAGAGTGTGTAACTTAACACGTAAAAAACCGTACATTTTTTTTTTGCATATATCTTTGAGAAACTTTCTTTGGTAGGTACTAACATTAGTTAATAAGTTATTTTAATATTAAGTTACTGACACTCTATGGATCTTTTGTTTCTGAAATTAAATTCATTCATCACTACATATATTATAATCTGTCTGTCTGTTTGTTCGCGATAAACTCAAAAACTTTATGCTGTTTTCACCAATGGATAGAGTGGTTCTCGAGGAAGATTTTAGTATATAATTTGTCAAGTTTTTGTATACATTGGCTAAAATATAATTATATTTGTTGGAGGGTTGCGGGAACGGGATCAAAATTTAATGATTACTTTTGGGCGCGATAACCAACATCCACAGCCGAAGCCACAGGCATCAGCTAGTTCATTCATAAAAATCGGTTAGAAAAAACCTCGACTTGAGACAACAAAGCTAAGGCCAAGTGTACACGGTGAAAGCGAGAATTATTTGGTGGTGGTCGAATAAGGGTGGACGGAGGCGCCGCGCGTTATTTATGCACGCACCCTTACATCCCGCGATCACCTTGCCAGTGAAACTGATTGAATTTACAGAGTGAGGTCTGAGTGACGAGCGGAGCGGGTTTCTGTGCCAATAGTCATGACGACAGTATCAAAAAATTGTAAATCTATTTAGTCCGTCAGTTAGAGTATTGGAAATTAATGGACACGTGTTTTTTGTTTTTGTAAATCAATGAATATTGACCAAAGATAAAACGCATCAAAACTCGAGAGTAGGGCTCGTGACGTCAGAACTAGCTAAAAATTATACCTAGGCGTGACGTATTGAGAATTTTAAAAGCGTCATATCTTCGTCAATTTTGGTTTACGTAACAAAAGAAAAAACACGGGTCAAATATTTTTTGATAATCTAACTGACGGACTAATTAGATTTTTTTTGTCGTCTCGCCTATTAATGAAAAAATGGTGTCAAACACTGTTTTAAGCTTTCACGGTTTATAACTAAACTTACGAATGTCACTTACCATACCTCACCGCACCACCACACATTCTCAAGTCAACCCGCGATCATGGCACTTACAGCAGAGTCGAAATATCGGGAGCTCAAAATAAAGAGCAATCACGAAAGATATCCCATAAGTGACAGTTTAAGTTTAAGGTGGATGCTCCAGGGTAGCCCGCGAAATTCAAATTTTCTTACGTTTTTTGCAATTTCCAGGTCAGTGTCAGGTTGTATGTTTATTAAAATTAGATTCGCGGCTGTAATACGTATGTAGTTATTGCATTATAATCATCAAAATCATCAATACGTGTGTGTTATGTGTAGGAATTTACTTTTTCAAGGTCAGTCATTCATGCACCTTTATGCGCTTGGAGGGTTGTATTGATGATTTTGATAATTATAATTCTATAACTACATAACGTGTTACAGCCGTGAATCAAATTTTAATCAACATACAACCTGACACTGACCTGGAAATTGCAAAAAACGTAAGAAAATTTGAATTTCGCGGGCTACCCTGGAGCATCCACCTTAAATGGTATCAAATTAAGTATATAATAAGTGTTCGTTCTTGTGTTACAATAAATTGATAAAATAATTGTCGATCTATCTGTCTGTACAAACGTGGGTTTGGTCCATGTAATAGATGGCGAACCAATTAATTTTACTGAGAAACTCCTATTGGAAAAACCCAATAACCCGTTGCCCGACCTTGGAAACCAGGACCTGACCCCGAGCAGGAGCGCTTGCGACTACAAGACTAACAAGGCAAACATTTAGTATTCGTAAAATCCTAATTTAAAATGATAGACATCGGTTTACATGCATTTGCATGTTTGTGTGTGCAAATGCATGAAAAATTATTTGTTTTAGGGTTCATTGATAGTGTTTATTTCAGTAGTTAAATTTGTGTCAGGCGCGTTGCATTAGGGCCGAACTCGAGCCGAGGAGAGGTGTGCTATAAACGACCAACAGAATTTCGTTATTTTCACATCTTGTCTACGCTTAGCTATTAGTGGAAACTGTTGGCCAGAGAGGAGAGGAGATATCCCGTATCCCGTAATATCCCGAGTCACCAACACATCCAAATATTACTGTAAAAGTCAGTGCTGTTAAATAGTTTTTGTTTCATCCAAATTGGGCCAGGATTTTCAAAGTTACGTTATAAAGTTTCGGTTCGATTCCTGCCTAGGAAAAATGATTTATTAAAAATCCAATGAAGCAGTTTAAGTTTTCATCAAAATCGAGTCGAGAGTCCTTTGAGTAGTTTTCGCCACTTGGAAAGTTCACACTGTACATAACAACGTTATATACTATGCGTTGAGTTTCTTACACATAGAAAAATCCTACTTTATTTAGTAACCGAGATAATTAAATGTTTGTGTTTTTATGGTTTTTGTATCCAAAGGGTAAAAACGGGACCATAATACTAAGACTCTACTGTCCGTCTGTCTGTCACCAGGCTGTATCTCATGAACCGTGATAGCTAGACAGTTGAAATTTCCACAGATGATGTATTTCAGTATGTATAACAACAAATACTAAAAACAGAATAAAATAAATATTTAAGGGGTGCTCCCATACAACAAACGTGATTTTTTTGCCGTTTTTTGCTCGATATTAATAACGGCAACTGGTAGACGCTTGAAATATTCACAGAATACTTAGTTAATTGATTACTGCATCACATCATGGGGAGGTGCCGCAAAAACACATCTCATTGAAGTAGAAAGGGCACAGCGTGCCATACTCAAGGTTGGAGCTGGTCTCCCCTTTCGTTTTCCGACTACTGACCTGTACAAAGAGTGGGACACTCTCACAGTTAGACAAACGTTCATACTACATACGTTACTTAAAAAACATTCCCAGATGCAGTTTGACGCTAAACTACTTAAAGACAACCGGCGAAAGGGTAGGGTATGTCCCACAGCTCAATTCAAATCTACACTCCCTAAAAGATTCTATTGCTTTCTTGGTCATTTTCTTTACAATAAGTTGAATAAATCCCTTAACCTTTATCCTAAAACTAGATCCGTCTGTAACAAAGAAATAAAAAAATACTTAAAAACCCTTGATTATCAAAAAACTGAAAATCTCTTGACCGTTCTGAAATAAAACTAATTCTGACCACTCCAACACATACAAACTGTTTCTCACCTACCATTCGCTTTACAATTGCTACTATTTAAAATCGACTCTCGCTGCACTTACCCCACATAAGTCTCCCTCACTCATACACTGCTCATTTGAATTACACATACATCTCCTACAAGTCTAACACCTCACGCAAGATACATGCTCACTCTCACACATGACTCCAAAACTTCTGCAAGATTATAGGTAGGCATTTCTTTTATTGTTATTACTTTTTATGTTTTTGTTATTCATATTGTTTAACTTCTCCTTTGTTTTTAATATTGTTTGCTTATTGTTTAACTCTTACACGTTATCTCGTTAAAAGCTAGTTCTAGCCTGGAAGGGGCCTGGTGACCTGTAACACAGGTTTTTCCCAAAACCTACATCAGGCACCAGTCTCTCACAAAGGTTGAAGGACAGCTAGACATTATATTGCACACATCAACTTTAAGTCATCTTTGTGAAGAGAAAATAAATGAATAAATGATGATGAATTGATGAATTGAGTTGTATATTCACTTTAAAAATAAATAATTAAAATAAAATAAATATTTACGGGGGGCTTTCAAACAACAAACGTGTTTTCTTCCAACTATGCTTTAATTTCATCACAATCACACTAAAAACTCAGTACAAAGCGAGTCTTTAATGCTCTAGAGCAATAAAAATGTATGAAATTTCATTATTGCACAGTTTCTTTTTTTAATCGGACCAAAAGGTGCCAATCTCAATGGATTAGCTCTATTCAGCCAGCCGATATCAATACTTTTTTTTTACGTATGTATTATTTGTTTCTATCCTACTTGTTCCAAATTTAAAAAAATGATTGCTGCTAACTCTGATTTAATATAAATTTGCCCAACAAAACTCTTAACCTTACGTTTAATAATTGCTCAAGTATAACTTTTAATTTCAATAATTAAACTTCTATTTTAACTGTTTGATATGAGTTTCTTTTATCTACTATTCCTATAGGTAATAGTTGAAAGAAAAGCAGATTATGCACCTCGCCTTAAGTAATTTATATTGCCCTCGTGCCTGTTAGATTAGAGCCCTCGCTGACGCTCGGGCTCTAAATCAGGCACTCGGTGCAATAATAAATTATTTTGTGCTCGATACAATAATCTACTATTTTTTTTATTTCAACAAACGTTTTGTCTGATGTTGTATAGTCGGACCCTTCGTGCGCGAGTCCGACTCGCACTTGGCCGGGTTTTTTTTTTGTTTGCGTGCCATTTATGGCGACATGTGTCATCGCACTACATATTATTTTTATCTTTTTTTGTACCACATTTTACCGCAAATAAATGTCTCTAATAAAAAGAAACTGTAAAACAAGCTTGCTGTGACGAAGACAAATGGTGCCTAAAACGGCACAAGCATTAGCATAACGATTCTGATATTCCCACTGCTGGGCATAATCCCCTCTATGACAAGGAACGTAGATGTGCCATTATATGTTGCGGATAAAATTAATAATCCGGCCCGCTGCCCGGTCCGCTCGCCACCAAACCCTCAGTACTAGCCCCTGTTCGTATGTTATTCGCCTCGGCCCCTTGCTATTGTACTTTAGTTTGTCCTCACCCTTTCAGGGCAATTTTTTTTTTTTTTAAACTTTTTAAGCTTTTTCTCTTCTTGAATCTTTGGTCAATGGGCTAATACTGAGTGTGGGTCTCTTTCAAATCTCTCCACTTTTGACGGATTTGTGCCATTGCTAAGAATAAAGTAGCACCGTACTTTCTAATTAAGTTAATGTCGTCAAAAACTGCATTTTAGTGCTCTTCTATATTTAAGGGTGTGGTATCTGCTAACGAGAGGTTTTCTCCATGTAACTGGACCTCTTTGGTCAACAACATCATGTTGCCTCATCAACTCCTCTTTGATGAGTAAACATGAATGTGCAAAAAATATATATTTTTGTTGTTTATTAGACTCTAAACTTTAATAGGTACAATGGAAATAATTCTAACTTTATTATTACTATATGAAAAAAACATTCAAAGTGAAGTATTTTTTCATTGAAATTTCGTAACTACTCATATACGACATTAAGTTTTAGTATTTTTTTCACACAAATATTTGTCACTTCATAAGCGTACAATTGGCATTTTTATTCTAATGATTTATTAGGCTACAATTAAATAAAAACCACTCATTTCGCACTATTCGGCCCGCAGTGACTGACGTAACAACCACTTTGTAGGTAGTGCAAGCTGATTAGAACTTTATTCTAACAATGTTTCAAACGATGTTTGAACCACCACAAATAGTGTTGCTAATTTAGCAGATACCACAGCCTTAAGTAATTTTCTGTATTAAGGTGAAAGCGGCAGGCTAGCCCGCGAAATTCAAATTTCCTTAAAAAAAAAAGTCGAGCAACGACTTTTTCAAGGTCAAAATCATTCCTCGATCTTTATGAACTTGGAGGGTTGTATTGATGATTTTGATGATTATAATTCTGTAACTACATACGTTTTACAGTCGCGAACAATATTTTAATCAATATACAACCTAGCACTGGTCTGCAAATTGCAAAAAACGTAACAAAATTTGAATTTCCCGGGCTAATCTGGAGCATCCACCTTAAGTGTTTTGATACCATACTCACCTGTGATTCTAAATGGGTTAGGTAGAGATGTACCTCATAGTACAAATCACTCATTCACACTCATCATCTGTCTAGCCTTTTCCAAACCATATTGGGGTCAGCTTCCAGTCCACATTTCCACAACACAGTTAGTACTGGGTAAAACGATACCCCTTGGTAAGACTTGTTGTCAAAGATTCCGGGCACTGAGACCTGTAACGACTGTTAAACCTCTTCAAATGACAGTCAGGACCAACAGCATAACGTGCTTTCCGAGGCACGGAGGTAACTTGGTATATAATAGACTAGCTTCTGCCAGCGGCTTCGCCCGCATGAAGTTTGATAATTGTCCCATGGATTTTACTACCGGGATAAAAAGTATCCTATGTTTTAATCCAGGTTATAAATTATGTGTGTGCAAAATTTCATCCAAATCCGTTAAGTAGTTTTTGCATGAAAGAGTAATAAACATCCATCCATACATACTAACAAACTTTCGCATTTATAATATTAGTAGGATGATCAACCACAGACCAATCTTGGCAAGTGCGGCTTACCCTCGAAGATCGACCTGTGCAGCTGTAAGTATTAAAATAATAGAAAATACATGTAGGTACAGCGCAGTATTACGACAATATATGAAAAGCTCAACTCCAACCTCTATGCGTCCGATCTGGACCACGTCTGCCTGTATTTGTGCGGTTTCGGCTTAAGCGGCCTGTGAAACCTCGAAAACGTTAGAACGGGTGGAAAAGTGGGAATTTGAAGTCTGTAGTTCAAAAAGATAAGTTGGACCAGAAGGTTAGCTCCGTACAACGAGCGAAACTACACGCACGTATCCATAAACTTTATCCTTTTCATTCTTATATGCGAAAGTAAGATTGTTTGTTGTTGTGTGTTTGTTAACTTTTCACGCCTAAACCACTGAACTAATAACCTGAAATTTTTGCATATAATATACAGGGTGTAAACCACCTCATCACGAAGCCGTCAACCAAGCATTCTGTACATCAAACTAAGTAACTTTACGCAAAAATTATTGATGGGAAACGACTTTTTTTTTTGGGGTTAAAAATCATGTTTTGTGGTAGAACTGTAACACACTCAAAACCTTGTGCTAATGGGTGGATTGAATAGTACGGGGGTCGTGGAGGTGTCTAAAGTAAAAATCTTACATTTAAATGAAAAACATAAAAAGAAACTTGTATTTAAAAAAAAAGTTCCCAAAAAGTTGGAACTTTGACCTCCAATATCTCCGTAACTAGAGGTATGCAATGACGAGGAAAACAAGTGCCTTTCAGCTTCGTTAAGAGGTGTTTTACACCCTTTATGTTGTCATATACCTTTCATCCCGAAAAAAAGTACCGTTCCCGAGGAAAACAACCATAACGTTCGTAATAGATGGCGCCACGTGTCATTGGCTCCGAACCGAATTGATTGCCAAATTCTAAATTAACGCGTGCGAAGCCGCGGACAAAATCTAATTTACTAATATTTGTGGTATACTATGACTATAATTCCCATTTCTTTGTTTTAGGACCATTTGCTCATAGGACTTTGGTGTTATCCGTGCACATGGTTGAAGATAGGCATTTCACCATATACACGATCACCAGTTTGGGGGTTTAAAGAACCGGGTGTAAAGTTCTTCATCCCCCATAGAAAAGGGAGGATCCTCCGACCAGACGGGTGTTATCTCTGGTAGGCTACTTACTGCCCGACGGTTATTGTTGGGTTCTTCTTTTTAGACTTAATTAAAGGGGGGGGGGGGTCTATGCTCCAACCAGCCCGCGAAATTAGCTCGTTGCCCGCTCAAACAGGTGCAAGAATAACTTTTTCAAGGTCAAATTCATTCCTGCACCTTAATGCGCTTGGAGGGTTGTATTGATGATTTTAATGATTATAATTCTGTAACAACTACTGTCTTACAGTCGCGAGAAATATTTTAATCAACATACAACCTATCACTGGCCTGCAAATTACAAAAAACGTAAGAAATATTGAGTTTCGCGGGCTACACTGACGCTTTCGCCTTAAGGTGGATGCTCCAACCAGCCCGCGAAATTAGCTCGTAGCCCGCTCATTAAGGTGCAGAAATTACTTTTTCAAGGTCAAGTTCATTCCTGCACCTTTATGCGCTTGGAGGGTTGTATTGATGATTTTGATGATTATAATTCTGTAACTACATAAGTACGTGTTACAGCCGCGAATCATATATTTTTTAATCAACATACAACCTGACACTGACCTGCAAATTGCAAAAAACGTAAGAAAATATGAATTTCGCGGGCTACCCTGGAGCATCCACCTTAAGTCACGGGTAACCTAACAGGGCGATTTATAGGAATTTGGTGTTCGTTTTTCAATTGTGTCATAGATGGCGCTGTAGTACTTTTTGATCTATGTTGCTGTAGTACTTTTTGTTGTGCCACAACAGGACATTTTTCTAAAGTATCGTTTTGATAATAATAGATCATTTTGCTAATAGGACCATTGGCCAATAGGAATCGATACGGAGCCGGGACTTTTGACGGTATTTTTACTGACATAATTATACTTAGTTGATGTTATGAGGAGTATAGCTTAGTCTAAGCATAATCAACCTAAAATGTTCCCACTGCTGGAAACCGGTGTCCTCTACACGAGAGGGAATGGGCCACCTCGCGTTAGCGGTGCGGGTTGGTAGATGTCACACGTCTTCAAATTTTTGGTTCGAAGACATGTCGGTTTCCTCACGATGTTTTCCTTCACCGTTTTGAGAGCAGTGGTGATAAAATAAATTACACAAAATAATGCGCCTGCCTGGGTTCAAACGCACGACTTACTGCTCTTAAATCGGGGCCGCCACCACTGGGCCACCGCTGCTCTAGCTTAGGCTTACTTTTATTATAGAAAAAGGATTAGGGTTAATCTTTCCTGTAGGAGTTTTCACCTCACCCGATTAAACCCCTTTGAGGGTAACTTTGTCCCTGCTGCAGTCACTGTGCCAGTCCATTTATGTGTTTTATCTAATATGTTTTAATTAATAGGTTCTTTGTTTATCTTGGACATCACAGACATCGGTGAAGGAAAACATCGTGAGGAAACTTGGACTTTTAATTAATATAAGTCTAAAATCGCCATCCCATCTTGAGCAAGCGTGGTGATCAATGCTCGTGCCTTCTCTGTATGAGAAGAGGCCTTTGCCCAGCAGTGGGACAGTAATAGGCTGGTATTATTATTATATTATCTGTGTCTTGATTTCGTTCATTCTGTTATGCTAGACTTCTGTATCTGATCTGTCCATTTGGTGTCTACAGTATACTATGGAGTCGAATATAGCCCGTCTAGAGTGGGTTGCGCGCCCCGCAATGTGAATTGAGAGACTTTAGAGCTATAATTGTTTCGTGGACGTATTATTGCTTTTAAGTTTCTGTTAGGCGCTTTAGTGTCGACCTCTCGCGTTAAATAGGATACGTTTACATCGGTCCGTGTCAAAGAATTTAATAATTAGTAATATAAACCAACTTTTCCATGCACAAGTTTTTCACTTGTGGAAAAGTTGTAGTTTGACTTACAGAACAAAAAAAAATCGCAATGACGGGGAGTGAAATGCCTTTCAGCTGAATGAATTTATGAATCATTTTGTCCTTATATTATGTATACCAGTAACTCCATAATGACTACGTAGATAACATTTCTATACGATACGTATCCAAATTCATTTCCCAACATTTGTTACCTAACACATGTTCGGTCGTAAAAGACGAAAGGGAACATTTTCGATATGTAGGGTGCCCCCACACTCCGTGTGTTATGATATAAATTATTGAAAAGTCTCGCAATAACACGGATCGTTGTCCTACTGGCGACATATTGTAGGAATGTTCGAAGTTGTGAATATACTGCTGGTGGCAGTCTGTTCAGCTGACTGCTGAAGTTTAAGCGTGTGTGTGTGTACAAGTACTCAATTGTTTTTAACCAGCTTCAAATAAAACAAGAGGTTGTGTGTTTTTATTTTCAGATTTTGTCAACTGATTTATAGCGCACGGACATGCTAACGTTCACAAACAGGCGTTTGTTAGTAAAATATCTGAGAAATACTTTCGTAAGGGGGGCAACTACCAGTACTTTCTCAAGTTATTATGCCTTGTGACTGGGACTGTTAGGTTTGTTTTTTTTTATATTCTTGTCATTCAAAAGTGCCATAATGGTCTAATTGAAATAAATGGTTTGAGTAAAATTAACATTACGCCTGTAATCCCTGAAGGGTTAGGCAAAGGTGTATCTAATGGTACACCCACATTACACCAGTTGTATGTTTTAAATCCCATGTTATAGGAGGCGAAATGCTCGCTTTGGACGTGGATTTGCGGACACCAGCCCGCTATACAATACAGTACAATAAAATAGGAGGCGAGCCTATTGCCATCAACCGGGTACAAATTCAAACTCCATGGCTGCTATTGAGAAATTATTCATGGAAGAAATCAATAACACTTTGTTCGACTTGGGGTTCTAACCCAGGACCTCATGCTCCTCAATGCTAGCGACCATTGCACAGATTGCACTGGGTGGGGTAGGGTGTCCAACATAATTTTATGGAGTGCCAAGTTTAGTATTTTTGTATCCGTAGCGGGCCAAAAGAAGTCAACCACGTGGCCCGCCAACGTACCATCTCAACGGACGAAATCTCACCACCAATACGGCTCTTTTTGTTTGCAGCATCCGGCCGATATTGAAGCGCTAAACTTTCTTTTCCTTTGTCCTTTTTTTGTTGTTTTATTCCTATTAGTCAAAAAAAGGTGGCCAAACAATAGAATAGATTTTTTGTAAAAATAAAAGATAACGTAAAAAAGGGTGGCATATTTTTGGTCCGCACACTCTTTGTGAGGACCAAAAGAAGTTCTTCTTCTTCTTCGTGTCGATGATTCGTTAAGGGTGGTAAACAGATGTGGACATCGTGTGCACGGGATTTTATTTTAAATATGAGCAGATTTCGTTCGAGCCCATGGTACCTATTTGAATCGGACTGCCAAAAGTGGTCAACAGACGACTGTCATTTGAAAACAGAAATCAAGACCGAAATAAAAATCAAACCATTTCGAAAGAAAAATTGCTGCTCAATGTGAATCCACTCTCAGTAAGCCAATATCCAGCAAACAATGAGCAACCAACTGAAAGTTTTGTTTAATGTTACAAGATGAGCTATTTATCTAGTATGGGGTTTTGGTTTCCTCACTTAGTCCATAGTGGACCATTGTGCGTGAGCTATTTGTACCGGGCAACTCCTGGGCAAAAATCTCCCTTCTCTCATGTCACTTATATCAATATCTGTTGTTCTTTATGAAGATAATCAAGTTTGAATTTGATTATGGATTTATTTTAAAAAATAATAAGTGTTCCGTGCAAAAAAAATTAAAACACTTGAAATTATTAACAAAATCCGATTCAAAAAGGGAAGTAGTTTTTAGGACTATGGAGTCCTGACAAGGAACCCTTATTTATGTCTATGTGTACCTAACACATACACATAATCATATCTTTGACAGTCGTTACAGTCAGTGGCCCGAAAGTCTGACTGCCAGTCTTACCGAGGGCTATCGTAATACCTAGTACTAACTGGGCTGTGGAGGTCAGATAGGCAGTCGCTCTATGTAAAATACTGGTATTCAGCTGCATCCGGTTAGACAGGAAACCGACCCGAACATGGGAAAAGGCAGGTGATTTTCTTGTTGCTAGCCTATGTCGTGTCGCACTGAAGGGCTTTTTTTTTGGATTGGTAATCATCAAATGACTCCTCCCGCTCTGGGCGGAGCAGGAGGGAGTGTCAGACTTTTACTGACTAAAACCCATCCATGTTCCTTCATCGCCCTTTGTGTTCCGGGGCCACGGTATCTCTTTCGAATAGTCCCGCAGCCCCGGCAGGGCACTGATGGGCTAGCCTCCCCTTTTTCCTTTCATACAACTCTGTCTTGTGCAGTTAGGCCTCGGATGTGAAGTCAGCGGGAGCGGGGCGGCGGCGGCGGCGGCGTGGTGAGCGGCGCGTTCGAAGTCAGCGGCGCGGGGAGCGGGCGGCGAGTGGCGTACGAGCGGTGCCCGCGATCTTCTTTTGCCCACATCACAGATAATATAATACTCCCACATTAAATCAAACTTCAGGAAGGAATTAGTATCAAAAAGATGTTGTCGTTGCGATTTAGACATTTCGTTCGCGAACAATGATACAAATTTCTCGTAACACAACACTACACCACTCTAGCCGCGCGATCTGCCCGCTGACTTCGTGTCCGAGGCCTTACTGGCCATGTTTGCCGGTAATATAAGTAATTGATTGTACTTAAATAAGACAGTACTGAAAACGACTAACCAATGCAAAAAAGAAACGGAGGCGACACTACAAAGTCACGAACAACCAATTATTTCCCCCAAAAAATGCTCTAATATGCAAAAATACCAGTTTCGAACCGTTAATATTACAATACGGGTAACCCCAATCGACTCTTAAGGGATTACTCCTATTCGTAAAACGATGGGATGACCATAATCTTCACAAAAGTCTGGATCGCTGACGCTGCGCGGACAACACAATAAATCTCGGCCGGGATAATCCCGATTCGGGCTGACTCGGGAAGGCTTTGTGTGCCAGGCTATGATATGATGTATCCATTGAAGTGCTTTGACTGCTTACCGTAAGCTAGGGTTTGCGAAACCAATTTAAGAACATTTTAGACTTGAGAACTTCTTTGTGGGTTGCATTCAAAGACATATAGAGGCAGTAACGAAAGACGGAACTACAACACTATACTTTTCCGATTAATGTCGTTCCGGGATCTAAGACAATTCAATTTAGTTCAGACCATAGACTTAGTATATACTGCCGTATAGACGAACTGACAGCTCGATAAAGCGTGACCAATTTTGATTTGTCAGTGTGTGCCTTAGTTAGTGATGTACCTTTTACTTTGGAGGACTATCGATAAGTGATTGAAGTTCGACCCTTGGAGGAAGATGTTCCATAGACTGTTTTTGTCCAGATTATAATTTTTAATTATGTTAAAAAAAGTGTAAATACATTAAAAAATAAAACAGCAAACTTTTTTCTTTACATTTTATTAAAAGTCGCTCAATACGGTCAGTATACCTGTGAAATGTGCAATTTTCAGGTTTATTTATATGATTAACACCACATTCACGCACAGAACAAGTAACCATTGTTTAATATAACTGTATTTACTGAAAAACCACGATATACGCTAAAAATCCAAAATACTGAGGAGTTGATTTCCCGCGTGCCGACTTGTGCAGACCTGTCATTCAAAACCGGTCACAGTGAAATTGCAATCACTATCCTTTTCTATCTTGCTATATTTCCGTAAGGGATTTTCTTCTCCCTCGCACGCTTTGTTGGTCTATATTTACTAAGTCTATGGTTCAGACAGTTCGGTTCAACAAAAATGCCTTGACGATGTTTTTTTTAGGGTTCCGTAGCCAAATGGCAAAAAACGGAACCCTTATGGATTCGTCATGTCTGTCAGTTCGTCCGTATGTCACAGCCACTTTTTTCCGAAACTATAAGAACTATGCTGTTGAAACTTGGTAGGTAGATTGTATTCTGTGAACCTCATTAAGATTTTCACACAAAAATAGAAAAAAAAAACAGTAAATTTTGAGGGTTCCCCATACTTAGAACTAAAACTCAATTTTTTTTTTTCATGAAACCCATACCCGTATCTATGGATAGGTCTTGAAAAATGATATTGAGGTTTCTAATCTTATTTTTTTTTTAAACTGAATAGTTTGCGCGAGAGACACTTCCAAATTGGTAAAATGAACTTTAGCTTCAGAAGTCGGTGACTTTGGTTAGTTTGATTCAGTTTTTTTTTCCACCAACTTCTGAAGCTCAAGTTATTTTTACACGACTGCCCAAAAAAAGGAGTGTTATTAACTTTTTTTTAAGTTGGTTTTATTTTTGCAAAAACGTTTTTTATTTTTCCATTTTTAGGGAACTCTTCAATATAATAGATAGCAAATCTGTCGCGATTGCAGCAATCACGACCAATTTGCCGTCTATTATTGAAGAGTTACCTTGTATATCTCCAAAGATCCGCATCAGATCTTCACCAAATTTGAACGGGACCACCGCGAAGTTATTTTTCTCCAAACTAAAACAGAATCATCGAAATCGGTTCACAATTGGCGAAGATATCGCTGACCATACACACAATTGAGAACACACATTCAGGCGAATTGAAAACCTCCTCTTTTTGGAGGTCGGTTTAAAAGAGACGTATTTACGTAACGGTAAAACCGCGCGCTCCTGTGGCAAAAAAAAAAACTGAAAGACACAAAAGCCACCGACTTCAGAAGTTAAAAGTTATCTTTCACTTTAATGTATTTTTGAAGTCGGTTTTATTTTTTGCAAAAAAAATGCAAAATATAGGCTATACCGACGGTCATGCACTGCTGGCTAGCACTTTCCCAACTATGTTGAGGTCGGTTTCGAGTCTGACCAGTTGCGTGCCTAATAAGAGTATTTTACATGGACGAACTGCCTAAATGAGCTCCAAAACCAAGTTACTGGGTAATACAACAACCATTTGGTAAAACTGGTTGTCATTCAGGCTTCTGACTGCCCGTAACGACAATCAAAAATCAATTGACTTTTTCAAGGTCAAATTCATTCCTGCACCTTTATGCGCTTGGAGGGTTGTATTGATGATTATAATTCTGTAACTACATACGTGTTACAGCCGCGAATTATATTTTAATCAATATTCAACCTGACACTGACCTGCAAATTGCAAAAAACGTAAGAAAATTTGAATTTCGCGGGCTACCCTGGAGCATCCACCATAACGTGCTTTCCGAGGCACAAATTCCGCAGAGTAAATAAGTAAAAAAAGCGCTCATTTTTCACAATTGCCAAAATACCGTCGATATATGCATTTCGTAAGTTCCGGTGTAGTGACAGGGCGCGCCGGAAGTGGACACGCAGCGGCGGCCACATCCGGCGGCCATAACTGTCGCCATTCGTCACATCCTGGCTCCGATATTAACGCTGGCTATTGATTGACGTAAAACCTTTATTCTGGACATTCAATATTACTATTTTTATGAGGGTTTTTATTGGAGCTGAGTATGTTACACTCATACCTACCTTACGTCATGAAATATGGGGAGGTAGATTGGTTCGGAGTTCACAATAATATTTTCTGTTCCATAGGTAGGCCACGCCTCTCATACAGGATGTAAACGGACCCTTTACGAAGTCGTCAACCAAGCATTCTGTCTATCAATATCAGTAAGCCTATGTTAAAATTTTTGCTAGATAAGTACAACTGTTTTTTAGGGCGAAACATCACGTTTCATCACGTTCACAAAATCAATGTAACGCACTCGCTGGTGGCTGCATTGAATCGTAAACGGGTCATGGAGGTATTTAAACTAAAGTTATACCTTATAACTAGTATTTTAAAAAAAAACTTGTGAAAAAGTTGAAAGTTTGACCTCCAATATCTCTGCAACTGGAAGGTTCCCAGGTATGGACCAAAACAAAAAAAAAATCCGTTTCCTACAAAAGTGCAAAACCCACACGGTCAAAATGTAACAGCGAATTTTTTTTTTAGCGGGTGAATGATGTACTGAGGGCTATTACGTATCTCTGTTGACAACTCGAAATAATAGTAACTGTTCTCAGTGTCCATCGATTAACTGTCAAAAGGTTAGTTTCGTATAATGTATGACCCTGTTAGTCACCGTAAAGTGATATCCACTCAGTGTGATACGTAATACCAATATTATGACATTGAAGGTTGTCATCAAAGTTCGGTGTACAACCGAAGCTTGATAGTCACTGGATATCAGAAAGATACGTAATAGCCCTGCTGAACACGTGGCATCCATTTGTGCGTCGGCGCCTCCATCCTGTTTAAGTAGTTAGTTTATTACAAACGAATTAGTGAATCAATCTTGTTCTGTCAAAGTTACTACCAAAACCACTTTCATAAGTATACTTATAATATATAACATAACATCACGCCTGTAATCCGTTAAGGGTTAGGTAGAGATGTACCATAAGGTACACCGAAACACAATAACAATAGGGGGTGATCCATCATTATAACTTCTACCTATTTACGACCACACCTGAACAATTTCTCCTTAAAATTCAGCCACCGGAAAAATAATTTAAAGCAAAGAGGTCTGGTTTTGTAAAAGACAATTTTCGTGAGTCCATTGTGAATTGAATTTAAATTTTCTACGTTCCTCCCTCCGTGCGGCCGTTAACAAAGGAGGCATTATTTTTTATTATTATTTCTTTTATTTTATTGTCCGTCACAATGGCGTGTTTTCAGACAGCCGTCGGCTAATTCAGCTGAACTTCCGGTGAGTAGGGATGGGACAACGCTGCTGTTTATTTTTTAATCGACTACGGTAAAAGCAAATGGAAAGGTTTTCATTTTAGCAGTCAATGTAAATGTTTGTAACATTCTTAAAATAAAAATATATTATGTACTTACAAATAGCAATAATATAGCAAACAACAACAACATGACAACAACTACACAATATTAAGTTCCACCGTAGCGCCTAAAGTAGTGAACTGAACAGGAGGCCTACCATGATCGAATTAAAAACGATTCAAAAGCAAGACAGTTCAGTTTAGGTTACTAAACTGCATCGCTCAAACTCGTACCATGACGTCCAATACGCTCAGCGGCATTTGGATCGTTAAAAGTGAATGAAAGATCGCAATTTGTGGCTGAACCGCGTTTGAAACGTTTTTCGTGAAAAAGATACAACGCTATATATTAGTATCAAATAACTTTGTTTCGCGCACATTTTAGTGTCAGACACGCTCAGCAAGTAACGTTTTATTTGTTTTTAACTAAGTATAGTCTAGTATAATCTTCTTCAAAAAACTCAAACTAAAGTTGGTCATCAGACATCTGTTAGAGAAAAACAAATGCGGTTAAAAAAAAGGCATATATATAGGTATTTTAGACTTTAAAAGAAAGATTAAAGTACACTTACATTGGTTTTAAGACTTTATTTTCGTTAATAATTCACCAAACGTTTCAGTTTATGTTAAAGAAATAGTAACTTTTATTGAATCGCTTATTTTGACAGTTGAGCGTTTCAGTTGAGCTGCTCTTTGGCTCTATGGACATCATGGTACCAAGCAAGTACAAAATTGAATGAATGAAACCATAACTTGCGACTCAGTTTGGGGTCAATCGCTGTCAGATGGCATGGCCTAAATTGAATCGTTAAACGGACGTCATGGTACGAATTAGAAGAACAGTTCAGTTTAGGTCCTAAAATGGATCGCGTTAAGAGCTCGTGGTAGGTCTCTAAACTAACTGAACCAAACTGAAACCAAACTGAATTGACCTTCTTAAGAAGGTCAATTCAGTTTGGTTTGGTTTGTCTGGGTGATATAATTATGTTACATTTATAAGAACAAAATGAATATGACAGAGGTAACGTATAAAAGCCGGGGTGTCAATTTATATTAAACCGACTGTTTTAAGGTCGATACTCCAGGGTAGCCCGCAAAATTCAAATTTTCTTACGTTTTTTGCAATTTGCAGGCCAATGCTAGGTTGTATGTTGAATAAAATATTGCTCGGGACTGTAAGACGTATGTAGTTATAGAATTATAATCATCAAAATAATCAATACAACCCTCCAAGCTCATAAAGGTGCAAGAATTACTTTTTCAATACACTTCCTCGAAAACTGGTTCTTATCGTACTACGATTAGGTTCAACATGCAATGTATTTCACACGCGTGCGATTTTTTCCATTTTCAAACACGTGTGCGGGAATGAAAATTGCCACAGATAACTATAGCTATACTTAGTCCAAATTGGTTCAATGCCTATAGTCGGAGGTGAATGTTTTTTTTATTTCGGCAAAGCAATAATGCGTCTTTACGGCATAAATATTTGTTAAATATTCAAATTGTGTTTATAAATAGAATATCATAGATAAACATGATTATTTAAAACTAACATTTACTTTTATAAACAAATTAACATTTATTTGTGTTCTAAATACAAAAATATATACTTAAAAAAAAAACATTTTTTTTTTATATTAGGCTGTTTAGCGGTTTCATACCTTTGCTTCTCCTTCAACCTGGCGATAGCAAAGCGCGGAAAAAAAGAAAATTAAAATCATAGTTTCCTAATAATTCATGACAAAAATATTTTTCGTTCTTTTATTTTATTTCTTCAAAAGTGTATTGAAAAACGTCGTTTGATACACGTGGACATTTGTTATTGCAGTTCTCGGCTCAAAAACACCCTCGCCTACGGCTCGGGAGTTAATTCCGCCTCGAATACAATAACAAACTTTCTCCACTTGTATCAAAATGTACTATTTCAAGGTCAAAGTCATTCCTGCACCTTTATGTCGCGAGTATGGATGTTTGTATCTCTTCCACGCAAAAACTACGGACCGGATTTGGAGCGGATTGTCTTATCCCGGTAGTACGATCTTATGGGACACTTACGGAACTCCACGCGGGCGAAACCGCGGGTATGAGCGAGTTCACATACTCGTATACAAGGGTGAATAGAAAAAAACCAAGATCCTCTAAAAAAACTTAGTCTGTTTCTGTTTACGTAATTTGACTCATTTTCGATCATTCGCACATCCCTATCCGAAATATTTTGAGTTGTACCGCCATCGCCCGTGGTTTTTACTTAAGTACATAAAATGTTGTTTCAAACAATGTTCACAACATGTGTTTAGAAACAACTGTGACCAACGGTGGTTTGTGTGTAAATGCAGCGTGTCTGTATCGCCACCGTCGCTATTTCGAGTGGTTTTGGTCAATTTTTAGTACTTTGAAGAACTTTAGCGTTGCGGTATCGTATCGGTAAAGCTGAAGGGGCGTAAGGAGTTGCAGAAACTTTGACCACGATATTTCAGCACATGATTCTAGACTTGCTACCAGCTCGTGGCAAATATCAACAGCCACTCGGGTTGATCTTCAAGTTAAGCCGCGCTTGCCTAGGTTAGTCCATGGATGGGTGACCGCCCATTACAAACAGAGTTTCCTACGTGCCTCGGAAAGCACGCTAAGCGGTTCGTCCCTGCTGTCATTTGTAGAGCTTTGACAGTCGTTGGCCCGAAAGTCTGACAACCAGACCAGTCTTACAAAGAGGTATGGTATCGTGAAGGTCAGAGGCAGTCGCTCCATATAAAATACTATTTTTCAGCTGCATTTATTTATTTAAACTTCGAGTACAAAAGTGGTATCAGCTACATCGAGTTAGAGTGGCAGTCGACCCCAACATATTTGGGCAAAAGCTGGACAGACGATGATTCTAGACTCCCCAGCATGACCATTCTGTATTAGGTAGATTTCGTCAGAAAAAATCTACCTATTGGTCTTGCACCTAAATCTTCTTTTTGAAAGCATTTGCTTTCAAAAAAAAATATTTTGCATTTGCTTTAAAAAAAAACGTAAAAATTGTTAAGTAAACTATTTAGTTTACTCTACAATTTTTTTGTTTTATTTTTTTGTTTTATTTTTTCGTGCTAAACTCTTAAGGGAGGATTTTACCAAGGGGTTGAAAAAAAAAAGGATGGAACCTTCTTCGAAATCTACCTCCTCTTGCGGCATGCCGAAGGAATTTTTTTTATTAATCAAAGTCCCCCTTAAAATATATAGAACCGCTAATTATTTTATATGAGCTCGAGAGTTTGGTGCTTATACTCGTATTTGTGAAATGCTCTAGCGAACTGACGCCTGGTTCTACTATTGGAATGGACACACTGACGGTTGGTGCTCTCCGCATGACTTATTGATCACTAGCTAGTTTAGTCTAGCTGAGCCATGGGGTTTATCCATCAGGAATTTGACATTTTTTCATCTTTGCCCCTCAGAATGCCCCTGAATTTCTCCTGTATCGTGGGTGCGTTTACAAACATTTAAAATCACATACACAAACAGCCAGACCCGGAACAACTGCCTGTAGGCCATACAAATATTTGTTCCGTGCGAGAATCGAACCCGCGACACGCAGCGCAGCAGCCAATCACTCAGCCACTGCGCCAACCGTGCCGACAAAGATTGATGGCAACAGACTCGCCCCAAATAAATGGGGCAAAAATATAACTGGCGAAAAGTATGTGCTTATTATGAACGTCTCTGTCCAACCTTTCAAGAAATACAGGCAGGCGTGATATTATGCAAATCGGGAATTTTAAGACCCTCACCCTTAACTTAACTAACTTACTATATAATGAATATAATAATAAGGGTGCCATTACTAAATGAAGAAGGCCAGAAATTCGCGTGACTAAAAGAACAGTTTCAAGTAATCATTCGATTCGTAGAATCTTTTATAACTAACCTACAGCATGTAAAATACAAGTTGGACGTTCAAAAGTGCCTTTTGATGGCATAAAAGTCGGGGAACGACTTTTTCAAGAACTCGGAGGGTTGTATTGATGATTTTGATGAATATAGTTCTGTAACTACATACGTCTTACAGTCGCGAACAATATTTTAATCAACATACAACCTAGCACTGGTCTACAAATAGCAAAAAACGTAAGAAAATTTGAATTTCGCGGGCTACCCTGGAGCATCCACCTTAAATAATTCATCGTCCCCCTTTCTTCAACTACGCAACGTCTAACCGTAAACCGTGATTTTTGACCCCAAAAAAAATTGCTTAGAGGTATTTAGTTTGATGAGCAGAATGCTTGGTTGATGGCTCCGTGGAGGGTCTGTTTACATTTTCACATTTTGTATGCAGCTAAATAACAATATTTTAAACTAGCCTTTCCCCGCGGCAGCGCTCGCGTTGTGTTTGGAAATTATCACAAGAGGGAACGTTTTAAAATCTACGATACTCGGAGATAATTTAACTGCCCATTTTTGAAAGAATATTAAAATGTAGTTTATGACATGACAAAGGGCCTAGCCACATCACCACGACGCGACGCTGCCACCGTGTAACGACGAACGACGTCGTACCGTGGTACTACACCAACGCGGCAACGGTTCAAACGTGTACTCAAACTTGCAATTTTTGTCTAGATATGGACCGCGAAAGACGTATTCTTCTCCAGTTATTGACTTGCTTGTTACAGTCTTACAGAGAACGGGACGTGCCTCCACTAATGAAATTAGCAAATCAATATCGAAATACTGTGGGGCCTTTCTTCATTGGCCGGCCCGGCCCGGCAACGGTACCGACACCGACATCGGCGGACGCATTATTCAATGACATTGTAGGGCACACGGTCTCATTGTACCCTATATGTGTTGTGTACCCACGCAAGCTTCTATGTGGAATTACAAAGCCGTCGTGTCGTGTCGGTCAAATGAAGAATGTAGCTGTCGGTGCAGTGTCGTTGAGTACTGTCGGTGTTGGCATCGGTGTCGGGTCGGCCAATGAATAAACGCACATTATCAGCCATCTTTTTTTTGCACACGTACCTACGAACTTAATGACAGCGAAACATTGCCGGGCGTGCGCTCCGTGAGCCGTCGCGGCGCACCGTCCACGGCACCGTACCGCGGTACGACGTCGTGTCGTTACACGGTAGCGCCGGCGGTGCCGCGCCGTGGTGATGTGTCCAGGCCCATAAGCACACGATTGTATTTGTAATACCGTTAAAATGTGTGTTGAGTTGTTGACTCATAGCGTAATGAGGGCTTGAGCAAACATTCACCCTGTATACAATCAGAACCTTGAATTCCAACTCAAGGTTAGACCGAAAGAATAATTTATTATCCGATGATTACACCGTAGACCTAAATCACTGCCACTAGTGTTGTTTGACTAGAAATTATAGGGGCGTATGTCCCAGGTTTTGCTTTATAAATGTTAGTACTATGCAGGTTTTATATTTTCGTTATCACCGCTTGCCATAGTTTATAAATGAAAAAATCTTTCGTGGTATAGTTATCATCACAATCACAAATTCCCAATACATTCTGTCGTTTACGTTACTGGTCTCCTGTTTACGACAGCAATGACTTGGACACTAAGGTGGCCGAGTTTACCAAGATAGTGTTGAAGCTTTTTGATGTGCATGCGCCACTTAAAAAGGTCAAAGTGAAGTATCTCTTTATTGGCTCCTTTCCTTCTGCTTGTAAGAAGGCATATGTTTTGCCTCATCCCAAAGTTTCAAATCCCTCTTCAGTATCCCAGTTTCGTCCCATTTCCATACTTCCAGTCCTGTCTAAAGTCCTTGAGAGCGTTGTTAATAATCAGCTATCTCATTACTTTTTCTCTCATAGCCTGCTTAGCCCTTACGAGTCGTGATTTCGTCCTGTGCACTGTATCAGCCCTACTTAAAATAACTGATGACATCCGATTGGCTATGGATAACCGTCTCCTTACGGTGTTGGATTTATTGGACTTTAGCAGTGCTTTTAATTCAGTGGATTTTGACATCTTCTTAGGTATCCTTTATTCTCTAAACGTATCTCCTTCTGTGACTGCTTGGTTTGATTCGTTCCTTGGGGGTCGCTCGCAGTCGGTACACTTGAATGAGGCTTGCTCAGATTGGTGCGATCTTTCTGCAGGTGTTCCTCAGGATGGCGTCCTTTCTCCCCTTCTTTTCTCTGTTTTTATTAACGCTATCACTATGATATTAACTGCCCATTATCATCTCTATGCAGACGACTTGCAGCTTTATCGCCATTTTAAACTCGAAGAGCTTCCAGGAGCCATCGACGCCATCAATAATGATCATCAAAACATCAGTCTGTGGGCTAAAAACTTTGGACTATTAGTTAACCCAACTAAATCAAAAGCTTTCATTATTGGTGGCAGATACTTCGTCAATTTATTAAATCATCAGTTCCTCCCGCCTGTTACGTACGACGGTGTCGCTATAGACTACTCCAAGAAAGTTAGAGACTTATATGTATTCTTGGACTGATTACTAACACATGCCGAGACAACCTGTCTTGTCATGTTCACATTGCTGAAGTAAGCAGGAGGGTATTTTGTTCGTATCGGTCACTTAAGCGTCTTCAGAAGTTCCTGCCATCTCAGACTAAAATTACTCTCGCTCAGTCTCTTTTTCTTCCTTTTCTAGACTATGCTGATGTCTGTTTTCTTGATGCGACTGAGGAACTTCTTGATAAGCTCGAACGTCTGCAGAATTTATGTATACGCTTCATTTTCGGGCTTCGTAAGTACGACCATGTGTCGGAATTTCGGAAGCAGCTGAAGTGACTACCTATTCGGCAGCGTCGAGATTCACACACTCTCTCTTTTCTCATTTCTATTCTTCATAATCCTAAACCTCCTTCGTATCTTCGGGAACGCTTCGAGTATCTTGTTCCTAGAAGTAAACCTTGTCGCTCATCATCATCTCTTCTCCTTCGTTTCTCTCCCCACTCCTCAAGTCGGTATGATGGTTCATTTACTGTTCGTGCCGTGCGCCTTTGGAATTCGCTTCCACACTCCTTGCGGGATAGCCCTTCGTTAGATGTGTTCAAGAAAAGAATAAAATAACATTTCCTGTCAACATGATAATAGTTTGTAAATAGTTTTTTATATGTAAGTGTATCTATATATAAATATATTGTATGTATTACGCATATTATATTGTATGAATTGTTTAATGTATAAAATAAGTTAATTTAAGTTTTTAACTGTATTGTTTGGGCACATAAGTCTTGTATATCATCTTCTGCAAATCTCGCAACAGAAGTAAGGTTTGTTGTAAGAAAACCCAATTCTGGGTTAAGCTCGCCGTTGTACATAAGCTATATATTTGAATTTTGTGTTTAATTTTTTTTTAATTTTGTGTGCAATATAGAATAAGAATAACAACCATTTTGTAGTGCAAGCTGATTAGAACATCATTCTAACAGTATTTCAAACAAAGTTTGAACCAACACAATTAGAGTTGCTAATTTAGCTCCTGTAGTCGCCATAAGTAAAAACAATCTTAGTTTTTTACACTCAATCACAATACTGTCTTTTTAACCCATACGTTGACTGTTAGAGAATTATGGCATTAAGTCCACCAATGTACAGACGCCAGCACAGTGACTGCAATCTGTCAAATTTCTTTAATAGATTTTCAACTTTATCGCTAAAGCATTAGGTTCAAGGTTGATTAAGAAAATTTGACAGTTTCGGGTATCTTGATGTGTCAGCTGCCGTCTGTACAACTTTTGTACATGAACACCATTTTTAAAAACTAGGTTTGATGACGGCTTAGGCTTCACATGGACGAAGAGTTAACGCATCAAGTCAATACAGGGTAACCCTTCCAAAGCTTATCCAGCTGACCTTGCAGATCAATCGATGGCCGGTAATTTAGATACGAAGAGCCGTAAAAAGTTTTTACTGCAAATAAAGCCTGCTCTCCATGAAGCTATACAATTAACGGGAAAACTTGCCCAACGTGGCGCGATTTATGTATACAGGGTGGAATGGACATCGACGCACTAACGGTTACCTGTGTTCAATACATCATTCAAATTTGGAACCCCCTCCCCCCCCCCCCATAGAATTTTTTTGATAGGTTCCGGTACAACTTTGCCCAAATTTCTTAAAATTTTTGATTAAACTTTAAATATTTAATAAAATAATAATATTTTTAATGTGTGATTGTGCTACACGAAATTTAAATACATTGTTCTTTGCATAGGATATATAATAATATCAAGAAAATAAGTACTTATGTGCCAAAAAGCTCAATATGTACAGCGGGCCAAATTTTTTGTACTTTTTACAAGTTTGCTCATTTTGCAGAAACTTTTGTAACTTCGGTATTTTCTACCTTATGAACATATAGTTAGGGATTATTGTAGAAAAATAATCAATCTATCATAGGACCTTAATACTAAACGTTTAAACGTGTATATTGCATTTGATTAAGTAAAGTAGCAACGAATTTTTCATCATTTTTCATTCAAATAAACGGAAAAACCAGGGTTGTCACTTATAACCGACTTCTAAAAAAGGAGGTGGGTATTCCACCAGTATCTTTTTTTTATTGTACATCAGTACGGTGTACGCAGGTATACGTGACGATCAAATAGTTCGCTCCTGAAGATTAATCTAAAAATATCATGAAATTAGCAGTATTTTACAACAAACAATGTAACATTACGATTATTATCAAGTCATAATATTCATTGCTGGTATATTATGACATTTCTGTATGCTTTCGATCCAAATGTTTTTCTTTTTTCTTGTACTCTGTTGCTAATTTTAGTCACCCTAATTATTTTGCAATACATTCAGTGTACTTTTTATATCGAAATTTACATTTTTATCACTTGTATTGATTAATTATTGTAATTAAGAAACTTTGTAGACTCTTGTTGTAGCAACACTACATTACGAATTTACATAAATAAAAGTACCTGCTTGTCTATGATGCAATTTGACGTTGAGGTGACAACCTTATCGGTAATAATTTGGTGGGCTAAGATGTTACAACTACTTCTAAAAACTGATTAAACATTGCCCACCATAATATTTTCGTTGTTGTGAGAAATTTCACTTTGTATATTCGATCTTCCTTGTGTATTTATTACAAATTAACAGTGATTTAAAGTTTAATTTTCTGCTGTAATTAGAAATCGAGTTTTAATGAAAGTTTTTCACAAGAGTTTTGGCACGCAAATTAGACTATCAATTTCAACACTGTTTTACAGCCGACTTAAGTGACATTAGGCTGAGTCGTTACGTAATGTTGCCAGAGACTTAGTCAAAATTCGTCCTAATATTAAATAATAAGCGCAACTAAAAAATGTTGCCGGCTTTTTAAATATTTGTGAAAAGTACCATGCTGGGCAAAGTTAGAGTGCTTGCAATTTTGTACGGCCTGACAGTTATTTAAAAAAAACAGCTGTTCCAATGAGTAGTGATTACAGTTTAGGAATAGTATAGTTAATGCACCTAGGTGAATTAACCCAGGTGAATTAAGTGAACTCCATCGGACCTTGTAAGTACTTTTGTATGAAACAGCTATTATTTTTACTCCGTAAATATAGACCCGTATGTAAACGGAGCCTGAAGCTGACAACCAAACATTTTGTACATCAAACTAAGTAACTCTACGCAAAAATTATTGCTGGAACATTGTGCTGATGGATGCATTAAATAGTATAGACAAATAATTATGCCCGACTCGTCACTGTTCCTACACGTCATAAAAAAACAAAATATCACGATTCACAACTGTTTCAACAATTTTTGTTTTTGTAG
Source organism: Xestia rhomboidea (assembly GCA_963853795.1). Taxonomy (NCBI): domain Eukaryota; kingdom Metazoa; phylum Arthropoda; class Insecta; order Lepidoptera; family Noctuidae; genus Xestia; species Xestia rhomboidea. The sequence continues at coordinate 7,065,203 of OY970770.1, read as the reverse complement.
TATCGATTCGTCATCGATGCTAAAGATCATCAAATGAACAACTATACAATTCACTTTTACCCGACTGCCAAGGAAGGGATATGTTTTTATTATAAATAAAAGTGAAAATGAAGAAGAAAAAAAGAAAGAAGAAGAGAATGAAAAGTTTGGCCTTGGTAGGCGAAACTTTTTACTCCTATTTTTTAAAATCGTCGTTTCGATAAAACCCCTATACCATTCAATGCATCCATCAGCACAATGTTGTGCTGTGTGGAGGTATTTAAAGTAAAGTTTTAACATTAAAAACTTCAATTTAAGAAAAAACTTGTGAAAAACTACTGAGAAATCTCAAGGAACACTTTGTCAAGTTTTTGGCAACATATGTGTAGGTAGCAAAAGTTGCCTAGTCATCGTCCAGCTTTAAACACACTCGGCGTGTATTAGTAGTGAGTGATATACACACGATAACGTAAAAATGTATGAATATTGAATGAGGCAGTGTTTTCATGGCTCGAATCGTTGATATCGTGACCGATATTGTTTGATACCATCGAGGTAATATGTCATGCGGTAGTGATTTCTAAACATTGTACTAAGGCACAGGTTTTTTTGTAAAAAGGACAGAATTCAGTTTTTTTTTCTTTATAAATTGTGTTTTATGATTCACTAATGGTAAGTTAGTTGTGTTTTTGGGTAACTAAACCTATAACCTATTTTTAGGGTTCCGTAGTCAACAAAGAACTCTTATAGTTTCCCGTCTGTTTACACGCGGCTTAAGGCGACTACAGGAGCTAAACGCGAGTTTTATAACGCAAAAAAAAACATATGATTCACTGCAATAAACAAAACCAGAAAAATATATGTTATTCTTCGGGATATATGCTAGTATGATAGTGTTTTGAAAACATAATACAACTAATTTTACTCGATAAAAAAAATCACAAACTAATCTAAAACTATCTCTGAAAATTTCTTTTAACGAGTAAAAACCATACTAAAATACATGCGATCATTCTGATTTTTTGGTAAATAATTCTACAAGCAACATATTAGCATGATAGTGTTTTATTTTTTTAGTTAAATCAATAGATTTTATTTAAATCGCAAAAAACTACTCATTTCGCACTATTTGGCCCGCAGTCACTGACGTAACAACCACTTTGTAGTGCAAGCTGATTAGAACTTTATTCTAACACAATTTCAAACGAAATTTGAACCACCACAAATAGAGTTGCTAATTTAGCTCCTGTAGTCGCCTTAATCAGAGATTCTTAGTACCTATTAGAAAGCTGTAATTTGGTAAATCACTCGCACTTGGTCGATTTTTTTTTCAATTTTTGTCTGTCTGTTTGTTCCGGCTTATCTCCGAAACGGCTGGACCGATTTTAATGGGGATAGCTGATGTTAAGGTCTAACTTAAGCATTTTTACTTTTACCTATTTTAGGAAATTAATTAGGGTTCCGTGCAGAAAAATTAAAACCCTTGAAATTGTTAACAAAATCTGATCCGAAAAAGTAATATTTTTTACAATAATTTCACGCGAACGAAGACCGCAGGCAACAGCTAGTTTAGCAATGTGAGTTTTTGATGAGTTTTTTTTTTTTAATTAGGTACTTAAGCAAAAATTATTCTAGAAACATAAAATAATGTTATGTCAATGTATTGCGTGCGTTATCGGCTTTATCGTGCATTATCAAGATGTAAAGCCAGATTGCAGGCCTAGCCAAGTTGACAATCTACAATCGTTAACGCTAGTAGAATGACATCATCTCAACGTTAAATCACGTGATCAACACAAACGAATAGAAAATTCGTAGACAAGTTTACATCGTTGAAAATGATAGAATAGAATGTTATCATTTCTACAATGTTGATCGCTATACTCTTAGATAGGAACGCTCACCATAGACTAAAGTGTAGGTTTTTTCTACAGACATTAGAGAACGAGCGATCGAATCAGTCGTGTCAACTTGGTTACCAATTTCACGCTTTCTACAATCGCTTACGCCGAGGCGTTTACGATTGTAGAAAGAGAATCGATATGAAACGTTTGTAACTTGGCTAGGCCTGCTGTTTACATGCAGTCAGTAGTCGCGGTAATTTACCTTCCTTCCTGGTCGAATTCAACTTCGACACTTCCTTCCGTTCACGCGCTCGGTTCGGCCTGTGATCATTCCACATGAAGGGGATAACATTAAAATACTCTTCTTATAATAACTTTTATTAAAAAATAGACTTGCATTTACAAGATTACAAGTTTTTGCTAAATTGAAGTCGTCGCTTGCGCCGGTTGTTCTCGAATCCATAATGACGGGCGGCGCGCAGTGTTGCCAGATAAGTCGCCCCCGCAGATAGTGATGCGCCGCGGTTTTTAGTATTAATGTGGCGGGTGCACTCTGTGGCGTGCACAATTCTAATTACGACTATCGTATTGTGTATCTCGTAAGTTTTTTTAACGTTGTTCCGTCAGGTTTTCGTCGGTTTTATTGATTATAATCGATGATTATAATAAGTTAATTTCATTTACTATCGGTGAGCACATTTGAAATTGAAATTTGTAGCAAAGAAAACACCTTTTCTTTCAGCTATACTATTGCCCTTTTGTATGACAAAGCAGTTTTTTTTGGTACCTAGTTTCATAATTGTAGTGACAAGCGTGCTGATGAATTTTCAACTCTCAACGCAGTTCTGAAACCTTAAAGTCACAGTCTTCATACACATTGCATTCATGCATTCATTGAAATCCACCGAATGTTAGTGAATATGCGGCATATCTCGTTCTGGATCGATAACATTAATAGGTTTTAGTACAATAACATTTATATCAAAAATTAGTCATGCATTCGTATTATGCGAGTTTGATGCATGAATTGTTTTCTGATAGCAATACAAACAATGATTCAAGGGAATCTTTGTTTGAATTGCTGCCTTTTCTTATTTTCTAGCCTCTATTCATCTAGGCAAAGTTTCATCAGCTATGGGGCCCGCTGTTTTTGGTATTTCTTATCCGTTTTTTGAACAAGGCAGATTCCGGCCGTACACCGTTGAGGAGTTGTTCTGGCGGGTTGGGTATCTTGCATGATTCTGGTGATGCCTGTGCATCAAAGATATGAGAGATATATCATAAGAGAAGAAATGGTTATCATACTTTTTTATATTATTGACAAGGATTTCAAATCGATCAGACCTGTGGTAGTTGTTTGTATTTCTTCATCAACTAGAAAAAATATGTTGGTCTTCAAACGGCTATACTACGTATACAGTGTGTTTGGCTACCTAACCGGTTGCCGATACTTTATGGGCATAATTATTAAATACTCATTTCTGACAACAAATATACGTTTATCCCCACACCCCGCAAATGGCAGCCATTTTGTTTTTCTAATAGGCTGATCTAGGGTATGTTCAATGAAATGCTAATATCTTTGAATTTAAGAGACCTACAGACGTGCAAATGATTTTATAACACATTTGCTCGTAAAGGGTCTGTTATTTCACCAATTTCAATATCGTAATGTATCTCATTACGTACTTGTGCTGTAAAGTAAAATGCACGGTTTATACTTTTTTAAACCTTAGCACAGAGTTTTTATGTCAGAAAAGTGGTCAAAATTTTATGAATAAAATTAACTTTGGGAGATGAAATATAATAAATAAACATTTAATTCTTTAATTTCATTAATTTTGACAATTAATTACAACCATTTATCTGTAACAAAAACACAAAAATATTAATTTAAGTACTTTATTAGTAACTAGCTGACCCGCGCAACTTCGTCTGCGTCATTTATGAGAGACAGAGAGATGGTTAGAGAGAGTGTGAGACACCCTTAAAAGATACATATAATAATGCTATCGCGGACTTTTTATAAAACTTTTTAAGAGAAACAATTCCGTCATACACGATTGTTGCGTAACTAACCGTTTACGCAGCGCACGCAACGAAAGATCTCAAAAGGAATATTTTTTTCCTTTTTTTGCAACATTTTTCATTGATGCTCTGCTCCTATTGATTGTAGCGTGATGTTATATAAACGTTGCAACGTTGGTGTTCGTTGTTGCCTTCTCCGATAAATGGGCTATCCATCACTAATAGATACTTTCAACTCGAACCAGTAGTTCCTGAAATTAGCGTGTTCAACCAACCAAACAAACACTTCAGCTTTATAATATTAGGCATAGTATAGAATCAAGTAGGTAACAATTTAATTTCTCTGAAATATTTGCATTAATCGCTAGAATATTCTGTTTTTCTAAATAAGGGCTTCCCTCGCCAGCCTCCTCAGCCTTACGTTATCATCTGTAGACACTTGATGACAGTCATACTCCATCTACGTCGAAAGTTCTCATCAAGGTAAGTACATAAAATTAGCCCAAACACGATATAGATGCTGTAAACTCTTGATGATCTCTTGCCTGCCTTCCGTCTCTATCGTCGACCTTCGATGACAGTCCAGGCAGGTCTTAAATTCTCACCAAGATGCATGGAATGAGGCCAATAACAATATAGCTGTAAATATAATCTACGTGAACTGCGTATGGATTATTGATTATTGCGAATAGCACATTTCTTGCACGTCAAGAACACGTGAATTTATCAGGCTTCCGTTCGCTATACTACTTTTTGGTGAAATCATCATCATACTCCTGCTCCTTATCCCAATTTATTTGCTGTCGGCGCAGCATGATTGTATTCTTCTTCCATACTTCTCTATTACTTTTTGGAAAAATATTTCACGAAAAAATAAGAAATATAGAAATGCAAACAATTTAATTACAAAAAGAAATATAGGCAATCTAACAGCATCAAAAAAAAAATTAAACAAATCACAAAAAGTGAAAATAATGTTGCTGTGGGTTTGAACCTGCAACCCCATAGTTTGCAGGGCGGTCATGAAACCGCAAGGCTATTTACTTCGTTGACATAATTTACAAATAGCCGTTCTCATGTACTTACCTCAGGACTGAAACGTCAAACAATTGAAATATACGGACATAATGTTAAATTGCCTACCCCCTTAGGGCGGATTCGACCAAACTTGGATAAGTCTTATCCTGGGAATAAAATCACTAATTACTCTAGAGTTAGAGAACTTTTCGTTTTACCAAATCTTAATCCCGGTATAACTATAGGTCCAAGAGTAAATCGCTATACCGCCAAAAATCACCGAGTAAACAAGATAGCACAGAGTAATATAATGGCGGCCGCTGCATTCTACCATCTGTTTTCGTATGCTTTGTTGAAAAAGTTCATTGTGTATTGTTCACAGTTGAGCGCATATTGATAATTTCTTGTAGTTTTGTTATTTGTAAGGATATTTTAATAATGCAACGTTTACGAAATATGATCGAAGATTCTGACAGTGTTGAAGAATAAATTCCAAATTAGAGAAAGGAACAATTATTACTTCGATAATTATGATGACAGTTACCGCTACGTTTCCTTTTTCCTTCAGACATTTTTTATTTATTTTTAATTACAACAACAGAAATAATACAAAACTCGGAAAGATAACCTCACTCAACTGCACTCAACTATGACAGTCATGGCAACTCGAGTAAATATATTATATTTGACAGTTAACTCCAATATATACCGGCCAAATTATATGGACATCAAATCTTGCGTTCCACTTTCTATACAATTGTATTTCCATTTTAGTTGGCTTACAAAATCATTCATCATTCATTCATCAACTCAAAGAGTAACAATACCCAGTATTGGCTACTCTACGTTTGTGATGGAAAAACGCAAACGAAGTTATTTGAGAGTAAAATCAATGAGTAAAATTATTCTAGGGTTAGTTACTCTGATATAACATGGCATTTGGTCGAATCCGCCCTTATTAAGGAAGTAGCGTGATAATATATAGCCTAAATATTGAAGAAGCCTTTAAAGAAATCCTTTACCTGTATTAGATATGAAGTATATGTAGCAACTTTAAAAGGTTACACTTCATTGGTTTTGATTGTATAGGTTTTTGAAGTTTATTAATTTTAAACACAAAACCCTCTTTTTTGCGTCTCTGGATGAGATTTTAAAAGAATGATAAAATAGGTATTTCTTTATTTTTATTAATAAGTATTTATTCTGAGTTTCATGATTCTAGAACCATCTAAATTTTTTTGTCATACAAACTTTACCCCCCTTTTCACCCCCTTTTTCCAAAAAAAACCAAAATTTCTATAGCCTAAATGTTATTCTGAATGTATTTAAATAGATTTGTGAACATTTCAACAATATCGGTTCAGTAGTTTTCAGGTGATGCGCGGTCAAACAAACAAACAAACAAAAATTTTTAAAATGGTTTTAATATCTTCAGTTACTTATTTTAAGTCACCCTGTCTGGTTTTTTTTTTAATCTTCAATGTACAGATTTTTTGGTCTCAACGATTTTATTATATGTATAGATACTGGCTGTTTTTAATTTGTGAACAAGTAAAAATTATTCCGCGCGCTTTTTCTTTTCGCTGTTTTTTTTTTATTTTTTTTATTTATTTCATCGCAAATATGTTATAAAACGTCGTATGACATACGTGCGCTTTAATAATTACAGCCTCTGCTTTTTTATCGCCCTTGCCTACGGCTCGGGCTAGTAATATCGCCTCGGCTGTTATTTTCAACTTACCGCACTTATACCATAATGTACTATTATTGCAAGGGTAAACGACGAGGCTATCAAATTATAAAAAAAAATCTGGAAATCTAGCAAAAAGAGCCTAAAAATATTCTCTTTACATTGTCTACTCTCGTACAAAATTAGCCCCGGAATGTTGCGTAGGTACCTACTTATGTTTTTTTATGTTAAATGTCAAAATATTGACTAATATGAACTAAACACCAATTATTTTAAGAGTTAAGTTAAAGCCATTTGGACATAGCCCTGTCCCAGTGCAAAGGCTCCACAATGTCGCAGGTACCCCAGCAGCAGATAGATAAGGCACCAAATTTACTAGTAAGTAAGTGAGTGAACGGCACTTAGAAAACTCGGTAAGTAATAGATGGTCACCCATCCACGAACCGACCTAGGCAATCACAGCTTAACCTTGAAGATCGACCCGTGCAGCTGTTATTATTTAGCCACTGCACCCACTTAATTTCCGCCGACGCACTCCCATTCGTAGTGCCTAATCTACCTGCTGCCTGCAAACAAAGAACGCGGTACCTGCAACATTGTGGAGCCTTTGCGCTGGGATAGGGCTATGTTATAATGGCTGAATCTCTAAAAAATATTGGTGTTGACTTGTTGAGTGAATATTTTGATATCGTTTCGTAGGTTGACTCAAATACATAAACATCATCATCTCATTTAACATAAAAATATACAACAAGCAACAGCAACATTCCGGGACAAATTTTGCAATATGAGTAGAAAATGTAAAAAGAATACTTACTTATGTGATTTTCATTGTAAAATTTTGTTAATTTCTTATTTTTTTCAGCTCTTTTTGCTTTAATTTTCAGGCAAAATTTATTTCATAATTTGATAGCCTCATCGTTTGTTTATCCTTGCAAGAAGAACATTTGCACGTCTCTAGGACTCTTAAATTCAAAGATACCCTAGATCAGTCGATTATAAAAACAAAATGGCTGCCATTCGCGAGGTGTGGGGTTAGGAATATTTATAAACGTGCATTTTCGATAGAAATGATGAAACAGCCGCTCGGGTCGGCCTTTAGGTTAAGCCGTGCTTGCCTAGGTGGGTCTGTGGATGGGTAACCACCCTTACATACTGCGTTTCCTCCGTGCCTCGGAAAGCACGTTAAAGCTGTTGGTCCCGGCTGTCATTTGTAGATCTTTGACAGTCGTTACAGGTAGTGGCCCAAAAAGTCTGAAAACCAGTCTTACCAAGGGGTATCATATTATCCAGTAAGTACTAACTGGGTTGTGGAGGTCAGATAGGCAGTCGCTCCATGTAAAATACTGGTATTCAGATGCATCCGGTTAGACTGAAAGCCGACCCCAACATACCCAGTTGGGAAAGGCTAGAGTGCTAGACAGATGATGATGACGTCATATTTTAGTAAACAATAATCCATATTTTCAATCTTCAACAAGTTTCTCTAATACTAGTTTTAAGTGCGACAGGGAGACAATATTACCTAATTTAAGTACTTAATTAAAATACTCAAATACTGAAAAGTCAAAAACAGTGTGAAATGAAACAGTTTTAACTGAATCATTTCGACAAAACGCGTTTTCCCTAGTTAAAACTAGTTTTCACTGATATTCATTTTTGAACTGCAGTTAATACTAGTTCTAATTATGGCAGTTAGTAAAAACTAGTTTTAACTAGGGAAAACGCGTTTTAAGTAACTAAAAACGGATTTTAACTGTTACATACCTACAATCTTACGTACCTACAAGCTACCCGTATTGTCAAATTAAATATCCCCAATAAACCTTGAACCTAATGTTTTAGCAATAAAGTTGAAAATCTACTACCTATAAGAGATCATTAACTTTGGGATATTCTTTTTTAGCGGCCATCAATAATTACTACCTACACATCGTAGGAAAGAGTTCAATTTTGATAAAATACATAACGGGAAACAATTTGTACCTATTTGGGGTTTTAAGAATTACAATACTTATATGTATATCGTTGTAGGTATATCTTTGTTCCCGAATTAATTACAGCATTGCCGCCATACAAAAAAGTGTTTCCAATCCTGCCACCATTTAAATAAAATACCTACTTACTTAGTTATAATTCATTCCTGGCCGCCGACTTTTTTTTCTCCCAAATCATCGAACAAAGTGAATAATCTCCTTTTGACAGATTGTAGTAGGTAAGTACCTACCTACTTAGCTTGTGCTGGCGATGTAGCCTAACCAGGGCCGGAAGTCACGACACAGATAGCGACAAAATCGCTAACTTTTGATCGCTAATAACTCACGAAAAAATTCGTTTGCAATAACGATGCTTGCAAGAATCGCATCTTGGATGTAGAGACTTGCATTTTCCGCAAGCATAGTTATTGCAACCCAGTTTATTCGTTAGTAATCAGCGATCGAAAGTTACCGATTTTGTCGTTATCTCTGTCGAGACTGCCGGCCCAGGAAACTTTCATTACAACTTATAATAAAAGTAGACGAACAGAGCCCATGCGGTGCGATATACATAGTATACGTACCTACTTACATAATATACAACGATAAGGAAAACACTGCAACCCATCATGTTGAGGTAACTACCAACATTTATTTATATACGTATATATATAAGTATTTTTTTACCCTATGTTCACAAAATGAATAAATGAATTTGAACACAATTTACTTATCCTATTATATATATATATTATTATAAGTGTGAAAGTTTGTGAGAATGGATGTGTGGATGTTAGTTACTCTTTCACGCATAAACGGCTGGACCGATTTGGATGAATTTTGGCACAGAGATAGTTTATAACCTGGATTAACACATAGGATGCTTTTTATCCAGGTAATAAGATCCCATGGGGCAATTATCAAACTTCACGCGGGCGAAGCCGCTGGCAGAAGCTAGTTTCTAATAAATGGAGTTACAGTAGAAACCAATGTCATTTAATTTTGTGTTGACGTGTAATTCCCACTAATTAAATAATTTTAGGATGTACCTAGTTTCCTTACCAATAATAATTACGTGGAACCCAAGAATTACCTATAAAAAAATGCTACAACCGAAATATTTTTTTTAAAAATCACGGTAGTGTTCAGAATTTTACAACAGTGCAAGAATATGTAGTACATACCTAGGTAGTAGGTACCTATTCATATTGTGTCGCTTAGTTTTAGACTTAAATCGGGCATTCCGAGTTAGTAACACTAACACATACCTACAGTCGTTATCCTACGTGTGCCAAGTTGGCCTAAATACCTAGTAAGGGATACATGTAATTATGTCATGACATGTAGATAAAGGGATAAACTAAGGCCAAAGAGGGTGAATCGTCGACGAATTCACTCAATGCGCGAGAAATAGGGGGCCTAAAATGGCCGCTTTAACAGAATCTTATTATGTACGTTAAAAAATTTAAATTCTTAAAATGGACTTAAAGTCATAAACATAAGGTTCATTTTAAGAATTTAAATTTTTTAACGTGATTCATATTAAGATTCTGCTAAAGCGGCCATTTTAGGCCCCCAGGTCACCCTCACGAGTTACAAATTATTAGACACGTATAGCTTCGTAAAAACTTGTTTTTAAACAAAAAACTTGATTATACCGTACGGTGTGGGTAACACAAATGTCAGTCGCGCTCAGTACGCTACTCGGGCTCTCGCGTGTCGGTCCGTTTTATAGAAAAATCGAACTTATGTCTTGAAGTGTAAAAGCATTTTTTGTTGTAAAAGGTGAGTCACCCCGTAACGTCCATATTCCGGTGACCTTGAGTCTGTGTCAGTCGCGGCCCGCGGAGCGTGCGCTAAGCTCGCTGCCCGCCCGGCCCCCGCGCTCCCTTCGTCTTACAAGGCAATCACGACACCCCACAACCGAATAACCCCACTAACGAACAACAGTGACTTTCGACAGAAGAAATTATTAATAACATTCGCGCGTGCAATACAGAACTATTTGATTAACAACATACCGTGCCGTGCCCTGTGTGATGCTCGGATAATCATAATGGCTTGTCTCCACATTGCGCATGTGCGCGCAACCCGACCAGTTTAAGATGTCAGTGAAGTTTATAGTGAAAGTGGAATCCCATCGGCGTTTACATTTAGTCGGAGTATAAAGTCGTGTGTGGCGACCCAACAACAGGTGTGTGCCGTACGTAATAAGGATAATTTTTGCGTAACACTGGTTTGACGTAAGATTTTGTAAAGCTGTGAATGGAATGGAAACGTTTTATTCATACCGAGATGTTGATATCGTTTCGTAACTTGCGTTACTGTGGTGGAGATACGAGATTTTTGTTGACTTTTTGTATTAGGAAGTATATTTCAAGGACAGTGTATTTGTAGTTCTTACGATTATTTTGGTTTGTTGATCTACCTAATCATATAAAATCAACAATTTCAAACTTAAACCTATCCCGGCCTTATTACAAAAAGCGGTTTAAATAATAAACCTGGTTTAAACTTCTATAAACCACGGTCTAAACAAAAATGGTATTACAAATCGTGGTTTTGCGATAAACCATAGACTAAATCATGGTCTAACGCTAAACCTCGGCGACCCCTAGTTTAACGATGGTCTAAGTCAATAAATCGGATCAGTCTGTTTCTCTTTTAGGTTATAAATCATCTTTTTCATTGTGTTATGTTGTTTTATCTCAAAAATGGACATTAACATGGTCGATTTCAAGTTCATTTAGGTAATGTGTGTTTGATTAATTTTTCCTCGGCACTTCAATTCTCAGATCGTTTTTTTTTTGTTGGTCCATCACATTCAATTATTAAAATAGCTAAAGAAGGTAAAGAAAGAGGCAATTGTTCTAATAAAGACTTAAATTCCAAAGCTAAATGAACTTTGTTCAACTTGCGATGGTTTTGTACTTGTGTTTATTGTTATGGTTTCATATAACGCGCGAGAATGTTACGTTTCGATACACGTACTTAGATGTACTTTTAGAAATTAGTACGACATTAAATAATGTGCTTAAACGTAAACAAAACTGCAATCGACGAAATAACTAAATAATGTTTATATCTATGCAAAATAACCAGGTCTCAATATTTTTAACACTCCTAAACATCATCTAATCGTTAGCGTATTATCAAAACGTTTTATTTTCTGGGCATACGGAACGTTGCAATTGAATGATGTCATGGTGAACGAATGATATTTGTATTAATCTGTGGTAGATATTTAAACAATGGTTCAAATGACGGTACTAAGAAATCCACGGTTTTTTTAAGTTTTGTAATACGAACAAATTTAGACCATGGTTTTGCAGATAAGCCTGGACTTCATAGTCCAGGTTTTTAAACCAAGGTTTATTGAGCTTTTTGTAATAAGACTGGATTTTGTAATCAAATACAATAATAATTGCCTAGGCAATGGCAATAATCTAAAGTAAGTAGTAAATTATCTAAATGATCGTTATTTTATTAAGCAGAGCAGAAGATTTTCTGATGGCATTGACACAATTTTGGTATCTAGAACTGTCACATTTCATTCATTCACTCACTTTTACTACGTACTGCGTAAGGCCCAATCGTGTATACCTTTGCCCAGCCGTCGTTATGCATGCGTGATCTGCTCAATCCCATTTGAGCCTGGTAGCGTTTTTGCCTAAGTCTGCAATTCCTGTTTTTGAGCGCAGTGTTCCGTATATTATCTGTTCTCTTTGGGTCTACCCTTTATAGCAGAACTTTTTATGTCATAATATTACTTTGCATACCAGCGGATAGCATAAACTTCATTTCGCAGAAAATCGTTTGGATGACACTTTTGTAACATACGTTTAAAAACTCATAATTTTGTAAGTCAGAATCATCTTTAATCATAAATTTCATATCAATATATAGTAATTTAAAGGCAGAACTATCATTATCTCAGAAAGTTTACAGTTAGAATCATATTGTGGCATACCTACATTTCATATGCTTAGTAATGGAAAAACTCATGTATCACAATTCACATCACAGACAATTCATTAAAACAGTTGATTGTGAACACGGTGGTTTTTATTTCTCTGTAAGAAGCAGGCAAACAAGCACACATCGTGCATGCAGCAAGCACGCAGTATGCAAACATGCATGCAGTATGCAAACATGCAAATCAGCTTACACCAGCATGCATGCATGCAAGCAAGCATGCAGCTTGCAAGCAAGTATGCAGCATGCAAACAACGGCTCCGGCGCTGCGGGGCTCCGGCGGTCACATCAATCACGCATAATTTGTCGCAGAGTTTTTGTCTTTCGCACACAAAAAGTCTGTCGTCTGCGCTGCCCCTTAGATACAATCACGCATGTAGTGCTTCCTGAGTTAATAACTTAAAACGGATAATAAGTATCCAGCCCTAAGTAGGTACCTACCTACCTACCCATAATATCATTACAACTACATATTATTATAGTGTATGGCGAATTGGCGAAACTCTGACAAACTTTTTAGGGTCTCGAACCGAAAGGGTAGAATGCCAACGGGACCCGCATTAATCATTACGGTTCTGCATAATGTTATGTACAGTCGTGGTCTTTTCCGCCTGATCAGTTAAACAGTTTTTCGGAGGCGCCGAACCACGCCCACTTAAAGTTTAGGCCTATTAGGAAAGCGTCAACTTTGGCGCGCAAAATAACAATAACTTTCGTGAGTGCGCTCGGCCGCTCTTACAACTCACTTACAACATAGAAACGCTCGCGCAACCAAAATTAGCTTAGTGGTGATTAGGGGGGTGTGTCCTCGATAGTACACATCAAGCTACCCGAAACTGTCAAATTTTCCCAATCAACATAAAGTTGAAAATCTATGAAATAAATTTGACAGATTGTAGGTATAATAATAACTCACTACCGCTGCGCCATTCGGGTCGTAGATGTAATTGTGTTTCTAAAGTGCACGATGTATAGAGTGAATCCTTAAATATCTTGCATAGCTAAAGGATAAGTAATAACGATGCAGCAAGGGATCAAGCGAATGCAATTATTTTGGAATTTCGTAGGTATCGTTTGCTGGGTGACCCATCAGAGCTCTTTGCTAATACACATATTTCTTCAGTCATGAAAACCTGAGGTAGGTACTCCTATTTACGACCATGGAAAGGAATTATGTTTTAGTTAAAAAAAAAATTAAGGGCCAAACAAAAGTTACATTCTTGTAATTTTTTCTTCAGAATTTTAGAACTATTACGATTTGTTTGGGTTATTATTAAATACTTCGTCTAATTGGCTTCTTCATAGCTGCAATTAAGACGGTTTATTTATAATTATTTCCAGCAAAAGACTGTGTAGTTACTTACTTAATTTAAAAATAAACTTCGATAATGTACTAAGATCATAAGGCTGTGAATTTTCAATTTCTGTACTGCATTACCAAGTTACGTTTGTTCGTTTTCAAGGCGACTAGATGTGACATCATACAATTTGTGGGCAACTATTGTTTCAGAGTTTCAGCCAAACTGCAATTTTACCCGTTCTAAAGTCAAGCAAAAGTCACCTTTAAAACTTTTGCTTGAAGAATGAATTTCAATTAAGCGCAGTATGGTATAGGTTTATAGTTGTTTTTCGTGTGTTTAATCAACTATTTAATAGTCTTGGGACTTGATAAGTGCACTAAATAGTATATTATTTTGTATCAAGGGACTAAACGAAGCCATAATATACCAGAGGAAAATAGTCAATTTAGTACAAAAACATTTACCTATTATTCCTCCAGTCCTTATAACTTTCGTAAGTTTTAGGTAAATCTTTCGCGATTTTGGCGGCAAAAAATTATCTATTAGGTATGTCTTTTGCTCTTTGCTCGACGTCAAACTCTTCACTGTCACTGGATATTCTTAATAAATTTATTTAAAACCGAACAAATTTACACTCGACAAAAATTCTGAAATTTTCGCGGTCATTTTTTTCTTCTAAACAAGTCACAGATTACCAATTTAAAACGCATGGCGCCACCTTCTTTGCGGATAAACCATGGAACTAAAACTCTCAACATTTTCGCAATGAAGATTGTCCACACTCTACAGATAATAGTAGTATATTTACTGGCTGTTTGAGTTTGTCCATGTCACATGAAGGAAATTAAAAAACTAATTACTTTTCACTCCCTAGGGACTAAAGTGGTCACTTTAGTCCCGCTTCGTAGGGCTATATTGGCGTACTCTTAGAGCATGAGAAGTGAAAAGGTATTTTCCAATACACTTCCTCGAAAACGGGTTCTTATCGCACTAGGTACGAAAAGGTTCGACATACAATGTATTTAGAAAGAAAGAAAACTAATAATGCCAAAAGGGCCTCAGCTCAGCATAATGCCAGATGGCAACTACAAGGTGTACCACCTGACGCTAAATTTCAGCTGCAGCTCACGAGTGCCATACGCTCGACAATATAAACAAACACATATTAAAAATATTATTGAAATAAATCAATATTAAAGTTTAAAGTTTTTGCACAAATACCAACTAAAAATAAAAATAATGTGCTACATAAATACGTACCTACATTAAAAAACAATAACAAAAAGTAAAAATGATGGATTTCACGCACATGGGGAAATAAATACATAAACGAAGTGCAAATCGGTTCTTTGTATTACAGACAGACAGACGGTCATGACGAAACTATATAAGAGTTCCTTGTCAGGACTACGGAATCCTAAAAATACGCGGAAAATGTACAATTTAAAAAATAAAATTAAAAAATAATTATTTCTTTACAGTCAAATTATACGTTATTATTATACAGGGTTATTTGTAAAACACCGACATCCTCTCAGGACTGTCTTACTAACATCATAATCAACAACTTTTGTTCTATGACTTTTAAAAATACATCATATTTTAGTTCATCAAATTTTCATAAAAAAAATAAAAATATTTAAATTGAACGCTTTTACGGGCCCTCGCCGCCCTGACCCCGCTCCCTTCACTATTGTACTATTGCTTTCTTTTGCTTCGCATAGATATCTTGATAACTATATTAAACGTTACTATAGATTTTTAATATTATACTAACTAAATATTATACTAACTGAATATTAGTTCAAATGTGCGTTATAGAAAATGTTAATTAAGCCATTTAAAATTAGGTAAACTGAAATTATATCAATAATTCATTATATAATTTGATCGTTATACAAAAAAAAAGTATATTAAATGAAATTAGGTCATGTGATCATTAGAGCTTTTGTTATATTATATTAAATGGTACGCACCCGTTTAGCGGCTTCATACCTTTGCTTCTCCTTTCGCGTTTTGACGACCCGAATGGCGCAGCAGCAGTCAGGCTGCCTTACATTCGTTAGGTCCCGGGTTCGAATCCCGGTAGTAGCAAATGTTTGTGTGATGAGCATGGATATTTGTTTCCGAGTTATATGTATAATAAGTATGTATTTACAAACAAAAAGTATCTATGTAGTATATCGACTATCTGGTGTCCACGACACAAGCCTCGTTGCTTAGCGTGGCGCTACACGACACTGTGTGTAATGTCCATATGAATTTACTTTTTCAAGGTCCAAAGTCATTCCTGCACCTTGCGCTTGGAGGGTTGTTTTGATATTTCGATTTTGATGATTATTATTCTGTAACTACATACGTCTTAGAGCCGCGATTCATAGTTTAATCAACATACAACCTGACATGACCTGCAAATTGCAAAAAACGTAAGAAAATTTAAATTCGCGGGCTACCCTGGAGCATCCACCTTAGACCATCTAAGTACAGAGACATAAAAACTTCCTAGAGTTCAGTCGCAAAGTATGATGGTTGAGGAGAAGAATGGACGAAGAAACTCCTCACACTATTTTAAATCGTATTACTGTTCTCATTTTCCTTCAATAAACACTTATAAATACTTAGTTCAATTCAATTATTTCAATTGTTTTGCTAATCATAAGCTAATGAGACACCTCATTGCTGTAGGCGGAAGTGACACACACCCAGTATAGTGACTCATTACATCGAAAGTTCATTAAAACTTACAAACAATACCAGAATGCTTCACAATTAATTATTATAATAATTAAACAATACTAATATTCACAAATGTAAAGGTGTTAATGAGTTTAAGCTAAATTACTCGCTGCATTACTTTTTACATTTGTTTTTAAAACCATTTCCGGCAGATCGAAGGACAGGTCTAATTAAGGTGAAAGCGTAAGGCTAGCCCGCGAAATTTAAATTTTCTTACGTTTTTTGCAATTCGAGGAACGACTTTTTCAAGGTCAAAATCATTCCTTGACCTTTATGAACTCGGAGGGTTGTATTGATGATTTTGATGATTATAATTCTGTAACTACATACGTCTTACAGTCGCGAACAATATTTTAATCAACATACAACCTAGCACTGGTCTGCAAATTGCAAAAAACGTAAGAAAATTTGAATTTCGCCTGGAGCATCCACCTTAATATAAAGAACATGTCTTTCACTTATAAATCGCTTTGTAAATAATCTTGTTACTTTTTGGTTTGTTGTCTGGTTTTAGGAAAACTGATTTAGTTGTAGTTTCAAATTATAAATTGAGTCATAGTGCCAAAAGAGCAATAACAAGTTGGTAAAATCCAAATTGTCTAATATTTGCTTATCTTAATTAAACTTGAAGATCTAAGTACTAGTTAATACAAATGCCGCGATGGCGCTCTTCTGTTAATCGATAACGTTTGTAATAATCGTACTGCCAAGCAGAGATGGCAGGTTCATCAATATCATCTTGGAATAGAATTAAATATGAGTGTTAATAATTTGATTAAATCATAGCAGATAGGTAGAGACTCTTGCGGCCACATACTTAATATTTAATAAATATTAAAATTGTGTTTATACACAGATTATCATAAATAAACATAAAATTTTAATTTATACCCTTATAAATTGAAATTTTCCGTACAAAAAAATTAAATGCGTCTGTCTGTCTGTCCGTCCATCTGTCACACACAGCCAATTTGCTCCGAATCTACTAGACCAAATCAGGTGAAATTTGGTAGGATGGATCCTATGGCCCAAACACAGATACAGTGCAAATAAATATTTTTTTTTAAATAAGGGTCATTTTCGGGGGCAAATTAGGAAATTAAAAAAAAAAAATGCAAGCCTTATCCCATGATCTGTCCACGAAGTATACAATATTTAAACAATGGCGTCTCGACCAAATTGGTCATTTGACAGATCATGATTTATTGTGTCATACCTATATCAAATGAAAGGGCTCGTTATGAAGATCTCAAATATATTTTTATTATTATATATTTTTTTGCTTTTATCAACCAATTTACTTTTTTTAAGTCCTAAATTCATCCATCCATAATAAAAAAGCGAAAGTAAACCACTGAACCAATCATCTTGAAAGTTTGCATATTATACGTTGCCAGGTGTACAGAAACGGACAACCTTTCATCCCGAAAGAAAGTATTGTTCCTGAGGAAAACAACATTTAAGTTTTTATGACAATAGATGGCGCCACATGATTGAATAACAAGCAGAGTACAACCATTGTCACATTCCGACGGCGACGGGTTCAGTGCGGCTGTAGGCTTGCATCAAGGGTCGGGTTTGAGTCCTTACTCCTTACCTCTTCCTGTTGATTATGGATGCTTTGACGTCGGACATACGGGAAAGAGCACCCTGGTGCATGTTGTTTGCCGACGATATTGTTCTTGTCGGTGAAGATGGACCTGAGATCCAGAGCAGATTGGAGTAATGGCAACAGAAGCTGGAGAATGCCACAATTTTATCCATCCAGTATACATTTCGAATCTATTTCGCCAACGCTTTACACGACTGAAGTGAGATACCGAAACTTGGAACAGACTAGGACGCGCCATCTGGCTCTATGACTCCAGAAATATTTATGGCTTGACACGCTACCGCGTGTCTAGATGAAGTTTATGACTCGTTGGTTTATTCTTAATACACTCGGTAATTTATTATAAATACATACCTAATAATAAACCACTTGCAGGCACCAGTGTGTAAAACAGTTTAGTTTTGACGTAAAAGTAAATAGTAACTATGCGAGTTATTCAATTAGTTGTGACCTATTATACGCCTGATCATCTGTGACCGATGATGATGTGTGTGTGTATATACTGTAAATAAACGCAGATTAGTCACAATACTTACGTGTAAGTATAAAATAATGCTAGTACCTCGGTAGGTAGGTACTACCTATTATTTTTAAAAGTGTATAGGTATACAGGATGGAAACTTTCAACGGAGGAGTAACGAGAACTGCCATAACTGTTGCAGTTACACGAAACTGGTCTTAGGAGACTATATCCATAATTTTTCGTGAAATTTTGATCCCAATTCACAGATTTAAAAAATGTGTACCTATAGTACAGCCTGAAAACAAGAATATGGCCATTTTACACAAAACATTTTTTTGTATCCAATCGTTCCTGTTTTTAATACTGATCAAAAACTTCTATGGGACCAACCCAAGTTTTTGATCAGAATTAGAAACAGGATCGATTGACAACAAAAAAAATGTTTGTTGTAAAATGGCCATATTCTTGTTATCAGGCTGTACATTTTTTAAATCTGTGAATTGAAACATTGAAACATGTAACGTAATTAACGCACACCCTCAGACACCCCAATTAGTTTATTATGTTATAATCATAATACATGCACTGAATTTTTTATTAAACATATTATCTAGGCAATGATTATTTAATAAATTAGTTTTCCTAATTCCGGAAGAATGTTGTAGTCACAGTACAAATCAACGAACGCACACAGTCGCATACGTAGGTCTCATACCTACGTATGCGACTGTGTGAGTCTTGCTAGCCTAGTAGGTATTCGCTCGCGTTCGAGACAGCTGTTAACGTCGTCGCTCGACTCAACTTCAATAGAAAAGTTCAATACATTTTAATGCCTGTTTTCATTGATGTTTTAATTTAGAAAGCACTTCGTCATTTTTTATCAAAAGCGTTCACTATCCAATTTTTTACACTAAACTAACGATTTAATACGTCCCCACAAAAAAAGTCGTCAAATCAGCTGATTGGGGATTCTCATCGAATTAATCCCATATTTCGTTTTGAAAACGAGTACGTGTACGAGAATCGGCTCCCCTGTCGATGGCTGTGTTCGGACGGAACGTTCCATGGCCACGAAGTAGCAGCTAACATAGTCCTACCCTGCGGTCTACTCTTGTACCATACCTTTGGTTCACTTGAATGTTCTGCCAGCTCGAACCACATTATCACCACACCACACCGTGCCTCAGTCCTCACTATTATGCACCATTTCACTGAACATTTTGTAAGTTTCTAAGTACACTGTAAGGAAGTTAGCGCGTGACTAAATATTGTTTACATTTATTTAAGTTAGCTTTCAACGTAGGGAGCGCGGGCGCCGCGGGTGTCATGGTGGCTATCTCGCTCTATCCCAGGTTTTTAATTTGCACGAGAAAGGGAACGAAAACAAGTATGTCATATTTCGCATTTTGTTGGTATGGGTAACTATTGTTTCCTTTGTATCCAGTGTCTGTCAGTGTGTGCCTGCGGTTAAATCGCCAAGTTTACTTCAACTGTTTTTGTAAAGACTTTAACTTGCTTGAAATAAGGTTCATTTTTCTTTATTTTGTATTGAATGGCGGAATACAAATAAAACTGCACTTTTAAAAGTCTTATTGCCTTGAGTTACGGTCCATTTCAGTTTGCTTGGACTATACAGGGGTAGTGTGGCTATAAATTACGTAGCTTTAATTATTTTTGGGATAAAAAATTACCTATATTAGAAATTATAGAAATCGATTCAGTAAACGATTCTGAACAAAGTAATTTCAGGATGTGCGTTAATTATGTTACATGTTGTATATAGTTATAATTTTCAACGTACAAAAAATGTATGGGAAAAGGTTTTTTGCAATTTCTGACTTTTAGTACTCCAACCTGGGTTGGTCCAAAATAAGTTTTGAATCACTATTAGACACAAGATCAATTGGCATAAAAAATATTACTGCCCCGTCGAAAGTTTCCACCCTGTACCTATTACGATAAATTATCATAAACTCCTTTGTATCGGTATATAACATACATAGAATAAGAAACCTTATTTTACCCCCAAATAAATTAGGATAAGGGCAGGAGAATGATGAGTCTTATGTATTAAAAAAAACAACCGGCAAAGAGCGAGTCGGACTCGCGCACCGAGGGTTCCGTACAAACTTTTTAAAGGACAAACTTAACTTTGCTGTTCGATCCCTAGAAACGGCTATTGCTCCAACCGCAAATAATAAGTTTAAGTAAAATCGCTTTTTTTTTGTTATTAAACTACATATTTACGGTTTTCAGACTTTTCCCTTTACATGTGCAGCTGCAAGAACTTGCTTTTTGCCAAATTTCGTGATTCTAGGCCAACGGGAACTACCATAAATTGGTTTTCGACCTAAAACCTATAGGGTACTTCCGGTTGACCTAGAATTGTTAATTTTGGTTAAAAGCAAGGCAGCACAAGTAAAGGGAAAAGACCGAAAAATTAAAAAAAAAAAATGAAAATTAAGGTAAATTTTGGTACATGTTTTCGCGAAAATCTGAATTTGACCATATATTTTTATCGTGTTGACCCAGGACCTTGATTGTGATTGACTTTTTTATACACCTAATAGGGACCATAGACCTCAGTATATGGTATAAATTTCAACTTGCTAGATCCACCCGTTTCTGAGAAATTCGGTGGTGACAGACGGACAGACGGACAAGAAAATCGTCGACCATCGACAATAGGAATCCAACCACGTTAAAATGTAGTTTATACCTAGCCATCTGTGGAAATACAACACTTGTAGACATAAATGAGCAAAAACCACGAAAGTGAAATACACTGCATTTTGAACCTAATAGTAGTGCGATTTGTGCAGACGTCGCGCTTAAGATGTTGTCCGGTAGCCGGTTGTATACTGATGGACCCATAACATGAACCAACCAACGACCACAAGTCGATTCGTCACAAAAAAATCCCATGGCTTCCCGTCCCGCTAGCACTGGGCGTAAAAACGCGTCACAAAAGCGATAGTAAGTTTTAGCGTCATCGCAGCGGTATCTGTATATTTGGTACATCACTAGTCGCAGCACGATACGCTAACCGCGATGTCATGCCATACTAATTAATTAATTTAAAAAAAGAACTTGTTCGTTTAAAGTGTGTGAATTTAAAGATAAAATTTGAAATTGGAATTGGGTGCTGGCCGCTTGTAGGCCGAATATCTTAATGGTCAGTGAAAAAAAAAGTGATTTTGTTTCTGTGTTTTTTTGTGGGTATGTTTTTACTCTATAGAATTTTTTTTCTGTGATGTCGATGGCAATGAGTTTGTAAAAAAAGGTTTCTTACTAACTACTTAATAAGTATGAATACAAAAGAGGAGTTTTTTTTATCGAAAATATACTAGCATTATTTTCATTCACATATTATGTATTGTGTTGTGACTAATCTGCGTTTATTTACAGTATCTAATAAGGTCATAGGTCAACACGCGTAGATAGGTCACAACTAATTGAATAACTCCACATTTAAAATAATGGTCCATTTTACACAAGTTACTAATAGTAGGTACATAGTGATTGTTTATTTTTACGTCAAAACTAAACTTAAACAACTGGATCAACAATGTGGGTAACAAAGACAACCGAGAGATGGTTCAAACAAGCTAAGCTGTGTCTGGTGCCTTACTAAACAATTATGACGGACAAAAGCATTATTATTTTATAAGGTTCAACCTATCTTGATACATCTACACTCATATTTTATTTGTGGGGGCACATTTTGGCACTAATATAAGCTACAACGCCATGCACAATGTTTCTCTCTCCAATCACACGTTTAGAATTTTTCTGCTGGAAAAACGTTACCCCAGCAGGAATTGTTTTTCCGTTTTTTTCCAAAACGACACACACACACACACACACACATTTTTTTACGTGAGGGCACATTTACAGCAGATATGGCACTAATTAAACGTTCCACTCATATAACTCTAGGAGACACTTTCCTGCTGGGGTAACGTACACTGTTTTCATCCTGTTGATACGTTGTAAGGTGTAGGTACAGAAACTGTCATAGGGTAGCTTTCGTCCCATAAAAAAGTACTGTTCCCGAGGAAAACACCAACAATAACGTTCTTATGATAATAGATGGCGCCACGTGTTTTTCGAATCATGATTGAATTATAATATTACAACCCGAATTGATTGTCAAATTCTAAATTAACACCAGCGAAGTCGCGGGCAAAACCTAGTTTATAATAAATTACTGAGTAGGTAATTAAGAAACACCGGACATGACTAAACTATAAGGGTTCCTTGTCAGGACTACGGAACCCTAAAAACCAACGATAGTCATAAATTAAAAACCAAAAGTACGTCGTGTACTTACCTATGGTATGTCTCTGATACTAAAAAGCTATTATTATATTGTTAAAACTCAGGTTGGCGTGGAAATAATTAAAAACTGTATAAACGCATTTCACTTATACTTATACATACATACTTATTTCCTTGGTTTTACCAATTATTTGAATTCAGCTGAGGCAAAGACTTTTTTATTACTGTCAATTTACTTTATAGTAAGTATGACCACCTTAAGGTGGATGCTCCAACCAGCCCGGTTAGGCCCCCAGCTAGGTTGTATGTTGATTAAAATATTGTTCGCGACTGTAAGACGTATGTAATTATAGCACTGGCCTGCAAATTGCAAAAAACGTAAGAAAATTTTAATTTCGCGGGCTAACCTGGAGCATCCACCTTAAGTGTGCAGTTCAAGATGGCGTTGCTGCTTGTCTAGTATGGCAAACTTGGTACATTTATTTCCTTGACTTTCTTCTTCTTTCTCGTGTGGTTAGTACCTAACCTGGTGTCGAGAGTTTTGATGCTTCCTATGGACCCCTGACTTGGCTTTACTTGGTTTTTTCACGATGTTTGTCCTTCACCGAAGCAAGTCATAATTATACAATATCCACATGAATCCGAAAAATCAGAGGTGTGTTTCTTGAATTCGAACTTGAGTCGTGACTTGACAGTTCACCGTCACACCACTAGGCTATCGTATCCTTGACTTTGGGCTGCCACGTTGGTCCAGTGGCTCCAACCGCTACTGTTTGAGCATGAGCTGAGCTCATTGAGCTCACGAATTCCAGGTCAGCAAAGTGTTAATGGTTTATTCTATCATGAATTCCTCAGTAGCAACCAAGGAGTCAGAATGTCATGCCTGGTTAGTAGCAATAGGCTCGCCCCCTATTACATTAGACTTAAACGAAACTGAAGAAGAGAGCGGTCGCCCAGTGGTGGCGGCTTCGACTTGCGAACAGTAAGTCGTGGGTTCGAACCCAGGCGCATTAGGTACTTTGTGTAATTTATTTCATCACCGCTGCTCTCAAAACGGTGAAGGAAAACATCGTGA
Organism: Xestia rhomboidea; assembly: GCA_963853795.1. Taxonomy (NCBI): domain Eukaryota; kingdom Metazoa; phylum Arthropoda; class Insecta; order Lepidoptera; family Noctuidae; genus Xestia; species Xestia rhomboidea. Next base: position 7,041,226 of record OY970770.1, on the reverse strand, counting down.
GTAAACTGGCATGTCCTAGAACCAAAAAAATCGAAGACATGTGACATCTAGAAATCCGCACTAGGCCCGCGTGGTGGATTTATAGCCCATTCCCTCTCATAGAGAGGAGGCCGGAGTCCCAGCAGTGGAAACATTAATAGGCTGATGATGATGAAACGAACCTGGCGAAATGGTGTTGTAGTATTAGGTGCACCTTTGCCTACCGTTCGGGGATTACAGGCGTGATGTTTTGTTTATGTTATGTTCTCCGACAACAACAATTAATAATTGCCGCGGTTTCCTCTACTTGTGACTGACGGATGTTGATACAATCAAGCATTTAATTGACTTGCGCCTTGAGACTTACCTACTCATGATAAACAAAATGTACATGACATACAGTAGGGCCAATTCAATAGATCATTTATTTAATTAAATAGAACGGCCGAAGCCAATTACACTATTTAACATATAATTTATTTAACACAGTCATGCATTCTTCTCACAAAAATTCAAACATTCTGACAGTATCACCTTCCATTCATTCGCAAACATATCAAGATCTGTGTTTAAGTTCAGGAGAGCGTTAATAGCGGCTAATTTGACATCTGTCAGTTTTTGCTTTATAGTGAGGTGACCTGCGTAAAAACGTCGACTCAAGTGAATGAATCGATACGTACTACCTACTTCAAACATATGTGATTAAAATCACAGTACCTCTAAGTACTTGTTCATAATAACTGAATAGGTAGGAACTGTATTTTTTTTTTTTTAAATAGTATTCCTGTCCCATTATTATTTTCTATTGTAAATGTATGGAACAAAATTAAGACCCGTTTTAGACTTTTACGGTTTTTCACTACACTTATAGAAAAAAAAGGTATAAGAAAAAAGAAGAACACAAAAGAAAAGAAAAGAATATCACGGATATCATCCCGTAAGTACTCTAAGTATAAAATAAGACCCATTAGGGCCAAACCATGGGGTCGAAAGTCGCTGCGGGACTGTTCGAAAGAGATACCGTGGCCCCAGAACACAAAGGGCGATGAAGGAACATGGATGGGATTTAGTCAGTTCAGTATTTAGTCAGATGATTTCCCATCCGAAAAAAAAAGGGTTCAAAAGTCGGCTGCTATTTCTCCAGTCACGTGTATAGTCGGAAGGACTATACGGTCTTTGAAGCTAAACCTTAGTTGAAAATGAACCTTCTTAAATTATTATAAGAATGAATGTTCTTATTCGTATGATACGCTTGAACACACGCTTGTAGTAATATGCACATTAACTGTGTATTATTAAGCTTTCTTTTCGGATGAAGCGTCTTAGTTTGCTCTACAGATCTCAGCCCGAAAGCTTGGCATTATTAAGCGACTGAGATACAGAGCGCGGACAATGCTATCAAAATTCACAGGAAATTAACAAACTAACGTTATGTCGACACATCCGGTTTCTAAACGATACACACAATTTGTTATCTTTTTTTGCGCACATTTTATTTTAAAATATCTTTTTATTTGTTTCATTTACACCATATGCGTGAGCAGATGGCCCGGTTTAATTATATAAACATAACATCACGCCTGTAATCCCCGACGGGTTAGGCTGAGGGGTACTTAATACAACACCCAGATTTCGCAAGGGGGGCGACCCTATTGCCATCAACTGGGCACGAATCCAGACTCAGTGGCTGCTCTACTGACAAATTCCTGATGGAAAAACCCAATCAAAATTTTTCCCGACCTGCGGGCCTACCATGACGTCTTATATCGTTTTAATTGCGTGCCAGTGAGGGAAAGAGATGGCGCTAGACGTCCTCTATAGCTCCGTCTCTTACCCACACTGGAACGCGATTAAAACGGTCCTGCTTTAAGACGTCATGGTAGGCCACCTGGGAATCGAACCCAGGACCACATGCTCAACAGTCGCGCTTGCGATCACAAACCAGCGAGGCAGCCAATTATATAAAGTAGGTCCCTATGCTTTAAATTATGGTATGTTAGGAGATCATTAAGAAGATTACTACAAAATACGTAATTGAAGTTCTCTTAACGTTAACTTAACGTCGGTGTTGGTCGTCCAACGATGAGATGGGCAGATGACATTGGTGCCTTCGCGGGTAAAATCGTGATATTAATAAGAATTACTTGGTTTCCTAAAATTAATATATGATAATAAAAGTACTGCCAATTTTATCGATATGTTTTATTATACACCCCATCACTAAAAGCTACCGCATCGTAGGTGCTCAAAAAGGAATAAAATCAAATATTTTTTATTTTTCTCCATTGAGCACCAAGCTATTAAATGTATTGGTGCTCAAATGGGAATACCTTCGATGCTCAATGCATTGGTGCCCAAAAAATAGGTGCTCAAACGGGAATATATCCACAAAAGGAGAGGCCTATACCTACCCAGCAGGAGGTGAAGTCGGGCTGTGAAGATGACGATGATGAACTTAACTAAAAAATAGAATTGTTTGACATAAAAAAAAAAATAGTATCATTTACTAATACACCAGTCTTACCCCGAAAAGGTACTAGGCACACAGCACTCCATGAGAGGGCCGATCTCGGTTGGAGAAGAAGGCGTCGGGGAGGCAACCTCGACGCCTCAAATCAAACACCGAAGCCTGGCGGATGTTAAGGCAGCGTTTCCACCAGAGTAGAGCGAGGATACGTAGCGGGGTATGTGTGTGGAACTAACCAATCACATAGCTAGACTAGCTCAAGCTGTAAAAGCGATATTACTGGTGATTTCACACACATCCCTCGATACGTCTTCTCGGTCATCACTGGTGGAAATGCGCTTTTCGAGTGACGTCATTGCGGACAGTCACGTGCTCCATGCACACGTCTTGCACAGCGAGGCTCAAGGGAGACCTCACTATAGTGATAGTCTCCCCTGGGATTTGCCTTAAGGGGCTACCCGGCCGAATTCACGTTTTTACGTCGTTTATATGTAGTATGCTTGAACGTTGTGTAAACAATAAAGTCCCGTAGACAATATTTTAGCTTGGTAATTGTTCCTTAATTAGGTCTAATGATTTTTCAAAAAAGATACTGTATCTCAAGAAAATGAATTTTCCGTGAACCCTTTTCTCGAGCTAAAATCCATATAAACTCCCTTATTAAGCAACGCTTAGACAGGAAACTTTAACCAATAAAAAATAATGATGTACACTACAATGAGGTCTGCCGATTTTTCAATAATATTAATAGTTTTTGAGAAATCGATGCTATTCAACTTCGTGTGTAACCCCGGCTAGCAGGTGTCTGCGCGGGCGACAGGCGGCAGTCGCGTCTTGGCCGTTGAACGGGGAACCTGTGTCACTCGACGCGACGCGCGCACTTATTCTCGTTTAGAAATTATCCTACCATTTTGACTTTTGAGAAGTGTATTTCAGTTTATAACAATTTGTGAACTTAGTGAACAATTATATAGGTAGATAGGACACTGTTTATTTTAGTTTTATAAGTGAGCGAAAGGACGCAATAATAATATTTACTAGATGGCGATGCACGCGCGTAAATACGTAAAGTTGTAAGGTGAAAAACGAGGAAGGGGGGTTGAGGAAGTTGGAACGAGAGAGGTCATTCGGATAGGGGACGGCCTTAACAAGCGTCGCACAGAGGTGGCCACACATAGGTCTTCTAAGAGGAAACGGTGTCTCCTCTCATGTGCGAATTGTGTCCACCCACTGTTTGGTGGTTTTAGTAAGGTAAAAAATTCACACCTAGAGAGTGTGTGATATTTCCCAAAGACCTGTCGACTTTTGAAGTCCCCCTAACTAAAAAATAAAAGGCACACACCACTCTCATTTCGCAAGCTATGTTTTCGTATTCAACAACTCAACACGCAACGCCAGGAAATGCTGTGGTAACATTATCGCGTACAAAAACGAGATAGTACCCACTATTTTTAACGCACAATCGCGTCGTAACTCATTAAAAACCTATTCATTCAAATCACCATTATCAACAATATTGCAGCTATCTGCTAGGCGGCTGGGACCTACCAGATAGCTGCAATATCAGGACCTGCTTAGATTTGTGTCAATCATTCAACTATCTTATCGTTTTGGATATATATATTTGTACTAAGTACTTATGTATTTACAAAAAAAAATAACTATGTAGTATATCAACTTTACTATCTGGTGTCCGCGACACAAACCTCGTTGCTTATGTGGCACTAGATGGCGGTGTGTATAATGTCCAGCGTTATTTATTTATCTTTGCTCCGGGTTTGATAAACCAGTGCGCTACAGTATCTTTCATGTAATCGTATTAACTTCTTCCTACTTTTCGTTTATTCACTTTCACACGTTTAATAGGCTAAGTACGAATGACACGAAATTAACATCATGAGCAAATTTTGAATAAGTACCTAACTTAGAAAACCAAATATATTTAAATTATGTTTGTACCAAAGAGCAACATTTTTTTCTTTTACGATTGTTAGTTGTTACTTGTATGCTGTACCTACATAATAACGAATATTCTAATTTGTTCAAGATCCATAATAAAGGGTGTAAAACACCTCTTAACAAAGCCGAAAGGCACTTGTTCTCCTCGTCTTGCGATCATTTTTTTGTTCTACACCGTACCTGGGAACCTTCTAGTTACGGAGATATTGGGGTTCAAAATTCCAACTTTTTGACAACTTTTTTTTCAAATACAAGTTTTTGATGTAAGATTTTTAACTTTAAACACCTCCACGACCCCCGTACTATTTAATCCATGCATCAGCACAATGTTTTGAGAGCGTTACATTGAGCTCTGGTAGAGCAAAACATGAATTTTCACCCCAAAAAAAAAAGTCGTTTCCCAGCAATAATTTTTGCGTAAAGTTACTTAGTTTGATGTACAGAATGCTTGGTTGACGGCTTCGTGATGAGGTGGTTTACACCCGGTATAGTTGGCAAAGGGCTAGGCAGATGATAATGATTATGTTGACATGAAAGTTATTCAAATAATAGTCAATTTATATCTAACATTTTCAAAAAAGGCGAATCAAAAGATGCCGCCGTTAACCTTCGAATATACTTTTAGGAGATTATTTTATCAAGGTGAAAACAAAGATGTTAAAATGCACAACTTCTCGTTACAGGTATTCAAGATTTGGAGATTGGCACATAATAAACTCACAAATGCAACCAGACGCCGAACTTGGAGTGAGGTTAGGGTGGCCGATGATGAAGCCACTGAGATGTCTCCACGTACCCCGGCCACCTGCCTCGGCTGCAACCTACTGTTCCTAAGACAAATGCGGTCTATCAAGTTCTTCTTTCTAGTCAGCTGCACGAGTTTCGCCTTCTCTCTCTTCTGGGTACAATTTGCGACCAGGCCCGACCAGCCTGCCGTCACTGAATCCCTTATCCAAGAAGCGCTCGCAAATGTCGGGCGGGACTTCAGATACAAGGATGTCTATAGAAAGACTACTACGCTCCCAAAAGACTTCAAGTACATCTTACTGTGGACGCGGAAAGACTATGCTCCATTCTACTACCTCGGCGAGGGACCGAGAGCGTTCCTCGAACAGAACTGTTCGGTGATCAAGTGTTACGTCACCACGAATCGAAAGTTTTTCGGCGGTGACCTAACCAAGTTCGATGCTATTGCATTTAACGGACGAAATATGAAGGCATCTGACTTGCCCAGCGCTCGATCTCACAATCAACAATACATTTTCTTCAATATGGAATCAGCTGATAACTTTCCCGTTTGTGGGGCGAAATTTGATGGATTTTTCAATTGGACATCGACTTACAGACTTGATTCAGATATACCGTACCCTTACGTACTGATTCGGGATAACAAAGGTGATATCGCTGGTCCAAAACGAAACATGCGATGGAAAACAGATTATGTGGAAACAATTGATGATCAGTTTGCTAACAGAAATAGGCTACAGAATAAAACCAAAGCAGCAGCTTGGTTTGTGTCTAACTGTAAAACCAGAAGTGGTAGACGAGGATACGTCAAAGCATTAACGAATGCGCTAAAACCGTATGGGTTTACTGTGGATGTATACGGAAAGTGTGGTACGTTACAATGTCCTAAGAACGTTGAGTCGAATTGCCAGTATCTGTTGAAGAACGAATACTACTTTTACATGTCGATGGAGAACTCTTTCGACGAAGACTATGTAACGGAGAAGTTGTTGACGGCGCTCCAGAATGATGTTGTGCCTATTGTTTATGGAGGAGCTGATTATGCAAGGTGCGTATGAGGTTTTGAGTAGTTTTAACTTCGCTTCTCAACTCAGTGCCAATCTTAAACTTGAGTTGGCCTATAACTAGGCCCGAGCACCTCTTGTAGCAGAGTTACTTTCATGTCACTAAACTGTGGGAAAGAGCCAGAGCTATGCAAGACGTATAGCTTCATCTCTTTCCTACATTGGAGTAAGATTAGAGCAATAGTGGTTTAAGACTTATGGTATGCCACCTTTTTTTTTCGGATGGGAAATCATCAAATGACTCTCTGGGCGGAGCGGGAGGGAGTGTCAGACTTTTACTGACTAAAAGCCATCCATGTTCCTTCTTCGCCCTTTGTGTTCCGGGGCCACGGTATCTCTTTCGAACAGTCCCGGAGCCCCGGCAGGCATCGGCCCATGCGGACCCCTTCCTTTCTGCTGACATTTCTTAGAGGCGCGCGTTTAACACGAACATCGTCATAAGACTGACGGACGGCGAGCTAGCCCATAGCTCACCGTCCACAGGCCCGCGCCTACGGTGGTCGCGCGGTGCGGCTCCCGCGGCGGCTGGAACGTGAGGTTTTCTCCCTCTCACGTTCCGTTCAGGAGGTGACGGCTTCCTATTCCGTCTCGCTCCGGACCATGGATTTAACCAGGGGCGGAAGCGAGAGGTCGCCGGCGCCGATGGTAGGCCACCTTGGCGACGAGTTTAGCGTCTTTGTAGCATCCGTCGGTTCCTGTAACTTATGAACTAATAACAGGACATGTACCTAAGACACGATAAGTGACTTTTACTTTTGAATTAGGCAGCATTTTAAATGGGTGACACACTTTTTATGAAAATTTCGTAAATATTGCATGTTTTATAAACAGGTAGTGTGTTTTTAGTGCATGAATAGCCTATCATTGTCGGGCGCCGTTGGTAAATAAGCATATTTTGTGAAATTGTATTGAACAAGAATTTGTGTGGTAAACTAAAAAACCGAACTACTGAAAAATCACGCGGTAATTTAATTCGGGGTTTACAAGGTAAAGTCGACTCCTATTGTTGAAGTTGGTTTAAATGTATCTTAGGTTACCTGGGCCATAATAACGAATCGATTGACACCTTATTCATCAAAATCTGATGAAAAGTTTATTTAGGCGCTACGGAGGAACATACGTAAATACAAACTAACATACATCATACATACATAGACTGCCAAAATCAAAACCCTTCCTTTTGGCTTTGCCGTTAGGCAAAAAACAAGATGGTAGCGTCACTCGCGTCTACAGCCACGCGCCAACATAAACATGACACACTATTGCCATTGTGAGTTGTTACTCAATTGCCCCACAATATGTAGGTATAAGAGTTATCAGTGAGTTTTTAAAGATAGCTGCGACTTACCTTTGCTTATTTGCTTTTGGTAAATAATCTCAAGTAACTCCTTAGAAACATCTTGCTTGTCAAGTATTCGTAAACTGTCATGAGATCATAGTCACAAAAATAACCTTTTTAGCATAAAAACTACGTACTTACTAATAAATGAATAGGTCTGTAAGTACCTATGCAAGTGTGTATGTAAGTGTTATGCATGTCTATCGTAGTGGAATATTTTTATTGAAATTGGAAAATAAAATATTGTCGAAGGTTAATTACTTACTAGGGACGAAGCGACATCCTGTTTTTGTTACCTCAAGGTTCAAACCATAGGTTGGTTGGTTGACAGTTTTTGTTACAACGAACTAGATGAGTATAATACGGATACGGATGCAACAATCATTGTTTTAAGATTCTGTACCCAAAGAGTCACTCTTTGGGTACAGAATCGGGAACCGTTCCGTGGGTCCGTTACGTCACAGGGATTTTGAACCGTTATACGTAGACATTCGTGTACTAATACGACTTGCTCTTGACTGGTTTCTACTTAATTTTTTTCTGGGCTATCTGAAAATAAATAAAACGATGTTTTATGATGGTAGATAGGTAGGTGCCCGACATTGACAAAGACGACATGAACACAGAAACAGTCTTAATGTGTTCAAGTTCAAACTGTTTGAAATATATATATTTTTCAACTAAATTAAATGCACCGCCCAATTAACAGACCGGTTGCAACTAATGAGGGCTTCAATTAAATGCAATGTCAAACAATTTACATAGTCATCGTCCATTTTGATGGTCTGAATCACCACTAAGAGGTACAAGGTGGTGCAAAGGGCTTAGAAGATTTTTGTATAATGCGTAGCCGGATTAACTTCCGCCATTTTGATTTTTTTTTCAAAGTAGCGGCCTCGCATAACGTCTGTTATATCTGTGGACGTATTTTCAAATATGACTTGCACTATCTGTCATTCAATAAATTATTTGCATAAAAATGTGATTCATTTTATTGGCGACGAGGATTAAAAATATTTAAACAATGGACAAAGAACAATTTGAGCTATTCTTGCGAGCTCAACAGGCGCAGCAAGAACAGGTAACACAAATACTTACATTGTTGGTTCAAACAATGCACAAAAAAGAAGATACCAAAACAAAAAGCTCAACGAGCGTTTCATCGACGTCGGTCACATCGTCAGACAAGATGCTGGTGAATAAAAACTTTAACATGGACAAATACAACCCCGACAGCTGCAGGATTGAAGATTTTTTAGACTTCTTTTCAAACAAATGTCAAATCATGAACGTTACGGAGCCAAACCTACGAAAGGACATCCTGTTGAATACCTTAACACCAGAGATTTTCCGTGAGTTAAAAATAGGGCTTACACCGAATTTTGACACGAGTACTTATAACGACATTTGCCTAAAACTTCTTGACTTGTTTAGAGTAAAGAAAACCAGGTGCCGCGCATTAACAGAGTTCTTGATACATGCTAAAAGACAAAACCAATTAGAAATATTGGCTTATGGCTTTATTCAACATTAAGACAGTAGTGACAATATAACATAGAGTATAAATCAATAAATCAAATACATCTTCTAAGTGAACAAGGAGTGTACACACTGGGACTTACAGCTTAGTACGGCCGTTATTCCAAGTGCGTACGATGTGACTACGTTTGAGACAATTGAGCCTGGATCAGTACCTAAAACCCAACTGACGCCAAACCTAGCCCTACAGCAACTACCTAGCACCCTAGTTATCCTAGCCCTATAGTAATTACCTACCTAGCACCCTAGTAACGGAATTTGGGTAGGAAGAGGGTTTTGTGTACGTCGTGCAATGTACACAGGAAATGGTTTTCTTACTGCCGATCCTGCCTGATGGCTAAAGGTGTCTTGGCTACAGTAAGAGAAGGTATAGGAGATAAATCACACTCGACTCCAGCTTGATGACTAATTTATTACAATAATGAACTTAATTATATACAATTTTTGTGGTAAATACATATTGATACCTATTTACATGTGTGTCGTGTGTGTATCGAGCCGATGAAGCGAAGATCTCAGTAGGCCACCTCTTAGCGCTGACGGTGTGCTGGTGTTGACGGCGCGTGGAACAAATGTGTGTCGCTCTTAATGCTGACGCTGTGATGCTGTTGTTGGCGCGTGTAACTATTGTAAGTTCACGGTTGAACAAGGAGTTCATATCATTCAGCCCCCCTAAGAAGAAACGTAATCCTGGAGGTAACCTGGAGGTTCGCGTGTAGAGCGGCGCACTTGGGAGCCACTCGCTTCTAGGTTATCAGGCGGGTCTGTACAAGTAATTGGCTGCTCAGGCTCTTCTTCATCCGACGAATCATCATTTAAGGTCCTTGGTAGTGGTGCTAGAGACCTGTTAGAGACCGTTGTTTCACGACCATCTGGTAAACGATCAAAAGAGTACTCAGGATTGCTCTGTGGTAGCTGAACTTCTTCTACAGCTGAGTCGTATTTAGAGGTCCTTACGTTTTTCTTCATATAAACAGGTAAAAATGAGGTCCCTCTGTCCGAATGAATGCAAGCTGGAGTGCCAAACGTCGAGAATAGGTCTTTCAGACATCTAATTACCGTTTCGGAGGTCATATCTTTATAGGCATAAGCAAAGGGGAACCTGCTATATTCATCGATAATCGTGAGGATGTATTTGTTTTGAGTGTTAGAAGAGATTGGCCCCTTGAAGTCTAAGTTCAATCTTTCTAACGGAGCTGTTGCTTTTATGAGGTGTCCTTGATGACCAACATAACGTGGTTTAATTTCGGCACAAATTGGGAATGCTGCCGTAATTTTCTTTACTTCTTTAATCGAGGATGGCAAATTTTTCGATCTGACCCAGTGAACCAAACGAGTGATACCTGGGTGGCAGAGAGAACGATGGAGCTCGACGAGTCTGGAGTGAGAGGTCGCAGTGTCTATGTGCAAACATACTCGCGAGAGTGCGTCAGCGACTAAGTTTTCTTTACCAGGTCGATAAACAATGTCGTATCTAAAATATGACAATTCTAAACGCCATCTTTCTATATTTTTATTTTTTTGAATACGTTTGGTTGAACATAAACGCAACTGACTGTTGGTCAGTAATTAGTAGAAAGTGTCTTCCGATTAGGAAATGTCTCCATTTGCGTAAAGCTTCAACAATTGCACTTGCCTCCTTTTCAATTGTGGGTTGTCGCTTTCCAGAATCATTAAGAGATCGCGAAAAGAACGCTACAGGACGTCCTTTCTGTGACAATGTCGCTGCGATTGCGAAGTCGGAAGCGTCGGTTTCAACGGAAAATGTCTCGTTATCGTCTATTCCAGCCAAGGTAGCCTCGCAAATATCAGTTTTAAGATTATTAAATGAATTGATAGCGTATTCAGTTAACGGTAGAGTAGCTTCAATCAGTGGACTTATTTTAGAAGAAAAGTTGTAGATTCACTTTGAGTAGTGGGCAAATATTGTCCAAGTGATCTTTTCAAAGTAGCAGTATCGTTTGGGATTGGAAGATTCATTAGTGGTTCCAAACGAGATTTGTCAGGTTTGATGATGTTACGATGAATGGTGTTACCAAGAAGATTGATCGAGTCTGTTTCAAAAGTGCATTTGCTAGTATTCAAAGTGAGTTTGTATCTCTTAGCGGCTTCCATGAATTTATGAAGGTTTCTATCGTGATCTTCCTTATCTTTTCCACAAACGGTCACATCATCAAGATAAGCAAATGTGCCTTTTAGATTTTCAGAATCAATAATATATTGCAGAGTTCGCTGAAACGCCGCTACACCATTCTTGACCCCAAACGGTACCTATTCGAGTGAATTGATAGAGGTTAACCGCATGCTTCAAAGGCGGTGTATCTTTTTTCTCTAGAGAGAATGGGCACTTGATGATAGGCGCTTTTGAGGTCAATTTCGCTAAAGACGTTATATTTAGCTACTTGCGTTATAATAGAGTCAATGCTTGCATATAGCAATATGCATCTTGCTCTGTGAATCTGTTTATTGTTTGTGAATAATCGATTACAAGGCGTGGTTACTACATCTAATGGGGTGGAGCAAAGGAAACATGCAGATCACATGAGATCGCGACTTGCTCCTGCAACCGCGTCACCTGAAAGTGTTGCGACAGCCTCTGCCTCCTCACTATCCACATGCTTGGCACCATCACCTATGTTAATTCCTTCTCCATCTACACCGTCCTCTCACATTCCATCCACACCAGAACCATCTGCATCTACATCATCATCCTCATCACCTGCGTTTGAAACAAAACTATCACTATCTGTCATTCAATAAATTGTTTGCATAAAAATGTGATTCATTTTACCGCCTATAGTAATCGATAGCTGGCATCAATACAAACAAGTTTTGTCTGTGCGCTGTGCCCCGAGACCAGCTGGTTTGTTGTAAATCGTGGCGAATATGTAGACCTTATGCTGATTCAACATGTCGGTAATGTTTGGGCCGGGTTGACAACTTGACAGTTGGGGACGCGTCGCCACGCCATGCGTGCCATTTTTTGGTTTTACCCGCGCCTATAGATGTTTCACATCAAAATTATGACATTTTCCGATAGGTTGATTGATTTTGCGCCACCTTGTATTACACTAATTCGGTGACACCTTGTATAGGCCGCCTAGCTTCGTCTCGTGCACAGGCAGAGCTCACTGACGCGGTAAGCTTAAAATAATACCCCTCAGGTGCCCAATTAGCTAATGAAATCTTGATAAAATGGCCGATCATTAACACCGTTATTGTTGCTTTCGATAGTTTTGATAATTTATTATCGACAGGCGTCATTATGGTGTTCCCATAGCGTGCCACTGACAAATCATAGGTCTGGCTGGTGTACACTTCCACACAGAACTAAAATAAATGTACTAAATTTGACATCCGATATCCGATGCAATTTTTCTTAACTAGAAGCGCCGCTTTGAATTGCAAACTAAAAGTAGTCATACTGTACTGCTCTTTCGTAGTTTATGTACCTCTAGCTATTCAATTGGCTAATTTGAAGTATTATTCAAATAAATCTCCTATTATTTGGACATTTTCTTTTGTTCTTTGGCTCGCCATTGTGTTGTACGATTCTAACACAACCATAGCCATTCATTAAGTGGTCAATATTTAGGAAACTACGAACTTTTCGCACAATTGTAATGGCGTTGTCTTGGTTTGGTTGTCGTAATGACCATCATCGTCTGCCTTTTCCTACTACTAACTATGTTGGGGCTTCCTGTCTACCTAGCTACAGCTGAAGCTTTAAATGGAGTGACCTCCAAAACCCAGACATTCGAAATAGTAATTTAAATATTGCATTACTATGCGCTTGGTAAATAAGCCGTCGGCCCACTTGATGTAAAGTGGTAACCGCCTCTAGAACGACAACATCCATAAGTTTGGCGAGGCGTTGCCATGGAGACTTGCTTGTTTGCCAATTTAATGGCAGTCGTATTTTCGAACTACGGCAGGTGGGGTCATAGAGCAACATATATATTATGTCGCTGGCATATCGTAGAACACGCCGTATAACATAAAGGCGCGCCGGATAGCAAAACGTCGCTGAAATGTAATGCGGCGTCGTCACGTTCATTCGGATTACAATTCGGCTAAAATAAGGTACGCCGAGCACTTCGCGTTCGTCAAAGCGGCGTAAACGTGCCGCCCAAATACAAAAGATAAGATAAGATATTTATTTTGCAAATATGGGTACAAACACGGTGACATAAAAATATAATAGGAACAGCCATATTTAACCAAAAGGCATGCAAAAGTACAGAAGACACTAGATATGCTAAGTACTACATAGTAAAGATATACAATGTCAATACATCTATAGATTGATTTACTATAATTACAATAACACAATAATTATTCTACAGTCAACTTATTTGTATTAGAATTGAATAAAATGAAAAATAAATAAAAATTAAATGTCATATTTTTCAAATGTCCAGTCGTTTAATAAAGTACCTAATCAAGAAATTCCTTTTTCCATTAAAAATTCCGTCACACTATAATACGCTTTGTCTACTAAAAAATTTACAAACGCCGATACGCCGCTTTGAAAGCGAGCTCGGTACTTAGGGCACCCGACGTTAGGTTTGGTTAGGTTACTTTAAACCCTGCAGACAGAAATAGGAGCCCCGCGTAGCGGGGCTTCAACGCCAATGCCGTATTTTTGGAATTTTCAGTATTTTATTCGGTCGTTTCTTCTTGTTGACAATACGGCTAAACGTTGGACGCCGCTTTGTCGAACGTATCGCCACCACAATCCGGCTAAACGTGAGGACGCCGCATGATATAACGGCGACGTTTTTCAATCCGCGCGCGCTGTTATGTAATACGGCGTGTTATACGAATTGACTGCGACATATGTGCGGGGTGGGGTGTCAAGAATATGAAGATGTTATTGTAGAATGCCTTGTTGGCCTGGTGGCAAAAGCTACTGTTGAGCGTAGGGTCTTGGGTTGGATTCTCGGGTTGGGGAGGAGTATCAGGTTTTTTCATCCAGAATTCCACCGTAGCAGACCGGAGAATGTCTCGAGTCTGGATTCGTATCCAGTTGGTGTCAATGATCTCGCTCGGGACATAACATTGGATTTGACATAACTGGCGAAATGTGGGTGTGCTATAAGCGCTATACTCCCTCCGGCCTTCGGGAATTACAAACGTGATGTTATGTTATGTTCTTATGGTAGTACTTCCTTTGGCAAGCTATTTCACCACTAGAAATTGTGCGAGTTTCTCGGATAGAATATATTGTAAAAACTTATCTCAAAATAAAGTCATAATTTTCTTTGCAGATTTCTTCCTCCGGGGTCTTACATCGACGGGAGAAAGCAACACGTAAGAGAGCTAGCGTCCATGATGAACAGGCTGATACAGTCTCCAAACGAATACAATAAATACTTCAGGTGGAAACACCACTACACGTACCATAACCCAGCCGCCACTGAGAACGTCTGCGCCGTATGTGAGGCTCTCCACGACAAGAAAATGCTGCAGAAAACCACATTTTACGACGAATTTAGACACTGGTGGAATCCTAACTACGAGACTCGATGCCCTCGTAAAAAACTTAGTTGAAATGTATGTTGAATTCAAGGCTGCCTCGCTTAAAGCGAAGGTTTCTTCCAAGTACACCTTGTGCTACGATTTGAGCAAATTCCTTAAGGACCGTCCTCGTCATAACTGTCTAGCCTTTTTGCAATATGTTGGGGTGGGGTTGCAGTCAAGTCGGTTGCAGGTGACTACCAGGTTTTATACGAAACGACTTATAAATTAGAATTGTGGCAGTACAGACGCCCAGCTCATCAAGCAATACGAAACTGCCAAATTTTATCAATCAACCTTGAACCTAATGCCTTACTGATAAAGTTAAAAATCTATTAAAGAAATTTGACAGATTTTAGTAGCTTGATGTGCTGGAGTTTTTACCCAGAAAAGAGAGGTTTTTAAAGGACACTGCCCATTATGAAAGTTGCTCTCGTCGAGGTTTGTAGCTATTAGTTAGTAAGTTAAAAATTTTTAAGAAAAAGTAGACTAGAACGCCTCGGATAAACTTAATACGTAAACTAGTCTCATTTACTTAATAACTTACTGTGGTAGTAAAAAGTGATTTTGTTATAACGTTTTCTGTAGTAAGAAGAAAGTCGGTCAAACTAGGTTTAATTATCAGAAAAAATAAGCCATTTGAAAGAAATTCTAATACGAAACTGGCGAATTGTCAATATGCTAAACAATAAGGTTTCCAACTACAAACACAAACACTACGATTAACACTAAAAACGGGATATTTACCATGTGTAATAATTTGTGTTGATTTCCCGATATTTCGGCGCTGCTGCAAGGACCGTGATCACGGTTAAACCGATATGCCGAAATATTGGGAACTCGAAACAAATACATACTATACCCAGTAAACATGGTAAATATCCCGTCAGTGTAAAAATAAACATTACGACTGGAGTGCATCTGTCATGGACTCATGGCACTTCGGGTGTGACATCATAGTCTTGACATTTTTATGTAAACAAAAAGTTACACGTGGTAAAAAATATACAGGTTTATTTGTAAAACACCGGCAACCTCTCAGGACTATGTTACTAACATCATAATCAACAACTTTTGTTCTATGACTTTTAAAAAATCATCATTATTTTAGTTCATCAGATTTTCATACAAAAATAAAAATATTTAAATAGAACGCTCTAAATGTTACGAAATCTAAGCGAAGCAAAAGAAAGCGATAGTACAATAGCGAGGGGAGCGGGGTTAGGGCGGCGGGGGCCCGTAAGAGCGTTCAATTTAAATATTTTAATTTTTTGTATGAAAACCTGATGAACAAAAATAATATGACGATTTTTTAAAAGTCATAGAACAAAAGTTGTTGATTATGATGTTAGTAACACAGTCCTGAGAGGTTGTCGGTGTTTTACAAATAACCCTGTACATTATATAATATGTATAATTATGTTGCAGTCAAAACCACTTTTGGCTGGTGTCAGTCAAAACCCTTATTAAGTTAAAATGCATTTTCTGTATTTAAAATATTATCTTGTTTTATAACGCCTGTTTTAAGTACCTAGTCCTAGAATTACATGATGTTTTTCAAAGTGTCACAAAAAAAACCTAACAACGTTCCTAAGTAAATGTTAGTTATTGTTAAAATAGTTTTGACTAGTAAAAAGTAGTTTTGACTGATTAACAGTTTTGATTGTGACATACAGGGTGTAAACCACATCATCACGAAGCCTTCAACCAAGCATTCTGTACATCAAACTAAGTAACTTAACGCAAAAATTATTGCTGGGAAACGACTTTTTTTTTGGGGTGAAAAATCATGTTTTGTGGTAGAACTCAATGTAACGCACTCAAATAATTGTGCTGATGGTTGGATTGAATATTACGGGGGTCGTGGAGATGTTTAAAGTAAAAATCTTACATTAAAAACTTGTATTTAAAAAAAACGTTGCCAAAAAGTTGGAACTTTAACCCCCAATATCTCCGTAACTAGAAGGTTCCCAGGTATGGTGTAGAATAAAAAAATTAAGGCAATGACGAGGAGAATAAGTGCCTTTCGGCTTCGTTAAGAGGTGTTTTACACCCTTTATACTACCTGTCGAATAATGATAACGTCCTTTTTTATTTCGTCGTTTAAAAAGTACTTATCTTGAATTATGATTTTAAAACTTACTAATATGCATGAATTTTAGTATGGGGCCTATGGGCCTCAATTATCATTACAAGACGTAAAATTGATGCATTTGGTTGGTCACATGGTTAGTTACTATTCTGGTTCTTAGTAATGGCAGTAAATTGTTTGGCTTGTCGTTTTTTTTTTTTCTGATAATTAAAAATTTATATGGTATTAAATAGTTCGTATTGATCGGGAGAAGGCATGTTATTTAATATTGTTAGGTACTTTAATTAATTCTTCTGGAGGATGTATTATGATAATGTAAGGTAATGTACTATCGTGCTCACTGACGGTTTACTATAGTTAACCTAATGACCTAGGTAATAAGATTGAAAACTGGTCGAACAGCAGTGAACGTGATAGTCCTGAGATGATAGATTTTCCTGATAGACACTGTATGACCCGTTGTCAGTTATAGTACATTTCGTGTTCTTTCAAACGAACGTAGCTCATATTCTAATTCAATTAAAGTTCAAATTGAAAGCCTCAAACTACAATAGTCTGTACTTATGTTCTATTCGTAAAATAATACAGATCTTTAGATTCAGTCCTTTTTACTGTCGTTTTCACAGTTTTTTTATTTCTGAGTTTATCGCTGACAAATAACAGTAATCTTTATTGTGATAATGATAAGATTGGCTATTGGCTAGCTGTCACTGACAAGTCAGCCGAAATCATAGCGATCTTAAAATAAGTTACAATAAGGTTGCAATGGGCTTGCTGCTGATAGAAACCTATGATTTTGCACCCCCAACATAAACTCAGTGATGTTTCTTACAGTGCATGAACGAAAATGTATAATACTCATCATAGCTGTACTTACTACTTAAGAAATGAATGATTATAAATTATGATTGTAATACGTAGGTACCTACCCGTTTTCACCAACACCACATGAGTAAGTAAACGGAACAGAGTATAAGCTTCTTAAGAACGTGCAAAATTGTAACCTATTTTGCTAGGGTTGTCACAATAGGTGAAGACAAATTAAACAAAACATTTGGTAAAAAAAACAACACAACAAACAAACAACAAAACAACACAACAAACAAACATCAACATCAAAACAAACAAACAACAAACATACAAACAAAAACTGTGTTGGGCTTCCCAACACAGGCATTACTTGCTTAAAGGGAAGCTCCAAACACTAAACTTTTTGTAGACATAAGAAGCAATAAACTATTTTGTATTTTTGTATTTGTATTTTGTAAAACACAAACAAACTTTCAAAAATGTTCTTTTTATATTTGTTGTTTTTAATAATTTATTGTTTCTTTTAATCGTGTGATAAATTCTGAATCTGACATAAAGTTTTTTCAAGTAATCTAACGGGAAACACCCACATGGCATATCAATTTTTTTTGTAGGTTTGACAATTTCTAGATTAGGTAAACGTCATAATATCTACAACCTATCATAACTGTCACGATAAACGTTTTAAACATTTTAAATTTTATTGTGTGCATAAAAATACTATTAAAATAAGAAAAAAATACTACTTTAATCTATTCAGGGGTTAGTTTCCCAGCTTTCCTAAAAGGTACAGGTTATGGCCGGAGTCCCATACAAAAATGTTTCGTTTCCTTTGAGCTCAATCAGACATCGGATTGGTTCAAATCTTACTTTCAATATTTGAACGTAACACACATACCCAATACCTACTACATACCAACCTGCCCACATACCTACAAATGTTTAGTAAAATCTTGTAATAATAATAAAAAGGTAAAAACACACCGTGTAATAAAATAAAGGTCCTTACTTGAAAAAGTAATAATCTAATATTTACATAACTATTGTACTCCTTAGGATAGTTAAGTATGACATATTTTTATTTTTTCTAGTATTATTCATACACACAGTACATTATGTACATTATGAATAAATACGTGTTTACATTAAAATATTCAAACTTGTCACAAAACAAACAACGTGTGTTACCCTGACAACCCTGAAATTGTCAACTGGCTGTGACAGCGTAAACCGGTTTTTTCCACTCTCGCCGCAAGTGGCCAGTGGTCACGCACACCTGCTCCGCGTGCTTGTAGTAGTGCAACCGATTCGCACGGTTGTATGAAGCTTAACTCTGTTCCGTTAACTTACTCATGTGCCAACACTACGCGAATACATTTATAATGAATGCCTAAATATAAGCGCTCTGTTGAATTACCAACGCTTGGGTTGAAAAAAGAGATGTTATTACAACAGAGCAATAACATTTAGGTACTTTAGGTGGCATTTAGTGTTGGTGAAAACAGGCACAAATCTTCTAGACAAGGCTTCCGATACTTTTTTTTTTTCGGATGGGAAATCAACAAATGACTCCTCCCGCTCTGGGCGGAGCAGGAGGGAGTGTCAGACTTTACTGACTAAAACCCATCCATGTTCCTTCATCGCCCTTTGTGTTCCGGGGCCACGGTATCTCTTTCGAATAGTCCCGCAGCCCCGGCAGGCTTCGGCCCTTGCAGACCCCTTACCCCTTCCCTATAAGGCTTCCGATACTTAAGTAGATAATCACGTGTGTTATATGAGATAAATTTTGTTAAAACTGTGTGTCATATAAAGGGTGTAAAACACCTCTTAACAATGCCGAAAGGCACTTGTTCTCCTCGTCATTGCGATATTTTTTTTGTTCTACACCATACCTGGGAACCTTCTAGTTACGGAGATATTGGGGGTCAAAGTTCCACCTATTTGGCAACTTTTTTTTAAATACAAGTTTTTAATGTAAGATGTTTATTTACACCCCCACGACCCCCGTACTATTCTAAAACATTGTGCTGATGGATGCATTGAAAAGTACTGGAACCCCTATTTGGGTGTTGGTGGCTATTTTAAAATTACATTAAATTTACATTAAAAATTACTTTGTATCTCATTGTAAGTGAACCTATGTATTGTTCACGAGAATAAATTCTCTAAACCGATTTGGGATGACCTAGAATTTCGAACAAAAATATCGATAACTGTCGGTTGGTGACTTTGTGTATGGTAGAAGTTAGTTAACAATGTATAGCAACACTGATTGGCTACTACTGAAACAATCCTAAAAATAATATTTTGGTTTATATAAGACCAAATAGCCCCTAAAAACCCAAATAGGTTATAATTATTTATTTTATTTATTAACAAAAAAAAAAATTGTGAAAATGTTGGAACTTTGACCCCCAATATCTCCGTAACTAGAAGGTTCTCAGGTTTGGTAAAAAGCTAATCGTAATGATGGGGAGAACAACTTTGGCTTCGTTAAGAGTACTTTTACACCCATTATTTTGCAGCGTACACCAGAATTCTCAGTTGTGATTCGCCCATTTTGAACACAGATCGTGACACTGTAAGGATAAATACTTTAGTATAATAAATATGCATAAAAGCTGTAAAATATGAAACATGAAGAATACGATTTGAAAGGAGTATGTAAATTGTAAGGATCGTACCCGGTGGGACAGTCCGTGGTTTCTGCTTACCCCCATGGGAAAAGGCGTGTGTTTATGTATATGTTGTACTACTGAGTTCACTGACGGTCTGCCACTTTCACCCTTATGCCTTATGTGTTAAGGTTGAAAATTGGTCGACCGTCAGTGAACTCACAAATATATCAAAAATAACGAAAACCAAGTAGGTAGGTACATCAAAAATAACGAAAAATCAAGTTTTGCGTGTAACTAACTTTTTCTAATATTTTACGTTTTTTTTTGTTTTTAAGTAAAATCAAGTCATCACAGGAAATACAGAAATAATTTAAAGCAGGTATTTTGTGTTTTTTTTTTACTTTTTTTTACATTTTTCTATGTCAATTTACAATAAATATATAAGTTTAATAGTTTCAGTATTAAGCAATCATAATATTTTATAATAATGAAAGATAGGTCCTGTACTTATCACGTCATATGTATTATTAATGTGTTTTACGCTTATTATTAATAATTAAATGTAAACACAAGTTAAAAAACAACGTAAATTTAGGCTAAATTAGGACGATTCGGAGGGTTATACTAATCGAAAAATATTCTTATTCCATATCTGGAAAGACTGTTAAGACAAAATTATAGTAAAAGACGCATTGTGTGCTTCATAAAACTTACTAAGAAATGTAATGCCTACATATCAAAATATATAATTTCAAATCAACACATTTTTTTTTACTACTTGAAGATCTTTTCTAAAAAAAAAAACGTTTTTTTAAATACCAATTTGTAATTTATATTTTATTTTGGTAAGGTATAGGCACGTATTACATTTAATAAATATTAGCTAACATAATTATAGGTAGGTACTAAAATAATTTAAAACTGATCGTTACTTCCATTTGGTACCTACAAATTGTTGAACTTAGTTTTAGAAGTTATTTAATTAAAATTAAGTAATAACGCTTATCTTTCAGCGAATCTCCAGTAGTAATTTACGATTAGAAATTAAAATGGCGAATTTTCGACATGACTATAAAAGTTTCTTTCATGTAAATGTTGAAAATTCAACCGTAAGGAGCACGTCATGGAGCTCTCATTTCAATCCCTTACTTTGAGTTGAGTTGAGTCGAGTTTTAACACTGACGGTTTGCCAGCGTGCTCTCCGCGAGTTACAAGCGAGCTAGCCACGATTACGCAAACTTCGCCGCCACACGACGCCGCCACCTTCGTCCTCATGAAGGAAATGATTAGAAAAATATGACTTCCCTGTTTGAAAATCGCCACTGTGTATAGGCCCTTACACGTGTATCCGAAATATGTGGTCACTAGGTTTTCTCATATCTCGACATATTTTTTTCTCGAGTCCCGGGGCTTCCCGTCAAGAATTTCTCGACGATCCTCGAATTAGGTACCTACCGAGTTTTTTTTATCTTGAAATTATCAATAAAAAAACTTAGAACTTCATAAAGTCGAACAAAAAACAAAACAAAATCAGACTTATAAATCAACATTTATTATTAACCGACTTCCAAAAAGAAGGATTCTAATATCACGATAAATATCTAGTGTAATCAAGACGCGATTTCTCGAATAATAAATCTCGATGAGAAACTGTAGTGGTCACATTTAAGGATGTGATAGGTACAGTAATTTTGTAAGGGTTATCTTAATTTTTTTTTGCGATTACGGTATTGGTCCTATGGAGAAAGTACTTTAGTTTCATGGTATGTTCCACATCCATAAAATTATATGACCGCATGTTCCTGACACACGCTGTATTTTAAGAGTTATGTGATCAAAAATAAGAAACCTATGTAAATCTAGATAATTTAAGGCGAAGATAATAGAGTTTTTTGTGTAACTAAAAGTATAAATAAACGTTTTTCTTTGTTAAAATTGTAATCAAAAGGCCCACCGATGCGTTAAGAACTTAAGTACGTTATTATAAGATTTATGTTATTCTTTAATTTAGTTAAATACATAGACTGTCAATCTTACAGCCCAAAAAAACTGGTGTGTAATTTTTGACATGCACACTCAACTTAAATTGTGCGTATCACTAAATCGTATCGTAATCGTATTTCATTCTTAATCAGTAAAAAAAACACAACTTAAAATACACAACCATACCTATCAGGAAAAAAAATACATGTCGTATTGGAGAACCTTCTTTTTTTTTGTCAGTTAAAAAGTGTGTTATGCAATACATTTCCTTGACTGTATGTTCATCACTCAACCTTGGTATAATAATTTATTAAGGCGACTACAGGAGCTAAACGCGAGTTTTGTAATGCTAAAAAGCATATGATTCACTGCAATAAACAAATCCAGAAAAATATATGATATTCTTCAGGATATAAGCTAGTATGATAGTGTTTTGAAAACATAATACAACTAATTTTACTCGATAAAAAAAATCACGAACTTATCTCTAAAAAATTCTTTTAACGAGTGAAAACCATACTAAAATACAAGCAATATTTATTAGCATGATAGTGTTTTAATTTTTTAGTTCAATCAATAGATTTTATGTAAATCGCAAAAAACCACTCATTTCGCACTATTCGGCCCGCAGTGACTAACGTAACGTAACAACCACTTTGTAGTGCAAGCTGATTAGAACTTTATTCTAACAGTTTTTCAAACGAAGTTTGAACCACCACAAATAGAGTTGATAATTTAGCTCCAGTAGTCGACATAAAAGCCTTTCCAATCGGCACGAGCTGAATGAAAACTGAATATAAGTAGTGATTGCTTCGGGTAGCCCTAAATGAGGTGTTTTCAAGGCCAGCTTCCACTGAAAACGATAGATGGCGCTGTGCAAGACTGAGTGTAAAAACTTTTTTTAGCTATGTTATATAGAGCTGGTATTCAAAAATAAAATGCTGGCTAGTAAATGTCTGTCAGTGCTTTGTTTGTTCTTTTCTTGCTTGCTTGTTAGTAATCTTAATAATAATAACTCAAATCGAACGAAGAAAGACACACAAACAGAAGTAAAATTTTTACAATTTTTATAATTCCTTTTTGTTTTATAAAAAATATATTTTGAATGGTTCAGTAAATATTAATTTTGATAATATTTTTATTTATAAATTTATTAGTTTGTGTGCGTTCGTCTTTCGTCGTTCGATTTACGTTTTTGTTGTACAAATACCCATAAAGGAGAATATAATACTCCACTTGCGTTTTATTCAGATTACTGACAAGCAAGCAAGAAAAGAACAATAATTTCACCCACACTCATATACTAGCCAGCATTTTATTTATAAAAGGCATTGAACGCCAGCTCCATAAAGACAAAAAAAAGTTTTTACACCGAGTCTTGCATACCGCCATCTATCGTTTTTCCGTGGAAGGTGGGCCTGAAAACACCTGATTGTTTTACAAATACTGTCGAATCGAACAGATATGTAGCATCTGAGACATGTCAAAACAATAGAAATAATGTAAACCAAGATAACTCGCTAAAGTAAAGCCTTATTTAAATAATTGTTGAATCAGTGTAAAAATATGCCATACGAAAGATAAAATAAAACATGTTGTTGTATTCATTATTTTGTTGTGTGAATTAGCTCCAGTCCCGCAGTCTTAAAAAACTCCCATTTTGATTTCATAAAACTATTAACTTGATACGTTATTATATTAGATCATATTTTTGTGATTTAGTAACCGGCAAAAGCCTTCACAAAGCTCTACCACGATACCTTATCTGACCTTATCTAATGCCTTTCGTATTCACTATCATAGTCACCAGAGTATAATCTAAATATATAAAAGAAGAAACTGACTGACTCACCTATCAACGCACAGCCCAAACCGCTGGATCTACAGATTCCAAATTTGGCAAGTAGGTTCCTTATGTGGTCTAAGGGTGCACTAAGAAAAGATTTTTCAAAATTCAACCCCTAAGAGGGTTAAACGGGGCTCCAAAGTTTGTATGGGGAAACAAGATTAGTTAGACTATTTTATTCGAAACTTCACAGGAGTGCTCCTATTGATAAATGAGTAGAAACGTGTTTCAGGTTTTTTAAGAATTCAACCCCTAAGAGGGGGAAATGGGGTGACAAACTCTGAAAATCAACATGGGTATAGTTTGTATGGTGTATCGGGTCGCGTGTATTACAAAAAGAAACGATTTTAAGATTTAATGTGGCGGACCTAAAATATCATCATCATGTTGGGGTGCGATGGGGTTGAAATGTCTAAAAATCAATATGGGTGTCGATACCGAGATTATCAGGGGAGCTGATTACGAATATGGCATTTATTTTGAGATCCAGAAGATGGTGATTGTGATGATTATTAAATTTGGCACATAGGTAATTTATAACTTGATTAACATGTTGAATACTATTTATCCCTTTAGTATGATTAGTGGGACAGTAACCGAACTTCACGCGGGCGAAGCCGCGGGCAACAGCTAGTAATAATATAAGGGAGAAGAGAGCCCTCTTGTGCCATTTTGAAGCACACCGATTTGAAGCGCCATCTGGATTTCTTAACGAGAACTAAGGCTCTATAGGTAGATAGGAATGTATGTATACCTTCTCGTAATTATTCTCTAGAAAACTACTAAGTATAAATTAAATTATAGAACTTGATTATTTTATTTTCATAATTGAACAGAGACATATATCGTTAATTATGAAATACATAGTTTATTGGTTAAGTAAAGTAGATGGCGACTCTTTCTTCACTGAAGTTGTGTATGTTCTAACTGTCTCCATGACCATGGATGGTCATCTAATTTTAAGAACGAAGTAATCCTTGATACGGCTCGCATTGTGAGGAAGTTCCTGTCTCCGGAGCCGTAACCACTGGTAGCTTGGACCCTGCTCCAGACACCGGCGGAACCGTTATATGTACCTACTAGTATCATAGGACTTCTTCAAAGTGGGCGGAGTTATCGTAACCAGCTACTATCTTCGCAGGGTGCCTGTCAGCTGCAGGATTCGAGGAGAGTAACCGAGGATTGAGTTAAACAATTCATCTCCTTGATAAAAGTTTATGGCACGATTCCCCATAGTAGTACCTACATCGTGATGACGTCGTGTTCCCGAGCCCGAAGGGAAGCCGACGGGAATCGGCTTAAAGGTGCCTTCGCGCCTGCTACATACGTTGGTACGGCACAAAATGAACATCTTTTTCTTCAGGTTTATTTATCCAGCTAATTTCATAAGGAAAACTATAACAACTTATGTATTAGCTAATATTGTTTAGTCGGGATCAAATGCGGTAGCCTCGAGGGGTATAGTAATCAAATATTTGCCGGGACGACCGCCGGAGGCACACATTCCTCGAGATGTTTACCAATATTATGAGATATTTTATTAGAGGAATAAATGTAATTTTTCATTGAGAATGTTGTCGGTTAGAGGCTCGTATTTTGTGTTAGTTTTTGTTTAGAGTATTAAGAAGTTCTTAGACCAGTAAATTAGGAAGTGGAAGCGCCAGGGGGTAGCTTGTCCACCAATGGTGCATAAGGGATTTTTTTCTAAGTTTTTGTCTCTGTGCACCACCTGAAGGACAGCGAGAATTATTTAAAAAAAACCGGCCAAGTGCGTGTCGGGCCACGCGCAGTGTAGGGTTCCGTACTAGCCCGTTATCACAATATAGAACGAACCCGTTGGCACAGCGCCATCTAGCGGCAGTTTTGTGAAACTTATGAGTATTTATTATGGTTTTATTATTTTAGATTTTGATTTTCAATGCAAGTCTTTACCCGTTATAAACAAGCAACAAGTACTAAACCCCTAAGTCATTTAAAAGACCTCTTAAACTATAACCCCACACCATGGGGAAGACGACGAAAAATTTCATCCCAACTTCATAATGTAGGGGAGCTACCCTATAAAAAAAATATTTTCCAAAATTTTATTTTACCACTTTGTCGGCGTTATTGATATACACACCTCTACAAAATTACAGCTTTCTAGTACTAACGGTCTCTTAGCAAAACCTTGGACAGACAGACAGACGGACATGGCGAAACTATAAGGGTTCCTTGTCAGGACTACGGAACCCTAAAAAGGCCTAGGAATTACATATATAATAAAACAAAGGCGGCAACACTTGAAGGAAAACTCCAACGACTTTAAAATAGGTTTATTAACAATTTTGTTACAATCCACACTATTATAGTAATAACGGATAGGCAACTATCTTAATAATTGTCCGTCGTCTTCGACGTTCCGCCCCAGAATGACCCGCTCGGGCATCAGCTCCTGACCAAGAATCCCGCCGTTCTCGAGGGAAAATCCAGCGCCCTGATTGGCTCACGACTTCACGCCACGTCAGTCTCGTGATCCAATCAGAGAACCGCTTCACTTTCGCGCCATACATTTTACAAATCAAATGATAGAACTATTGCCATTCTTACGGAATTAATGTTACCAGTTTACATAATAACATATAAAGCATTTAAGATGTGTTCACACGAAAAGCTATTAAATTAAAACGTTTAAATAAAATTATTTCTAAAAACATAGTAAATTAACTAGTAAAATCACGAAACCTAACACATATTAGACGCATAAGTATAGCTTTTTATATTAGACTCATAAGTTTAGTGTGAACTGTTTTTTATTTTCAATTGTATAAAAAAACTATGGTGTTCAGTTTAACTACAACCAATTGTTAATTTAGTTAAGTTTCTCTATAAGTGAACTGTAATTTGTTCTTTGAGAAAATAAATGTCTTTAAACCGAACCCGCCCTTGACAAACCCAGCAACATAAAAAGAGTATACTAAATACCACATAACATTTCCAAACTTAATAATATCAATTTTACCTTTCCAATAAAACAAAGCGAGCAGGTATTGTGACGTCACTAGTCCCCAATAACGGTACTTTAGTGAGGTAGCACATAAAAGGCACCGGTCACCTGGCATTTCTAACAAGGCTACCGACTTGTCGATGTACATACACTAGTTTCTAAACGTGCACTTATAATAACAAGCAACTGCATTGCTTGTTAAAAGCTTTTATTTAACTTGTCGTGTTAGTTAGTTTGTTAGTATGTATTGGTCAAATCTTGGAACTGAAATTCAAACCAGTTCCCCCCAACCGATTGAGCTGAATTTTTGCACACACCTTTGGTTTTGGTGACAATACATTTTTATGACAGACATGACTCAATTCTGCAGCCAGGGTCGTCTCCTAAGTCAAAGTCAATGATTTAGTTACAAAAGTTCTTACAATGATATAATATAATAGTAGCTTAACAAATTCTATCATAAATCAATGACATGCAAATTTTTGGTACAATTAGATTATTTAAATTTAAACTGGAGGAATTCTTTTAAATTAAAGAAAAGTAAGTACTTCATATTAGTCTTTTTAAAGGATTTATTCTAAGGCTTTTGTTTTTGGTACAAAATTATCCAACATCCAAGTAACTATTACTGACTGACTGTTATTAGTGACTATTACTGCTAAACTAATAAAGTTATCTTAACCGCTATAGTTTTCCTTCAAAGCTCATGAAATGCACTATCATCATGAATATTTCCAGGATTTTTTCAAGCCCGCAGTTTAGCTTTTAGAGGGGGGGGGGGGGGGTGACGCCCTACTGGAACAACAAAAGACCTATTCAACGATACCCCACGCCATGGGGAAGACGATGAAAAAAAATTCATCCCCACTTCATAATGTAGGGTGCACTTTGTCGGCGTAATTGATATACACACCCCTACAAAATTACAGCTTTCTAGTACCAACGGTCTCTTAGCAAAATCTCGGACAGACAGACAGATAGACGGACATGACGAAAGTATAAGGGTTCCTTGTCAGGTCTACCGAACCCTAAAAATTGTGTCGCTGTCCACCACTGGTCGGGAATCATCGACTTGTAATGTAACAGACAAAACTGTTAATCAGTCATAACCACTTTTGACTGGTGTCAGTCAAAATCCTTATGAAGTAAAATCAAGTAGTTATGACTGATTAACAGTTTTAACTGTGACATACACTTGGCTAGATCTCGCGGCTGCAAGAGGGAACATCGCTCAATGGTATAGAAATACAAACGCGACTACTTTAGTACCAGAAGTCTAAGATGGAAAAACAACATTATAAACATTATACAGGGTGGTTACTAATTATTTATTTCTTTACAAATCAATTACATTTTAAAATATTCCCTTTAAAAGACAATATAAAAAACATTAAAAAATATAAAAATTGTAGCCCACCGGTATCGAGAATATAGCTACGGGTCAGGGCTCCAGAGAAAGGAACCTCCTAACAATACGAGCCGTGTCCAGGAGTACCGCTTTGAATCAAGCCCTCGATCCAGCTGCCTAACGAGAGCTTTCTCAGGTATTGATCAAGGGTCTATTGCCATTATTTATTATTAAGATCTCATGTCAAATGTACTTACCAAAAATCACACCAATAAATGAATTTGAAGGAATGTGCAATACTTACCTACACGCTCAAAATTTATGGATCAGCAGTTTTTTTTTACAAACGAAAAATTTATTTCGGTTCGGTATGATGTAAGTACTGAATACGGGTAACCGTTTGTTCGTCGATGTCCCATCTACCTAGTAAGAAGCCTGTAAATCTCGATAGGTTAGCCAGTTAGGCGTGTGTAACTCTTTACGGAACCGACTCACTGATCCGGATCATTGAAGTAATTCAAAAGATTGGTTCCGTAACAACGTTTCAAAGCATCATTTGGATCTGAAACATTATTTTGCATTTTCCCATTCCGCGCGACGTGTCGCTCCCGAGGCGACTGAGCAGTGAGCGAGCGAAAGAGGAAGACTGAGACACACTGAGTTACATAACTATTATTATAAAGACTCGCGTGACGCCATTGAACGGGCGACATAATTACAACCTATTCAAGTCAGAATGAGATGTGTATCACTCATACTCTCACAGATTTTCGTTGTCGTTATGGCATGCACGTAAAAATTACCACTAAGCTCCCTTATCATTATTATACTCTTTGCCACTAAGGGTCTTAACGTCTCAACTATACGGTCGTTTTTTGCATAAAATGTTTGCACTAACAAGTTATCGTTTTACGTTGGTATTTTATATCCGTTGAACCGATGATCCAAATGAATCAAATGAACCATATCAGTGATTCGGATCATTTCAGTGATCAAGATGCAAATGTTCCAATCTCAAAAATGATATATTTCGACTGGTATGGTGATCGCGGGTACCTAAGGCCGCCGCGCCGATGACCTCTGTGGATGTCTGTTTAACGGCCACGCAATGTACACAGGGTGTGGCGTAAGTAGTGGTCCACCGTTCAGGATTCGATGAACCAGATAATTAACTATAACAATTAAAAATTTAAACCATTTATACCCAAGGGTTCCGAAAATATTTCCTTTTTGTCTTTTATTTACGAAATTTCTACCTTTTATTACAAATTTGGTTGTAGTTTCAACAAAAGTCATTAATCTTTCATTTTGATTTCTGTTTACTGCTGAATACTAGAGCTACCACGATAAATTATGTTTTTTTTTATGTAAATTCAGCTCTTTTGAAGAAAAAGTTGGTTCTTCTCTAATTTTAACCCAAATTTTTAACACACCATCAAGTTCAAGAGCGATTTTTGTAAAAAAAAACGTACCACATTGTCAGTGCCCATGTATTTAATAATATGCCTACTAAATGCCGATTTCAAAATGATATCATTAAAACAGATCCAATAATTTAACAAAAAGATATTCAATTTTAATTGAAGAAAAGAAGATTTTCATTAAACTATTTTTAAAACTTTATTGCGTTAATACTATTACAAAACGTATTAAAACTTAAAAAACGGATACAATCTATTTACGGTTTTCAGATTATTCCCTCTAAGGCAGGTCCTTAGAGGAAATAATTTGAAAACCGTAAATATGTACCTAGTTTTAACAAAATACCTACAAAGTTTATGCGGAAACCTCGGTGCGTGAGTCCAACTCGTCGATTTTATCTGTAAACGTCATTCAAACGCCAAAAGATTCTTGCAGCTCTGTAACATACTGACGTGCACTTTCAATTCGACTGAAAACCGTAAAAGAAATTCACTTAGGGTAAGTACTTCAGTGTCGATGTGTGCTGATTGATAAATATTCGATTTGCTTGCACCTTCGCCAGTGCATTCAGTTGCGAAATACTTGTGTATGCCGCCATTTTGTTATTTCGAGCACGTAAGTGCTCACTGGGAGAAATAGGAGGGCATCGTAGACGGAGAATTTAGATTTTCGAGCTCGAAAATGGATCTAAAAACATTCCAGCTAAGATTTTCTGTGTTAGCCTGCATTGTTGATGCTGATTCTTTGGCCAATAAATAGGCCAGCCTTCTGGTCACGCGAAGAGTCGACCAACCGTTTGGCGATTTCCTGAAATACCTACTAGGTGGTCACTCGGACCCCATGATTTAATTAAATAAATCAAAACAGATTTTTTTGACCGCTTTTTACAACGTTGTCTTTTAGAACGCACCCACTTAGGTAAAATTGTTTCTGCGACTAAGTTGAACGCACACTTATCCGCGCCGGAACATTTTCATATCATCATTTCAGCCCAAAGACGTCCACGGCTGGACATAGGCCTCCCCAAGTGGCGCCACGTTGACCGGTCCCGTGCGACTCGCCTCCAGCGGATTCCCGCAACCTTCACCAGGTCATCCGTCCACCTTCTTAGTGGGAGGCCTTCCAACGCAACGTCTTCCGGTAACATACCGGTTTCAAATCGATATAACGTAAATCTATTCGTCCGATTCGACGCGGATAAGTGTGCGACTTTCATAGGATTCCATACGAGTAATTCTAATATCCGATTCTTTCGCTTCCTTCGGCTCTGATATGTGTGATAGCGTATTTTTTATTCGTGCTTGAATATTGTTATTTCCTAGTACTATTATAAATGCGAAAATTTGTGAGGAGGATGGATGGACGGATGGATGGATGGATGGATGGATGGATAGATGGATGTTAGTTACTCTTTCACGCAAAAATGAAATTTTGCACGCTAGGACACATGCCTTTTTATGACAGTTATCGATCTCGACACGGGCGAAATCGCGGGCAGCTAGTAATTTATAATCTCAAAGAGAATCAAAGTAGACTTTGTATTTTGCTGACTCATTTAAATGATGTTAGTAAGTGTTAACCCCGGTCAGGGTCACTTAAATTCTGAAAATCTGTTTAGGCGCGCCCCGATGACGTGGATTTACGTCTATCTAGTAGGTTCCCATCTCATTTCATTTTATTGACCTTCACCTACATAACAACAACTTTATCCATCGGTATCCATCCGTACTGAGTTTGTTATTTTAGTACCTGGTCGACCGAGCACTGCTCGGGTGAAAATAAAGAAAACGAATTTTCCCAGACATGAGACCTAGCTTGATGCATTTTTAACCCTTAGATTACAACTTTCATCGAAATTTTTAGAGCCGTTTCCGAGAACGTGATTACAAATATATGTCGGATCCGGTCATGAGTACGGATGGGCGAATGGATCGAAAGCACGCCAGTGGTGACATCACGCGACCTACTGACCAGTCTACCCCACCATGGCGTGCTTGTACAGAGTCCTGATGTTAACAGCTCATGGCCAGGAAGACATTCTGGGTCAGATCGCAGCGGAGTTGAGACTTCTTGAAACTGTAGCCGATTCATTGTGCCTAGTGTTATTGTGTGAAAGTTTAATGTCAAGTAATTCGTTAGTTTACTCAGTCTATCTGTTTGAAAAGAGTAACCATGGAGTTTCTTGCCGGTTCTTCTCCATGGAAACGACCACCCCGAACCGTGCACCGTTAGGCAGATGTGAAATAAAATACTTTGATAGTTAGTGTATCGCATCCTGTGTGTTTTCATTGCACGAATCCCATTTTCTGCCCACATTATGCTTGAGCCTAACGAAATAAAATCCTGACAACCCGACATATAGATCAAAATCAAAATCAAAATCAAAGCATTTATTTCAAGTAAGCCAATTACAGGCACTTTTGAATTGTCGAAACAAAGATGAAAATTAAATGTAGCTACAGTCCCAGTCACAAGACATAAAAACTGTGAAAGTACTGTAGTTGCCCATTCCCTAGCGAAGATCTCTATGGAGAAGAACGGGCAAGAAACTCCATGGACACTCTTTTAAATCAGAATATTGTTACAAAATCTTGGTTACATCATTCATGTTGAGATGGTATATTATGTGAGAACAATGTAGCAAGATGTGCACGTTAAAAGTGTCCACAGTAAAACAAAACAGAAAAATAAAACAATTCAAAAACTAAAATAATTCATTAAAATAAGCCATGGCAACTGAGAGATGACCAGTCACAACCGACAGCGCCCGTTCACGGACATGACGCATAGATCAGCACCATTCAACTCAACCATTTTGAAGGGAACTAAATGATCCGACACATGCGCCACCATCAGCGAGACTTTTGAGTGAGCATGACATATTCTCAACCGCCAGGGCACATTCAAGTCAAGAAAAGACGTAGGTTTCCAGTGAATGATAGCTTTCTAGTACATAGTACTCACACAATATGGGCTATGCGATTATATAATACTAAAGAGATTGAATCTATACAATGCAAAGATAGTTGTACAATCTTCAGCAGCTCCAACAATACCATTTAATGCTATCAATTTAAGCGCCCCTGTCCTTGTGGAGCAGGACCAGCATTGAGCCAAGCATTTTTATCAGCGATATAATCGCTCAACTTGTAATATGCTTGCTTACATAGTGTGCGTTTAATACATGTTTTAAATTTCGTCTCATTCAGTTCAAGAATACTTTGTGGAATTTTATTATAGCATCTCAAACAGTACCCCATGAAAGATGAGTCTACTTTAGCGAGTCTGAAGCCTGGCTGAACTAGTTGGTCCCTATTTCTAGTACTGTAATTATGTCTGTCACCCCTTTTACCAAAAAGGTGCAGATTTTTTCTGACGTACATTATGTTTTCGTAGATGTATTGACAATGTACTGTCATGATGCCAATATCCTTAAACAGTTCCCTTAGAGAATCGCGCCTACGAAGATTATATATGGCTCTGATGGCTCTTTTCTGCAGAATAAATATAGACTCAATATCTGCAGCCCGTCCCCATAGCAAAATGCCATAAGACATTATACTATGAAAGTAACTAAAATAAACCAGTCTAGCGGTATCTACATCAGTATACTGACGGATTTTTCTAATGGCATATGCTGCTGAACTTAGCCGCCCCGCAAGAGATGTTAAATGAGAACCCCATTGTAGCCTTGAATCAAGCGTAATCCCCAGGAAAACCGTTTTATCTACGAATTCAAGTTTCTCTTTATTCAGTACTATATCACAATCACTACTTTTAACATTCGGTAAAGCCAATCTTATGCATTTGGTTTTTTTTTCATTTAATACCAAATTGTTTGCTGTGAACCAATTTTGGACCTGAAGTAGGGCATTATTTACGTCATCTAGATTTTGGGCCCGCCTATTTATCTTAAAAATTAAGGAAGTGTCATCAGCAAATAACACCATATTTTGAGGTTGGTTTTTCAATAAATAGGGTAGATCATTTATATATACTAGAAAAAGGAAAGGACCCAATATTGAGCCTTGTGGAACCCCCATTTTTACTTTTAAACCATGTGAATTAACACCATTTATTTGAACATGTTGTTGTCTATCATTCAAATAAGATTTTACCAAACTAAGTGCAAGTTTACCCAGTCCGTAATGCTCAAGTTTCAAAAGTAATGTGTCGTGATTTACACAATCAAACGCTTTGGAGAGGTCACAAAAAATTCCTATGGCGTCTTGAGACTCTTCCCACGCAGTAAATATGTGCTTTAATAAGGTTACACCGGCGTCAGTTGTACAACGTCCCTTGGTGAAACCATACTGTTGATCATGTAAGATTCTGTTGGTGTTAAAATGATAGAGCATTTGATTAAGCATTACCTTTTCAAAAACCTTGCTAAAAGCTGGTAAAACCGATACAGGTCTATAATTATTAGTGTCTTTACTGTCCCGGGATTTGAAAAGAGGTATGACTTTACTGTATTTCATTAAATCAGGGAAAACTCCTTGGTCTACACATAAATTAAAAATTAAAGCTAGGTAAGGGGCTATAGTCTCAAGTATGGATGTACAAACTTTGATAGACATTCCCCATAGATCTTCGGTCAGTTTGATTTTTATTTGCCGGAAAGCTTTAATAACTATCATAGGGTTAATGTGTTTAAATTTAAATTCAGCCAGGCAGCCAGACACATTCGCCTTTAATAAACCAATTGAGAGTTCAGGTGAGGAAATAAGAGCCTCTGTAGTTTTTAATGGTACATCGGTAAAGAAATTTACAAATTCTTGAGCTACTTCCTGATCAGAGCTTTTAGGACCACATGCTGTATCTAATGTGTAGCTAGTGTTACGTATTTTCTTCCTGTTAGTCTCGTTATTTATGACTTTCCAAACTGTCTTTATTTTATTTTCTGCTGTTTTGATCTTGTTGCTAATGTGCAGGGCTTTAGCAACCTTGCATGTATTTCTAAAAATTTTTGAATACTTAGCAACATACTTGTTAAAAGTTTCAGTGTTTATAAAAGGCTTAAGGCCCTAAAGCTCAAATAGTCTTTCCCTACTTTTTCGGATACCTCTAGTTGCCCAATCACTAAATATGAATTTAGGGCAAATACTTTTTGTCTTCTTTTCAAAAGTTTTATTGAAGATACCTACTTACAAATATTGCTCATGTAATAAGAAATGTTATGTGCGAAAATTACTCTGAATGTCTGTAGGCGGTTACCTTTTCTCGTTTTAGATACTGAATGAGTTTAGATATTTGGCACACGCACACGTATATACCATGATCTGAGTTATAACATTAAGGTGGAAGCCCTAGGATGACCCGCGAAATTGAATTTTTCTTACGTTTTTTGGCGATTTGCAGGTCAGTGTCAGGTTGTATGACAATCATTTTCAAAGGGTCACAAAAAAAAACCTAACAACCCAATAAGTTTACAAGTAAATGTTTTAGTTTCGACCGGTCAAAAGTAGTTTTGACTAATTAACAGTTTTGACTGTGACATGTAAATGAAATAAAGTTACATGTTAATGAAGTATATTTTCTGACCATACAATGGATAGCTTTCTTTTTTAAACCATGCATGTGAATGAGATGAGAAACTTCGAGGGCCCGTAGTACGACATCCGGGCTCCGATAATCATGTCCTCACAGCACTCGACGAGACTTTGTCATGTAAACGAGCGATTTTACGACTATGATGATTTCACGACTGCGGCCCGAGATGTTCCCGACATTTGGGGGTTGACAAGTGCTAGTAGGTTAACTTATACTATTCTATCTTGTCCCACTGACAGTGGCCAATGAAAGAAGTAAACGTCTTGCGCCAACCCCAAGTATACACAGGGACAGGAAGATAATGATGGTTGTCCCACTGCTGGACAACGGTCGGTCCCATAATTTTTCTCTGTTTCTTATGTGTAGTAGCCTTCCTCAGCGACAACGCCAGTCTTCTGGCACTGACTGCGCCACAAATCTGGGCCATCTGTCTCGATCCCGATACATTCTGTCCACATGTCCCTCCCAATTCCACTTCAGCCTAGCAGGCTTATTGCCAACATCCGCATTACGTATAATATTCTGTAGACCGACGCATCAGTGAGAGTAGGAATGGGTAGATAAGTGTTATTGGCTTTATCAGGACTTTCGCAAGTTGCGTACCTATGCACCTCTGTTTCGAGAAATATTTATAAACAGCATCAGTCTGAACAGCATCAGTCTGCCCTTCGTCGAAGAAAATATCACCTCGTGGCCCTCGGTCTTTTTTCTTTATCATGTGGTTAGTGGCTAACCTGGTCTCAGAGTTTCTATGCCACCCATGGGCCTCTGACTTGGTTTTACATGCCGTAGAGAAATATCTCTCAGGCATGTTGGTTTCCTCACGATGACCTTCACCGGAGCAAATGATAAATAATTGCAATCGGTAACAGTGTAGTATACAACATGTTACGTAATTAACGCACACCCTCAGACACCCCAATTAGTTTATTATGTTATAATCATAATACATGCACTGAATTTTTAATTAAACATGTCTAGGCAATGATTATTTAATAAATTAGTTTTCCTAATTCCGGAAGAATGTTGTAGTCACAGTACAAATCAACGAACGCACACAGTCGCATACATAGGTCTCATACCTACGTATGCGACTGTGTGAGTCTTGCTAGCCTAGTAGGTATTCGCTCGCATTCGAGACAGCTGTTAACGTCGTCGCTCGACTCAACTTCAATAGAAAACTTCAATACATTTTAATGCCTGTTTTCTTAATTGATGTTTTAATTTAGAAAGCACTTCGTCATTTTTTATCAAAAGCGTTCACTATCCTATTTTTTAGATCCTCGGCACGTCTTGTTGTCGCACTAAAATAAACTAACGATTTAATACGTCCCCACAAAAAAAGTCGTAAAATCAGCTGATTGGGGATTCTCATCGAATTAATCCCATATTTCGTTTTGAAAACGAGTATATACGTGTACGCCAATCGACTCCCCTGTCGATGGCTGTGTTCGGACGGAACGTTCCATGGCCACGAAGTAGCAGCTAACATAGTCCTACCCTGCGGTCTACTCTTGTACCATACCTTTGGTTGACTTGAATGTTCTGCCAGCTAGAACCACATAATCACCACACTGGACTGTGCCACAGTCCTCACCATTAGTCACCATTTCACTGAACATTTTGTGTCAATTATTGGAAAGAAATCGCGCGCCAAAAACCATTTGCATACACTGTACGGAAGTTCGCCCGTGACTGAATATTGTTTACATTTATTTAAGTTAGCTTTGATCGTAGGCGCCGGTGGCGGCGCCGCCCGGTGTCATGGTGTCATCTCGCTCTATCCCAGGTTTTTAATTTGCACGAGAAAGGGAACGAAAACAAGTATGACATATTTTGCATTTTGTTGGTTTATCTACTGTGTCCTTTAACGAGTGCCTGTTTAGTGTGCGTGCGGTTGAATCGCCAAGTTTACCTAACTGTATTTGTAACGACTTTAACTTACTTGAAACAAGGTTCATTTTTCTTTATTTTGTATTGAATGGCGGAATTTGTATTAATACAAATAAAACTGCACTTTTAAAAGTCTTATTGCCTTGAGTTACGGTCCATTTAAGTTTGCTTGGACTATACAGGGATAGTGTGACTATAAATTACGTAGCTTTCATTATTTTTGGGATAAAAAATTACCTATATTAAAAATTATAGAAATCGATTCAGTAAACGATTCTGAACAAAGTAATTTCAGGATGTGCGTTAATTATGTTACATGTTGTATAGCTTCCTATCAACGAAAGATTTTTTTAAATCGGTTAAGCTGTTTCGTAAATTACCGCCTACATGTGAACTTGCAAACTACCTCTCTATGACACTAAGTATAGATTTTATTTATAAAGTAGGGTTGGCTCATTTCTTCTTTGAATTATGGACAGAAACCACAAAATTCACAAAAAAAGACAAGACAAAACTAAAACATCATACTTTAACCGAAAGACAAAAGGTAATGACTTCAGACAGTATTGTAATTACTTGGGGGCTCATTACCATTACAGTGGAGCTGGGTGGCTAAGGGGCTGGGGTGTGATTATCATCACAAAGCCAGACTAATGGTAATCCCAAGCAGAGCCATTGATATAGTCTTAATTTTATTTTAATGACTTTCAGGTTCTTGTGACCGTTTCTAACTTTCTCAAAGTTTGTAGGCACAGGTTGTGCCTTTTTCTGCTTATTCTTAACTTTGTCTAGGTCCTACCTACCTTTTTGCATTGCAGTAGGTCTAGGCCTACCTTTTCAATTCTGACGTACGGAACTTTAAAATCAAATTATCTGGGGGTCTAAAATGGCCGCTTTAGTAGAATCTTAAAATGAATCACGTTAAAAATGTAAAATTCTTAAAATGGACTTTCATTTTAAGAATTTAAATTTCTTGACGTGAATCTTATTTTGATTCTGCTAAGGTGGCCATTTTAGGCCCCTTGAGCTACGGAACTCTACGTGTGTTAATTCAGTAAAAACAAAAGTAATCAAACCATCAAGTAATCATAGCGCAATGTTTGTTGAAGCATTCGTAATGTATTAGGTCATGAAGCGGATACGGCTGCAATTAGGTACCTACTTGTACACTAGGTCAAATAAAAATCTTACATAAATGTATTTAAAAAAAACTTGCCAAAAAGATGGAACTTTGACCCCCAATATCTCCGTATCTAGAAAGTTCCCAGGTATGGTGTGGAACAAAAAAATGATCGCAATGACGGGGAGAACAAGTGCCTTTCGGCTTCGTTAAGAGGTTTTTTACACCCTTTGTAGTTGGGAAAAGGCGAGGCAGCTAATGATGTTGTTGATGTCGATGATGATTGCCTACCTAACCTAACCTAAGCGAGAAGTTCGTCACCAAGTTGATAATCCTTGGCCCCGTGCGATTTCTATTTACCCATCAACCCCAATCTACCATATGAAGCAATCCATTACAATTTATTCAGTTATGCAATTAGACAGGCTAATTACGGCCCGTATCTTCTGTCACTCATTAACAAATAAAAACAATTAGACACACATAGATAACACCATAGATAAAATACAACTTTGTAAGTATAACAAAACATTTTAATGGCACAAGCAATTTTGATTCACAAAAATCCTTATTTTTAATCCTACATGGTAATATTTCTTTGGCAATAATTGAAATTGAAATTGTCTATTTGAAATACAAAAATACTACAATACGGCTAATAAAAAAAAATGTAAATAACAACTGAAGGAAATAGTAAGATAAAGTGATAAAAGCAGTAAGTAATGAGGTTTTTTCTGCTCCAGCTTCCACTAAAAAACGATAGATGGCGCTGTACATGACTTAGTGGAAAAAAATTGCCGTCGGTGTCCGGTCGTAGCCAAATATCAAGTTTTTACGTGCAGCAGATATCGGTGTCCAAATATTCGGTGACAGGTCGTATTTTATATAAATTATGGGGTAGCCAAAACGAAAAAAGTAAATTGCAATGCAACAAAAACG
Organism: Xestia rhomboidea; assembly: GCA_963853795.1. NCBI lineage: Eukaryota > Metazoa > Arthropoda > Insecta > Lepidoptera > Noctuidae > Xestia > Xestia rhomboidea. The sequence continues at coordinate 7,002,002 of OY970770.1, read as the reverse complement.
CAAATCAAACTAAGAATGACGAACGCACAGAAACTAGGAAGGAACACTTTTGAAAGATCATGAACGCCAGCTCCATAGCCATACAGCCAAACATTTTTAAGGTTCCGTACCCAAAGGGTAAAAACGGGACCCTATTACTAAGACTCCACTGTCCGTCCGTTTGTCTGTCACCAGGCTGTATTGTATCTCATGAACCGTAATAGCTAGACAGTTCAAATTTTCACAGATTATGTATTTCTGTTGCCGCTATAACAACAACTAAAAACAGAATAAAATTAATATTCAAGGGGGGCTCCCATACAACAAACGCGTTTTTTTTTTGCCGTTTTGTCTAATCTTTTATAGATAATGGTACGGAACCTTTCGTGCGCGAGTCCGACTTGCACTTGGCCGGTTTTTTTACATCGGTCATGTACAGCGCCATCTGTCGTTTTTTGGTGGAAGCTAGTCTAGAAAAAACCTCATTATCATCATTATCATTTAAAGAAAAGTGCAATTTTCTACGTGGATACAAATTCACAAAAATAACTAGAAGAATATTTGAAATTAATTAAACTGTAGTCCTCGTACATAGTAAAGCCATTTTTTTGTCTATAAAAGTTGATGTAAAGATTCAAGGTCTTACACAATACAATACAGTTATTCAAAACAATATATCACTATTCATGGCGTATGAAAATGTCAATAGAAAGTGTTAAAACCCCTTTCATTATATTCTCTACTAACTTGAAGGTGATCGGCCTTTATCATATCAGCAGCTTTTTCTCCAACCATCATGACTGGCGCATTAGTATTTCCGCTAGGAATCAAAGGAATGATTGAGGCATCGACCACTCTCAGTCCTGCAACATTATGGACCCTCAACCTTTCATCTACTACACCATGAGGTCCCATACTGCAAGTCCCCACACCATGAAGCAATGACGCTACAGTATTTTTGGCAAAACATTCCCAGTAGGCATCTGACCCCCACTCTTTGTCTTCGCAACCAGTCACACTCAACCTTGCAATACTACCCTGAACCTTTCTGTAATATGTGGTGTTTATCAAATTATTCATATACTTCACTCCCTCTACAGCCACCTTTAAATCACGAGAATCTCTAAAATACCCCAAATGAATGATGGGATCATCAAGAGGATCTGCACTTCTTAAACACACTTGACCTCTTGACAAAGGATGTAAAAGAACGACCAATACATTGTCTACTTCGTTAAACGCATTGGCTGCCCCTTGTGAGAAACAAAGCTCATGATCTGCGTTAATGATGGTTTTACATGCAATTACTATGGCAGCAGAACCTCCAGCCCCAAAGTATGTATTGAAAAATTGAAAGTGAGGTTGTAATTCAGAAAGGTCTGAAAAATTTGACTGAACCCTAAAATGCCCACTTTGCACTGGAACAGGCAAAGTATCTAGTTGTGGAGCGGCTAATATATTTTGTGCAGCTGAGAAAATTCCACTTTTACCTTTATAAATCAACTGTATGGTTTGGTGATCATGAAAATTTTTACCGACTGGTAGATCTACCAATGTTTCTATACCAAATTTTGATAATTCTTCTACGGGGCCTATACCTGACTGCATCAGAATTTTAGGGCTGTTTATTGTACCAGCGGAAATGATAACCTCCTTGTTAGCGTAAACATGGATTGTTTTCATATCAGACGTAGAAACACGAACGCCATGTGCACGCAATGTATGAGGATCAATTAAAACTTTAGTAACAGTGCAGTATTTTGCTATTTTAAGATTAGGCCTATCTTTAGCTGGTCTCAAGTAGGCCTCCGCTGTGCTGGATCTTCTACCATCAAAGAAAGTAAAATGGGGTCGAGCAGCGCCTATAACTTCGGGACCGTTGATTTCCTGAACCCGCGGGATGCCAATTTCCTCGTAAGAATCTAACCTGATATTATCTATGGCAGCAGTTGACTCCAATGATACTGGTCTGGATATTTTTACTGGTCCATCTGCTGAATGAAGATAGGCATTTCGTGGGTTCTCAAACAGCGTTTTATCTGTCATACCTTCCGACTTCATAAAATAGGGAAGCACCGTATCCCAGTCCCACCCAGGTGCTATTCGGTTCCACTTTTCGTAATCCTCGGGTACTCCTCGGGAGTATATAAGATAGTTGGTGGAAGAACAGCCCCCGAGCACTTTCCCTCGAGGGTAGGGAATATATCCGCCGGGATGTGCCTTACCCATGCCCGCATCGAACAGTCCTTTGTAATTCCAATCATATTTCGTGCCTTGTAATGTTGGAAATAGTCCTGGAATCTGAAATATCATAGTTTAATCAGTAATTGTTTCCGACTCGTTATTTTATCAGCCCGATTTTAGCATTTGTTTATTTTTTTCGTTCGATATCTGTAGGTATGTAAACCACACTGTAAGGCAATCCGTATGAAGGTTGTGGTTTTAATTACGTTTCATAGGTCACTCGCAAGCGACTGTATTATAGTATACGCTGGCCTATATTATTTGATTAGGTAGAAATCTTCATGGACGAATCGCATGTGAATAAATGACTGATAAATATTAATGTTGAAGGTTGGAGAGGGAGAGGAACACCAAGGGAACGATGGATGGGTTGTGTCAGTAATGAATATGAAAGAAAAAGTGGTTGACAGAGGGGGATGGAAGAAAAAAACGTGTTGCAACGACCCCAAGTAACAGGGGACAGGGGCAAGAAGGTGATGATGATTTGGAAATCTTCATGGATTCAAATTCTTGGAGCAAGACCGAGAATTTTGTCACAAATCGCGGATTGTTGGATGTTGTAAAAATAGGTTCTAGGTCATGACGGCATTCTTGCTATATTTTCTTTTATCATTGCATGCTATACAAGGTGTAATGATCTGCGTAGTACACCAAAGATCTTTTACCAAACTTTGTGAAATTAACTCATGACCTCTGCTCTCAAAACGGTGAAGGAAAACTTCGTGAGGACTAGCATATCTTAGAACCAAAAATTCGAAGATATGTGACAACTACCAACCCACACTGGATCTGCGTGGTGGATAATGGCCCGGTCTCGCTTACAATTGTACAAGTTATACATACCACGCTGTTGGCTGGCGGGTCTCCTCCAGTTTCAATGAGGAGTACTTTGAAGTGCGGTATCTCCGACAGGCGTGTAGCCACCACAGAGCCGGCAGATCCACTGCCCACTACTATAAAGTCAAATTTTTCACCATCTGCGACAAATTAACGAAACTGTTAATACGGTTTCTCTCAGCACAAATGGTCCATATCTGCTGGCGGTTTGGCTGAACCTTACTACTTAATACATATCAATATTAGACCAAAAGTAAAGTGCCATGTGAGGTTTCGGCGCTTTTGTATTTGATTAAAAAGGTGTATAAGGTAATTATAGATAGACCAATAAATAAATAAATATGATAGTTTCACTGACTTGCCCAATAAACCTACCATCCGCCCTTTAAATGATTAAGATAGGAGAACGGAACACACTTCGGCTTGACAGATTTTTCAGTACATAACTGTCCAAGTTCGGTGTCCACAGTTCAGTCCAGAATTCAGTGCGTTCGATTTGACGGTACCTTAACTTTGGCGGACCTAATAACAGTTCGGTCAACTCTGGACTCACACCCAGGACATGCTGCAGCAAATTGTCAATGAACTGTAAGAGGAAGGCGTCTGTGTCTGTAACACAGTTTATACTAGCACAGACACAGTCGTTCACTCTGTCTCAAATAATGCATAGTGTTGTACTTCATGTAATGGCGTTTTATTCTGCTTTGATTGAGATAGACAAATTGTACTTGGCTTTTGAAATAAAGATTATTAGGTATTAGTATGCTTAGCAGCAGTCACGCTTATGACCACTACACTATAAACTAGGTTACCATTTACAATACTGCATAAGTACTGTAAATATTATAAATGCCAAGGTAAAGGTCGATCTGTCTAGACTTTGTTATATTTTCACGGTTGCATTACTTTTTATTTCGGTTTCCGGACTAAAGCAAGGTCTGCACATAAAAAAACCCGTTCTCAAAATGACCACATCTGTTAACCGCCCCTTTTTGTGCGGGCCAATAGGAATAAAACAAAAAAACCGGCCAAGTGCGTGTCGGGCCACGCGCAGTATAAGGTTCCGCAGTAGCCCGTTATATTCAAGCAACTACTTCATCTTAGTCACTTTAAAGGATTTATTCTAAGGATTTTGTATTTGGTACGAAATTATCTAACACCCAAGTTCAACGACTATTTGGTACTGCTAAACTAATAAAGTTATCTTAACCGCTATAGATTTCCTTTAATGTTCATGAAATGCACCATCATCATGAATTTTCCAGATTTTTCAAGCCAGCAGTTTTAGCTTTTAGAGGGGGGGGGGGGGGGGGCGCCCTACTGAAACAAAAATTTTCACATTTAAGTTTAATATTTCGTAAATGGAGCATTAAATCGAAAAGTAGTATTAGCAACCCCTAAGTCATTTTAATTTCAGACCTATTACACTTTTAGACACACGATGGGGTAGACGACGAAAAAAAAAATCATCCCCACTTCACATGTAGGGGAGCTAAATTTTATTTTACCACTTTGTCGGCGTTATTGATATACACAACTCTACAAAATTACAGCTTTCTAGTACTAACGGTCTCTTAGCAAAACCTCGGACAGACAGACGGACATGACGAAACTATAAGGGTTCCTTGTCAGGACTACGGAACCCTTAAAAGTATTAAGGAAGAGAAGTGTTTATAGAGGCCGGGCGCTACAAGCAGGAAATAGTACTTACGGTGGTCAAATGCAAGTTTGGTCGATTGTACGTTCCCGAAATCCACGCGGGTGAAACCGCGTTTAAAAGCTAGTTCACAATAATTAAATGTTAAGTTACCTGTAAGCTGGTAATTGTCGGGCCATCCTGTCGGGAGAAGTGCTTGTGACAATGTGAGGGCGCGAAGGAACCATTGAACCACTGATGTATACCGAAAAGACTGTACGACGTCATAGAATTCGTTGACAACTTCATACATGGGCATCATTTTTGAAAGATGATTTTGTCATTCCTTTACTGACTAGCTGATACTAGCTTCATATATTCTTTAGGACTTCTGAATTACCAGTCAGGATAGAAACCGTTATTTTTCACTTAAGTCCGTTTACGCACGTATTTTTGACAATGATTGGAACTCTTTGATGAATAGACTATAGCTCACTGCCCGCTTAATATAAAATACGAACGAGACTACATTTTATGCGAACTAAATAGGCTTGTAGTAACGCACATTCTGGTGACCAGCTTTTCAAAGGACTATCGGATATCGGAATTTCTCAGTTGCAGTATTGAGTTTGCATTTGTGCCTGTTCGATAGCAACAGCTCGTTTCCTAATACATGAACATCAAACATAACTGTCTCGTTGATCTAGTAGTTGCAAGCGCTACTGTTGAACATGAGAACCTGGCTTCGATTCCCAGGTCGGCAAGTATTGCCAACCGCGACTTTGTGCAGCGTTTTTAAATGTAACCACGATCTTTATCGCTACCATTGGTCGCGTTTCAGTCGGTAACGATATCCCCATTGCGATACTGTCGCGTTTCAGTCGGTAACGTTATCCCGTGGTAAGACTGTTCGTCAGACTTTGAGGTTTCTGAATACCCGCAAGTCCCGCAACGACTGTCGAAGATCTCGAAATGACAGCCAGGACCCTTTTCTGGGCACGGAGGGGTCTCGGTATGGGTATGACGAGTATGATGAGCTAGCCCGCCACACTATTCCCAAACCACTGCAACTCCGGAAAGCTAGATTCAACAGTAGCAACCACCAGAAAAGCGCCGAAACAAAGAAGCTCGACGAAGTCCAAGAGAAACAATTTAACTTTGTTGGATCCCGGGACGAAATTATTGAAAAGAATAGCGGAGAAGTAAGAAAAATATATAATTTTCACTTCTCTCAAAATCAAAATCAAAATCAATCAAAGCATTTATTTCAAGTAGGCCAGTTACAGGCACTTTTAAATTGTCGAAACTAAGATGAAAATTAGCTACAGTCCCAGTCACAAGACATAAAAACTGTGAAAGTACTGTAAGTAGTTGCCCATTCCCTAGCGTAGATCTCTATGGAGAAGAACGGGCAAGAAACTCCATGGACACTCTTCTAAATAAAAATATTGTTACAAAATATTGGTTACATCATTCATGTTGAGATGGTATATTATGTGAGAACAATGTAGCAAGATGTGCTGCACGTTAAAGGTGTCCACAGTAAAAACAAAAAAAAAAAAAAAAAATGCAATTCAAAAATCAAAATAATTTATTCAAATTAGGCATGGCAACTAAGAGATGACTCATATCAGCAGAAGAAAAGGGACGTTGACAACTGGGATATGCCCAGTTGTCTAGTCCCACGGATAATTAATATTCATGGGTCCCAAGTTGTCAGCTGTTATTGCATTAACAGGTATATGGCAAAAACTATTTACGTATTAGGGTATTAGCTAGCCACCAATGCACTGAATGACCTCGGTTACAGTTATTTCGATCCTTCTAGCTATTCATTACTGAAATTCTGACATCCAGTCTTACCAAGGTATATTGTATTACCCAGGACTAACGGGGTTGTGGAGGTCAGGGGGACATAAAATTAACTGCGTTTGTGACCATTTTAACAATTTCAACGTGATTCATATCTATTATTATCCTATTACAATTCTGCTAAAACGGCCATTTTAGACCTCCAGAATACTCCAGATAGGTAGTCGCTCCATGTAAAACACTGGTATTCATATGCATACGGTTGGACTGGAATCCGACCCGAACATAGTTGGGAACAGGCCTGGCTGATGAAGCAGATGATGGCGGCTATCTTATTTTTTTATTTTGATATTCTTATTTCAAAATTTTAAAAAAATGTAAAGAATCTGAATTCACATATTTTGTGGTTCCCCTACGATCCTCAAATGCAGTTCAAGGTAGCACTGGTGCTAACGATACAATTTATGTTTATGTAACCTTCTAGATAGTAATTTTTTATCTTAATTAGCCTAAATTTATTACAGTTACCCAACTTTTTCGACGTTAGCTTTCGAGTTTCCCTGATGGGACAGAATTTATGCATTACGTACAAGTCTTGCATGAAAAAAATGTGTTGTGTATATTTCTCCTATTGAAATATTGAGTATTTAGAATAATAGTACGGAAGCCCAGAGTGTTGCAGAGAGTGTACAAGTAGTTTTGGTACTGGTGACTCAAAGGATTTTGAAGGTAAATAAATATGTAATAATTTTTCAATAAGTACCTCGGAAATTGGCTCTTATCGCACTACGATTTGGTTCAACATGCAATGTATTTCACACTCTTGGACTTTTTTTCATTATCTTGTTAGGTTTCGGGATTTTACTGGTCAATTTTCTATGTTTTTAGAAAGAATTTTATTTATATGTATTAATTTAATAGCTTTATTCGTGTGAACACATCTTAAATGCTTTATATTTTAATATGTAAACTGGTAACATTAATTCCGTAAGAATGGCAATACTTCTATCATTTGATTTTAAAATGTATGGCGCGAGAATGAAGCGGTTCTCTGATTGGATCACGAGACTGACGTGGCGTGAAGTCGCGGGATTCTTGGTCAGGAACTGATGCCTTAGCGGGCATTCTGATTTCTGAGGCAGAACGTCGAAGACAACAGAGAATTATTAAGATACTCGTAGTTGCCTATCCGTTGTTGCTGTAATAGTGTGTATTGTAACGAAATTGTTAATAAACTTATTTATAGTCATTGGAGTTTTCCTTCAAGTGCTGCCGCCTTTGATATACACTCGAGAGCAATGAATCCGGGTCACTTAAAGAATCCTAAAAATCTCGGAAACTAAAAATGCTAGGTTAATGCAATAAATTATATTTAATAGACAATGTAATACTCCTTAAATGAAGGTATTAAAACTTCTTAGTTATTGTATAGTTATATCATAAAAAAATCAAATTTGAAAAAGGGCCACTTTCGAAGATGGAACTACGAAATTACAGCATTTGGTTTTGCTTTTGTTTGTAATCTGTCATTTATGTGGGTACATAAACCATGTTGATAGTGCTCTATATTCATTATTCAAGCTGAAATTATGTCGCTTACGCCTGAAGAATGCACCAGAATACTTACAATGCTGGAAACCGGCCGGAGTCAGCGCGATACAGCCAGGACTGTCGGTGTGTCGCTGTCAACAGTACAAAAATTTCTCCGACGTTACGAAGAAACTGGTTCTAACCTACGCAGACCAGGAACGGGCAGAACCAGGTGTACCACAGCACGAGAAGACCGATACTTGGTGAACACCATGCTTCGAAATCGCTTTCTCACAGGAACTGAACTCACAAATCAGTTTCGACGCCTCGGAGGAAGTAACCCAAGTGCATGGACAGTAAGACATCGGCTTGCTGAATCTAACTTAAAACCCCTTAGACCTGCAAACGGCCCTAAACTGGAGCGTGGGCATCGTATTTCAAGACTAAGATATGCCCAGAGCCACGTAAATTGGAGTATTGAAGATTGGTCAAAAGTTATGTTCTCCGACGAATCAAAATTTATGCTCTACAAGCACGATGGAAGACACAGAGTGTATCGAAGACCAGGGGAAAGATTCAAGCAAGCATGCATCGAAGAAAAAGTAGCTTACGGTGGTGGGTCTGTACTTGTGTGGGCCGGAATTTCTTCTGAAAGTCGCACAGAGCTGGTGATCATAGTAAACGGCTCTTTAACTAGCGTAAGATATGTGGAAGAAATCCTCAATGATCACGTTGGTCCATTTATGGTCAATTTAGGTGAGTATGCTATATTTATGCATGACAATACCCGACCTCATACAGGTAGGATTGTGAATGACTACCTTCAAGAGATGAACATTACTCGTATGGAGTGGCCAGCGCTCAGCCCGGATATCAACCCGATCGAGCATGCTTGGGACGAGCTAGGCAGATGCGTAAAACAACGAAACCCTCCCCCAATCACGCTTCGTGAGCTCAAAATTGCTCTCACAGAGGAATGGGAGAATATTCCCCAAAATCGTATAAGGAACTTGGTGTACAGCATGCCAAACCGCGTAAACGCAGTAATGGAAGCACGAGGAGGCAATACGAAGTATTAATATTCAAGAAAATCGTAATAAAGTTCAAAAATTTCATGTTTCCTATTTTTGTTTTAAGGAGAGATCAGCAGTTTTTTTCTTTATGTAATTTTGTGTTAATAAAATGTATGGTGACTCATATTTTTTTTACTTTCATTTAAGGAGTATTACATTGTCTATTAAATACAATTTATTGCATTAACCTAGCATTTTTAGTTTCCGAGTTTTTTAACATTCTTTAAGTGACCCGGATTCATTGCTCTCGAGTGTATTATAATCTCAAGTAGTGTTTTATTTCCACATTTAACAATATTATACTTAGTACATTTTAATATAAGTGGGGAAATTTTGTTATTGCAGTCCAGGCGGAATTCACACCCGAGCCGGAGCGCAGCCGAGGATGTTATTGAGCTTAGAACTGCAGAACACACGCCCACGTGTTTGAAACCATGTTTCTCAACATACTTTCGAAGAAATAAAATAATAGAACGAAAAGTATTTTTCTCATGAATTATTAGGAAACGATGAATTGATTTGCTTTTTTTTTCCACGCTTCGCTTTCGCAGGTTGAAGAAGAAGCAAGGTATGAAGTCACAAAACAACATAATATAAAAAACTAACAAGGATAATTATATAAAAGCTTATAAATAAAAATGCTATTAGTTTTGAACTTATAACGAATAATAATGTTAATTTGTTGATAAAAGCAAATAATTATTTACGTAGTAAAATTTACTTATGATAATTATTATTCTATTAATTTATACACAATTTAAATATTTAAAATTTTTAGGCCTCTAAAGGCATGCTCCTCTTTGCTGAGATTAAAAAATTAAAACAATCATCGCCAACTAAAGGAATTGACCAGTGTGCATAAAAAGCATATTCAAGTACTTTTTCATTACTCATACTCTGAAAGTAGGTCTGAAGTTGCCTGAGGAGCGGGTTGAAAGTAATACTTTTCAGCCCTAGGGAGGATCGTTTTCAACTGACAACTGTCAAATTATAAAAAAAAAAAAATATTTTTCTATTGAACCATGTTCCAACTTTCTATACAGCCACGATGAAAAATTGAAATAACAAAGTTAAGTATTAATTAAAGAATAGATATTTTTTAAATAACTTTATTATAATTAAGTTTCAACAATTTCTTTAAATAACATAGATTTGGGCAAAATATTTACCATTTTTTCGATGATGAAAATGAAAAATAGGTAATGGCTGAATAGCTGGCCGGCCACAGAAAAAAAAAACAAAATAGGTGGGAAAGCGGCAATCCGATCATCATTTGTTTTTTCGAGTTGATTCATATTTTTATTTTTACTTTCCTTGTTTTCGTAATGAAAAGCACAGTGTTTAATAATAATAATAATATAATTATAATAAAGCCTTTATTTCCCAAAATAATAGTTATACATAATTCCAAAACAGTTTTCATGCACATAACAATACCAATTCTTATTAAATATTTATTTTATACATTTACATTTTTATCACAGTTACATTAAAGATTACAATTTGATTTGACTTAAAAAAAAAAAAATATTTCATATCATGATTTCATTGAGTTATATATTCAATTCAATTTTTAATTTAATTAATTAATCATAATATTCAACATTCAATCCAGTTTTTAATTATTTAATTGATTAAATTACACTTTTGAATGATATTCCAATAACAAATTGTAACGTTGACATTTCTAGGTACTCAGATTATATTAATTATAATTCGATTTTCGGAATACTTTCTCAAATTATTGATACACGCATATCACTGGGCTACCCATTTTTGGGCGTAGGCCTCCTCCAACTCTTTCCAGTGCTGTCTATCTTGTGCCTGACGAGTCCATGTAGATCCGGCTACTTGGTAGATATCGTCACTCCAGCGACGCCTAGGACGGCCGCGTGGGCGTTTGGCGTCATAGGGATACCAATGTAGTATCCTTTCGCTCCATCTATTATCGGTAACTCTTGCTGTATGTCCGGCCCATCTCCATTTCAGTCTGCTTGCTAGCTCGACAGCGTCTGTTACCTTGGTTATGGATCTAATGTACGTGTTTTTCTGCCTATCCTTTAGCTTTATACCTAACATACTTCGTTCTGCAGCTCTTTGGAACACGTTGATCTTTTGTACGATGTCTCTTGTAAACGACCAAGTTTGACATGCATACAGTAGTGTAGGCATAACAACGGAGTCCATCGCTTTCCTTTTTAGATGCATTGGTAATTTACTTTTAAATATTTCCTTCAGCGACCAGTATTTATTCCAAGCTTTCTTTATGCGGCGTTCTACTTCACGAGATGTTTGGTTTAGGAATGATATATTTTGTCCTAGGTATACATACTCATCCACATAGCTTATAGAATGAGATTCAGTTTTGATTTGTGTTTTTTCGCTATTCGTCATGGCAAATGTCTTCTGTGTGTTCATTTGTAGCCCACACTTTCTACTTTCAATGTCCAGGGTATTTAACATATATTCTAAGTCCTTGTGATTTTTAGAAATTAAAACAATATCATCGGCGAAGCGTAAGTTACTTAGATATTCGCCGTTTAAGTTGATGCCTTTATTTTCCCAGTCTAATTGTCTGAAGATATATTCCAATAGAGCAGTAAATAAATTAGGTGAGATCGGATCGCCCTGTTTCACACCTCTTCGGATATCAAATGGCTCTCCTTTGCCTTCCAGCTTAACCACCGCCTTGCTGTTTTTATAGATCTCTTTCAGTATCTCTATGTATCGGTTCTCGACTCCCTGCGTCTGCAGTGCTAACCACAAAGGTTCGTGTCGTATGGAATCAAACGCTTTGCGGTAGTCTATCAACGCTACATAGAGTTTCTTGCCATATTCAGAATACTTCTCGATAAGTTGTGTCAAGGTGAAGATGTGGTCTATGGTTGAGTATGTTTTTCTGAAACCGGCTTGTTCTCGGGGTTGGTTGCTGTCTAACATCCTTGAAATTCGATTTAATAGTACTTTGGCAAACACTTTGTATACTGTTTGTTGTAAACTTATTGGTCTATAATTTCCTAAGTCTGTGGGATCGCCTCTTTTGTACAACAGAGTTATAATTGATATTTCCCATTCTTTTGGTACTTTGTTGAGGGTCAGTATGTCATTGAAAAGGGATGTCAATATTGGTACTAACGGGTCAATAATCGCTTTCAAAAAATCATTTGTTATTCCATCATCGCCGGGGCTTTTATCTGATTTTAGGTGTTGGATTGCACAGCGCACTTCACTGTCTATGATAGATGGTATGACACTCAGTGTTGTGAGTGGCTCTTGTCCACTACGCTGATGGTTTTCCTCATTTCCATAGAGCTCCCTGTAGAACTGTGTGGCAGTCCCGATGAGGCAATCCCTGTTAGATGTTATTTTGTTGTCTTTGTTTTTCAGAGACATAATCCACGGTTTAGATGTGTTCAATCTTACTTGTGCCCTTTTGACTGATGCTCTCTTTTGCAGCTCTTCTTCTATTATATTATATCGTTGTGCCTTGTAATCTCGTTGTATTTGTTTATTTATAAGTCTATAGAGTGCGCTGAGTTGTTTCTTATCAGGACGTGTTTTGTTTTCTTTATTCTTCAGTCTGTTTCTTTCATTAATAAGTTTCTCCACATAAACTGATAGTGGAGCTATGTCTTTGTTTTTTTAGCACAGTGTTTACCTCGGGTTAAAAACTTATTTAGTCCCTCGAACTATTAGCGCCCTCGCTGTTCTCGGCCACCAAACACCGTATCGGGACTAAATAAGTTACTTTCACCCCTAGGGTAACAATGTACTATTGCGGCGCACTTTTTGAATTTGGAACATCTTATTGTTCAGCGCCAAAGAAATCGAACGCAAATATTGTTTGAATAAAGACTGGCTGGTACGACGGCTTATAGTCACGCCGCCGCCGGCTGAATAAAAAAAAAAGAAATTAAATTAAAAACGCGCGAAGTAGAACCCGCGTTTTCGTAAATTTTCACGGATTGTTAGAAATTCATGGTTTTGTTTTGAAAAATGAGTTCTTCAAGTGACAGTGAATAAAATATGAGGCGCCATTTATTTTCTCATAGTGGGTGATGAAAAGTAGAGTGTTTCACTCGGGCGCAAATATATTTTTGGCTCAGGCGACGTACTTTGAATCCCTCGCTACGTTCAGGATTCTACTAAAGAATCCCTCGCAAAGCTCGGAATTCTACTCTAGAACCCCTCACTTCGCTCTGGATTCAAAAAAGCGCCCTCGTCGTAAAAATATAATTTTGCTCCCTGATATACAATCTACTATTGTTGCAAATATTTACTTACATTTAGTTAAATATTTAATTCCGCAAAATTTCTAGTGTAGGTAAGCTTACCTCGCCTCGTTCCTGTCTTCTGTCTACAGCACTGAAAAGCTAACCAGGAAAATTTTATACTCTCTCCCTGATTGACTCGGAAGTGCCTTGCTTGACCGTCGCAGAGGACGCCTGGAAAGTGGCTTGCCCGGATACGGAATTACGGATCGGTTTTCTCAGAGACAGTAGCACGAGCCGCTCTGCAGGTTGGTACGGGATAACCTTATTAATACGTCTACCAATACTGCTGAGCGTGCCCACCTGCTGGCTGTGGCTGCTGTGTATGAGTCCCACTCACCCACAGCGGGGCCTCTGGCTTCAGGCACTACCGTCACCTAATATACATATATAGGTCTGCAGGTCACAATGATTTATCGGGGTTATTCGGGGTTATAAAATGGTTAGGCACTTACGTGATTTGTAACTTTATTATTGTAAGGCCACGTAGAAAACTAGGTAGCAGTCATGGTCAGTTCAAAAGTAGGTAGGTACCTAAATAGTATTTAGTTACGAGTTACCAGAAGGTACAGTCACGAGCGCTATTAGGGTGTAAAAACCTCTTAACGAAGCCGAAAGGCACTTGATCTCCGCATTATTGCGATCATTTTTTTGTTCTACACCTGGGAACCTTCTAGTTACGGAGATATTGGGGGCCAAAGTTCCAACTTTTGACAACTTTTTTTTATATACAAGTTTTTAATGTAAGATTTTTCCTTTAAACACCTCCACGAGCCCCCGTACTATTCAATCCATCAATCAGCACAATGTTTTGAGTGCGTTACATTGAGTTCTACCACAAAGCATGATTTTTCACCGCAAAAAAAAAAAGTTGTTTCCCAGCAATAATTTTTGCGTAAAGTTACTAATTTGATGTACAAAATGCTTGGTTGACGGCTTCGTGATGAGGTTGTTTACACCCCGTATTCAATGAATAATTTGCAAAATACAAAAACGATTTTCTTGTGGAATGTGGAATATCGATTGCAACTTTAATAAGATAACAATTAATCCATAATTAAGTATGTGGGTCTTAAAATAAGATTTCGTAACAACATAAAATTACAATCAATACTAGTAATAATAGTAAGAGACAACAACAATAATTAGTTATAAGTCATAAGTAGGTACCTATCTTTATTCTAGAAGTGTGTTTAGGTACCTATTATAGATTCGATTCCCATAAAATCCCATAAGAAATACTAACAATTCGATTATAACACTGAATTTCTAGACCACAGGACAGAAAAATACTGAGATGGCCTAAACTACTGTACTCCCATACAAAATTAAAAAAAAAGTTATAAGTAAGTATGTAAGATATCGGTGAAGAAATCTTGTTAATAATAAAAGAATGCAAATTAGCGAAATCATTTCTGATAAGTAAAAAGGATAGAAATCGTTTAAAAAAAAAGTTACCGCCGATAATAGTGTTATCTGTGTCACATAAAACGCTAAAAAAATTAAATAAAAACTCTATTTCAAAAGCTTAGAGTTTAACTTTGTACAATGGATTCAATAGAAAAGAAAGAAAAACAAAACTTTCCGAGCGAGAAACCGAAAAAGGTGGATGGTGTCTCTGTCTTGCCTTGTCACCGATGTAAACAATACGGCCGTTACATTTTCGCGTTGAAGTCATTTAAGTACTTTTATTGTTTAAGAGTGAAATAATCCTCTTAAAAGTGGTGATATGGTAGAATTGTGTTGTGTGGAGGGGTGTATTAGTAAGGGTTTCATGGATGTGGAATTTCGTCTTTTAGGGAAGTTTTTTAACTTTGGTTGTTTATTACGACTAGGATTACCAATGTTTTAGATTGACAAACGGGTAATATCCAAATAAATTAAGTAAGTTCGAAGTTTCGAACATCGTTGTCGTACATAGTAATCAAAAGTATATTATATAAATTAGAAACATCGGACATCTCACATGGTTTCGGTAGTACCTAGTTTGCTTTTTAAATACAAATATTGAAAAGAAAAGAGTCCGCCGCACCGTGCCGTGCCAAGCCGGTCCTAAGGATTTTTCCATGCTTCTCCAGCAAAAGAATCCATTTGGCGAGCTGCGAGTGAAAATGAATGGTTTTTGAATATAAAATAAATATTGGCGAATGTTACTAAAACATTATAGGTAAACAGTCATAGCATGACTAAGCGGATTTCTAAGAAGATTTTCTATGTCTGAAAAAATATATAATATTAACGGAGTCCTCGAATCCCCGAATACAAAAGTCGTCTGGATAGACAGGTTGCAAAATGGATAATTTGCAACTGGACGGTACAGACATACATTTAAGTTAACATGAAAAGTTAACGACATCCACTCTTGATGCTATTTCGCCTAGAATGCTATTGAGTTGCAGGTCATCATCATTATATAATAAAATAAGAGCTACTCTTAAACTGTCTCAAGAGTTAGTATGATTATTGGACACCCTATTAGAAAGAGACAATATCCACACTTGAAGCTTTCTCGCTCGGAACGTTTTTGGCTTGCCCGTCCTCATTCCAGTTAGTATATAAGTTTATTGGTCACATGTCACTGTCAAGTCAAATGTCGAAACGTCAGAATCGTCAGCAGAGGTATCCCGTAATTAATTCCCATAGCTGATAAAATCTGAATCAGTTGACTGTTCTACAAGTACTAAAAGTACCACAGTTTTGTTTTGTTGTTGTTTTCAATGATAAAACTAGTGATAAGACGAAATGGACATTACAGAAATGACCACAAACATGTCGCTAAAAGAGTAAGTGAATAAGTTTGATGTCTAACATCGTAACAGGTAGCCCTAGTGTGTTGTTTTATGGTACAAACAAGAAGCATTTTTAAAGTACAGACAAATCAGTACGGGTCCAATACCGATCGGTACAGGGTTATATGCATATAGAAACAGGTAAATCTGTTCATAGTGAGCATGATGTCTTCGAGTTCGTCGGACGATAAGTTTTTTCTCCTCGAAAGTGTTCAATATAAAATAAAAAAGGACAGTCGGTGTTTCTAATATCAACTACTGTTAAAATCAAAAGAAAGAAATGGATCGTATTCAGTATCAATTATTTCTAAAAGACATAAATTTCGATGAAAAAAAAAAATGTTAATATGTAAATTATTTACTAATCTCCTTCCAATATCTATCCATCACATTTCTGTTGCTTTGTAATTTTTGTCTTTTATCCTACAATGGTGGTTTAGCAAAAACCAATGCTATTAAAACTTCTCAATCCAAATCCATTTTTTCTACGACAGTAGAGGACACCCTACACTGGCAAATGCTTAAACCCATACTGATCGGTGCAGATAGTCGGTACTGACTACTGACATGTTTCAACCTGGTTCTTTATGAATGAGCGCATTAGATTGCATAGGGCTATTTTACCTGAACTGATTTGTCTTTACTTTAAAAATGCTTCTTTAAGTTTGTACCCATAAAATGCACAACTATAATTATCCTATACTTATTACAGTTTGCTAGCTTAGTTATGTAAATATTTTAAACACATACTTAGAAAATACATAACACTTCTATTTTAATAAATTACTTGTATTTTTACTTCTGACACTGTAATTTATTAAAGTTTCATCAAAATATCTACGTCCAAATCATAAAATATAACATTTTCATTGTGATTTCAGTGAGACAAAACTTAAAAAACGCGAAGATTACATAGATTGGCAAGAATATTTTATGGCAACTGCATTTTTGGCGGCAAAACGGAGCAAAGATCCTAGTTACCAAGTAGGGGCATGTATTGTCAATAAGGAGAACAAGATAGTTGGAGTTGGGTAAGAGCACTATTGTATTGATTGAGAAACTAGCTTTTCTTAATGGCTTCACTTATGTGAAGGTCAGAAATCCCGCAGGAACACAACTGAACTTGGATAAAAAGGATCCTATGTTAGGACAGACAAGTAGATTATGATTTGGACTAAGATCCAAGTATCCGGTATGTCGGTGTTACTTTTATTAGCTTTGAATTTGGATGCTATGGTATTGGTGTTAGGTGAGCTCATAACATATCCTTTGCGGATATTTTCTAGTATGTTTGAGTGCTACATCCACTCAGATAAAAGGTGATAATACTAATAAAATGTATGCAACTAATTGCATCTGAAGTGTAGTGTTTTGTTTGTGTAGTGCATCATTGTCCTTGATCTGTCCTCTTCTGCCAACACAATGACACTAACGACTGAGTGTTCAAGCACTGATAATAAATTATTATCACATCCGGAGCAGACATGAAGGAAAATAGAACTGACACAACCATTGCAAAGATTTTGTTTTATGCATCATATTTGTTGCAAATATTTTTTTTCTTTCTGTCTTTCCTACAATAATTAAACAATCTAATGATTTTCTTAATGGTGCTGAGGATAATAGAAGTGGACAGACTGAAATATTATAAAATAAAATATTTATATTCTTAAGATTTTATCATAAGTATCCCATGATCTGTCCACGAAGTAGACACAATAGTTAAACAATGGCGTCTCAACCAAATTGGTCATTCGACAGATCATGATGTATTATGCTAAATGGCTACTAAACATAATACTTACTCCTTGAATAATTGGATTTTAATGTCATAGGACACATAGCAAGCCAGACAACTTACACAATATAAAAATACTTAATATCCTATCTATTGTCTTTAACAAAATGACAATACATGTTCTTTCTGTGCCTGCTACTTTTGTTATACAACATATTTGACATGTAACTTTTTTATTACAGCTATAATGGAATGCCAATTGGATGTAGTGACGATGAATTTCCGTGGGCAAAGAAAACTGCTTCACCTTTAGATAGCAAATTTCTCTATGGTGAGCAATTTTGAACTACAGGCCTACCGTTTAAATGAGACGGTATCTGAAGTAGGTGCGCGGTGCGGGACGGGTGTTATTCATTCACTGACGGGGGCACAGGCCACAGCCAACGAATAACTGAGCTCTCTGGAGATGCAACCTCATCCCTGGCTCACCATTCACCTTAAAGCACTGTCTCAGTTGAGCGGTAAACTCTACTTATTCTTTAGGTTTCAAAAAGCATGTTAACTTGTACCACACACAATATACTAATGAATCCTTACAAAGTGGTCAAATTGTCTAAATATCCACTCATTTTGAGCAACGCTACAGTCGTTTCACAGTTTTACTAAAAAAAATAGCAACCGTATTGAAACATGCGAGATCACTGTGATATTGAAAGTCAAAATTTGTGAATCTGTGGCAAAACAACTGTGAATTATAGACTATGAACAGTCACAAGCTCTTAGACAAGGTGTAAATGGACTCTTTCACAAAGCCGTCAACCAATAATTAAAATAATCAATTAAAGAAAAGTAAGTCAAAAACAGCTTATTAGGAAACATACATAAAATTAAATGAAACAGTTTTAACTGAATTATTTCGACGAAACGCATTTTGTCTAGTTAGAACTAGTTTTCACTGATTTTCATTTTGGAACAGCAGCTAAAACTAGTTGAAACAAAGGCAGTTATTTTACTAGAGAAAACGGCTTATTCCACTTTTCCCCGTTGGATGATCCCCATTGATGGGGATTAATGAACTTTTTGTTCACTATTCCCCGTTGACCCAAAATTTTTATTTAATGGGGATAAGTGAACTAAAAAGTTCAATAATCCCCATTAGGTAGGTACGTTAAAAAAATAAAATATATGAATCATGTACTTTTATTTTTATAAGGTAAGAACAAAATTTTAAATTACCTACATACTTACTTTACGATTTTATTAGAACGAAAAACAGATTGTTGCCCCAACGAAATTGTTCTAACGATGTTTGGGAATAAGACCTTATATCTATCTATCTAATAAGATACACAATACTGTAAAAGATGCTCATTTTCTAGAGGCGCGCGCGCAAGGCGGTGGCGGAGCGGGGTGCGAGTTAGCTCGTATGTGATTGGTCGACCCATCTTTTGTTTTTGTTTCGTAGTCGTTAAGGGTTAGTAGTGTGTAGTGTAGTTCAAGCGTGCAGTTCTTATCAGTTCGCAGTTATTAGTTTAATATAGGAATAAATAAAGGAAATGGCTGGTAGTTCAACTGACGTTTGTTTAGAGTACGTTAAAAGAGGTAAAGCTACCATACTTCTCCGGGCCGGACATCAATACAGTAAAAAATGCAAATATAAAAATGGTGGAGTTTTGTGGGAGTGTACCACAAGAAAACAAAGTAAATGTGCCGGATCCATCACTGTCATGGTAAGTTACTTATTATATTTTGTGATTAATAATGACAATAATAACTCAGGTTATGTGTGTTATCAATATCACGTTTATCAATATCAAAATTTAAAAATCAACGTTAAAGTTTAAACACTGTTTCTGTCATGGCGGCACGTGTGACGTCATTCTTTTGTCAAACAAGTCTATTACACCTAGTGTAAAAGAGTGTAGCTGAAGTGAATTGTATATACATATTTAATTATTATTACATATTTTAGTTAAGCATAAAGTGAAATATGTTTTGTTGAACTATTCTGATAGGATAACAACAATTTGTTATAAGTTTTAAAGGTTGTTAAATAGCCTATTTAATTTTGTATTCTATGTAAGTGCAATATTGTTTACTTAAAAAATAATGTAAAGTAATTAATTATTATTACTTAATTTTACAGGACAATCAAGTTGTAGCTGAGAAACGACACAATGTTTGTGAACCTGATTTTGCGCGGAATGAAGTTACCTTGAGGTTATTCAAACTAAAAACTACACTTGCGGATCCAGAAGCACCTGCTATTCCCACTGCTTACAACGCGGCTGTGAGCTCACTAAAAGATACCGGAATTGACAAAATAAAAGAATTCCCTGCCCTGAAGTCTATCAAAACAACATTATATAAACACAGAAATGCAGCATTTGAAGTAAGTAAAATTGAGTTCAAAAATGTTGAAGAAGTTAAAGTACCTCCAGCTCATCAGGAATTTATTTTAGCAGACTACAATGACAGTGGTATCCGTGTAATAGCTTTTTGCTCTGAATTTGCCCGACATCAAATGAAAAATTTGAAGATGTTCTTGGGTGATGGAACGTTTTGGATCTGTCCATCTCCCTTTTACCAACTCTACACCATTCATGGGGATTTGGGCAGTACAGAAAAACACATAAACATTGTGCCACTTGTTTATGAGCCATAAAAATCAACAAACATATGAAATTTTATTTAGTATGCTAAAATCTGCATTACCTGATTGGAATCCAGAAATATTTAAATGTGACTATGAAGTGGCTCCGATGAACGCAATGCGAAATGTTTTTGTAAATATATCTATTAGCGGCTGTTATTTCCATTTCACCCAGGCAATATGGAAGAAAGGAAAACAACTCAAACTAACAAAAGATAAATTAACCAGAAGACAAGTTGCACTTAGCACTGCTTTGGCTTTGTTACCATCAGATAAAATCATTGCGGGTTGGTTTTATGTTGCCTCTCAAAGCCCTGATGATGATAATAGCAAGGAGTTTAGAAATTACATGCTCAGACAATGGCTACAAGATGATTTTATTAAAACGTGGTGTGTATTTGGACAGACTCATCGCACTACGAATTTAGTCGAAGCATGGAATAATAAAATAAAAAAGCGTGTGAAAATAAAGAAACCCAACATTATGAAGCTCCTCACAGCGTTGGCTGAAGATGCATCGTATTACGAAGTTCTTGCATTGGGGGTTTCTGAAAATAAAGGTATAGCGGAAAAAACAAAAAAAAGCATCAATCGCGATAATTATATACAGGAGGTCCAAATGGAACTCATTAATAATGAAATTACGATTGGGCACTGTTTAGAAAAACTTAAGTGAGTGTAATCTTTGATTTTACAAGGTATAAGAAAGAAATATTTTCATGCTACAATTTTAAATTAATGATTGTAACAATCTGTGACTTTATTAGGTATAAGAAAGTTATATTTTTTATTTTAAATTAATAATTGTACAATCTGTGATTTTACAAGGTATAAGAAAGAAATATTTTCATGCTACAATTTTAAATTAATGATTGTAACAATCTGTGACTTTATTAGGTATAAGAAAGTTATATTTTTTATTTTAAATTAATAATTGTACAACCTGTGATTTTACAAGGTATAAGAAAGAAATATTTTCATGCTACAATTTTAAATTAATGATTGTAACAATCTGTGACTTTATTAGGTATAAGAAAGTTATATTTTTTATTTTAAATTAATAATTGTACAATCTGTGATTTTACTAGGTATAAGAAAGTTATATTTTTTATTTTAAATTAATAATTGTACAATCTGTGATTTTACAAGGTATAAGAAAGAAATATTTTCATGCTACAATTTTAAATTAATGATTGTAACAATCTGTGACTTTATTAGGTATAAGAAAGTTATATTTTTTATTTTAAATTAATAATTGTACAATCTGTGATTTTACAAGGTATAAGAAAGAAATATTTTCATGCTACAATTTTAAATTAATGATTGTAACAATCTGTGACTTTATTAGGTATAAGAAAGTTATATTTTTTATTTTAAATTAATAATTGTACAATCTGTGATTTTACAAGGTATAAGAAAGAAATATTTTCATGCTACAATTTTAAATTAATGATTGTAACAATCTGTGACTTTATTAGGTATAAGAAAGTTATATTTTTTATTTTAAATTAATAATTGTACTATCTGTGATTTTACTAGGTATAAGAAAGTTATATTTTTTATTTTAAATTAATAATTGTACAATCTGTGATTTTACTAGGTATAAGAAAGTTATATTTTTTATTTTAAATTAATAATTGTACAATCTGTGATTTTATTAGGTATAAGAAAGTTATATTTTTAATTAATAAATGTAACATGATTCATATATTTTATTTTTTTAACGTACCTACCTAATGGGGATTATTGAACTTTTTAGTTCACTTATCCCCATTAAATAAAAATTTTGGGTCAACGGGGAATAGTGAACAAAAAGTTCACTAATCCCCATCAATGGGGATCATCCAACGGGGAAAAGTGGAATAAGCCGAGAAAACGCGCTGTAACTATGAACGGGTTTTAACTGTAACATATATACTTAGCTAAATTCACAGACAACCCTGACACTTCTACCTTAAACATTGCTGACGTAATGTGTGTCTTATAAATATCTACTTTTTATTATTTCAGTGTGCCATGCAGAAATGAATGCAATTATGAACAAGAACTCAGCCGATGTGAAGGACTGCACTATCTATGTTGGGTTGTTTCCATGCAATGAGTGTGCTAAGATGATCATACAATCAGGGATTACCAAAATTTATTATTTATCTGACGAAAAAGGAGACCGTCCGATGTATATAGCCTCGAAGAGAATGTTAGATGCGGCTGGAGTCGAATATAAGTAAGTGTAAGCTTGTGGCCACAGTATAATTATTAGCAGTAGCGTGACTCGGACGTGTACTTGAATTCAATGCCTAATGTCGATAAGAGGGCTAGGGTTGCTACTATCGGGTATACTGTATGGTTTATCGTTAAGACAATGACGCAGCGCGCGCAACTATCAGTCAGTTCGCACCTTGAAGTATCCTTACGGGTGGGGAAAGGGGCGCTCGTTTAATTACGTCAGCGTTTCGGGCGTTTCTTTGAAGTCAACCTACTACTTATAATTACACTGTGTCGTGGCTAAATAATAAATGTCGCACGGGTCGATCTTCAAGGTCACCAATCCACAGACTGTGAATGAGTGACCACCCATTACTGAACGAGTTTCCCCCATGCTCCGGAAGCACTTTGACCCGTTGGTCCCGGCTGTCATTTATAGATCTTTGACGGTCGTTACAGGTGTTCAGTGGTCCTTAAATCTGACAACCAGTCATGTATTGGATAATCCAGTACTAACTGGTTTGTGGAAGTCAGATAGGCTCTATGTAAAATACTGATGTATCAACCGACTACGTCAATAATGAAGACTGAAGCTGCTATATGTATAGCTGTCATTTATTTTTTTATTTCTACAAAAAGCGTACAACTACACCATAAGAATATGAATTTTAGTCCTTTCTAAGACTTATTATTGTGTTGTAATTGTATACCATTGTAACGAAACAAATATTGAGTGATACTAAAGTATAGCCTGTATAAAGCTGGAAAATAAGAAGCTCGAACTGTGACAAAATAAATACTTTACGCTGTTTAGTAGAGTTGTAATATTCTCGAAAGACTAAAGTTGTTTTTACACTCATAAAACCTTTAACAATAAAAACCAGCTTTAATTGTCACAGCTTACATAAACGCTGTTTAGTAGTGTTGTAATATTCTCTTATAAAGACTAAAGATGCTTTTTACACTCATAAAAGAATCTTAAAATTCTAAATGGTCTGCTATATTAATGTTTCCAACGCAAGCGTGCTGTTTGGTTGGTATTCAGCAATTTTTGGGAAATTTGGGAAAAGGCTGGCAAATTATATTACTAAGTATTTTTTAAATTTCCTCAACTAATCGTTAAAACCATCAAGCCCAAATAGTTTAAACCAATCAATTATTTAATATAGGGCCCACATGCACCGCAAATCCTCGTTTTAAATGCGTTTAGCGCTAAACGTATTGTAACTACTTTTTGTACCTCTTTTTAGTGTGTGACACGCACTTGGGCTCAAAAAAAAACTAAAGGAAAGTACTTACATAAAAAACTAAAAACAAAATAATACTTTTTTATTTTTTGGTAAAATAGTATATTATGCAACTAGTGAATAAAGGACGGATTTAAAGCGAGGGCCGTAGATGAGTCACGAGCAAGTGAAGGATTCAACTGTTAGAATCCTGAACGACGCGAGTGATTCATGGCCCTCGATATAAATTCGTACTTTATTCAGGAGTTGCATACTATACTTTATATCATGACTACGAGAAAAGACATAATTTAAGCGAAAATAGAAATTTAATCAAGAAATAAGAATTGTTACATTAATTGATATGGACATTAAAATTAGAGCAATTACTGAAATTAAGCGTAATTTTCTTATTATTATTATTATTAGGGTGGTCACCTTGTGAAACAATATTTATTTCTTGTCGATGGTCAGAACTTTCTGCTGGAGGAAACTCTGGGGCGGGCATCTTTGGACGTTGAAGGGTGTAGAGTCCATGGGTCTTCAGGTTTCTTTAAGTTTATGCTGCTTGCTATCTGAAGGCTGCGTTTCGATTTATTTTCGATACAATCTTCGATATAACCCTCAGCCACGGTAGTGGACTTCCATCCACCATGTCGCTTTAATTCCGTCAGGTTCTTCGGAAAGAATGCCCTGTATACATCTCGGGATTTGGTAGCTTTAAAAATGTTGCAATGTCTTTTGGCATGGAACAAATTTTATTTATTCCAATTGGATTTTTTGTACATTTATTTTTAGAATAGAACAAAAAGAATCTATTTGTGTTCCAAATTCAAACACCAAAATAGTGAATAAAAACAAAACAGTGAATAAAAGGCCTTTTTATTCACTGTTTTGCGTGAATAAAATAAGCTTTTTAGAGTAGGTATGGTATAAACTTTGTTTTTTTATTAAGTACGTCTGCAATTTGTCTGTTAAAATAACGTTTCTTTTTTCTCTTTTTTCAGGCAATACATACCAAAGCGTAGTAAAATAGAAATAAATTTTACAGTTGACTGGGATGCCACGAGCCCTTCAAAATAAAAAAAAAACTAGCATAATTGTATTTTCTATTGTAAGATAAATTATTATGAATTGTTTAAAGCATGTGATATTATAACGTAATCCGTATATTATTAAACTTGACGAGCTTGTAAATGAAACAGAAATACTTATAAATAATTTAGTGTAATATTATGATTACAAAATTTTGATATTTAACTTGACGTTGTATTTTATTCGTATTGTTAATGGTACCTTCTGTTGTCGTACTTCCTAGTTTAAATTAATATCTGTAGTGAGGCCGGAGACTCCCGTGCCATTCCTAGACAACAAGACCCTATCACTAATAGACCCTAATTTCCCACGGTGACACATGGATCCTCCTCAGTCAGTACAATGTTTGTAAACATTTATAGCATTAATGCTATATGGATTTCAGGTCACCTGTAACTTATAACTAAGAAAACCAATAGTTCCAATAATACTTAAACAAAATTACACTTACATATTTAAAAAATAATAAAATTGAAATAAAAACTAACAAATTGTAACAGAAGTCTTTTTGGTGAATACCTAACCAAAAGTACTAGGCTTGCATCAATTCAAGGTGGTATTTATTCTAACATTAAATACCTAAACAATGTACATAGTAGAGTGGTAGTATTGTAAACGGCGGGACTAACATCTTCACGATTCTGTTCTCCAAGTACTTATTGTTGGGTATTCACTTAAAAGACGATTTCAGCGGCACCGACATCCACTTTAAAACTCCAATAAAAGTCCAGTCACGCAAGTGTCCATGCGCGTAAAAGTCCAATTGCGGTATAGTCCGTTTTGACGTGATAACGTCTTTAAAATCGTTTTAGTCGGGTGACATGTTCAGAAACTTGTGTCACACCAAAACCTCACGAGCGCGATCGCAGGTATAACGAGAGAGAGACGGACCGATCTCCCGTCTCATCTCGAGCGCTGCCAGTCATTCCGTGAAACTTGTCACGCGGAATCCTCACGAGCGGAGGCTGGCATAGCGTTCGAGTGAGTGGACCGATCTTCCGTCTCTCTCACTCTAGCGGCATACAAAAAAATTGTTATCTTCATTAATTCCTTACTTCCCAAAAACTTATATCACGAATAAGACGTTCTCACGTAAACATCTCGATCGGAAACCTACTTTACAAACAACCAATTTTTTTTTTAATAATACGTAAGCTTTGCTGATTGTACAAAAAAGTAAGTTTGGCCCATACAAAATAAATAAAACCCTGTCCGATCCGTGAGGGTATTATTAGGTATCGACATTAGATTCTATTTGTGTAATCCTTTTTGGAGTACAAGTACTATAAAAATACCTAAATGAAAATTTAAAAAAAATCTACTAAAATGGCAATGTACTATAATGGAAACTTCTAAGGCAACACACGGGAACGAAGCGACCGGTCGCGGCGATCAAGTCTCGGGTAGTGTCGTCATACAAAAACAATTGACGATCGAACATACTTAAATGCCGAAGATGGAGAAACGGTGGTAATTTGGGACAAAAATCACGCATTTTAAAATTCAATATTTTTACTTTCAGAAATATTATGTTTCCTATTTTATTTGGCAATGTCATTGGTATACCCAGATGCCCCATTCGAATCGGACAGGGTTTTTTTAACATATTGTTTATGTATATTCACACTTCGCAATGAACATGACGCACACAAATAAGGTAAAGAAAAACACTGTCCCAGGTACCTATATTATTTTATTATTTTCAAATCACATTCTATTCTACGTAGGTAAATTCAAACGGGTTTTCAGTTCAAGTTATTTTTAGATAAACAAATATCAACTGCATGCAAGAAAACTTAAGTTGATTTAAGAATGGCCAGAACGATTGGAACAATAATAAAAATGTTTGGAATCAGGAACTGTGTGTATGTTAAAGTTGTTTTTACAAAAACATGGTCCACATTAGCCAAGTTCTCAGTCGAAAAGTTGATGAGTATTTGACGAAGCTTAGGTATGAATTGCCTGAAAAATAATAATTTACTACTTCATAAAACTGAAAGGCTGTACAAAATCGGCACAGAAAGGTTATGAATTTGACGAGACGGAAGGTATGTTAAAATAGGGTTCCTTCCTCTTTATATATTATTATTAGGTAGAGCTCTGCCTTTAATTTAATTTCTCTTCAACAACGAGAAGCTGGATTCCGGTTGTCCTCTGGAATTACAACTAAGTAAATGAAAACATCAAAAAGATGCATGACTTACGAGAGTAGATCGTGAGTACGAACCTGTGGTATGAACCCGGACAGGCGCATTTCCTTGTATAATTTATTATTTTTTCACCACTGCTCTCACGACGGTGAAAGAAAATAATCGTGTGGAAACCGGCAAATCCTAGAAATAAAACTGACGTCTACCAACCAGCTCTGGGCCCGCGTGATGGATTACCTATAGTCAATTTCATTTCAGTTTTCATAGAGAAGAAACTTGCTTAAACCTTTATTTTGGCCTTCTAAAAGTTGTCTCATTAGTCTCATCATATCGTCTTAATTTATTCAAGGTCAAAGGTCCCAAAATGTTTTGCAGGTAACTCCAATAATGTTGACATTATCATAACCAATGTCAACATTATTAGATCAGAGTTAGTACATTATGTATGGACGAGCTGTTTTTTTAATATCCGATGTCGTACTATGTGGCCACATAGAAAATCATGTAAGTACAGAATATGTGGTAACGATTGGTGCGTCGGTGTCCCCTTCAGTTTATATGTATATGTCGCAGGGAAATAAGGATCTACCGGGATTTCACAAAATCCCGGTAGATGTCGAATATTCTTGGTATTACGTCTTTTTACTAAAAGTATGTAGTTATATGACAAAATACTAATATAAAGTCAGAGATATGTCATTTTACTAAACTAAATGTACTGAACGTGTTTCTCTACTGGTGCTAGGTACCTACAACTTCTTCTTCACTCATTGTGAGGTCACTTGGTATTACTAATAAACACAAAATAATCAACAAAACAGAATCTAACGACGAAAATCACACGAGCCGCGCCAGGTCGAGCGCCGCATTTGTTTCGCTCCCACTAGTGTCCGTGTACTAGAGCGAGCGAGAGAAATGCATGGCTCGATTTTTATACGGTAGTATCCGCTTTTCTGACATTTTACTAGATTTAGTTTAGTGAAACGACATATCACTGACGATAAATATTCGTATTTTGTTACATCACTAGATAATTTTAGTAAGAAGACGTAATCGAAACGAAATAAAATCAAGAATTTTTGACATCTACTGGGCTTTCGTGAAATCCCTGATATCCTCATTTCCCTGCGACATACAGGGTGTAAACAACCTCATCACGAAGCCGTCAACCAAGCATTATGTACATCAAGCTAAGTTACTTTACGCAAAAATTATTGCTGGGAAACGACTTTTTTTTTGGGGTGAAAAATCATATTTTGTAAAATTCAATGAAACGCACTCAAAACATTGTGCTGATGAATGGATATATTGAATAAAACGGAGGTCGTGGAGGTGTTAAAGTGAAAAATCTTACATTAAAAACTTGTATTTAAAAAACAACATGTCAAAAAGTTGGAACTTTGACCCCTAATATCTCCGTAACTAGAAGGTTCCCAGGTAGAGTGTAGAACAAAAAAAAATATCACAGACGGGGAGAACAAGTGCCTTTCGGCTTCGTTAAGAGATTTTTTACACCCTTTATAAACATCTTCGTCGTACCTACACACTGACATTTTTAATGTATCGGAAAAATTGCATTTTGACCTATTTTTTTATCGTCCGAGGTAAATACCTAACACACTGCAATAATGCAATTTTTAACTAATCATTAGCTTATCTTTGTTTTCGCACAATTTTGCTGCCCTTCGCATACCCTTGACCATATCGTATATACGTGACGTCACCAATATCAATTAAAGATAGCCCGTTTTGTGGAATTTGTATTACACCTTTGAGAATTACTCTAGGGTAGTTGAACCAAAAAACAAAATGATCGAGTTAGTTCCATCAATGGCCACGCGTCAAAAGAAACATGCACCTTAGAAAAGTTTTGAAAGTAGTTCCTTTAACACGAAATCGAAGAAGATATTTTTAGTAAATTACCAATCAGCTAATGGTTATTTCATAACTCCAATCTGCAGAATCTGGTTAGCTTCGGTAGGTACCTACAACTATTGAACCGGGGAGAAGAGATGTCTTATTTTTCGCGCAACTGCAAGTTTGTGTAGCAGAAGACAGTTTATAAGTGAAGCAGCTCACGCCTGCGCTCATCTCCGCATTACCCGTCTTCGATGAATTCCAGTACAATAACTGTTCTCTACGTTTCTACGACATATTGGTGAAAACTACCTTGCCGCTTATTTTCTCACATCTTCTCTCTTCACATCTCTTCGCTTTGATTGAAATTGAAACCAGTCCTATAAATCATGATCTGTCAACGGACCGATTTGTTCGAGACACCATTGTTTAACTATTGTGTCTACTTCGACAGATCAAGGGATAACATGGGTTTACTCATTATAATTTATAATGTTCCTGCCTAGGCTGGTATAGCTTTCTGCCGACGTGGTTCTCCACACCTTCACTTGCAAGTTTTCAGTCAAGCGCGAGTGCGCGCATGCGATTATATGATGCGTGCGATTAGCGCCGCAATATTATTTTATTCTAATAATTACTCTGGAATGTTTTTTTAGATATAAAGGGTGTAAAACACCTCTTAACGAAGCCGAAAGGCACTTGTTCTCCTCATCATTGCGATCATTTTTTGTGTTCTTCACCATACCTGGGAACCTCCTAGTTACGGAGATATTGAGGGTCAAAGTTCCAACTTTTTGACAACTTTTTTTTTAATACAAGTTTTTAATTTAAGATTTTTACTTTAAACACCTCCACGACCCCCGTACTATTCAATCCATCCATCAGCACAATGTTTTGAGTGCGTTACATTGAGTTCTACCACAAAACATGATTTTTCACCCCAAAAAAAAAGTCGTTTCCCAGCAATAATTTTTGCGTAAAGTAAAGTTACTTAGTTTGATGTACAGAATGCTTGGTTGACTGCTTCGTGATGAGGTGGTTTACACCCTGTATGTATACCTAACTATTACCTTTGTCCTTTCCATCAAATCAATAGGGGCAAACTGCATAATACCTATTGTTTTATCACCTGATAAAACTGCGTTAGGTACCTACTGCATCAATAGCGACCTTCTATAATCGCAGTTTTGATAATGATAATGAAATGCGTAGCACGTAGTAGTTATGTCGAATACCAATATGCCACTTGAGGTAGGTTAGGTTCACGTTGTGGAATTCGTTCCACAACGTGAACCTAACCTACCTCAAGTAGCAACAATAGTACATTTTGATACAAGTGGAGAAAGTTTGCTATTGCATCCGAGGCGGAATTAACTCCCGAGCCGTAGGCGAGGGTGTTTTTGTGCCGAGAACTGCAATAACAAATGTCCACGGGTATCAAACGACGTTTTTCAATACACTTTTGAAGAAATTAAATAAAAGAACGAAAAATATTTTTATATGAATTATTAGGAAACTATGATTTTCTTTTATTTTTTTCCGCGCTTTGCTTTCGCCAGGTTGAAGGAGAAGCAAAGGTATGAAGCCGTTAAACAGCCTAATAAAAAAAAGTAAATATTAGTTTTAAATAATCATGTTTATCTATGATATTCTATTTATAAACACAATTTGAATATTCAAAAAACATTTACGCTGTGCAGACGCATTCTTACTTTGCCGAAATAAAAAAAACATTCAATTCCGACTATAGGCATTGAACCAATTTGGACTAAGTATAGGTATAGTTATCTGTGGCAATTTTCATTCCCGCACACGTGTTGGAAAATGAAAGAAATCGCACGGGTGTGAAATACATGGCATGTTGAACCTAATCATAGTGCGTTATGAACCACTTTTCGAGGAAGTGTATTGAAAATATTATTAACCTGAATGCCAGACCATAAACGCACGCACGTGCGTCACCTACCATTTTGTCTCATATTTGTGTCGTTTGGCGTACAGGGCATGCGCTTGCTTGTCACGTATACACACAGACAGTGACAGTGCGTTTCAAAAGGTGAAAGAGTTATTTTTTTTCCTATACTCTTACGATGTAATGAGCGCTGATGTAGTAAACAAAATAAATGAAAAATCGGCCAATATGTACGCCTTAAAAACTAACCTACCCATTTTCAAATTCCACGTTTAGGCTGAACATAATGTTGAGAACACGAACAAGGCCCATTTTACATAACAAAAGGGTTTTCGACAGGGTTGTTAAAAAACCGTGAACTAGGAGAAGCATTTAGGTTTCTACTTCACAGCGAGTGTCGGATCTCTTGAGGTGGGTACTGACCGGTGTTACGGGCCGTAATGTACCATTCGCAGCGAGCATGTTACGTTACGCCGTTTTCTAAACTCCGTGTAACATGCTCGTTTCGAATTCTTTGCTCGCCCGTGCTCCAGATTCGTTGTCAAGATGTCAGCCGACGAAGTTGTGTTGGGATCTTTGATTTTACTCAATTACTGTTTAATCCAAATTATTCCATTCCATCTTTTTAACAACAAATAATCACAACTAATAATGTGAAGGCCCGAAGTACCTAGAATCAACGCTTGTGCCCCGTGCGCTCGTGACGACTCGCTGCGACGTACTGACTGAAGCGCGTAACATTCAAATGATTCGCCGAAAAACCAACAGAGGGGTGGAGCACTCGCAGCGAGCAACGAGCCACTCCTTGCTCGTTGCGAGCGCCTTGTTTCCACGTACTGACTGCACGAACGCTCGCTGTGTAACACGTTACATTACGCCTCGTAACGCCGGTCAGTACCCACCTTTATATCATTACGCGCTTGATGTAAATGAAACAGAAATGTAAATAAATTTGTAAAATAAAATTTTATTACTTTATGTACAAGATGACACGGGTACAGATACTCCGATCACACAACTTGAATACAATAAAATCAACATGGTGATTTATTAGAAACATATTTTGTGTAAAATAAACATAATTCGACGCCATCCACTGAATTAAAAAAATAATTATGTTTTATTCAGCAAGAAATAAAATACATTGAATTGTTAATAAATCAGATCCTGCCTACATCCTGTGTAGGAGAGCGACTCAAGCCAGCTCTTCACAGAAACAGAACCTTTCTTCAAAATACATATTAATTTAATTCAGTGGATGTAGTCTTAGAAATTAACTGTTCTAACGTGTTTCACAACACAACAAAAGTGCATGTAACTGTCACAATTTGGAGTATTCAATTATATAATTATTGTCCAAATTTTACACATATCTACAAAAAGAAAAATAAAAGTAACGAAATCCAACAAAAGTGTTTACATTTGAGTCCATGTTCACCATTCGTACATATTAGCGCCGCATGCAGTCAATACATTTCGTCGAAAGAGACCTCAGAACTAACGATATTGTACAGTACAAACTTAAAAGTAAGAATTATATACAAGCGTCCCTCCGTTCCGAGGGCGATCCGCGCGGCCTTTGCTCAATTCGCCACACAACATTCTATTTTACACGTTAAAAACCAGTCGTTATTTGAAATGTTAAATCCTAATTATTATTATTCTGTTACGTGAATATTGTTGAACACTTGAGGCCACAGGATGTTATTTTACAAACAACTTCAAACGGGAGAGTTCATTTTAAAATGTAAAATTTTTCAATCCGCCGTTCAATAATAATATTGAAAAATTAACAGTAATTTTAAGATATTATTGTACAAATTGCTATGGGTTGCCATTACAAACTTGACAGTAAGAGGATCACAGGACTAGACACAACTGTTAACATTAACTCGTAAGACACTACATGTAACAACATTTTGATAAGTATTACAACGTCATCCATAACGGCTAACAGTAATTTGAAAAATAAAAAAGTATAAAAGTTTTGACAAAAAAAAATTAGTAAAACGTAGGTGTGAGAAATTAGATAAGTAGAGAAACGTAAACATAATATTTCTCTCAAATGCGAACACTTCCTCAAAGGTAAGTGTGACATATAGCAAAGCAGTTCTGTTACGGGGCAACAAGGCCATAAGAAACAACGTCTTACTAACTAAAAATATAAGGAACATGTTTTCACACTTTACATTGCAAATCGAGACTCTGAGTCATAACCAAACAAATTACTCTACGTCTTTATGATACAGCTGTCATTGGAAATGAATATTCTATCAGTTACCAGTTTTTTTTTTAATAATCTAGATGTCAAATAGTAATTAAGTATTCTCCATCGCCGCTAATTTATTTTTCTATGAAATCCTATTTCAGCTGAACGGTAACAAGCATGTAGTAGAAAAATAACTTAATACATAGTATGTGGGCAAGTGCGATTGTTCAGCATCCTACTGCTAATGAAATTATAAAGTGGTATTTCACCTGTATGTTGATTACCAATAAATAACCAATGATTATTGAACAAAATTGGCAAAAACAGAAATATATATTAACATCCGATCAAAAGATTACGTGATGTTTTTTTTTTAAACATTAAAATTTAAAGAAAATCGTTAGTAGGTATGTAATGTATACACCGTGATTCAGGACGATAGCGATAAACTTCGACCGGTCATTGTACTCATCATTATGAACAACTTTTACTATTGGACCAAACCAAAAAAAAATCAGCAGTTCTCTGTTCGCATAACTCGGCAAAATGTATGGAACAGCTGACTTTAATTCGTGATTCAGGGTTTGGTCCCATAGTAAAAGTTGTTCATAATGATGAGTACAATGACCGGTCGAAGTTTATCGATATCGTCCGGAATCACGGCGTATATTGAATGAAACTACTTGGTAACTGTCATCTTTACTATGCGAGCGATTTTATGAAACACTTACACGGAATTTTTTCAATGCAAAAAAATAATAATCGTGGTTTAACTTTAAAATGTTGTCAGGGTACGTCGTGCAAACAAGTTATTATTATTAATAGTGTTAATAATATTAAAAAAAACTGATAACTCTACGTGTTCTTGAGAAAGAGGGGTCTTTACCCACAAACAGATGGACAATGAAAGGACCTAAAAGGGACCGGCTTTTCCTTCTGAGGTACGGAACCTTAAAAATAAGTACCTTATTAGTATCTATGCATTAAACTTTAGTTTTTAAAAGTTATGATGATAAACCCTGGCTCAGTTGACTTTATTTATAATTTGGTTTGATGTAATTAATTTATAATTACGCTGCACGGTAATAAAAACCAATCGCTCGCCAAATAACGCTATATACTCAGAATTCGTTGCAGGTTACATGTTGTTCAGCAATGTTTGCCATTGTTTGCTTTTAAACAAGATATTTTAACATGTCATAAATACCAAAATGCAACATAGGACTAAAGAAAAGCGTAAAACGACAAAACCAAACGTAATTCGGGCGAATTCTTTGTGACATTAATTAGTTGATATGAGAACACTACGGATCGAATCCAACTTCGATGCACCTAACGTTAGTATAATGTATCTATCTATTCTGTCATAAATAATTTGCTGTAAAACTAAAAGCGAATTTCACCAGTGAAACTGATCGCGATCAGCAGATCTAAACGTATGACACTGCTTTTGAGGTGGAAGCGCGAGGATGTCTTACGTTTTTTGCAATTTGCCGGTCAGCGTCTGGCTTTATCGGTATCGGTGGTATGTATTTATGGAACTATAATCATTAAAATCCAAGAAACTTATATACTAACTGGAATGAGGACGGACAAGCCAAAAACGTTTCGAGCGAGAAAGCTTCAAGAGTGGATGTTGTCTCTTTCTAATAGGGTGTTCAATAATCATACTAACTCTTGAGACAGTCTAAGAGTAGCTGTTATTTTATTATTTAATGATGATGACCTGCAACTCAATAGCATTCTAGGCGAAATAGCTTCAAGAGTGGATGTCATTAACTTTTTATGTTAACTTAAACCTTAAACGTATGTCTGTATCGTCCAGTTGCAAATTATCCATTTTGCAACCTGTTTATCCAGACGACTTTTGTATTCGGGGATTCGAGGACTCCGTTAATGTTATATATTTTTTCAGACATAGAAAATCGCATATTCAAGCTATGACTGTTTACCTATAATGTTTTAGTAACATTCGCCAATATTTATTTTATATTCCGAAACCATTCATTTTCACTCGCATCTCGCCAAATTGATTCCTTTGCTGGAGAAGCATGGAAAAATCCTTAGGACACGGCATGGTGCGGCGGACTCTTTTCTTTTCAATATTTGTATTTATAAAGCAAACTAGGTACTACCGAAACCATGTGCGATGTCCGATGTTTCTAATTTATATAATATACTTTTGATTACTATGTACGACAACGGTGTTCGAAACTTCGAACTTACTTACTTAATTTATTTGGATATTTCCCGTTTGTCAACCTAAAACTTGGTAACCCTAGTCGTAATAAACAAACAAAGTTAAAAAAACTTCCCTTAAAAACGAAATTCCACATCCAGCAAACCCTTATTACTACACCCCTTCACACAACACAATTTTACCATTTTTAAAGCGGATTATTTCACTTATATACAATAAAAGTACTTATATGACTTCAACGCGAAAATGTATCGGCCATATTGTTTACATCGGTGACAAGGCAAGACAGGGACACCATCCACCTTTGTCGGTTTCTCGCTCGGAACGTTTTCGTTTTTTTCTTTTCTATTGAATCCATTGTACAAATTTAAACTCTAAGCTTTTGATATAGGGTTTTATTTTTATTTTTTTAGCATTTTGTTCGTACTCATTCCAGTTAGTATATAATTTCCTTGTTAAAATCATCAATGCAACCCTCTAAGTTCATTAAAACCCATTCTATAACTTGGGATTAAATGAACGTAGAAAGTCGTATTTGTTACAGCCGCAAATCATATTTTTATCAACATACAACCTGACACTGACCTGCAAATTACAAAAAACGTCAGAAAATTTGAATTTCGCGGCCTATCCTGGCACATCCACATGGCGTGTCACGTGTTCAGATTAATTTGTGAATTTTGCCTTTAGTCTGAATTGTTACATATTTTGATAACTCCGAAAACAACCATCCCAGGAATTAGAATAAAATCAATTTTGTTATCATAACAAACATTTAATTATACAAAAAAAACAAGTGTCTTAACCTATGTACTAAACCAAAATTTAATGCTACTGAATACATCGGGAAGTTAATAATAATCAAGAACAAAATTGATTTTATTAAAATTTTCTGAAGAACGAGTTTGTTGTTAGTAAAAGAGCGCGACTTCGGCATACTCTTTCGATAATATTATTATAAATTTGGTTACCAGAACTACTTATAAAACGAGTTTAAAGGTAAATCGAGATTAAAATTTTAACATCAACGACATTTGTCAGTCAAGTCTCAAGATAGTCTCAATACAATTCGTAATGAGTAAAACGAATATTTTGCTAAATATTTCAATATGTCTTCAACATTCCGCTGAAAATGAGCAGATTTCGAGTGAATCCGTACTAATTATTCAGTTATACTATTATTGCTTACAATCTCCGCACCTTTATTATAAAGATTTTAATAAGCGTTTCAAGTGTGTGGACTTAAATCCTAATTTGTAGAAAAGACCTAACGAGACTTAATCCTTAAAGACAAAATATTCGCAGTTTCTCGGGTTGTTAATGAGTATAATCAAGACGTTTGATTGCATAAAATAGAGTTTATTTTTAATTAAAAGCCTATCATTAACTCACTCCACGCGCATTTTTGTGTATTCATTTTCAGCGGAACAGCGGAGCCGTCAGCTTAAGACTTTGGTCTAAAAAGAGTGGTTCAAATCGCCACCTTTTTCGTTTCAAGTTGAAACTATCGAATGCGTGATCAGTTGATGTATAATTTTAGACCGTTTTCGAGTAAGGAGTTTTGTGTTGTGTTCAGTTGTTGACGGCGATCTCTTTCGGTAGTAGCGGATTTTCGTCGGGAGTCACGGTCACGTCGACCATTTCGGCGAGCTCTGACGCCGGCTTGAACGCGATGGCGTACGGAAATTTGATGCGACACGCCTCGATATATTGCTCTATCTCCTTCTCGCACGGACCGAAGTCGCCGTCTCGCAGACTGTCTAAAACTTCCACGCAACCCTGAAAAGAAAGAAAAACATTAAAATCATGGACTGACAAGGCATTTTCATAAATTTTAGTGGAGTGTTCCGGTTATGGCTATAGTACAAGTTCTGACGGCAATCATGCTGTCGGGTATAAGTAATTGTATATCATTCTGCTCCGAGTACATTTTTGACGGCATACCTGTATGGAGGTGCCGGGGTAGTGCAGCGCGGTTGCCTGCGCGAGCGCACGCGGCGTGGTGTCGGGCAGCAGGCGGCGCAGCTGATGAGCTCGTGCGACATGAGCATACCTGTATGGAGGTGCCGGGGTAGTGCAGCGCGGTTGCCTGCGCGAGCGCACGCGGCGTGGTGTCGGGCAGCAGGCGGCGCAGCTGATGAGCTCGTGCGACATGAGCATACCTGTATGGAGGTGCCGGGGTAGTGCAGCGCGGTTGCCTGCGCGAGCGCACGCGGCGTGGTGTCGGGCAGCAGGCGGCGCAGCTGATGAGCTCGTGCGACATGAGCATACCTGTATGGAGGTGCCGGGGTAGTGCAGCGCGGTTGCCTGCGCGAGCGCACGCGGCGTGGTGTCGGGCAGCAGGCGGCGCAGCTGATGAGCTCGTGCGACATGAGCATACCTGTATGGAGGTGCCGGGGTAGTGCAGCGCGGTTGCCTGCGCGAGCGCACGCGGCGTGGTGTCGGGCAGCAGGCGGCGCAGCTGATGAGCTCGTGCGACATGAGCATACCTGTATGGAGGTGCCGGGGTAGTGCAGCGCGGTTGCCTGCGCGAGCGCACGCGGCGTGGTGTCGGGCAGCAGGCGGCGCAGCTGATGAGCTCGTGCGACATGAGCATACCTGTATGGAGGTGCCGGGGTAGTGCAGCGCGGTTGCCTGCGCGAGCGCACGCGGCGTGGTGTCGGGCAGCAGGCGGCGCAGCTGATGAGCTCGTGCGACATGAGCATACCTGTATGGAGGTGCCGGGGTAGTGCAGCGCGGTTGCCTGCGCGAGCGCACGCGGCGTGGTGTCGGGCAGCAGGCGGCGCAGCTGATGAGCTCGTGCGACATGAGCATACCTGTATGGAGGTGCCGGGGTAGTGCAGCGCGGTTGCCTGCGCGAGCGCACGCGGCGTGGTGTCGGGCAGCAGGCGGCGCAGCTGATGAGCTCGTGCGACATGAGCATACCTGTATGGAGGTGCCGGGGTAGTGCAGCGCGGTTGCCTGCGCGAGCGCACGCGGCGTGGTGTCGGGCAGCAGGCGGCGCAGCTGATGAGCTCGTGCGACATGAGCATACCTGTATGGAGGTGCCGGGGTAGTGCAGCGCGGTTGCCTGCGCGAGCGCACGCGGCGTGGTGTCGGGCAGCAGGCGGCGCAGCTGATGAGCTCGTGCGACATGAGCATACCTGTATGGAGGTGCCGGGGTAGTGCAGCGCGGTTGCCTGCGCGAGCGCACGCGGCGTGGTGTCGGGCAGCAGGCGGCGCAGCTGATGAGCTCGTGCGACATGAGCATACCTGTATGGAGGTGCCGGGGTAGTGCAGCGCGGTTGCCTGCGCGAGCGCACGCGGCGTGGTGTCGGGCAGCAGGCGGCGCAGCTGATGAGCTCGTGCGACATGAGCATACCTGTATGGAGGTGCCGGGGTAGTGCAGCGCGGTTGCCTGCGCGAGCGCACGCGGCGTGGTGTCGGGCAGCAGGCGGCGCAGCTGATGAGCTCGTGCGACATGAGCATACCTGTATGGAGGTGCCGGGGTAGTGCAGCGCGGTTGCCTGCGCGAGCGCACGCGGCGTGGTGTCGGGCAGCAGGCGGCGCAGCTGATGAGCTCGTGCGACATGAGCATACCTGTATGGAGGTGCCGGGGTAGTGCAGCGCGGTTGCCTGCGCGAGCGCACGCGGCGTGGTGTCGGGCAGCAGGCGGCGCAGCTGATGAGCTCGTGCGACATGAGCATACCTGTATGGAGGTGCCGGGGTAGTGCAGCGCGGTTGCCTGCGCGAGCGCACGCGGCGTGGTGTCGGGCAGCAGGCGGCGCAGCTGATGAGCTCGTGCGACATGAGCATACCTGTATGGAGGTGCCGGGGTAGTGCAGCGCGGTTGCCTGCGCGAGCGCACGCGGCGTGGTGTCGGGCAGCAGGCGGCGCAGCTGATGAGCTCGTGCGACATGAGCATACCTGTATGGAGGTGCCGGGGTAGTGCAGCGCGGTTGCCTGCGCGAGCGCACGCGGCGTGGTGTCGGGCAGCAGGCGGCGCAGCTGATGAGCTCGTGCGACATGAGCATACCTGTATGGAGGTGCCGGGGTAGTGCAGCGCGGTTGCCTGCGCGAGCGCACGCGGCGTGGTGTCGGGCAGCAGGCGGCGCAGCTGATGAGCTCGTGCGACATGAGCATACCTGTATGGAGGTGCCGGGGTAGTGCAGCGCGGTTGCCTGCGCGAGCGCACGCGGCGTGGTGTCGGGCAGCAGGCGGCGCAGCTGATGAGCTCGTGCGACATGAGCATACCTGTATGGAGGTGCCGGGGTAGTGCAGCGCGGTTGCCTGCGCGAGCGCACGCGGCGTGGTGTCGGGCAGCAGGCGGCGCAGCTGATGAGCTCGTGCGACATGAGCATACCTGTATGGAGGTGCCGGGGTAGTGCAGCGCGGTTGCCTGCGCGAGCGCACGCGGCGTGGTGTCGGGCAGCAGGCGGCGCAGCTGATGAGCTCGTGCGACATGAGCATACCTGTATGGAGGTGCCGGGGTAGTGCAGCGCGGTTGCCTGCGCGAGCGCACGCGGCGTGGTGTCGGGCAGCAGGCGGCGCAGCTGATGAGCTCGTGCGACATGAGCATACCTGTATGGAGGTGCCGGGGTAGTGCAGCGCGGTTGCCTGCGCGAGCGCACGCGGCGTGGTGTCGGGCAGCAGGCGGCGCAGCTGATGAGCTCGTGCGACATGAGCATACCTGTATGGAGGTGCCGGGGTAGTGCAGCGCGGTTGCCTGCGCGAGCGCACGCGGCGTGGTGTCGGGCAGCAGGCGGCGCAGCTGATGAGCTCGTGCGACATGAGCATACCTGTATGGAGGTGCCGGGGTAGTGCAGCGCGGTTGCCTGCGCGAGCGCACGCGGCGTGGTGTCGGGCAGCAGGCGGCGCAGCTGATGAGCTCGTGCGACATGAGCATACCTGTATGGAGGTGCCGGGGTAGTGCAGCGCGGTTGCCTGCGCGAGCGCACGCGGCGTGGTGTCGGGCAGCAGGCGGCGCAGCTGATGAGCTCGTGCGACATGAGCATACCTGTATGGAGGTGCCGGGGTAGTGCAGCGCGGTTGCCTGCGCGAGCGCACGCGGCGTGGTGTCGGGCAGCAGGCGGCGCAGCTGATGAGCTCGTGCGACATGAGCATACCTGTATGGAGGTGCCGGGGTAGTGCAGCGCGGTTGCCTGCGCGAGCGCACGCGGCGTGGTGTCGGGCAGCAGGCGGCGCAGCTGATGAGCTCGTGCGACATGAGCATACCTGTATGGAGGTGCCGGGGTAGTGCAGCGCGGTTGCCTGCGCGAGCGCACGCGGCGTGGTGTCGGGCAGCAGGCGGCGCAGCTGATGAGCTCGTGCGACATGAGCATACCTGTATGGAGGTGCCGGGGTAGTGCAGCGCGGTTGCCTGCGCGAGCGCACGCGGCGTGGTGTCGGGCAGCAGGCGGCGCAGCTGATGAGCTCGTGCGACATGAGCATACCTGTATGGAGGTGCCGGGGTAGTGCAGCGCGGTTGCCTGCGCGAGCGCACGCGGCGTGGTGTCGGGCAGCAGGCGGCGCAGCTGATGAGCTCGTGCGACATGAGCATACCTGTATGGAGGTGCCGGGGTAGTGCAGCGCGGTTGCCTGCGCGAGCGCACGCGGCGTGGTGTCGGGCAGCAGGCGGCGCAGCTGATGAGCTCGTGCGACATGAGCATACCTGTATGGAGGTGCCGGGGTAGTGCAGCGCGGTTGCCTGCGCGAGCGCACGCGGCGTGGTGTCGGGCAGCAGGCGGCGCAGCTGATGAGCTCGTGCGACATGAGCATACCTGTATGGAGGTGCCGGGGTAGTGCAGCGCGGTTGCCTGCGCGAGCGCACGCGGCGTGGTGTCGGGCAGCAGGCGGCGCAGCTGATGAGCTCGTGCGACATGAGCATACCTGTATGGAGGTGCCGGGGTAGTGCAGCGCGGTTGCCTGCGCGAGCGCACGCGGCGTGGTGTCGGGCAGCAGGCGGCGCAGCTGATGAGCTCGTGCGACATGAGCATACCTGTATGGAGGTGCCGGGGTAGTGCAGCGCGGTTGCCTGCGCGAGCGCACGC
This sequence comes from Xestia rhomboidea, assembly GCA_963853795.1. Lineage (NCBI taxonomy): Eukaryota > Metazoa > Arthropoda > Insecta > Lepidoptera > Noctuidae > Xestia > Xestia rhomboidea. The sequence continues at coordinate 6,960,557 of OY970770.1, read as the reverse complement.
GGCGTGGTGTCGGGCAGCAGGCGGCGCAGCTGATGAGCTCGTGCGACATGAGCATACCTGTATGGAGGTGCCGGGGTAGTGCAGCGCGGTTGCCTGCGCGAGCGCACGCGGCGTGGTGTCGGGCAGCAGGCGGCGCAGCTGATGAGCTCGTGCGACATGAGCATACCTGTATGGAGGTGCCGGGGTAGTGCAGCGCGGTTGCCTGCGCGAGCGCACGCGGCGTGGTGTCGGGCAGCAGGCGGCGCAGCGCTCGCGCTCCCCACAGCGCGTCGGCTTGCGTCGTGTCGCTGCGGGAACTGATAAACTCTTCCGCCATCTGCACCGCGGTCCGGCCGCGTACCATCTGAAATTATTCATTTATCTATACAAACTAAGCTCAATAAACAAATAACTAATCTTAGTAAATGATAGCGGACGTGACAGGGGAGAATTAAAGGAAGAAACATCTTGCATCGACCTCAAGTAACATGGGACAAAGCATAGATGTTGATTTGTAGAAACTTAGCTCAGGAATAGCAGCCTGTTCGTCCGATCTTAGGGCCGGCGCAAATATGGCGGAGGGATGTGTAATAATATGGCATAATAACAGATAGTATATTATCACTTGAAATGACGTTCACATGATATAATTTTCATACACTATAAAAACAAATAACCTAATTTCATGTGATTAGGTCACATGAAATTAGGTTATTTGTTTGTTACATTTCATATAAACTTCTTTTGCTCTAATAACATTTAGTATAACGTTCATTTCGTATAATTTTCAATTTGTATAATGCTCTTCTTATATAACGTTCAGTTGACCTAATTTTCATATTTGCTAATTTTCAGACAAAATTCTGTAATGAATAAGTAAATATCAGGAAACTTCATGCTGTTATAACCTCATCTAACCCAAATGATTTACCAACAATAGAGGGGATCTGTTTACATTCTATGTTGCCAGCAGCACTACACAATGTTGCTATCCTTAATTTCCCAATAAACACAGGGCAGGCAGTTTGGCACTGTAATTTTGTCAGTTTATCATCAGGGTTGAAGGTTTTTTTTTTGAAGTGATAACTTTATTTGGGAAGGTGACTTGATTCGGAACGGTAACGAAGGAGTTCGGGAACGAAGTAGTTCCTGAATGACTGTCTGACTGATCAACGCAAAGATTAAACCGCTGATCGTAGAGACCTGAAACTTGGAGGGTGTGTTCTTTGTATGATGTAGGCATCCGATAAGAAAGGATTTTCCGAAATTCTACCCCTTAGGGGGTGAAAAAAGGCGCAAAGTTTGTATGGGACAACGTGATTCCTTGGTCGAAATCTACTTCAAATTTTGCATAAACCTTTTTTAACAGAATTGATGGAAGACGTTCTTCGTATTTTATTGAAATTCATCTCCTAACGGGGTTAAAAAGGGGTAGAATGTTATTTTGTTGATGATTTGCATCGATGTTGATATAAATACTTCTTCGTCCTTTTGATTTAAATTAATTTTTATTTTGAGACATGTCTAAAAACTCATTTTTAGATACAGATTTTGTTAAAAAAAGATTGATTTCACTAAAAACTTTTGATTGTAAAAATATCTGTTTGATTTGTTGTGTATAGTTGTAGTTTTATATGGATCTTTTGACTGTACAAGGATCTTTTGGCGCGTGGTCAAAATCTGAACTAACGCCATTATTTTGTTGTCTATACTACAGCAGTGTTCTAGGGAGCTTTTGACTGTACAAGGATCTTTTGGCGCGTGGCCAAAATCTTAACTAACGCCACTATTTTGTTTATTTTTAAACAATTTCAATATTAAATAGTTCAACTTAGATTAGTTAAGTTATCACTTGTCGAGCGTCCCGAGAGTCCCGATACGCAAACGTTTTTTTTTTTAGTTGTTTTATTACAATCTAGCCTAATAAGGCTCATAAGCAATTTTAATCTAAATTAATTTGCTAAAAGTATTTCTTTTTCCATTGCGTTTACTTAGCGTCTATTAAGGCGAAGTCACTTTGTTCTTGTGTCCATATAAATAGCTAGGCTATAGATGGGATTAGGGTAACTTCATACTGATATAACCTCATCTAACCCAAATGATTCACCAACAATAGAGGGGATCTGGCGCTCAGCAGCCGCTGCCGAGGCACGCCCGCTTCGCTCCCTCGCCTTCACGCGCTAATGGTCACTGTTCTAACCTAACCTATCCCAGATGATTCACCAACAATAGAGGGGGTCACGAAAATGGCAGAGGTTTATGATCCAATCAGTTTTTGCAAAAATATACAAAACAAAGTGTCGATTCAAAATTATATTAAACGTTACTATAGATTTTTAATATTATACTAACTAAACTAGTTTGCTTGGGTGCGCGAGCTGCGCGCAGCTCGCGTGTTTGGTGTTTTTGAGAAGTATTACTTACCCTTATAAAATTTTGAGAATCAATGGGCACCCCAAAATGAATTGAAAAATCCGTTAGAATTACCCCTAAAACAGTATGAAAACCCCTACGGACCCCTAATAAAATCTTATTTAAAAAACTCTTCCTCCCTTTTCCCATAAAAATCATTACCCTAAAGTTTGCTGAGTTACGCTTCACCCACTCAATCATCGTTACGCTACGGAGGTCGCCACCTCCCGCCTTCGCTCCACTCAGGACCTAGCTACCACCGGACAGGTTTCGACACCTACTATAATATTTGTTCAAACACCTGATGGCTAGCTCTAACCGTTATGAAGTTACAGCCCTTTCAATTTTAGGGGAGGTTGGGGAGGGGAGCTTCACCCACTCAACCTTCGTTACGCTACGGAGGTCGCCGGCTCGCTTCGCTCGCCACCTCCCCCCTTCGCTCCACTCAGGACCTATCTACCACCGGAAAGGGGAGGTTGGGGAAGGTAGGGTATAAAAATTGTAACGCTCCTCAATAATAAAGTACAGTCAAAATCAAAATGCCGCTACGTGTCCTAGTTTCCGAGATACGATGGGGGGAGGGGTGAAGGCGGGGAGAGGGGGGAGTTTTGAAAAATGATTTTGACCAACTCTTTGCCCCTTCTTACGAATCTGAAAAAAAAAATGTTCCAAGTCTCTTAACTTCCGAGATCTGCCTAAAGGGGGGGAGAAGGGGGGAAAGGGGAGCAACCTTTAAAACCGGTTTTTACTTTTCCTAGCCTCCTCTATACGAATCCGTAAAAAACACAAAATACGGGTCTCTTAGTTTCCGAGATACGATGGGGGGAGGGGTGAAGGGGGGGAGAGTGGGGAGTTTTGAAAAATGATTTCGACTAATGCATTGCCCCTTTATACGAAACTGAAAAAAAAAATGTTCCAAGTCTCTTAACTTCCGAGATCCGCCTAAAGGGGGGGAGAAGGGGGACAAGGGGGACAACTCTGAAAAGTGGTTTTTACTTTTCCCAGCCTCCTCTATACGAATCTGAAAAAAAAAATGTTCCAAGTCTCTTGGTTTCCGAGATACGATAGGGAGGGGTGAGAAGGGGGGCGAAAAGGGGAGGTTTGGGATTTTTCCCATAGGTTTTAGAGTTAGTTGTTTACGAATCTGTCAAAATATACCCACCTCCCCATCCACCATCTGGGAGAACAATTCTGTCAATCAGTGAGTGAGTCAGTGGTAATTCAGCTTTATATAGTATAACTAGTTTGCTTGGGTGCGCGAGCTGCGCGCAGCTCGCGTGTTTGGTGTTTATGAGAATTATTACTTACCCTTATAAAATTTTGAGAATCTATAGGCACCCCTAAATGAATTGGAAAATCCGTTAGAATTACCCCTAAAACAGTATGAAAACCCCTACGGACCCCTAATAAAACCTTATTTAAAAACTGAGACCTTTTCCCATAAAAAACATTACCCTAAAGTTTGCTGAGTTACGCTTCACCAACTCAACCATCGTTACGCTAAGGAGGTCGCCGGCTCGCTTCGCTCGCCACCTCCCCCCTTCGCTCCACTCAGGACCTACCTACCACCGGACAGGTTTCGACACCTACTATAATATTTGTTCAAACACCTGATAGTTATCTCTAACCGCTATTAAGTTACAGCCGTTTCCAATTATAGGGGAGGTTGGGGAGGGGAGCTTCACCCACTCAACCTTCGTTACGCTACGGAGGTCGGCGGCTCGCTTCGCTCGCCACCTCCCCCCTTCGCTCCACTCGGTCTCGCAGGTTCGCTCCGCTCAGGACCTACCTACCACCGGACAGGTTTCGACGCCTACTATAATATTTGTTCAATTACCTGATGGCTACCGCTAACCGTTATGAAGTTACAGCCCTTTCAATTTTAGGGGAGGTTGGGGAGGGGAGCTTCACCCACTCTGGACTTTTAGGGGAGGTTGGGGAGGGGAGGGTATAAAAATTTCAATGCCCCTCAATAATAAAGTATAGTCAAAATCAAAATGCCGCTATGTGTCCTAGTTTCCGAGATACGATAGGGGGAGGGGTGAAGGGGGGGAGAGTGGGGAGTTTTGAAAAATGATTTCGACTAACAATCAGCCCCTTTATACGAATCTGAAAAAAAAAATGTTTGAAGTCTCTTAACTTCCGAGATCTGCCTAAAGGGGGGGAGAAGGGGGGTAAGGGGGACAACTTTGAAAACTGGTTTTTACTTTTCCGAGCCTCCTCTATACGATTCTGAAAAAAAAATGTTCCAATTCTCATGGTTTCCGAGATACGATAGGGGGAGGGGTGAAGGGGGGGAGAGTGGGGAGTTTTGAAAAATGATTTCGACTAACAATCAGCCCCTTTATACAAATCTGAAAAAAAAATGTTCCAAGTCTCTTAACTTCCGAGATCCTTCTAAAGGGGGGGAGAAGGGGAGAAAGGGGGACAACTTTGAAAACTGGTTTTTACTTTTCCGAGCCTCCTCTATACGAATCCGTAAAAACAAAAAAATACGGGTCCCTTAGTTTCCGAGATACGATAGGGAGGGGGAGGAAGGGGAGCAAAAAGGGGAGGTTTGGCACTTTTCCCATACTCGCGGGAGTTACTTGTTTACGAATCTGTCAAAAAATACCCACCTCCCCATCCACCATCTGGGAGAACAATTATGTCAATGAGTCAGTGAGTGAGTCAGTGGTAATTCAGCTTTATATAATATAACTAGTTTGCGTGGGTGCGCGAGCTGCGCGCAGCTCGCGGGTTTGGTGTTTTTAAGAAGTATTCCTTATCCTTATAAAATTTTGAGAATCCATAGGCATCCTTAAATGAATTGGAAAATCCGTTAGAATTACCCCTAAATCAGTATGAAAACCCTTAAGAACCCCTAAAACATTTGAGAAGTATTAAAAAGACATTACCCTAAGGTTTGCTTGTCGTCGTCCCTGAGTTACGCTTCACCCACTCAACCTTCGTTACGCTACGGAGGTCGGCGGCTCGCTTCGCTCGCCACCTCCCCCCTTCGCTCCACTCGGTCTTGCAGGCTCGCTCCGCTCAGGACCTACCTACCACCGGACAGGTTGCGGCGCCTACTATAATATTTGTTAAAACACCTGATGGATATCTCTAACCGTTATGAAGTTACAGCCCTTTCAATTTTAGGGGAGGTTGGGGAGCTTCACCCACTCAACCTTCGTTACGCTACGGTGGTCGCCGGCTCGCTTCGCTCGCCACCTCCCCCCTTCGCTTAACTCGGTCTCGCAGGTTCGCTCCACTTAGGACCTACCTACCACCGGAAAGGGGAGGTTGGGGAGGGGAGGGGAGGGTATAAAATTTTCAACGCCCCCCAATAATAAAGTATAGTAAAAATCAAAATTCCGCTACGTGTCCTAGTTTCCGAGATATGATAGGGGGAGGGGTGAAGGGGGGGAGAGTGGGGAGTTTTGAAAATTGATTTCGACTAACAATCAGCCCCTTTATACAAATCTGAAAAAAAAAATGTTCCAAGTCTCTTAACTTCCGAGATCCGCCTAAAGGGGGGGAGAAGGGGAGAAAGGGGGACAACTTTGAAAACTGGTTTTTACTTTTCCGAGCCTCCTCTATACGAATCCGTAAAAACAAAAAAATACGGGTCCCTTAGTTTCCGAGATACGATAGGGAGGGGGAGGAAGGGGAGCAAAAAGGGGAGGTTTGGCACTTTTCCCATACTCGCGGGAGTTACTTGTTTACGAATCTGTCAAAAAATACCCACCTCCCCATCCACCATCTGGGAGAACAATTATGTCAATGAGTCAGTGAGTGAGTCAGTGGTAATTCAGCTTTATATTATATAACTAGTTTGCTTGGGTGCGCGAGCTGCGCGCAGCTCGCGTGTTTGGTGTTTATGAGAAGTATTACTTACCCTTATAAAATTTTGAGAATCTATAGGCACCCTAAATGAATTGGAAAATCCGTTAGAATTACCCCTAAATCAGTATGAAAACCCCTACGGACCCCTAATAAAACCTTATTTAAAAACTGAGACCTTTTCCCATAAAAAACATTACCCTGAAGTTTGCTGAGTTACGCTTCACCAACTCAACCATCGTAACGCTAAGGAGGTCGCCGGCTCGCTTCGCTCGCCACCTCCCCCCTTCGCTCCACTCAGGACCTACCTACCACCGGACAGGTTTCGACACCTACTATAATATTTGTTCAAACACCTGATAGTTATCTCTAACCGTTATTAAGTTACAGCCGTTTTCAATTATAGGGGAGGTTGGGGAGGGGAGCTTCACCCACTCAACCTTCGTTACGCTATGGAGGTCGCCGGCTCGCTTCGCTCGCCACCTCCCCCCTTCGCTTAACTCCTTCTCGCAGGTTCGCTCCACTCAGGACCTACCTACCGCCGGAAAGGGGAGGTTGGGGAGGGGAGGGGAGGGTATAAAAATTTCAATGCCCCTCAATAATAAAGTAAAGTAAAATCAAAATTCCGCTACGTGTCCTAGTTTCCGAGATACGATGGGGGAGGGGTGAAGGGGGGGAGAGTGGGGAGTTTTGAAAAATGATTTCGACTAATGCATTGCCCCTTAATACGAATCTGAAAAAAAAAATGTTCCAAGTCTCTTAACTTCCGAGATCCGCCTAAAGGGGGGGAGAAGGGGGGAAAGGGGGTCACCTTTAAAAACCGTTTTTTTTCTTTTCCGAGCCTCCTCTATACAAATCTGAAAAAAAAAATGTTCCAAGTCTCTTAACTTCCGAGATCCGCCTAAAGGGGGGGAGAAGGGGAGAAAGGGGGACAACTTTGAAAACTGGTTTTTACTTTTCCGAGCCTCCTCTATACGATCCCGTAAAAAACAAAAAATACGGGTCCCTTAGTTTCCGAGATACGATAGGGAGGGGGAGGAAGGGGAGCAAAAAGGGGAGGTTTGGCACTTTTCCCATACTCGCGGGAGTTACTTGTTTACGAATCTGTCAAAAAATACCCACCTCCCCATCCACCATCTGGGAGAACAATTATGTCAATGAGTCAGTGAGTGAGTCAGTGGTAATTCAGCTTTATATAATATAATAACTAGTTTGCTTGGGTGCGCGAGCTGCGCGCAGCTCGCGTGTTTGGTGTTTTTGAGAAGTATTCCTTACCCTTATAAAATTTTGAGAATCCATAGGCATCCTTAAATGAATTGGAAAATCCGTTAGAATTACCCCTAAATCAGTATGAGAACCCTTAAGAACCCCTAAAACATTTGAGAAGTATAAAAAAACATTACTCTAAGGTTTGCTTGTCGTCGTCCCTGAGTTCGCTCCGCTCAGGACCTACCTACCACCGGACAGATTTCGACGCCTACTATAATATTTGTTCAAACACCTGATGGCTACCGCTAACCGTTATGAAGTTACAGCCCTTTCAATTTTAGGGGAGGTTGGGGAGGGGAGCTTCCCCCACTCAACCTTCGTTACGCTACGGAGGTCGCCGGCTCGCTTCGCTCGCCACCTCCCCCTTCGCTCCACTCGGTCTCGCAGGTTCGCTCCACTAAGAACCTACCTACCACCGGAAAGGGGAGGTTGGGGAGGGGAGGGTATAAAAATTCAACGCTCCTCAATAATAAAGTATAGTCAAAATCAAAATGCCGCTACGTGTCCTAGTTTCCGAGATACGATGGGGGGAGGGGTGAAGGGGGGGAGAGTGGGGAGTTTTGAAAAATGATTTCGACTAATGCATTGCCCCTTTATACGAATCCGAAAAAAAAAAAGTTCCAAGTCTCTTAACTCCCGAGATCCGCCTAAAGGGGGGGAGAAGGGGGGAAAGGGGGTCAACTTTGAAAACTGTTTTCTTTCTTTTCCGAGCCTCCTCTATACGAATCTGAAAAAAAAAATGTTTCAAGTCTCTTGGTTTCTGAGATACGATAGGGAGGGGTGAGAAGGGGGGCGAAAAGGGGAGGTTTGGCACTTTTCCCATAGGTTTCAGAGTTATATGTTTACGAATCTGTCAAAATATACCCACCTCCCCATCCACCATCAGGGAGATCAATTCTGTCAGTGAGTGAGTCAGTGAGTGGTAATCGAGCTTTATATAGTATAACTAGTTTGCTTGGGTGCGCGAGCTGCGCGCAGCTCGCGTGTTTGGTGTTTTTGAGAAGTATTATTTACCCTTAGAAAATTTTGAGAATATATAGGCATCCTTAAATGAATTAGAAAATCCGTTAGAATTACCCCTAAAACAGTATTAAAAACTCCTACGAACCCCTAATAAAATCTAAAACCTTATTTATTTTGAGAAGTATTACTTACCCTTATAACATTTTGAGAATCTACAGGCACCCCTAAATGAATTGGAAAATCCGTTAGAATTTCCCCTAAAACAGTATGAAAACCCCTACGGACCCCTAATAAAACCTTATTTAAAAACTGAGACCTTTTCCCATAAAAAACATTACCCTAAAGTTTGCTGAGTTACGCTTCACCAATTCAACCATCGTTACGCTAAGGACCTACCTACCACCGGCCAGGTTTCGACACCTACTATAATATTTGTTCAAACACCTGATAGTTATCTCTAACCGTTATAAAGTTACAGCCCTTTTCAATTATAGGGGAGGTAGGGGAGGGGAGGTTGGGGAGGGGAGGTTGGGGAGGGGAGCTTCACCCACTCAACCTTCGTTACGCTATGGGGGTCGCCGGCTCGCTTCGCTCGCCACCTCCCCCCTTCGCTTAACTCGGTCTCGCAGGTTCGCTCCACTCAGGACCTACCTACCACCGGAAAGGGGAGGTTCGGTAGGGGAGGGGAGGGCATAAAATTTTCAACGCCCCCAATAATAAAGTAAAGTAAAAATCAAAATTCCGCTACGTGTCCTAGTTTCCGAGATACGATGGGCGGAGGGGTGAAGGGGGGGTGAGGGGGGAGTTTTGATAAATTATTTTGAATAAAAATCAGCCCCTTTATACAAATCTGAAAAAAAAAATGTTCCAAGTCTCTTAACTTCCGAGATCCGCCTAAAGGGGGGGAGAGGGGGGGAAAGGGGGACAACTTTGAAAACTGGTTTTTACTTTTCCGAGCCTCCTCTATACGAATCTGAAAAAAAAAATGCTCCAAGTCTCTTGGTTTCCGAGATACGATAGGGAGGGGTGAGAAGGGGGGTGAAAAGGGGAGGTTTGGCACTTTTCCCATAGGTTTCAGAGTTAGTTGTTTACGAATCTGCAAAAATATACCCACCTCCCCATCCACCATCTCGGAGAACAATTCTGTCAATCAGTGAGTCAGTGGTAATTCAGCTTTATATAATATAATATAATATTATGCTAACTGAGTATTAGTTCAAATGTGAAGTATAGAAAATGTTAATTAAACCATATAAAATTAGGTAAACCGAAATTATATCAATAATTCATTGTATCATTTCATCGTTATACTAAAAAAAATATGTTTAATGAAATTAGGTCATGTGATCGTTAGAACTTTTGTTATTATCTCAAATGGCGGAGCGCAGCGCAGAGCACTTTTCACAAGCAAACTATTATCGACATTGTCCTCATTGAAATAATATCTCAAATCAATTAACAGAATGTGTGCGGATGCTCGCGTCCGCGCGGATGCGCGCATTGTCGGATTCATTGATTTGAGATATTATTTATTTTATCAATCTATTTAATACTTTAAGTACCAATTTTTTTTTTTTATCACAAAAAAATAAAACAATTAAGTAATATTTTTAAATTATGCGGTTGGGCAGCGCGTGCGAGCGAGAAAGCAACTTGCGACTCGTCGCGACGGCGCGCCGCACGCTTCACACGGCGGCGACGCGTCGACATAATAATATATTTTTTTTATTGGTATTTTTGAAAAACAGTCGTAATCGTTCCGAGTTCGATGATCGAAAGTTTATTTTATTACATATAACAACATAGTGTTATTAACTTTAGATACATATTTGCAATATTGTCTGTATCTTTTCAAGCATGAAATATTTAAAATCATTTATCCTCCAAGTACTAACAAATTAGATTCTAACTTGATACTTAAGTCATAATTAATCAGGAATGGCTCAATTTTGACCATAATCGTGAATATTGGTAAACATTTAAAAATATTTTTTTATAATAATTTTTAATAATTTGTTTGATATCGCGCATTTGACATGCAATTAAAAAAAAACCGGCCAAGAGCGATTTGGACTCGTGCACCGAAGGTTCCGTACAAACTTTGAAAAGGACAAACTTAAGTTTGCTGTTCGATCCCATAAAACGGCTATTGCACCAACCGCAAATAATAAGTTTGTAATAGTGAAATCGCTTTTTTTTATTTTTAAACTACATATTTACGGTTTTTAGATTTTTCCCTTTACATGTGCTGTAAGACATTGCTTCTCGCCAAATTTCGTGATTCTAGGTCAACAGGAACTACCATATAGGTTTTCAACCCAAAACCTATAGGGTACTTCCGGTTGACCTTGAATTGTCAATATTGGTTAAAAGCAAGGTCTTATAGCACAAGTAAAGGGAAAACTCCAAAAAATAAAAAGTTTTTCTTTTGGTACTTACAAGTTTTCGCGATATAATTTTGCCTATATCTTTTTATCATGTTGACTCAGGACCTCGACTGATTTTTAAACATCTAATAGAGACTACATACCTCAGTATCTTGTATAAATTTCAACTTGTTAGGTGCACCCGTTCTTGAGAAAATCGGTGGTGACAGACGGACAAGAGAGTGATCTTATAAGGGTTCCTTTTTTACCTTTTGAGGTACGGAACCCTAAAAAGTAAGTAAAGTGGTCTTAATCGATAGGGCTAATATTCCAATTAAAACTAAATACTTTAGGTTAAATAACCTCCGAAACCGGAAGTGAGCAACATGTGACATAAAACAGATGTGTTGCTGTGGAATTTGATCCACCACTTCTTCACCCCAGCTACACAAGCAGGAAAAGGCGAAGGCCAGGCGCTTTGGGGGACTGTCTTTGACGTGCAGTCTGTGCTGATTCTTTGCCGTAGGAAGAAATGACTTACCGGTTCGATCTCTTTGGTGATGACAGCGGCAACAGCCGGGTTCATGCTGGCTAGGTTCTCGTCTAGCCACCTCTGGAACCGGATGAGACAGTCGTGGAGGTGATGGTGCGAGCTGTCCAGTCTAAACGCGCGCTTTATGCTCTGAAGCATCAGCAGGGGTTTGTCTGGAAATGGAATAAAGTTTATTGAGGACCAGTAGGCTTAGCCAAGTTGACAATCTACAATCGTTAACGCATAGAAAACTAACCAAATGTATGGGAATGACATCATTTCAACGTTAAGTCACGTGGTCAAAACAAACGAATAGAAACATTAAAGTTCAGTCAAAACTGTAAGTTGGCTACGATTTATATGGGATGTAGCGATCACGATTGTAGAAACGAATTCTATCATCTTGATCGATGTAAACTTGTCTACGAAGTTTCTATTCGTTTGTTTTGACCACGTGACTTAACGTTTACGATTGTAGAAAGAGAATCGATACGAATCGTTTGTAACTTGGCTAGGCTTGCAGTTGTCGTAGTATAGGCATGTGGTGCGGAGTAATGAGATAAACATCGGAGAGAAACAAGACCTGAGAAACGATGGATGGACTAGAAGGGGAGGATGAGACTGTCGGCTTTGTGTTATTTATTTTATTTTAGGTAAGCTTACAGACTAATAACATTATAGTTACAAAAATATATTATATAACAAAATTGCTAATAACAAGCCTCCATAGATAGATACAAAAAAAAATATTAGTTCCTTATTACAAAATAATCTAACACAGTACTGTCAAATTATTGATTAATTTCAACAAGTTGGTTAATTTTATTTAATTGTTTAAAATTTATGATAACTTGTAAAATAAATGATTCAAGAGCAAGAAGTGCCTCCTGTACAAAAAATGGCTTTGCCAATAGTTTTCTTACTGTGCTTGCATTGGTGCAGAATAGATCAATACCGGGTTCACAAGAAACTTCGTTAAAATTGCGACTGGCTCTTGGAAAGTATGCATTACGCCTATAATTAGTGTTCGCAAAAGAAGGTGTTACAGAGTTCGTTATACAAACGACACAATTTTCTTAGGGAGAGGGTGAGACATATCCTTGTAGACAGACCCACATAACCTAAGTCTTTTTTTATTTATTTAGGATCTCCAACAAAGGATGTACACAAACACATGGAAATAAGTAATGGACGACAAAAGTATCTCGTAGGTGCACTCCTTCACTTACAGGAGACCACAGCATGCACAATAAAATGTACAACTAAGCGAACAAAGATAAAGTAGCAGCATTTAAAAAAATCTAAATTAAAATCAAAATCAAACAATGTGTTACAAAATTGGAAAAATAAAATAAAATTAACATTGTCATAGTAGCAAGTGGGAAATTAAAATTAAAATCAAATACATTAGGTGACAAAATTGGAAAAATAAAATCAAAATGAATTAAAATTGGACACACATAAAATTAGAAATACTTAATAAAAATAATATTTAAGTAATTAACAACTACATAATTTTTGTCAAAATTGGTGGTCTTAGATAATGTGTTATATTGCCTACAAAGTCTTGGCACAGCGGCGTAATGAACTAAGCTGGTTTTTGAGCCAGGAATATAGAATAACTCATGTATTATGCCTGGGAGTCCGAGTTGGAATCTTAATCTCTAATGAGCTTAAAAGTTCACTGCAATCTATTGTTCCACTAAATATTTTGTGAAGGATAGTGAAGTCCAGTTTCCTTCTACGACTGACTAGTGTATTCAAATGATAATGTTTCAACCTATCAGAGTAGCTAGTCAGTTGTTTAGCTAAGTGATCTCCGTAGCACAGATGGTAAAGGAACCGCTTTTGGACACTCTAATCGCTTGGTATAAACATCGTAATGCGGATTTCATACCACTAAGCTATACTGTAGGTGATAGAGAAATTATTTTCTTTATTTTACCAAATATCACCCAAAGTCGATATTTTTGTTCAAGGCTGAAATAGAACGTAATAATTATTTTAATCGCGCAGATTATTTAAATATTATTATTATTTATTATTTTTATTTATTTACCAATTATAACACCATTACAGACTCGTCCAATACGATGCTATAATACATAGAATATAGAAAACATATATTATAAACACATAACATAGAAAAACACACAATATAAATAAGTATAAGCTAATTAATTTACTACTACTTACTAATTTACTAAACCAATTAAATATGACAATGTTAATTCACAGTTGCACACCTTTTTCAACAGAGATTTGTGCCCTGTGGATAAATCTCGGCAGGTTTTGCCATATCGCGATGTAGGATTATTTTTCAGTTTAGTTCGTACTTGACAGTATAGATGTCGCTGCAGTACTAATGCCGCGCGGTTGACCGTTCATTTGTTGAAGCTAAATTTATTTAAAATAATATTTTTAAATTAAACTTACCTTTTCTAAAGTATATTTCGAAGGCCATTAAATATGTGTCTATCCTATCCGCGGCGAGCGTTCTTAGTGGTTGTAGGAACTTGATAGCTTGTTCTAGGGGATCGTCAGCCTGAAAATGATAAAATAAACACAATCAGGGCCTCAAGTCTGCTATTTTTCATTCCAACACGATCCCATTGTCATTTTGCTAATAGTTCGTAATCTGCCAAATTCATAATGGTCGATCATTGGTCGGTCAATGGTCTCGTAATAGAATGACATTGTCTTGTTTATTTACATTATTTATTAGTGTTATAGCAATCTGAAGTAGTAAGAAGTTCGTAAATAGCAAAAAAACATTAAATTTATGGGTAACGCGGATAAATGTGAAACTATACAACTCAATATTTTATCTGTTTAGCTGTCAACGTCAAATGTCAAAATTTTAGCAGATTACCGCTTATGGCAGTCATTAATTTGTCGTTATGTACGAGATTACCATTTCTATCCATGGAGTGTCAGTGGTTGACCATTGGAAAGTCATAATGACGCCGTTATAATAGTAGGTTACCAAACTTGTCAAAATTAACAATTATGAAATCAATGATAGACCATTGTGACACTATTGTAATAGCAGACTCGGCCCCCAGTTACATTGTCTGTGTACGGTCGAACAAGCTATTTGGTTTACATTTTACAATGCAACTTGTGGGTTAAACTGTAAACCAAATAGCTTGTTCGACCGTACCCTTCACGAAGCCGAAAGGTACTTGTTCTCCCCGTCATTGCGATCATGTTTTTTTTGTTCTAGACTATACCTGGGAACCTTCTATAGTTGGTGCCAGTTAAGATCGCAAAAGCGGTCATTGACCCACCTACATTTAATAAAGTTCTTAACTTTGTTATCCAAAAATAAGCCTGTTCAAGTCTTGAATAGTCATCTATCATGATCTTCAAAAATTTTTTCTAATGAAAAACGATACATGGTTCATTTGTTTTGTTTCGTAGGAAGAGATAGTAGGGAAAGGGCAATGACCGCTATTGCGATCTTAACTGGCATCAACTATAGTTAAGGAGATATTGGGGGTAAAAGTTCCAACTTTTTCACAAGCTTTTTTTAAATCAAAGTTTTAACGTTGTCTGTTTGTACACCTTATCGCAAAGGGCTTGTAACTCAAGAAACTCACTACAAGTCATGCCTGCCACGACTCTTATAACAAGTTACATGCCCATTCTTGAACAAAAGCATACTTTATTGCCGCGATTGTCGTTCTATTGTAAAACAGGTAGTGCCCAAAGTATTTTTAGCACCAATACAGTTATAAACAAATTAATTGTGACATTCTAATCAATCAGTCACTTATTTGATATTTACTTCCCTAGGAAGTGAGTTTAGGATGTGGAAACACTAACAATAGATAGAGAATTGATTGACTAGAAATTGTATCGGATACAATCAAATGCAAACAGCCTAATCAAGGGCGTTGATCAATTTATGTTGACATAACATGTATTTAATAAGCCAAGACAATACAATAAGTATCGAGGAACCAATTAGTTAAAAATCAGTAGGTAAGTGATAGCTACTTCATAAAAAACCTAGATACCTATTTGGTTAGGCATGTGGGCATTATAAAAGGACAACATCCGTCTTTGTCCAAATAAGAAAATACACAAATGGCCACAGAAAACATTTGCTATATTCGTTAGGACCGTATACAACACAAAAACTGTTGGGCCATTGATCTTGATATTAATTGACTTGGGAAAATCGTTCTTTTAAAACCACAAATTATATCACGCCAGTAATCCCCGAAGGTGTACCTCATAGTACACCCATATTATACAGGTTGTAAACCACCTCATCACGAAGCCGTCAACCAAGCATTCTGTACATCAAACTAAGTAACTTTACGCAAAATTTATTGCTGGGCAACGACTTTTCTTTTTGGGGTGAAAAATCATGTTTTGGGGTAGAACTCAATGTAACGCACTTAAAACATTGTGCTGATGCATGGATTGAATATTACGGAGGTCGTGGAGGTGTTTAAAGTAAAAATCTTACATTAAAAACTTATATTTAAAAAAAGTTATCAAAAAGTTGGAACTTTGACCCCCAATATCTCCGTAACTAAAAGGTTCCCAGGTATGGTGTAGAACAAAAAAAATATCGCAATGACGAGGAGAACAAATGCCTTTCGGCTTCGTTAAGAGGTGTTTTACACCCTTTATAGTTTCGCCAGTTTTGTTTTTAGTCTCATGTAATAGGGGTTGAGTCTAATGCCATGAACCAAGCACAGATCCAGATTCGGTAGCTGCTAATGATAAATTCCTAATGGAAAAACCCAATAACACTTTCCCCGGGAATCGAACCCAGGACCTCATGCTTAGCAGTCGCGCTTGCGACCACTCGCCCGGTGCTTATCGTCTCTCTATTGCACCTTGTTCTTTGGCAGTTGTGTGTCAGTGTCCCGACTGCATCACTCCACGAAGGTTGAGGAGATCGTGGAGTACATGAAGGTGAAGACCTGCTGGACCTTGAGGGTCGAGAAGTTGGAACACGACGCCGCCACTTCGTGTGTCTTAATTCATAGTTTATTAGTTATATTTTGTATGTATTAGTATATTTTTATGTTGTAATGTAATTTTGTGTATTTTATCTATGGGTCATAAAATGCCTGATAATAAAATGATTGATTGATTAAACCAAAGCACGGACCTTAGCTGTTGCACATGTTACTGAGGCGCTTAGCACGTGTAAGTTCTATGAAAGTGTAGGCGGGATTGTCCACCACAGCCGCGCTCCTGACGAATGCTTGGCTGGTTAAGTAATGAATCGCGCACCTAACTTGAGTAATCTCAACTGAGCAGTCTATAATGGGTGTAAAAGACCCTTGACGAAGCTGAAAGGCACTTGTTCTCTCCGTCATTGTGATCATTTTTTTTGTTAAGCAGCAGGGAACCTTGTGGTTACAGAGATATTGGAGGTTAAAGTTGAATCATTTTCACAAGTTTTTTTTTCTTAAATACAAGTTTTAAATGTTATAACTTCACTTTAAATACCTCCATGATCTCTGCAAAATTCAATTCATCCTCCAGCACAATGCTTTGACTGCGTTACATTGAGTTACCGTACAGTAAACCATCACTATTCACGCCAAAACATATGTCGTTTCACAGCAATGATTTTTGCGTAGAGTTATTTAGTTTGATGTCAGAATGCTTGGTTGACAGCGTCGTGAACGGTCCGTTTCCGACACCTTGTATTTAGCAATAGTAGACGAATGAAGTCGAGATAAAAGGCACCACCAGAACCAGGTTACCAGTTGGTACCTCAGTGCTAACGACCGTGACCAAGCTTGGGTTTATTTCCTGGCATGGCGTCAGTTATGTTGGTCCAGACTTTTAAGGCTCTTGCAAAGATAGCCCCAAAGACTGGAGGATCGGCGTATCGTGCTGCAATATTTACCCTGGCTAGTTTGTCGGGTACGAGCTCGTCTAACTGCGGCGCTTCGGGGTCGCCCTGCTCCTGCTGCTGCCGCGCTTTGTGGTGCTGCTCGCGCTTCACCTGTTGAACAACAACTCTTACATACACACACCTTATTTCATAAGTAATATATATTTTCTTATAGCATTAAACACAAACAACACCAAGCAATCACAGGTACACGTAAATTTTTACCGACTCCAACGATTTGGACATAAAAATTATGATTATAAACATAGTCCAAACTATGAACACCACCACCATATTACATGGATCTACCCTTAGGCAAGAATTGGTACATTCTCCATCTAGTACCCGTTCTTCTTTAAAAAGTATGGACAGCCATCTCCTACTCTCTGCTTACGAACATACTGCGATCCCCAACCTCAGCCCTGTTAAAACAGGCACAATTAGGTAAATTAACTTACCAGTACCTGTGCCTGTAACGCGCTTTCCTGTTCAGCTTTGCGCTTCGCTTTCCTCTGTTTATTTCTAAGCTTCTTCAACTCCGATGGCGCCAAGTTTTCTGTTGACAATGAAAAAAAAACTTGTTAGGAATTAGGTACGATGTCAAAATTAATTAATAAATATTTCTGATACAGTATTGAGCCTAACAGGCAGAGTCAAACAATGAGCAGACCATTGGGATTTAACATTTGTGTTTGATACTACGTAATTCGGTCGGCTAACATTTGTAGATCTTTGACAGTCGTTACAGGTAGTAGGCCGAAAATCTGACAACCAGTCTTATCAAGGGGTATTTACCCGGGACTAACTGAGTTGTGGAGGTCAGATAGGCATTCGCTCCATGTAAAACACTCGAATTCAGCTGCATCCGATAAAAGGCTAAGCAGATGATGATGAATTCGGTCAGAAGAACTATTACTTGGGCTGATGAACATTGATGAAAATTTTGACCGACTTTAATCAAATGTATGTGTCCAATGCCAAACCACGGCCAAGAGTATAAAGATAATGGCACGCATTAACATAAAAGATGTTATCTATATAAATGTTCACAGTTTCACATACTGTAATTACCCGATTCTACATACAAAGGGCTGAATCTGTATCCAAAACATTCTGAACCAGCGAGCTGTCGAACAAGATCGTCTGATAACAGATAAGTCGGCGCGGTATCGGCTACGCGTGAGTGAATGCAAGGGTCGCGGTCGTGCGCCCGCGCACGCTACAGTCATGGCATGTCACAGTATGTGATTATAGCTACATATATCGAATATTTACATTAGAAAATATAGCTTTTATATGTTCACAATACAACATTGGGATTTCTAAAACAAAGCCAAATTAAATTAAGTATCGAAACGCCACAAACCGTCTGTCGAGTTTCACTAGTTAATTAATTAGCCTTGCTAAAAAAAGACCTTGTATGAACCTGGCTTAGACATGTAGTCCGAAAAGTCAAGTAAAATGAGACAAAACGAACAAAGGACAATATAATTATTACATCGTTGTAAAGTAATTCATTTCACATTGGACAAAGTTTGCAAACATATTAATTTGTAACTCGGAACATAATTACATGACCTACTGAAATTTTGCAAATGTCACAGGATACCTTGCAAATGTCATATTAGCCATAGTTTTCGGTGGTAGGGCGGGATATTGTGCAGTAAACACAATGGTGGTACAGCCGCTGACCATAGAGGCTTTATTGAGACAGTTTCGCAAGCCTTGCCACATGCCGCCGTATGAACGCGCCCACAATTACAGGGTTGTCATAATAGCATTAAGTACAGCATATAACGTTCTCATTTTCCACAGTTGGGACACGGAACAGGGCTCTTTTATGTGAGAAAGAGAGTGGGCCAGCCCATAATCCACCACGCAGTCCGGGGATGTCGTTATCATAATGGAACCTTGCTGATGCAATTGTATGACTTTTTAATGAAAATTGAAAGTCAAGCTGTCTTTAAAATTATTTTTACCTGGTTTTTTGTTGTAATCATGTCATGTTTTATTGTTGGATGATTCCCATCATAGTTTTATGAGAATAATTTATAAAGTATAGGGCAAAAATATTTACTAAAGGAGTAATATCCCTTAATGTCGCTGCAACGAGACGAGCAGTTTCAAAGTCAACCTTGACTCGCATTTGACTGCGGCTTGGTTTGATTGAGGTCGATAATAGGCTTGTCGACTGAGAAAAACCTTATTAGTCCGTCAAATAGATTTTAAAAAAAAAATTGACCCGTATTTTTTCTTTTGTTACGTAAACCAAAATTGACAAAGATACGACGCTTTTAAAATTCTCAATACTTCACGCGCCGCCGTGATATAATTTAGACATCACGAGCCCCCACTCCCGAGTTTTGATGCGTTTTATCTTTGTCAATATTCATTGATTTACAAAAAAAAAATACGTGTCCATTATTTTCCAATACTCTAACTGACGGACTAAATAGATTTGCAATTTTTTGATACTGTCGTGATACCTATTATCCTACGGCTACGCACTACCGGGATACAAAGTTTTCCTGCGTCCTACCTGAGTTAAAATGTTAAGTTCGAAATCCTTTCAGCCGGGAAATGCGTGAAAACGTATAAGACAGACAAACTTATTTTCGTTTTTATAATATAAGTATGGAAAGTATAGATAGATTGGGTGATTAAAGATAAAACATAACGATTTCTCACGTCCTAATTTGGTTTAAGATACTGACTTCCCGGAAATTCCATTTCAAACGTACAGATCTACGTTTCACAGAAAACAATGCAGTCAGTCATCCCTGCAATGGATTGTCAGCTAAGCAATGGTGATTACGTATCGTTCGGTCGGCTCAACGGTGCTGGCTCGTGGCTAGTTGTAACCAACCAATATTGCCACACAAAACTGACGCCCATATTATGTGAAAATAATCCACGATAATACGATCATTGTTCCGAAGCTATTGTTACTTATAAATCTTATAAAGGTCTCAATACATTTGTGGTTTACATGTATTTTACTTTCATATAGATATCCCATCTGCCGTCATTACAGCATTCTTCTCCTTTCTTGCCATAATTCACATGATCCGTATTTTCTTGGTCTTACGGTTCAATTTTTTTTTAAGACAGCATTGAGTCAGCAAATCTTATCTAATTGAAACCAAACGGGTCTAAATAGCAGGTAGATTTTAGAGGTTACTTGAAATGAATAGTAAATGACAGTCATGAGGAGTGAGGAAAGTTTTCAGACACTTTACCAAGTGTATATTCTGTTTATTTCAAGGGCAGACAGAAAAAAAAAACGTTTTACTTAAATCAGGTGTTGTTTTTACCCAATCTAGTTAATTCCAACGAAGAAAAACAAACGTGCTAGCAAATATGCACATATTAGGGTGTATACACGCTTGTTTTTATATTGTTATTTAAAAAAAAAAAAAACAGTCCCAATCTTTCCGAGTTTGATGATCGAGCTTTCGGTTCCAGAACTACCTAAAATTAACGGTGTATTACAAGAAATGTCACTACATCGTCTGCATACACATTGACCAACATCCCTTCATCAGTTTTTGCAAGTGTTTTTTCCCGTCCTCACCGTTCTAATGTACAGTCACGATCACCAATATATTTACACTTAACCGCTTTTAAAAGTGATTTTTCTCACAAAACATCGTGAGGAAACCAGCATGCCTGAGAGAAATTTCTTGGCGGCATGTAAAGCCAAGTCAGATGAAAAACTCTGACTCTCGAAGAAAGAATCGACAGATCTTTTGTTTATTTTTTATTATGTTGACATTGTTTATCATTGTGATTTTCATTAATTTAATTTGATTTAGTGATTGTATATTTTTTCTATTTATTATTAGTCGAGTGGAGTTTTTTTTCTGTATATTTAATTAATTTTATTAATTTAAACTCTTTTTATGTAACGAACACGATACTTGTACGAGATATCCTCACGACGAATTCAGACACAATTGTTATTGTTATTGAATAAATGAAATGAAAAAAAATGAATGTTCTCTGCCATTGAATCGACAAAATGACAGATGACCAAAAGATTGTCGATTCTTTCTTCGAAGAACCCAGTTTCTACACATTCTACGGTGGTCATGCTACGCGGGCATGTTAGAAACTAACCTCTCGATGAAGAAGAAGTGATTTTCTCCCCCTTCTGTATTAATTGTAATTTCATGTTGTTGCAAACATAGTATTTTGGAACCTATACCTACTATTACTTTTCTTCTATCTCAAAGTTGCAATAGTTATTCAACGAGCTCGTTGAAAACCGCTACGGACTTTAGGCAAGCGTATACATATTGATGCTTCTGGTTGTACGTAAGTAGAAAACAGTCGCAGTAAGTAACGGTTGTGTTGCGTTCATGATATCCGGCGCACCTTGCCGCATTCCCCCCAGCATTGCAGTTCTGTCCGGACAGGCAAAACGAGCTGCAGCGCAGTTTAGACTTGACATACCAGAAACTACTATGAAATAGATCAAATTATAGAGCTATAACGAGGGCATAGGATAGAAATATGGCAATTGAGAATAGAATTCTGTTTACTACGAAAATAACAATAAACCATCACGCCCCTGATCCCTGAAGGGTTAGGCAGAGGTGTCCTAATAGTACACCCACATTTCGCCAGTTATGTTTAAGTCCCCATGTAATAGGGGCGAGCCTGTTGCCATCAACGGGCACGAATCCAGACTCCGTGGCTGCTACTGAGAAATTCCCGATGGAAAATCCCAAAACACTTTGCACGACCCGGGAATCGAACCCAGGACCTCATGCTCAGCAGTCGTGCTTGCGACCACAGAACCAACGAAAAATTTCGATGTAATATTTATTACGAGAAAATATTACGCATAATTCTCTTGCGCAGCATGTATGTAAAGGTGTGTTTTCTTTGATACATTTCTATGAGTTGTCATCTCTGTATTCACTTGTTCTTCGTCTACACAGGTCATTAATCTGTTCAGCGGTTTCCCTTTTTCCTTAATATTAACTACATTCAGAAACGAGTTCATCATCATCAGCCTACAGCAGTCTACAGCTGGACAAATGCCTCTCCAATCGCACGCCTTTCAGCTCGATTCTCAGCAGCTCTCATCCAGCTGGTACCAGCCACCCTACGGATGTCGTCGAACCTAGTCTTGGGCAGTTCTATCTTACGCTTGCAGATTCGCGGTCTCCACTCAAGAACACGTCTAACCCAACGGTCATCAGAAATGAGTACTTACTAACAAAGAAAAAGTAGAAAGGTTTAGTAAGTAAGTTTTCTAACTAAGTTTGAGGTTACTCGTTGGGTAGAAGTTAACGAGGTCTCAAACGTGACGGGTTAGCGAACGGTACTTTTGCAGGCTTTCAACCTTAAAGGTTGCTACGTGGAAAAACGCTACGTTACCTGACTTCCAAAATGATTTCAAACAGAATTTAATTGGCTTAGCTAATGTTATTTGAGTAAGTATAGGTAAAACGATCACCGAGAGGACATTATAGGTGCTTGAATAATTTATTCTTTATGGCATTACGGTAAAATTAAATACCAGCGGAACATAGTGTAAATACGACTATGGGTATCGCTATAATTCTTAAAATACAGTATTTTTTTGGATGTACTCCAAAAACCTATCGTAAATGGGTGATAGACTACAATTAAAACTACAACGTTATTTGTCGTTTATGATCTCATTCTGTCAAAACTAGAATCTTTTACAAAACGAAATAGATAAGCCGATCAACCCACGTAAAGATCGCGACACACCGACGACAGACAAGTGCCTATTTACGTAAGTATATTGTGCCTTAATACGTCTAGGACACGTCGCCACACAAATTACTGCTCTAATTCACTGCAGGTTTCGTAAAAGTAATGAAACTGCGGCCGTGGGCCGAGCGCCTAGGTCGCGGAGGTCATTTCTATAATTAAAATCTAACATTTTGTAGACACAGGTATTTGTGAATTGTAGCCTACAAATTATGGAGGGTTGGGTTACCATCGAAGGCTTTAGGGTAATGAAGGCAATTTATGGGTGTGACCATATTTTTATCGATAAGTCTGATTTCTGCTAATATAAAATTGTAATCAATTTTAAAGTAACAGGGACAGAGCACAATATTTAAACTTATAACACCATGGAAACAACAATTGGACAGAAAAGCATCAAGTTTAAGATGGTGGTCATGCTCGCAGCTGTAGTTTTCACCATACATGAATTTGACCAAGATAAAGGGGGGAAACCCACCCATGTTTCTTATAAATACAGCTTCAAATAGAGAAACAAATAATATTTGAGCTATTTTGATGCTAGGTTTGAAAGTAGTTATCTCTGTAAGAGCATGGTATCAAATACATAATTATGATTAAGGTCAATGAATCTATACTAATATTAGAGGTAAAATTTGTTTATATGTAGGGGGTAATAATGAAATTGTATGTATTATCCCCGAATGACATAGCATTTAAAAGTTTCTGGTGTGTTAATTTCCGTACATAACGGGAGCGAAGCCGCGTGCAAAAGCTAGTATAAAATATAGATGGATGGGGAACAGAATGCCAAAAAGAGTAAAGGAATGTATGAGTACGAGTGATACGAAAGAAAACAAATCAAGTGAAGGGTAACGGCGGTTGACAGGCTAGAACACCAAGCCCAGGTAACATGTGATAAGGGCAAGAAGATGGTGACCAAGCTTCTAGAATCCGATAGTAAACCACTTCGAAAGCTTTGATGATGACGTTGACGATGTTTATTTCTGTAAATGGGTATTCTAAGGCACTTTTACAAGTATTATTTATTTATGTATAATTAGTATGTATTTACAAACAAAGAGTATCTATGTAGTATATCAACTATCTGGTGTCCACGACACAAGCCTCGTTGCTTAGTGTGGCACTATATGGCGCTGTGTGTAATGTCCAGCGATATTTATTATTATTATTTATTTAACAGGTAAGTAGGTACCTAATTTCTGTTACAGTTAATAATATCGCAACAACTACAAACTATCAAAGCAGCCCTGACGCAGGGCTCATGTCGCAACGACCGGACTTGTTCGTGCGACGGGCGTGCGCCGCGCAGCCGGTCGGCTTCACAAACTGGAGCACCATTATAAAGCCGAACTCGGGTGTTTTAAATTATTTTAATGTTTTAATTCTCACGAATGTCGTATTTTTATCTGATGCCCTTAGACTAGTGCTACTGGCCAGCGATGTGGATGTGTATCTGTAGTGCATGATGCCGTCGTAGTTAAAAGAGATGGAGAGTTGTGACAATAGAGAGGTAGTGAAAAAATATCTAGTATTATGAAAGCTTGAATATCCGTATTATTAATTAATGCGATAATAACTCATGTAAACAAAATGTTCATGCCGTAACGGCTGAACTGATTTCAACTTTTGGCATATTAGTAGATCATGACGTGCGTTAGGAGATAGGGCAATTTGAATCCCGGTAAGTGGTACGTCGTTCCCATTTGTGATGATTTTAGACCTCTACGGGTAAACATGCTTTCAAAAGCTAGTTTTAACTTAAATTGTCGCCTAACATCATGTCTATTTCTTGTTGTTACTTATTGTTTTTAGATAAAAACAAGAGATTAACAGCCATTTTCTAAACTTACTGTTCGGTTTCGGTAGGTTGCTATCTCTGTCTGTTTGACATTTTGCTAACTGGACGGTTAGAAACAAAACGTCACAGAAAATCTTTCTTTTAATTTTCTATGAATCAAGTGACAGGTAGGTGACGCGGATAAGATATTTCAAGCTAACTTTGGCGAAACGTGGCATATTAACTGACAGTTATACGTAAGTGAGTTATAGAAAACGGGCCTAAGAGGTAAATATAACGCAATGTTGGAAAAGCATACAGTCTACAGTTACGTAGCGGTTGGTAGCAATAAGAAAATAAAAACGTTCTTCATTGTTAACACATCCAAAATCTCAGAACTATTATTTAACACAATACATGGTAGTAGGGACATCAACGCACAAACGATTACCTACGTCTTCATCGGTCTTTTTTTTTAAGTCCGCTGTTTCATACATTTTGACCGCGTGATGTGTGTGATTACACTTTTGTAGGAAACAGCTGTTTTTAGGGTTCCGTACCCAAAGGTAGGTAAAATGGTTGTCTGTAAAGTCGGTTAACGGACGATCATTTTACGTGATAACGTAATTTTTCATGATATTAGTGATTTTAATTTAAAAAACAATATTTCAACTCCCTTTTCACCCCATTAAGAATTGAAATTCTAACAACACCGTTGCGTTAGCTTCCAAAAATACGCCTTACCTAGATAATAAATTTTGTGATTTTTACTTCGAAAATTAAGGACTTTCCATACACAACTTCATCCCCTTTTGTAACCCTTTGGGAGTGGAATAATCAAAAAAGCTGAGACACGTATAAATTAATTTTCAATCGTCAGGATAAACACAAATTTTAAGATCCTAACTTTAAAACTTTCATACAAACTTTCATCCCCGTTATTAACCTTTTGGGGGTGAAATTATCAAAAACACTGAGACAGTTATAAACTAATTTTCAATCGTCAGCCTAAACACACAATATAAGATCCTAACTTTAAAACTTTCATACAATCTTTCAAACCCTATTTAACTCCCTTAGGGGTTGAATTTAAAAAAATCATCCTTATTCCTTTTCTACATTATAAAGAAAACCTCTGAGCAAACTTTCATTTTTCTAGGTCCAAGGGTTTGGGCTGGGACACTTTCTCGTGCGTGTAGCCGGTGTTCATTTAAGACGTTATCACGTTAAAACGGAACCCTATTACTAAGACTCCACTGTCCGTCTGTCTATCTGTCACCAGGCTATATCTCATGAACCGTGACAGTTAGACAGTTGAAATTTTCACAGATGAGTAGGTATTTCTGTTGCCGCTATGACAACAAAATAATAAAAATAAAGATTAATTAAAAATTAAAGGTGGCTCCCCTACTACGAGGGTGCGGAAGCCTTCATACGCGACTCCGACTCGCACTTAGCCGGTTTTTTTTTAAATACCGACGAATATTCCTTACCGACTGTATTTATCAATATAATAAACAATATACATGTAATGAAATAACACATCGACACAAACCATTAAATAAATGACTTTTGTTTCAATAGATGAAATAACAAGTGTAACAGAAACTAGTTCAACGAGTGATCATCAGTCATCAGTTTAACACCTGTCAAAACTCACCTGCTCGATTTTTTACCTGATCATCATTACTCACTCTTCTTCAATTAGGTAACAGAAGAACCTCATTATTTAAAATCATTGACGGAACTGTATTTAATTGTTCATAAGCAATGTAGCAAAAATCAAATGGTTCAGGGTAAGATAAGATTGGGGCACGATCTTATGCTTAAACATGGCACGAAATGGAGGAGCCCTATACATAATATACCTATGGTTGCTGGATTCACGAATAAGATGTCCGGAGAAAATACCAGGGGCCCTACTCTCTAGCACTTCGTCTGTATATTCGGATCCATCCGTCTCTCTCGCGCACGTCTGCAGATGAGTGCGAGTGAGAGAGACGGATAGATCCGATAGATTTCAAGAAAACTCTATTATGTTGTCATTTTGTGTATATTTCTTTTAATTTTGTGTGAAATAGAGAATACGGATAAGAAAATTCCAAATAAATTTGAAAATTAAAAAAATGTAATTTTATTCTGCGGTTTTTATCAACGATTTATTAATTATGGTTTGTTGCAGAACATTGCCTTTGTTTCTTATGTTGATTTCATGAAAAACTATTTATATTTTACCATAGTTCTGATTTTCTCGTTTCTGGAAATTCCGGACGTTTCAGAATTATCCGACATTGAGCTAATATTCTGGATAAGTATGTCCGAAAAATTCCGGACATACTATTTTGAATACAACCCTACCTTTACAGCAGTAGGGGGAACAAGGGTTACTGATGACGATAAATGGTTTGATTATCGGTGGAACCGCGAGACAAACTTTTACAATGTACTCAGTTCTTGTATGATTATAGCTCGCTAGTCGCACTAGCGTTGGCAAATTCAGCACGGACTGTTTAGATGACATTATTGGGCAGCTGTCAAATAATTATCCGATCCACGTTAAAATATCAACGGGTTTTTCTTAAAAGCTCTAGATTATAGTGACATACGAGTACAGTCAAAATCGGGGAAGCTTTATTTTTTCGAACTGGATTTTTTATGCAAGACTCAAAATTATAAATATTTTTTTTTATCAAATAGCAAAAACATTCAATCAAGCTTACGTCATCCGTTGAGATGCTCTAGTTGAAATCATTAAGAACGTTAAGATTAATGGCACTTAGTCGCACGCGTACGTTCGGGTTGCGAAAGTGACCACCTGCCTACGAACAATGCCGGTGGCCGAGCTAGTTGAACTTTTGTTCCCTGTTAGTTTTGTAAACTTGATTTAAAGTCTATTTGGGTGATAACAAACTTATAAATTACTAGTTGTTGCCCGCAACTTCGTTCGCATGGAAATTTTGATGTGTATGAAAAGAAAAAAAAATCGCTGGACATTACACACAACGCCATCTAGTGCCACACTAAGCAACGACGCTTGTGTCATGGACACCAGATAGTTGATATACTACATAGATACTTTTTGTTTGTAAATACATACTTATTATACATATGAACATCCATGACTCGGAAACAAATGTCCATGCTCATCACACAAACATTTGAGGCTGCCTTACGTTCTTAGGGTCCTGGGTTCGAATCCCGGTAACCCAGGACCCTAAGAACGTAAGGCAGCCTCACCACCGCTGCGCCATTCGGGTCGTCAAATAAAAATTACCTGCAACCTATTCTCAGACCTACCAAATATACACACAAAAATTCATAAAAATCGGTCAAACCGTTTCGGAGGAGTTCGATAACAAACACTGTGACACTTTTATATAAATACTAGCTGACCCGCGCAACTTCGTCTGCGTTACGTAAGAGAGAGAGAGAGGCTTAGAGAGAGTGTGAGTCAACCTAAAAAAAATGCAGATCATATGCTTTAGCGGACTTTTTAAGAGGAACAATCCCGTCATACATGTATGATTGTTGAGTAACTTTAACCGTTTACGCAGCGCACGGAAAGGAAGCTCTCAAAAGCAATAATTTTTCGCTGTATTTGCAACAATTTTCATTGATGCTCCGCTCCTATTGATTGTAGCGTGATGTTATATAACGTATAGCCTTCCTCGATAAATGGGCTATCCAACACTAAAAGATGTTTTTAACTGGAATCAGTAGTTCCTAAAATTAGCGCGTTCAACCAACCAAACAAACAAAACTTTTCTCCTTTATAATAATAAGTATAGATTCAAGTAGGTAACAATTTAATTTCTCGGAATTATATGCAATCATCGTTAAAATATTGTACTATGTTTTTCCAATTTGGGGCTTCCCTCGACAGCCTTAGGTTTTCATCCTTAGACACTCGATGACAGTCATACTCCAGCTAGGTCGAAAGTTCTCATCAAGGTGCATGAATGAGCCCAAACACGATATAGCTTTTTTTTTTCGGATGGGAAATCATCAAATGACTCCTCCCGGAGCAGGAGGAAGTGTCAGACTTTTACTGACTAAAACCCATCCATGTTCCTTCATCGCCCTTAGTGTTCCGGGGCCACGGTATCTCTTTCGAATAGTCCCGGCAGGCATCGGCCCTTGCGGACCCCTTCTTTTTTGTTGACTCTCTTTGAGGCGCGCGTAGAACACGAACGCGCCGTCGACACGGCCTGTCGTCATGAGACGGACGGACGGCGAGCTAGCCCATAGCTCCTCGTCCACAGGCCCGCGCCTACGGTGGCCGGGGGCCAATACGCGGCTCCCGACGCCCGGGGTGTCTCCCGCTGTGGCCGGGACGTGAGGATCTCTCCCTCTCACGTTCCGCCACCTCCTTCGCTAGCATGACTGCTTCGCAGAAGGAGGTGATGGCATCCCATTCCGTCTCGCTCCGGACCATGTATTGAACCAGGGCTGGGAGAGAGAGGTCGCCGCCGCCGATCGCCGCTTCGAGGACACAGCGGTGCTCCGCCCAAGTGGGGCACACCTCCACAGTGTGCTCCACCGTGGCCTCCGGTCGATCCTCACAATGGAAGAACCCGGGCGTCTCCCCCCGCCCGAAAACACGATATGAGGCCAATAACAATTTAGCTGTAAATATAATCTACGTAAACTACGTATGGATTATTGATGATTGCGAATAGCATAGCACAGTTCTTGCACGGCAAGAACACGTGGATTTATCAGGCTTCTGGTGTTCGCTATACTTCTTTTTGGAGAAATCATCCTCATCATCATACTCCTGCCCTTATCCCAATTTATTTGGGGGTAGCATGATTGTATTCTTCTTCCTTATGTACTACTCTATTACTTTTTGGAAAAATATTTCACGAAAAAAATAAGAAATGCACACAACTTATACAAAATGAAATATAGGAAATCTCACAGCCTCAAAAAAAAAATTAAACAAATCACAAAAAGTGAAAATAATGTTGGAGGGTTTGAACCTGCAACCCCGTAGTTTACAGAGCGGTCATGAAACTGCAAGGCTATTTACTTCGTTGACATAAGCCACAAATAGCCGTTCACATGTACTTACGTCATGACTGAAACGTCAAACAATTGAAGTATACGGAAATAATGGAAAATTGCCTACCCCCTTAAGGAAGTAGCGTGATAATATATAGTTTAAATATTGAAGAAGCCTATGCAGTAATTTTGACGTGATGCGCGCACAAAAATTTCGTACCAACTACTTAAACCGAGGAAAGCTGATTTTCTTGAGTTCCGCTATTTTGTGCGTATTCACCTCAAAAATCTAATTTCAAGAAAACTGAGAAATTATATTTACCTGTATTAGATATGGAGTATATGTAGCAACTTTAAAAGGTTACACTTCATTGGTTTTGATTGTATAGGTGTTTGAAGTTTATTAATTTTAAACACAAAACCCTCTTTTTTGCGCCTCTGGATGAGATTTAAAAAAAATGCTAAGACAGGTATTTCTTTATTTTTAATAATAAGTATTTATTCTGAGTTTCATGATTCTAGAACAATCTAAATTTTTTTTTTCATACAAACTTTACCCCCCCTTTTCACCCCCTTTTTCCAAAAAAATCCAAAATTTCTATAGCCTATATGTTATTCTGAATGTATTTAAACAGATTTGTGAACATTTCAACAAAATCGGTTCTGCAGTTTTTACGTGATGCGCGGTCAAACAAACAAACAAATAAACAAACAAAATTTTTTTAAATGGTTTTAATATGTTCAGTTACTTATTTCAAGTCACCCTGGCTGGTTTTTTTTTTTTAATCTTCAATGAACACATTTTTTGGTCTCAACGATTTTATTATATGTATAGATTAGATGTTTAACTTAACACAATCAGTAGCTGTGCGGCTGATAAGAACACGTGAATTTAACTAACACGGCTATCAATGATAGGTATAGGCAGAAGAATCAATAAACATTCTGTGAGTGCCGCATCGCCACCAAAACTAAACTATACTAAGTAACATACTGGGCCCCAGATCGAACGTCTCTGCACTACAGTGAAACACGACCAGCTAACAATATCAGAAGTGCATCATTACTGAAAATTTACCTAATCAGCTCATCATATCTCTATCAGCAAGACACATCAGCAACGTAAACTACGACTAGCAACATGAAAATGCCTAGAAATAGACGCGTCTCACAAATACAATATTTCTCTTGACAGCTGCACCTGTTTTTAGTGTGTGTCAACATTTACAGTCACTTTATTTCATGGCTAAGAAAGATGTAAACAATCTATGTAGGTAACGTACTGATAGTCATCGTTAACACAAAGTTAATTTAAAAGACTATTTTTTTGCTGGATGGGAAATCATCAAATGACTCCTCCCGCTCTGGGCGGAGCGGGATGGAGTGTCAGACTTTTACTGACTAAAACCCATCCATGTTCCTTCATCGCCCTTTGTGTTCCGTGGCCACGGTATCTCTTTCGAACAGTCCCAGTAATTTAAAAGGCTAATTTAAAAGCCTCACATAACCCGTTTAAACACAGCTAAGCAGGCCAAAATAAGCTGCGACCAATCGTTAAGTAAACTGAAAACCAATAAAATAACATAGAGAGCCTAATTTAACTCAAGACATGCAATAAATCTGTTATTTATGAACAAGTCTTCCACGTTGGCGCCAAGCCGCCATATTTGGGTGACCACAAACGACCATCAGCTTTTTGATGGCAATTCAAACTATTGTTAATTCGAAATTAATGTTAAAACTTCCTTAGAAATTGGTATGAAGACAAGTTGGTCTTTATGCTCGAGTCGTAAATTCAAATTAAGGCAATTGGTTAGTTTTATTGTTTTCTAACAACTCATTTTATTGCGGACGAGCAAATCACAGTCGATGTTATGTATGATATGCTAATAAACATAACTTTGGTTTAGGCGACATATCGTTTTATTGCTCCAATCTGTGGTTTTAGATATTTGATTAGATTACTATAGGTACTATACTCAAACAAACAAGGGAAACAAGACGCCGCTAAATTGTTTCTAAATTTTAATTTCATGTAGAAAATTGGTACTTAATTGGATTTCAGACGAAAACCATTTTACCATTACATAGCCAGTAGGGTGCCAAACCAGAATATTTGTGCTTACAACACTGTAGCGATATCTAGAATACTTGATCACATATCTCGCTAATTCGCGTCTGGCGGTAAAAATACATAGTCTAGTTACGCGCAGCATGTAATAGCTCAGTAATTTTCTCACCAGAAAGACCTTTAAACGTACTAAATTATCATTACAAACACACTTGGCGAGTTAGTAATAAATGCACCTGTCAAGATCGTAGGATTTTTGCAAAAAAATAAATTATGGTAGTTAATAAAATAGCTGCTAAATAAAACCTGGTCTTGTTGATGTCTACTAAGGCTTTTGGGATGTCAAGACCAAAGGGGTGATAGTTACAAGGTATTCGTCAGAGCGCACCTATTTTTAAGCGCAACCATGTAAGCGCAACTAAATTATTCCTCGAAGCGCAACCGTTGGTTGCGCTCAAAAATTCAAATTAAAATTATTACACGCTTATTCCTCAGAGCGCAACCATGCATGATAAAAGAATAGAGAGGGGTACGTTGGATTCATTAATTATATCGATAGACAGTTTTAAATCAACTATCCTAATTGTTATTTACGTGCACCAGCTACATCAGCGGCAGTGCGGGCGTCTGAACTGGGCAGACAGAAAGCCAGTGAATGGTATGCTAGAATAGAATAGAATATAATAGAAGCAAGGAGGCCGAATGTCTCCCGTGCGCAGTACTAGAGCCACGCGGATGCTTAGCAGTAGCGCTTGCGAGCACTTGACCACAAGGCAGTCCAAACACTTCAGTAAAGAAGACTCACAAACATGTACAACACGTTATAATTAAAGCTCTAGCTTAAATCCAAGAACCCTTGAAACATTGAACTGAGTTATACAAAAGCAATGCGATGCCACGTATAATCACAACGGACACATAGGACTAGCATTGACAAGCACACGGAAACCTCGTGACAAATTCACCTATAATTGCAACCTGCAGTACGCTGCCGAGTGCCGAGGTGAGCCGGTCGTGCATCCGTATCCGATATCATACGTAATATTTATGTATACGTTTAATTGAAGGATTTCCATGGCCTCCAGGTTCATTAAATGTTTATGTAATATTAATATTGCTTTATTTAGTTGACAATATTAGTGTAAATTGAAGGAAATATTGGTTTAAATTGATGATTATGCGAGTGAGGCTTCAAGAAATTCATCATTCCAGTTGCCAACATTTTGATTCGATGTTCGATGTTCCTTACACGCTGTTTGCATGTCATCTTCTTAAGATAGAATACACCTTTTTCCACTTAGTTATGAGGCCCATACGCCAAACTGACCTTCACGGTTTTTATGCATCACCAAAAATTCTTCTCAACTCTAAGTCAAGTAGACCGGTTTTCAGTGGAAGACTCACTGGCAAACATAGACAAACAAACAACTCTTTAGTCCCGGATGATGACATAGACAGTAAAAAAGGATTACTTTCAGTTGGAAGTCAGAGGCCCATGGGCGGCATAAAAACTCTGACACCAGGTTTGGCACAAACCACACGATAAAAAATAAAAATAAAGTTGGAAAGTAGTCCAAGCCCCATATTTTTATCTCATAAACTTGAATTCCATAGAGAGGAAACAACTCAAATTGGCATCTAGGTTACTTTCAATACTTCTCATCAGGTGTACATCCAAGGTATAAATGGACCCTTCACGAAGGCGTAAACCAAAGCTTTTGCACATCAAACTAAGTAAATGTACGGAAAAAAGGTTGCTGGGATTTACGACTTTTCTTTTTGGGGTGAAATATCACGTTTTACGATAGGACTCAATGTAACGCAGTCAAAACATTGTGGTGATTGGTGCATCGAATAGTACAGGGATCATGGAGGTATTTTAAGGAACATTAAAAACTTGTTATCCAGGTGGAACTTTGACCCCTAATAACTCCATAACTAAGAAGGATCCCAGATATGGTCGAGAACAAAAACATGATTGGACGAACAAGTGCCCCGCTTCGGGTGCATTTTCGGTCTTGAAAAATTCACCGTCATCATCATCAGCCTAATAATGTCCCCACTGCTAGGACACAGGCCTCCTCTCTAAGAGAGGGAATGGGCTATAATCTACCACGCGGGCCCAGTGCGGATTAGTAGATGTCACATGTCTTCGAATTTTTTGGTTCTAGGACATGCCGGTTTCCTCACGATGTTTTCCTTCACCGTTTTGAGAGCAGTGGTAATGAAATAAATTACACAAAGTAATGCGCCTGCCTTTGTTCGAATTTAATCTGAAACCACTGAGCCACCGCTGCTCTTGGAAAATTCAAATTACCTAAATAAAAGTGACGAATGCAATTTATTTATTGGTTTATCAACAGGTGGACATTTTGTGGTACCAATTGTGGGCTTCCTTTTGTTTATTCGAGAAACTGGGAAAAGGTTTGGTGTGATAGATTAAGTTTCACAGGAATTAATTCTGACAAATAGCAAAATAAGCCTTCCAGTGGGCTAAATTCTAGTTCAACCCTTTACGAGAAGTATGTCTTGATTTATGCGTGGTAGCATGATAAATCATGATCTGTCTAATGACCGATTTGGTCGAGACGCCATTGTTTAGCTATTGTGTCTACTTCGTGGACAGATCATGGGTTATGCGGCAACACATAGGTACCGCACGATGACGCACTACTTAAAAAGCCGACATTTTTAAAATTCCTCAGATTTAATGAAGTAAATACGAGTACTTATTTAATTAAGCAAATAATAGTTATCAGCGTCCCAATGGCACCGCAGTAAGTAATGCGTGATGTAATTATTCACTGTTACTCATCGTAAACAACACATTTAGCGGGCATTGTATTCAAATACATAGTTATTCGTGTCATATGACGCCCTACTAGATAGTGGTGGCGCTTATAGTAATTGAGAATAAAGTCATAATAAGCTTATAATGTTCGCACTGTTAGGACACAAGTCTCCTCTCAGTCCGTGGGGGCCATAATCTACGTATTTGTAATGTCAGATGCTTTGAAGGATCGTTCTTATCCCAAAGACAAAGAGAAAATGTCTCGCATTTGTTGGCCTTTTTATCCCATCGGGTCGTTACCCGTGGTCCCGGTGGGTTGACCCAGTACCGGGTCCATGGGTAATTTTAATTACCCGTGGTTCCATGGAAATAAGGATCGTTTCCTGGACTTTTGAATATATCGATAGAAAATACAAATCTATATTAACAGCATATCATATCCCACAGGGACCACGGGTGTGATTCCCATCATACATCAAAGAGTCCCTCTAACTATTTTCGTCCACGGCAGCAAATCTCGGCGGCACGGGAGAGCTCATATTATGAGATAGCGCACAAGTGTGTCCGCAGGCACAGGTGCACTCTCTATTCGGTTAGTCTGATAGCCTGATGGGACGGCAATCCGACACGACCGGAGAGTGATCAGGTGTAGGGCCAATGGCTTAACGTGCGCACCGAGGCACGAGGGTATCATATCGCAAACTTCCAAACTCCGAGAACTACTGAGAATATTCTAATGGAAAAACCCAATAATGGGAATGAAACCCAGGAACCCACGCTCAGCAGCCGTGCTTGCGCTCACGAGACCAACGGACAGTCTATTATAATAGCCGTGTGGTGGGGAGGAGGCCTGTATCCCAGCAGTGGGAACATTATACAGGGTGTTAAAGTAGTCGCGTGCCATAGCTTAGGGGTGAGTTCAGTATCGATAAAGGAACCCGTAAAAAATAAAAATAAAAAAACAAGAAAAATATTTCCTTAGTAGGTACTAAATTACGTTGAAGCTTCAATATTTTTTGTTTTAATTTTTTTTTTGGATTTTTTTTTTTTCGGGTTCCTTTATCGATACTGAACCCACCCCTAAGCTATGGCACGCGACTACTTTAACACCCTGTATACTATTGTGGGGAAAAAAACGAAAATTAAAAACTCAGGGCAACCGAACTCCTATTCCGATCACCGGTACATCCGGTTCGACGTCTCCACCCAGACCTCAAGCGCGCCGGTCCAACAGGCCCCGAGTGGTCCGCGTTGGGCGCTGAAGCAGCTGGACCGGGAGCTCCTCCTGGAAGCCTCGGTCGTGCAGGCCTGGGTGACATCACCGGACAGGCCTGCCGACGTCAATGATGAGGCAGGGTGGTTCCAGGAGGCTATGTCCGACATATGTGACGTGGCAATGCCCCGAGTCCGGCCAGGAAGCGCCCGGCGTCAGGTGTACTGGTGGTCGCGAGAGCTGACGTCCCTACGGGAGGCGTGTGTGGCTGCGCGACACCTGTACGCCAGGCACCGCAGGCTCCGCATTCGCCCACCGAATGCGGCAGCCATCGAGGCGGAGCTTTATGAGGGCTACAGAGCGGCGAAGACCGCCCTCCGCGAGGCTGTCCTGCGGGCCAGGGATCTGGCCCGCGAGGAGATGCTGGGGGCTCTCGACAGAGATCCGTGGGGGCGCCCTTACAAGATGGTGCGGGATAAACTCCGCACCTGGGCCCCCCCGCTGACGCAGAGTCTCCGGCCTCAGCTCGTGGAGGACGTGGTGAGCGCTCTGTTCCCCTCGCGAGGGGAACACCCGCCCCCGCCTATGTCTCCGCCGGCTGCGGTGCCGGAAGCGGACCACCAAAGCGACGACGACGACGCTCCTGAAGTGACCGGGGTAGACCTGAGAGTGGCGGTACGAAGGCTAGGTGCCAAAAATACCGCCCCGGGACCCGACGGCTTGCCTGGCAAAGCCTGGGTCCTGGCCTCGGAGGCTCTCGGGCCCCGACTAGAAGGGCTCTTTAGCGCATGTTTGGAGAGAGGCCAGTTCCCGCTTCGTTGGAAGACGGGGAAGCTGGTCCTCATTCGGAAGCCGGGGCGCCCGGCGGACTCTCCGTCCGCCTACCGGCCCGTGGTGCTGCTCGACGAGGTGGGCAAGCTCTTTGAAAGAGTAATTGCAAACCGCCTCGCCGAGCACCTTGAGGGTACGGGGCCGGACCTTGCGGAACACCAATTTGGTTTCCGCAAGGGGCGCTCTACGGTGGACGCCATCATGCGCGTGAGAGCCCTCACGACGGGGGATGCGGTGTCTCGGGGTGGGGTTGTCTTGGCGGTGTCTCTCGACATCGCCAATGCCTTCAACTCCATGCCCTGGAGCTGCATAAGGGAGGTACTCCGGTATCACCGGGTGCCGACCTACCTCCGTCGAGTGGTCGGGGACTACCTGGCGGACAGGTATGTCATCTACCCCGGTCGCAGTGGAGACTGGAACCGGCGAGAGATGTCGTGCGGTGTTCCGCAGGGATCGGTTCTAGGCCCATCCTTGTGGAACATCGGTTACGACTGGGTGCTGCGCGCCGACCTCCCTAGCGGCGTCAGCGTTGTCTGCTATGCAGACGACACGCTGGTGCTGGCACAGGGGAGGTCGCACGAGGCGGCGGCCGAAATAATGACACGCGGGGTTGCGATAGTCGTTGACAGGATCCAACAACTGGGTCTCGAGGTGGCATTGCACAAGTCCGAGGCCATGTGCTTTCATGGGCCTCGGAATGCGCCACCTCCGGGATCAGCAGTGACGGCGGGAGGGGTATCCATCGGCGTCGAGTCGACGTTAAAGTACTTAGGTCTCGTCCTCGACAGCCGGTGGAACTTCGCGGAGCACTTCCGACGTTTGGCCCCTAAACTGGAGCGGACAGGGGCTGCCTTCAGGCGGCTCCTGCCCAACCTGGGGGGGCCAAACGCCTCCTACCGGAGGCTCTACGCGGGAGTCGTGCGGTCCATGGCCCTTTACGGGGCCCCGGTGTGGGCGCGTTCATTGAGGCAGCGAGCTGCCAACCATTTGAACGCGCCCCAAAAGGTGGTGGCCGTAAGGCTGATCCGGGGGTACCGCACGATCTCCCGCGAGGCGGCGAGCCTCCTTGCCGGATTGCCGCCATGGGATCTGGAGGCGATAGTCCTCGCGCGCCTACACGAGTGGCGCGCGGAGGCGCTACGCCGGGGGGAAACTCCGCTGCCGCGGCAAATTATCGCTCAGCGGACGGACTTCCGGCGGGATCTCATGGCGGCATGGAGAGAGCGACTGTCGCAACCCCGTGCAGGGCACGCCACGATAGTGGCGGTAAGTCCCCTCTTTGAGGAGTGGCTGGAGAGACGCCACGGCGTCCTCACCTTCCGCCTGACGCAGGTTCTTACCGGACACGGATGTTTCGGTAAGTTCCTGCACCGAATCGGGCGGGAGGAGACGCCCGGGTGTTTCCATTGTGAGGATCGACCGGAGGACACGGTGGAGCACACGGTGGAGGTGTGCCCTGCTTGGGTGGAGCACCACCGTGTCCTCGAGGTGGCGATCGGCGGCGGCGACCTCTCGCTTCCGGCCCTGGTTCGTGCCATGGTCCGGAGCGAGACGGAATGGGACGCCGTCACCTCCTTCTGCGAAGCAGTCATGCTAGCGAAGGAGGTGGCGGAACGTGAGAGGGAGATATCCTCACGTCCCGGCCGCCGCGGGAGACGCCCCGGGCGTCGGGGGCCATCGGGGGCGCGGGCCTGTGGACGGGGAGCTATGGGCTAGCTCGCCGTCCGTCCGTCTCATGACGACAGGCCGTGTCGACGGCGCGTATGTGTTCCACGCGCGCCTCAAAGAGAGTCAGCAATAGGGAAGGGGTCCGCAAGGGCCGAAGCCTGCCGGGGCTGCGGGACTATTCGAAAGAGATACCGTGGTCCCGGAACACAAAGGGCGATGAAGGAACATGGATGGGTTTTAGTCAGTAAAAGTCTGACACTCCCTCCCGCTCCGCCCAGAGCGGGAGAAGTCATTTGAATATTTCCCATCCAAAAAAAAAAAAAAAGGCGTAGTCGACGTAGCCTCGCTATGCGGGGCTCCTATCTCTTTCTGCAGGGTTTAAAGTAACCTTACGTAACCTAACGTCGGGGTACCCTTAGTCCCGAGGTCTTGCATCCTAAGTTGAGCCAAAACAAAAAGATGAGCTTAAAAAAACGATAATTTTAGCAGAACATGTTTTCAAAAAAAAAAGGGCAACCGAACTCCGAGCATAAGCTAATGAAACATAAAAGCTAATAAAGTAGTCATTAAAAGTTCTAAACGTTTCACTTTAGTAAAATTGAAAGACTAGGTTCAAAGAACAGCTATTGAATTGCCTCTATCAATCGCTTTAAATTGAACCTAGTCGTTATCCACTCAAAGGAGTTACGCTTAAGAATAATCTTCTCTTTATAGACATACTAGAGGACGTCACGCGGTTTTACCCGCGTAGTTCCCGTTCCCGTGGTAGTACGGGGATAAAATAGCCTATATTACTCGCTGATAATATAGCTATCGATTGCTGAAAGAATTTTTAAAATCGGTCGAGTAAAAGAGTTTTAGAGTTTTAGAGTTAAATCGTAACAAACAAACAATTAAATCTTTCCTCTTTATAATATTAGTTGTATGTAGATTGGCTTTTACGGAGAAACGAAGCAAGATTAAAGTAAGAGTTTAAATTAAACTCTGGTTTATGCTAACAACCCCATGCCAACAACAATATGCCTTTCTGTTTACAGTATAACATTTCTAGCGAAGAATGACCAGCATTTTTGTGATTTGTTAGCTGTAAAGCCGAGATCCATAACTGTCCGTCGTTGTCGCCCCACTTTCAAACTAACTAAAAAGAGACGGAAAATGTCTCTATACCTCTAAAATGTCTTATACCTCTTAGTCTTCGCCCTATTTTTAACCTCCGTTAAAGTTATCACCGTCAACTGCGAAATGGGATTCGCTTTTTTTAAACCGTAACCATAAAACTTGTTCAAATTCAAGATAAGCGACACTATTTGGAATGCCGAAATGTAAAGTTAGGTATGTAGGTAAAGCAGAGATTTCCCAAAAAACAAAAACCCAGTGGGTATAAGAACTGGCATAATAACTTATACATGTAAATGCTAAGAGAGATGTAAGGTGTAACTGTAGAATGAGAAAAATGTCATGAGGAATGTTTTAATGAGTATGAATGTGAAACATCCCAACATGCACGTAATTTTTTATTCACTCAAATCAATAAAATATAGTACTATCAACCTAAGAAAAGTTTTAAAAGTTAAGTTCAACTACTGCTTGTCGCACGAAAATAATATTAAACTCCTGCAATTTTCTACGACAGTTCAAACGTCCGTAGCTGTCGCGGCCATGATGTGACGTCATTATCCACAATCTGCCTTGTTGAATGAATTTGACCAGGAATGATTTCATTCCTGCACCTTTATGCGCTTGGAGGATTGTATTGATGATTTTGATGATTATAATTCTGTAACTACATACGTGTTACAGCCGCGAATCATATTTTAATCAACATAGAACCTGACACTGACCTGCAAATTGCAAAAAACGTAATAAAAATGGAATTTCGCGGGCTACCCTGGAGCATCCACCTTAAACCAGAACCATTACAATACTGAGTTATGACGATGACGAAATCACAGCAAGCAGCAAACGTAACCGCGCGTGGTTTAGCTATTTCTGCGCGTACGCACGGTAGGCATTACTTACGGATAACTGTGAGAAAATATGTAATAGCTTACAAGACGACCAAGGGAATCCTGATCCATTGAACTTATATGATAATTGTGTAAGCTTTGTTTATTGACGTCATGTTGGTGCTGAAGGATCTAAACTAAAGGTTTTTAAATGATACAGGATGAAAGAGACACCGACGCTCAAACGGTTACCACGTATTTATAGTTTATCATTGTGAACCACACCAATACATTTTGACCGTGTAGGTATTGCAGTTTTGTAAGATACAGCTTTTTTTAACAACCGCTGAAAAAATACTATGTGGTTCAGAATACTGTATTCATTACTTGACGATAAATACATTTGTCACATTTTCTTAACAAGAAAATTAAGATTGGAACTGATTTGATGGAACTTCTGAGCAGATAGGTGTTGTATCACGCGCGTGAATTACTAGCATCAAAGTTCTAAACTAAAATATCATCAAAATTTCCTCTAATTTCTAAGTACTAACTGTGGGAATTTAGTGAATTTACACCTGCAAATGTAAACTTATAACAAGTAAAATTGAAACTGGAGTTACAAGTGGTCCAGTTTTCGGTATAAACGACTATTTGAACCATAAACCGGCATTGTTGGTGTTCCGCGTCGGCGGTACACTTTACAACGGCCTACTAAACGAAATATAAATCAGATAAAGCTTGAATTGCACTTGCGCAGACGCAAATAACTTTTATTGGTCGCAGAATTAGGGAAACTTTGTTTGGTAGCTATATCAAAATCGAGTGGTTCCATTGCGATTGAAAATGTAATTCTAGTGAGTCTATGCTTTTTAATTTACCATACTAACAGCGAATGAGTATTTTTAGCTTAGATATACCTATGACAAATAACTAATATGTGGTGCAAATGCTTTTAGGTTTACCAAGAATCTTAGGAGGTTTTTTGTAAAAGTAAATACACTGTTTAAATTAGACCGTACAACTCCACATACTAAATGGATAATTTAAGCTTGCCGCGACGGTCAAATAATGCCTTAAACGTGGTAATTTCGCAAAATAGATAATAGATTAATACGTTTACATTAAAATAATAGCAGTGAATACTATCAACTTGCTATGTCCAGCTATTTCTTGCCTGTATTTCTAGAATAAAATTATAACATTCCAAGTTCCAACGCAAAAACAGATTTCGTAAGTCCAAGGTTGCAAAATGTTAATGTAATGTCAACTTCCTTATGCACCCAAACACTTTGCATGACCCCACCTAGACGCGGTGCTGATGACTCACATGTTTCACATACTTTTAGACCAATCTAAATATTTGTCAAACACTTCTCTGCAATGATGTCAATAATGATAGGGATCCTACCAAAATTAAAGGCTACCATAACGTTGAGCTGACTAGTAAATGAGAAGTATGGACAAGCTGCTCCGACCCCAAATAAATTGAATAAGGGCCAAGGGAATGATGATGATAACTGATCTTGTTCTCCCAAGGATTCCTCCATTATCGTTATCTCGCTTAACAACAGAGTAATCGCAGTGTGCATAGATCCTGCATACTGTCAAAAAACTGGAGTTACTGATTTTTTTTTAAGCTGAAGTACTTGTCAAAGGACCTTAGATTAAATCATCTTCAAGCAGAAACCGCGCATCGATAAGCATAGCATATGATGCTCCTAGTACACCCAGAGCTAAAAGGACCGACAACAACTTAAAAATGGTAGCTAGATCAGACTATGAGGAAAACGGAGGAGCAGTTGTTGTGGCACATAAAGCCTGACAACCAGTCTTACCAAGGAGTATCGTATTACCCAGTACTAACTGGGTTGTGGAGGTCAGATAGGCAATCGCTCCATGTAAAATACTGGTATTTCAGCTGCATCCGGTTAGGCTGGAAGCCGACTCCAACATAGTTGGGAAAAGGCTAGGCAGATGATGAGGTGTTGTGGCACTATAAGGCAGATATATCTACTAGTGGACAGCGAGCCCAAGTAGATAAGATCCTGCCCATAACCCTACATTTACGATACCCACAACCCAGAAATTCAACAGCATGGCAATAGCTTTCATGACTGGTGTCGAAAAAAGTTTTGAAGTGTGTCGTGACACCTTGAAGGGCGACCGGCTGTTACTAAAACTTGCGTCAATTACGCACCTGGCGGGCAATCGGGCACCGCCCTGTGAACTTATTGGTAACAACATAAATTCTCCTGCACAGACTTATCTGCTACAGTAAATCTAATAATACGTGGTCGGCTGTGCAATCAGAGGTCATTATTTGATATTATTCAGAATCAAAAGCTTATTTCGATTCAATCTCATTATGAAACGGAAATGTAATCAATATTAGCTTTAGGTTTTAGTGTTTCAATACTCAGAATTCTCGGTTATTTTCGTACGTGAAACTGACTTCATTCTCACTTAAATACACATGGCATATTTCGAGCACGTCCCGAAAAAAACCACGGTGAACCACGATCAGACGTCACGTATTCGTCAAACATCACGATTAGCAGCTACCTAATCCGTACACATCCGTTACGCATCCGATTCGAACCGAGGATCGTAAACCTACTACGTAAACATTACTGAGAAAAACCCACTCGATTCCTGGGCGTGACGGTCAATGCACGGCGCACTTGAAATGACCAAACATGTAACAAGTGCCTAATGTTGGCACGTACGGCTTGCATGCGTAGGAGAACGCACGTGCTGTGCATCACGACGAGTCACAGCGAATCGTCAATAGTTGAGCGTAGGCGTGACGTAGACACAGGGAAACGTTAACCTTTGTGCCCAAACTGTGCATCACCGTAAACGTCTGTGAATATGCCAAACGACTGGTATGATGTCAAGGCAAAGCCCAATCAAACTATGCAGTCAAGTCGTCAACTGCTACGTAATCAAAAGCCACATCCCACAACACTTGCTAAACAAACAGCACAATGCTGCATGGTGTCAGACACCCAAATACTTAACCCTGACGTAATTTGGATTAATGACGAAACGAAAGTAATTATAACTCTACGACTCATTCCTGAGCACACAGACCGCAATGACATCATTCCCAAGCTCTAAAGCTGTCACAGAAACGTCACAGCATACCTAAATGATGAAGG
Organism: Xestia rhomboidea; assembly: GCA_963853795.1. Lineage (NCBI taxonomy): Eukaryota > Metazoa > Arthropoda > Insecta > Lepidoptera > Noctuidae > Xestia > Xestia rhomboidea. Next base: position 6,917,123 of record OY970770.1, on the reverse strand, counting down.
ACTGTCAAATCAAACATACAGTAGCAAGCAATCACTGACTCACAGCGATTAATACAATTTTGTAAACGAAGGAATATTCTTAGGCGCTGACCGCAGATGACTAAACGTATCCGAGTCCGAGTATTATGATGACTACAGATAATCGGGCAGAATATAATGTCGTGACGAAGGGACGGTGACCCCGGACGCTAATTTGTGAATGAAAGAGTTATTTTCATCCGGTTGTAGATAATTCGCAGAATAATACTAACTCTACAAAACATTGCGCTATGATGGTCTTAATTCTAGGAAATGAGTGGTTTATTATGATTAACCTGATCAATCAAAACCATAAATGTATCGTTTGCATCTGCATTTAGATTGGAACGAAACGAATTAGCATCAATTGTCATACTTGGATCACCTTATATGGTCCAGGACACAAATTTTTACATCATCTAATTACTTCGAGTGAATGATGATGAGACATGGATGACAAATAGAATTGACCATAAGAGATAAGCACGTGTAAGTTGGAAAGAATCACTAAGATATTGGACGATATTGTGTTTTTGTAAATAAAACTATAAGGACAAAATGTAAAGTGCAAAATAGTACAGCCGATAAAGTTAAACACGGATCAAATAAATGTAACTGGACGTCAATGTATCGACAACCCGGAATCTCCGATGCATCTCATCAATATTAAAATTGTTGGACGACTTAATATCGATTCGAGGAATCTGATAATTGTATGTGTAAAGAATAACACATTAGTACTGTCGACTGTTATTACATGGAGTTCTACAGAGATCTGTGGGAACGAATAAATCTCCGGTGACAAGGCCGATGCTAAGTTTATTGTTAAAAACATTGAAATGATAATGGTTTTTCCGATGTAATCACTCATTTGCATGAAGTGCGAGTTTATTATCCGAAGAAAATGTAAAAAGTTGGAAAAACCCGGCTGATGTATTGTTGTTCCCCCTGGTCCATTGTAGTGCTAAAGTGCGTCACGCCTACACTACGTTCATTATAAGTCTCTTCTCTTTTGCCATGTATAAAATGATGGTGTTTTTTGTGGTGAAGACATTAAAATACATTTACTATAATTCTATAAAAGTATGAATGGTGGAGGTTACATAACATTGTTATAGATAGACGTTTTTATCAATCTTAAGGTTTTCCATTATAGGGTTTATCATTTTATATGAGAGATTCAGCTTTATATAATATAATATTAGCCACATACACAAACTAGTAACACTGTTCAGTTTTTCATTTCTACGCGATCCTTATTGAAAACTCAATGACATAGCTATCCATGAATCATGCTCTATTGTGCAGTCCACGTTGAGTGCTGATCGCATCTTAGCTGCGCCTGCGACTGCCACAGGCGGCAATTTGTCAATTCGCCATGCATTAGCTTTACCTTCGAGTCATGCACGGAGGTTGAACTTCGGAACGTAAACAAGGTGACTGTGACTACTCATTGTTTTGCTCTGCCCCTAGTTCCTTTTGAGGTAAAGAAGCCAAGTAGTGTCGTCACACACCTGACTATTGCGTAGGATCGTGTCCCGCCTCCCCTTTTTAGGACTTTGAGCTTTATGACGATGTGACAAAGTTGCTAACGCGTCATAGCAAAACGTCATTGTTAAATGGATTCATCCATAATTCCACGCTGACGTTGATCTTTCAATTAAAAAAGGAAAACTGACGAATGAAAATAAAGCGTCTTGTAAAGTAACTGACAGCATTGATTGAACGTTTGTTTCAAATATCAGTTTTCGTGAACATTACGTAGACAAGTAAGTAACAGCTATTGTAGTAATCCAACGAAAGTTTCGACTATTACGGTACCTATTACCCATACTAATCCATAGTCTTTTGATTATACTCTTGAGCCTTGGAAATGCTTTCTTAAATAAAGTAGAGTAAGCTAATTTGAATGAAATAAACTTTCCAGTGTTTTACTTTCATATTAATTTCTATTATTATTGCGGATAAATGCATAGTGCAAGACTTTTTTATAAATAAAGCTGTTATTATGTTAACAACTTACTCTTAATGGTAATGGTGGTTCCAGATGACTTAATTGCTTTCCAGGGGTGTGTTGCTAAACAGTCAATCGGAAGATGGACATTGACAGACACTTGTATGTTAATGACGTAACATGATCATTGTGTTTGTTTATAATAGTAATGACAAATGTCTACGAGTATTTTAGCCCGACAACCTGTACTGTAAACCCACTAAAAGCCAAAAATATTTTTTTTTTGCAAAAAATAAAACCGACTTCAAAAAACACAAAAAAGTGCTAAATCAATCAAACAAAGGTCACCGACTTCTGAAGCTAAAGTTATTTTTCACTTTTTTGTGTTTTATGAAGTCGGTTTTATTTTTTGCAAAAAAGTTTTTATTCTTCACTTTTTTGTGGTCCACATGTGCTTAACTGCTTACCCCTTCACAGCGTACCGGCGTGATGTTATGTTATGAACTGGTGTAAACAATAGACAGACATGAGATGTTAGCAATCCCAGTCCATTTGCTATCATCTATTGAGGAGTTCCGTTGCCTATCTCCGAAGTTCTTCATCAGATCTTCACCAAATTTAAATGGGATTACTCCAAGAAAGTACTCTTTCAAAAACTACCCAAATCGCTTCAAGTGTGCCTATAAAATTTGAAGAGTTCTCTTTATTTCTCCAGGATCCCATCATCAGATCCTGACTTGATGATCATGGGATCACCTGGGAAGAACCCTTTCAAACAAAACAAAAAAAAAACAAATCGGTCCAGCATCTTCGAGTAATCGGGGAACATAAAAATAATACATAAAAAAAAGGTTCCGACGAATTGAGAGCCTCCTCCTTTTTGAAGTCGGTTAAAAAGGTCTGTAACTATTTAAGTTATCATTCAGGTAATTGCTCCTTTAGTTTTACTAATGCTTATTTAAGTCAAAGCCCATGAAAATGTCAGACATGAATACATTCGCAAAACAAACAAGCTCATTGGTAATAACACACAACGCATTCTAGTTACATTGTTTAGATTTCTTGGTTTTCCAAAGGGCAAGATCAATACGGCTATAAATATTCAAAGTACGCGTTTGCCGGGTGACAATAAGTCGTTGACCAGGGTGCAACTCCGAAGGAATCCGTCCGCAACCGCAACCTCGCCCAAACGCAACGACAGACCGCAGCGACACGACTGTACAATAATAATTATAAAACCCCGTCATAGACTATTGGTTTTGCATGTGCAATACAAACTGAAGGTGTATAGGAGTAAAATATACAACAGTTATCCTTGGAATAGAACTCGGTTTTGCATGCAAATTTAAAGCAGTCATGCATAACCTAGCGTGTATGACTACCTAAAGGCGACGACATGCGGCAGATCAGTGCCGTCCAACCGTTAAACACTGGTTTCTACATATTTCTATTAAAACCTTCGTAAATCTCGATTGTGCCGCCTGCTGCTGCGGTCGAGCGACGATTACAAATGGCATCCCAGTATTGACAGGAGGCTGTCAAACACAGAACGACAAGGTGTATCTATTCTTTGACAAATGAGTTTCCTCAAACTAAAGAGAAGAAAAGTGCTGCGGCGGCACCATTCCTCCTCGTCGTAGATGTGACGTCGCGTGGAGTTAAAACTGCAGTCCCAGTCACAGGTTTATTAATTATCAACCATTGCCGTCTGCTGTCACTTTTCGAATTGTACCTTTAGCTAGCTATACGTAAATAAAAATGGTGGTTTTGATAAGTGATGGACAGCATTGACGCATTAGAATGTCGGTAATGGCAAGATGCATTTAAATGAAGTCCGATACTACATATTTTCACTTTGATTGAGTTTTACGAGAGAGAGAGTTATAGAAAACCATGTTTATTATTGACACTCGTCATTGAAATCTCATTTACGATGTCAATAAACATATTTTCAGATATTAAATTTTCTCTTAGCGCATTCAGTATCTTCAGTTGTCACTTATTGAAAGTTAAAGAACTAACTAAAGTCAGTGAACCTCGGACACGTTTAGATTTTAAGTGGGCACAATCGAGGCACAAAACTATCATAGTAGGTGTTAAGCACAATCGTAAAGACATCAATAAATCACGTTTCAAGGGCAGTAAACCACATTGCGGAGACGAAGTGTATTTAAAACCTACAGGTACCTATACGTTATTAATACCAAAGCCACATAATTATCACATGTGGTTAAATGATTGATGGCGATGCTTCGACACTATTAGTGGTTTATATACGTCAAGACAATTCGCGATTTACATGTATTTACTACACGGATGTCCATATGGACACGGATATGATATAGTAGACTAAGGCTATGCTATGGATATCGGAAGCTCAAAACAAATAATAATCACGGAAGATATCCCGTAAGTAAGTTTAAGGCTATGGAGTAATTAGAGAAACACAAGACTGTACTTAAACTAACTGTTGGCTAACCTCAGCTTAAAATTCCCTTCAGATAACAATATTTTGGCATTTTATGTATATTTTACCAAATATTTCTGATACAGTAAAACTTTTTTATGACAAAATATATAATTTAATAGAGCACTTTTTAAGCGAAATAATGTCAACGACCTCTCGCACATTCCTTGTGCTCATTTGACACTTTTCATAAGACCTTATTTGGTTTCGCGTGATGGGTGGCGCTGGCGCTCCCCATCGAAGAATCAGACAATATTGACGTCTTTACTTACGGAATGCCAAGAAATTTGAAGAGGAATAGAAATTGTATAATGTTAAAAGTAAGTTATTTTTCTTTGTAAATAAGTTTATTTTGTTTATTACTTTCGGCTTTGTATCAGGTTGGTTGTGAAAAAAAAATTACGGTACAAGCTCTATTATCCCAAGAAAAAATGACAATTTGGACTTTGAGATTAATGATTTTAAAGAATTATTCATCAGTCAATATGTACATATTCCTTATTGGTGCATCAATTTTTTTCTGATACTGAGCTGCAATTTGCAAAGAAATTTCGCGGGCTACCTGAGAGCATCGCCCTTACTTTAAAATTCTAAGTCATAAGGCTTAAATACTCCTTTTATAAAAGGCGTAGTAAACAACAATTATAGTAATGCGTAATCAAAACACACGCATTTACTTCCTACGTTCAAACAAAGCTTTTTAAACGGTAGATTACGTGTCAAAAACACAATGATTACTTGGTAAAGTGTTTAAAGCGTTGTTATGAGCTGACCTTGTGTTATAGCGTGAGCCGTATTGTTATAGCACCCACACGCTTTATTATTATAGATATTTGTGTGACTGGCAATTATCTGTCTTTAGTATTAATGGCACTTTTACTTTAGACAATAAACTGAATAAATACGTATACAGCTTTCTGCAAACAAAAAATTTTCTCATTAATGAAACCGAAAATTAGATGTTAATTTACGGGTCAATTGTGTCTACACACCGCGAACTACTGAAAGAGCCGCAACATAGTCGCTCGCCCGACTCGCTCGCTCGCTAGCTGGCGGTGTGGCCCGCGGTTTTCTATTCGGTATCGTAAGTGAAAAATTAATTCAAACAAAATTAAGTCACAGGAATGATAAATGAGTGAAGCGTCTGATATCGGCATTACGTGTCCATTGATTTTTACTACGAAACGCGTAATAGCCTTTATTATTAAACTAGCTGACCCGCGCAACTTCGTCTGCGTTACGTAAGAGAGAGAGAGGCTTAGAGAGAGTGTGAGTCAACCTAAAAAAAAAAGCAGATGATATGCTTTAGCGGACTTTTTAAGAGGAACAATCCCGTCATACATGTATGATTGTTGAGTAACTTTAACCGTTTACGCAGCGCACGGAAAGGAAGCTCTCAAAAGCAATAATTTTTCGCTGTATTTGCAACAATTTTCATTGATGCTTCGCTCCTATTGATTGTAGCGTGATGTTATGTAACGTATAGCCTTCCTCGATAAATGGGCTATCCAACACTAAAAGATGTTTTTAACTGGAATCAGTAGTTCCTAAAATTAGCGCGTTCAACCAACCAAACAAACAAACTTTTCTCCTTTATAATAATAAGTATAGATTCAAGTAGGTAACAATTTAATTTCTCGGAATTATATGCAATCATCGTTAAAATATTGTACTATGTTTTTCCAATTTGGGGCATCCCTCGACAGCCTTAGGTTTTCATCCTTAGACACTCGATGACAGTCATACTCCAGCTAGGTCGAAAGTTCTCATCAAGGTGCATGAATGAGCCCAAACACGATATAGCTTTTTTTTCGGATGGGAAATCATCAAATGACTCCTCCCGGAGCAGGAGGAAGTGTCAGACTTTTACTGACTAAAACCCATCCATGTTCCTTCATCGCCCTTTGTGTTCCGGGGCCACGGTATCTCTTTCGAATAGTCCCGCAGCCCCGGCAGGCATCGGCCCTTGCGGACCCCTTCTTTTTTGCTGACTCTCTTTGAGGCGCGCGTAGAACACGAACGCTCCGTCGACACGGCCTGTCGTCATGAGACGGACGGACGGCGAGCTAGCCCATAGCTCCTCGTCCACAGGCCCGCGCCTACGGTGGCCGGGGGCCAATACGTGGCTCCCGACGCCCGGGGTGTCTCCCGCTGTGGCCGGGACGTGAGGATCTCTCCCTCTCACGTTCCGCCACCTCCTTCGCTAGCATGACTGCTTCGCAGAAGGAGGTGATGGCATCCCATTCCGTCTCGTTCCGGACCATGTATTGAACCAGGGCTGGGAGAGAGAGGTCGCCGCCGCCGATCGCCGCTTCGAGGACACGGCGGTGCTCCGCCCAAGTGGGGCACACCTCCACAGTGTGCTCCACCGTGGCCTCCGGTCGATCCTCACAATGGAAGAACCCGGGCGTCTCCTCCCGCCCGAAAACACGATATGAGGCCAATAACAATTTAGCTGTAAATATAATCTACGTAAACTGCGTATGGATTATTGATTATTGCGAATAGCATAGCACAGTTCTTGCACGGCAAGAACACGTGGATTTATCAGGCTTCTGGTGTTCGCTATACTTCTTTTTGGAGAAATCATCCTCATCATCATACTCCTGCCCTTATCCCAATTTATTTGGGGGTAGCATGATTGTATTCTTCTTCCTTATGTACTACTCTATTACTTTTTGGAAAAATATTTCACGAAAAAAATAAGAAATGCACACAACTTATACAAAATGAAATATAGGAAATCTCACAGCATCAAAAAAAAAATTAAACAAATCACAAAAAGTGAAAATAATGTTGGAGGGTTTGAACCTGCAACCCCGTAGTTTACGGAGCGGTCATGAAACTGCAAAGCTATTTACTTCGTTGACATAAGCCACAAATAGCTGTTCTCATGTACTTACGTCATGACTGAAACGTCAAACAATTGAAGTATACGGAAATAATGCAAAATGGCCTACCCCCTTAAGGAAGTAGCGTGATAATATATAGTTTAAATATTGATGAAGCCTATGCAGTAATTTTGACGTGATGCGCGCACAAACATTTCGTACCAACTACTTTAACCGAGGAAAGCTGATTTTCTTGAGTTCCGCTATTTTGTGCGTATTCACCTCAAAAATCAAATTTCAAGAAAACTGAGAAATTATATTTACTTGTATTAGATATGGAGTATATGTAGCAACTTTAAAAGGTAACACTTCATTGGTTTTGATTGTATAGGTGTTTGAAGTTTATTAATTTTAAACACAAAACCCTCTTTTTTGCGCCTCTGGATGAGATTTAAAAAAAATGCTAAGACCGGTATTTCTTTATTTTTATTAATAAGTATTTATTCTGAGTTTCATGATTCTAGAACAATCTAATTTTTTTTTTTCATACAAACTTTACCCCCCCTTTTCACCCCCTTTTTCCAAAAAAATCTAAAATTTCTATAGCCTATATGTTATTCTGAATGTATTTAAACAGATTTGTGAACATTTCAACAAAATCGGTTCAGCAGTTTTTACGTGATGCGCGTTCAAACAAACAAACAAACAAAATTTTTTAAAATGGTTTTAATATGTTCAGTTACTTATTTCAAGTCACCCTGGCTGGTTTTTTTTTTTTAATCTTCAATGAACAGAATTTTTGGTCTCAACGATTTTATTATATGTATAGATTGCATTCCAAAAATAGCAATTTATCAGCACTGTTCACAAAACAGGTTGCTCTAAATTTATAAATCGAAAACTTGAATTTTATTCGTACCGATACATAATTAGGTCTAAATAAATGATTGACGTTGTTTAACAGTTCGTTAATTAGATTACTGAAGCTCGTGCAGTGTTACGTTGATTTGATTGCATATTGGTGGTAATTGAATTAAATTGATGAATACTAATTTATTATGAACCATTCGCATTTATAAGACTTCGTGATTCAATCAACAAGCGCCATTAGTGCTGTTTAAAATAAGAGAACACTAAATTTTTTTTATACATGGCTTATTGATTGGGCTGAAAATTTAACTTTATTTCAAGTCACTTCATTGCAAGAATTCGGAAACACCCCACATAATCTAAAATCGGCTTGTTATTTTCTAGTTAAATATAAATAAGGTTTAAAATTTAAAGATTTTGCTACTTTTTTTTATTACTTTTTACCTAATTTATTGAAGAAGAACTTAGTAATTTGTACAAATTACTAATCAATTATATGTAATAGGCCTATGCATTGTATGCATAGGCCAACCAACCATTTCCTTAATTGGAAAAATCATGAATTGTGCGTCCTTCGGATTATTTTACGTAAGTTTAGGAAAAGGGATAATTACATTAATTACGACAGAATCGAGTACTTAACTGTTTTTTTTTTATGTTTCAATATTTATCGACTATGGTACGTCTGTAGAAATATGGTAATTTGATAGCGTAGGGTTTTTTCTTGTCATTCTCATGGTTTTAGATTTATTTATTTTCATAACATAATTTCACATCAGCACACTACACAAATGTTATTTCCAAAGGGTTAGAGGGGTCGAAATGCTACTTAGGAATAGGAATTGACCCGATCAGTCGATCAACATGTATGGTAAAACTACATCGACATTTCGCCAAATGTTTAGTTCTATGTTATAAGATGGTCTCTTGCCATCAAACAGGCAAAAATCAAGATCCCGGTCTGCTACTGAGAAATTCCTGATGGACAAGCCAAATAATACTTTGCCCGACCGGAGTATCGAACCCAGGATCTCATGCTCAGCACTCGCGCTTACGACCACTGGACCAGTCCAGCATTTATTTTAATCATCATCAATATGCTAAAAATAACATATAAATAATGTTAAACGTAAGAACCCTGAACCATTACCAGCGGATAGACATAGATTTAATACATAACATCTAGTCATTTATCGAACAGGATATGGTGTGGTGAATATAATCATAATTAAACATAGTACCGGGTATACGGTATATAAAATTATCCGTAACAATAATGCACAATCGTGCAAGTACTATAAAGCAGTGAATGTAGTTAGTTATCTACAAAAGGAGAGTGACTTTAATTCATTTGTAAGCTCTAGCTTCGCATTTAATATATATATATAATATATATATATATAATATATATATATAAATTTAATATATATATATAATTTTTATAAAGATACAGACGCGGCTAAACGAATGATGTTTATTTATTATTTATTTAGTACAGCATAAACCATTAACACTAAATTAAATAATCCTTCTACTCGGTCTTCTCGCAGAACCACAAACATTCTAACATTATCGTCTTCCATTCATCAGCAAACAAGTCCAATCCAGGGTTGGTCTCCACGAGCGCTGTATGGGCTGTTTGCCAGGTATCCATTTAGAATATGCTAGAATAGCATGATCAGCCTACTATATCCACTGTTGAGAGACAAACCTCTTTCTGTAAGGAGAGGTTCGTTTTCACCCCACGGCCTCAGTGCGAATTAGTGGATATCTTTATCATCTGCCTAGCTTTTTCCCAACAATGTCGGAGTCGGCTTCCAGTCAAACCGGATGCAGCTGAATACCAGTATTTTACCAGTTAGTACTGGGTAATACATTACCCTTTGGTAAGACTGACTATCTATTTGGTAGTGGCTGGTTTCCTCACGATGTTTTCGTTCACCGTTTTGAAAAGAGTAGTAATAAAATATTTTCCACAAATTAAATTACTTCCCAGAGTTCACGATCTCGGTGGCTGCCACTGGAGCACTACTACCCTCGATTTAAAACTGATAAGTAAAAACAGCCAAGATGCTTCACTACAAATTCAGAGATGAAGATCCTGGAGAAATACGTGGTTAGTGGCCATGACGACATGCCGGGACTCAAGAAAGCAGTATATTATTTTCCTCTCAGAGCTAACATATTCAATCGCGGAATCAGTTGGCACATCCAACACCTCAGTACATCCGGCTAACACTCTGATGCTATTATTTATACCTACCTGCATCGCTGCAGGACATATCAATGCGTTGTAAACAACCATTTTATTGTTATTTTACACTTCATTTTACTATTAGTATTTTTCTGTCATTGATTTGCATGTAGGGGGAGCTCGTGGCTAAATAATAATAGCTGCTCGGGTTTATCTTCAGGTTAAGGTGCGCTTACTTATGTTAGTTCGTGGATGGGCGACCACCCATTACAAACGTCTGTCGTCAAGCTACGTCTGCCAACAAACTGCTTTGCAGTTTGGCGGGGGTAATTATGTACCATGCAAACAATATTATCGTGAATAAACACTTTTTTATTTTTTTCAACCGAGTTTCACCTGTGCCTCGGAAAGCACGTTAAGCCGTTGGTACCGGCTGTCAATAGCAGATCTTTAACAGTCGTTAAGTAGTCAGTCGCCCGAAAGTATGACAACCAGTCTTACCAAGGGGTATCTACTTACAGTACTTGTTGGGTTGTGGAAGTCAGATAGGCAGTCGCTTAATGTCAAGTACTGGTATTCAGCTGCATGCGGTTGGACTGGAAGACGACCCCAACATAGTTGGGAAAAGGCTGGGTAGATGGAGGTTGTAGTTCTTGCGCCCGCAACCTCGTCCGCGTCGATGAAACACACCCTATTATTAGCAACCGGACATAGTGTTGCTATAAATCAGTCTTCTTCTTTATCGTGTGGTCAGTGCCTAAGGGTTCTTACAGACGAGCGGCACGTTGCCAACGGCAGATAAACTGCAGCCGTCGCCACCTGTCGACCACTGCCGTCGACGCTTCGGCGGCAGCCGCCGTCTACGGATGGCGACGCTTGTAGTTGTGGCATGCCGCGTAAATGTGTGTCGACGACTGCCGTCGACGCTACAACTGTAAGCGTCGACGGCAGGGCGACGGCTGCAGTTTATCTGCAGTTGGCAACGTGCCGCTCGTCTGTAAGAACCCTAACCTGGTGTCAGAGTTTTTATGCCACCCATGGGTCTCCGACTTGGCAAACGACTTCTTGAATCAGTAAAAGAGTTTTTCAAACCGAAAATGAATATTTTCGGTGATTACATCATACATCCAAAGTTTTGGTACAATTCGATCCAAATAAGATTTACTTCTATATTCATTTGCTAGTATTGTATAACTTACGTTTGAGAGTTTGTCGTGGCACACGCTTTGCATTCTAATGCTTCAAGGTTTTCTAATGTAAGGACTAACGCATTTTGTCTTGACTCTTTTGTTTGATTTAAATGTATAGCTACTCGATCTTCGAAATGTATTTTTACTGAAGTTACTTCTTTTAAACCGAATACAGCAATACATGCGCTGTTATGAATCTTCTGGCTTTGTCGTAATGAGTTTGTTTTAAACCGATTAACTGAGTTTTGACTCGGAAGTTTAACGTACTTCCCTAGCACAGTTTCGTATCTGTAAATGGTGCCGAATGCAAGTTATTTTATAACGTGGTATCATGAAAATCAGTAGGAAAATAATTATTATGATTCTCACTTAAGTACCACATTTTTTTTGCTTTCCTAACAGAATAATTTACCTGTCTTATATTAGGTATCATCAAGTACCCTCATCACCGTCTTACCTGTAACAAATAACAAACTGATTATTAAAGGTTTTATTTAAACAACATATTAAGTATTGTGCAATTAAAAAATATATTGCAACACGAATTAATTACAGTGACTAATATTACTAGTCTATTTCTTGCAAGGAATTATTCAAAGTATTCTGAAGTTGTATTATTAATGCCAATTTGGAGTGCTTCATACTTTTTCAGGTCGGACATTCCATTTGGCCGTATTTGCTTAACCACAAAGAACGACCCCGAAGGAAATAATAGTCATACATAGGTTGCGTTCTAACTTACGCTATATCAAGCTCAATTCAAGCAGATCACAGAGCAAGTCGAGCGACTTTTTCCCGATATCTTCACACATAATCAATTTTGCGGCCCGGCTGTCATATCAACCCAAACATGAATTTACCTCTTAGGTATAATGGCCGTGTTCATCGAGCGCATGAAATCTGAAGTCGTAAACAAAAAATATTTTTATTACGGATAACAACAGTTGCGGTTCTCAAAAATCCAATTATGTGCCATCAAAAAGGAAAAGCAATAAGAATTCCGAAGAGCACTTTGCAAAGAAAATAATTTCAAAAATAAACAAAACCTTCTCGTAAATTGATGTAAAGAAAAGAAAAAATACAACATTGCATCTCGCAAATGACAGTGGTACTTAGTGCATCACCTTTCCTCAACACTTTTTTTTGTCCCTTTAATAGCACTCCAAGTCATCTCTAAGATTACAAGGAATATTAAAAAGGAAATCCTTCATTCATAAGAATGAAATGAAGTAAAAAATACATGGCTTTGCCAGGCAACATCGGTCTCCTGCCTTTATCTCAAAATATGGGGTCAGCGCAACATGTCTTCTTCTTCGCTACTTCTCCAATAGTCGTCAGCTCTGCAGTCACCTCCTTTCTAGCCATCATGTCACCATTCACACAGTCAGGTATTTCTTAGCAACCAAGCCAAAACTGTTTGGTATGTATATTTTCCTAATTATTTTTGGGTTAACAAATTCGAAACAACAATGTGTCGAAATTTACCAGCGATCGTGTCATCCGCAAATAAATAATAGGATGTGTTACAACAGATATTTGAAGACTAAGTTACAATCAACGGCAAAAAGCCGATTTCAAAGCACTCGCTTTGAAAAACTCTTATTCGTAAACGCGTAGAACCGCTAGACCAACGAGGCGGTCAATCAACATCAGCATCAGTTCTAGCAACCACCACAATGGAAATAGAAGACAAACGTACATACTTAAACGAAAGTTTTTTTTCCCACTGGTTGGGTAGGCCGAAACTACTCAACGGCACCTAAAAGACAAACACTACACAAATTCCAGCGAATTTCCTCGTCCATGTTATCTCACTGACCACCGAGAGTTTTGAAGACTTCTCAGTATATTCCACTCCACACGATTTCCCAGTATTGGCTTACATAATGAGCAGTCTCAATCGACCGCATAGGAGCATAGTGAAGTGCTAACACTTATCTAGAGCCAATAGCCTGTTAATGAGCCATTACGTCGCCGTCGTCGGACGGCTATCGAGGAATTCTATATAAATTGTCTGCTAAGGTGGCTTGCGCCCCGGTCACGATCCTGTCTGCCATGATAATGCCACAATGTAGATACATACTATTTACAATGTTATTTGTATAGTACTGAGGGAAAAATAGTCATATTTGATACCTCGCATGCCTTGCAGTACCCCTTTGGATCTGTTAAAGGTTTTCGACTGGGATAATCATGATGTGATTGTTAAGAAAGACACGACAGTGTTTTGGAACAGCTTATTTCTTTGTTAGTTAGTGTTAGTTAGTTAGTGAGTTAGTTAGAATGATAGTGCCAAGAGCCAGGGTTGACTTAATGCCAACTTAATTAAATTAACTGTCAGCAACATATGGTTACTTCACAGCAAATCACAACCGAATCAAAATACTTAAGGATTCAAAAGGTCATTTTCAAGATGCGCCTGTAATTGGAAGACTACCATATAGAAATACAATTATTCGTGTCAATGCATTGAGCTGATGACGGTACATTTGCAAGTAATTAATCAGCCATTCTCGTCGCACCACGCTCCGGTATGCATGATGTTAAACCAAATTAAAAATACGTTAAGTGCCTACGTGCATATAGACAGACAGACGGACAAAACGTATGTGATCGCATCTGCATTCATGTAAATAAAACTGTCGGATCGCAACTTATCAAGTGCCTGATTAATGCCGAAACGTGAGCATGGAATATTCAATAGGGTATCGTATAATTATGGTACATTACACGCTATTTACCTGTATAGGTTTCTGATAAATATTTGTATGCATCCTTAGTTGAAAGTCACCTTTGTTATTTATTATAGTTTCAGTTTGACCACTGGCTGACCTGATGTCGGCGTTGATGCGGTCGAATAAGGTGCACGCTGATCTATTTTTAAGGATCATAACCTGTGTAATTGTTAGATGCTTTAGATTCGCAAAATCTCATTATAGAGCTTTTGCTAGTCTATCCTCCGAATCTATAATAACCTATGCTATAACTCATGGGCAACCAGGCCAAGGCCTAAGCTTTTGAGCCTCAGGTGACACTAAATAATAGGGTGAAATGACTTACTAGCACTGTAAGTACTACGTAATTATTATAAGTTGTGGAAAATCTTATTACGTATTACACAAATCAAGATAATGTTTTCTTTAATAAGTTTCGTTAATCAACAGATTAGAACAACAAAACCAACGGCCTGTATCAACAAGCATTAGGAAACATTTATGTAAAAACTGTATTCATAAAAACTACATAACAAAACGTTTTGTATTGAGATGCATTGGATTGCATCAAGCCATTGTTTTATATAATTAATAGTAGCTAATTACATCACGCTATTAGGTATTTTATTCAAATCACAAACCGCTTTGCATACAAGGTGGTATGGCGGCTACTTAACCTTTTATGTGTAATTCCATGTTACAATTAATATTACTAGCGTGATCAGACTCAGTTTTAATAAGCAATAATGAATTAATATGCAAGAGTAATTAGTTGTATCATAGAAGCACTGTTTTCGAGATGAATTTGATGGTGTATGTAGGGGATGATATGAATGTAAAAGGAGTTACTGACAATGTGAAGACTGTACAACTTGACAAAAGACAATGGAAGACCCCGTCGACTCCAAGTAACACGAGACTAGGGCATAATTAACCAACAATGTTCCCATTACTGAGGAAGAGAGATAGGAGTGGGGCATAGTCCTTAACGCGGTTCTACGGCATGCTAGTTTCCTCCCGCAGTTGCACTGCTCTAATCATGGGATCCAGGACTATAGGAGTAACCGTTTAGTTCCTGGCCATCTTTATCTACCAGTACACAGTGGTAAAGGATGGTTTTATGAGACTGCAGAACAACATGTTATTACCAATTACGCCTACAAAGCGTAGTTATTATAGCAATCTACGGCCTACGACATCCTACGCGCGTTTATGTCGTTTATTCTCAAAAAAGGCTGTCACAAAACAAAGTAGTTTTAAGGATCTGTCCGTAGCATTATTATAACGGCTTACAGTATTAATTCAGCTATTGCAGTGTAAATAAATAATTAATTTTCAAAGTGTCACTGGGTTGAAGCCTGAAAGTAAAAGGTAAACAGGGTGATAACCTGATAACAAGCGGAAAGTTTGTCAACACCCTGTATAACTGGAGTCGGGCATGAACAGGTTTGTGTGAAATTTCAATGCGATAAGGTATATCTATTTAATTGCCGGTTCATGTTAAATATGTCTGCAAAAACGCCAGGTTAAAGTTAAAACCCAGCAGATTTTATTTAAAGAACCCTAAACACTGTCAGTGCAAACAAAATTCTCGAGTGCCTCTAAGATGTAGAGAGCCGAACAGAGTTTTGAATTTCAATTTTAATTTCATATTAAAAAGAAACTTGAAACACTGTAATTCAGCTAATGAATAAGAGAAAGAAAATAAAGGTGCAATCAATTTGAATTCTCACGGTACTCCTAAGTACCGTAACAATACCTAAGTGCGTCAGTAGTATTTCACTACTAACGACTGTTTGATAAATAAAATTAGCTGAACTTAATAACAGTACACTTAAACATGACAGTGACAATACATGAGGACAAAGAAAGAAATAAATAATGGAGCTTATAAGTGGGATGTTGTTCCCGCGGTTTCGCTTATATTTGACTGGTTTGTTGCTTTATACATATAATTGCTTTGATATACAGAAGTGAGAAGAGGCGACTGAATATATTGTTACCCAGGTTCTTTTTTTAATTATGGGGATATTAAACCACGTAGACCTTGTCTCCATACAGAATAAACATTTAGCAAACAGCCGTAGATTTGCAAGAAAGTCGGGACATTTATTTAACTTTACATACTAAAGATATTCCTCGAAACGTACGGAAAATCGACAAGGCTGGACAAAGTCCGGATAAAGGGGGGCTACGGACAAATCTGGACAGATGGTAATCCTATTTCAACACAGTCTTAAAAGTGTTTTATGCTGCTCTCAAAATCCATCTCGATAAACATTTGCATATCAAACGCAAGTGAAGTAACTAACGATACGCTATTACATTGCTGTTGCGCAATGTTCAATTAAAACTATACATCGTAACAGCACGCAATGTTACCGTTACATCAAAAACATGTCGACTAGATAAGAAGACAAGACATGAATAACAGCTCTATAAGAATATGCATAATGGTGTATTCACACGGGTCGATTTTCGAACATGTAAATACCAAATATACTGTAAGCTGTACAGTATATTTAACTAATACTTGTCACAAACGTCAATTTTGGAATGATTACGACAGGCCGCAAAGGATCGCTTACGATTGAAAGATGCTGTCCTGCAAAGCATTTTAGAAAAAAAAAGACTCAGTCGCTTGCGCTTTCAGTCAACTGTTGTAAATAGGCTAGCTAATGCGGGTTTGTGAAGCGGCTGACCGTACGTCTAAAATCGACCCGTGTATATCCCTCCACAACGAAACAAGTTGCGTCTGCCTGTGAAGTGTGTCTCACCTCTATTGTTGTGAAGATTCGGCAATTAATTTCGTATTAAATACTCTGTGTATGCGGATGAAGTGCTAATACGCAATTAGTCGTGGTTTGTTGTGGTAATATCTCTAATGAACTCTTTATGGTCCGTAAATATGAAATAACCACGAGTTAGACCGCATTTTAAACAAAAAAACATGTTTAGTGTAAAACTGTGCGAGTAATTATCGTCAGTTCTCATTAAACTCTAATTAAAAAGGTGTCAAGTGGAAGAGAAAACGCTTTCTTAATGCGACAATACCCGTGAAAGCTTGCAGTAAGGTCGCTTTCAACTTATTTTAAACAAATATATTATTTCGCAGCGACTCCGCGGGGAAAATGCACAATATAGCAAGTAAACAGTTAACGGTTGCATTACTTTCTTTGGCAAGGAGTCTCTTTGCATTCACAACCACACCACAAAGGTGGAGAAATAAGAAAGTTGTGAATGCAGACTTGAAAGAAGATTTCACCTAAAAGTCACAAATGACAATAAACCAATCACAATGGACGTATAATTTACATTACATGGAACGTAATGAAGAAAACAAACTCCCACTATTGAATACCAAGTGAACAATTATTATTAGCCTCAGTGATTGGTAACACTGAAGGCATTATAGGTTAGAAACGAATGAACTTGATCTTACAAAAGGCATAATAGTATGCTATAGAGTATAGACAAACATTGGCATAGCAGATTTGTACCTGACGAAAGCGCGCGCGCAAAAAAATATAGTCAAGTGGTAGTTGGAGATATGACTTTATAAATAGACTGACACCGTGGATTTATTTCTGAGCTCATTTAGCTATGAAATTATACTGATGAAATTAATCTTCATGTTCAATTTGGCATGTGGGGCTGGTCTAGTAGCTCTGGGCTGGTAGCTGTGCCTAAATACTTGATGCTCATTTTTCTACATTGCCTACCTTACCTCTGTCACTGCAAAATGTGTTATTTTAATTCACTACTTCAAGCTGACTCTGGTTGGCTTGCTTCCTTTTCTCACAATTCATCAATCTTCTCAGTTTATCCCTCCATTCGTCAAAAAATGTTTTCTTTACTCACTTCGTCATAAATTTGTTCTTTCATTCACCGTTTTAATCCGACTATTTTTTGTTTGTTTCCTTTTCTCACAATTCATCCATCTTCTATTAGGTTTTTCCCTCCATTCATTAAAATTTCTTAAGTCACTTCGTCATTTAGGTTTCCCTCCTCAGTCCTCATACATTATCTTTCTTGAAAAACAGAAAGTTTTAAAATACCAAACTGACACATAAAATCCGCCATTTTATCTGAGGTTTAATTAGCTAAGAAACACCTTTTTTCTTAAGAAGAGAGCTCTCTCAACAGTGACTTCACTCAGCGAAAGTATTACCAAGAACCATGGTTTAAAGAATTCTAAAAATGGACGACAAAGTCTTTTTGTACATAACCTTCACGACCCTGCATAACTAAATACAATGTAAACATTGAACCAACTTGTTACAATAGATTCCAGATAAACAATCCTTTAATTAAGTTAATAGTCTTAACTATTGTTTTTCTTAAGTTATACAATTTGCTGTAACGAACATCGAAAGCTAAGTGATCAATTACTAGTAAAAACATATCGTTAGACAATCACTTATGTACCTACGTAGGAATTGTAAAATTGCGTCAATCAAATACCTGGAACGTGACAGGTTGAGAACCGAGACCTATGCCAACATACGTAGCTTGTGTACTGCAATACAAGTGAATAATGAAAAAACAAGTTTTTCCTATCGAACGTTTACTGATGTAAATAAGGGCCTATCGTGCGAATGATTTCTGCCATCTAGATGTTTCTACGCCGACTACGCCATTGTACGCAGCATTTAGACCCAATCATGTTGAATTGTTGATTGTCGACTGCAATGGGCATGTTACGTACATAAACGCCATCTGCGATTATCATTTGCCTGACGAACAAAAAGTCAATTTGCATTTTTTATAAAGACGACTAGAGGTTTCAAATGATGACAACTGCAGATATAAGTTTACCTGTAATGGAATTCTCAGCTAAGAATATACAATGCAATCATGATTGATTGCAAATTCATGAATTTGTAATTATTTAAAATAAATATCTATTTACTTATGTCAAATTATTATGTTTTTACACAACAAACTAGATGTTTATTTGGAATTATTTATTATCTACGTTGACTTTCCCTGCATACAAACAAAAATATTATAAAACCGTTTTTCGAACGAACACACATTTGTCACCTGATAAAATAATGTGCTCGTTCGAAAAACGGTGCAAAGATTGCGATGAACCTTCGTCGCAATCTTCGCACATAGAACATCAATTAGGTTTTTCTGACCACCACCGCCAAATATCATTCTCCTACCCCTATCCAAAACTCATTTAGGGTCGGCGTAGTATGTCTTCTTCTTCCATATACTCATCTATTATTCGTAGTCACGCTCTTTCTAGCCATATCATCGTCTGTCCCGCACATGCTATGCTTTGTTATAGTACATTACGATATAAGTGCGGTAAGTTGAAAATTACAGCCGAGGCAATATTGCTAGCCCGAGCCGTAGGCGAGGGCTATAAGAAAGCAGAGGCTGTAATTATCAAAGCGCACGTATGACATAAGTACGACGTTTTATAACATATTTGCGAGGAAATAAATAAAACAAATAAAAACAATACAGCGAAAAGAAAAAGCGCGCGGAATAATTTTTACTTGTTCACAAATTGGCGATGCGCATCAGCGCTTTTTTTAAGGCAAAGACACAAAAAACAGCCAGTATTACTAATATAGTAAATTAATATTTTTGTGTTTTTGTTACAGATAAATGGTTGTAATTTATTGTCAAAATTAATTAAAATAAAGAATTAAATGATTATTTATTATATTTCATCTCCCAAAGTTAATTTTATTCATAAAATTTTGACCACTTTTCTGACATAAAAACTCTTTGCTAAGATTTAAAACAGCACCGTTCGGTTTAGACGGAGCATCTTGATAAACCGTGCGTTTTACTTTACAATAACGCACAAGTACGTAATGAGATACATTACGATATTGAAATTGGTGAAATAAGAGACCCTTTACGAGCAAAGGTGTTATAAATAATGTTACGCAACTGTAATTATACCAGCATACGATTACAGACTGGTTTTCTTAAAGCTCATTACAAAATATGACTCGGTATTTACGATCTAGTTCATTCGATGATTATAGGTAGTGATGATAGCAATTACTACGGATTGTATTGAAAAACTTTTTAATTGTAACCTGTAATTATGATTAATTCCCCATTTCCTTGTTACATCATTCTTGTGTTCGTCTTGTTGGTTGTCGTCACTTTCGGATCGTACTTTCCTAGATGTGTCTAAAATGAACTTAATATGTAAAGCAGTTTTTCGCATTTCTCATGCCATTTTTGGGTGTATAAACCCCGAAGGTTCGAGGTCTACATAAGTATACCTGTTTACTACTCCTCACCAATGATATCATAAATGCGGTATCATGATTAATATCTCTTTTTTATTCAGTTTTGAAAACATGTGTTTGATAATTAGATACGGCAACATTTTATCAATTTAGATATAAATACATATACGGGGTTAGCTATGAAGATCAAATTAATTCTTCAACGTAATTTTCTGATATTCAAGCCTTTTGTTACTAGTCGTAGATAAATACGTTTCCCTGATATTGGAATGCCGTCTCATAATTCAAACTACAATGTCTAAAATTACTTATTACCAAATAGGGAAAGATGTAGCAATTAATTCCACTAAAATTCATTCGGTTTCAAAATAAATGACTTACATGGCAAGCTTCATTATTCCGGCTAGATTAATTTACGTGCAGATTCGTTACAAATTAGGATTGTCAGAAGTTCTTCGTATTTGAGAGCTGTGTTCTATTCCCTGATATACCAAAATCCATGGTGGTCAGAATTATCTACTATACCGGTATACAAAGTATCCTATGGTCTGTCTGTCCAATTTCATCGTAACCCGTGCAGCCGTTAAGGGGACTACAGGAGCTAAACGCGAGTTTTATAATGCAAAAAAGCATATGATTCACTGCAATAAACTAAACCAGAAAAATATATGATATTCTTCAGGATATATGCTAGTATGATAGTGTTTTGAAAACATTAATACAGCTAATTTTACTCGATAAAAAAAAAATCACAAACTAATCTCTTAAAATTTCTTTTAACGAGTAAAATTCATACTAAAATGCATGCGATCATTCTGATTTTTTGGAAAATAATTCTACGAGCAACATATTAGCATCATAGTGTTTTATTTTTTTAGTCCAATTAATAGATTTTTTGTAAATAGCAAAAAACCACTCATTTCGCACTATTCGGCCCGCAGTGAATGACGTAACAACCACTTTGTAGTGCAAGCTGATTAGAACTTTATTCTAACAGTATTTCAAACGAAGTTTGAACCACCACAAATAGAGTTGCTAATTTAGCTCCTGTAGTCGCCTTAAGACGTAAGGCGTGACAAACTAACAAATCAATAAGCAAACAAATTCACTTTCACATTATTATGATAATATTTTAGTTACGATAAAAAAATCTCATAGCTGGGCCAGGGTACATTGTAATTCCGCGAATTTGTATTAAATTTTAAATCTCATGACGAATTTGGTACCTTTACCAAAACAGCATCTTGCTCGGATCAAAACCGCAAATGATTCCCCGATACCCTACCTTATAAGGTGTTATTTTACCGTGCAGATTACGGAAATAAGAAATAACATAAATACTGGTAATTTGCCTAGCTTAGAATCAGGATGTAACAATGGTAAGACGCGGATATGCAGATGCTGCGTAGAA
Source organism: Xestia rhomboidea (assembly GCA_963853795.1). Taxonomy (NCBI): domain Eukaryota; kingdom Metazoa; phylum Arthropoda; class Insecta; order Lepidoptera; family Noctuidae; genus Xestia; species Xestia rhomboidea. The sequence continues at coordinate 6,895,247 of OY970770.1, read as the reverse complement.
CAGGAAGCCCGGCGGATTATCTGTTGGGAGTCACACCCGTAATGGATACGTGTATAACTGCTAAACACACGTAACTGTACGGTAATACAACAGCATCTATAATCTTAGGACACTTATAGAAGAACTATGGCAAAGAGTACATTTCTCAGTACAAAATTTGGAAAACTTATTGTAGGTACTCTTGAGAGGAAGAACAACAGGAGACAACATATATCAGAAAATCATTTCATGTTAATCTATCTATTAATCTACAATTCTGCATATTATTCGAAGTCAAATTAAGTTAGCCAGCGAAACTCTCCAATCGTGATGTGTATCAATCAATATCTGTGACCGTGACTGCAATGAGATTGCTGCAGTTTCCACCACTATTTAGAAAATTTACTCAGGAAGCTTTAATTAAATATGTGCTGATACTTATTAAATCATATTAAAGTCTCGATGTTTTCTCAAAAGCCGTGAGGGCTGGTAGCTATTAAATAAAGTATACTTTCTACTATCTGTTTACTTTCCTTTGTTTGTTACTTATTTTTATGGCAGGTGATAAGAAATGTAAAAAAAATGTCTAATTTCATTAAAAAAAAGTGTCCAAAACAATAATATAGTGTCAAAAGTAGAGTGTTGTTCATATTCACAACCACAAAGACACGTGTTACTGTCTGTGGTTTTCCTCAATATTGAATGAGCATGAAAGAATTCTGTGTCCTATATTTTTGTGAAAACATCATTATCTTAAAAAAAAAAAAAAAAAAATTAAATTAAATAAATAATTAATAATTAATTAATTTAATTATTTAATAATTTAATAATTATTAAATAATTAAATTTTTAAAGAATTGGCAAAATACTATTTGATTTCCATTTTTAGGGTTCCGTAAGTAGCTCAAAAGGTAAAAAAGGAACCCTTATAAGATCACTCTCTTGTCAGTCTGTTTTTTTTTTTTTTGATAATACTTACGATTTACCCGTCAACGGACAGGGGAGACTGGAAGCAAAACAAACGTATTTCGCGGACCCCAACTACCCCAAATAACACGGGATAAGGGTAGGTATATGATGAAAAAGGAGTTATGATTTTGTGATAATTTAGGACGAGGAGATCAATGTACTTCAGTAATATGTTGAGCGATTTGTTGCGTCTGTTTTAGGATTGGTGACCGTCAACTTTTCGCAAATTTTCCAGGTGTGTGAATATTTATAGGTGCGTAATGCGATGCATTACACGCGACCTTGCAAGGTCGCCAGCGCGTGCGCAGCGGACCGACGCATTCGTTACAAATTGGACTACTTTAACCAAGCTAAGATGGTGCGCTCCGGTGCGTTTGAAGACGCTCTTTAATGTACAGTATAATAAAACTAACAAAAATGATTCTGCATTGTCTAAATTGTCAATCTCAAGTCTACTTACACCCACAGTACCAGTTAATGTGTGTCACATGTGACTTGATTACCGGAACATAAAAGGTAATTCTCACTCAATGCCAATAAATCCTTTACAGTGATTCGATTTTTTTATATTAATTTTACAAAATTTTGTAAAATTCATTTATCATTCATTTTATAAAATTATTATTTGAGACAAGATACATTTACGACTTAGAAAGTAATATGTCATTGCGATAAACTCAGTGACAGTAGAACCAAGAACCGCCACACCCTTACTATTATTTTAAAGGAGTAAAATTTGTACATTACAACGATTGTAAGTTTTGATGTAATGGGTAATCTTTGGAACTACTGATCCGATTCCGAAAATTATTTCACTAATGGTAAGCTGCATTATCTCCGAACGGTCTACTACTATATTTCAAACGTTCCCGTGAGAAAAAATCAAATCATAACACGAGCGAACCGCGGGCAAAAGGTTGTAAACTATATTGATACTCTTTTATTCTACTGTCATTAAGTTTCGATAATTATTTATTACATACTAAGACTATGCTATCGATATAGTACGACTATTTCAACTATGTGCAGACCTTCATATTTGCAAACAAATGGGCCCGCACACGACAAAGTCGTGAACATACATTCGCCAGAGAAACATATTTATCATAGAGAACAAAGCCGAAACGTGTTTCGGTGTGCGAGGCGGTATGCCCCGCCTTATGTCAATACATGTGCAAAATAATCGAAGTTTCCTAACAACAAAGGGCAAGTATATTATTGGCTGTAGCTTAGACTTACTTACTCAACTAACTTCTTTCTTCATAGCTTCCTACTTAACAATATCTTAATTTTTCAAAATGTTCCACGAATTTGAATGAAAAAAAAAAACATATCACAAGCGTGACTGACTGCCCAACAATATATCTTATTGCAGCTGAATTAATGTAGTAGATATTTTTGAAGCCTATTTGAAAATCCTGGAAGCGTGTGTTTGGAGAATACGAATTCTGACTACGCACACAGCTAACCAGTTCACAAGCTTAGAGCTCACTAATACTCATCTACACTCGGCAGAAAAGGCAAGGTTACACATTCGTTAGCTCATCCACCGTTGAATTTAGGACTCACTATGAAAAGAATCAGCAACCAATTGATCAATAGAATAGGTAACATGCAGTAGAACAACACACCATAAAAGAATTGCAAGTATGCACGCCGGTGGCGCAGGCGCACACTAGACAAAGGCCACGCTTTCATAACCTTGTACACTGCTACCTACCCACCTACCACGACCCGGCTATGATTCATGATTGTCTCGGGCAACTTGCTAATGAGACACTATGATTATCTACTTTAAAACTGGAGTAAAGTGCAGTGTACAATTAAATAAAAATGCTGGCATTTTTCAAGTTTGAAAAAAAGGGAAATTTAAAAAATAGAAAGCAATCAATTTATGATAAAGTGGCCTCAATACCTATAAAATAAAAGCTCATTCTTACTAAAAAGTAGATAAAACAGAAAACGTAACAGTAAAAGCGGTTGTATACAGCAATAAAAATATACACGTTAGTTATAAATTCAGCTTCGTAATTAATTATTTAAAACAATTTCCATGAAAATAAACACGTGTTTCGCAACACATACTACGAACAACATAAATGTAACGATACCTAGAAATAAGTACAGTAGGTACAGCTGTGTCAATTTAATTACAAATTCATAATAAGAAATACATGTTTCTGCCACAAAAACAATTAACAATGTATTTAAATTATACAATGAAGATCTTGGAATTAATGTTTATTATAAAGTTACAATTAGTTAATAGTTTATTGATAGATGTAAACTGGAATATATGTGAGTAATACCAGCTGAGCACAGCAACACTAATATTTATCTGAACAAACAATTTTGAAAAGCAATTGGGATAAATTAAGCAAATAATAGTTCGGTCGTAGGCGATAATAACCAAAATGTTGTGGGATAGCTCATATACATTGAATTGTAAATTATATAAATAAAAAGAAATATACAATAATAAAATCATGTAATTCAATAAGTGTTTGATTCATGATTAATGCTCGTTGATAGTGGAATGTTCCTCGAACATAACAATTAATAAATCAACCTCATAGGAAATTAATAACGCCATCGATGTAACATGTGACGTTGATACCAAACTACTGAATTAATGGACCCATGCAAGTAATCCATCAAATTCACAGCGAATAACAACTAAAAATAAATAGCTTTTCGAACCTTGAGCTTAGTTAAATTGAGTAATCCAATACGAATGGCATCGATCAGATTATCTTAAAAGGTCCATTTATAGTCAACGCACATGCTGTACGAAATAATTACGCGAATGAACGAAATACCGTAACATTGCGACCCGCGCATGTCACGATTTTTAAAATCGCCTTTGTTTTGTGGGTCAACGACAAGCGAGGCTTCAAAGCGGAGAAATATTGCATCGTCACGTATGCATTTGTGGCCTATTTCACATGGCTTTTTTACATCATTCCGTTCTATCCTTATAAGGTTCGTAGTGACCTTAGCTGGAAGTGGCAAGTTGATATATAGACCGCTACCTGTACTGTCATAGCTATTCACAATCTCCATTTGGCAATAACATTCTTTGTTCATACGTTAAAGTACATATCGGGTTTTACCGATTCGTTCATCATTTGACTTCTATAATTCAAGATTCACGGTGCAATTTTTTTTAACGTCATTGTATTCATTTTGTCATCACGTCATTTATTACTTTTGTCTTTGAGGAGACGTCATTGGTGCATATTGTGCATTTGTACAATGTTCAAAATATTCTTCGGAACATTATTAAATTGTCCATACAGACGACAAAGGCATTCATAACCGCAAGACTACGTAAGTCAGTCCTATCAATGGCATTAATCAAAAGCACATAACGCCTACGATGTTACTTCGTCGGAGTATCGTTTAACTTCTTAAACTTGCGTAGGGTTTCCACCTCTTACCTCTCGTTGTTGAACGTTGTTATCTCATGTTATATCATGTTAAGATGTAGTGGATTGTGCAGTCGATCTAATATCATCCACAAGTTACGGGTAGGTAAAACATTGGCAAATCAAGACCGGTGATGCAATTTTTATTATGCATACGCTTCTCAATGTTCTATCCATATTTAGTAGACCTTCATCGTGGACTCCGTAAATTATTATTATGCTTATCCCACACTTTGAATTTCACGATGCAAATCGTCCTTTTCATGGTTACCTCTATCATTTATTGTTTCATCTTAACGAGAATGCATCCCTATCTTATCTTCACCTCCATGATTCAATTAGTCCATCACGTGTGGTCCAGCCAATTTGTCCGCATATCTGATACTGACACGGACAGCTGCCACTTTTCATGTCTTACAGTAAATTGCGCCAGCGGTAAATACTTACAAAAACATTTACTTTTCCCGGCAACTATGTCGGATTGCAGATTAATGTTTGAGCTTATAAAGTACATAAATAATGAGAGGCTTTTTCATGAAGTATTCTCCTTCAAGTAACAAATAATGACTACACAAAGAATTATGAATTCATTCAATGAAATCATTATCAAGATTAACCTGCAAATAGCACCATCGCGGCGCAGTAATAGAAATGTGCCAACTGTAAATGGACATAGACAACTAGTAGCCAGAAACTAGAACACTCGGAAACGAACACGTTTGGCAAATACAAGAAAACTGTATTAACAAGTCAACATATAAGTATATGTTCAATTTGTTTACAGTCGAGCATGCGACCTAGTTGCAACGCAATATATGACAAGAAAGACATTCTGGAAAGTAAGAACGTAAATACAGTAGTAGTAAAAGTACCTCAAGTGTACATAAGATAAACTCTAAGAAAATCTGCTACAATTGTTTGGAGTCAAATCTGTTTCATATCACCAGAACAATGTGAACTCACATCATTAGTAATAAGTATTATTTTGGTAAACACATACTTGGTTGCACGACATCCTGTTTACCAGCACGCTGATTCGCTCTTCAAATAAAAAAGTCAAATGTTACATAACAAGTGTAATAACACATAACATAATAAAAAAACAGAGATCAAGAACATTAGCCGGTCTCTGAGCGGTCAGATGATGCTATCTATTTCAAAATCATAGTACACGAACCAAGTTTAGAGAAGGCTGACCGGCGCGGGCGCATCCGTCGAAACGGTCAAGTTCACGGAGAACGCGCTCGACCAAGTGGAACTCTTGCGCATCGCACTCGACCGCATCATCATTTTAAAAGTATTTCTTCTTTGAAACTGTTATTACTAAGATCGAAGTTATGTCGTTGGAGATGAAAGTTGATGCTAATAAGCAAGAGGAAATGTCGCAGGAAATAAGTCAGGAAAATATCGCATTTCAAAAGATTGCTAAACTACATGCGTCAGATATTACCGTTTCATTTGACAACCAACAATTAACTTTGCAAAAACATAAAAGCTGCACTTCCTAATTTATAACTAATCATGTGACTTCGACTGATTTGCAGCTGTTTCGCTTTCGTTTAATGATTCTTGATCATCAATTATACATACCCGTTGATAGTCTAGAAAGAATAATTAAAGTTTCGATTTATGCTTCCGTTAAAGAAACTCGAGGTCACAAGACTTATAAGACACAGCTACAGCTACTGGAGTCACGCCGCAACGTCAATTTCAAGGCGTTTGTGGTGCGCATCCCAACGTGTATGCTCCATTTGGTGTTGGAAGAAAGTTTTTGGCCGCAGGATGTGGTGTTCCGTCGCTTCCGCGGACAAATTCCACAAGAACGCACAAAACATCGTGCAAGTGAAGTGCTACTAACATAGTTTTAAGTTGTTTATACTAACAAAAATTGTTATTAGTATGTATTATTAGGTTAAGGTATTTATGTATGGGTCTTTGTTACCTGAAATAAATGGATTATTATTATTATTATAAGAATAAAACCCAAGATCTAACACGTCGCTCTTTTTGCTAGCAGCAATTAATTAAAATATAGTTGATACTACCAATTATAAAATAAAAGCAATCGATATAGAAATCAAAGAGACCCCGGCAGGTCATAGTCATGAAGGCGTTCCGAACCATCAAAAGAAACAATATTTACGGCCACTTTGTGAAGGCTATAATTTCGTCTTCATGTTCGAGTATTAGAAACTTTTGAAGGTCGGCTGATTGCAGGGTCAAGTTCGAGAGGCCGGAGCATCCGTACCACATTCGCGGCACGCTTCGCTGGTCCCAGCATCCATTGACCCGGTGGCGTGGCCGACATATCTAGGATCGAAGGCGATTTGAAGATTCTGATGTTTGAAGTAACATTCTATGTTGGTTTGCAGAAGGTTACAGAGTATTGACGGACTTTCTATGACATATTATGTTCTGTTTTATCGATTCTTATAGTGAGTTTGTTGACTGCATCAAAATTTCCCAGATTATGCTTCGCTTCGATTCGCTTTTGTCAATATTTGGTTCATGGTAAATTCAATGAAATATTGTATATGGGTGAAACAATTTTAACTACAATGCTGTAAATGGGTCTAAAAACCTTTGCTAATCATTAGAAAGTTTATTTGCAATCTCGGATTACAAATCCGATATTGTAAACCTAAGAAACCTACCATACAGACTGCTTATATTAAAACACGATCAAAATCAAAAAATGTTTTAAATTAACCTGTTCTTCTATATCTATTACTATCTTGAGCAATACAAATGATGATTAATCACTGATATGAATACATTTCAATCATCAATAACCTCGTCAATTTCTATAAATTTTCTTTTGTATGAGATCGTATCAGATTAATGTAATTTCATCCCACATACCTCCGTTTAATCGAAGGTTTTGTTCCGTCTATGAATGGATGAGGGTCAAGGTTTTAAATCTATACTAATATTATTAAGAGATACAGTTTGTTTGTGAGTTTGGATGTAGGGGATAATCTTCGGAACTTCTGATCCGATTCGAAAAATTCTTTCACTGACGGAAAACTACATTATCCCCGAGTATCATAGGAATGTATTTGAAACGTTTTCGTGGAATAATTTCCGGCCATAGCGCAAGCGAAGTCACGGCCAAAAGCTAGTGTCTAATAAATTACACTTCCATTGCTTGAGGATATAATTTTCCTCAAAGGAATTAACTATTCATAAGTGACAAGTACTTAGATAATACATAGTAATTGGTTTTTAAATAGGGCTTATCCTTATGGATTATATAACAGTGACATAAAGCTTTTATGGTCAGTTATGGCCACCGTGATAAACAGAAGTGAGATAAGCAAACGAGGTGATGTTAGAATCAAGATGACCGCTTTTATGGTGTCCTATAAACGTGTGTATGGTCACGGTCTGATTATTATTTCCTTGCTAATGTACTGAGCAGTTACTCATAGCACAGTGGACATAATAGGTTTGAAACAGGTCATGCGTGGATAAAAGTTGCTATTGGATGTGACATATTTACTACAGTCGCACAATACTGTAGGAAAAAAAGACAGGTCTTTTTAAAAATAAGTAAAACCTTTTGAAATTGGTCCCCTTTTCATAAGAGTTTTTTTTTGTTGTCAGTATGGGTAAGTTACTAACGTAGTTTATAAATGTTACTAACAACAAAATGAATCATGTGTTCGAATTAAATTAATAATAATAATTAGTTCGTAACTACAGATCATGGTGTCAAACGCTGAATGAAAGCATAATCTGACTATTAAATTTCTCAATGACTAGACAAAACAAGTAAGGTGAAAACTAGTGCATAATTGTAGTTTTTGCTTGAACATGGGTCTTTCTAACATCTATAGGTAAACCTATTAGAGGCAAATTATATCTACTTATTTCTATACTATATTACTTATATACAACATGTAACGTAATTAACGCATACCCTCAGACACCCCAGTTAGTTTATAATCATAATACATGCACTCAATTTTTAATTAAAAATTTTCCTAATTCCGGAAGAATGTTGTAGTCACAGTACAAATCAACGAACGCACACAGTCGCATACGTAGATCTCATACCTACGTATGCGACTGTGTGAGTCTTGCTAGCCTAGTAGGTATTCGCTCGCGTTCGAGATCAGCTGTTAACGTCGTCGCTCGACTCAACTTCAATAGAAAAGATCAATACATTTTAATGCCCGTTTTCCTAATTGATGTTTTAATTTAGAAAGCACTTCGTCATTTTTTATCAAAAGCGTTCACCATACTATTTTTTAGATCCTCGGCACTTGTTATCGCACTAAAATAAACTAACGATTTAATACGTCCCCACAAAAAAAGTCATCACATCAGCTGATTGGGGATTCTCATCGAATTAATCCCATATTTCGTTTTGAAAACGAGTACGTGTACGCCAATCGGCTCCCCTGTCGATGGCTGTGTTCGGACGGAACGTTCCGTGTCCAAGAAACCACTGAGTAGCAGCTAACATAGTCCGTCCTAACCTGCGGTCTACTCTTGTTCCATACCTTTGGTTGACTTGAATGTTCTGCCAGGATGAACCACGTTATCACCACACCACACCGTGCCACAGTCCTCACCATTAGTCACCATTTCACTGAACATTTTGTGTCAATTATTGGAAAGACATCGCGCGCGAAAAACTATTTTCATACACTCTTTAAGGAAGGGCGCGCGTGACTAAATATTGTTTACATTTATTTATGTTAGCTTTGATCGCCCGCGCCGCCCGGTGTCATGGTAGCTATCTCGCTCTATCCCACGTTTTTAATTTGCACGAGAAAGGGAACGAAAACAAGTATGACATATTTTGTATTTTGTTGGTTTATCTATTGTGTCCTTTAACGAGTGCCTGTTTAGTGTGTGCGTGCGGTTGAATCGCTAAGTTTACCTAATTGTATTTGTAACGACTTTAACTTACTTGAAATAAGGTTCATTTTTCTTTTTGTATTGAATGGCGGAATTTGTGGTAATACAAATAAAACTGCACTTTTAAAAGTCTTATTGCCTTGAGTTACGGTCCATTTCAGTTTGTTTGGACTATACAGGGGTAGTGTGACTATAAATTACGTAGCTTTAATTATTTTTGGGATAAAAAATAACTTTTATTAAAAATTATAGAAATCGATTCAGTAAACGATTCTGAACAAACTAATTTCAGGATGTGCGTTAATTATGTTACATGTTGTATAATATAATATATAATAATGTTATAAAGAGGAAAGATTTGTATTTTTGTAATGAATAAACTCAAAAACTACTGCGCCGATTTAAAAATTCTTTCACCATTAGAAAGCCACGTCTTTACTGAGTAACATAGGCTATATTTTATCCCCGTACTCCCACGGGCCGTTCCCGAACTACGCGGGTGGAACCGCGTAACGTCCGCTAGTCCAAAATAAATATGCTAGCGCGCGTACACCATTCGAAAATAATGCCATTCATATCAGATCAATAGTGACATTATGTATGCCTATAGAAAACATATCCCAAACAATACATAAAACCAAATGTCTTACCGTGACCCTGACATATTTACCCATGTTCTACAATACCGTAACAAAGGGATCGAGGACCTATACGATCTAGCGCGTGCTATTGTTCAAAACTAATCAATGTTCAGCGACAATGGCCTCATATGTCAAACTTGATCTTAAGTTATATAGTCTTGTGCGTATGATGCGCACAAGAATAGATCTCGATACTTAGATCACTATCGAGATGGTGAATGAATTCGTTAATGGATTTTTAATTTAATCTTATGTTTGATTGGGTTTGTTGTTCAAGATTAGTTTATGGTGCTGTGTATAAATAAGATAGGTATTTAAAATGTCACTTACGGGATATCTTCCGTGATTATTTATTGTTTTGAGCTCCCGATATTCATTATTATTATATTCATTTCATCCTATCTTCATTATAATCGGCTTTCCTTTGACTTTCTCACTATTCTTTTTTAATTTTGTTTCTTGCCATTAGAGGTTTACCAACTGGTATTTTATAATGCGGATTAAAAGATGCATTCAATCTGCTAACAGTAAGTACAGGCTTAAAAATGGCACCTTAGAACGTTTTACTACATTCCTGACAAACTTTGTTTCATCGTCAACACTGCATCATTATCCTACACCAGTCCACAGCTGGACATAAGTAATTCATCCCGATTAAGGATTCCTCTCATCCACCTGCTACCAGCCTCCCTGCAAAGACCGTAGCTCCACTAAACCTTGTCGATTCTCCGTCTCCACACAAGAACACGAGCGCCCCAACTGGTATCGGTTCAACGGCTAATATGGTCAGCTAATTATTATTTTATTTATTTATTTATTATTCAAAAATGGTAAGTAGACTTATAAAGTAAGCCCCACAAAACCGTTGCAATGGTTTGACTGTGGGGTTTGTGAGTCTCTGAACACTCATACTTAAACTTAAAACCAAACGTGACTAACAAGATAAAAATAAAAAATCATTGCCAACTACATAGCCTTAATTGTTAGTATTAAGTATTAGTAACAATGGTGCTTAGGTACTAGGTTAGTATTGTTAGTATAATAATCATTACATATCATAAAACCAAGACCAACGTCAAGACTCAAAATCTACTGCACCGATTTTCATGCTGTTTTCACTAATGGATAGGCTAGTTCTCGACGCAGGTCCTAATATATGACTAGTAATAAACATTGCACAACAACAATTTAACAATTGCCACTTTAGCTTGCGTACACATTCATCTATACTAATACTAGCTGTTGCCCGCGGCTTCGCCCACGTAAAGTTCGGTTACTGTCCCACTGGATCAAAATAAAGGGATAAATGGTATCCTACATGTTAATCAATCACTGTCACAATCACTGTCACAATCACTGTCACAATCACTGTCACAATCACTGTCACAATCACTGTCACAATCACTGTCACAATCACTGTCACAATCACTGTCACAATCACTGTCACAATCACTGTCACAATCACTGTCACAATCACTGTCACAATCACTGTCACAATCACTGTCACAATCACTGTCACAATCACTGTCACAATCACTGTCACAATCACTGTCACAATCACTGTCACAATCACTGTCACAATCACTGTCACAATCACTGTCACAATCACTGTCACAATCACTGTCACAATCACTGTCACAATCACTGTCACAATCACTGTCACAATCACTGTCACAATCACTGTCACAATCACTGTCACAATCACTGTCACAATCACTGTCACAATCACTGTCACAATCACTGTCACAATCACTGTCACAATCACTGTCACAATCACTGTCACAATCACTGTCACAATCACTGTCACAATCACTGTCACAATCACTGTCACAATCACTGTCACAATCACTGTCACAATCACTGTCACAATCACGGTCACAATCACTGTCACAATCACGGTCACAATCACTGTCACAATCACTGTCACAATCACTGTCACAATCACTGTCACAATCACTGTCACAATCACTGTCACAATCACTATCACAATCATTATCATCGTAATCACAATCATCATCATCACAATCATTATCATCGTAATCACAATTCAGGTCCGCCATATTTAATCTTAAAATCGTCGTTTTTGTAATACACCTGACCAGATACACCATACAAACTATACCCATGTTGATTTTCAGACTTTGTCACCCCATTTTCCCCTCTTAGGGGTTGAATTCTGAAAAAACCTGAAACCCGTTTCCACTCATTTATCAATAGGAGCACTCCTGTGAAGTATCGAATAAAATAGTCTAACTAATCTTGTTTCCCCATACAAACTTTGGAGCCCCGTTTATCCCCCTAAGGGGGTGAATTTTGAAAAATCCTTTCTTAATGCACCCCTAGACCACATAAGGAACTTACTTGCCAAATTTGGAATCTGTAGACCCAGCGGTTTAGGCTGTGCATTGATTTTTAGACTTTGTCACCCCATTTACCCCTATTAGGGGTTGTATTTTGAAAAACCCTGAAATCCGTTTCTACTCATTTATCAATAGGAGCACTCCTGCGAAATTTGAATAAAATAGTCTAACTAATCTTGTTTCCCCATACCAACTTTGCAGCCCCATTTCCCCCTCTTAGGGGTTGAATTCTGAAAAAACCTGAAACCCGTTTCTACTCATTTATCAATAGGAGCACTCCTGTGAAGTTTCGAATAAAATAGTCTAACTAATCTGGTTTTCCCATACAGACTTTGGAGCCCCGTTTAAACTCCTTAGGGGTTGAATTTTGAAAAATCCTTTCTTAGTGCACCCCTAGACCACGTAAGGAACCTACTTGCCAAATTTGGAATCTGTAGACCCAGCGGTTTGGGCTGTGCGTTTATAGATGAGTCAGCCAGTCAGTCAGTTTCTTCTTTTATATACACTCGAGAGCAATGAATCCGGGTCACTTAAAGAATCCTAAAAATCTCGGAAACTAAAAATGCTAGGTTAATGCAATAAATTATATTTAATAGACAATGTAATACTCCTTAAATGAAGGTATTAAAACTTCTTAGTTATTGTATAGTTATATCATAAAAAAATCAAATTTGAAAAAGGGCCACTTTCGAAGATGGAACTACGAAATTACAGCATTTGGTTTTGCTTTTGTTTGTAATCTGTCATTTATGTGGGTACATAAACCATGTTGATAGTGCTCTATATTCATTATTCAAGCTGAAATTATGTCGCTTAAGCCTGAAGAATGCACCAGAATACTTACAATGCTGGAAACCGGCCGGAGTCAGCGCGATACAGCCAAGACTGTCGGTGTGTCGCTGTCAACAGTACAAAGAGTTCTCCGACGTTACGAAGAAACTGGTTCTAACCTACGCAGACCAGGAACGGGCAGAACCAGGTGTACCACAGCACGAGAAGACCGATACTTGGTGAACACCATGCTTCGAAATCGCTTTCTCACAGGAACTGAACTCACAAATCAGTTTCGACGCCTCGGAGGAAGTAACCCAAGTGCATGGACAGTAAGACGTCGGCTTGCTGAATCTAAGTTAAAACCCCGTAGACCTGCAAACGGCCCTAAACTGGAGCGTGGGCATCGTATTTCAAGACTAAGATATGCCCAGAGCCACGTAAATTGGAGTATTGAAGATTGGTCAAAAGTTATGTTCTCCGACGAATCAAAATGTATGCTCTACAAGCACGATGGAAGACACAGAGTGTATCGAAGACCAGAGGAAAGATTCAAGCAAGCATGCGTCGAAGAAAAAGTAGCCTACGGTGGTGGGTCTGTACTTGTGTGGGCCGGAATTTTTCTGAAAGTCGCACAGAGCTGGTGATCATAGAAAACGGCTCTTTAACTAGCGTAAGATATGTGGAAGAAATCCTCAATGATCACGTTGGTCCATTTATGGTCAATTTAGGTGAGGATGCTATATTTATGCATGACAATGCCCGACCTCATACAGGTAGGATTGTGAATGACTACCTTCAAGAGATGAACATTACTCGTATGGAGTGGCCAGCGCGCAGCCCGGATATCAACCCGATTGTGCATGCTTGGGACGAGCTAGGCAGATGCGTAAAACAACGAAACCCTCCCCCAATCACGCTTCGTGAGCTCAAAATTGCTCTCACAGAGGAATGGGAGAATATTCCCCAAAATCGTATAAGGAACTTGGTGTACAGCATGCCAAACCGCGTAAACGCAGTAATGGAAGCACGAGGAGGCAATACGAAGTATTAAAATTCAAGAAAATCGTAATAAAGTTCAAAAATTTCATGTTTCCTATTTTTGTTTTAAGGAGAGATCAGCAGTTTTTTTCTTTATGTAATTTTGTGTTAATAAAATGTATGGTGACTCATATTTTTTTACTTTCATTTAAGGAGTATTACATTGTCTATTAAATACAATTTATTGCATTAACCTATCATTTTTAGTTTCCGAGATTTTTAACATTCTTTAAGTGACCCGGATTCATTGCTCTCGAGTGTATTTAGATATAAACAGGTAAAATTTGTTTGTACATACGTGTAAACAACCTCACCACGAACCCGCCAACCAAGCATTCTGTACATCAAACTAAGAACTTTACGCAAAAATTATTGCTGGGAAACGACTTTTTTTTTGGGGGGGGGGGGGGGGGAATCATGTTTTGTGGTAGAACTCAATGTAACGCACTCAAAACATTGTGCTGATGGATGGATTGAATAGTACGGGGGTCGTGGAGGTGTTTACATTAAAAATCTTACAATAAAAACTTGTTATCGTATTTAAAAAAAACTTGTCAAAAAGTTGGAACTTTGACCCCAATATCTCCGTAACTAGAAGGTTCCCAGGTATGGTGTAGAACAAAAAAAATATCGCAATGACGGGGAGAACAAGTGCCTTTCGGCTTCGTTAAGAAGTTTTTAACACCCTTTGTACGCGCTCGTGGAGACCAACCCTGGATTGGACTTGTTTGCTGATGAATGGAAGTCGATAATGTTGGAATGTTTGTGGTTCTGCGAGAAGACCGAGTTAAAGGATTATTTCAATGTTAATGGTTTATGCTGTACTAAATAAATAAAGTAGGGGGAAATCTTCGGAAGTACTGATTCGATTCCGAAAATTCTTTCGCTAACGGGAAGCTACGTTATCCCAGAGTGTTTTAAAACGTTCTCCTGAGTACATTCCGTACATAATGGATGCGAAGCCGCGATCAGAATCTGGATCTAATAAGATATATTTGATCGAAATTTACTTTTCTAAAAAGTTAACCCTACATTCATGGCATGCTACATTTCCGTGCAAATAATTAAATTCTACCGCCTATTACACACTGGCGATTGACCTTTACGGATTATTGTCTAGCAAGCAACACTGCATGTTAATATGAGCTATTTTTGTACCCAACACAACTAAGTATAGAATCGTGCTGACAACACCTTTATTCCGTATTGATTAGGTACTATTTTTTATATAATCGTGAGATAACAAGTGCCTGACTGTTTGGAAGGAAGCAATGATCGATTAGTTAATAACGATTTGTCTATTGTATGTGCACTTTATTGATGAAAAATGTTTTATGCATACAATTACACTACACTAGACAGCACGGTCAGCGCAGTGGCTGAGCGATTGGCTGCACTGAGTGTCGCGGGTTCGATTCCCAAATGTTTGTATGGTCTACAGGTAATTGTTCCGGGCCTGGCTGTTTGTGTATGTGAGTTTAAATATTTGTATACGCACCCAAGATCTAGTTTGCAGCAACGTTTAAAAAAAAAATAAGTTGCAAGGAGACAACAAATGCACAACATAAGATTTCTCGAGATACATTGATTATTCGTTTAAATGCTAGTTGAAAAAAGTTGAATAATTTAGTAATAAGTACTCGTATAATATAAACCAGCATCAAAGCTTTGTTCACTCTACAAGGATTTTCACCTCATAAACTTTTTTATAATAATAGCTTGATTTAAAAGAGTATTATATACATGGAGTTTCTTGCCTATTCTTCTTAATAGAGATAGGTACATTTTGCAATGGGCAATTGGCTTCGTTATTTTTTATAACAGGCAAGATTAATCAAGAAGGCTGTCAGCCAAATTAATACTTTGGAGTATAGTTTGATTATTAAACATTTAAAATAATAAACCACAACACTTCTCGGGAAGATGACATATAAATCACTCGGTATCCATGTGTCTATGTACAAATTGAAAAGTCACGTTTGCAAACCATATAATTTGTAGTAAACAAAAAATATGACTATATCTTAGATACAAAATAATGTAAATGAGCACTGAGGTGTGAGAAAAACAAAAACAGTAAATAAATCAATCTACAAAAGCACTGTCACGACCCACGAAGTATGTCAAAACATAATAATTTGTTAAATTTTTTTTTAATATCCTTTATACCACCTGCAACTAATACGAAAAATAAAAAGAAACTTATGGAAAAATCTTTATAAAATTGATGACAATTCAGATTGATTATTTTGTATTAATACAGATGAATTAGCGTGATTTATCTTATCGCCACTGATGATCCAATATTTGTCATTGTTAAAGAGTTTGTACGAGGTCCTGAGTTCGAGTCCAGGGTCGGGCAAAGTGCTATTGGGTTTTTTCCATCAGGGATTGCTCAGTAGCCGCCACAGAATTCGTGCCCGGTCGATGGCAATAGGCTCGCTCCTTATTACATGGTACGTAAACGAAACTGGCGAAAATATGTTGTACTATTAAGTACACGTCTGCCTAACTGCCCTACTGTGATTAAGAAAATGAATAAAATGTGAAAGAGCTTGTTTCCGTGTTTCTACCCAGTGTAGTTACAAGGAAGCGCAGACATTATCTTGTTTCATAAATATGCGTAGAAGTACGAACCTGCTTACAGAAATCAAGATCATTTATCAATACATATAATCTATTTCTCAATTCTGCTCCCCATGGTCAATGCCAAGGTCTTCACTGTTCAAATAAAAACAGAGGCACGCTCATTAGCAAGTAAATATTGATACCTAAGTACGTATGTACCGCATACAGCAATATGCATAACACATACCTAAAATACTTCGTCTTCTTTACGAGCAGCTAGGTACCTACTATTTAATTTAATTGGGATATAAAATACTTACAAGTATTTTAGAGGCGACACGTGATATAAGAAAAACTGCAAGCAGGTTTTTCCAACGGATGTCAGTTTTTATTGTGATGTTTAGACACAATAAATAAATATCGCTTGACATTACACACAGCGCCATCTAGTGCCACACTAAGCAACGAGTCTTGTGTCGTGGACACCAGCTAGTTGATATACTACACAGATACTTTTTGTTTGTAAATACATACTTATTATACATATAATCATCCATGACTCGGAAACAAATATCCATGCTCAACACACAAACATTTGCTCCTACCGGGATTCGAACCCGGGACCCTAAGAACGTAAGGCAGCCTCAGTACCGCTGCGCCATTTGGGTCGTCAAAACACACAATACAATAAACCCTTTTTATTTAATCAGGAATAATATAATGGTGATATAGCTTCAGGAACCTAAATCCCTGATAGCTAGGACAAAATTAAATTCTATGTACGCGGTAACGATGAGGGGAAAGTCATAAAAGTTCACGTGAAAAGTGCAGTAGAAATACAGAACATTCCGTAAGCGATTACTAATTGTCTAGCTAGACTAGAGCACAGCTCAATATCGCTTTCGAACCTTGTAAATATTCTGTCAATTGGATTCTGGGGCCCTACTCTCTAACGTTTCGTCCGTATATTCGGATCTATCCGTCTGTCTCGCGCACGTCTGCAGATGAGTGCGAGTGAGAGAGACGGATAGATACGAATATACGGACGAAACGTTAGGGAGTAGGGCCTCTGAACCCTCCTAATCCTACAGTTTTAATTCGACATTTCTAAATGGCGAAAATGTCATGATTTATCTGCAGAGTGCCTCGTTGGCCGAGTGGTCGCGATCACTACTGCTGAGGACGAGGTCCTGAGTTCGATTCCCGGATCGGGCGAATTAGTATTGGGTTTTGCCATTACGAATTTGTCAGTAGCAGCCACGGAGTTTGTATTTGTGCCCGGTAGATGGCAATAGGCTCGCCCCTATTACAAAACGTACTGGCGAAATGTGGGTGTACTATTAGGTACACCTGTGCCCAACCCTTCGGGGATTACAGGCGTGATGTTATGTTATCTGCAGCTATTACTATAAACGAACACAAAGAGTAACATTCCCTCCACACACATCTGCAAAGACCTTTAATCGTTCACGAACGTGATCAGCCGCATTCAACGTTTCAATAACGGAACGATTGTCTAACAAAGCCATAAACACAGACGGTTTACCAACTAAAATATCAAGTTAGTTGCACAAAAGCAACCAGTACAAGAAAACCCGTGTAGATTACACAGCATTAGCACACACCGTAGCATTACCGGTAACTAGTACCTAACAACGAACAGGGGAAATGCACGCTTAGTGTACCTATTCGATGATGAAATGTTTGTAATATCACTAGCACCTGCTTCAATAAATGGTTTGTAAGGGAAAAAACATGTTATTCCTGCTTTTATGGAGTGGAAAAACGAAAAGTGGAAAGCCGTGCGTGCGACCCTCGAACTACCAACACGTAACACGTCGGCATCGGTAAGAACTGTAATGTGTTGGACATAACATAAGTACTATCTGTTACGTTGAGGCCAGCAGGGCTATTACGTATCTTTCTGATATCCAGTGACTATCAAGCTTCGGTTGTACACCGAACTTTGATGACAACCGTGAATGTCATGATATTGGTATTATACGTATCTCTCACTGAGTGGATATCACTTTACGGTGACTATCAGGGTCATCCATAATATGAAACTAACCTTTTGACAGTTAATTGATGGACACTGAGCCTAGTTACTATCGTTTCGAGCTGTCAACAGAGATACGTAATAGCCCTACATCTGTTCGAAGAAAACTATCAGCGTGCAATTATTAGCCGGTTCATTTCCATGTTTCTGGGAATCGCATGAATGCATAGAATGAGCCAGCTGCGGTTAATTATCAGGAATTTAAATGTCCCTTCCTTATTTATATCAGTTGCTATGGAACTTCTTACATTGGTAATCTTGTTACCATGACGTTGAGTTTCGCCACGCATTCCTTCCATTGAAATATTCTACGTATTTCATAAAGGAAAAATGTTGTTTACCACGAATTCGTAAAAAAATACACGTAAAAAAACGTTAACGAATATGGCAAATCGGCTTCTTGATAATATAGAAATTGTTGTAGATCTATTTTTATCTGGAAAATAACTAAAGTTATTATGTTAAGATTATCCACAAATGTGCGAGACGGCGCCACATTAACATTTTTTTCAAATACAAAGGTCTGAGTGTCAATTTAATTCAGACTAATAATATGTCACTATTATCAGCTATTAATAACAGACGGGTCAATAAATTATTATCGAAAACTATCAACATTTGGCTACCAGTTGTAAATTAGGTACTAATGACTGAACAACAAAGTTTACAATGCTGAATGCACTGCCGGGTCAAATAAATTAACCCTAAAATATAGTTATAGATTAAATATGTAGGGGCCTAATTTAAAATGTATAACAAATAATCATTAAAAACTGGTAGTCGGCGCCAGTCGGAAAATAAATTTCGAATTCATTTTTCCTTTTAAGAAACAATGTTTACAATTTTAATGTTAGCATTGGCGATTCTGAGTATAGGACTCATTTGTCTTGTTCTATTTCGGAATATACTTAATTCTGGTGTTAATAATATAGTTTTAAATAAGGCATGGTAACCTATTCTTCGGAATAAAGCTAATAATATATTTAAATGTAGCTGACTTTTTTAGAAGTTTAGGGATCATCAAAATCATTATCCACAGCCCGAATTCAACTACAACTGGGTAATCTGGGGACAGACCTCCCTTCATGTGTGCCAATCTCCACGCTCCTGTGCTGGCCTCAGATAATTGGTTTCTGAATTCCTCAAGTCTAGATAGACTTGAGGAATTCAGAAACCAATTATGTATTACGACGACGACGACGCGATGGACGACAGCAGAGATGGTTCATCATGCTCCTGCCTTTTTCCCAATTATTTAAGATCGGCACAGTTTGTCTACTTTTTTATACACCTTTCGAACAGTCATGCATTACACTAATAGCCATCCGACTGCAGAGATGGTTGCGTTGCTTTTGTTAGATTGTTTTTAAAGGAAATGCTGGGCTCGATGAAAGCTTGAAAGTTTAAAAGTCGTGCTCAACTGAGCCACTTAACGACAATGCACCGGATAAGCACAGTTTACATTTAATTGGCCATAAACTCTGAAACCTGTCTCCGGTGAATAAGGAAACCATGTTCTAGATCGTACTACAACGTAACGAAAATAAAATTGTTTTTATTTATTTTTTCTATTTATTTTTCCAAATAAAAAATCTCAGATTGATGTAAACAATATTATACTCAAGCAGGTCTTTTTTTTCTGTAAGCCAACCAAATTAAAATTTAATGTATGCCAAATAGAATATTCAATTCTATTTTAAGACAAGCTGATGTTTCGATAGTTAGATACTCATTTTCTTGAACCGATTTGTAATTATCTAATCAAAACGTACAGTGGATAGTAAAATCGATTACGATTCGATATATTATAATTATTAAATTACGAATCGATACTACTACTACTAAACATACGAATCGACCGACGCCGACGACGTGTAGTAAAAATTAAACTGTTTTTAATTTGCTAGTATGTATAAAATACATTTTTTTACATAGATTTCCGCGGGATTTATTGCTGGCGAGCATGCATTGCGTTGTTCGCGCGCTTTTCATACGGCGGCCATGTTGTGGGAAGGCGCGGGAAAGTGGAAAGTGCTCGGGTTATCATCTTATTGTCAGTGTCGAGGCCGCGTCATTGTCTCTGGGCGCGATATTCTCTTCCCGTGTGAAAGCTAAGATGTAAGTGCAATGGAAGAAGCCTTTTTATTCAATTATACACTTGCGTAACAAAATTCAAGTTTATTACATAAGATCGCAGCTGTTTTTATAATACAGAGCTAGTTGGGTCACTCTATCAAAATATTTTTAGTAACTGTTGATATTTAGTCGATTTTACTAATGCATAAATTAATCTATAATCTTTAAAATGGCAACACTGTCATAAACTGTATGTTATAAAAGCGCTGGTTGCCTTTAGTCACTCTCTTACTTCTATCTACACTGTGCTAGGAGGCAGATATTATAACCTTCCATGTGAGTAATTTATTTTTGAATAATAAACGAGTTAACGTATATTTAAATTCAAACCGCTGCAGTTTTTCTTCATGCCCATATTCCTATAGGTTATGGGCCCAGAACTGCTTGAATATACAGTTACTCTTACTGTGTGCTGATCAATCAGTACGTAAGTGTTTAAATTTGATAACTTGTAAAACACGTGGCACGTCATGGAGAATTTGAAGACCAAGCGAAATATTAAACCTTTCGATGGTCAAAGATACAGTGTATGGAAGTTCCGAATTCGAGCGTTGCTAACCGAAATGGACGTTATAAAAGTCATCGACGATGAACCCATAATACGGTTAGAGGCTTGGGAGAAAGCTAACCGAATTGCGAAGAGTGTAATCGTCGAGTATTTGACAGACTCTTTCCTTGGTTTCGCTAAGGAAGATCTCACTGCAAAAGAAATCCTAAGAAACTTGGACGCATTGTACGAGAGAAAAAGTCTGGCAACCCAACTGGCAATACGTAAAAAGTTATTGGGTTTGAAACTTCATGGCGATATTCCGTTAGCCAAACACTTCACGACCTTTGACGATCTCATCACGGAACTACTGTCAGCTGGTGCAAAGCTAGAAGAAACCGATAAGGTGTCTCACTTGCTTCTCACCTTGCCGAATACATACGACGGCGTCATAACTGCAATCGAGACATTATCCGAAGATAGTTTAACTTTGGCCTTTGTTAAAACACGATTGTTGGATCAAGAGGTGAAATTGAAAAATGAGGGTAGTGACACAAGTGGCAAAATTCTACACGTCGAAAATAAAACTCAAAATTTCAACCGAAGAAAACACGACGTCACTAAGCCTAAATCA
This sequence comes from Xestia rhomboidea, assembly GCA_963853795.1. Classification (NCBI taxonomy): domain Eukaryota; kingdom Metazoa; phylum Arthropoda; class Insecta; order Lepidoptera; family Noctuidae; genus Xestia; species Xestia rhomboidea. The sequence continues at coordinate 6,873,305 of OY970770.1, read as the reverse complement.
AACCAGCAAAAGTTCAAGGCCCCGAATAAATCCTTCACGAAGTGTTACCATTGTGGACGCAAGGGTCATATCAAAAACAACTGCTACTACTTCAAACGGATGCTTCAACCAAATCAACAAAAACCTGCAGACAGACCCCGCACAGTTCAAACAGTGGAGCTTACTCAAGATGCTACAAGCTCCAGTAAGGTTTCCGGGTTCGCATTTATGTCCGGAAATAATGAGGGTTGCGCTGAAGAAAATGATAGTATAATTTTCCTGCTAGATTCCGGAGCATCAGACCATATCATTAACAGGGAAGACCTATTCTGTCACTTTTCAAATTTAATTATACCTTTAAAAATTTCAGTTGCTAAACACGGTGAATTCATTACAGCCACCAAAAGAGGGACATTACAAGTGATCAGTAACACTGGAATCCATGGTACTCTGGAAGACGTATTGTACTGTCGTGAGGTACCGTACAACCTGTTGTCAGTAACCAAGATGCAGCGTGCTGGATTGACCATCACCTTCGACCAGCATGGAACAAATATCAGTAAGGACGGTAAAATACTGATGCAAGGTATGGCAGTAAATAATTTAATTTGTGTTAATTTTGAGGTTAAAGTTAATCAACCTGTTTCTCAAACATGCAACAGTGAAGGTACTAATTACGATTTGTGGCATCAACGGTTAGGCCACATAAGTAAACAAAAGTTTTTAGACCTGAAAAATAACTGTATGATTGATGATATAAGCTTAATTGAGGTGGTATCACCGAATAATAAATTATGCGAAGCTTGCATAAACGGGAAACAGGCACGATTACCTTTTAACAATTCTAAAAATAAAAATTACATTAAACGGCCTTTGTATGTTGTGCATACTGATGTGTGTGGGCCAATCACTCCTTCTACAGTCGATAATAAGAATTATTTTGTGTTATTTGTCGATCAATTTTCTCACTATTGTGTGGTATACTTATTAACATATAAATCAGACGTGTTCTCTGCTTTTAAAGATTTTGTTGCAAAAAGTGAGGGTAAATTTAACACAAAACTGGTTAATTTGTACTGTGACAATGGTCGGGAATACTTGTCTAATGAAATGAAAGATTACTGTGTTTCTAAAGGAATATCATACCATTTTACTATTCCTAGAACACCACAGCAAAATGGGGTTTCAGAACGCATGGTTAGGACAATAACGGAAAAAGCCCGCGCTATGATAAGTGGTGCTAAATTGCCTAAGTGTTTTTGGGGTGATGCAGTCTTAACTGCAGTATATTTAATAAATATTACACCTACCCGCGCTTTAAAACAAACTCGAACTCCATTTGAATTGTGGCATGATAAAAAACCTGCAATTAAGTATCTAAAGGTTTTTGGTTCTACCGTCTATGTGCATGATAAAACCAGTAAAACAAAATTTGATGAAAAATCGTGGAAAGGTATTCTAGTTGGGTATGTACCAAATGGCTATAAAGTATGGAACACGGAACGCGGAAAATATGAGATGGTGAGGGATGTCATAGTAGATGAGATTAATTTTCTCCAATCGAGGCCGACATTACGATGTAATGAAGGAAATGAAATCGAACAGTTCCATGACAAAACTGGTGTATCTGACGTGGTGTCAAAACCAGTGTCAATAAAACCTCAATGCTATGACAGTCCTAAATCTGATATTTCTAAAGCTGATGGTTTAAAATCAGTTGGATCAAAATCAGATAATTCAATATTAAACGAACCGAAATCAGATAGTTCGAAATCTGATGAATCAGTTTCGTGTAGTAAAAATCGAAAATTAAATGATTCCATCATACTGAAGCCAATTGATGATGACAAGACATGTACCAGTCCTAGTGATAAAAATATCGACGATTCTTGTGAATTGAGAAGGAGTGATAGGATCAAGGGTCGTCCCCCTGTCTCGTATAATGAAAATGATGATATTTTATTGTGTGCTGAATCAATTAGTTGCAAAGTACCCACATCATATAACGAAATTAAAAATCGGGATGATAGGACTTTATGGGAAGGTGCAATTAAGGATGAATTAGATTCACTTTTAGCTAATGATACCTGGACATTAGTACCTAAACCTAGTAATAGGAATATAGTCGATTGCAAATGGATTTTTAATATTAAAAATGATGAGTTTGGCAATCCATTAAGATATAAGGCACGTCTTGTTGCCAAAGGTTTTAGTCAAGAGTATTTATCTGATTATACTGAAACTTTTGCGCCTGTTGCGCGCATTGCTAGTTTTAGATGTATGATTAGTTTCGCAAATCAATACAATTTATTAATCCATCATATGGATGTTAAAACCGCATTTTTAAATGGCATTTTAAAAGAAGAAATTTACATGAAAGTACCGGAGGGTGTAGTTAGTAAAAACGGTTACGTTTGTAAATTAAATAAAGCTCTGTATGGACTAAAACAAGCTGCTAGGTGTTGGTTCGAATTATTTGATCAGTGTCTTAAAGAAAAAGGATTTGAAAATTCATCAGTTGATAGATGTATATATGTTTTGGATAAGGGCGATATTCATAAAAATATTTACGTTTTGCTGTATGTCGATGATTTGGTTTTGATATGTTTTAACCGGCAATCAATCGACCAACTTAAAAGTTATTTAAAGAGCAAATTTAAAATGGTAGATTTAAATGAGATAAAATTGTTCCTAGGTATTAAAATAACTCGAAGTAATGACAAAATAACTTTAGATCAAAGTTCTTATATAAAAACCATTTTAGATAAATTTGGTATGTCTGACTGTAATCCCATTAGTACACCTTTAGACAATAAACCTAACTATGAATCTTTAAATGTAGATAGTGAATATAGTGCACCTTGCCGCAATCTAATTGGGTGTTTAATGTACGTTATGTTGTGTACACGTCCAGATTTAAGTGTTAGTGTTAACATTTTGAGTAGATACACAAACAAAAATAACAAAGAGTTGTGGTTATGTCTCAAAAGAGTGCTTAGGTATTTGAAGGGCACTATCGAATTAAAATTAAGTTACAAAAGGTGTGATGATTTTAATCATGTATTATGTGGGTATGTAGATTCCGATTGGGGTGGTAATGATGTCAATGATAGAAAAAGTACTACAGGTTATTTATTTAAATTATTCAATAACTGTACAATAACTTGGAATACAAAGAGGCAAATGTCAGTTGCGGCTTCGTCAACTGAGGCTGAATACATGGCCTTATTTGAAGCCGTAAAAGAGGCATTATGGCTAAAGTCTCTAGTAACAAGTATTAAGATGAATATTGACAACCCAATTGCCATTTTTGAAGACAATAATGGTTGTATCAGTATAGCAAATAATCCTACTAGTCATAAAAGGTCAAAACATATTGACATCAAGTATCATTTCTCCAGAGAACAAGTTGAAAACAATATAATAAAATTGTTTTATATACCCACAGGTAAACAAATAGCGGATGTGCTAACGAAGCCGCTACCAGCTGTTGCATTTAAACGGTTCAGAGATGAGATGGGTTTGCAGTGATGTTACGTTTCATGGTAAATTAACTGATGTGATGAATTGTTTAATTAATAATTAATTCATATGAGTTGTTATTTTAACTGGTAATTATTAATTATAATAATATTTGAAATTAATTCATTTTGGTGAAATGGTCTGGCTAGGTTTTTCTGGGTTTTCCTAGTCCTTGCAACAAATGTTGGGCCATAGATATTGTAATTCTCCCAGCAATCACTTGGAAGGTTTATAGTATTCTGGTTATTTAGGTGAATATGATTGTAAATGAATCAGTTTGTATTTGGTTGATTGATGATTAATTTTTGAGGGGGAATGTTGATATTTAGTCGATTTTACTAATGCATAAATTAATCTATAATCTTTAAAATGGCAACACTGTCATAAACTGTATGTTATAAAAGCGCTGGTTGCCTTTAGTCACTCTCTTACTTCTATCTACACTGTGCTAGGAGGCAGATATTATAACCTTCCATGTGAGTAATTTATTTTTGAATAATAAACGAGTTAACGTATATTTAAATTCAAACCGCTGCAGTTTTTCTTCATGCCCATATTCCTATAGTAACAAACACAATTTTTGGTAACTTACGAACCAGAATAGAAACAAAACAAAAACTTTAAAACAAACAGCTCAAGAATTATCACAAGGTGAAATTAGCTATTAGCTGATGACAGCATACCTCCTGGGCAAAACCATAACGACATCAGAAAGGTATGTTCTAGACTACATTACTATGCATATCTATTTACCTAGTTCTTCTAGCCGCCATATATCCGCAAAAGCCGGGCATTTCACTAGCAAACTAGTACTCATTAATTCAAATTGATTCACGATTAGAGAAGAAAAACTCCATAATTTGTATTAAGCACACAATGGCTATCGAAAGTGAATCCCGCGCACCTTATGATCTAGATATTCTAGATCAATTACGTGTTTCACACAAGGTGCCGCCGGGGGGAAACGCCCTTGACACCTTGATTGTACGCCATCATGTTAATTAGAAACGATGTACAAGAAACAGCCGGAGCTGACAATGACTATCATATTTACATCTTCACAGAATTACTCATCATTATTTTATCATCATTATTACAGAACCCGAGAATACTGAAGGTGATCTTAGTTTATTCATTATATTTACGGAATTATTTTAATAGGATGACGGAGCGGCAGCTGTTTAATTGCTGGCAAATAATTTTACGTATATTTAGAATTTCACGTTGGTCATAATTTATCGGCGAAACGTAGAATAGTTGTGTGCCAAAAGCTGCCCAACGTGAGTAATGTTGTGTTGAAATCTGATAAGTAGGTACCTAAAATGTACTTTATTCTTCATAATACAATTGTCCTTTCGAAAAATCTCTCGAACATTCAAAGGTCCATGATCCGATTTTGTCTGCTATTTTTATCGGACCCCACACGGCAAACCGCGTAGGAGTTTGTTTATTCCTATCTTCGAAGTCTTCGGACCCGTATTTTATAGTCATTGGAATTTTTACGACTAGAATTATGATATTAGGCGGATGTTGAACGTATTTTTTTGAACATCTCGTTAATTATACCTTCAATAACAATGAAGCGCCGAAGTAAACAGCTATTAAAATATTGGACTTTTGACGCCGCCATTACCGTTCCTAATGGCGATTCTGCTCGGATATGCTAATACAGAAGTTGGTTCGGTAGAGCCATAACTAGAAGTATAACGACTTGTTTATAATCTTTAGACATTAATCTCGTTCACGGTCATGCATATTCGTAACAGTCGAGGATCCATTTGTTGGCGCCAGCTATCAAATTCTTTACGAAAATACCTCCTGGTTCTGGTAAGTTCAGAATGTCAAATATGGTCATCTTCGCTTAGCGACAGCGTTTATGTGTCATCTTCATAGTGAGAGAGATGTCGCCACTTAGGTAACAGCGTCAAACTAAGATGGGTTTCAGTTCGAACCCAAGATTCATATACTTATTTGGAGAGGATAGCCCGAAATATGGACTTGATCATTATTCTTAAGCTGGCAGCTGCGTTTTTAAATATTATTATTATGAGCCTATATATATTGTCCCACCGTGCACCATAGGGAAGAAGCCTCCCTTCCCTTTTTTCGGGATCTAGTGCGACTTTAGGCCAATCCAAGCTCATCAGCTCATCCCGCCATCTCCTTCTAGGCCTGCCACGATAATTTAATATGTGAAGGCTTTAACACAAATTGAATTACTCTATATCCGCGTATTTGCGCAAAACGCTGCACTAAAACAATCTTTCCCGTAAATCCGCAATCTTATGGGCTCGAAAGATCCGCGACATGCTATCTCTCTGTCTATAAAGTGTAAGTATATTCTCTTTTAAGTCGAGTTTGATGGGAATTCCGTTGTGGGTCGTATGCGCATGTCCTCGGTCGGAATGCGGAGATGACCGCTTGCGCGCGCGCCGTCTTTTCGTCGATCCACCTTTCTCATTAGCATAAAAAAATCGTGTTTTAGATTGACGCTCGACCTTTTGATTTACACGTACGATCAATGTCAATGTCGTAGGGTATTAGCATAATGAAAACAATAACAAGACGCTTAATTATTGAGATGTTCGTTAACGAGCCCCCGACTGATATGATGTTGTGTCAAACTTGTTAAGTGTTTACAATATTGACCTTTTTAAATGATTAATTTAAGAATTGCGTGGCTTATTAATATGAAAATTATTTTTATGCAAATCTGAGAATGATTAACAGACAGTTAATGTGTATCAGTCAGTATGACATTGTTATTGCTGAATGATCTGTACGGACATAAATGTTACTTTAGTCATGGGCTCATGGCAAGTGTTTTCAACGTATCTATAAATATGTAATCTATTAGTAGGTCTCCTCACGTGACCATAAACTTGAGGTGAGGTCGGCGGGTCGGCAGATCACTAGCACGTTTCCATACATTACGTTTTAACGTGACTCGGGCTTACGTAAACCGATACGGTTATAGTAAAGCAGTTACTTGTTAGTTAGGCCTGTGTTCACCGAAGTTTAGTTTTAATCAATCGTTAAAATAAGTGATCGGTTGATTAGATTGTGGTGAATTCCGGCCATTTACAGTTAGAACAAACCGAGATATATTGCAAACAAATAAGATTTTTAGTTAGACATTTAAAGTATTTAAAAGTATTTACTCGGGATAATTTTAAAAGGAAATAACGGTTTTTAATGATGTTATTATAAAGTAATTTAGCAGTTAATATTTGATTAGTGATTATCAGATGGACAGGGTTTATTATGGCCATTCAATTTTATGTATGATCCGTCAAGTGTTTACCGCCCACAGCGCAATCATGGCGTTTTTGCCTCAAGTTGAAACCACATTACATATGGCTAAGAGATTTTATTCCGTTATATGACGATTAGATTGCTTTTTCCTTGATTCCTTTGTGATTATTACCATGGGGGATTTCACATTTCAACCATATTTAGCTCGATTTTACCTCAAACTACTATAAATCTAGGCATTTCAAATACCACCTTATATTTACATTGAAAGAATAATTATACAGATCTGGAGAACATTCCTTGATTACAACGCAAAATCTTAATTAATCTACACGAAGAAAACTGGTCAGTGCAAAATGCTCCATATTCAGACGCCGTTACATGTCGCCAATTAAAATATCTGAATGATTCAACAATTTAGACGCAGCGGACGCTTTGAACTAGTTGAGAGCAATGAGAGCTAAAATTGATCCCTTTCCCTTTAAAAGACATGTATTTTCCACGTCTATACCACTTTCTACATACAAGTTACGTCCGCGGGAACCCGGCTCGTCTCGCATCCGTTGCGTAATAAGCTCTCTATTCACTGGCACCTATAAAAACTCTTTTGTTATTGTCCTCTTCTGTTATATTTCCGTAATATTTGTTTAACGTCTGTTGTGTAATGCTCAGTTATTTTGTATGTAAATAAACTGCAAAACTGTCTCACATTGTGAGTCTTTTATATTATATTCCCCGTTCTTCCTAAAAGCTGTTATGTATAACAATGCATGCTCTTAAAAGTCCTTAGCAACACGCGAAATTCTCTCAGGAATGCATGCTTTATCTCGAATCCGTAATAAGGAAAAAAGTAGTAAAATTTTTATAATACTTCCAAATACGCGTAATACTGGCAGCTTATGGCGACCGCCGACGCCATAAATTAATGTTCGATGAAAAAAAAAAGCAGAAAAAAAAGCAGAAAAAAGGCGCCAGTATGCTGTCGCGTCGCGTCTCATGGTCGGGATCCGCGTGAAACCCAGTCGTTTGCATTTTATACGTTAAGTATATGGACCGCGGGCCGACCGTCCAAATCCGCAATCTCGGCAGTGCGACGACCTTGGTCTTTTATGAGCCGTTATGAATAATTCGCAAGGGCAAATTCGGTAAGGTGAGAAAGACAGGACCCACATGCTTTATTACTCAGCTTTGTTACATTTTGAGGATTTGTGATGACTCTTTACAAGACGGCAGAACAACATCTTTAGTCATAACATCACGCCTGTAATCCCCTAAAGGTTGGGCAGAAGTATATCAAGTATACATGTAGTACACCCACATTTCACCATTTTATTGAAGCTTCGTGTGGCGTATAGGTGGCGAGCCAATAGCCATCAGACAGACAAGTCCTGAAAACATCTATAGGCAGAAAATTTTGCATTTAATATGTTCGTAAAATACACTGCGAATTTTAATTCCACCGTTTCGCAAAAAGGGTTAATGGCTTCCGATTTTGTCAGCCCAACAATCCACAATGCAATAGGTAAATAGTTAAGCATATAAGTGGAACGGTAAAAAAAAACTAGTTAAAAGTGTATATTTCATTATTTCCTCATTAAAGGGTGCTTCAACCCAGTACTAATTGTGTTGTGGAGGTCAGATAGGCTGTCATTCCATGTGAAATACTGGTACACAGCTTTTATTTATTTTTTATTTTTTTTTAATGCATTTTGAATTTCGTACTGGCGTTTCAATTTACTACTGGTAAGCCTTTTGTGCTATTGTAAAATATTTGTGTTTAATTTTTGTTAATGTTTAGTTTAGTTCTTGTTATTGATGGAAAAGTAACTGGGAGTAGTAATTTAAAAATTGAATATTTTAAATGGGAGGATGCTTTACAGTTTGGCAGAAGTAACATTCTTTTTGGAATACGATGTCACCACGAATAAACGCTTTTTCATGTTCATTTCATTCATTTTAGACTGAACACAAACATAGTTGGATACAGACTAGGCAGATGATGATATGGTGCTCGCGCAGACTAAGAAATAATGGGACAATCATGTTGATGAAGGTGCTCAAAAGCTCGAGTAATAGTTTGGAACCCATCGCCATATCTTAAGGCGACTACAGGAGCTAAATTAGCAACTCTATTTGTAGTGGATCAAACTTCGTTTGAAATACTGTTAGAATAAAGTTCTAATCAGCTTGCACTACAAAGTGGTGGTGAGTGCACGTCAGTCACTGCGGGCCGAATAGTGCGAAATGAGTGGTTTTTTGCGATTTACATAAAATCTATTGATTGGACTAAAAAAATAAAACACTATCATGCCAATATGTTGCTTGTAGAATTATTTGCCAAAAAATCAGAATGATCGCATTTATTTTAGTATGGTTTTTACTCGTTAAAAGAATTTTTTAGAGATAAGTTTGTGATTTTTGTTTATCGAGTAAAATTAGTTGTATTATGTTTTCAAAACACTATCATACTAGCATGTATCCTGAAGAATATCGTAAATTTTTCTGGTTTTGTTTATTGCAGTGAATCATATGATTTTTTGCATTATAAAACTCGCGTTTAGCTCCTGTAGTCGCCTTAATGGAATGATCTTTAAGATTTTTAATGTCCTATCCATCATCAGCGATTTAAATGTCGCATCCAAACGAGATTCTTTCGCATATGATCAAAATTCTTTAAGTGGTTCACATACAAAAATAGACATGGATAATAAAATATTTTTCTAGAATATTAAAGGCGACTATAAAACTGATAGATTGACGTCCAGTTTTTTACCAAACGTACTTGTTTGTGACATGTTTTAAAGATCTTGTTTCTTGAAAGTTTTTATTAGAAAATATGTAATTTAAAAGCAATTGAATCGATATTAATGACAAAAAGCTAAGTTTACATTGCACTCAAATGGTGAATGATAAGAAATATCAACGGTTTTAATTGGACTATCGAATGGTTGTTAAACCTAGGTTAACTGATTAGATCAGTAAAAATCTATAATTTCAACTTAAGTCGCCTTTTACGGGTTGAGACCGATATATTTTGTGCTTAAACTAAAAGTGCAATTAGTTGTACCTTATACGTTTTTATGACAATTTTGAAGAAAAGAAAAGGTGTATTTTTAACAGCTGCATACTTTTAAGATGGTCAAATGTCAACTTCTCAGCTGCTAAGTAACAAGAACATCTGTCGCAAAAATGCGAATTACAATATTTTGCCATGTTTTAAATAATTCAAATACCTCGCGATCGTGGGTCGATGTGACATTATCAATGCATACACAAATATCGTGGGTTAATTAAAAATAAAATAAAGTTGATACTTAATTGGTCGGTCAAGCATCAATTTTAGGCAGTGCAGTGCAGAGGTGCTTTTTTCGCAGTTATTTCAATATTTATAAATGTCCCAAGACTATATATAATATAATATTTTGATGACTTTGACTTTTTTATTTTAGTGGTGATGGATGAAGGAGAGGGAGAGGAAGACAAAATAAACGATGGATATAATTATTGTATGAGGAATGATATGAAAGAAAAATCCGGCCATGAGCGAGTCGGACTCGGCCACCGAGGGTTCCGTACAAACTTTTTAAAGGACAAACTGACCTTTGCTGTTCGATCCCCTGAAACGGCTAATGCACCAACCGCAAATAGGTAATAAGTTTGTAATAGTAAAATCGCTTTTTTTATACTACAAATTTACGGTTTTTAGATTTTTCCCTTTACATGTGCTGTAAGACATTGCTTCTCGCTAAATTTCGTGATTCTAGGTCAACGGGAACTACCATATAGGCTTTCGACCCAAAACCTATAGGGTACTTCCGGTTGACCTAGAATTGTCAATTTTGGTTAAAAGCAAGGTCTTACAGCACAAGTAAAGGGAAAATTCCGAAAAAAAGTTGAAAATTAAGGCACCTACTTAGGTACCAACATTTTGGTACTTACAAGTTTTAGCAAAAATCTAAATTTGCCCATATCTTTTTATCGTGTTGACTCAGGACCTTGATACACCTAATAGGGACCTCAGTACAGGTGACCTCAGTATCTGGTATAAATTTCAAACTTGCTAGGTCTACCCGTTCCTGAGAAAATGGTGACAGGCGGACAAGAAAGTCATCTTATCAGGGTTCCCTTTTTTTACCTTTTGAGGTACGGAACCCTAAAAAAGAGTAAATGATAGCTTGACGGTTGGCTAAGATGAATGGAAGAAAAAAAAACGTGTTGTGCCGACCCCAAGTAAGCAAAAGACACCATTAATCGATAACTAGATACAAAAATATGAAAGCCAGTTAAGATAGAATATTAGCATTTTGTCAAGATAAAAGAAATCAATCAAAACGGTATCTCGACAGGTGTTTTCAATTCAAGCAATCGCCTAGAAACATCTAAGTGGCACAATGACCCATGATCATAAAAATATAGGTGGTGTACAAAAAAAATGTATTAACTAAGTATTATATTTTACTAGTTGTGCCCCGCGACGTTCGTCAGTGTGTAATTATTATAAAAAAATATTACTTCCCTATTTGAATCGGAATTTGTGCGGAACCTTAATCCTTTTTCTAAAAAAATGTTTTAAGAAGTAACTAAAAGTATCCCGTCAAAATCGGTCCAGCCGTATAAAGGGGGAACAAACCACCGACAAAAATTAAGAAAAATGTTTTTTTTTTTTTTTGTTATAAGTACCGTATATACTTTCATATGAATTTAGTTATTTTAAAATCACAAACAGACACTACAATTTGATTAATTTGTATAGATTCCGAGTTAAGCAAGCAAACCAAAAAAGCATTTCTAGACTTGCAACACTGCCGTTGTGTTGACTAGAAAAAATGTGTTGCAAATTTAGCTGTATACTAAGTATTTTAATGAGAATGTAATTTATTATGACCTAATATGCACTATCTAATGAGGTAATCAACGCCATCAAAGAGAAGCGAAATATAAAAAAACTTCGCTTTTAAAATTAAGTACAAATTGTTGAAAAATAATTCTTGAGTTGATGACAACCTTTAAGAACGGAAACCACACCTTGCCAATTAAGCAATTATCACATCGTTATAATTTTCATCACGTTTTTAATAACACGGCGCTCCATACAATTATCATACTAATCAGGAAATCATAAGCGCCATTTTATAATACCAATTATACCAAGTTTTTGCTAATACCCATCTGTTTAAAAATGGTATTTTAGGGTCACTATGCTCCATGTTTTATCATTTACCACCAATAAGACTATATTAACATGCCTGCAAAGCATAAAAATCTCTTTCAAATTATAAAAATGTTCCTTCCAATTTGGGTGAGAAAAATATTACGTACTAAAGGGCTCATTTAAAACCTCCAAGGTGTAAATTGGACTTGCATAATAAAACCGCAAGTTGCATCGGGTGCTAACAGATCGAAACGTGCTAAAATATCAGAGAGAACTAATTGGAACAAGGCTCTTTATTGTGAAACTCCATGAGAATATGTATGAAAACTGAACAATTGAATTAAATGATTCCACATCAAGCATCGAAAGGGTTCAATGTAAAGTTTATATATAATTGTTTGATTGATAATAATTAACACTCCGCATTCCGACAGAAGATGAGAAACGGGAGATAATTGAAGCTTTTAATGGATCGTAAATGGTCGCCAATTAAATTTATCTAGAAATATACTCATTGAATATAATTATCAGAAAATATTTAAGGATTCCTCATGAACAAAAACTTATTTTTCTCGTTATTAAAATACCATAATGTGTGCTATTTTATGGCTGTATAATTTAACGAAAAGAATTTACTGTCTTGTTGTCAATTAATTATCACAAGTCACAGTTATATGGGTATTTCTCAAATCGAAGAATCCGCATACTCCGAAAACAAATGACTTACGTCAAAATACAAGAATTCCAACTATTTGATATAGCATCCCATATAAGTCTAAAAAAATACCTACATATTTATGTGTTCTCTAAAAAATAACATCTTCAAATAAAATTAATGGATCATCCATGTGACAGACGTCACGGAATAATTTTATAGATTTGGCCGAATATTTTAATATGCCAAACAGAAGTTTTGGGATGATAAACAATAACACGATCCACCATCATTAAAATAATGAGATCTGTGGAAAATTTGAATACATACATAACATTCGTTTTCTATAAAATATTATCTGTTTGTCCTATACGCCAAAACAAGCAAAAAAAACCCCGTGGTAAAAAATAATATCTACAGAATTATTAAATAACACCACAAATAAAATCACTAATTAATCAGTCATTCCTTAGTAGACGAACAAAAACCCGATCAAAGTACCGGTACTGGAACGTCGAACACAACCAAAAATAGAAGTATAAACCAAATAAATTGCAAGATTTTTATCTAAAACCGATATCAATACACACCTAACTTTTAATAGCTTTTCGAACGAAACAACGGATGCTAGATTATGTAACTAAAGAGCCTACGACCAATAATAACAAGGCGTTACGGCTACAAGCGCGAAATCGATTCTGATATCGATTAAACTGCCAATTGATCGATTACAATCGAACTATATATAGAGAGTATTGATGTGTCTGTCGTTCGCAAACACCATGCATGATAAATTATAACACTCTAAGTAGCGTAACTTCCATTAATTGAAGCTCTTCCGCATAAATCTCATCACAATTTATCATGTCTTCAATAAAAACTTGCATTACATAAACACAACAGCCTTTGCAGACATCATTCGCTTATAACGTTCCCACTGATGGGACACTGGCCTCCTCTCTTGTAAGAGGGAATCGGCCGTAATCATGGATATTGCTTGCTTTCCTCACGATGTTTTCCTTCAACATTTTGAATGTGATGAAAGGGTGTGAAACAAAAAACTAAAACAAAATTTGAGCGGCGATTCCTAGAATATTGGGTCTCCAAAATTTCCTCAAAGCTCATCAGATTTTAAGTACGTCATAAATCGTATTTAAACAATACTAAAAACCGCAAACGGGACCGTGAAACACGTCTAGTTGTGGTATAAAAAAGCGATGCAGCCACAAAAAGGCATCATGAATATTCGATTACATAATTTAAGCGGAGACTTGGAGCCGAATTTTGGCGACTGCGAGATCGCCGGCGCCTCTACGGATGTTTCTCATCTTACTATGGTATCACGAATTTGAGAGCAGGTCCTTCGACTATATGAAGAACTATTACCACGTAGAACTTTCATAATACTTTATTTAACAAAGATCATTATGGTCTATCAACCCACAATGGAGGGTTACGACTCTTACTGAGGACTGCGCCCTAAGTGTCATAGGCTATGCAGTATGATCTAGCGGCTAGGACATACTGTATATTATCATAGACTAACCGGAGCACCATCGCCATAAAGTATTGAATTGATTTCAGGTTTATCTTTGCGCTGTTACTCTACCGTTGACAGAGCTCAATTTTGTTGTAATTTGGGCTAAATGCATAATTTTATCATTTAACATTTTTGAGATATGATCCGGGTCAAGAAATGCATTTGCATCCAGTTCTAAAATCTAGTTTGATGTACGGGCATTTATGGGATCTAATTTTACAGTTTTATCGACAGAACAAATTGCATTTCCCTGCAGGAAATAATTTTAGTTTGGTGGTTATTTTTGTCTTTCCATGTTTATCGGACCCTATCGCTGAAATGATTTAACTAATTTGCTTCATGAGCTTCAAGACATCGTCTAAATGAGGCGGAGTATATCTTGACTTATGACAGCATAATCATTTTAGTCTACCTACGACACAGGAGACGGTGACTAATTGCTGAGTAACCGCAATTGGCGCCCGTTCAGGAATAATACTGTCAAATATCATATGAATGTCTTCTTTAAAGACATAAAACCACAGCTGTTTTCGTTCAAAATACAGTATCCTGAGGCAAAGTGAATCACGAAAGCTATAAATCGAACGTGTCTAGCGTACAAAATGGAAGAATAAAGGCGAATTTCACCAACGAACGAGCGATCAGTACATCTAAACCTAGTTCAAGAGCATAATTGCTAGAATATTGACACTGACAGTTCTTGAACGCGGTTTAGTGCTGTTTGATTTTTGATGAAATCCGCTCTAAATGTGACTTATTTCCGTGACCAATCGAGAATAAGTAGTAAGGTCCCCAAAGTTATGAAGTGGTCAAACGGTCAGAGCCAGCAAGCGCCGCGGTGTCGCGGAATGTGGTACGGACGCACCGCGGCGACACCACCTAAACACGATTCCGAGAAAAAAAACATAATGAAAATAACAAACGACCATCGCGAATCGCTCCCAAGTCTGCGCTCGTGAATTGTTCGAGTTGATAGAATTCCACGAGATTACTTATACTGACCACCGTGTAACAAATATTTTCCGGCTATTTTCAAGTTTTAATATCTAATTTGCAAAAGGACGAAGTGCTATTAACCGAGGATTAAAACTAAATTATTTGTGTGATTGTTCCGTTCCTTGCGAAAGAGCATTGACAGAAGTGACATTAAAACTGCAGTTTAAATAATGACACACAATGTGTCAATGATTTTGGCAATAACTTTATAAATTGACAGCACACGTAAGTAGTTAACTTCTTCATTTACAATATTTACTTATTGTCAATAAAATATTAAATTTGTTTCGGGGTTAGAGGTTATTCACTATTAAATGGGTAAAATAAATCATGTAATTAATCATACATTATTTTTGTGTTGATTGATTATACATTTGTTTTGGTAGGCGCCATATTTTAATAAAAACCGATATCAAGTTACATTAAATAAAGTGTGTTACCGGCACGGCGATCTCATCAATTATAATATGTATTTCGAGACCTCTATAAAGAAGTGAACTCAATAAAACAGTCGGGATCCAACAAAAATAACTAAACCTGTACCCGCAACAAAAAACAGACCACAGAACTGTATTTCCTACCCCTAACACTGGGAAAAACCGAGCCAAGTCAGGTAACACAAAAAAACAAACCAACGACCTTTTCAAAAGCTAGATCCGGCACACACACCAACAAATAAACATGTTGATACACAACGTTGATAAGATTTTGTGAATATAAAATTATTATGGTAATGTGGCCAGTCCCGTACGGGGTCCGTCCATGTCTCCGCGACCTTCCGAGGACGCGCCGGTGTCGATGACTCGTGCGCTTGCGCAACCGAGCGCCGCCGGCGAGTAGATGATCGCGGACTAAAATGCGGATCTCTACGTTGAATTCGGACTTGACTTCGAGCTGCATTGACCGTGGCTATCTTGAACTGTAAACTGGTGAAGGGTCAAGGTCATGAGTCTTTGGTAAATAAACAAACATGTATTTTGTTTGATGGAGTCTGGTGGACGGAGTCAGTCTTTTACACGAGGTAACTTATACATAACTGGTGAAAGATGGGTGCTCCATAGGTTCATGCATGTCTGCCTAACAGCTTCGAGGGCCACAGGCGTTCTGTTATGTGAATGACAAAAAGGAGGAGGTCGTCAATTTGACTGCATATTTTTTCTATAAAGAAAACACATCCTTATTTCGTTGAAAATTTTGGCAAACAGGAAGTGCAGTAACTTTCTGGTCAAAGGTTAAGACATACGGAAGTGGACTAAGTAATGTGACATCACATCCTTCAAGCCAGGAAAGGGCATACCCTCTAAACATTAATAACAGGCAATAATACGATTCATGCTGCACCGGGTTCCAAGAATATTCATTTATCATAAGTCTACGTCCCTGATGACGCCATAATAAACTATGTATGACACTGGACCCTTTGACAGTCAATGCCTATGTGAAGTCACATGGAAATAGAACTTAGTCATAGTACATGGTCATTGTGTGTTGACCACAGTTAAAATGTTGTCCAAAGTGTATAAATAGATACTGCAAATATAGACAACAATTTATATGGTCTTGTCTTTTTTGAAGTAATAGGTATTTTTTCCAAGAAAAGGGGATCCCTTGGACTGAACTTTAGTCCTGGGTTTACCCAATGTTACAACATTCCAAGGTAATGACAGATATGAGAAATTCCATATTTTTCTCACATCATTCAGAAACAGAATCTTATTCTTTTTTTTTCATAATACTATGTATTCCAGCAGTAGAACATGGCGATAACATATAGGTACTTTTTAGACACTGTTTTTATTGTAAACATAATACCCAGCCTCATAGCATTGCTCGTGGTCGTGTTCGATTTTTTCTTTAATGTCTTGTTGCATAATGGAGTGATTATGCTAGGAATTTAAACTTGACCTCATCTTTGTATGCTAATCTGTGTATTTATGTAAATACAAAGAGATTATACATGTTTTTAATTTGAGATTATGCAGTATTCATAAATGAAAGAAAAAGGTGTAAATGATATTGTGACGGTTGTCAGGGGAGAATGGATGTAGAACTTGCTGCGTCGATTAAAGTAACAGGAGACGAGGGTATGAATGAAGATGATGATGATGCATAATCAATGAATTCACAATTTGTACTTTTTTTTGAGTTAGCCCGTATTGTCCCACTCCTGAGCAAAGGCCTCCCCGAATTCCACTTTTCGCGATGGTGTGCTTCTTCTCGCCAATTCGCCAGGTAAGCCATCCAAGACGTCCCGCCATCTTCTCCTCGGTCTGCCGCGACCCCGTCTAGCTGTCTCAGGGCTCCAGTCCTGCGATATTCGGGCATCCGACAGACATGGCTTGCCCAGACCCATTTTAGTCTCGCAGCTTTATAAGCTACGTCGGCAATTTGCGTTCAGGAGCGCAGTGTGGTGTTCCTTATCCGGTCAGTTATTTTCACATTCAGTATACTGCGCTCCATCTCCATCAATTTGTACTTAAGTCAGATTAATGCAAATCATAGTTACATTTGAAGTGTTCATAATGCAGTAAGAACAAGCAATTCAATAAAGATTAAATTACTTATTGTCCGTACTTATCTCCACATCATCATAAATTATCGGAATTATGCATATCATAAATCTGTCACGTCAATCAGTCAGTTCTTCGTGTCCAAGTTTTTACGTATAATTGATCAGTCTTCGATTCACGATAATCCGGATCATTATGGTAATAATGGATAATATCCTATAATGTTCCCACTGTGCACTGCTGGGACACAGGCCTCTTCCCTTGAGGAGTGAGTGTGCTGTAATCCAACATGCGGGCCCAGTGCGGATTGATAAATGTCACATATCTTCGAGTTTTCGGTTCTAGGACATACTTGCATGGCTCCTTCACGATGTTCTCCTTTACCGTTTTATAGCAGTATAAACAAAACAATGTTACATCACGGATGATTAAACCTACATCCGTATGGACACGAGGGTATTAGGGTTCTCCCATAAATTCCATCTGAATAGGCGTCATTAGAGGTCTGATCGGCGCATCACGTCACGGTGTCGTCGCTACAGTGCGACGCGGCGCAGTGTGCGTCGCGGCGCGGCGGTGTGCGTAGGCGGCGGCACGCGCTACGGCGGCGTATTTACACCGGCGCCCCCTACCACCGCGGCCACTCATGCGCCGCGCGACCTGCCGAACACACGTGCTCCCCACCACTGACCGGCGCGGTGACCCTCGGGACATAACACTACCGACATTCCACCGCTAAGCGACAACCGTGACACTACACCCCCAGTATGTGCAGTGACTGATCACCAGTGAATTAGAACAAGAGTGAAGTGACTTTACAGCGGCGTCGTGTGATGTGCGCCTGAAGACAAACAACAGTGTATACAGCCGCAGCCTCAACCGTTAACAGAAAACGTAAGATTGTGTTTGTTTACAATCTTTATAGTAATAAAGATTAAGTTAGGCGCGTTTGATAGTAAGCTAGTGAGCGTATATGACAATCGCATGCATCCAGTCAGGTCCCCGACCCAGATCTCACGAGCTAGACGGTGCGCCGGCGCACCAACAATAAGCGCGACTCCAGAAACAATGCAGCCGGTATCACGACACAAATATTAAACTCAAAGTTTCACAGCGACCAGCCTTCGACATAAAACCTAATGACGCCACTACAAACACCTGTGAGAACATTTAAACAAAAGTGTTTCAACGTTTTGTGTGTGTAGTGTTGCTTAACGATCTCAAAATGTGGTCCTGACGTGACCAAATTCAATATACGCTTCTAGTTCGCCTACTTGCGCTGTAATTACAAAGCCGGTTATCATTGTGTAGCTTGAACAGGCGTCCTAATACCCACGATGCCAAAACATCACCCACGGCGTCAATCGTAAACAGTTTCAGAATATTATGAATTAAAACAGTGTTAATACAATCCCGTGTAACGTTGAAAGTTCTCAAAATAGATATAACTTGAAAACTAAGCTGCAATAATGGTTTGTTCCGAGCTTAATGGCGCCGATGCACAAGAAATACAATCATCCTTGCTTAATTGAATTGCATCAACGCGAGCTTAAGAACGCATTAGTCATAGTCTAAGCAAAGGCGGTATAATGAGCGAAGAATATTCGGTATTCGGGTAATTCCGAGGATACAAAGTACAACTTATTAAAATGGTTAGCCGTGTTTACGTGATCTATCAATGGTGATTCTGATGTCAACTTTGTGGTGGTACTTAACGGAACTCTTAACCGGACCTACATTGGTACGCGTGCAAAATTTATAATCAATGATTCGACAACGTCATTACGTGACTATTTTATATACCTACCATTAAATAAACCTCTAAAACGGTCGATGTTGTCGTATTACGTTATATCACGTACCGATTCGGTCCTAATTGATTTTCAAAGAAAAACTTCGGCGTGATAAACAGGATTTGTATCGTGTGAGACTTTTTTTTCAAATGCAATGTAACAACATCTTTGATTCAGATTTTTTTATAGCATTCCTTATCAAAATCATTGGTTTATTTTTGTTGTTTTCTTCCGTATCGCAGCTGAAATGCCACAGTTTGATTTTGCTGACAACAGAAATAGAATATGTAAAATCAAGCGTTCGTGTTGATAGTCGGTTATATCACAACTAGCAGACAAATAATAGCTGTCTTCCGATCGTCAGTAGACGTACTGTAAAAGCGAACGAAAGCGGCGAGACTACGAAAGTCGAACATGGACTTAATATATGACATAACAAAATGGTAGCAAACTGCGATGTCAGAGAAGCTCTGCTTACGAATAAGCGCAATTTGTCGCTTGTTCTAATGGGCGGACTACATATTCTAGTAAGCATGCTAAAGATCCCGAAACTGCGGAAATAACATCAGTCATTTTAAATACGCGGAATGTGTAATAGTCGATGCGATCAACTTAAATCAAAATAAATGAGCGCATAATCACCGATCCGGATAAACCGTGTGAACGCGAAACAAATGCCAATTAAAACACGGACGTAAACACTAATATCCATGAATTTGAACAACAATCACATTTAGATAAACATCTTATTGGGGCAAAATATTTATATTTCCGGCGTAATACAACTTACCACTCGGCTAACTTTTCTAGGTGAGAAAAAGTGTGTTAAAAAAACTTGCTAGATCTAGCACTTCCACTATTAGAAAGTAAATGTTACTGATACGTTGATATTGTACTTGTCTAACATATACGTCAACACATGCTAAACCAACAGGGTATTAAAATCAGTATCATTTGTATAACGTGTTCGATCAACATTGTAACTTGGATTACGCGATTTAACAATTAAATTAAAATATGGTATTTCTGTGGAATGCAGACGCAGATATTATCATAAGTTTAGGAATATTCAGTCGAGTAAGATACAGGTTTATCGGCTAGGCAGATAATATATTAAAGCCATGTTGCGTGCAAACGGAAATAATAAAGAATATTGAAAGGTGAAGTCAAGGGTCAAATAACATAGTCAGCCAATGTGAAGGTGTTAGTGCAGTTTATAGCACCCAAAGGTCCTATTGCATTACGATGACACATCGGCACGAAGCCAGTTTACCTTACTCCATCCTGGAATGCCATACCCAGCAATCTGCCTTGAGTTTATTTCTGTCTATCAGTTTCTCGAAGCTTTGCACAATAATACAAGAATATAATAATACAATCCAAACCGAAGTGCAAAGCATGCAATCACGCTCCTTCGTGTAAAGTTACATTATATTCAACATCAAAAAGTCTATTTTGATGACTTCATATTGATTTAAAATCGTATCGAGACTTTCTAAGCTAAAGTTTTATTGCAAATGATTCGAAAGCGAAAAATAATACACCGCGTCATACACCATCACACATCATTCTCTATTCTTCATAAAATTTCTATTAAAAAGCATAAAATGATGTTGTTTGGTAATGGCCTCGCTCCAATTGAGCTATTTTGTCAACATTGCACATTTCACTACAGCAAAAGAAATCAGAATTGAATGCAGTATCAACGCACCGTCAGGTATTGACAGAATTTGTAATAACATTCAAGCCAAAATTTCCCTGCGATCGAAATTGTTTTCAATGACGATAATATAAACATTAGATTACGTCATGCGTGAGCTCTTATGATCGTCAACAAAAAATTCGCATCCGGCTCCAAACGATGAAAAGTCCACGATAATACTGCAGCAAAAAAGGAGTAACACTTGTAAGAAACCGGTCGACAAGTATCTCGATGCGAGCAAGGTCTACGAAAACTTAAGAGAGTCGAGAACAATGACAAATTGTTTTGTATGTAGCAACTCTGAATGTGTCTGGTGTGACATGTTAAACAATAGGCGCGCTCCCAGCAATTAGTTGCAGCCGCGCATCGTCAGCATCATCAGCACCAGCAGAGCTAATAGCCGTGACGAATATAAGTCGGCATTACAGGCCCTTTGTCACGTAACGCGTTAACTAAGCGGAGAATCATCGCCGAGGTAATCACCAACTCCGATAATCCGATAGATACGGACGGCTTAAGCGATCGCCACCGTTGCAAAAAGTATTACGAAATTCGCTATTAAAATATGCAGCTTTTCCTCGCACGACTCCAAGCGAAGGACTCGGTCGCAATCTAAGGTTGCCTATTATCCGCCACGCTCCGAAAACCACCAAAAGGTAACACAAGAACAGCGGAAAAATTTTGAAACTTATTGCACAAGAGACGCCTCATATTAAACAATAAAGGAGTAACTAATAACGTCGATTATCTATCTGAAATCAGTTAATTGATGTTTACTACACCGGTAGTAGGAGCGCAATAGGAGAGCCGCCCACAACAGCCGATCCGATCTAACTTACTATACAATGTTACTTACCGAAACAGCGCAAGCGTTGGAAAGATGAATTCTTACCTGTAACAAGAAATAAAGGCATTGTTAGAGAAATAAAAACACAGATAAGCAAGTTCAAAATGTTAACAAGGCCCACGTATTTGCTTAGTCATTACTTAAAAAAAAACTACAATCGTGGAAAGTGCACAAAAGCAGTGGAGATGCGGTAATAGCAATTACTGATGACATGTAAACGAATAACGAGCATTACGTTGAAGATTACATACGAACAGTCATCGAGTAGGACCAGTCAACAATTACGAAACAATGAACAAGAAAGTTTTAAAACAAAGAAAGGAAAGCGCTCGCAATTGCTAAATCGTATCACGTACTGACTTTGAAAACCACAATGGAAACTTGAATTTCAGAAAAAAACTTAAGATAACAATTTGAAATGTTACAATAATATTTTAATAAGCAGTAATAATATAGATCACGTTTTAGCTAGATCGACTTCCTTCATCTCAAGGACTATTTGAAATAGCCACGTTTGGTTAATACATAGACGTATTAAAGCGACATCTTTGGTCATATGGACCGAGAGAGAACTTACTTGGCCAGGCTATGCGGAAGCTTCGGACATATAATCGGTGTGAAGGTTATTTATATTCTCAAGGGTGGGATTAACATTGTATGCATAAACTGTATTTTATCTGGAAAACGTGTAGAGGGCGTGGAATACCATTAAACGAAGTACGTTGTTAATCCAGTGCTTACAAGTATCTGATTGGAGATCAAGTTCAGTCAAGCGAGACGATTATTGCAAGTTTTCATCTGAGATCACCACTATTACTTGTCATATTTTTTTTCCAATTTACTATAACGTGATTTTCGCAGATTAGACCTGACCTTATTGGTTACTAAGTAACGTATGTCATGTCAGCCATAACTTACACAATATAGAGCAAAGCTATGAACCTTGAAACCGAGCTATGGGCATAAATCATAAATCCGCCAACAATAGTCTACATGGCAGTACACTTAGTAGAAATAGTTTCGAATATTTCACATTTGGCCCCGAGTCGGCGCGTGCGCTCTCCACGACCGCAACCGGTCACGATCTAGAAGAAACGATTTTTCATAAAATAGTGACCTTAAGATTTTAATGCCAGAGACAAATATTTGTGACCAAATCTAGATTCAAATCATGTACGCATAGGGTTTTGAAATGTAGTTTAACACTTTAAAAAAATACCGAGTACGATAAGAATAAACAATCGATGATCGCACAATAGTTCCCTGTAAAACTGAGTTCACAGTTAACATCGAGTTAGGAAACCCACGCAACTAGGATCAAAGACATTGTGCAATCCACTGGTGGAGATATTTTGCACAAAGTAAACATTTTATTACAGCAATCCGTTTCCAAATAAAGATAATCTAAATTGGAACTAACAAGTCGAGGAATGCATGAAAGAATTCCCACATTAAAATGCAAGGTCTTTTAATTGGGAGTCTTTGATCATAATAAGGCACGTCTAAAGAATAGTAATACACAAAACTCGTGAGACATTAGCCCAGTACCTAATAATTAATACGAAAATGAGCTAGATAATTGACACAAATAAAACAGGAAACCTTACGATGACGTAAATCCAGTCGGTCGTTACAAGCTCAGATATTTGTCTATGTTTTTTCAAATAAGAGACAAGGTTATGTTCAATTTTAACGTTACTGCTTATTAGTTTCTTATCATTGAAAGCTTCCGTCAATTCTATGAGTTTAATCTTTTTAATTTTCAAATTGGTAAATTCAAATGGGTCGAAAACAACAATTTATACATCTTGCATCATTGCAACGGTAACTTTGAAAAAGGTCGTAATGTCAGAAGCCTCTAAACTTTTAGAAAAAAACTCCATTGATAAATAAAGCAAAACAAATACAACATAAAAGGCATTTAGATGACATAACACAATCCAAGATGGGTGCATTTGAAACAGGTTATAAGATGGCACCGCCTTGACCGAGCGACTTGTCCACTATATGTATACTTTAATTGCTATAAACCACCATGACACTATTAACATTTCTCGTAGTTTGTGCTTGAATACCTGAACGTAACTTCTGACATTAAAGGCATAGAACTTAATAGTCTTAATTCCAACGGATTGATATGCTGAATTCCTTTGTGTTTGCGATAATGTTTTATAGTTCGTATGAAATTGGTATTGGCTTGTTGCAGTTTTGGTTATGTTAGCTACTTCTGAATTACAGTTCTTTTCAATGATTACTCAAGTAGCTATAAGTAAATTGAGAGAATTAAGTTTAATTGAAACTTTAATGATGCCACAAAAAACTCACTGTGCATTCGTTTTAAAATCATTAACATCATCTTATTAACTGCTTATATCATTTATATCGTTTGCGCAAGAGTTTAATGTTTTGTATCAGAACAATGGTCGGGATAATCATTAATTTTAATTTGAACAAAAGGCAGACAATTTAAGAGCTAAGTAGTTCGGGTCTAAAATAAAAGGAATTGTAATGAACCGGTTGATCAATCAAACGGCACGCGCCTGGTTGCGTTTGCGCATCAAATTAAGGTTGCCACGAACCGGAATACACGGTTAAAATAAAATATTTTAATGTTTTATGTGCAATGTGAATTTCGCAATAGGTGTACCACTGGAGTAGTTAAATTACTCATTAAACTAAAAAATCATTGTTTAAATGCAAGGTTCTATTAAAAACTTAACAGCATTCAGTTCAGAACTCAAAACCACAAACCTTATATGTATCAACTTAACTAATGAACCATTTAATGAACCATGAGTGCACCCTTATACTGTCTTGATCTGTAACCTTTGCGGTTTTAAACCTCTTATGATTAATCGCAAATACATATTATTAAGTGCACGCGACGGCCCGATGATACGCCAATTACTTTCGTGTTGATAAACATGTCAGAGAGACAAGTAACGATATAATTTGCGACGGTCGACGCTCGAGGGCTTCAGCGATCCGCAACAGTTTCATAACCACGCGACAAACCAGAGCAGCCAATACCGTACCACATGTAAGAACGTTTTATTGATTGCCGATCGCAATCATTATTATTATCCATTGCGCAATGTTCTGGACACACGCGTGCCGGACACTAAGGAGTGGTCAACAATCAGTTATGTCGCAAATAGGCGGTTATAGTTTGTAATAAATAAACGGCGACTTTCCGTCGTTCCGCAAACTCAAGGAGATCAATGCATGCAATTACCTGCCACTACAAACGTATACACTTTAATTTGTAGGGGACTTATCTCGGTAATTACGTAGTAATAAGCAGCCTTCGTACGCACTTTGAGAATTAGTTGAGAATAATCTGATGATCACGTAACAAGAACATAAAAAGACCTCAAATTACACAGTCATTAAAGTTATTGGAAAGTGTGGAGGAATACAGTGAAACGTGGCAATCGGCGTGTCCTGGCGGTTAAACTCGAGTCAACACAAACAAAGGCCAATGGAAAGTTAGCGCCGAGCGCACGGGCCGAGCTCTGAATACAAATCGTCAACAATACATCAGCCGAGAGAATTTCCCAACGCTCTGTCACCGTGAAACTAGAACGTGAAGAAAGCTTTTTTTATTCACATACTAAAAACCCTATGAAACAATTGTCGTGGCTCGTTCATTCCGCGGGCACGCCAGCAAGGTTGGCGGTATTGTTGAAAGCACCGGCCACCGTGACACTCCCAGCGACTCGTTGGTTAATCACTTCACGTTTTGTACTGACCGCAAAAAAAAATCGGGCACCTTGCGGAGCAAGGCCATGCGCTTGTCTTAGTTTCCATCGCTCATTTTAAATAATTACGCCAACAATGCACACGGTCTTGTTAGAACGCAGGGCTTGAACAATCGCGACACAATTTTTATGAAGGCAAACTGGGTATCGCAAACGAAAGGATGCGACGGCGATGAGCCTTAGCATCGCGGCCAAATGTCAAGTCGGTGTATTCGCTGTGAACTTTACGGCTCACCTGTCTGTTGCTACGTGCAGTCAATTCAATCGGTGGTTTGTTATGTTACAACTTATAGATATCTGAAAGGAAAGAACCGGTGACTGCTACGGCAAGTGTTGCTCAACCAGACTCCGCGCGACGCTGTTAAACGTACTCAATGATCATAAACCGAATCAAGGTTATTCATTATGAATCACGTGTCTAATGAGCGTTATCGTTTCCCTCTTTCACGAGGATATTCTAGTCAGATAACCTATTTAAGCTGAAATTGTTGTTGAACTTTGTTGTATATTAGGTAAAGAAAATGTGTGCAGTGACCTATTGCAGTAATATCATTAGTCCTACTGCAGCACAATCGAAACCAATTAAACCATCGATGGAGCGCAGCATTGCAAGCTGCAAGGCGTTAGCGCACGGCGCGGTGCCGCCCTCGCCGCTCTATGATCTAGTACAGGTTCGGTGCATAGCTTAGCACAATTACAAAGCGGGTTAGGCTCGTGTTTTATCGAAGGCGAAATCGAGTTGGGTGACCGTGCCTTTCACGGAGCCCGGCCACGCCCACCGGACACCACGGGCGACTTTGCCTTCACTGCCCTAATAGTTCCATATCTAGTTCGGCCATTATTCGATTTAGTATAGTTCAGCCCGACGCTTTCGTTCCAATTAAGCTAGCACCATTTTGTAACAAGAGCTATTTCGTCAGCCACAGCGACCGCACTAGCTGACATCTTCGTTGTTTCCAATAAACGGCATTACAAATAATAAAGATAGTATAAATATAATTTCGTGACTGCGGCAAGAAGATTACGTTACGGAGCTCGTGCCGATTGAAATTGAAAAAATTATCCGATCATTGTTTCAAAACTTTCGAAGATTTCTATGTCGTTAGCGGTTGCAAACTAGGCTAATGAACATTTCTCCGGGGACTTTACACAGCCGCTGTAGAACAATGAAGCCCCGGTCTGATATCTACTGAACAATACGTAAATAAAGTCAAATTAAGCACGACACTTGTATTTTTTCGTATTTAGGCCTCGCGGCCTTCCTGTCTCGCGGCGGGCGTTAATTCGCCATTCAGTTTCCAATTAAACGCTTGATTCTCAATGCCAGCCGGGTCGGAGGTGGTCGCTCTACAAACTTAATAAAAGGCGGGTGGTGGCGCGCGGCTCGCCAGTGCCCGAAACACAGCCACCGGCCGACGCTTTTGTCTCCTTCGGTCCTTTCACTTTGCGCGCTCATGTACCAATACGTAGCGTTCTACACGATTAACAAAGAAAGCCCGACTTAGATAAGTTTATGGATTAACGTGTTGTGTTCAAGTGTTTATGTTGTATGTGCAATTTGACTAAGAAGTGATGTTTTCCAAACTTTCAGATGGTGAGAGGGGCGGCCCTAGCGCTGGTGCTGGCGCTGACATGGGCGTGCGCGCGTGCCAGCGTACTGGTGCCCACGTACGTGCTGCCGCCTGACTCGTTCGTGCGCGACCAGCGCAGCCTCGCCGCGCCGCTAGACAGCGCGCACGCCGAGTCGCAGAGAACAATCAAGCGACTCGTCGGCGGACACCTCAAGATTAAACCCGACAAAGAATATGGCACCGCTAAGAATTCTTTGAACTACAACGAGAAGAGCGCGACTGGTAAATTCGTAGGCGTGATCGCGCCGGACCAGTCAGGCGGCAACGTGGGCTGGAATCAAGGGATATGGGATGACGGCATGCTCATGTCCAGCGCCGGCGAAGGGAAAGACGGTCCGAGGACCAAGGAAGTCGATGAAGATAAAAAGACGCTAGCAGATCAGGTGGTCGAAGGAAAATATGGTCTCATTCAGAATGAAATATTCGCCAAAGATCCTAAACGGCCTGGAATCGTAAGCTACGAGCCAAACGCGGAGACTCGATCAAAAGATAACCTTCAAAGTCTCGGTGGACTTAAGAAAGATGAGATTTGGCTCGCAGAGGATCACCTACTAGTTATAAAAGGGGGATCCTTCCCTGAGCGTACTCAAGAGACTGAAGGTAGACCGTGGCCACCGATCGACAACTATGAAGCGCCTAACAGGCAAGTAAAGCTACCACAGAAACCCAAAGTGCCACCGCCCTTTCCGGTACGACTCTCCGACAACGGACCGCTCGTTTTCCTCACGCCGAACGGCAGTGTCCCTGCGTCCTTTTTCCCTTCCTTCTTTACAGGAGAGGGCGAAGGCCCTCTTCCTCCTCCGCCATTCCTCTTTCCATCGGGAGCGCCCTACCCCTCGAGTGATAATCAGGGAAACGCTACTTCCGGGGGAGCGCCGCAGCCAGGTCCTCCGTTCCCATTCCTACCCGGGAATGCGAGCGAGGGAGCATTCCCTTTCCTCCCATCCATGAACGGCTCTTTTCCAGAAGGCTTTCCACCGGGCGCAGTGTTTCTACCACCACCGAGCAACCAGTCAGACCTATACGACGAAGACGACCCTTCGATCTACTATCCGCCGCCCTACAATTTTTCCTACCGCGCTGACTACAACAATAAAGTGCCTGCGGGCCCACTAGTACCTGGAATTGTACTGCCACCTCCACCAGACTTCTTTGCTCCATTGGAGGAGAGCACGACGGAAGCTGTGAAGACTACTACCGCTAGGCCGTCCACGGCTTACACAAGAACAAAGACGACCCAGAGGCCGACGACCAAGCACACAGTGCAGCGTACAAAGTACAAGACGCGACCTACCACGACTGAGGCGCCAACAACCACTGAAACACCAACAACGATAACGACACCGCGACCAGAAGACTTTGTTACTACCATGAAACCAAGAAAGCCGCAACGCTTTCCCTCGAGACATCCTGTAAGGGTTCATAACTTGCCAGACGAAAATACAACAAGGCCGAAAACAGAGAAACCTGTTTATAAAACACGAACGAAGGTTACATCCAAGCCTCTTTCTGTGTCCGTTATTTACGATTATCCAGAACCACAAGTATACGACAACAAAGTACCGACGACATCGGAGAAGCCGTACATAATATACGACGTGCCACAGAGACCTACAGTGACCACGAACGATATATCTTCCACGCAAGTACCGCTGAGAGCTCACTACTCTAACGTACAGAACGACGTGCCTACTACGAAACTGCAACCTGTCTACAACAACAGGAAGCCAAACGATAATGCGTTTGCGTCGTACTACTTCTATGATGAGCAGCCAAAGACCTCGCCTTCCCCAGCCACATACTTCGATGGCAGGAATTACTACAAAACGGTAACAGTCAACCAAACGCCTTACCCACAACAGCAGAATGTCAATACCCAGACAGGTTATAACCCAGCAGTAGATATTTCTTACGGAGCTATTGACCAAGCCGATGCACTATTCCTGTGGCCACAGAAACAGGGACCACGTACTCTGACACAGGAATACTTCAGTATACAGAAACCTAGAACACAGCCTGTCTATGTACAACAGCAGAAACAGAGGCCAGAAGCTTTCTATCAACAAATCGCTGATATACAACAGACTATTGATTTCTTCACGACGAAGAGGCCCAAAGTGCACTCCCACAGGCCGCATACACACAAACCAAAAGCTATTACAGGCAGACCAGTCTATCAGTTCAGCTACCAAACCCAGCCGAGGCCGGAACAGTTACCCTTCCGTGCACCCAAATTGGACCCGGAACCTTTCAGACCTATGGTGAGCTATAGCAAGCCTTTCAATGTAGCAAATGACTTCAACGCTATAACTCCGTCAGTATCACCTGGTTACAATCAGCAATACCTGGTCGAAAACGTGCCAGTGACGACAGAGTCGCCGACTTCCAGCAGATATTATCCTACGACAAAAACTTACGATGAAGACTATGACGATTCTCAGTTTCCCAAGGATGTTCGCAATAAGAAAAACCGACACCAGTTTCAGATACAGAGCGACCAGCCCGCGCCTGTTCATCATGTGTCAAGGTATCCGAACACTACGCCGAACCCAATCAGCCAGGGATACTACACAAAACAGGACGAGACATACTTCGATGACATAACAAAGAACTCGTTTGACGTGTTCGGTAAGAAGCTGGAGGACAACACTCACGACGTCAACGGATTAGCAGTGACAGCTCCGCTCGACACGGTCAGAACGCCGATAAACAACAACATAAACCTGCAATACGCCTACGAGCTCGTCGAGAACCAGAGCCCTAACCCACCGTCTCTAGACAGAGATACTCTTGTTAACTACCGTCACCCGAGGCCTACAGTCAACCAAGACAGTGAGCAAATACCACCACAAGTGAACGCTGAGCTAGTACAGCACAAGCCACCTTCACTAGAAGACGATACGTTAGTCAATGATCGTTTTCCGCGACCGACAATGAATCCTGACAGCGAGTTCATCCCCATCGCGAACCCCGGCTACAGGACACCACAGCAGTACAGAGCGCCGACACAAGTGCAGAGGCCTCAGTTCACGGGCGAGCAGTACGACCTGAACAGGCCGTCGCTGGCGGGAGACACGGCCGTCAACTACAAGAGGCCACTGCCGCCGGTTAATCCTGACGCGGAGTGGATAGGACCGGTGAACACGGCGGGCGAGGGCCGGCCAGGCTCGTTCGTGTCCTACAGGCTGCCCGGAGAGGGAGCCCACGTGTACTTCCTCACGCCGCAAGCGGCTGCGCAGGCGGCGCGCGACCGGTACCGCTCGCCGGGCTACGGCCGGTGAAACCAAAGCTCTAGTCTGAACTGATAACGTCGACGCACGCGACGTGCCGTGTAAATAAAAGCGCAAATGTGATGTTAAAGTGTCCTAAGTAGTGTAAGAGACTAGCGGGATGGACCGCGTTGCCATAATATTTAAACAGCGAGTCAAGCTCTATGTGAGACGCGTTCTCAATCAGCGATGTTGTGAAAAACGGACGCTCTACTTTTGATACGTTATTTATTAAATTATTTCTAAGAGACTGTGGTGCATGCATAGTGATAGTTAATTTATTTATGTCAGTATTCAACGAACTATAAGGAATAATGTGATATGTGTGCGATGATTGTGGCATTGTTATTGAATGTAATGATGGCAGCAATTGTTAATTGTATAAAATTGTTATTTAAAAAGTTGATGATGAATCAATGTGATTTTGTATTGTATTTTTAAAACAAACAATTTGAAATAAAATAATACAAAATGTTACGAATAAATGGTGTTTTGTTGTTTCCTCTTTCCCATAACAAGTAAGGCACGTATTAAAATGCTAAAAACGCTGTTAGCTAACACAAGCAATAGTTTACTGAACAGATATAATGCTATTACTCAACGAACGATAAGTAAATCAACTAGTTCGATGATGTAAAATTGCTTCAGGTCAGTTTTTTACCAAACAAAGTTGTTCAAACATTGAATGATCGATAGTAAACTAAGCCAGGGGCAAAAACTGCTACCTTAGAACAATTACTTAGTAATGTGTAACATAAAAACGTTTACAACTTGACCTAGCAGGTATACAAGGTCATTTAGTCACTTTCCCCTATATATTGCGCTCATAGATACTCATTACTTGCTATGAAAGTAAATTGTAGGTAAATGACTGTAATATTAATAGTCAAAGAGATAAATACGTGGTTATTAGTTCAATGGCCGCTTATTGAGAGATACCCGGACTATGAATACATATAAGTGAACCATCTTCATATATATACGCAATTCTAAACGATTGTTTACTCATATTATGAATTACTCTCGAAAGTTGCAAAAAGTCTTGACATTATATGTTTGGAATTTGGTCAAAACGCAGTAAAGCGAGAACAATTGCAAAATTTTTGCAAGGTCATCACTGATATAACGTCAGTATTCCTTATTTTTCGGTTTTTGCTTTATGGAATGATTTCGCATGCAGAGATCAGCTAAAGGTCGTTTCGAGTAAAATACATATTTTTACCTATTAGTCAGACTGAAAGATGACATAGTGAAAAACGCTAGGATGACGAATTTTAACATATTCAACTACTTTATTCTAGAAACTAACCTTGTTTTGACCAACTTAATGAGCCATTCGTTCCGATTAGGTATATTACAAGAATTTGTGTGGTTATACTACAGCTAGAAAACCCGATTACTAAAAAATCTCGTTCTAATTAAATTCGGGGTTTACAAGGTAAAATCGAGTCCTGCTCCTATTGTTGAAGTCGGTTAAAATGCAGCCTTTGTAAGCCCGGACCTTAATAACGAATCGATTGACACCTTATTCATCATAATCGGATGAATAGTTTAGGCGCTACGGAGGAACATACGTAAATGCAAACATACATACGTAAAATCACAACCCTTTCTTTTGGCTTCACCGTGGTCGGGTAAAAACGCTAGGATGACGAATCTTAAGATATTCAACTGCTTCGTCATTATCCTAGAAACTAACCTTGTTTTGACCAACTTATTAAGCCGAATATATTAAAGCAGAAACATGTGGAATCTATAACAATACAGGTTGTTTACAAAATTAATTATGTTCAGTCGCGCCTATTAGCCGTATCGCAGAACTTATGAATATGAAAATGATATTCATGAAATGAGTAACATGCTGAACTTGACTTGCAAAGCCGTTTCGCGTTGAATCAACAATACATAATGGTTGTTTTGTAACTTTATGATGTGAAGAATAGAAAAAGGAGTAAAACTTCTATGAAATAAGTCGCTTTACGTGTATGTCTGTCTGTCAGTCTCACCTCGTCGTTCGTTTAAACTACGCAACAGAGTTAGATGGGGTTTTCTTCATTATTTAGACATTTCTTCCGGAATGTCATCACCTGCCTAGCCTATCCCCAACTACCAGTATTCTACATAGAGCGACTGCCTATCTGACCTTAGCAACCCAGTTAGTACTGGGTAATACGAAACCTTTGGTAAAACTGGCTGGCAGACTTTCGAGCCACTGACTACCTACGTCGTTATAGATCCTAAAACGACTGCCAAAGATCTACGAATGACAGCCGGGACTTTAATGTGATTTCCGAGGCACGGAGGAAATTCTGTATGTGGTCACCCATCTACGGACCAACATAGGCAAGCGTGACTTAACCTAAAGATCGATCCGGAGCGGCTGATATTATTTGGCCACGAGCCATTCTTTTAGATTAGATTTGTTATGGAAAGAATTACGTGTTTAATCCCTTAAAATTCGTAAATTGGAGTCGGAAAATCCCATAAAAGGAGCACGGCTTGTATTATAAAAAAATGTCGATATAATGTGAGACTTAAGAGCGAGAACATAGTAAAGCGTACTGACCTGTGTCGGGCTCCTGCGTCATGGGCGCGTCCTGCAGCGGCTCGGTGTAGAGGCGCAGGTACACGTCGATGGCGACGCGCGCGCAGCGGAAGTAGAAGGGGTGCGCGCGCAGCACGTCCTCCAGGCGCAGCAGCCCCACGTACGAGCGCAGCGTCATCTTGCGCATGCAGTACGAGTGGAAGTCGAACTGGTCCTCCATTATTTCAGAGAAGTGCTGTGGGCAAGTTATGTGGTGTTAGCTAGCGAAACTCCGCAGAAGTGGGAACTATCAATAACGAGAAATCGGTGAACATACATACAAAAACTACATACAGATGAACATAGAACCTCCTCCTTTTTGAAGTGGAATAAAATCATGGTTATAATCATCATGGTTATGGTTATTCATGGTGGTAAATCATATTTTTCTAGGTCAATGACCCCTGGCAGTAAAGCTTCTTACAGAAATATGCAAGAAGTTTCGCTGGTGCAAGTTGCTGCATTGTGTATTTGGGGCTTTATGTTACGTATTATGCAATGCGCATCCACTAACGTGCACTAGGCCCGCATGGAGAGTTACAGCCCAATCCCACTGACTGAGAGGAGGCCTGTGTCCCAGCAGTGGAAACATTATACATAGTCTGGTTATACATAAATTATGCAACATACCCTGTCAACTTCGTGCGCTTTTTTGAGGGCTTCGCCCCATTGGTGTTGCCGCTTATACGACGCCGCGGCCTCAGTCTGGAACCACATGCACTGCATCTCGTTCAGGTTCTCTGTCGCCGGTACACCTGCAATAAACAACAGTCAAATAATTAACTATCAACTTATTTCCACTTAAATAATGATCAACTTTGCAGCAGAGTGATTCAACTGTTAGAATCCTGAACGACGCGAGTGATTCATGGCCCTCGATATAAATTCGTACTTTATTCAGGAGTTGCATACTATACTTTATATCATGACTACGAGAAAAGACATAATTTAAGCGAAAATAGAAATTTAATCAAGAAATAAGAATTGTTACATTAATTGAAATGGACATTAAAATTAGAGCAATGACTGAAATTAAGCGTAATTTTCTTATTATTATTATTAGGGTGGTCAACTTGTGAAACAATATTTATTAATCTAATGCCAAACTCCTTGTCGCAAATATCGACCAATCAAATCTCGAGAATTTATTTGCACCAAAGAGTTTTGAATTTCGAATCTTAGCGCAAGGAGTTTGTGTAAGTATTGAAATAGAGACCGGACATATTTTTGTGTTCCAAATTCAAACACCAAAATAGTGAATAAAAACAAAACAGTGAATAAATGGCCTTTTTATTGTCACTGTTTTGCGTGAATAAAATAAGCTTTTTAGAGTAGGTATGGTATAAACGCGTATTTTTTCGTGGCTGTCGGGTATAGTGTGTTTGCATCGCGTAGACTTGGTTCTACTGATATTTCGTCGCATTCACGGCCCGTCTAAGTTCCATATAGGATCCACGCACATCCTCGATGCATCAAAGCTAAATGCGGACGCTCTATTTCTTCTCCCTTTTCCTTCTTCCACGCTTTTTTACCAGTAACAGATGATATAGGGTTATGGAGGATAATGACTGACCTATTAATTGTTTCGTACCTTGTCAGGTGAAATTTTACCACGCGGTAAGGAAACTACCCAGTAGTAGCTTGGTTGTAGAGGTCAGATAGGCAGCCGCTCCATGTAAAATACTGGTATTCAGTCTGGAAGCCGACCCCAGCATAGTTAGGAAAAGGCTAGGCAGATGTACCTTCTCTGGTGAACTTGGCGCACATCTCCTCCGCCCGCTTGACATGTCCGGCCCGCAGCATGTAGCGCGCGCACTTGCTGTTCACGTAGCGGTCGGCCGTGTCCATCGCCTGCGCTTCCTCTAGCCACTGGTACGCTGACACCGGGTCGCCGGCATGCTGCAATGTAACGTTTGTTGTTTTAGTTCATGCGCCGTATTGTTGGCCTGTGAAAAGTTTGGTCATATTAAGAACCTTGTCATACTAAATTGTCAAGTAATGAACTAATAAGACAAAGTCCAAAAGTGAGCAAGGTTTTCTTAAGGTTGAAGCTCTGACCGACCGTCCATACATTTTTGTCTCGTAAAATACACTAAACACAGACACACTTTCTTTCAAACTAATCGTTTTATCACTTCTCTACAGTGAAATGTGTACGCAACGGACCTTTTAGGGCATTATCTTACATTATTTACTGAGAAAAACAATAATGAAATCCCGGCAAAATTTGACACTTCTTTAGTAGTATGCGTGATTTTTGACAAGCAAACCAAAAGCGTTGTTTAGACATTGACACGCTAGATGGCGTGCAGACGATCTTATAATTCTGATAAATCAATATCTTAAAGTTCAATAATTGGTTAATTCCCTTTCCAACCGTTCAAAAAAAAAACAATATAAAATAACATAAAACTGATGACATAAACATCAATGTTTTGTTTTTTTTTTTTAACTTTTCTTACTTATTATTGTTGTATGGCAACATAAATACCAATAGTTGTAGGTAGGTTTTAAGCAACGATGCCGTTCTTCCTAACCTTGACCTACATGCATTGTTGACGTAACAAAGCGTTGCCAAACTTCGTTCACTTGTATAGACTGTTATAAAATACATTCTTATTTCGGTTGTGACGCGCTATGATTTGCGCGCGGAATTTCTTGCGTATTAAATTTTGTATGCTATACATTTTCATTGATTCAATTTGCATTATTTCTCTAGTATATATTTAGTTCATATTATTTAGTAGACTATAATGTAATTTATCGTAGGTATAGTAATTATTTATTCTAAAAACGCAATTCTATTTTTTTCGGTGGTATTTGAAACAGCAAGTTGACCCGTGATTTTTATGAAATCTCGTCATAATACTAATTACCTACGTCATACGTAGCAGTGATGAGTACAAAGTCAGTGTTTCTTAATATTTGAATGTGTTTGAATATGTTTTTGGTCAACAATAGATATAATTATTAATCGGTTAACTACCAAAGTAGTCACAAAATTAAACTTGCAAACATGTGCAAAATATAGCTTTGCCGGGCGGGACACCTTTTACGCATTTTGCAAACAGTTTCAGACAGACAGTCAGACATACATTAATATTAGTTGGTTTTATTTTGTAGTAGGTACCTAACTTACCAAGCTCTCGCTAGTTCACGTCAAATTGTTATGGTGCGTTCAGAAACAAATAGAAATCAGTTACTTACAATCTATTTTGTGCTTTATTTTAAATAAGTAACTTATCTAATCTGATTTTGTTTTCTTATTTGTCGACCAATTCTACCAGGAATATAAAGATAACATTGAAATATAAAGATAAATAAAATGTAACTTAATATTTTTCTAGATCTTTGGTTTCGAACGCAACCCTATTTTATTATCTATGATTTGGAATATTGCAATTTGCATCATGGTTGTGAAATACGAATTTACGATACTATTACATTATTTTCAATTTTATTGATTGTGGAAGCTGGTTCAAATATCTAAATGATTATCTGGGATATCTGGGCATCGCATTGTGGACTTGAAGGATGTAAATGTAATGGAGTGGGCATTTCTTCTGGAAATATGTACATAGAAATATGTGTGAATCTAACAAATTGAATTTGTTAGTGAAATTGATGGATTTCGAAGTGAATTAATTTTCAAGTGCAATATGTGTCATAAAATTGTTCGGAGAGCAGTGATTAAATAAATACTGGACACAAGCAGCTCACAACAAGTCTTATGGATATTCCAACAATGTCAGCTTTATTTTATTATGAAAGATCAAATTGCTATTCAAAAAGGTTATGATGTGTCTTCAGACGGCGCGGCGTTCCATTTGTTACTGTATAAGTAGATTGTAGATGGAGCATGGTTCAAAGGTCAGGTAAGTTAATATTTTACAAAACACGAATTTGGTTCTTTAGGACATTTCTAATACGTGCAATATTTACAAGTGTTGCTTTTCATTTCCAGGCCTGCATTATTGGTAAAGAAACTACTAAATGTCTATTTCTTGCTGCTAGAAAGAAATATTGTTAGACATGTCAATATTATGAGAGGACAACATCGATATGAAAATTATGAAAAAAAAAACTGCTGAAAAAATTTTACTGGATCATCTACAGCAATGGAATCAGAGAGAAATGGCCCGCTTCATGTATTCGGAGTACATGAAAACTGCAAGGATTATTACTGCAATGTCAATAAAACATTGACAGATGGAACTGAAAAGAAGGAAGAAGATCTCATAGAAAGGCTGAAAAATACTGCTCCAGAGGTGTGGGCTCTGATTTATGCAGCCAATGAAAAAATTGCTTTGAAGGCAGGTCGTTTGTCAAATGAGACAACAAATGTGGCAGAAAACTTTATGAGCGTAATAAACAAATTTAACTGTGGAAAACGAATTAGTTTAGGAAAAGGGGGTTCTTACCAGCGACGTGTTCATGTGGCAGGTAAATATAAAGTCTTTCCTTATTTAACCCAATTTATATCGCCGCAACATGTCTTTCCTGGAATATAACACTTAAAAATATGTTTTCAGGACTATCGCTTGCTAATAGACACAAATGGCATGAAACTGCATGGAAAAAGCAGACCACACAGAGCCCAGGGAAACATTTAAAAAAATACTTAAAACGGAAAGAACAAAGCAGAAGACGACACAACAATAATTAACAATATGAGAGTGTAGCAAAAAGTATGTTCATGCAACAATATAATAAAATTGTCAGGCCTACAGGCCTTTTTATTGATGAAGAATTTGGATTTTTAGCTGGCAGTCCAGATGGTAAGTTATTTATTTTTCAAACTTCAATTTTATCTTTGTGTTTGGCAAATGTGGCCAAACCTAACACTAGTTATAATTGCGAGAAACAAAGAATAACCAGCACTAGAGACGATTGAATTTCTTATATCAAATCTCATAAAAAGCTACATCTGTGTTTTATATTTTATGGCAATTTGTTACAGGTATAATTGAAAATGAGAGAGCTGTTGTTGAGATCAAGTGCTTTCCATCATTGGCCAGGACAAATCAAAGCCTCGAGGCAGCTGCACTAGAAAAGAAGAACTTTGCTCTAAAACTGGACAATAATGTTTTAGTGATGAATAAAAAGCACGATTATTACTATCAAGTAAACTGAAAATTCTATTGCATGTCCACATTTTAATTAATTTCAATATCTGGTTTTCTCTTACTATAATTAAATTCTATTCCAGGTTCAAGGCCAAATGCGTGTCAGCAAAATGGATAAGTGCTACTTCATATGTTTTATTTCAGTCACGAAACCTTTGACTGTAATAGAAGTTTGTCGAGATAATGAATTTATCAGCAATATGATACCAAAATTATCAGACTATTTAAAAACTGTGTTCTGCCGGAAATAATTTTGAGACGTATTCAAAAAAATGCTAAATGCATAGATTTGAATGGTATGTACGCAAAGCTTTTCCTTTTTTTTGTCCTCATTTTAATAAATTTCAATATCTGGTTTTCTCTTACTATAATTAAATTTTATTCCAGGTTCAAGGACAAATGCGTGTCAGCAAAATGGATAAATGATACTTCATATGTTTTATTTAATAGAAGTTTGTCGAGATAATGAATTTGTCAGCAAAATACCAAAATTATCAGATTTTTTAAACTGTATTCTGCCAGAAATCATTTTGAGATGTGTTAAAAAAAAGCTAAATGTATAGATTTGAATGGTATGTACACAATGCTTTTACTCTTTTTTTCACTTCATAAATTGCATCAATTTCAATGTCTAAACTAAATAGAATATATTAGGTTATTCTAGTAAAAAATAGCAAAGAAGAGAAGTAAAGTTTTATTTTAGAGCAGCTAAATAATATTTTGAAGTGAATGGTACATAATATTCCTCAAAAAGTAACAAATATTACCAATTACCTATGTTTTCTTTGCAGCAGCAGTATAGCAGTGGTTTCCAGACAGGAACTTTCAAAGCAGACAGGGTAAAATCAACTGATTCTAGTTCGAATTGTATTTTAGTAGTAGTTTGTTTAGAATCGACATTATCATGGTATATTTCTTAGTTTTAGATTTGATGTTATCTCTTGTATAAGAATTA
Source organism: Xestia rhomboidea (assembly GCA_963853795.1). Taxonomy (NCBI): domain Eukaryota; kingdom Metazoa; phylum Arthropoda; class Insecta; order Lepidoptera; family Noctuidae; genus Xestia; species Xestia rhomboidea. The sequence continues at coordinate 6,834,028 of OY970770.1, read as the reverse complement.
TAGTTTCTGTGTTATGAAATGTCTAATTATTGTAATGATTGGTACTATTACAAATCAGTATAATTTACTTCAAATACTTGTTTTGATAAAAAATTCAAAAGTGTAATGTAATAAAATAAAACTGCGTTTTATTGTAATTAATGTTGACATAATTTATTTCCCAAAATTATAAATAAATAGTATACGCCAACAAATACAAACTTTTATTTTTATACCTATCTTACGGTCGAACAAGCTATTTGGTTAAAAGTTTAACCCACAAATTACATTGTAAAATATAAACCAAATAGCTTGGTCGACCGTACATATATACCGTAGCAGGTTAAGCAGGTGGCGTTCTGTAGAAATCATCAATCTCAATATAGAAAAATGAAAAACTTGTTTTTTTTTCATTCACGCCATCTAGTGTCAATCCTTGTAAACGTAGGGCTTACATACTCACCCACGTCTGTGTGTGTAAACAACACTATGTTCAATAGCAAATGTTAAAATCCGAAATTGTGTCGAATTGGGTGGATTTTGTGGCAATGATATGACCCAGTTCGATAAAGCGCAATGTCCTCTAATCGCTAGCGCTACTCCTACGACCTAATAATTTTCCAATTACACAAAAACCCAAATTAACTAAAAAATGTTGACTTCAACGCCATCTAGCGGGGAAATGGCTGGGAGCAGCCTGAATGCATCCCCTTAAGGTGAAAGCGTCAGGCTAGCCCGCGAAATTCAAATTTTCTTACGTTTTTTGCAATTTGTAGACCAGTGCTAGGTTGTATGTTGATTAAAATATTGTTCGCGACTGTAAGACGTATGTAGTTACATAATTATAATCATCAAAATCATCAATACAACCCTCTAAGTTCATAAAAGTCGAGTAACGACTTTTTCAAGGTCAAAATCATTCCTCGACCTTTATGAACTCGGAGGGTTGTATTGATGATTGATGATTATAATTCTACGTCTTACAATCGCGAACAATATTTTAATCAACATACAACCTAGCACTGGTCTGCGAATTGCAAAAAACGTAAGAATATTTGAATTTCGCGGGCTACCCTGGAGCCTCCACCTTAAGGTTTTTTTTTGCGTTCCATACATGCCCAGGTTGCTTCTTTCAAGGTAGTGGGGAGAGTAGGGCGCGTGTGCAAGTACCTTTTTGAAGAACAAATAATATCAGTTTTTGTGGAATATTGGTATCGGATATCGTTCTACTATTGACCTCGTAATGGCTTGTAATGCCCTCGCACTAAGCCTAAATCCAGCGCAAGCGCAGCCGTGATTTTATTGAAAATAAATCGCGTGGACGCCACAATTACGCAGAGTTTACGCTGAACCTACACCCCCAAATCAGCAACTCGAGCCAATAAAAACAAACCCATACCAACCTTGAAAATTCTTCCTTTAACAATAAACAGTTCTATAAGCGTAGGCGTATGTTCGATGGCCGCATCAATATAATGCAGGGCCCTATCAGTCTGCTCCTTGTGATCAAAGTGTTGCGCGGCGTAGTAGTACGCCCAGAGCAACGCGCTGGCCGGCTGCTTCGTTTCACTGGGGTCGCAGCCGAATGTGCCGTTTATGGAAAGGTTCTCCAAATATTGGAGTATTAATTTCTCTATTGTGTCCGCTTTGCTCTTGTCCTGGTATAACGATCTGGAATCATTGAAAGGATGATTAAGAGTGTGGACGATATTATTATAATAGAGATAAGTCAATAATGGACATATAGTAACAGTACAATGGAAGCAAAAACCAAACCTTTCTTGGTATGGGGAATGGATCTTTTCGCTCTAATAATCTTGAAGCAAGCTAGTTTATTATTTTTCCTCTGCCTTAGCTTATATCGAGCTAAGACGAATGCGAGACATGGCATATTTTAAGTCATCAATAATTATAGTGCTTCATAGTTTTATGTGAATCAATACAATTTCCGCAGAAAATTTCAGTAATGTTTAACAATAGCCTCTACAAAAGACAAAACAACCATGCTGCGCTTTAAAAGATTAACCTTTTAATCTTCCGTTTATGCTCTGGCGTTCAAATAGTTAAATCAATCACAACTTTGCTCATCTACAGTTTACTAGTTCAAAAACAGATGAATGACGTACACTTTAAATAACAAGAAACTGGTCCTTATTTCATAGAACACGGATTCCCAAAGTGGTTGATACGCGGACCCCTTGGGGTCGACATCTGTTTCCCAGGGGTCGACATTAACGAAAACTGATTTTGGGGGTCGACGAGGTCTAAAAATCGAACCCTATAATTATTTATGTGCTTATTTAAAACTTTCAAGATACTGTATAAGTTGTGTTACATGTACTAACTTGCTATAACAATGACTAAAATTTAAGTAGGAAGTAGCATTGTTATACTTTTCAAAAACTCAACAAGTCGATAAGCGTGCACAAGTTTTAAATTGGTAAGTATTTTGTATCAATAGGAAAAAAACTAGAGATAGGATTTTCAAAGTAATTTGAAAAGCCTTGCCCACAATAGTTTGGGATTTTTTTTTTCGGCTGGGAATTCATCAAATGACTCGTCCCGCTCTGGGCGGAGCAGGAGGGAGTGTCAGACTTTTACTGACTAAAACCCATCCATGTTCCTTCATCGCCCTTTGTGTTCCGGGGCCACGGTATCTCGGTTTGGGAATCCCTGACATAGAACATAGAGTCTTACCTGAGATCAACAAATAGCGGAGGTATTCCTTTATGCAGCCCGTGTCTGAGGTACTCGTCTGCTAGCTTCTCGAAGACGGGCTGCGCCAGCGCCTCCGTCAACTGCAGACGACGCGGCGCTATCGCTCGCGGGAATTCTTTCCTGAAAACGATAAAGGTAGGATGTAATGAATCTTTCTTCTACTTATTTGGGACAAACCCCAACCTATTCCCAACTATTGCAGCTTCTGAAAGCTAGAATCAACAGTGGCGTATCCCAGAAAAAGAAGTTTGACTACTCCCTGCGATACAATTCAATTGGCTTGGACACCATAAAAGAAATTAACAGAGAAGTTATAAAAACATTGACATGTATTTTTCTATTTGTGTATCGTATATTTATCTATAATGATATGAAAGAAAAAGAAGTAGATGATGCCGTGACGACTGACAGGGGAGAATGGCAGAAGAAAACGTGTTACGCGGACCTCAAGCAGAATGGTACAAAGGCAGGAAGATTATGACGATGATGATATTGTCCTACTAGAGAAGAAAGGCTTTTTCTTCGTTTAACCACACACTTCAAACAATCTACTAATCTAGTTGGGAGAAAGCTAGGCAGGGGTTGACTTACAATCTAACCAGATACAGCTGAATACTTTTATTTTACAAGGAGCACCTAGTTTGACCATCATGACCTGGCTGGATACTGGGTAGTACGTGCCCGTTGGATAATTTGCGGCGTAAACCCGCGGACAAATCCTAGTAGGACATTTTTCCTAAATTGACGCGAACCAAATCGCCGGTAAAATCTAGTTCCTATTATTAGATAGCAAACAGAAGGCCTTGTACCACAATTAGACACACAAACAAAACACTCCTATTAGATGTATTACCACTATCATTATCGATTCGCCGCACATTATGTAACTAGGCCGCTAAATATATATATAACGTTATATATTACAGATAATGTGCTCCACGCATACATAATATAGCGGGTATAGGCATGTGAATAAATAGGTAGATAATATCGGTATTTGATGAGCATATGTATGGAAATATATGGCCAGGTGTGGCTACTTTTTCTCCATAGCTAAAACACTAGGAGTTGGAGAAGGACGGACATTTTGGGGGTTTGTCTTTTATAATGTCGACGTTCAAAGAGAGATGATTTGCGGCCCAATTTCAATAAATGACTAGATTAGATAGAAGTATTACGTGGTTTTAATTTTGGTGTATAGCAATAAGCGTTCACACTATGCAGTGACGACAGAAAATAATACGGCAAATCGGAATGTAAAACTATTGTGTGTGAACTTTTAACAAAATTAATCGTGCCTGAGAAAAAAATTGCGAAGTGTGTCGACCAGTCCAGACTTCATTGGACTGGTAGATCCACAGATAGAAATACAACATTTAAGACAGCTCATTCGACAAATAAAAATACAACATTTAAGACAGCTCATTCGACAGATAGAAATACAACATTTAAGACAGCTCATTCGACAAATAGAAATACAACATTTAAGACAGCTCATTCGATAGATAGAAATACAACATTTAAGACAGCTCATTCGACAAATAAAAATACAACATTTAAGACAGCTCATTCGACAGATAGAAATACAACATTTAAGACAGCTCATTCGACAGATAGAAATACAACATTTAAGACAGCTCATTCGACAAATAGAAATACAACATTTAGGACAGCTCATTCGACAAATAGAAATACAACATTTAAGACAACTCATTCACAGAGCAATCATAATTATGCAGTGAACAACGGCGCTCTCATAGCTCACAGCGATTTCTACGAGAAAGAGGTTGGAAAATTCTTGTATGAAGCATGCTTCTGCCATTTTATTTTCTTTTCAAAATAGCCACGGGGCCTGTATCAATCAATGGCTTGCATCAATACAAACAAGTATTGTATGAGACAAAATCGTCTAAAACTTCGCATTTCCGAAATAAAAGCTATCAACGTTGTCCTATTTTTCGAAAATCAAAATTATTTATTTATTTATTTATTAAAACTTTATGCACATAATGTACAAAGGCGGACTTAATGCCTTGGGCATTTTCTACCAGTCTACCTTAGGGTGATGCAGAGACAAAACAGTAGGTGCAATAGTACAGACAATTTTAAAGAATACAATATAATAATAAATACACATATACATACATACAACAAATTATACCAAGTGAGGAGAGATAAAAACAAAAAAAAACATAGATGAGGAGAACTAACAACTTAATTGTGGGAAAAGTCTGCCAACTTCTTACGGAATTATCATCTTATGACCTATATTTCTAAAGAATAACGTACTATTGAAGAAACTACTATCAGTTATCGATTACTATAATTTCCCACAAATAACGTCAATTGCGATTATCTTAAAATATTGGCCTTTTATCTAAATATCACCAATAAACTGTTGGTACGATTGGGAATTATAATTGGCTTGAATGATGGGTTTATGCTTTCGCCTTTCCAGAGTATCACATGTTTCTATCACATCTGTTACAAAAATTATAAATGCGAAAGTTTGGATGGATGGATGGATGTTTGTTATTCAATCACGCCAGATGGGCTGAACGGATCTAGTTGAAATTTTGAACAGAGATAGTCTGAAATCGCACATAGGATACTTTACTCATGGCACAATACGGCGAATGCGAGTCTTTTATGAAAATAATCACCCTATAGCATTCCCAATGCTGGGACACAGGCCTCTCCTCTTTTAGAAAGGGCCCTCCAAGCAGGCCCAGTGCCAGATGCCAAAATAATACAAAAATAATCATATTTGGTACTTACTTATATACATCAAAGAAGGCCACTTTTTCATCAGGATTAGTAAGTTGTTTAGCTTCTACAAGTTTTTCATAATACATCACATTCTCAGGATTTCTCTTCAACAAATCTTCATAAACAGCTTCTGCTTCCTTAAACCTGAAAAAATAATGTATTTGTTACAGTAATGACGAACAAAGTAGAACCTTGGTTGCCTACTTTTTCTTTCTTGCTTGCTAGTTGAGGTTAGAACAACCTCAACCAGCCCATTATTAGAGAATATTGCAGGATCCTAGGTTGGATTGTCTGCCCTTTAAGCCATTACTTTGAGGCAAGTCTTGGTGCATACTGCAAGAAGAAAATCTAGTGGGGAATAGCAGGGTAAAGGCACCTATCAGTTGTCTCAACTGCCTGCCTAATCTACACTAATATTATAAAGAGGAAAGATTTGTATTTTTGTGTGTGTGTGTATGTTTGTAATGAATATACTCAAAAACTACTGCACCAATTTCAAAAATTCTTTCACCAATAGAAAGCCACGTCTTTACTGAGTAACATGGGCTATATTTTATCCCCGTATTCCCACGGGAACGGGAACTACGCGGGTGAAACCGCGTGACGTCCGCTAGTCATAAATAAATCAATTTCAAAACTGGTTAAAAATGCAGGACTTATTCTTGTAGAATGCTACAAATGCAATAAGTAACTTGTTGGTATCAAGAATGGGTGCTACAAGAATCTTATTGCTTGTTTGGAGTATTCCACTTTGGCCAGAGGAATATGAGATCCATGATTATGTCGACAACGTCAAACGCAGCAGCTGAATTTCAACTGTTTTCTTTTAAATAGTATGACAATATCCAACTAACCTTTTCAATTTCAAATAATATTCTCCAGAGGTTTCCTTAATGGATAACTTATCAAGTATTTGGGCTGAGAACTTGTGCAGATGCTGCAATGCCCTCTCATATTGTCCAGACTCTGCCAGCACCATATTCTGGTACAGGAGCAGTTCTGAATGCTCATAGTCATAAGGCCCCTTCATCTGATTGGTGCGGAAAGCATCCAGGATGCTGTTGGCCATCTCATAGTCGCCAAGGAGATGGTAACTCATGGCGAAACCGATCCAGGATGCTCTCTGTGTAGGTCTGAGCATGAACAGCTGGTAACGAGTATCCTGGAAATAAGTTTAGTATTGTCAGTGGAACTCATTCATTTTATAATACTTCTGGCTAATAAAAAACCGCAAAGACTTTTCAATATTAAACACATTTCATAAAAGCAATCTTAGATGTTCCTAAGGTAATATTTGTAAAAATAGAAGAGCACAAACCAACCCCAAACAGTTTTTAATTACGGTCATGGCTAGCCAATATGCTGAATATTCATGATTATACAACCACCCCACAGCACTCTTCATAATCTGTTTAAAAGGTATTTCATGAAAGCTAACATAAGCCTCCATCTCCTATACTATTCTGCCGTGGTAATCGAGATGGTTCTATTGTTCTCATTTCTTTGAAATATATACAGACAAAGACATACAATATATGTGTATATGTTGTATGTCATACAGTCGAATTGTGGCCAAACACAAGCACAAGTATTTAAAAATATATGCAACATGAAAATCAAATAAGTATTTCGTTTTTTCGGAAACACTAAATATTGAGATATAATAACTTATTTTTTCGAAACCGCTTCTTTTTACTCAAAGCCAGTAGTAGTAGTAGTACCAGGCAGTATAATACTTGTTTTATAGTGAGAGAATTATCCAATTAATTAAAAAAAACTGAGACTATATTTTTATTTTTCCAAAGTTAAAATTAGCTGTAAATTCCCCTGACTATAACAATGCAAAGACAGTTTAGCAAAATGTCTGTCTTATGACAGAGCTTCCACATATACAGGACATGTTTAGTAAACAATTTCTGATGTCAAATAAAGAGTTTGCATCTAAAACAATAACAACAAAATGACATAATGATGTCCGCAACTATGACAGCAGAATTCAAAGCGTTTTGAGACATTGTATTCCAGACATGTTTTTAAGAATTATCATTTTTTATCCCTTGATCTGTCCACGAAGTAGACACAATAGTTAATCAATTGTGTCTCGAACTTATCGGTCCGTTGACAGATCATGATCTATTTTATGCTTGTTGCGTTTCATTTTCAAAGATGTTTTTTCTCCATCCATAGAAGAACAAACTTTATTTAATAAACTAACTATTATTATTTATTGATAATAAATAAATATCACTGGACATTACACACAGCGCCATCTAGTGCCACACTAAGCAACGAGGCTTGTGTCGTGGACACCAGATAGTTGATATACTACATAGATTCTTTTTGTTTGTAAATACATACTTATTATACATATAAACATTCATGACTCTGAAACAAATATGCATGCTCATCACACAAACATTTGCTCCTACCGGGTTTCGAACCCGGGACCCTAAGAAAGTAAGGTATTTTCACTACCACTGTGCCATTTGGGTCTAAAGTTTTAGAGTTATCAGCAAGAGTATTCATTTTAGTACACCTATCCTCTAACTAAAACTAAGGAAACAATGTATAAGAAAATCTGAACTAGTTCTTATGCCTTAACATATTCATTGTGACCATAAATCTATACAACATTTATTTAAAAAATCAGTTAAAAACACTTTTGACTCACTTTGTAGCCTTCCAAATCACGCATCTGAATTTGTAACAGAGACAAATCCCGTAGAATCTGAATGTTTTCCTTCTCCCACTTGAGGGCATTACGGTAGCATTTGATGGCCTCATCATACTTCTTGTCTGAACGCTGCAGCAGACCGTACACATGCCAACAGACGGGAGACTTGAGGTCATTGCGAAGTCCTCTGCGCACATACTCATAAGCTTCATCTTTGCGACCCAGGCAATTGAGAGTCAATCCTTTCATAGCCAATGTTTCTGAAAAATAATTATTTCATTCAATAAGTATTTATTATGGACAAAAGTTGAGGAGGATTTAAATTTTATTTTTATCTATATAATCAGGTAAGCAATCCCAATAAAATAATTAAAGTTACAAATGAATGCAATCTCTCAAGGAATATTTCTATCAATTCCAGAAAGAGTAAACATTGACACAGGCTTATGTTTTGAAAACAATATTTCAACTTCATAACTTCAGTAGAGAGAATCTAAGTGATATTTACCAAAGATAGTGCTTTGCTTCTGTGAGAACTGTAAATACATAGACCTCTAATCAAGCAGCCAGAATGTGTTCAGACAGTTTTTATATTAACAAAGTTTTTGTCTTTATCATTCAATGTTTTGTGTCATTTTTTGGCATGATTTTAAAGGTATTTAAAACTTACCTCCATGCTCCTGAAATTTAGGGTTAGACAGTATCTGCTTGGCAAATTTCAACCCATTTTTATATTGTTTATGTTCGTAACAGCGCTGTAAGATAACAATGCATTTATCATTAAGTGTTTAACCTCTATTATTAGATGCACGTAAAAGGGTGATAGCCAAGTACATACATTTAGTACTACAGTATATTGGTGCTAAAATGATTCACAGCCTCATATTACCGCTGAAAATATTTTCAGACAAGTTTCGGCGTCACGAAAGAGCTTAAAAATACTCCAGTTGTGATTTGCATTATTTTATAAATTGGAGATAATCGCCAAGAATGACAAGCAGCACCAAACCGAATTGTATGTTTACAATCGTACTTACCAAAATTCTTTTGAAAAGCGCATTTTCTTTAGGTGGCAAAGGATTACTGGGTGGCATTTTGTTCGATAAATGAAGTATCTTTTTATTATTTCACTAATAAATTGAAATATTTCTAAAAACCTCGTGGCTATAAACCAAAGAAGTCGATGAAGGATTGCTGTCTATGGGCAACAAGAGCTGGTCACGTGACCGAATTGCCAGTACACAGATAAGAATATAAAACTTTTTGAGTTTTACTACTATAATTTGTATTTCCTTATATTCTTCTAAACTTTGGTTGTGTAACAATTTGCTGAAACCCACAAAACACACAACAGTTTCACCATGTGTTTCTACCGGTTCAGTTTGCAGTGATTTAAAAGTGCATTTATGAAATGAGCTATAATTACGAGATCAATAAAGAAATGTGTTTTTGGGTATGACTAAAACCGCTATTTAGGTTAAACTTAGTAGTTGTAATTAAATTCTTAACATGACTTTCTTAAAAGTCAAGGTCCGCTTATTTCATGTTAAAAATTGCACTCCCACAAAACTAGATTTTATGCAAAACGTCTTTCTCAAAAGAATTCAAAAACAAACTGGCCATGGCCAAAGTCAACAAGTCAAGTCAACTGTCAATGTCTAAAGTCAACTTAGGTAGAAGGCTGTCAATGTCATAACTATTTTAATTTGTTGAAGAAAAGATCAACGAATTGTAAATTATCTAAACCGTAAATCCAATTTAATTTTGTTCCGTTCAATTAAACTGTAGTAACATGGGCATAGAAAACATGCGTCGCTGGCCTATGTACATCGTATTTGCCGTCTGCATTTTATTGTTTCTTTCATTAATCAATAGTTGGAGTGCGGAAATTGAGTTGCGAAACAGAGTTTCGGAGATAAGTACACAACTGCAGGAGTGCTCCAAACAACAGACATCATGCATGGAGGAATCTTTAAATTTACTTGAACAGCGCGACGGATACGTTATCAAGGTAAATGAATTAGATAAACAAAAATCTAGGCTAGTCGACGATGTTGATGATTACAAAAGTAAACTTTTAAAATCGGAAGGTCAAGTGAACCACACGAAAGTAGACGTGGACCTTTGCAAGACAGAGTTACAGTCACTGAAGAACCTGCAAGTAAGTAAGACTGCAATAGTCGAAACATTGAGATTAGAGAAAGATACTCTGACAACTCAGTTGGCGGAGAGAAAGCAGAAGATTGAAGACTTGGAGAAAGAGATTGAGAAGCTGAAGTTGGCACTCACAACAAAACCATCAAATCCATCCGCAGTTCCTAAAGTGACACCTGCTGCTCAACCACCGAAAATGAGCCCAGCCTTAAGTGCCCATAACCCTATAAACGAACCAGTATTAGAGAATAACGATGCTAAGGAAGAGATAGAGGACACTAATGCCTTGAACGACGGTAATGATTTTGACCCTCAGTTACAATAGGTATAAGATAATAGCTCATAATTTGGTGGCCTGCTGGTGTGATATTATTACCAAGTAGAGGACAAAGTATGAGGCTGAGAGTAGAAAGGCTATAAGCTAAATAGTGTACATAACAACTTGAGTAACTAAACTTAAATTGAACTTTCTATGAAACTTTACTTATGTTTTTCAATAAAACATGTTGTTATATAACAACTTTAAGTATGAATCAGTTTATTGCAATACTTGATGAAAATAAAAAAGAAAGTATTTGTTCGATTGGTGCTGCATGAGCGAGCATGTATCGTGACTCATCACCCATTCTCTATCCAAAACACAGCACAGGATGGATAAAAACCTACAGATCAAAGTAACTTTTTGCTCTTTATCTGTAATCAGTGTATATGTCATTCCAGTGAGAGGATAAATAAATAACATGTATTTAAGCAAATAATAATTAAGCCTATGCTTATAATGAATTTATGATAAATTCGTGTTTGCTAACAGAAAAAAATATTCTGCACTGAATTGGCCTGATGTGATAATGCTATCATTTTATTGAAATCCTCTCCAACCTATTAGTTTTTATCTATAAACAAATTGTACACACTATTGCACAAAATGTTTAATATGTAAGTTTCAATTTTTCTATAACTTTAGAACAATTTGATGCCATATTCATAATGATTAAAGATTGTAATATGAAAGAAGCATTGTTTTTATATTCTACAGTAAGGTACAGTTCAATTTTCATGTTTGTAATTTAGCCTTTGGGATGCTGGGACTGAATTGCGTCTGTTGCAACTTGCTGTGTGTGGTATTATGCCTTTTGGTGTTCTAGAATTATATTCTCTCGTCTTTCTACTGTCAAAGTTCCAAACATGCATTTGTTTTTATTTTATTTTTATGAATTACTATTAATCTTTATAAAATAAGGAAGGCCTTGATTGAACTTCATAACTTTATGTGCAATTTCAGGTAAAGCCATTAGCCATAATAAAATTCATATTCTGTTAGCAATAATTTTAGATAATATTTCATGAATCACAACTATTGTTAGTACAGATATTGGTATAAGGTAGTTAGTAAAAGCCATGATGGTGCCAGAAATGTGTATTTGGATCTGAAAAGTGTAATTTCTATATTTATTTTTGCTCAATTTTGGAATTTGAATCCCATTTTCTTGACATTTTAATATTACCTACTATTCTATTTGATCCTATTAGCCATTCTTAAAAAACAAAATATGTAATATTAGATTAAGTAAGAAATACCGAAATGTTATTTAAAAATGTTTTGAATTACGTCGTCCTGTTATTTTCGTATTCGATAATTATTATTATGAGTAATGTTAGAACTGTATTGTTTCGTATTTGTCTTCTATTTAAGTAGTTGAGGAATAAATTGTATAGATTTTTCCTTTTTTATTATTTCTGTTTTATTTCATCTGCATCAATTTACTATGCATAACTGGACAGCCTAATCGAGTAGTTAATGACATTATTAACGCTAGAGATAAGAAAAATCGATATTAGTTTTGCCTCAACATTTGTACTAAGATCTAACTACCTTACCGAGATTACCCGAGATTAATGGTTCATTTTTCAGTGCTTCATGAGTCCATTTTGACTTTTGAGGCAACACAGTTACCATACATAAACTCGCGCTTTTTCTCATGGTGGTTAGCAGAATCTACAAAGCACCGGTTGCTACGATTCTTCATGTGGCTCAACAGTCAAAGAGAGGTGTCGTGTGTAAAATTTGCGGTGTTACGTGGCGTCGCCGTCGCCAGCACTGCAACCGAAGTCCTAAGGGCGCGTTTGCATAACAGGTAAAGTTATGCTGTTTTTCGGTACAATTTTATGGCATAACCAAACATAATCCAATATAACTAATAACTACCTCGTAGAGATTGGTTCTTCATCTTCAAGTAATAGGTACTTGATCATTGAAAATTTTGGTTTTTTATAATGTAAAATCGATCTGTCGTTGCCATTTTCCATAAAATTAACGATACAGGGTTGAGTTTAGGTACATTTTTTGTGCTATTATTAACTTATTTTACTATTTCTAAAAATACTGTATGTTGGCAAACTTAATCAATTCTTAATGCAAGGATTTTTTTTTTATCTAAATGATTTATATAGTTGCAGAAAAAAAGAAAACCGAATCGTATTTTTTCACATTTTTTGCTATTCTGGATGAATCTTAATCGATTGCAGGGTTATTTTATTTTTGATACCGTCTTCATTTATTGCACAAGCACTTTGAATCAGGGTTGCCAACCGTACGAGGTTCCTCGTACAAATACGAGATTTGTGGTATTGCGTACGAGGTACGAGGACGCTATCAACCTCGTACAATTATGTACGAGATTTTGATGACATTATGGCCATGCGATTTTTTTAATGGATTATGTAGCTAGTTGCAAATGAGCTTTCGCTACTTCACCGGACTCTAGGCCATACGATCATTTGGGTGGGGTTACTTCTGCAAGAACTAGATCAGCTTTTTTTTTTCTTCGAGTTAGCTGTCTGCGACCATAGGTTGGAAAAAAAGCGAAAGGGAATGGAACCTAAAGAAACCTCATTTCATATTCAAAGTTCTCGACAGGGCGCGCTGGAGTCGTCTTTTGGAATCATTTTGAATTTTAAAATATTTTCAATATCAGAAGAGTATACATTTTTACGTAAACAGAGAAATTATAGATGTTTATAGAAATTGAAAATCGTAATTATTCATTAAGTGGGAATTTCATGTAAAGAAAAAAGAATATTTAGTGCGCATCATATGAATGGTTTTAGTCAAAAGCTGTGAAATCTCCTTCCTGAATTATTTTTAACAACTCATTATTGATATTATTAATTTCATGTGTTGCAGATTTCTCGATGATAATAAAACTGTAATTTTATTTGTTTCCATATATTTTTAATTTACGAGAATACACTAAATAATCTATCTGTAAAGTTTCGAACGATTATTTTCATTATTATGGCTGAAAACCCGTCAAACAAAATTGTCGGTAATTCTCAGGGGTATATTGGCCTAAATAAATTTTAATGTACGAGGGTTGAAAGTCAATATACGAGATTTTCAGCTACACATGTACGAGGAATCTTTTTTTTTGGTTGGCAACCCTGCTTTTAATGAAACTTTAGTCCGCGCCATAGACTAATATATATAGAATGAGGTCCGCGCACAGCCGCCGTCGAGAGTGGACACGTAACGCCTGTTTGGAGCGGTTCGAGTTGAAAAAGATCGCTGTTCAAACACAAAATATTCGATAAACCAAATTTGATACTTGACAAGGCAAGATTTTTATTATTTATTAGTTATGATGAGACCTTACCTCCGGACTTGATGAAGTGATTGGTGACTGCTACTGGAACTCCTTGACGTGTTGTACTAGGTGAGCTGAGTTTGGGCTCGTTTTGTCAGTTATGATGAAACCTTACCTCCGGACTTGATGTAGTGACCTGAAGGTGTACTTCGATGATTGCTACTGGAACTCCTTGACGTGTTGTATTGGGTGAGCCGAGTTTGGGCTCGTTTTGTTAGTTTTGATGAGACCTTACCTCCGGACTTGATGGAGTGACCTGAAGGTGTACTTCGGTGATTGCTACTGGAACTCCTTCACATGTTGTACTAGGTGAGCCGAGTTTGGGCTCGTTTTGTTAGTTTTGATGAGACCTTACCTCCGGACTTGATGGAGTGACCTGAAGGTGTACTTCGGTAATTGCTACTGGAACTCCTTCACATGTTGTACTAGGTGAGCCGAGTTTGGGCTCGTTTTGTTAGTTTTGATGAGACTTTACCTCCGGACTTGATGGAGTGACCTGAAGGTGTACTTCGGTGATTGCTATTGGAACTCCTTCACATGTTGTAATAGGTGAGCCGAGTTTGGGCTCGTTTTGTTAGTTTTGATGAGACCTTACCTCCGGACTTGATGGAGTGACCTGAAGGTGTACTTCGGTGATTGCTACTGGAACTCCTTCACATGTTGTACTAGGTGAGCCGAGTTTGGGCTCGTTTTGTTAGTTATGATGTGACCTTACCTCCGGACTTGATGGAGTGACCTGAAGGTGTACTTCGGTGATTGCTACTGGAACTCCTTCACATGTTGTACTAGGTGAGCCGAGTTTGGGCTCGATTTGTTAGTTTTGATGAGACCTTACCTCCGGACTTGATGGAGTGACCTGAAGGTGTACTTCGGTGATTGCTACTGGAACTCCTTCACATGTTGTACTAGGTGAGCCGAGTTTGGGCTCGTTTTGTTAGTTATGATGAGACCTTACCTCCGGACTTGATGAAGTGACCTGGAGGTGTACTTCGGTGACTGCTACTGGAACTCCTCGATGTGTTTTACTAGGTGAGCCGAGTTTGGGCTCGTTTTGTTAGTTATGATGAGATCTTACCTCCGGACTTGATGGAGTGACCTGAAGGTATACTTCAGTGACTGCTACTGGAACTTCTCGACGTGTTGTACTAGGTGAGCCGAATTTGGGCTCGTTTTGTTAGTCATGATGATACCTTACCTCCGGACTTGATGGAGCGACCTGAAGGTGTACTTCGGTGACTGCTACTGGAACTCCTTGACGTGTTGTACTAGGTGAGCCGAGTTTGGGCTCGTTTTGTTAGTCATGATGATACCTTACCTCCGGACTTGATGGAGCGACCTGAAGGTGTACTTCGGTGACTGCTACTGGAACTCCTCGATGTGTTGTACTAGGTGAGCCGAGTTTGGGCTCGTTTTGTTAGTTTTGATGAGACCTTACCTCCGGACTTGATGGAGTGACCTGAAGGTGTACTTCGATGATTGCTACTGGAACTCCTTGACGTGTTGTACTGGGTAAGCCGAGTTTGGGTTCGTTTTGTTAGTTATGATGAGACCTTACCTCCGGACTTGATGGAGTGACCTGAAGGTGTACTTCGGTGACTGCTACTGGATCTCTTTGACATATTCAAAGAAATATTCTCACAATAAAAAAATTGATAACGTTTGATTTGTTGTTTTAATAATCACGAAAGTAGGTACTCTCGTGATTATTAAACACACACTACACCTTCCAGCAGGTCTTATCATAACTATCAAAACGAGCCCAAACTCGATTCACCTAGTACAACACGTCGAGGAGTTCCAGTAGCATTCACCGAAGTACACCTTCAGGTCACTCCATCAAGTCTGGAGGTAAGGTCTCATCATAACTAACAAAACGAGCCCAAACTCTGGTCACCTAGTACAACATGTCAAGGAGTTCCAGTAGCAGTCACCGAAGTATACCTTCAGGACACTCCATCAAGTCCGGAGGTAAGGTCTAATCATAACTAACAAAACGAGCCCAAACTCGACTCACGTAGTACAACACGTCAAGGAGTTCCAGTAGCAGTCACCAAAGTACACCTTCATGTCACTCCATCAGGTCCGGAGGTAAGGTCTCATCATTACTAACAAAACGAGCCCAAACTCGGGTCACCTAGTACAACAAGTCAAGGAGTTCCAGTAGCAGTCACCGAAGTATACCTTCAGGACACTCCATCAAGTCCGGAGGTAAGGTCTCATCATAACTAACAAAACGAGCCCAAACTCGACTCACGTAGTACAACACGTCAAGGAGTTCCAGTAGCAGTCACCGTAGTACACCTTCAGGTCGCTCCATCAAGTCCGGAGGTAAGGTATCATCATGACTAACAAAACGAGCCCAAACTCGGCTCACCTAGTACAACACGTCAAGGAGTTCCAGTAGCAGTCACCGAAGTACACCTTCAGGTCGCTCCATCAAGTCCGGAGGTAAGGTATCATCATGACTAACAAAACGAGCCCAAACTCGGCTCACCTAGTACAACACGTCGAGAAGTTCCAGTAGCAGTCACTGAAGTATACCTTCGGGTCACTCCATCAAGTCCGGAGGTAATTCGTAAAAACAGCAAAAATATTTTTTTTGTAGGGTCCTACCATAATTTTATTTCTAAGAAATACGTAAAAATCTTTCAAAGCATCAAAATGAGTTCACTTGACTACTATTCTCGCAGTTAGTCGTGCGTACACTTGTGTGTATGACCCGTGTCAATGTAGTAGTTCGATTCTGTACCTATCAATTTTGCAAATGCGTCCTTAAGCCATCGTAATCAAAATGAACGAGACCTACCTATTATTTGCCTTTCCATACTAATAGGCCGGTATTCCCCAAAGGGCTAGGCATTTTAATTCACCCATATTCCGCCAACAGGGCCATCTTTTACACTGGGCACGCGACAAAATCTAAACTACCCGAGGTGGGGTGGGAAAATTCGAGCTCGCTTCGCTCGGCGCTCTTGCATCCTACAGGAGCCCCATTATTTTCAAGTGTCCAGGGCCAATTGGTTATAGACGGCCATGTCCACCAATGGAGGTGAAGAGAAAAATACAACAACAATCAGTTTCTAAACTTAGATGATTAGGTATAAAACAATTCTCATGCTAACATAACATTTATGTAGGTAGTTAATGTTTACATTCTTGTAAAATAATGAAGCAAGCTGTCTTTGTTCTTCGGTAACTAATTGATGGGAAAAATATCTTCGCGCATGCAACCCCAATTAAATTATTTTAATTGTGTAGTTGCTTAATGGACAAAGTTTAAAATTAATATGTAATGCAAAACATGGTGGTTCGCCCGAATTCGATTGCAAGAAACTCGGGCAAACGACTACCTAAGTGTAAATGTATGTGATAAAGTTAACCCGTTTGCCCTAGTTTAAAATAACTAGTTTTAACTAACAGCCCTATAGAACGTGAAAACTAGTTTTAACTAGGGAAAACGCATTTTGTCGAAATGATTCAGGTATAACCGTTTCATTTTATTTATGTATGTTTCCTGCGCTGTTTTTGACTTTTCTATAATTGATTATTTTAATTACTTGAAATTAATTCGCCCTGTCGCACTTAAAATGAGTATTATAGAAACTTGTTGGGGATTGAAAATATGGACAGAGAGGTTTAGACGGAGAATGGGGAGGCCTCTGCCCAGCAGTGGGCACCCAAAAAGGCACTCCTTCCACATTTCGCGATCTAGTGTAATTGTAGGCCAATCCTTTGAGAAAGAGTCCAACTGGTGCCACCATCTCCTTCTGGGCCTGTTCCTTATATTTGGTAATTTTTTCATTAAAGGTTTCATCGACCAGTAGCTCTTTCAGGCATTCTCGGTGCGCCGAGCTACTTCTTTTTAGCGACTTTTTTTTTCTTTTTGAGGTATATTCATGGACATAATATTCAAACATCACCCCCCCCCCCCCCCCAAATTTCTATGTTACGCTCTGTGCCCTTTTTTTTTTTTTTTTTTTTTTTTTTTCGGATGGGAAATCATCAAATGACTTCTCCCGCTCTGGGCTGAGCAGGAGGGAGTGTCAGACTTTTACTGACTAAAACCCATCCATGTTCCTTCATCGCCCTTTGTGTTCCGGGGCCACGGTATCTCTTTCGAATAGTCCCGCAGCCTCGGCAGGCTTCGGTCCTTGCGGACCCCTTCCTTATTGCTGACTCTCTTTGAGGCGCGCGTGGGACACGAACGCGCCGTCGACACGGCCTGTCGTCATGAGACGGACGGACGGCGAGCTAGCCCATAGCTCCCCGTCCACAGGCCCGCGCCTACGGTGGCCGGAAGCCACCACGTGGCCCCCGACGCCCGGGGCGTCTCCCGCGGCGGCCGGGACGTGAGGATCTCTCCCTGTCCTGTTCCGCCACCTCCTTCGCTAGCATGACTGCTTCGCAGAAGGAGGTGACGGCGTCCCATTCCGTCTCGCCCCGGACCATGGCACGAACCAGGGCCGGGAGCGAGAGGTCGCCGCCGCCGACGCTCTGTGCCCTTCGACATCAGTTTTGTCGTGGTCATATTCATTGAAAGCCGACTTGGACACTGGCGCGGCTCAGTTGATCCAACTCAGCTGCTGAGGAATTATCATCTGCCTAGCCTTTTCCCAACTATGTTAAGGTCGGCTGCCAGTCTAACCGGATACAGCTGATACCAATTAATATACATATATATTTTACATGGAGCGACTGCCTATCTGACCTCCGCAATCCGTTGGTAGGTACCTACTGAGTAATACGATACCACTTGGTAAGACTGGTTGTCAGTGTTTTCGGACTACCTGTAACGACTGTCAAAGATCTACAAATGACAGCCGGGACCAACTGCTTAACGAAGAATCTTCTTACTTTTATGAACATATTATTATGGACTAAGAACGTATACCTAACAATCATGCCATGGCGATAATATTAATTTAGAGTACTTAATTAAAATACCTAATCAAATTAGGAAAAGTCAAAAAAGCTTATTATGAAACGTACAGTTTATTCATAATGAAATGAAAGTTTTAGCGGAATCATTTCGACAAAACGCGTTTTCCCTAGTTAAAACTAGTTTTCACTGATATTCATTAGATAATAAAAACTAGTTTTAAGTAACTAGGGAAAACGCGTTTTAACAAAAACGGGTTTTAACTGAACCATTATTATGTACGTAGTCGAGTTCGTCCGTCTTCGGACAACCTCGTCTGGTTTCACGGCACCTGTGATTTTCGCAATAAAATTGTTAGCTTGTATTCCATTCCATTGCGATGACCGATGACTAGTGTAGGAATAAATGCATCGGGCGCCCGAATTCGAGTCAAGTCATTCGAATACTGGCAAATGACAGAGTGTAATAGGCGAGACGACAAAAAAATCTAATTAGTCCGTCAGTTAGATTATCAAAAAATATTTGACCCGTGTTTTATCTTTTGTTACGTAAACCAAAATTGACGAAGATTATGACGCTTTTAAAATTCTCAATATGTCACGCCTAGGTATAATTTTTAGCTAGTTCTGACGTCACGAGCCCGTTTAGTTAGCCCGCCACTCCCGAGTTTTGATTCGTTTCGTTTTATCTTTTGTCAATATTCATTGATTTACAAAAATAAAAAATACTTTTCCATTATTTTCCAATACTCTAACTGACGGACTAAATAGATTTGCAATTTTTTGATACTGTCGTCATGCCTATTGCGCCTTCACACTGGTTTTCCCCATCGAGGTAGGCATGTCCTTCAAATTTCGCCAGAACGTAAGTTTACAACGGAAACAGTCACTATTGTCATTCTATGGTCTGATTTAATTTGGTCTTGTTTGTATAAACAGAAAAAGGTTATTTTAGGAAAAGCCGCATACTGCCTGGTTGGTCTAGTGGTCGTAGCAAGCGCGACTGCTGAGCCTGTGGACCTAGGTTCGATTCTCGGTTCGGGCAAACCGCTATTAGGTTTTTCTGTCAGGCATACCAGCCACGGAGTCTGGATTTGCGCCGGGGAGAGGACTTAACATAACTGGCGAACTGTGAGTGTGCTATTAGGTACACCTCTGCCTTATCCCTCGGGTATTACAAGGCGTGATGTTAGGTGGAAAGCATAAATTGATCTAAAAATCGAGCGGTTAATAATGATCGACGACCGTAAACTTTGCAAACGACAACCGAGAACTTATTAGGATTGCCTAATAAGTTATTAGGCAATGTAAAGAGGTCAGCGCACACAGGACGGCAGGACATCCATTTTTAATCTTTTGCCAGCGCACACCTGGGACGGCAGGGCCCCTGCCGTGCCGTCGTGTACGTTACCCCAGCAGGAAAGTGTCTCCTAGAGTTATATGAGTGGAACGTATAATGTGTGCCCTAACTGCTGTAAATGTGCCCCCACATAAAATATGTGTGCCCCCTGTCGTTTTGGAAAAAAACGGAAAAAACGATTCCTGCTGGGGTAACGTTTTTCTAGCAGGAAAATTCTAAACGAATTATCAGAGAAAGAAACATTGTGCATGGCCTTGTAGCTTATAGTAGTGCCAAAGTGTGCCACCAAAAATAAATTGTGTGCCCCTTCAGGTTTTCGAGATATTGCATTTCCTGCTGGGGTAACGTTTTACAGAATCGTATATCTCTAAAACCATTGCATGTGCCCCTGTAGAATAAACATACACGCGTAGCTCTTCATGTGTGCCCCTCGAATCAGTGCCCCAATTAGATTTAAGAAAATATTTATAATTTCCAAGTTATCACGGTTTTATGAAAACTCGAAAAAACATCACAGCGACTGAATGAGACAAGGTATAAGCTCGCTGAAAACTGTATTGGGTCCGTTTTGACGCTACTAATAACCATACAAAGTTTCAAAACTGGTCATGCATGCGTTTTTGAATTATCTTGATAAAACTCAAAAAGATAGTGTCATAACTTTGACGCCAAAAATACAAGGAACCAGCTCGATCCCAGATGTGTAGGTGTTAAGGAACTAATGTGCCCTTAGTCAAAAATATATGGTGAAAATATTCAGCTTGGAATGTTTCGCATTAAGTAAATATTAACAAAAAACCAAACATGTAAACAACGGCTGGTTATCCGACCAAATTCGAATGACTACTAAAAAGCGAAGGATTCATACATATCGATGACCTTCTTTAATTTACGCACTAACCGATTCACACGTGTTGTGCCTGAGTACACTGAAGTAGAAAAGTAATATGTAATAAAATAAAATTGTTATTGCTAGCTTTATCTGTGATTTTGCACATGATTAAGTACATTACAAATAGTAGCCTATGTGATATTCCAAGGTAAGCTATCTTCTTCATTCAAAATTTCATTAAAATACATCTAGTAATTTATGTGTGAACGAAAGACATACATCCAGATATTTGCCAGGTCTTTTACCCAAAATTTGATTGGCGGATGTTTTAAAAAAAATATAGGACATGAAATGTGTGATGAATACCTACTACGAAAAAGAGGTAGCTCTTTTTTGTATATAAATAAAAAAACAACACAACAGTAAAAGAAGTATTTATATATTTATTGATAAGCCGTAGGTTAGATAAATTAACATTAAGGTTTTCATCTTAAGGTGGATGCTCCAGGGTAGCCCGCGAAATTCAAATTTTCTTAGAAAGGTGCAGGAATTACTTTTTCAAGGTCAAATTCATTCCTGCACGGGCTACCATGGAGCATCCACCTTAATAGAAGATTCCCTTTTTCGCCTCCCCAACGCTGCATATCTCTAGCTGCGCTCCATCCGCTGACATCGTGTTGCAAGGAATCGCTTTGTCTAGTTTGGAGAAAGTGAGACAGCTAGTATGCATACGGTATTAGTGGGGCAGAGACAGATACCTACCTAAACATCGCTCTATAGATGAATAATACGAAGTGTTTTTGACTAGGGAAGTGCGTCTGGAATATTACTTGGTATTGGTAAACATTTGCAGTTATGACGCCAAGGACACTGTTGCATGTTTACTTTTTTTTTAAGTTGGTTGTAAGTGGCGTAATAATTAAGCATGTATAACAATGATGTGGTTATAGGGGTGGTGAATTTTGTAAAAATAGTTACAATGATGGCACGATCTGCGGTGGTAAGTATTGGCATTGTTTTGACTTATTTCAAAGTACTTATGTACACTTAACAAGTACTTGGATTTTTTTTCATTACTTTATTTATTTATTTGTAAACAAAAATGTTCTAAATCATGTTTGTTTTGTTTTCATCTGAAAGGATATACATACTTTCCGATTGATCCAATAGAAATTTCATCAAAATCGATTCAGTCATTTGTTTTTTTTTTTGTTTAATACGTTTTTTGTCTTCTTGTGCTACGTTGATGACATATGATCCCTTAATAACTTGTAGTTACAATGTAAAAAAAAATTCATGACAAGAATTCACAAGACTCCGAAACTCGACCACGATCCGTCAACATATCATAGGGCTGTATCTTTTTAGCCGAAATAGCTAAATACTTG
Organism: Xestia rhomboidea; assembly: GCA_963853795.1. Lineage (NCBI taxonomy): Eukaryota > Metazoa > Arthropoda > Insecta > Lepidoptera > Noctuidae > Xestia > Xestia rhomboidea. The sequence goes on along the minus strand of OY970770.1, from coordinate 6,811,632 downwards.
ATTTTTACAGAATGTTCAACAGCAGAATGGAATGCAACCCGGCATGGCATGGCAATGGCAGCTATTACTTTATGAATTAATATTAAGGGATTAAAAATAACAAACAACAAGCTGTCCCCAAAACTTTTGAACGCGACTGTACGGACAACAGAGTAGGTATAATACGTCCACTAAAGAAGGTCATCGATATGTATGAATCCGTCGCTTTTTAGTAGTCATTCGAATTTGGTCGGATAACCAGCCGTTGTTTACATGTTTGGTTTTTTGTTAATATTTACTTAATGCGAAACATTCCAAGCTAAGTATTTTCACCATATATTTTTGACTAAGGGCACACTAGTTCCTTAACACCTACACATCTGGGATCGAGCTGGTTCCTTGTATTTTTGGCGTCAAAGTTATGACACCATCTTTTTGAGTTTTATCAAGATAATTCAAAAACGCATGCATGACCAGTTTTGAAACTTTGTATGGTTATTAGTAGCGTCAAGACGGACCCAATACAGTTTTCAGCGAGCTTATACCTTGTCTCATTCAGGCGCTGTGATGTTTTTTCGAGTTTTTATAAAACCGTGATAACTTGGAAATTATAAATATTTTCTGAAATCTAATTGGGGCACTGAGGGGCACACATGAAGTGCTACGCGTGTATGTTTATTCTACAGGGGCACATGCAATGGTTTTAGAGATATACGATTATGCAAAACGTTACCCCAGCAGGAAATGCAATATCTCGAAAACCTGAAGGGGCACACAATTTATTTTTGGGGGCACACTTTGGCACTACTATAAGCTACAAGGCCATGCACAATGTTTCTCTCTCTGATCATTCCTTTTGAATTTTCCTGCTAGAAAAACGTTACCCCAGCAGGAATCGTTTTTTCCGTTTTTTTCCAAAACGACAGGGGGCACACATTTTTTTATGTGGGGGCACATTTACAGCAGTTCTAGGAGACACTTTCCTGCTGGGGTAACGTACACCCTGCCGTCCCCGGTGTGCGCTGGGCGCTGGCCATAATTTTATAAAAGAAAGTAGTTAGTTCTAAACGAGTTTTATTTACCTTATACATCTCTAGCATAATCAAAACAAAAATATTCCCATCGCCATTACTTCACAAGTAACGAGTTAACAACATAAAACTTAAACTAGGTAGTTAAAACTAACAACGCACAATTGGCAATCTCATTTACAATCCATTTGCCGAATTCCTTAGGTCAAAAACATAATAAAATAAAGTAAATAGTCGGACTGTTTACAGTAACAGCACATTAAAGGCTATTGTTACTCCGAATAAAATCGACACTAACTCGAATACAATGATAGCATTGAAATGTGCGCTTTATATTACGTTGAAATACAGTGATATTTATATTGGCGTCGAGTGTACGACTTTGATGGTCGTAGTGGCCCGAAAGTCTGACAATCAGTCTTACCCAAGGTGTATCGTATTAAATAAATAAATATCGCTGGACATTACACACAGCGCCATCTAGTGCCACACTAAGCAACGAGGCTTGTGTCGTGGACACCAGATAGTTGATATACTACATGGATACTTTTTGTTTGTAAATACATACTTATTATACATATATTAATATCCATGACTCCGAGACAAATGTCCATGCTCATCACACAAACATTCGCTCCTACCGGGATTCAAACCCGGGACCCTAAGAACGTACGGCAGCCTAGTAACTGGGTTCTGGATGTCAAATATGACTGGAGCCGACCCCAATGTAATTGGGAAAAGGCAAGACTGATGATGACTATGTCTCATGGGATAAAGCTCGCAATTCAATGCTGTGCTTGGAGTCGGGTTAATATTGAGTGGGCACATAAAACTAGTAATTACATTACCATGATTGGTTTAACTAATTTCATCATTTAATGAGATTACTTGACGATACTATTGTTCTTCGGAAACACTTGGCGTATTTGTACAAATATTGGCGGTATTCCGTTCGTACAAAATGAACTTTAACTATGCAGCAATACAATACATTTTATATTGCCCAAATAGCACTTGAAACACCGCCAGCATTAAATCCAGCCAATGTAAAATCAAATTAACAATATGATTTCGAAACTATCAAAATCGCATACATTTCATGCTAGAGGCATTCCATTCCAAAACGGCGAGGGCCAGATAAAATATTTTATGACTTTTATAACATGAACAAGATTGAGTCACAATTTTATTTTAAGTTCTAGTACTAAGCTAACATTGTAATTATAATTAAAACTATCCCTAATAAATACAAGCTACAAGTCGGTGGTAAAGAAAATAGTGGAATTGACAGAGATCGCATTATAGGCAAAAGAAACGTCAATGGGGTGGGCAACTGGTCGAACTAATGGCGCTAGCATCTTGATGGAAAATCTGTCAATGTCATTTTATATTTCAAAATAGTTTGACCTCATTGGTCAGATTGGGTCTAAGTATAAGCTATGGACGCGCCATCTACAATCAGCTTTGACCAGCCTTCCCCATTAAGATTGCTAAACTGATAAAGTTGAGCAAGACCATTTTTCACTACACACTACACGCTTAAACTTTTGCAGTCACGGTCATCAACCTTTTGAACGCCATTGTCACTTATACGTGACAAGCAAGTGCGTGCCCCCTCCGCCAAACGACACGAATATGTGACAAAATGCTAGGTGAAATTGTGGCTTGGCGTGGAGGGCACGCGCATGCGTTTATGCTCTGGCGTTCAAAAGGTTAAAAGTGTGAGCAGGACAGAATATAGAACAGTCTCATGTTATCTCGCTCCTGCGTTCGGTGACCGCAGCTGCCATTAACCAGTAAGTAATAGTAACTTTAGTTATTTTGCGACATTACTTTTATAAAGAAAATGGTGTCAATCAAATCTATAAGCTGTAAATCAAGCACAGAAATATTAAAAATCAAAACCGACGGTTTTCTATTTTACTAAAGAGATAAAAAGAAAAATAGTTATTCAGAAATTCATTACTATGTAACTTCGCAAGTCTGAATACATTGAGAATGCTAAGAAATTTTTCAAAACATTACCAAGATTTTTGTTGCTATTGAACTTACTTAGACATTTCATTTATAAAAACCTCGAGGCTTTATTTTATAGGTCGTAAATTACAGGATTCTTATGATCATAATTATGAACTAAGAAAGATAAAGTCAGCACATTATAGTAGCAAGTTTTTGTTCCAATGGGTACTATTTTTAACCAAGTAAAAAATGACACCATTTATGCATTGACTCACTTTACAATGAAACTAAAATTGGGTTAAAAACTTTGGTCAAGTCTAAAGAGTACAGTAATAAAAATATTTGTTAAAATTATTACTATTACATAATTCATAATGTCAAGAGGTACAGTTGGTCACATTGTAAACAGTCAGTATTCTAAACATACTTATAAATAAATGCTTTAACATAGAAAAATACAATATCTGCATATCACATAGTTATCAAGTTGTATAAAATTGCTTCCATTCAATGGGATTTTATTTCATTTTACTGTCAAATTCATTTATAACTGTATAAGTTATAAAAGGGAAATATAACAACTAAATTTAGGAACATAAATATTAAATTACGTAATATTTGTTGTTAGAAGGATATGAAATAAGAATCATAATGTAATTTTTTAAATAATAAAAAAAACCTATTTAGAAATATGCTACATGCCCATGGCATTAATAAAATTATCCCTAGTTGACATAAAATAGAAAATCTATTATATGGCAATTGGCAACATTTGTGGGTCAACATAACACATTTGACAGTAAAATGAAAAAAATCTAATTCTATACTTTCTTTAATTCCTCTTCCTTAGCGACTTCCTCAAAAGCAGCCAAAAGATTCCTTCTGCACTTACTCTCATCTGTGTACCGTAATGCCCAAATGATATACTCCCCAACATTCAAAGGGTCTTCTGAATAACTAATTTGTACTTTGCACTTCCTTTCCCACTTCATTGCATCAGTGCTTCGACTGTTCCGAGTTCTGGTAAATTCAATGTAACCATTACATTCTACAGCTAATTTTGGCAACTGAGCATTTAGTGCATCGTGTGATCTGTCAGAATCTGTACCACTGGTGGAGGGGAGACAGTCACCTTGTCCCAATTCAGGGTTTGGAGGTGTGACTGCCACACACTTCCTCTTCACTTTGCATAACCCATCACCTTTGCTACTTATCTCTGAATCCTCATCTGGGAATGATCTTTTCAATGGATTGTGATCTGTTTCAATACTTTTTTCTTCATCAGGGCTAGTGTTGTCAGTCTTTTGTTTCTTGTCTATGCTAATTTCTTCTTGAGGCTGGCAATCCTCAGCCCACTCTGGACTGTTGCAGTTGGACCTAAGCTGTCTCCTTTTGTGACATCTGTCTTTTGTTCTGATAATTTCTGGGGAATGGAGTGGACTGGCTATGATTGAATCATCTTTTCTGAAAATTATAAATCCTTGATAAGAAAATATTCTCAATAGATAATAAGAATTGTTGCTGGAAGCAAAGAGCAATGAAATGACAATCTTTTTTGCTTGAGTACTTAATACACAACTTTTAGTATTGTTACAATATTTTGGAATTAAAATTAGTATATCTGGGTTACCAGGTAGAAAATATAAAAAGAGGAAATTAAAGAAGAGACTTGTGTTACATTCATTGGAGAACTACTGGCTTTTTTCAGGTAAATTTTGTGAGCAGGATGTGGGTAGGTAGAAAGCAGGGTAGAGAAAAGAAAACCAAAATAAAAAAGCACCTATTTTAATGAACACTAAATCAATACAAACCTTTGCAGACTTTTGTACCTAGTCTGAATCTTATCTATACTTTCAACTGTAGTAAAGTCATGCCGAGAACATTGCATGTCAAATTTTAGGAAGGCTGTAACTTTTTTTCTGGTTTTAATTGTTCGGCCAAACCATTCCAGCATTGCATCGTCAGATAGGTACAGTGCTAGGTTGGAGCGTTCATGGTCAATCATGCGTTTGTACCATGCAATGAAGGTCCGTGCTTGTTGGCGTTCCGAGAACTTGTTACTGGTGTTATTATTGTTTTCTCGTGCAATTTTGAATCTAGATTGGGTGTTATGTTTGCGAGGTGTGGTTGGTGAAGACATTTTCTGTAACAGAAAGGAGCTATGTTATCTAATGCATGTTTATTGGAAAATGTAATGGATATCTGCCTAAAATACAAGAAGGTAAATTTATAGGTTTATTAATTCACATATCAAATCAATAAGTAGGGAACCATGTTGTTGATTCTTATTAGAATAACCTATTAAAACGTTTCCACTGCTGGGGTTCAGACCTCTCCAGAATGATTCATAATGTAAACAAATAAAAAAACTCACATTTTTGGGATAGTATTTCAACAACTTGCTGTGAACTCTTTGCGTCGTTTGCTGCTTCCAGACGGAGCCCTGCAAGTCGTTTCTTGCTCTCTTCAACGTACGCAGTTATTGACAAGTTTATTTCTAATAATTCCTTATGTAATGACGTAATGTTTTGGCTGTTCAATGATATATATTCTGCAAAACACCAAAAAATACAAAAAATTTCAAATAAGTTGTCATTCAAGAAAACAATTGAAACATGACAATTTCGATATTTAAAACATAACCTACTTAAACACTTTGCTGCTTCAAATGCTAAATGTTCACGGGTTAAATCATCAGATATCGTCGAATTATTCATCTTACGTGTTACGAGACCGTCAGTTACGATAAATTTCCGTAGGTTTATTCACAAAACTCACTCGGTCACTGTTATTATTCACAAATTCTCATTCAGGAACAAGAACAAAAGCAAGCATCGTTTTCGGTTTTCGCCAAACAAAATGGCAACCATAAACTATTTCGTTTTGACATACTCATCAATAGACATCTGATGCATTTAGGAATAGCGTCATCTCATATTTCAAATTGAGCCATCAAAACATAATAGAAACAACAACGTAGATCATAATGCTCCAAGTCATTATTTTTTGGTCAAACTCTGAAACTCTTTTCAATTCAAAACAAATGTATATAGACAGCATGTTTTTTTTAACGTTTTTTGTTCTTCTGCTTCGTTCTTCCGACTCATGGTCTTTGGCCTTTGGTCCAATTATGTAGTTGGCGGTCGCAAAATGTTTTGAAAACACTTTGCAAAAACACGAATTAATTGAGCGAAATTCATCACCTTTCGCTTATCGTAATTTATTTGGGGTCGGAGTAGCATGGTACGGTTTTGAAACTTCATTGAAGGATTTGTACGGAAAAAAAGTGACCTGTGAAGAATGCCTAATTCCATGCCTGATACTTTTAAGATGTACTCATACTTTACTATCTCCTTACGTTTTCAAATCATTATCATTTATATTGTTCAACAAAATTACCAATTTTTTTTTTGCGGTTTACCTATCCCGAGATAGGCTAATTTCTACCATAGACAACGTATTAATTACGTGAACGATTGGATAGCTGATGGAGCGCGCTTCTTTGGGAGTGGTAATGCGCCGAACCAATCTACTGCGTTCTTGCGATCATTGACTTCGGCCATTGGTCTATCTTTTGTCAACCAATCATCGAAAAACCAGTGAGGACCCAATGTAAGTTTACAATTTATTTTCGCCGAATATTCTCTCGTGATGGCTGTACCGGTAAATGTTTGGGAATACACGAAAATTGAGACATTTCAAGTAAATGTTACAACAAAGTCTGATGAAATTACGTGAAAAGCAGCAGCCATTTTGATTACGTTGCATTCCTTGGCCTCGTAGCAGTGACGTGTTGTTTTCCCTGTGAGTTCGACTTCGAAAGCTTTTCTATCTGGATTTCTCTGTACCTGTACACCTAAGGAAGACAGGTATGTAAGTTAAAGGAACTTAAACAAACACTGGATTCTTAGATACCTAGCTACAGACTGTTGAGTAGCTGACTGGCCAATTCGGCATTATCAAAACCTTCCTGAGCATTAGCGCACAATCTTCACGCTTATCTTCAAACCAAGTGCGACACTATCACAAAAAAATTGTTTTGAAAAAACGATGCTATTCTTCACTATTCAATATAAATCAAGAATGTTGTAGATAAACGTATGGGCTTCAATTTTGCTATTGGACCTTGGATTTTGAAGGTCAAAAATTGTTGATTAGTCCCGAGTCCTACTCCTTAAAAAAATATCAGCTGATCTTCCAAGGTCAAATATTAACCGAAGAGTCGCGAAAGCGTAAACAAATAAATGCTTTCCTTTTCCAGAGTAACTCACGATGGAGCACGCACAGATTCAGAGCTCCGATGGGACCCAGGTGATGACCATAAACGGGCAGCAGCTGCAAGTGCTACAGATGAACAACACTCCGCATATGATACAAGGTCCCAATGGGCAACAGATTGTGGTGCATGCTGTACCTTCCAATGGCCCATCTATACAGGTATTAAGACCTTTAATAAAATGGCCACAGCATGTTCTAAATTCATTCTTCACTCATCAATCATTTTGATGTTTGCATGCATTTCGGTGTAAGACAGTGATTTCTGAATTAATATTTCAGTTCCTGGTGTTATTTTTTTGTGGTGTAAACAAATGGTAACAACACATTGTTATTGGTTGGTAACAATATGAATATTATAGTAACTTTTCCTGTGATGACACTACCAATATTCTTGTTAAAAGCAAATGAACCTACCTATCTTTATTTTGTAACTTATAAAAATGCTATGCAAACCTTTATGTTATTAAATTTTAACTCCTTTTTAATTGTACATGCATCCAGATTGGGACACAACAGATCCAGGTAGTAGTATCATTCATAATTTCTCTTAATTTGAAAGCATGAACCATCAAACCCATTACAAAATTTGTTTCCACACACCTCTAATAGGTTTACTTACTTATTTGTTTATCCACTCACTGGGACACCATAATTAGCAATTACACCAATACGTTTAGTAATCATCAACAGTTTCTGCTGCTTTTCATCCGTCCTGCGTGCAGGTCATGCTAGTTGATGCAGCATTAGGCCACCACTCCTCTATAGTTCCACACTATACTCCATTATTCCATATTGAGCCACCGTGACCCTTATGTGGTTCATTGGACAGGGGTTGAAAATAAAATGTAGACTCCATGAATTATAATAACAACAAGAGAAGTTTATCAGCAAGTAGGTTTTAACCGGGGGTTTTTAACAAGTTTTTTTTATTGTATTTTCAGGTAGCCACACCTGGTGGTCAGCAACTTCAACAGTTGCAGGTTGTGCCTATAAATAGCATTCAAGGTTGGTCTAACTTTTAACCTATGTTTTGGCTGAAAATACCTAGCTGTTTCTTACTATCCAGAAATATTTTAAACCCTTTTTGCTATGTACTTTTGCTTAGGAAGGAAGTGAGACTAATACCGAGCCGTGAGTGGGTCTGGGCTGAAATGGTGATAGTCGAAAATATGTTAGTATGTGCCCCGCTTGGGCGGAGCACCGCCGTGTCCTCGAAGCTGCGATCTGCGGCGGCGACCTCTCGCTCCCGGCCCTGGTCCAATCCATGGTCCGGGGGGAGACGGAATGGGACGCCGTCATCTCCTGCGAAGCTGTCATGCTAGCGAAGGAGGTGGCGGAACGTGAGAACCTCACGTCCCGGCCGCCGCGAGGCCACGTGCCACCGTAGGCGCGGGCCTGTGGACGGAGAGCTATGGGCTAGCTCGCCGTCCGTCCGTCTCCATGACGACAGGCCGTGTCGATGGCGCGTCTGTGTTCCACGCAGAGAGTCAGCAAAAGGAAGGGGTCCGTAAGGGCCGACGTCTGAGGGACTGTTCGAAAGAGATACCGTGGCTCCGGAACACAATGGGCGATGAAGGAACATGGATGGGTTTTAGTCAGTAAAAGTCTGACACACCCTCCTGCTCCGCCCAGAGCGGGACGAGTCATCTGATGATTTCACATCCGAAAAAAAAAAGGGTGTTAATGACAAAATATTTACAATAAATAAATGTTACTCACAGCAGTTATGTTTCGACTTTGATCAATCAATTATATTTTTAGCAGTCTTGAGTATGTGGTTAGATAATGGCACGCCTGTGTATCACTGTGTAGAGCTAAGGCAGAGCTGAACCAGCCAGGAGTCTGGATGTAAATAGGCTTTCCCTCTGTTACATGACTTCAACCCGCTGGCGAAATGTGGGTGTACTATGCATTATTATAATTGCTATAAACCTTATTTTAATTTCATATTTCTACTCTTTCCCAGCTGGTGGAAGCATACAGCCAATGCAGCTAGTCCAGACCCCAGATGGACAGACATTTATATATCAGCCGGTAGCCACAAATGCCCAGCCTACTATTGATCAACATCAGATCATACACCAACCTACCAGTAAGTTCTCTTTATGTTAACACAATAATAGCCACAAGATAAATTCTTCGTCATTACCATCAGATAACTGATAAGTAAACAGTTTTTGATTCAAGAGTATGCCAGACTGTTGTAAACAAACCCTCCACATCGGTCTCCACCGGCGGTTTACAACAGCATGCACTGTTGACGCACTGATGTATACTGCCGGTGGAGGTGTGTGGAGGGCTTTTTTAGCACTGGCATCAATGACAAACTGTCTTCACAAGTCTGGTAGAACTGAGCTCTGAGACAGACAGACAGACAGATTTATTTAGTAAACACTTTTGTCTACACCACATACAACAATAAGTAGGTACAAACAGAAGTAGAAACTAGTGTATTCTAGAAATCAAAATGCATTCAGTTACTATGTATAACGTATTTTTGTCGTATTATTTCAGTGATAAATCTGAACGGCAATTTGGTGCAAGTGGCGGGCGTCGGTAACGCAGTTCAGGCGCAGCAGATCGTCAACCAACCTAACATTGTTATGGTAAATCAATTTATGGTCAGATAACTTGGATGCTGGAAGACGGCTCTCTAGTTCAGATAAAAACCACCACAACGACCGGTCGTCGTCCACAGTCAACTGGGCACAGCCATGTTTAGTTGTGGACATCTTTTGACTATGACTTAGTTGGTAACAAAAGATCACTTACGACCTTACCTAACTAGGTGGTACGTAAATATAAGCAGGCTGTTGGGTTGTCGCTCGGCTCAGTACAGTGACTGGATATTCCTTCAGTGCAATAATATTTACACATTAATTTATCTCACGCTTAATTTCAGTAAAACTGTCAAATATTCTTGATTTGTAGCTAACAATGTTATAAGAGCGAAATATTCTCTTTCTTGTAATATGATGAATCAATCTACAGACTATTGATTGCTTACCATTCTCATAATCATCTAACCTCTCACTTCAGATGGTGAACAGTAGCAACAACAATGCGAGCACTAGCACATCAATGTCGGAGGGCGCCAGTTCTTCAGCAGCAGGGTCTGATGAAGAACCTCTTCTCTACGTCAACGCGCGGCAGTACAAGCGCATCCTCAAGCGACGCGCCGCCAGAGCCAAGCTACACGAACAGGGGAAGATTCCTAAAGAGAGACCTGTTAGTGGACCTTCTTTATTTTCATGTGGTAGAACCAAATCGTCTTTGGGAGCGTTTAAGTATTACGTAACGAATTTGGGGGGAGGGGGGGGGGGTCTCGTATAACGTTACGATGCGTTACAGGGGCGGGAGGGGGGTTTGAACTACGCGTTACGTAACATTGTTTTTTTTAAACCCTTCAGAATAACAAAGGTATTTTAACGACTTTCCGCTACTTTACGGGTAAAAATGGTCACCTGGTGGTTACGTAACGTTTTACTAGGGGAGAGGCCCAGAAAAACGTTACGGCGGGTTACATGGGGGAAGGTCAAAAATCTCCAAAAATTGCGTTACGTAATACTTGAACGCTCCCATATCTGATAAGTTGATAAGGCTTGGACCTGCCGTGAGAAAGTAAAATCACCGATTTTTTCAAGTGTATCGACTCGCAAGCTAGTTTTAAAGTGGAATGCATGTGTTTTTCAACCCATCATCTCATTCTACTTTGCTGCTATATGCTGAATGTCTGACGGCGGGCGCTCAAAGCATACAAATGTCTAATTTATTCGTTTCCTTCTTTCAGAAATATCTTCACGAGTCGCGACACAGACACGCGATGAACAGGATACGTGGTGAAGGCGGCAGATTCCATTCGGGCAGCAGAAAGTAAGTTAATAATGCCAAATACTATCTGTATGTTGAAATGTACTACATTGTTTGGGAATAAGGGTCATAAGAACTTTATATTTATTTGTTTGGTATGTGCTGACATTACAGGAACATGGAGAATATGGAACAAATGAGCGAAGACCAGAAACTCTTAGAGGACATCAAACCTGACACAGTTTCAATAACAATTATTCAGGTAATTGTGATTCTTATTAAACTGAAAGAACTAGTCATTTTAGTGTGCCTTCCTTTTTAAGGCAAAATTACATTGAAAAAGCAGCAGTAGTTTTTTTGTGAAGACCCATCATACCCATTTATGATGCGAAACAGCATTGCTGTTTTTCAGTTACTTCAGTATGGTTGCTAATGTATTTGTAACCATGCTATGCCAGATTTTACAGATGAGCTGCGAGGAAAAAAAAATTTTTACTAGCTTTTTCTAGCGGCTTCGACCGCGTGGCGTTGGGAATTTATCCCACGGGAACATATTATTGGGATAAAACATATCCTAAGTCCTATACAAGGCCAAGATCTGACGATAATGCCATTCATGCGAGAAATGGCAACAGGCAGAAATAGTTACTTGTGCATTTACATAGATATTATGCTCGTCTAGATTTTATTCCCGCATATACTTACAAGCTACTTTTTCCAGGATGACGAAGGACAAGAGCAGCAGCCAACACAATGGAGGAGACTAGCACCACAAACTATGCAGTCCACGTAGCATTCGTCTGATGAAGACAACTAAGGAGACTATCAAAGCAGTGATCTAGTGACCAACTGAATAACTGTGTCCAGAAACTAAACATGAAGTGATTGTGTCAAAAAGTAGTGTGAATTGGCAAAGGGGGATTGTGATCAAGAAACTTTGGACTGCATTGTATAATAGATGTCCTGTACTGTACACTTGTATTGTAAGTTACAAGTCAATTCATCCAGCAGAGAATGTTTGATGGATTTCTCATAGTCAGGGTATGAGATGAAAGCCAAAGGAGTACATTAGGATCATAGCAGCTGGCGATCTGTAGTTTCTGCCTACAACCTTGCGAAAAAAGCGTGATTTTATGGATGTATGAGATGGAATTTGGTCAATATTAGACGAAATGTGAAGTGCAATTTTGTTACAACTGCCACCTCGACCTGCCCTGCAAATAATTGTGGTTATGACCTGTAATTACATCAAGAAATCAATTATTCTAAAAGGACTTCATAAAGGCTGATGTGAATAAACTTTGTATATTAGAGGCTAGGTCTTATTATGTTGATATATCAAGTATTAGGATTAGTATAGTGTCGTGATTTCGTGGAATTTGTTAACTGTTTTGATTCCAAAATTATCGTGTGATCCGTTTTTTTTTTTATAATTTATATAAAATGTTAAATTATGTAAAATCAACTCTTCACTTCAATTGATTCTGTCATCACTAATATTTCATTTTTCTGCTCTCATTTTAACACAGATTTATTATTCATTGTATAGTAGAAAGCCAAAGATGTTCTGAATATTTCAAAGTTTGTTGATGAAAAAAAGTGTTCAAATGACTTCTTGTATGTATGTAAATATTTATGTTAGCGATACTTTAGATTTAACAGACATTTTTATAACGCAATTTAAGTACAAAATAAATATGCACTTATAAAAACTGCCTTTTATTGAGGAAGTATAGTAATGAATTTACAAAATACAATATGAGTTCAAAAGTTTTATTACAAAGAGATTCAAAAACAGGTCAGGTAGATTAGTTGAGTAAACTACAGTAATAAATTGGCATCAAACATTATTTTGTACATATAAATAACCTTATGTTATCTTATTTAGGTGAATTACTTGTGATTGTATATTTTGCTAATATTTATTTTTTAATACTTAGTTGTAACAAACAAAAATCTGTACATCAATAATAATTCATAAAAAAACAGCAGCTTGATTGTAAATAACTATCAATAACACTAATTAAAATAACGACTGAAAATAGATAACAGTGGTAAAATCATGATAAAACCAAAAATAATTTTGTAAAAACGTTTTAAACAATTAAAAAAATGAAGACATACAGAGATTCATGATAATAATATCGTTAATAATTGCACTTAGACTTCATAAAACCATTCTTGCTTACAACTCGTTTCTTATATTTTCAACTTAGTTATAACGTTAGAGGTCTATTTAAAAATACTATCTTATAAACGAAGTTCCTATGTAATGACCAACTCATTATTTACCTATACTATTTTTCTGACTCTTCAGGCAGACGTCCCACCACAGACGATAAGCAAAAAGCGACTAAAGCTAGCAACTAGGATCGAGTTGTTAGTTGGTATTTGTGTTCTTCTAACTAGTTGAGAGAATTAGTTGTCAACGTTAGTCAACCAGTGGATTCCCAAAGTGGTCCAGGTGAACCCCCAGGGGTCCACGGGAGACCCGTCGTGGGTCTACGTTGAATTTATGTTCGCTTGGCTTTAACTAACAATGTAGGCAGATAGTACATTTGTTTTTTTTTACTTTTTCGAGTAGCTAGCTACCCCGGTGATGACAGGTTGTATTTTGTTGAAAATGGTTCGCGAAGCCGACAACCAAGCATTCTGGGGTCTAAAATGGCCGCTTTAGCAGAATCATATTAGGATAATAATATGAATTGCGTTAACATTTTTAAAATGGTCACAGACACAGTTAATATTATGAATTGTATTTTAAGACCATTTAAAAAAAAAACGCAATTAATATTATTATCCTATTATGATTCTGCTAAAGCGGCCATTTTAGACCCCCTGTACATCAAACTACGCAAAAATTATTGCTGGGATCTACTTTTGATTTAGGGGTGAAAATGTAATGCAATCGAAACATTGTGCATGGAGGTATTTCAAGTAAAGTTATAACATAAAAAAATGGATTTAAAAAAAAGTTGTAACTTTGACCTCCAATATCTCCTTAAATAGAAGGTAGGTATGATTCAGAACAAAACAAATATAGCAATGACCATGACGGGGAGAATTTCGGCTTTCGGCTTCGTAAGGGTCAAGGTTCTTTTTACACCCAATATAATGTATTTCTTTTACTGATCTCCATCTATTGTACGATTTGTACGTTTCATAGATAATCACTTCTCGTCGATGGCGGTACTGGTACCTCAAACAAGATTTATCCCATAACCTAAAAACTCATCCATTTGGCTAGGTGTTAGGTTTGCTGGCAGTCTCCTTGATGCGTTGTATCTCCGTCTTGATGGCCGATATGAGGGGGATGGCGGGGTCTTCACCCGGCAACCTGCCCTCAGTGGTGATCAGCGCTGGGTTGACGCTCGGCCGAGCACCTAGGGACTACCACCGTTAAATTATCATGGAGTTGGCGTCCCATCGCTGTGTGGAAGTAAGGTCTGGTGATTCAGGAGTGGTTTTTTGGAGTATGTTAAAGATTAAGACTTACAGACTTGGTTAATTAACCCCGACACCAGCTGTTTAGGTAAAGTTTTTGGATTAGTCACAAAACAAATTATTATTACTAGGTACGGTACTGAGATGGGGTGAGATTTGGCTCGACGCCCTCCCAAAAAAAGAGGAATACGAAACTTCGATATCGTCAAAACATTTTTGATATAATCAGTCTGAGCGGCCGCTGTCCTTATCGCACTCTACACATGGCATGCTTGACGCAGTGCGACGGCAATAGTTTCTTCAAATTCCTCGCGGGCCCTGTCCCCTCTTTAACTCGCGACACGCGACGTCGCGTGACTGTGGCCGTTCACGCGATGTCGCGTGATGGTGCCTTACTAAATGTACCAGCCATAAAGTAGCGGGCGCAGCGTATTGGGTATATCGCGCTCGCTAGTTCGCTCTATGCAGCCGCGCGGTGTAGGTGTAGGTGTGTTTTTCTTTATATTATTTGTTGTTTTTTTTTTACAAAACCTTTGTGATTTAATAATGAGTTACAATCCAAGATCGACAAAAAGGCCAGCAAAGCCTAATACACCGCGAGTTTCAGAAAGAAAGCGACGAAAAAGTTCGGAAAAGGAAGAACTATTACAGGAGTCAAACGAAGATGTTGTACGTCAAGTGGAGCCACAAGTGGCGCAGGAAAATAAAAACCACAGACTGACTAAAATCGAAAAATCTAAAGAGCGTTCTTTTAGCTCTGGTAGAAAAGCTACTGTAACGGCCAGAAAGGATTGCAGAAATTGTTACTCAAATAAAAAAAGGGTAAATACTACTATGGAATGTAAGGAATGCCCTAATTCCCCCCCGTTTTGTATTGATTGTTTCTTTGACCTGCACAAGTTTGTTGGTTTTTCGGACAATAAGTGAAAATACCAAAGTGTAATTAAAAGTTTTATTCTTAGTTAGCCTAAAATTAAGGTTGTTACCCCTATATTATATATTTTGCATATTTCTACATAATTTAAATGAAGTAAATTACCATGTCGATTTTGATCTCTAATAAAAGTATATTATTAACAAAATATATTTTAAATGTTTTTTTTATTAGTAAAAGCTTTTATACTTAACTATACATATAAGTTCAGAATTTTGGCTTGGCCGAATCTATTTAACACGTTCGTCGTTCATTAACGACGAAGGGCTTCGGGCTATATGTACTGAAAAGTGAAGTAACTGTCGAGACTCTGGTGTCAGAAACCTGTCCGTACTATTTTGACTGATCATTTATTAAGGTGACTGCTGCTGGTCACAGTGGTCACCGTATATAATACCTGTGGCGGAGTATGTCCCCAAGCTCTCGCCGGCGGAGGCACTCTCCTCTCGGCCGCAGTCCTGGTGAAGGACGTGCGAGGTCGGCCGCCCTCAGGCTGCTGGATTGGTGTTGATGTGCTGGGGCCAGCTCTACTAGAAGTATAGTGCTGTACTTTAGAAACTACACCTCGGTCGAAAAAGCATATTGTCTGTATTTTGGGAAGGTAAGCCACAATCATAATTACTATGCCCACCTCCCTTACCACGAGCCGACCAGAGAGTTTGTAGATGCGGCATTGCAGTATTTGCTAAACTGCAAAACAGTTCGTTGGCAAAAGTTTTCAGTTATTATAAGATACCTGCGAAACGCGAATATTGAGCTGATTTCTTATTTAATAAAATGTTTAGTAATGTTACCCAGGCCCCGCGGATCGTCCTCTCAGTGTATCCATGGCGGTGTATGGCGAGCCGGGGAGACGCACGTTGTCATTACGAGCTTGAGCCAAGCCAGGCTGCTCGTCTGAACCTAAAACAATCCACACGAACAAAGTTGCAATGCAAAGCTTGGTTGTAAGTATCCTGAATTGAAAACAATTTAGATTTGCGGTTGCCAAAATATTTCTTCACATAGATATCGTGTAAAGTAGTCAAACTATCCGCCAATCGAAAATCCAACAGCAGTCCCAACCCACTGCTGGACAATCTGGGCATAAACCTCTCCTAGACTGCCAGTCTCCACGACATACTAACTAATCGTTGACCACCGCCACAAGTTCAAACGTCTTGCTACAAAGACTGTAGAGAAAACAAATTAAAGAAATGGCAAAAGAGTGAGAGCATGCCACTAGTAATCACCACGAAAGGCGACTTTCGATGTGGCGGTATTTGCTGAAGGAAACCAGTGACAAGCACGCGTGATATTTTGACGCAAGTGGAATCGCATGATGTCGTGTACGGAGCGTAATTGAAGTGTTAACATAGCACTAAAACATTTATAACACGCAAGAAAGTCTATCACCTACCTGTACCTCGTTCCTGACTTTGTTTCTTATCCTTATCCTTAGAACCCCGGTCGTCCACGGTGTAGGTGTCATGAGAGTTGGGGCTGGAGTTGACGCTGCCGAACAGCGTGAAGGCGTCGTCCATGAGCTCGTTGAAACGCTGTCTCATGCGGGACGGGCCCGGGTCTTTGCGGCCTGAGGCCGGGCTAGAGGGTTTTGACGCTGGAAGATGTGATAGGCGTTAGGATAGGTGGTGCAATTTTCAATCTTCGTCAGAATAGAGAATTCTACGGCTGAACATAAGTCTCTCCTATTGCACGCCATCATCACCATCATTATTTTGCCCTTATACCAATTTATTTGGGGCCGGTGACTTTTTCCGAACTTCCCCATAAGTCGTGGTCACCCCCTTTCTAGCCATATCGTCAATTCGTCACACAGTATATCCGTCGTTTCTTTGGTCCTTCCCAACTCTTATAGCTATCCACATTATACGTAAAACTACCTCACATATTCATTATTCCTCCTCATCATATACCCTTACCATGACAATGATAACCGATTTCCACAAACATTTCACCAGCCATCCGGCGAAAATCTTCAGGAGAAACTTTGTTTATCAAAACTTACCATCTTTAATCCTCTGACAATGCAGATCCCAGACCAGCGGCCCTATGACTCCAGGGTCCTTGTCTATACTCCCGAGCCTGACCAGCTGCGAGGCCATCTGTCTCCGGGGCACCACGTCCTTGGTCTTTGTGTCAGGCTTGCTTGCCTTTGGCGTAGATGGCGGGGAGTCGATGTCTAGGTGACGAACTGATACCGGTTCTAGGATACGGGAGAGAGGTTCTACTACGTTGCCTCTGGAAAATATAAAGGTCCTGAATAATTTGATAATTGTAACTTATTTGGACGTACTGTCATTGGAAATCATCATCATATCAGCCCGGAATCACCCACTGTTGGGTATAGGCCTCCCCTTTCTTCCTCCACACTTCCCAGTTCTGTGCGTCCCTGATCCAGGTGTTTCCCGCGACTTTAACGATATCTTCAACCTAACGAGCTTTAGGGCGGCCCTGGTTTCTTTGGCCTTGCCAACCTTGGCCACCACTCGGTCAAGGCCAATTAGAATCCTACTGAAAAAACGAGGGTTGCTGGAAACTGTTGATAAAACATAGTCAGGTAGTTCATGCTAAAAATAAAGCACTTATTATAATATAAGGTAAGTAAGGGCAGATTTTATCACAAAGTCAGTCGTGGAATCCGATATGCAAAGCTGGGCAGTTACCAAACGTCCAATGTGTTTCGGATCGGGTAAGGAGATTCCTCCTTGCGACTTGCGAAAGATCCAAGAAAGTTCACTATTTCTCCGTAACAATTACTATGCATACCTTGGGAAAGCGTTGACTGAAGGCATGGAGAGATACGACGTGGGTGTAGGTGGTGCTGATGGTTGTCCACTGTCCGAGCTGTCCAATCCAGCAGCTTCTAGCAAGCTGTCAGTAGTGCCCACTGAGGAAGACGTAATATGGAGGATCAGGCATTACCCTGTTGCACCAACTAAACTAGCAACCAAATGCCCAAGAATCGTCAATGCATAATGGAAAACTGGTTTCATTTTGCATCATTTCTACTTGTACGATCATTAGCCACTTAGTTTAATTTGCGCTTGCAAATTAAGTGGGGCATCAAAGACCTGTCACGGAATATAGGATACTGTGAAAGGATTAGGTACTTACCTCTTTTCTTCTGTGGCATCCTAAGAGCATGTGGTTTCTTCTGTCTGCGCCGAAAAGCTGTTGCCACCTCGGATACCCCAGAAGATGTCGTGGAAGAACTAAAACAGGATTTATTGATGAATTTTAAGCATTAAATTTGATGTTAACGCGCTCCACTATTATCTTATTTCACCATTTTCTGATAAGTTACGTATAACTTTATTTGGGGTAGGCACGGTGCGTGTAGGTATTTTCTTGTAGCAGTTTTCTTTTTCCAACAAATTCACGAGCTATTCTTGTTTCACAAGAAAAAAGTGAGTAAATAACTTTTTTGCTTCAGGAATATTTTAGAACTTTTCTCCAGACAAATTCATCCTTGTTTCTTTACCAAGTAATATCCAAATGGACCGCTGCTAGACGGTTAAATATTTAATTTCTAATTGTTTGCGAAGCACCGTGCACCGGGTAACATAGAGGACAGACTATTTGAACGTCTTTGATATACAGTTTGTTGAATTTATGAGTCTCGAATTAATGAACATTTTCCATCTCAGAATCAGAATCATTAGAAGAGCTAAAATATTGTTAATCTTTTTTTAACATTCATTACAATTTGTGAATTGTGAATCAGATGATGTATATGGCTAAAATTACTAAGTCATATAGATACAACGTAAAGCATCCCATATTTATTATTTTGACTTTATTAATTTGGAGTTGATGAAATACTTCTTTTTCTGCCATCATATCATTATATTCTTCCTTGTAAAAGATGGTATTGTTAGCCATATCATTATTACAGAATCCTACCTCTTTTTAGGGTTCCGTAGTCCTGACAAGGAACCCCTACAGTTTCGCAATGTCCGTCTGTCTGTCCGAGGTTTTGCTAAGAGACGGTTAGTACTAGAAAGCTGTAATTTTGTAGAGGTGTGTATCAATAACGCCCGACAATGTGGTAAAATAAAATTTTGGAAAATATAACATAAAATATTTTATTTTAGGGTTACTCCCGTAAATGTGAAGTGGGCATGTTTTTTTTTTTCGTCGTTTACCCCATCGTGAGGGGTATCGTTGAATAGGTCTTTCAAAATGACGGGGGATTAGGGGTTGCTGTTACTACTTTTCGATTTAATGCTCCATTTACAAAATATTAATGCTCCATTTGCAAATAGTTGTTCCAGTAGGGTGACAATCCCCCCCCCCCCCCCCCCCCGAAAACTAGAGCGGTTAAGATAACCTTATTAGTTTAGCAGTAATATTATAGTCGTTGAACTAGGTTGTTGGATAATTTTGTACCAAATACAAAATCCTTAGAATAAATCCTATAAAGTGACCAAGATGAAGTAGTTGCTTGTTTATAGCGGGTAAAGACTTGTATTGAAAAACAAAATCTTAAATATAACGGGCTACTACGGAATGCACTTGGCCGGTTTTATTTGTTACTGGTACGTGGTGATGAAAATATGTAATATCAGTGAGACCTTACGTACCTGCTGGCAGCACTAGCTGCTCTGTATATCGGCAGGAGAGTGCTGCTTGGTCTCGTTCTGCTTGGAGATACTACGCTGATTAGCTGGGAAGAAGATGATAACATTGAAAAAACATATGTGACATTAATTGAAACTTTAGTACTCTCTTCACAATTCACACTGGAACATTATTTCATAGATAAGCATACACGTTCCAACCCCGGGGACCTACTCTCGGTTGAAGAGACTTTTTCAGAGCTGATGAAAATAAATGTCGAATTGCCCAATATTCCCTTAGACTGTTCACAAATCCAATTCAGTTTTTTTTTCATTTGCGAATTTAAATACTAAATAAATTGTTTATGATCAAAATCTTCATTCTTTCTTTGTTTAAGTATTTTCATTGTTTTTGCTTACCCTTCCATCTTTTTCTTCGTGAACTTGTTTCAGCTGGTTCCTCTCCGCTTCCCTCATCAGCTCGTTTCTATACGCACGGATGGAAGCTGCAGATTTCATTGCCTTTTTCCTAGAACATGAGACAACATCAATTATCAAAACGATTGTATTTTTCATCGTCTCGATGGAACCCTGCCCTGGCTTGACTATGTTATATTTGATCTATGTCTTTCACCGCATTTCAAGGGTTCAATATGCCAGTATTATAAATAAGGAAGATTGGATAGCTAAGTTCATTAAAGTAGAGAGTGTTATCTTAATCCCCACCTGTGAGCAAAACACAGCAATGCTAATAAGACGAGTAGCAGTAGGATCGCCACGGTAGCTCCTACTGCCAGTGCCCAGAGCTCTGTGCCGTGAACTCCACCTCCTGCTTCTCCCTCCAAACCCTCCGCTGTTTTCAGGTACGCTGCTAAAGAGAACGGATTTATACTTGATGACTTCAAATTGCTATCATCAACACGTCCCAAACACAGTGCTAGAGTGGCGCCCTCCACACTGGAGTGTTTAGTTCCTTACATGACGTGCTTCATCTTCATTCCTGCTCATTATGTATAACGTCCCACAAGTTCCAGAATTTGAGACTAGATTTACAGAAGAATTGAGGTAGCAATTTACTGGTCGAACAAATTTTGAGTTGACGACACGAAAAGAAAAAGAATTGCCAGGTTTACCAACATAAGTACAGTACTTTAAAAAAATATTTATAAAAAAAAATACCATTTATTAAAAAGCCTTTGAGATAATGTTTCATGATTCACATCATCATCATTTCAGCCGAAAGACGTCCACTGCTGGACATAGGCCTCCCCCAAGTATAGCCACATTGATCGGTGCCGTGCATCTCGTATCATCATTAACACAAACTAATGGTCACAAAATCTATGACCGCTTGAAATAACTGTAGTACGAGTGATAGTTAGGCCTTTTTCTTAACAAACCACGAAATCTTTTCTGCAAGATTCAAATCAAGGCCAGTAACTACTCACGCTCAGCTTTCGTAGTAACAACAGCTCCCAGTTCTCTTGCAACCTCAGCATCCCTCACGAGCCTCATGTCTCTAGCAGCCACTGCTGCAGGAACTGCCCTTCCACCAACCAGCACCACGTACACAATCTGAATACTACCAGTTTCTGGGGACTGGTAGAATTCGCGGTTTAAAAAAGTGGATTCGGGCAAGGGGTTCTATCAGGTGGAAGTAAAAAGAGACTTAATAGCTCAATACTGGATATTAAATCAGTAGTTCTTTACATGTTGAGACGACACATTGTTTAGTGTACTTTCAAAAGAGATACTGTTTGATTGATCTGATAGTTTTCGTAGATTTTATTCCTATTATTTATCCTTGAAATTGGTGCTGTAGGTACATAGATGATATTATGATATAGTGATTGGAGGACTTTGAAAGTACTTATTGTAAATCACTAATCATCAATCTTACTTGTTGAATAATAATATAAATACAGTTACCTCTGTTATATTTTGGATATGAACTTGTACCGGTGGCTGCTGCTCTGGTTTCAATATTTCACGTTTAAACAACATTGTTTCATTGCCTTCTGATTCTAAAGGTATATCTATCGAATCTTCTTTAATTTCTTCTAATTGTTCTCTATCAGTCACTTCTCTTTTACGAATTACAACAGTTGGTGTGGCTAATATCCACGATTCTACTTCATTCAACTTAGTAGCTTTTATCTCCGCGTTTAATGAAATAGTATTAGAGTCTACAGAGAACATTTCTATATTTACGGGATAGACGAAATCACTAGAATTATCTAGAACATGTTTACTAGAATTTTCAACTTTTTTATCTAACGTATTAGCAACTGATTCTCCAGGAGATACCATAGAACTGGTAATATCAAGATATTTGAAAGGCGGGTTTGTACTTTGGGGACCAA
Organism: Xestia rhomboidea; assembly: GCA_963853795.1. Lineage (NCBI taxonomy): Eukaryota > Metazoa > Arthropoda > Insecta > Lepidoptera > Noctuidae > Xestia > Xestia rhomboidea. The sequence continues at coordinate 6,789,272 of OY970770.1, read as the reverse complement.
CTGGACTATTATTATTGTCTTTGTTAACTACGAAAGAATGAACGTCATGTTTCTTGCGGGCTGGCGGCGCGTCGAGAGACTTAATGATGCCCAGGTGACGCTCCTGTTGCCTGGAATAAATACGAATAAAAAACATGAAACCGATTAAAAGAATGCTGTAATCAGCAATCGAGCCAAATAAGCTGGTTTTCAATCAATAAAATGCACGAATGATGAGGTGGTTTCGAATAAATAAAATGAAAAGATTAATATCGAAAATGAGTTTAATGAAAAAATCCCATGTCATGGTAGAGCGAAGAAGCTTGAAAAGAAAAACTACTAAGAAACATAATTTTAAGGGGAACATTGGTTACCTCAAGAAAGCTTTCTGGTACAACCTAGCGAGTCTCAATTGCAGGCTATCCGGAGTGGATCCTTGAATGACAGTAAGGAGCCAGTACCTTCGATCATCGGGGATCTCTGGTTCCAAGCTACCTGGCACGCCAGGCTCGCCACAATTGAGCATGCATTCGCCAGTCGATTTGTCTGTCACCGCCTGCGAAGACTTGAATTTTAAGCAAATAAAGAAGAGAAAATTTAAAGTCATGTTAAAAATTGCATGTCTTTAACACAGCTTATCAAGACAAAATTCAACTACACAAAGGGTGGGCTAAACGAGAATTAATGACTCAATTATGACTGTTATCCCCCAAAAGTTAGGGGAAGTTATAAACTATATAGTGGAGGTATATACTCAAGAAGTTAAACATATCTAAATGAGTTTTAATGTTTGTAATTGTTTAGAATTCGGTTAATTATAAGAGAAGGACAAGGAAGACACATAACGCAAGATGATTAAATTGAGTTGTAAAACATAAGGATCCAGTGGAAGTGGATAAAGACTTACTTGTGGTGGATAAGAATCCAAATACACAGTAGCAAGGACCGTGGTGGTCCGTACCACTGGCGTGGATGGCTGAATAGGAGCTGGTAGAGGCGCATCCGGTGGAGGAGGTGGCCCGTCTCCTGAGCCCGTCCAGAAGAAGTCTTCCAGGCGAGGAGTCCGCTGATGTTGGTCTTGAGATACCAGCATGTATACTGGAGATAGAGCAACGAGATTTCTAGTATGATCTGCAGTTTATTTATTTATTTATTAATATAGGTTCACCAACAGCTTCTGTGTACAGCATTTAGGTATACATAGGTTTTACACTCATGGACTAACACAGTCAATTACAGGTTAACTAGCATTCACAAAAATAAGTAAGCGAGAACATAAGAGAAAACAAAAAATAAAATAATGGCTATTTACATGAAATACATAGACCTTACATTTAAGAGATAACTTAGCTTACGAAACATAATACAAAGAAAAAGAAAGCCATACGCTGTAATTTTACTAAATAATTACAATTAAATTTAAAAGACAAGATATGAATATGATCATCTGTTCTTATGGAAACAAGGAACATGAAACAAACACAATAACAACACCGCACAACAATGAAAAAGAAATTCCGAATGTAATGACGACCAACGTTCTTGGATATTTTAATTTATTTCCTTTCTGCAAATCAGTTTGATGACAAGCTCAAAATGTTTCAGATAAGTTCACTTTCGACGTTACGTCAAAGATACCTAGACTACAATATATATATATTATGTCAAGAACTTTTCAGTAAGTCAGGAAAATATTCTGGCAATTTGGTACTTATGTATACTTGACTAACGTATGATAAAAGTTAACCAATCGCAGTAAAAACAGAGTGGAAAAATTAAAATATCAGTTACCGAATTAAATGCTTTGTCATGCTTTAATTGTTATCTTTGCAAGGTTTTGACTATCGACCTTGCAACCGGTAGTTAATAAAATTAATTGTAGGTGTAGTAATTACGAATGAAAACATAATTTGTGTTTTGAAAGCTGCAACGCCGCAGTAGGTAAAACTTACTGCTATTACAAATGTGAAAGTTTGTGAGGATGGATGTTTGTTACTCTTCACGCTAAAACTGATTTGAACGGATTTCGATGAAGTTTGGCATACAGATACCTGGATTAAATATACTTACCAAAGGTACTTTTTGTGCCGGCAATGCGATCCCGTAGGATTCAGGATGTGTAATATTTATAGAATTACAGACCATCAGCTAGGTACCACACATTTGTGTCAAGTAGTATGGAAATTTTGCGTGGTTCAGAGGGGTTTTTTTTCGCGATTACGAGGATTCCGTTCAGTTTGATGGTCTGTTTCCACAACCTTAAATATGACCACGCATTTCTGAAACACGTATCTGTATTTTTTTTTAAATATCCATCCAGGAACCATCATTCATTCGCAAACTCGTAAAGCATTCATGAAGAGACATGAAAACCTAATTTTAGCAGCTAAGAATTTCATTTAGCTATGGAATTTTGATGGTAGATAACATTTGCATATGAATGACGAGACAGCATGAAATTCTATGCAAGCTGCATTAAAGTGCATTTACCCCGAAATTGCATTTTATAGAGCAATGTTGTGTTAATGGGCAACAAAGGATCAACATAATCTTCCTGCCCTTGTTCCATTCTACTTGTGGTCGGCGCAACACGTTTTCTTCTTCCATTCTCCACTGTCAGACGTCATGATGTTATTATTAACTCCTTCAACTCGCATATCATTCCTCTCACAATACATCGACCTTTTCTGTGGCCTTTCTCCCCCTCAACAACCATCAACATTCATATGCATGGGCATTGGGCACCAATGGGACAATGGATGACATCAAATAAAAACCGTAAAAATGTAGAATGTTGCACCACAGAAAGTATGTTGATGCACCTTTAGATTCCATAAATCAAGCATTTGAATGGCAATTGGAATAGCCAAAAGGGCGAAGTCAGTGATTGTAGTAAATAAGTCGATGTAAACATGTCAGGTTCTGTAACATCGCCATCGCGTGATCTCCCGAATAAATGAGGTTTACAGTTTATTGGCCCTTCCTGTAACTTTCAGTTGCTGCGAGTTTTTTCGTTAGGTACAAGTGATAGGAGCTAGCGATTAAGAGCTTTCACGATTGATCTAAGTTTGAAATAACATGTTGCCTATACCTACTTCACACAAAAACATACTAGTATAAACACTATTGGTTTATCGGGTGCTCAAAACAAGAAATAATCACGGAAGATATCCCGTAAGTGACAATATAACATGTATACTATAATGTAAACCTTTTCAATGACTTTTTGTTCTTCCACTCTCTTTATTCATCCTTAAGGCGATTTTCTAACGAATAAGGTATTCTAGTTTTTGCCAGTTAAGATCGCAAAAGCGGTCATTGACCCACCTACATTTATTAAAGTTCTTCTTTGAAATCCAAAAATAAGCCCGTTCAAGTCTTTAATCGTCATCTATCGTGATCTTCAACATTTTTTCTAAGGAAAAACGAGTGCTTGGTTCATTTGTTTTCCTTTGTAGGAAGAGATATTAGGGAAAGGGCAATGACCGCTATTGTGATCTCAACTGGCACCAGATAGGCAACTGTTTTCCTTTTATGCACGCAGCTAATGGATGCCCTAGCAGGACATCCACTAAACTTTTTGGTGCTCGTCTCTCAGTCTTTGTAAGACCAAATGTAAATATAAACGAAGCAAAAGGAGTACGTGAGGATCGTAGTAGGTCTACCGCCGTGTCGTCGAAGCGGCGATCGGCGGCGGCGACCTCTCGCTTCCAGCCCTTCGTTCAATCCATGGTCAGGTGCGAGACGGAATGGGGCGCCGTCACCTCCTTCTGCGAAGAAGTCATGCTAGCGAAGAAGGTGGTGGAACGTGAGAGGGAAAGAACCTCATGTCCCAGCCGCCGCGGGAGACGCACCGGGGTGGCACCCGGCCACCGTAGGCGCGGGCCTGTGGACGGTGAGCTATGGGGTAGCTCGCCGTCCGTCCGTCTAATGACCACAGGTCGTGTCAACGGCGCGTTCGTGGTCAAAAAGGAAGGGGTCCGCAAGGACCGATGCCTGCCGGAGCTGCGGGACTGTTCGAAAGAGATACCGTGGCCCCGGAACACCAAGGGCGATGAAGGGACATGGATGGGTTTTAGTCAGTAAAAGTCTGACACTCCCTCCTGCTCCGCCCAGAGCGGGAGGAGTCACTTGATGATTTCCCATGAAAAAAAAAGAATCGTAGTAGGTGTCGTTCTACAGGTTTTGCCAACCCCATGGGAAAAGGCATGGGTTTATGTTGATAATGACGGCCAGAAGTTTCAAAATATACTCGTGCCACTGGACCACAAGACGTTGGTGTTAGCCGAAAACAAGACGATTCTTCAAATCGCTAAACGCTCATGACTTGAAGAACCTCACGACACCAGGATTAGCGCCAACTCGTACCATGCTCCAGAGTTTGAACGATACGGAACGCATTTCCTCAATATTATATCTACGTAGAGTTTATAGTGTATGGATGTTTATCTTTCGTTCATAGTCGCAGTTTGTATGTAGATATGGTAATTAGTTGCTGCGTTCGACTGCGCATCGATTTTGTAATTAGGTACACTTAAATTGTAATTTGGTGTAGGTACAATTTATGCTTCAACTTGAAACTGGTAAAGATTGGTTAAATTATAGTAAACTGTTAGTACTTACAACATAATTCAGCTTTAGGAAAAAATGAGGACTGCATTTTCTCCACGTTTAGAGCTAACATTCTTCTAATCTTTTGAATAAATTGAATCTAATAAATTGAATTCTAAAACCAAAAATAACTCTCGTATAATACGTGAGTTATTTTTGCTTTTAGAATAAACCTAAAAAAAAACCTAAATACTTGAATATTTCAAAAAATATTTGTATAGGTACTACCATAACCATTTCAGCATAATGTAGATTGTAGAACATTAGGAAAAATTGCACAACCAACCAGAAATGAGTGAAATATTAGGGCAATGGCGGAAAACGCGAAAAAGGTTCAGTGCACCGAATGGCACCGGAATTATCGAAGCGGTCACGACACGGATACTGAACAGAGCCAAACAAGTTTTATTCTAATTTCTGTTGGGGCAATAAACTGACATGGCAAATAGAGCAGCCATTCTTCCTGTGGGAATCATCTTCCACACACACATAGACTTTCTGAAAGCACTTAACTTGTTGAAATAAGGCTATTTAGTAGAGCATTCCCCGAATGAATCGTTATTCATACGGCATTACAGTGCCGAATTGTAGGTACCAACTCTATGAGTGAGCAGAGACTCCAACAATAGCAAACTTGGGTAACATTTTATCATCTACACCCATTCAGTTTCATTAAAAGCCGACGCTCAGAAGTACTTCATTCACCACCCACATTGAGTCATGTAGGTCTGTGGAATTCGAGAGCACGCATCCTGCCAGTAACCAGAATTCGTTTCCAACAAAAAACTAACAAAAAGGCATATAATAGCATCGTAATGGCGGCGGTTACGCGGGCACTGCGCGCACGCACCTTTTGTGTTCCATGTGACAGCGGAAACGCTGGACGCGGTCGGCTGACTGTGATGTTGCCTGTGCCTTGATTGATTATTATTATAATTGTCTATGTCATTGTCCGAGTACTACGTGCGCTATGGGAACTGTAGGTGTACCCGCTTGAATCGCAATTATGAGCGAATACGTGCAGCCTCGCAGGGTTAATGATGACGTTAACCAGACAGGTTAATTCAAGATGAAATTGAATGAGCTCTGTAATCATACACAATCGCATTCAAAACTCTAATAATAGATTAGCTATGACCAGAGGACAGGTCTAATAGATAATTATAGTGGAACCGCTTGGTTCGGTTTGGAGTCTCGTTAGGCCATGGTGCTCTAGGCCTGTTAAAATCGAACAGACAAACTTTGGAAGTCTTGAAGGTCGAAAAGCAAACCCAGATGGATGGTCAGGAACTTTGTGATTCGTACGTTTCAACTTCCCAAGAGGATGAACGAATAGTATTTTTTTCTTAAATGTGAGAGTTGGGAAAACAACCGGATCTTGTAATGTCGAATTGTTTTCTGAAACTGGCTCATGGCTGGCAGTCTGGCACTAATTGAGCAGTAGCGTTCAGGTTACCACTCGCTAAGCATTTAAGTTGCCTATATTGCCTAATGTCACACGTGCTGTTAGTCATACTGTTTCTGTTTCTATTAATTAAGATGATGACGTGTTTTTGGGTGGAGACGTAAGCTACGTGGAGAAAACATCTTCACAGGGTGGCTGGGTGAGAGCTGTCGAGACTTCAATTGAATGCAGCGTGATAGGACGGACAAATGTCAAACAGTGGCATGCCAAATTCGAATAAATTAAAATGACAAACTGAATATGTACGGATGTAATTAGTAGGCATACATCCGTAATTCCGTCCCAACATAATTCTGTTTAACTTTTGAATAGTGCCTATTGGATAGTCCCACATACCTGTGGTGATGAAACCTTACACTCTACTGACCTGACTCTCAACTTAACTACCTCCAGAGAGCGCAAAAGTGCTGATTTTCAGTCAGTCATAAAAATATAATAAGCAACTGGCGGACGTCATGCGGTTTCACCCGCGTAGTTCCCGTTCCCGTGGGAGTACGGGGATAAAATATAGCCTATGTTAGAAAAGACGTGGCTTTACAATGGTAAAAGAATTTTTGAAATCGGCGCAGTAGTTTTTGTGTTTATTCATTACAAACATACACACTAAAATACAAATCTTTCCTCTTTATAATATTAGTGTAGATAATATGTTTTGTAATCCTTTAGTAAACTGTAACTGCACTTAAGTAAACACTTTTTATAACACATTTGCTCGTAAAGGGTCTCTTATTTCACCAATTTCAATATCGTAATGTATTTCATTACGTACTTGTGCTGTAAAGTAAAATGCACGGTTTATACTTTTTTAAATCTTAGCAAAGAGACAGAAAAGTGGTCAACATTTTATGAATAAAATTAACTTTGGGAGATGAAATATAATAAATAAACATTTAATTCTTTAATTTAATTAATTTTGACAATAAATTACAACCATTTATCTGTAAAAAAAACACAAAATAGTACATTATGATATAAGTGCGGTAAGTTGAAAATTACAGCCGAGGCGATATTACTAGCCCGAGCCGTAGGCGAGGGCAATAAAAAGCAGAGGCTGTAATTATCAAAGCGCACGTATGTCATACGACGTTTTATAACATATTTGCGAGGAAATAAATAAAACAAATAAAAACAATACAGCGAAAAGAAAAAGCGCGCGGAATAATTTTTACTTGTTCACAAATTAGCGAGGCGCGCGCATCGGCGCTTTTTTTAAGGCAAAGACACAAAAAACAGCCAGTATCTAATAAAGTAAATTAATATTTATAACACATTTGCTCGTACCTTTATGTTACCTTTATGTACTTACCTATCTATTTAAATAGGTAGGTAAGTACATAAAGGTAATTTTAGTGAGGTCAAAAATTATCAAAAGTTGCCCGTCTATAATTTCTATAACTACACGTTGCGCGTCTATATTTTACATCTATTCTAGCTTGATTTTAACCACGTTTTAACCAAAGATTTTAATATAGAAGATTTAAATTTTAATCAAGTGCCTTCCTATCATCCTCAAAGTAGGTAAACACATTAAAAAAATTGGTTGTAAATCTATAAAATAAATAATTCAAAAACACATGCATTACTTACGTTTATCGTCACTTTCATAATCTTCAGCGAACGCAAAAACGATATAATGAAGAAAGAAAAACTGAATATTAATTTTAACCATGCTGCTAGACAGATATCGTTTTTAGAACTACATTAATTTTATCAACAAATGCATTATTTTAACACCACAACTGCATTAGACACGTCCGAAAGATACTAGAAATAATATCTGACATTTTTTGTAATCAATTTTTAATTAAGAATGGATTGGTTCGTGCACCATAACACCTACGCCCGGAAATTATTTATAATTCATCAGGACATGAACCCACTACGAAAATCGGCCAAATACAACTGTGCTTTTAGGATTATTATCGCGTTGCTTAGCAACTAAATTGAATAACGCGCGCATGACCCAAAGACAATTCATTTGAAAGGTTTTTTAAAATGTCAACTGTATAGTTTTTCCTAACATCACAAAATTAAATTGGCTAATATCAGCGCTTTTTAATAACTTAATCAAACAATTGTTCATTGTGTTGTAAGTGAAAGCATTTTCATCATTATTTTCAATAGTCGACAGCAAACAAACTTACAGGTTGTCTATGGTTAAAATGATACCTCGAAATAAAATTTCTAACTTTGAAGTAGGAAGTCTCTATCGAGTTCGAGGTTATTTTCTACCAATTTAAATTGGGATTTGATTGTTAACTACATGAATAGATGATCCAAACTTATCTTGATTGACATACTAAATCTTCTGACATTTTCCCGTAGATGTGATGAACAAAATTTTTAAAAATTGTTATTTTTGCACAAGGTGCAACCCGTGCAACGTTGCAGTCGATTAACCATCCGAATCGATACAGTGTGGACATAAATTATGTACCGTGAAAAAAACCATGTTGCGCATAGAACTTTCACCACGGATACAGTAAAAAGGAAAAAGATGCAAAATCATTTTGATGCTTAGGTAGATTTTTTATTATTTAGTCTGGCAACTACAACATTTGCCGTGGCACGCAATCCGCAGCTCCATTCGTGTGAGTTCGTCGCTTTCGTCCGTCAGGGACTTTGTGCGACGTAAACGGGTGTGTGCGAAAGTATGAAGTGAAATCGTACATAAAAGTGTGTGAGATGTTAAGTGTTAGTTTTTATTGTGCGTAAAAAACAAAAATGAGTGCGAACGGATAAGCCTGTTTTCTTTTTTGATCCCCAAAACATTGTACGCATCGGTACACGTAACATTTCGTATGAACGGTTTCAAAATGGCTGTGTTTTGAAGGACCCTTTGTCCGCTTTCGTGTGCTTCTTTCAGCATGATAGTGGGATCGTACTGTCAGAAAATTATCTTAGAGAGGTGAGGAAGGCTCTTGCTAAGTTCTAGTGGTTCTTGTGTAGAAACGCGGAGTGGAAAATTACTGGTTCCCGCCGCTGAGCGGTGTCGGTTGATTGCTTTCTATGCGAGCGATACCCACGAAACGATCGCTAGCAACGTGTGAGTTTCTAATAACCTTTATATTTTCTCGTTTGTGTGCTGATAAAGCTGGTGGAGGTATGCGGGCTGGCTTCAACGCAAGTTTATTATTAGTTTGGTGTTGATTTTCGTGCCGTGAAACTCGAGGTTTGTCGGTACGAGGTAAACATATGACACGACTAAAAATAAACTGTTTCCATTTAGACACGTCTTATTGGAATACTTTTATGCGGCAGTCACGTGTTGATGAATGAGGAACCTAACATGGTGTTATCATGTTGGAACTATTTGAATATTGTGTGCTTGATTAAAGGTTGAAAAAGACTAATTAAAGTCAACATCTTAGTTTGTGTACAAACTAACTGGCCTACCAAAGTAGTTTGGATGCAGTATGTTATAAAAACTGGTTTATTTCTATGCACAAATGTGTTTCTACCTGTATTATTTTATGATTTTTATAGTTATAAAATTTGTATTCATCATTAATTGGCCATCCACAAGAACCATTCATTTTTTATGTTTTTGCAGCTATCATGGGTTTTTATTTTATGATAAGAAAATTAACATTAAATATTACAAAATTACAAATCAATTAGGTATGCTTACCAAGACACGGCATTCAGATATTAGATAACTTTAAATATAAATAGTTATTTAAGTAGTTACCTCATTAATTTAACACAACTTATTTAAAAATATAATGATGGACATTAAAAATTCTAAATGTCAAAATCATTTTAAACCCACTCACACTAGAATAATTATATTTTAAACATCATTTGGTTTCTGACTGAAACTGAGCTGATATGCACATAGAAACTGAGTAATATTTCAAATCGATTTAGAGCTAAACATAATGATTTGTGGTGTTAGCAGTGCTTAAACAGCAGTTTTCTTGATATGCTGTATTATGATCCAAAATTAATATTTTCAACTAGCTGTGTAACCTTTGTCCGCATGTAATTATTAAAAAAAATATTACTTTTCTATTTAAATCAGATTTTGTGCATGGAACCCTAAATCTTTTTCAAAAATAAAAATAACCTGTTACTTTATATAACATCAGCTATCAAAAACCCTGTCACAATCGGTTAGAATAAAATAGACTGAGAGGCAAAAATTAAAAAAAAAGAAAAAAATTAGCAGTTTTTTTTTTATTACAAACAAACACTAAATTTTATTCATTGTTATAGATAAAGGTACAGTTAGTTACTTCAGTACTAAGCAATAATAAAGCAAAAAGTTTTCTTAATCTTAAGTAAGAATTCAAGCAGCAGGATATGTATGTACTATCGAGGACACTCCCGCCTGATCACCACTAAGCTAATTTTTGCTTGCACTTAAAACATAGAAACGCTCTTTATCCCCTCCCCGTTGACTTTACATATAAATAATTAATGAAAAAATATCGATCGGCGACACATGCCAAAAGAGAGTTATTGTTATTTTGCGCGCCAAAGTTGACGCTTTCCTAATAGGCCCAAAGTTTAAGGTGGAGTGGCTCGGCGCCTCCGCATGATTTAAGCGAAAAAAAAATTGACTGATCAGGCGGAAAAGACCACGACTGTACATTATTAGTCATTAAGTTATAAACTTAAATTTCCTGTTTCCTTTTACTAAAGTGGTCATGTATGTGTTCTTATATTGTATTTATTACTCGCTATTTTTAGTGATCCTAATTTAGTTGGAGCAAAGTAGTAACTACAAATAAATACTAATAATACTAAGAAACAATAAATAAATACTGTGTACTTGTATTTTGCAGTTGTATGTTCTTGAGTATTTCGTCTTATATTAATAACAAGTATATTTTTGGGCAGTAGACTGAATTATACTGAAAAATAAATAATACTAGGTACTAACAGATAAATATTATGGTGGCGTATCTAATTCCGTTTCCTAAATAGTGCCGCGCTTTCGGTTTTTTACTTTTTTACCTGCTGGTATTTCCCTTGAACGGGAAGTGAAGGGAATTCCGAATTCCCAATCATGCTGGGACTAAAAAATATACTATTGTTTGCTTGTCTACAAAAGTATTGTATAAAGATGAGGGTTTTATAGACGAAACAAATAAAAGCTGATGGCTCATTCTATCCCTACCTTATAAAATTTAATGTTGTAATGTATGTATAGGTTGTGGTTTTGTTTATAAAGCTGATCATGACTAGTCCATGACCACTGGGATTGTGTGTTAAGCAGTTGCTGGGATTGTGCTACATATTATGATTCTAAATAAAATATCCATTAAAAAAACAAAATTTGTGCCCATGTTTGCACGCGCGCTTTATTAATACGATTTTTTTTACCGCACCTTGAATGTTCAGCATCTCCAGTTTGGTAAAAAACCGCACTATTAGATTTTCAATGCTCGACTGTCTACCTATTACGGATTATGAGATACAGCCCGCTTACAGACAGACGGACAGCGGAGGCTTAGTAATAGGATCCCGTTGGTTACCCTTCGGATACGGAACCCTAAAAAATGGCGCGTTATTAAACCGCCCGTGCGTACGTAGGCCTACTTTTGCCCTGGATTTACTTTAATAGGCGAAACGACAAAAAAATCTAATTAGTCCATCACTGTCCACCAAAGAAAAAACCCGGGTCAAATATTTTTTGATAGTCTATATCAAAAAATATTTGACCCGGGTTTTTTCTTTTGTTACGTAAACCAAAATTGACGAAGATACGACGCTTTTAAAATTCTCAATACATCACGCCATGGTATAATTTTTAGCTAGTTCTGACGTCACGAGCCCCCACTCCCGATTTTTGATGCGTTTTATCTTTGTCAATATTCATTGATTTACAAAAACAAAAATACGTGTCCATTAATTTCCAATACTCTAACTGACGGACTAAATAGATTTGCAATTTTTTGATAATGTCGTCATCCCTATTCCATCTAAACCTTCCTTTACATGTAACAGAATAGTTGTAACTTGTAACCAAAGGTCACACCGCTCAAATCCTCGCCGTGTATCGTGATTGTCGCAGAACCGTTACGTACTCGGCTATTGTCGGCAGAAAACCGAAACGCATAACGGCAACCAGTCATTGTTTGTGCGCACACGCACGCACCGAGGCTGAGGATGAATACTAGATATTATTTTCGTTCTAGATAGATTGTAATTTTTGCTTGGTCTTGTGATGGAAGATACAAGAAAAGAAGAAGTTGCCCATAATGATTATCTCCTGTAAGTGGTAATTACAGCTAAATATCAAAAATCGTAAAAAAAAAAATTGCAGTCTAGTCTGACTTATTTTAATGTCTGATAGAGAAGATAACACGACGAACGATATCGCCAAAATATCTCCACAGCGTTATCAAAATTGTTTTAGTTTTTCCGATAAACAGCTCTGACATTTGAAACTCTTAGCGTATTTTTCTATTTTTGAATAATAATGTGATTCAACAACGTCAGCAGCTTAAATAAAATCAAGTTTCCTTCTAGACGGGAAACTAGAAAGGCAAGAAAATAAGTATGATCAAAATAGTCCTTTAGCAAACGACATTCAACAACATCGAAAGGTTTATAGATTTTAAAAGCCAGTTTTGTAAAGAAACTAATTGCATAATACCTTCAAGTTTGATTCTTATGATAGTGTAGCGGTTGACCTTTGTAGTTTTGGTTTTATACTGATTGCGTAACCATACCATACCAGCAGATATTGCGATTTTTATCAGCTAGATTAAAAATGAGCCTTCTATCTGCTAGAAGACTCGTCTTTAATCTAAATAAATGTGAGTTTGAGTTGTCGTGCAGCAAAAGCGTTATTATTGCCCGCGTGGAGGTCGGTAATGTCCCACGGGATCGTACTACTTGGATAAAATGTATCCTATGTGTTAATCCAGATTATAAACTATCTGTGTGCTGAATTTAATTCAAATCAGGCCAATAGTTTTTGCGTGAAAGACTAACAAACATCCAACCATCATCAATTCCTCACAAATTATAATATTAGTAGATTTAGTAGGATTCTAATTAGAATCATTTTTAGTATACCTGGAAACGCCCAAGTAGTTGACGAGAGTTTCCGGTTATTTTCATAACCCATTGCGAACTTTGGCCTTCAATATCTCCATAATATGAAAATAAATATACTCAAGCACGAGTGGAACATGTGACCTTCGACTTCGGTAACTTTTTTACCCGTTAAAGACTATTTTTTCTTGATGTCATTGTAATTCTAAAACACCACACTGAAAAACATTGGCGACAAGAGCCAGACAATACGTTATTCAATTTTACTTTTCAACATCCAGTTTTTTTTCATGGCCACGTCGTGCAAACGTGGCGAATGAATGATACTGAAACTTTGTAGTGCTCTCGTAATAGGTGTTAACAACACCTCGAAGATTTAAAAACACTGATTGGTCCTCCCATACCAAAACAAGGTCCGTTTCTGAGGTCCCCAGATAAAACACTCAGCTATTCATTCGACACAGTAATCTCTAAAATTCTGAGTGTTCAGTTCAAAAAGTCAAGAAATCGTTTCCAATAGGACTCTCGAAAATATGAATTCAGGTTGAGAGCATGTCAGAAAGCAGGCATTAATGTCACAATATATCTCGTACTAACTGGGTTGTGGAGGTCAAATAGGCAGTCGCTCCATGTAAAGTACTGGTATTCAGCTGCATCCGAAGAGACTGGAAGCCGATCCCGACATTTTTGAAAAAAGGCCTAGGCAGATGATATCTCACCGTCTAATTTGCCCAAACACTAGCACTTTTGAGAACGTCAAAAACTATACTGATGCCGCAATTAATTGCACAACTAATTTTTAATGAAATAACGTCTTACCGATTCGAAAAGAAGAAGAATTTGACAAAAATATCTCCTCGGTTATTAAAATTTCATTCCGCAAATTGAAAGCCGATCATTCATTCCTGAGTCCATGACATAAAGACACAACAATCTTTTCTCGCGAGTATGTTGAACTGGTCTGAGGTGTCAGATATAGAGGTGAATGCCTGGCAAAGTGGCAACTTGCATATCGAGTTGCGCCAATAGTTCATGTTCCAAGCGATACGTTGCCTTTCTTAGGACTTGTGCATATGGCAACAGTGGCAGAAATGATGTCTGCGTGGTTTTGTAACAGTCTGTTCGGTTTATAATGCCATTCTTGCGTTTGGGCTGAGGTTTTGCAGTCAGCTCAGTCTTGATGATAGTTTGCGAATCAGCAAAGTTTCTTCTTAGTTTCTCTTAGAGATGGATACAGCTCAAATTATTTGGCTCTAAATACAACTTGACTGGGCTCACTACTGCAGTCATAAGGTCATCAAGTACGCAAGATGCAAGGTGGGCTGCTGCTTATAAAGAAAATTCCAATCGTACGGTACTTATCGAAATCGGTTTCCAATCATGTTTGGAATTTAGAGTTACCTTGACACCGAAACAGTTGCATCTTTATGAATTACGCAAGAGTATCATCTGTACACACCTTTTTATATCGCCTATCATGATCTGTCAAAGGACCGATTTGTTCGAGACACCATTGTTTAACTATTGTGTCTACTTCGTGGATACTTACTGTCTTTCAAGAACTTAGTTGCTCCTCTTAGCAACTTCGTTTCGTGTTACAGCAATTCAGTGGTTTTTGCCAACATTAAAAACTCTACTGCGTAACTCGCAGTCGTAAACGTAACTATATTATTTGGCAGTTCTTTGCAAATATATTCAGGTGTTCTTCCCGCAATTTGTAATTGACGTAATGTTTAACACTGAGCTAGTTTGTAAACGCGGTTATAACAATGCCTATTTTGTTTTAATAATGGAATTTCATTTTGAACAAACCGAATTTACAAATTGATTTCAATGCCTCGTCAGTTTCTATGATTAAATGTAACATAAGATGGGGGGGGGGCGGGGCTACGAAAATTTAAGCCCCAGCAATTTAATGGATAGTATTTTAAAGGACCTTGGTATTCTAGTCTGTCACGCACTTTGTCCATATCTTAGTTTAAAAAATAATGGTACAAAATAACAAGCACAGCAATTACCGATTAGACGATAAAACTCCTATAAGTTTCAACTTTATACATATTAAAGTTTACATAACGGCTGCGTAAATTGTGATAGCTATTACGCACGTGCAAAGATAAACCGCGAACATACTATGTAATACAAACATAGTATGAGCTAATGTTGTATATGGCGTTTTGTTTATTATGATATCGTTTCGTATCTTCCCTGCTGCGAACAGATAATGAAAGGAAAACAGAGCATAGCAATTAACACAACTTAAGGGGACTACAGGAGCTAAACGCGAGTTTTATTTAAATGCAAAAAAGCATGATTCACTGCAATAAACAAAACCAGAAAAATATATTATATTCTTCAGGATATATGCTAGTATGATAGTGTTTCGAAAACATAATACAACAAATTTTACTCGATAAAAAAAAATCACGAACTTATCTCTAAAAATTTCTTTTAACGAGTAAAAACCATACTCTAATACATGCGATCATTTTGATTTTTTTGGCAAATAATTCTACAAGCAACGCATTAGCACGAAAGTGTTTTTTTTTTAGTCCAATCAATAGACTTTTAGTAAATCGCAAAAAAAAACACTCTTTTCGCACTATTCGACCCGCTGTGACTGACGTAACAACCACTTTGTAGTGCAAGCTGATTAGAACTTTATTCTAACAATTTCAAACGAAGTTTGAACCACCACAAATAGAGTTGCTAATTTAGCTCCTGTAGTCGCCTTAGTACAGCCTATAAAAATTAGCCTATAAATTTCCGAATGCTGAGACACAGGCCTCCGTATGATGAGCCATATCCACCAGCGGATGGTGGATTTCACACGTCATTCGAATTTTTGGTTCTAGGATGTGCCCGTGCACATCCTAGAACCAAAAATTCGAATGACGTGTAGAGAAGAATACGGATTCTTCTTGTTTGGTTTGTTTTCTTGCACCGTTTTGAGAGCAGTGGTGATCATAATTCACAAATTATGTTCCTGGGTTTAGCTTGAACCCACGACATACGGCATGTCGGGAGCGATTACCACCATTCAACGATAGATAATCTCAATTAACATTGTAATTTTCACATCTTCTTAGCGTGTCGATGGCAATCTAAATTGTGTCGGCCCATAACTGAGTGACTAGTTTGGCGCTTTCGGTAGCGTCCATCAGTTCCTGTAGTGAACAAACAACAGGACACGCAGCAAACGATAGTGCCCCATCGTTTGTGGTACAGCACCACACTTACACTCCAGGGCAGATTAATTAATGGCAAGGCAGATTCATTAATTTTCACACAGACAAGCAGCATTATTATTATTTCATCTGAGAAATATGAAATCCCTTCTTAGCATGAATCGTACAAAGATCGTGAAAGCTTGAGCACTTATGAGCAATTTTTCAACTCTATAATGATCCCCTTATTCTTAATGTCGTACATGTCATTTGAAGACCACGTTTTCGACATAAAACTCTTGATTGTTCTTTATACGTATAGTAATAATTAGGTACTAAAATCACTTGGCAATTTGGGTGAGCTCATTTTTTACAGCCTTGTTTTAGATGTCGGCAAATTACGGGTTTTAGTCGTATCACTGTGTATTGTCTTGTAATCTTAACATCACCAAATAGACGTCGGAAATGTACGTTTCTTAATACCTAGGTCCTCAGTGCATGTTCTCTGCATATCCTCACATAACAATAGGCTATGAAGGCTTAATAATTAAGGATTAAATCAATATTTTTGAATGCAGAAGTAAATGTCTGCTTGTCGGCTAGATTTATTTGGATGAAATTTGACATCAGCTGATGGTCCATGAATCAGGTTAGAACATAGGAAAACTAAGGGATCGGGACAACCTGGTAGTCGATCTCCTAAGATGATTTCCGACCACCACACACCACCGCTCAAAATCGCAGGTAAAAACCATGCAATTTAGTATAAAAATCTTTTTTGCTGCTATTAATGCATCAGCGCCTGATTTGTTCAAAAGCGTCGTGAGCTTGTTATTCAGGACACGCCAGAATAAATGTTTGACAGCTAGTTGTTTAGCAGCTTTTCGAGTCTGACTTTCTGTTTACTGCAGCTAATCGCGAACTTATAGGATCATTATCTAAAGCGAACTACGTGGACATACGTACAAACGTAGTAACGACTTGTTCATTCCTATTTAAGAGCCCAATTTACCATTTGCAACATGTCCGGCGGTTTCACCCACGCAGCCACGCTTGCCTTTAGAAAGTCGATGGGAGCCGCGATAAATACTTAGGTTTCGGCGCCGGCGGTTCTCGCATTGTTCTCCAGCCACAATAGGATTATAGGATACGGCCATAATGCTATTTTCACTTCCGCACGACGAGGATTTGGCGTGGCGATTATAGATATGCGGCTAAACCGGTTATAACTCGCCAAGAACCGGTTTATCCCCCGAAAACGTATTGTCCATTGTGATGTTGCATTTTGCGTTCCAATTTTATAGAAAAACGGCAATTTTCTAAACTTAAAACGTTACAAACTGTTCCAATGCGATGCTGAGAAAATTGAGACTAAATTGAGTAGGCCCTGGGAAATTGGAAAAAAATACACAATAGATTACGCTACCGAATTTTGTACTCTATTTCTTTTGAATAAAGTTATGTTCTCGTTTGAGCGTGAATTGTGAAAGGATGCCCTTAGAAACGAGGACGACAGAAACCTTCGACTATGGAAGTAGCGAGTAATAATTATGGAGATTTCGACCCGCCTTGTAATAGGTTAACCCGGTTGTAGATTTGGAAGTTTTTAGTTTTGTCTGTCACGCTATTTACCCCTTTGGCCACTAGTGCGATCATTCTTTAGGATTGACTTGATAAAAAGTTTTCATTTGTCTTAAAACACCGACACCGAGAATTGGCAAAAGAAAATTGATCTCATTTAGAGATCAATTTTCTTTTGCCAATTCTCGGTGTGATTTAAATAGTAACTTGCATGATGCCCTGAATGGAAAGATCAGACAAACTAGATAATCTTCATATACCATCATTTCAGCCGAAAGACGTCCGCTCCTAGACATAGGGCTCCCCTAAGGGCTACCGCACACTATAGACAAGACTGCCTTTAGACAGACTATTTCCCTACTAGAGCGAGCGAGAAATAAATAGTCTGTGTAATTGTCTGTCCGGTTACGGGACCGAACTAAACAATCGGCTAAAAGTAATTTCTACTTGACAATTTCTGAATGCTTAGATTTTTTTCGTTAATTCCAGAAGCCTTTGCACCCGATTAGAATTACGATTATTAACCTATGTAACTGTATCGAAATCCCAATTTTAGTTGCAGGCCGCAATCACAGTCAAAGAGATACATTTTATCCCTGAGCAATTTTCTCCTCAATATCAAACTTTAAACGCTCTCGTAACGAGTTTCCAACTAACAAGTTTAATTAACAGACGCTAAATCTGTTTTGCTTCGTGTCCGCTTATAGCTCGACCAGCTAGCTAGCCAATACGCGTGTGAACTTAGACGTAACCGCCATCTTGCATCTCAAAATGATATTTGAATAAAATATAAAATTTTCCGAAGTTAATCAAATGTTAGAAACTAAGTTCGACGCCCCAAACTCTACCGCTTGTCATTGTCTTTATTTCTATTAATAGTGGTCAGCAATAATACGGAAGCACCTCGTTGTAATAGATAATACCAGACATTGCTGAATACTTAGGGGAAACCTTGTAACCTCAGATTTTATTATAATAAGCGGATTTGACGTTCAGTCTCGGCGGCTCAACTCTGTCTCGACTGTTCGAGGAGAATCGGGTTTCATTGTAAATCTAGATTGTTTTGCTCCACTCATATTTCTTTCGCCTTTCCGTTAGAGCAAATTAATATCATAATAGAAGTTATAGTCAACTAGGTTAATGGCCATCCAAGGAGAGATTGTTATCATCGTTACATTTAATGTCGCCATCTTATGTAGGTGTATCATGTTTAGGAAAGTCCCCTCAATTTGTTAATGAATGTGCCTTCTTCGTGTTAGCGTCGTCGGTTTGCAAGCCGAGGCCTTTACGGGTCGGCTTCACGGAACGGAGACATGCTTCACGGTAATGGTGGCTCTTAGCAAATGAAAACTCGATTTTTACGACGCTTTCTGCGAAATTACTTGGCTGTAAAAGCCGAAAAATATTAAAATTGCGCCGGTGCCGGTGTCTCGCGCGGCGTCTTTAATTTCTGGTCGCTTGACTTTTAATATTGAGGTTTCATTATCAGAATTTAATAAATGCTTTTGCGCCGGAAGATTTCGCCCTCCTTGTAACTCAAGTCGTGTCAACAAGTATTTTCTTCTTTCTTTTATCTTCCTGTGTATAACGTATGTTATCATTGTTGGTAGGGAATGCATGTCATGTACCCGGAGCCGGCGTCGCAATACCACAGCAGTCAGCCCCAGTGCCCGCAGCCAGAGTACCGCCCGGCAGTATCGCCGGCTTTCCTACAGCCAGCCAAGAAGCGCCGTGTACTGAGCCCCACACAAACGCATCAACATAACGGAGTACCACACGCACAGCTTGACAACAGCGGCTACAAGGTGAGAACTGATACAAACGAGACAATAAATTAACTGTATGTGGTGACTGAACAGAACACTGGTTATAAGACTAGTTTGTAATTAACCGCGGTAGTATTACTCCTAGGCTAGTATTGGCAGCGAACAACGATGCCAGCGAATACCTCATTCGTAAACCTCTACATGAAAAGTAGTATGAGTAATTATCAAATTACGTCATTGTTCAAATGACTAACCATTGCTGTTAACATCTTTCAATTTGCACTTTATACTTTCCATTTTTCTTCGCACCAGTATTCTGTTTTCGTCACCTTCGTAATTATTAGAATCAGAGTCTTTAAAATTGTTCGTCCTTAATTGAACAAACAGCAGAAAATGACAAATTGATCCAACCCGTCGATTGGAATGTTTGTCTTTTAAGATAACATCTTTTAATTAGAAATAACATTATTCATAATTGTTTTTCAAGTTTGACATGGTCAGAGTCAAATATTGTTGGTGCATTTGCATTCTTTGAGCCGGCTATCATAACTCAACTTTGCGTTTTCGTCGCACACAATGTGTCTCTTTTGCAGTCTCTTTGTCTCGGCGAAAATGTGAGAACATAACGTGACGGGAAAGCAAATAAATTAACACTTTCCACACTACTTCGACGATTTCGATTCACGGAAAATTCCACTATATTGTAATACACGACTCGTAAGTTGTGTAGAAAAGGTTACTTGGAGTATTTCAACATTTTATATCCATGTAACAATATCAAACCAGTGCTCAGTCACCTCTGCCAGTTGATAAACAACTGGTTTTATCGATAGAGGATAACATTGCTTTACTTAATTAATGTTTTGAATTTTATTCGATATAAAATGTGGTCATATATATAGGCTGGTTTGTTTGAACAGTTGGGCTAGATTGCGTAACTGAAATTCTCCGTATCTGCTCACTCTGAACCGTGAATTGGGAGATAGAAAAGTAGTTAAACATAGAGTCGCGTAGAAGAAACTTTCTGAACCAGGAATTGATTATCATCCTTCAGTAGACCTTCGACCTTTGGTAGTGCTAGAGGCACCACTGAACAGCGTTCCTCAAAACCACCCGAATTCTTCATAGGAAAATCCTTTCTGCCCTAATAATCAGATTACATTATTGTTCCACTTAAAGAATCGACATTTCGTTCATCGATTGAGTTCATAGTACGAATATACATGAATATTATAGACTAGCGGACTTCGCGCGGTTTCACCCGCTTAGTTCCCGTTCCCGTGGGAGTACGGGGATACAATATAGCCTGTTACTCGCTGATAATGTAGCTATCCATTGCCGAATTTTTAAAATCGGTTGAGTAGTTTTACAGTTAAATCGTAGCAAACACACAAACAAAAAATCAAATCTTTCCTCTTTATAATATTACTATAGATAGCATAATCTTATTTTCTACTTACCTTTGTAGGATATGATATCAAAATTGATACAAGACGGTACAACGCAAATGTCACATCAAGGAGTCATGTGTTAATTCTGCGTGACGGTGAGACCGACCATATGATGAATATGTAATCGAGTCTACACTCGCTTTACAAGGGAGGGTGTGGATCCGAACCATACGTATTTTCATGTAAATTGATGGCTATAGCGTATACTGGAATCACAGCGTTATTTCCAATAACATCGCTCATTTTAATTTAAAACTTAAATTCCCTCTTTGATATATATGGGAATTGTATTAGCTACGTACTGCCACATCAACTGATGATTTCTTGCCGGACGAAATCCTTTCCAAACACTATTAGTGTTTTTGTATACGTACCGTATTCCCGAGCAGTTCCAGAACTTTTGCTGTTCTTCAGTCTGTGAAGTTCATGTCTCAAAATGATTTCCCAAGAGAAATTCGCCCCTTATTTGCTCCAACAACTAGCTGGACTTTATTAAATGTAAGAAAGAAGCCTTATTCTTCTTGCACACGCACAGACTTCCGTCGAAAAGTGACCTTCACTAATGAAGATTTTACTATTTATTTATTAAAAGCAAATCCGATTGTGATATGCCTAAAGATAATGTTTTCAGTTTCGTCATATTCCTTGCACAAGGGACTTTAATGACCCATTCTTCGAGAAAACAGTTCAAAGGCATAACGATTATCCAAAACAGCCGTCGGTTATTTTAAAGCCCCCCTTTGCGAACTCCACAATATGCAGTGGCGCATCTGTCGCGAGATGGACTTTTTACCGTTAATCAACATCTGGGGCACTTTTGAAAGTATCGCCCGGAATGCGGCTCGCTACACGACGCAACCGAAATTGGTTTGCAGTCCTTTATTGTGTATTTAAACTAAATATTGGCTTACGTCCTACGTTTAGAATGTTTCATTTCAATTTGTAACTTCTTTTGTTGTTCCAAATTGCAAATAACCCTCTAAAGGTACGTGAAAGTTTAAAGAATATGCATTACGAAAACTTCAGTGCCGTTGTTAAGTAGATAGAGTACATAAAATCGCGCAGACTTACGAAACTCTGTGCAAATTGCCGTTCTCAATTTGCTGCAAAAGCCAAATAGCTTTTGTTTAGCCAATGCATCTTGGTTTGCGACCCGAATCTTATTTCATTCGGTCATGTGATCAAGTCAGTCGTGTTGCTAAACAATGAGCTCCCAACGAAGCAAAGTTCGCTAAATATGCTCATTATGACAATTTTACCGAATGATCTTCTCGCCAAATGCAGTTAGTGACATAGCAGGCGATTATTTACAAGTAGCTATAAAGTAATTGATGAATTAATACATGACATACATCAATTTGCGTGAGTGTCGCTGTAGATTTTTATGACGATTCAATTGTTTAAATACTAAAATAACTGTGGCGGTATTCCGTTGTGAAAAATAATAGAATCGTTTGCGTAAGCGGCGGCGCACGTGGACGGGACGTGGGCCTCGTGATGGCTCAACGTGAGCCCCGTCGCGAGAATACACCACTGAACTGAGACTTACTGGAGAGGAAATGTGACATTGGAACCCCTGCTTTCCAAGAATTCCTTTGTCGACCTACGAACGGGTCACCTTTTTACGGTTAAGGAAAACGGCTCGAAATAAAACGAAATGTTTTTCCAAAAGGGAAAAACTTAATTGGAAATTACTTGTTTTCACCATTGTAGGTTTTCTTCTTGTTTTGTAATGTATGAATGATATGAACTTACGTTTACCATATTAAATTTTTGTTAGTAGTATTATTACTACATACCTACACATACACACACACACACACACACACACTACATTATTTATTGTTTTATTATTTTATTTTATTTGTTTTTTGTTAGTCAGTACTTACTCCAATTCAATTGCGCGGTATTTTTAACTACTTCTGTTAAAAGAAGCACCCATGTTTCGTCAAAAACACTTAGCTTGAAGGAAAATCCAGTTCCAAATTATTTAACATATCAAAAATTTCGTGAACAACAATTTAATCAGAATTAAAGCTATCGATCCATTTGAAATATGACTTTCCGCAGCCGATGTTTAGGTGTAATTTCGTGTGTATCAGCGAGTGACGCAATAGCGTTTGTTTACGTGGAGCAAAGTGGGTACGTGCATTTAGCGAGCGGTTTGTACGACGTTGCCAAGTCGTGCTTGTGCCAAATTTGGCATCGCGATGATGGTTGTCTACTGAGCCTGGCCCCGCAACGGCATGACCACTTTTTGTCAAGTATTGAAGCACACCACCAAATCTTGTTTTCGATGTGTCAACTCAACTGAACAGCCGCATGGAGAGATTGCCAAGATTAACTGTTGTTGCTAGATCTCTGATACTTTGCCCAGTTGTTCTAATGTCCGTATGATCTTATGCCCATAACTTCTCGATGCTATTCTAGGTCTTTATCAATGCAACTATTTGCTTTTGCATTGCTCCCGGCGGTCGTCAACATGAATAAATAAATGGGTCCGACAATTGAATGTCACGATTATCTTATTGTCGGAGCGACGTTGCCACTTCGCAGACCTCTAGTGGCGATTTTGCGGATGGCTGCGTTTAAAAAAATGCTTCGCGTCTCTTGCTCTTGCGCATTGGTTTTCGCCAAGGTGGGAAAACGACAGAGAATGGCAAGTCCCGGATGTTGCGACAGACTCTAACAAGCTGGTATTATTCTGCTCGCGTTTCCTGTTTTATACTGTTTTAATTGGAAACGCCAAGGTCCTGTTCGCAGACAGGTAAATTTATTGTATTTTATTCATTGCACTGATTTCTTCTTCATGTGAGCCACGTGTCAGAATTCTGACATCAGCTATTTTCCCAATTGACTTTATTCATAGCTGAAGACATCTGATGACGTCCTCCACAAAAACTCTTATCGGTGTATGAACAGTCGCTTACATTTACATTGTCCACAAGCCGAGGGTACATTATGCGCCTTGACATCATTTGCAAATCCAGCGCGAAGGATCGCTTGTTTTTGTTCACAAGCCGGCGTTGCATCGTGTTTGTGCAATGAAAATTTCGTGATGTGATGTGATGGGCGAATTGGCACCGACGGACCATACAGGTCAGCAACCCGGCGGTGCCGCTCCCCCCGCGCCCCTCACGTTACGTAACAACCGCGCTGTTGCCACACCGACGACGACATTGCCAAAGTCGATAGCTCCATGCCGATCATTCGCGCCTGGTAATCTTGTCTTATCAAAGTCACTCTGCCCGTTTCGGTCGACCGGACCGGTTTATCTAAAATTGCTTTGCATAAAAGAAACTGGTCTGATATAATTTAAAGCAGAACTGGAAGTTTGCAAAGTTTTCTTGTTTTGCCATGCGATAAATCCACAAAACAAAAACAGCCGAGCTCTATGTCACATCGATTAGTCAGTGTCACAAACTTTCACCTCTGTGCACCGTAGGATATTGTATCTCCGGGTCACAAACGTTAACTTTCACGGTCGTTACTGATATAGCTTTTGTGCTTGTTCGTGCGACCCCGTCAAATGAGAACCATTAATTTGCCCGGTGCACTATAACAGCACGGTTAGAGCTAATGTTCGCATGTTAGGGCCCATTCCCAAGGTAGATGCGTCGACACCGACCAAACTCCGTTTCCATCGATGTCAATCGATACATTAACGAGGCTGACTGGCTTCAAAATGTATTGTTAGCTTGCGAATGGCCTACCTATCGACTAATATGACTGAGTAGTGGTAAACCGTGTGCCGATCGGTACTTGTGCGGCATTGATTTATGGTCTCACTCATCGCCTCCATATAGATCCAAGCTATATGGAGGTACATATCATATCGCACAGGCGTAATATGAAATGAAGCCCTGGATAAACATCTGCCTGTTTGTATTACAGTCACCGAGCAGTGTAAAATGGAAACTTTGAACAAAAATTGAGGTCATTCATCATCAGGAACAATCAAAGAAATTAGAACAGCAATTATAATTAATACAATAATAAACAAGACGAACTTAAGTGACCTTCAGTACCGAATGTATCTTATTCAAAAAAACTCGAAACGTCCGTTTTCACAAATTAAACGTCTTCATTATAACGAAAATCCAAGTAACATTCCACAAGAGTACGCCTAATTAAATATGGCGTATAAAATTATCTTTCATTATAATCTTACTGCGTTTGTTCTCATGAAAACGTATAATTCTACTGCGCAGTGTTCAGAGTCGCATGCGCAGAGTTGCGGTTGGAAATCCGCTGAGTAAATCTCATAAAGTACAGAGAGATTAAGTTAAGACAATGAAAATAGTGGTGGAAACACACAAACTGATGTCACCAACAATATAAAAGATACAATGGATGTAGAGACAGCAAATGCAATGCTGAAGACCAAATTTTATATAGAAGGTACAACATTGATACTCTCAACATGAAAAATGTCGTCGACAGTCTTCCTATCTATATCAGTATATTAAAATTTCCAACTGTACTCCTTAATGTTTCGGTTTTACATTGTAAATGATAATGACAAACGAGATAAAGTAATGACTTGAGCACATCCGTCAGCATTAACGTAGGTACTCTCACAATCTAAAGGTTTTAGAAAACGTTGCAGTTTTCTAAATAGGTAATCTTTTACGAGCCATTATTGCGTTTAAGTGCAGTATTGAGTCGTAAAGTATTTGCATTTGAATACACTGCTACGATGAACACGTCCAATTCAATGTGATCAGCTAAGACGGAGTGATAAAATTTGAATAGTTAAAGCATTTGGAAATTATCTTATTCTAGTGGCCTCATCAGAGAGACAGCTTGGCTCAGACATGAATATTTTATAATATGGTTAAGTGACGCTTGCAATTAATTCCACTACATCGGGTAGTCTCATTTTATTTGACATATTGTTTACTCCTTCATCTTGTATATCATTATTTGTTTCTCTTGCTTCTTTGCCTTTCTGGAATATTTTTCCAGTACTATTTCATGATTTTCTTGTAGAATCGACCACCATTTTGGTATGTCCCCCCGACCAAGTTTGTTTGTAAATGGCTTTATGAAACGGAGTAGGTACTTGCAACACTTTTATGTGCACAGCATCCGATGTTTGTTTAGAGTTTAGGCGATAACCGCTGTTTCGAGCTGCTTCTATTCTGAACACATTCCATGAGTTCATATTTAGAGGTGACCGATCGCACAAAATGGTCTTCGGTTGTATTTACAGTTAAATCTGATTGTATATCTCCAGTATTTGCAAAATGTTCACATATCAAAGGCCATAGGAATTTTATGATCTTCGTTCCTGCATATCTCAAAATCAACTGCTAGGAAACGTGCTAAAAGTTGCCACTGGAGCCAAAGTACTTCCCGCCAAGAACGGTGCATTCGTTCACATGGCCGATACAAGACATAACACAAGTGCAAGTCCTGTTGTACGGGATGTTTTGATGTCCATGTACTCAAGAATCGTGAGATAATGTATAAACATCCAGCTTCGCTGTTATCCTGTTATGTTATTAATTAATTGTTGTATTAAATGTTTATTAAAGCATCTGTCGAGTATTCATTAAAACTGTATCAGAATTAATGTCTTCTGAAGCGAGTGAATGAGTGATCTTGAAATTGTTTGAAGATGTGTCTTGTTTGTAGCTACGGATCTTGTTATTGGTTGGTTGTGACCCGTAAATGAAATTTTAGAAGAAATTATGAATATTCTAAACATCTTTCAAATTGAAACCAGGGTAAAGTAATGAGACGACGAAATTAAACCAACCTAAATTGCTTCAAAAATCAATAAAATTGTATTATGCACCGCTTCGAAGGTAGCAAACGTAGAAGGATAATTGAAAATGCCAAAATCCGCAGGCAGATTTTAATCGTAGAATCCAGTATATTTCCATTCATTTTAGCACCTGATATCAGCATAATAAACCCCGTCAATCATGCCTATCTCTATCTATCTGATAACTAATACTTCAAATCCGACGGATAGAAAATTTTCGACTAGAAATAAATAAAGCGTATGTTACGAATACAACTGACTGGCGGTTGCGGTTTCAGAAACTTCATTTTGGTTGCGTTATGAACTGTTTTCACCTAGAATAATCAACTAAGCGGTCACTGCTTTGCTTTTACTTATTAACTATCTCTTGAATTTAATTTAACAGCATTTGAGTTGACCGCATCTGTTGCATTACAGAAAACAGTTATGCGAATATCCTTTTCAACTATAGACTCAAAATGTCAAAATGGCGCGGTGGGATTCTAACTGAGTGCATGGTCACTGACATCTCACTAATCTAATATTATAAATGCGAAAGTTTGTGAGTATGTGTGTATGTATGGATGGATGTTTGTTACTCTTTCACGCAAAAACTACTGCACGGATTTGGATGAAATTTTGCACACAGATAGTTTATAACCTAGATTAAAACATAAGTTATCCCGATAGTATGATCCCGTAGGACAGTTACTGAACTTCACGCGGGCGAAGCCGCGTGCAACAGCTAGTACAAAATAAACTAACAAGATACAGAATAGGACATAAATTACGCTGGTTATGTTATCATCTTCATACGTTTCCTTAGGGTGTTGATAGGAGAAATTGCAGCACACAGTCGTTGGTTGTAAATTGACGGTGTGCGCTCTTTCCGATGATGGCTTCGTATGTCACATGGCTACAATGACGCTATTGGCTGTGTACATTGTAACTAGGGCTGTCTAAAACTCCAAGCTAAGAAGTTGGAAATTTCTTTGAAGATCCTGTTAGGTCTCTGGCCGAAATTTCTACAATTGTTTATTCTTCAGCCATAAAGAAATGTTCAAATAAAAAAAATATATCTTATCAAGACGAAAATCCAAGTATTTTGTCGCATAAATATTTGGTAAAGTCTCCATCATCATCATTATTTCAGCTCGGAAACACCCACTGCTGGGTATAAGGCCTCCCCTTTCTTCTACCACACTTCCCCGTTTCTGCGCGTCCCTCATCCAGGAGTTTCCCGCGACTTTGCCGATTACATCAACCCTGGACGACCCTGGTTTCTTTTGCCTAACCTTAAATAATGAGCGGATTTTTCTATCACAGCGACTGTAATATGTAGCATGAGTATGAGTCATGAGCATTACCCCCTGCAAAGTTTCTGCATTTAGCTTGGCAACCCTGTCGCAGCATAGCATTGTACCAATGTATGTCGGCCGTCACATCTGTATGGGACCGTTTGTCGTTCATTTGTATGCTGTTGGTAGACAACGCTATGTTATCTATTGTGTAAATGTAGACCGTAATGTCAATAACAATATACGAGAAGGTTCCATGTGTGTGTGGACCGCAGCCGTTGTGTGGAGAAAGTTTTTTTTAAAACTAATTTGGTCACAGTTGTGGACAGTTTTCTAAACTGGATCAATATAGCAGTATTCTAAAAACAAAATTTGATCAGAACCCTGAATAAACCATGTACAACAGGAGAATGATTATCGTCTTCCTTAGGAGTAGTGGCAGACGTACCCACTACTCGAAGGAATGTGATATGATATTGAGATTCTCCTATGAAACATTATTATGGCAACATTCAATAACTGTTAGCTAAGACGGTCCTTAGAATCGAGATTCTATGAAAGACTTAACTATACGTAGAAATGTTTTAGTATCTATCACCGTCAATCACCGTTGTTTCTACTGATACTGGCACCACATTACATACAAGCCTTAAGCTTCGCTTGCCCTTATAAGGGTTTCTGAACAGTCTTTTCGCCTTATGAGCTTGCCGTATTGTTGGCCCCTAGGCACGCCACTGTCTATTGCGTATAGCCTCCTTTCCTTGTGTTCTACATCTCTTGACACTGCTTCTACATCAGTGGTTCCCAACCTTTCTTGGACCAGGGACCTCTTTGGTGTCTTCATTGTTAACAGGGACCATAAGGTTCTAGATAAACATGGACACCGACAGGATATAATAATATAATCTAATAATCTAGGGGGTTTATTAATCTTTAACCCTTGATCTGTCCACGAAGTAGACACAATAGTTAAACAATGGTGTCTCGAACAAATCGGTCCTTTCACAGATCACGATTTATCTGACACAATGCAGAAATTGGAAAATGAGATGAATTAAGATAGTGGATACAAGAGCGATCGAAGTGAGTTCGAAAAGTTTAGCAATCATTCAAACAAAATAGGAATAAGTTAGTAGAATTTGGCAAAAATACCTACTTATGGTCAATCTTGCAAGAGCGAGCGCAGCAAACTCAATTTTTTTTAACGACGATTTATAGGTATTCAATTAGGTTAGGTTGAGCTTGCATGTTCTGTGCAAATTAAAAAGTACGATTAACCTTTCGCGGACCATATCCGGTGGTCCGCGGACCACAGGTTGGGAATCACTGTTCCACATAAACTAGATCATCGATCATGTCAAGTGTTGGATCACCTATAAAACCGAAAAAAAAAAACTGTAAGTAACTATAGTCAGTCGTCCTTAGCACGCACTAATCGTCATTCCTGTAGTCCTGTTCCATTCTACTCAAGATCGGTGCAAGTTCACGTCCATCTCCCATTCTCCAGCAGGAGAGAATGTAAGTAAAAGTGTTCGTGTTTCATAACAGCACGAAAAGATTTTTGGTCAAACTTTTTATACAATATTTTGTCAATCCCCGTGACGTAATTATGTCATTGTTGGATACTTCCCTGCAGCTTTGGCCTCCCACTGACTCATTACGTCGCTTTATTTGACATTTATTGTTAGCCCTCATAAAACCTTAATTAATTCGACGGCTCTTTAGTTTTACTGCTCGTAAAATGCGATTTCTCTAGGTTGCTTTTGCTACATTGAGTAATCTTCGTTCAATGTTACGGAGTTTCTTTTCAAATGCTGCTTATTTTCTTTCTCCAAGTAATTGATTTCTGAAGCTTCTCAATTAATTGATTTCTGAAGCTTCTCAATTAATTACTTTTTCATTTATTTTCTACTTTTCAAGTTACCCTTTTCTCAAAATTGAATCAAATCAAAAGATATTAATTTACATAATGTTATATACTATTCCTGAAATGACAAACATTGATCAACATAGCAACAATAATATTAGTCTGCGAGTTGCTAGTACTGTAACGAAAGCCGAACTTAATATTAAGTCTCATCATTTATTTAAATTGCCGTATTAATATTCATGACAACATTTTACAAACAGAACGAAATCGAAGTGAGATTTACATCTCCATAGTAGATCCTGGCCTTCAATAAAGTCGCAGAACGCTTAGAATTCAAACAGGGTGCTTATTAAAGACAATTTTCTATCTGTATGTACTTTAGTAGTTAGATGACGCATGTCGACGTCGGGCTGCATTGACAGAGTGCATTGCTCTCTAGTCCGCGACCATTTGCCTATTTGCACACTCCTAAGATAACAATTGACGTCGGCGTCAACCATTGTTCCTCAAGCGTTCGCCTGCTTAACTCGTCCGCGACGAAATTTTAACGAAAATTACACAACACTATTGTTCCGTACTACGAGCTTACTTTCACCAAACACATTTGCTCTAAAAACTTTTTGCCAATGCCTCGATTTAATCGCGTACAACATCGTTTAATGTAAAACGCCACAATTAAAAATAGCCGTTGAATAAAGTTTCTTGTCAACCCGACAACAAAGTTGAATTTCGTTTGTTAATGACTATGTTGGAGTAGAAGTCAGTGATCGATGTTTCCTACACTGTCACATCGTGGGAGCGATAACATCGATACGGACCAGTTTAGATCTCACTCGGAACTAGTCCATTGTAACCATCTGCGCGGGCGCAGAATTAACATCTCCTATGAATTACAAAGGAGGCTTGAGGAAAAATAGAAAATGATTGGTGTTTTCCTTACAGGACAGCATAAAACTAAGCCATAAAGCATTCATATTATTTTTTCATTGGTATTGAATGGCTTGAATACTTTCATTTGATGACGCTTCCCTAAAAGATCAATTCGAAGCCTCATTAGTTTGTTACATGTGTTGGTAACACCATTGAAACAACAATTTACCGAATCATAAACTAACTTGGTACTTCTATTTTATCTTTGTTATTGTGTTTTTCCATTAGGAATTTCTCAGTAGCAGTCACGGAGTCGGGATTTGTGCCCGGTGATGGGACTAGGCTGGCCCTCTTTTACATGGGACTTAAACATAACTGGTGAAATGGGGTGTACCTACTATTAGGTACGGGTTTGATGTTATGTGTATGTTAAGTGTTAAATAAGTTGATTACTAAAATTGCCTCGTTGAAAACTACCCGTAGCAAAAAGTTTTCACTAGAGCATATTTCTCAGATACGGTCATCATTTTCCAATTTTCAATATAGCCAGTTTAATTTCAATACCCAGCATCAATTTTGTGAGCATAAAATTTCAATTTTCCTCCACGTCTTGCATAGAAGGTAAGACTTCTATGCAAGACGTGGGTACTTTCGCATCCTCGTCCAAGCTACATTATTATGCATTAGACGAATTTCGTACACTCGGCGACACATCAAGCAACACATTTCTAGTATACCATAGCCTTGTTTTTTATAGATTTCCCGTACAATAAGAGATCCGCATTAACTGGTTTGGTTAGTTTGGTCGTCGTGCGTACACTACCATGTTGTTAGCATATCAAGTACATTAAGTAAATTTGAGTAAGGCAGGTTAGGCTATAAATGCTAAGTGTAGGTATATTTTACTTTTGTGATAATAAAACTAAACAATTCTCACCTTCTGTTCGCAAGGTCGAATATTAGAATTTTCGTGAAGTTTGACGGCCGCCCTTGGAGAGAAACTTTTATTGAAAATTCACTTCATTACTTAGTAAAAACATGCTACTACAAAACACCCTAAAAATAGTAATTTGTTAATACAAAACGGACGTTTGCCATGAACTTATACCAAGTATTGTTATATACATAGCCCGGCTGTCATTTTTAGATCTTTGACAGTCGTTACAGGTGGTCAAATATCCGAAAGTCTGATTACCAGACCAGACTTATCAAGGGGTATCATTCTACCCATTTACTGGTTTGTGGGAGGTCAGATAGGCAGTCATCATCATCATCATAATCAGCCTATAATGTTCCCATCCCACTGCTGGGACAGGCCTCTTCTCTATGACAGGGAAGGCTGTCGTTCCTTGTAAAATACTGGTATTTAGTTGCACTAAACTGTAAGCCGTCCTCAACTTGGTTAGGAAATAGGCTAGGTAGATGATGTTAAGTAAACAGTTTCAACATACTTTTTTTTTTCTTCGCTGTTCGTCTTTTTCCGCTACTCGTGTAACAGTTAACAACAAACACTGCCAATTACTCGTTCAAACATATCTACTATTCCAATGCCACTTTGTAATCGAGTTGCGTTCGAGTTCCAGTAGTGATGGCCGGTGACCGTTCCTATTCTCTGAGTTCGTCGGCCGGCTCAAGGCTCACAAATGTACTATTTCATAGCAAGACTTCACATGCTATGTTTTGAACGCACCATTGGGAAAACGTTGGCGTTATTCCATACACAACACACTTAAACGATCTTGTAATCATTAAAATTATAATTGAAACGATTTATCTAAAAATAATTGTGATGGATCTTCAAGTACGTAGTTTTATATAATCTAGTCCTTCCTGCTCATTACCCAAGAAACTTGAGGTCGTGTGGCACATTCATACATCCATCATTGTGTGATTAACATTTAAATCCATCACTTTTTTCAGTCTGAAGTTCATAATAAACCTGCTTGCAATTAATAGGTTCGCGCCCCCTTTCACATGCGACTTAAAAATTTTTGGCGAAAGGCGAGTCGAATCGTATAACGAACATACATACAGGTACATCTCTCCTGTAATCCACGGAGGGTTCGACAGAGCCTGTACCTGTAAGTACCTGTTATAATAGGTATACCTCTGCCTTACCCTTTGTTTTAAACCGTGTATATGATCTATGATTATCCTCCTAAATACTTCAACACATATGTACACATTAATGTGTTTCTAAGAATAGTTTTTATCAAACACATTATAATGAAATTAGTGTGTTATTTGGGTTTCCTTCAACATGACTTTATAACTGACACGCGACTGGGGGCAATGTTCAAGTTTATTCCAAGTATTTAATGTTGTGTATTTCAAAAAATATTGTTTCATTGGTTTACTGGCAAAATAAACTAATATCTAGCCGCTCAAAACAGACCTTGAGGGACAATCTGATCGGTCCAGGCAAAGGGCAATCGCCAAGAACGTTCTATCTATGCTAAAACAAGAGATGGGAAATCTCTAATCGTAGACGGAGCATCTCGGAGTAGCCAGTAATGGTCACTTTGTCTCCCGCCTCTGTTCTATCGAATAGGGGTTTCATCGGTGATGTGTCGGGTGTCCCAAATGCAGTATCAAACTCGATAGTCTTAGATCGATAGCAGAGAGCTGCCATAAGCAAATATCACTGATTTATTAGTCTGGAAAACTGAAAATCGTATCGTCATTCCGTTTATAACTTTCAAACGACCTAACTTGATAGATATGTTTAGTGTAGAAAACGTTTGCGTTGCTGATTGTATTCTTAACGCGTCTGGAACTTAACTCGACCTACATTTTACATGAACAATGTCTGGAAAACCGATACTTGGGGTTAACTTTCACCGGCTTTCAACGTTCTTAAAAATTTAAGACAGACATAAAAATAATCTGTCTTTTATACCAATCCGCTTAGAAACGAAAAACATTCAGACATTGTAAATAAGTAATATGTACGGGTTTTGATACGACTTCTGCCAAATAAGCGAACAAGTTTCGTGTAATCTCTTTGGCTCTAGATTGCAAACATCGTTAGTTAGCTAACGACGAAGGACAGGGTAGACCTTGTGTGTTCTTCGAAGTGAATCATTGAATTAGTTGGGTCTTATTGGCTTTGTCACACCTCAAGCGGCATGTATGAGGTAACACTTTGGCCTTCAGCTGGCCTAGCCGACGTACGGAGATTCAATGGAATAAGAGGCCAGCTTACATTAGTTTTGTGCGTCTACTGCGTGCCGTACATCATAACTGTACGTAGGATTGGATTAGGATCAGAGGTATACAGGTAAATTGGCAGATGTTCAACCCGATCATAATTGATAGGCTTACTGGTAGGATTCTCGTGTTTTCATTCCAATTTTCAATTGTCAAACAAATATTTAGGGTATATTTCGAAAATGATGTTATTCAAACAAACATTTTGGGAATATTTCGCCATGACCGATGATATCAATAATAATCAACGATGTTTAATGTTCTTGAACGAAGTCTTAAGAGTTGCAACTTGTGAGCCTATTCAGTGCAAGGACGTGACAAACAGAAATTAGCATTAGTAGCAAACGTTTGCTTACGTATTTACGATGCAAATTGCTAACCCATCAAGTGTCATTAGCAGATAGAATCTCACGTTGGAAAGTTAAACAGTCTTGCTTGCTGTGTAGTTTCTGTTTTTACTTTATTCACTTTAGAAAAAAGTACTACTTTCATTTTACAAATGTTCATTTTAGGGCGCAATTACACTTGGTCGTTCGCCCGAATGCGATTGCCTATGGAATTCGGGCAAACGACCAATTGTAAATTAACGGGGTTGAGTACGCCCGTCTTCAGGCAATCTCGTCCGACTTCATCATTTTCCAGTAAAGTCTTTCGAACACTCGAATTCGGGCAAACGACCAAGTGTAATTACGTCTTCATTCAAGCTTGATAAAACATAAACACGATTCTATAATAAAGGTTCTGTCATATTTACATGTTTACAGTTGATGTTAATTCTTAATGTGTCCCTCCTCATATTGTTCCCAAAAATGTTATAAAAGCGTCGGCCATTCCTTATTCACATCTAAAGCGACATGTTTATTTTGTTACAGGTAAACAAAGCAGCATTTACGAATAATTTTAGCTTTGAATAAGGTTAGTAAACAATACCAAAATATTGTGTTTTCAACGAAATTAAACTTTGTATGAAGATCGTTATTTTAAGGCCTCGGCGCTCTGCCTATGTAACACGAGGTCACCGCTCTGCTTAGTTCCTTTTGGAAAGTTGCTCAAGCATATTTGGTTTCGCTGTTACGGTCTACCTACCGAATCTAAGAAGTACTAAATCTAGAACTAAGTTGGCAAAATAGTTTTTTTCATCCCACTGATAGAATTTAAGGCAGGTTTTTATTGATACAATAATTTATATAGCTAATAAATTTATTAGCATCTATATGGCTACATAATTAAATCTTCAAATATCACGATTTTAATCTCGGCTTTGATTTCGTTTTCATAGTGAAATATGATTATGTTCTGGTTAATAGCATAGAATACTGTTCGAAAAAGAAACAACATTTGTGAATCCACTAAAACAATAATATTTGTTATATGGGGACCATTTGAATGAGAGGTTTACTTTTTGAGTATTAAAAAAAAATAGTTTCCAAGAACTCGGTAGATGGCGTTGAACTGTGAACTGACTACGTTACTAGGTGCCAAAGCCAAAACGCTTATAAAAAACAAATCGTC
Source organism: Xestia rhomboidea (assembly GCA_963853795.1). Lineage (NCBI taxonomy): Eukaryota > Metazoa > Arthropoda > Insecta > Lepidoptera > Noctuidae > Xestia > Xestia rhomboidea. The sequence goes on along the minus strand of OY970770.1, from coordinate 6,753,729 downwards.
ACGTCACATACGCTCGTTGACTGACAGTTTCGTTTCCTTGTGCTTCCGAATATAACCATTACATCCAAATGAAATGATGTGACGTTCCGTTCCTTGCAGTAACTTACCAAGTCCAACTCAGCGCCATCTATCCAGCGACTAGGGAAGAGTTTTAAAAAAATCCCTCATTGGCTTTCAATACAAAATTATCGTCAGTGACTTTCATTACTTAAAATATTCGAAGAACCATAATTTTGGTTTTCTTCATCATATTTTTCTCTTTTACCAGTACCTTCAATTTGTTAGTTCTTCTCTTCTGGTTGAATTCATAGTTATCGTTTACTTTGTCATTTTCTATTTCTTAAATCCTTTTTTCTTCCATTACTTAGCCTTCTAAATTAGTAATGCTATCCTCGTCACATCTAGGCGTAATGTCTACGTCAATTCTTTGGTTTATAAACCATGCCGTCAGTTTCTCAACGCAGTCTTGTGAACCGTGGGAGAATACGCCATGTGCTCCAAATGCTTTTTCGTTTTTTTTGAGCTAATATGAAGCAGCAGTGCCGAGATATAACACGAACGCTGATTCAGTGAGATGAGAACTAATCTATTTATCACTTCTTCAGATTTAGGAAAGCTAAGCCTGGTGTTTAGTTTGGTGTTTTTGTCTACATGTTGGCGGGGTTTTTTTTTACTAAAGATAACCATTCCCTTTTGGCTGATTCCAGACTTCTTTTGCGAATCTATCGTCAAGCTTATTAGGAATAGATAAGATCTAGATCTAAGAAAGCTTTTGATCTTCAAAGATTTTATTTTCTTACATTCCAATTTTAATATAACTACCAAGTGCAGTGCGAATTTCGGTTGGACTAAAATCAGCACACTTTGTATACTTTATTATACGGTCTTGGCGTTCAGTCTACATTGACGTCAAACTTTAATCGTGTAGCTGAAATCTCTATCTACCATCGAATATAGTATCGCAGAATAGTGCACTTTGTCTTCATTTATTGAAATTAAAAATTCTTTCTTCTCTTCAATTTACTAGCCGCGTAATGACGTGGACCACCTTGGTTTTGTTGCCAATGTTCCGCATTCTATCGTTATGGTCTATTCATTCACTTTTAGAACCACAAAATCCTCTATATTTAGTCGGTTCTCACTTTATTGAAGTTTCACTCGGGCGTTGACACCCAAATGGCTGGGAGACGAAGCAAGTGATTTTGTATTTTGTACCAGCACTACAGTCATTACCCTTTCTCTCTTTTAGTATTATAGCTGGCATCTCCACCCCAGACTATGATTCTATTTCCCAGCTCAACAGTCTGCTGCCCACGCCTTGTTTTTACTAACGATCAATGTTTTTTGATTAAATCATCTCTGATTTTTACGATGTTGGTACTCATTTTATGTTTGTTATTTAGTTAATCTAATTATAGTCCAACAGGGCTCTTTGAAAGTCTGTAAATAATGACTACGTACATTATTGCTGTCTAAAATTGCTTCTCGTTAGTCCGTGTTCCAATATATAGCCGCTATTACAATTATCTATCAATAGAGTATCTGGCCATTACAAGCAAGATAAACAAATCAAACGACACACCAATAACGAAGTTAGACAGAATTATCCATGCCAGAGAAAATATGCTCCTCGACAACATGTTTTACCGTCATCATTTCACTGAAAATTGCGTTCATTCCCAAGTCTTGGTTGTGTGGAGGGTAGGGGTGGGCCGTGACGTCCGCCCTCCCGCCAGGGCCACCCCTGGCCCCTAAAAATAGATGCTTGAGCCCGGGAGTCGTTCAATGGAGGCTCGTGGGAGAGGCCTCGCGCCCTCGACTACCGTAGAATGAGCACCACACATAGATACCGCCCTATTACTTCAACACATAATATACGCCTCTTTAATATGGAACTCCGAATTTCTGTTAACAACACCATTTTAGTTTTATTATTTCTGAAAACTTTCTCCATTCAATATGGCAACGAAAACATACAAGAGTTCGTTTTCTCAGGCACGTTCGAACAAAGCATTTCGGGGCGCTTTCCTATTTTATTCATAGTTCGGAGATGTGCTCTGAGTTTTGAATGCGAACTTGTGGAGAAAGATGGATGAGGCTTACACGAAGAAAAATTTATGAAACGAATACCTCTCTAATTTATCTTGGGCATCGTCGATCTAAAACTACAAAGACACACACACCAATACGTAGATTCTACAAGCAATATTCTGATTCGTCTATTTCTGCTCCTGAAAATAGACTCCATGTAAGTCGAATAATTTTATTCATATCACGCAATGCCCCCGTCACGGAGCTAAATAAAAATAGATTCAGGAGTACGGCTCAATGGGCAGGACTCCAATAGGATCGTTAGTCATGTACCTAACGATAGAAAATATCTCGATGATGTCGTGGTTTTTCTATTTTTTGTTGCCAGGATAATATGTATATGTATTTAAAATTTTCATTAACTTAAAGTATCTGATTAGGTTAGGTTTTCCCCCATAAATCAAGGCCAATTCTCGGCAGCTGTTACTTGGAAAATTATATTTAATTATATTTTAATTGAGTAAAACTTGTTAAATATTTAGTTAGTACCTAGTTACCTACGTTTGGAAGACCTTTTAAAATTGAATTTCAACGAAAATACATTTAGTTGTAACAAAGAAATAAAACCACATTTTCATCAGGCGAAGTCTCAGAATAACTGAGAGAGGTAATATCGTATTACGGGGGACAGTACGGGTTTACATCAGCATATTTCAGAGCCCCAAGCCCCGGGGAGCCGCAACCCCAGCGACTCATTATAGCCGTTATTTTCTAGGAACAATGAAAAAGTCCGGACGACTTGCATGTAGCCACCCCTGGAATATTACAGTTGCTTTGCATTTGAAAATTTTCCCAGAAATTAAGCTGCGGAACCAAAATATGGACTTCTTTTGTCTTACAGCATAGCTCTCTAGCGCATGGGGGATTTTTCGTTATTCCGTTTATGCATAAAAGCTTTGGCAAAAACTTTAATGAGTGCGAATGTAAGTCCTTAATTATGCAGTACTTTCTTGTCACTAAATGAGAAGTGTGGAATTTAATGATCATAGAACAGCTTTATAATTCTTTCAAAGCAGAAAATATTCACGTACTCTGGACAGTACTGACGACGGTACATGGTCATAAATCAAAAAAATTCCATATGTCATGCCTGGTACCGGTCCGAACACCTGTCCTCATCTTGTTTTATTTCCTTTTTCAAACGCTCTTTCATTTTGTAAGAGAATACTGTCCGACGTATCATGAATGTATCGAAGAGCTTCGCCTCGATTTTGCAATTCGGAGATATTGAAACCAATGTACATTTTGTAAAGTTAAGGCATTGAGGCAAAGGTGAAACCTGATTGTGCGGCCTCGTCTAGATGTTTATTGGGCAACATTTCGTGCTTCCGTTTCCAATGAAACGTCGCCTACTTCTCCGATGGAGGACGGCTTGACTTGCGCGGTCTTGCCACAGTTCAATAAATTGTACTAAACTTGGAGTCTTTTAAACCTTTTGTCTTTCGTTACTACAAAACTTTGTTTTTCAACGTTATCTCATGCAACTCCAGGAGCATAATGTTCATGTAAATCGTAAAATTTTCGTTTTTTTTTTGTCCTGGCTCGCGTCCAATCACAATTCGATTGGAGTCGCAAAAAAGAGTGATTTCAATGTTATATTCATTGTGTTATGTTGATTTGTGTTGTGACATGTTCCTTTTGCTGATTCACATCGTTCGGACACAAACTTAAAAGTTCTTTGCACATTAGTGTGGTTGTTCTGTTTGTAGCACTTTGACACGTGAAGCATTAACATATTCAAATTAATTAGGTACTACGTTATTGAACGCCTCTATTCAAATATTCTCTCATTATTATGTATGCTTGCAAATGCATTCGTACATCGCACGTTGTAAACAAACAGCCTTATCGTTTAGGTATCTGTGGTCCGATACGCCTGACTGATAATATATACTTGATGACATTATCTTACCGCAAGTGCTGTGTGTACCCACACGTATTTAAACACCACCCTCACTATATGTTACATAAACTATGGTATTTTCCAGTTCAATGGAGGCTAGAAGACCGAACTAAATATAGAGTTGCTCAATCGATCACCGAGGCGAGATTACAGGGCTGTTTGTTTCCCAAACCATAAAGGTTGGGCGAGTCGAGTCGATACTGCTACCTAAACATTAGCGAGGCACGTGTAAATTTCTTTATGTACAAGATGTTTGTGTGAGTGCGTGCTCAATGAGCGGCGTGGTATCGACGCAGCCGCTCGTTACCGGGAGGGGAGCAGGCTCGGGCCCGAGGGTCGGGAGGGGGCGAGTTCGGCACGACCGACCTTGGCCGTGACTCTCCCGGCTCACCCCGGGAACAGCCCGCACCAGCCCAAATTGATTTTAGAATTTTGGTATTCTCTTTTGAAGTGTTCTGAAATATGTACGCTTTTACGCTTTTGTCGATGCGTTTGCGGTTCATATGGCAACCGAAACGTTGGTAACAGCCTTCATTCGTCATGCGTGGGTGTGAAGCTTGGTAGGGTAGATAATCTATCTAACTGTGACTAAGGTTTTTCGTTTTGGTCTTTTCTCGCGTGGGTCGTATGTTCGAGTTGAATCTTTCAGTACTATTCGTTGTAACTCATGAAACATTTAGAATTGCTTACAGAATTACTTTTTGTCTTGAGTTACGACTAGTTCTTGTCAATTTATTTTATGTCATGTGTATCTTTGTGTTCAGCAATAAAAAAATACGTTAATCCCTTTTTCTAGATTGTGAACGGCAATTACTATTGTGTATTTTCATATTTAGTCTTTTGGTAGAAGTCACTACCTGAAACGTTTAGGTACTGTATACAGAATTACAGAGTCTAATTCTTTTATAGTACATTAAAAAAGTTCGTTTATGAGGTAAAACGTAAACAGCTACTTATGCCAAAATGGCTGCCAGGTACAAAGACTCGACAAAATTATCTTTACTGAAAAAAGAAAATATACCTAGTTTCAATGTTTATGAAGTAACTATCTGTTGCCCGCGGCTTCGCCCGCGTGGAGTTCGGTAACTGTCCCATGGCATCATACTAAAGGAATAAATAGTATCCTACATGTTAATCCAGGTTATAAACTATCTATGTGCCAAATTTCATAATTATCACAATTATTATCATCACTATGACGATCACCATCATTATCACACTCACCATCACTGTCACAATCACAATCACCGTCATCATCACCATCATCATCACTATCACAATCACTATTACCACAATCACTATCGCAAATACTATCGCAATCACTGTCACAATCACAATCACAATCACTATCACAATCACCATCATATGGATCTCAAAATATATATTCGTAATCAGCACCCCTGATAATCTCGGTATCGACACTCATATTGATGTTTAGTCATTTCAACCCCATCGCACCCCAACAGGGGATGATGATATTTCAGGTCCGCCATATTCAATCTTAAAATCGTTGTTTTGTAATACACCTGACCCGAACCACCATACAAACTATACCCATGTTGATTTTTAGACTTTGTCACCCCATTTCCCCCTCTTAGGGGTTGAATTCTGAAAAAACCTGAAACCCGTTTCTAATCATTTATCAATAGGAACCCTCCTGTGAAGTTTCGAATAAAATAGTCTAACTAATCTTGTTTCCCCATACAAACTTTGGAGCCCCGTTTATCCCCCTTAGGGGGTGAATTTTGAAAAATCCTTTCTTTGTGCACCCCTAGACCACATGAGGAACCTACTTGCCAAATTTGAAATCTGTAGACACAGCGGTTTAGGCTGTGCATTGATTTTTAGACTTTGTCACCCCATTTCCCCCTCTTAGGGGTTGAATTCTGAAAAATCCTGAAACCCGTTTCTACTCATTTATCAATAGGAACCCTCCTGTGAAGTTTCGAATAAAATAGTCTAACTAATCTTGTTTCCCCATACAAACTTTAGAACCCCGTTTAACCCCTTTAGGGGGTGAATTTTGAAAAATCCTTTCTTAGTGCACCCCTAGACCACATAAGGAACCTGCTTGCCAAAATTGGAATCTGTAGACCCAGCGGTTTGGGCTGTGCGTTGATATGTCACCCAGTCAGTCAGTCAGTCAGTTTATCATTTTATACATATAGATTGCTCGTAAGTAATATTTTGGCGAAATTTAGGTCTACTGAGAAGACGCAATTAAATTAAAGATGGCTGAACATTAAAGTAAGACAGATTGTTATTTTTCCGCAGTAATTGTTACTTTACGTTCTTGCTTTCCCATCTATAAAATTGCTTTTGCGTGTAACTAGGCCTGTGATTCTCAAAGAATAAGGCGGTATTTTATTATTGTAATAGGAATATAAGTTACTAGCGGACGTCACGCGGTTTCACTCGCGTAGTTCCCGTTCCCGTGGGAGTACGGGGATAAAGTATAGCCTATGTTACTCAGTAAAGACGTGGCTTTCTAATGGTGGAGGAATTTCTGATATCGCCGCAGCAGTTTTTGAGTTTATTCATTACGAACATACGCACACACACACAAAAATACAAATCTTTCCTCTTTACAATATTAGTATAGATAAACACTGTTTTTAGCTTTCACGGTTTCCCGGGAACTCACAATAATTGAAAATAACGGAAGTAATCCCGTGACAGAGTAAGTTTACAATCATTATCATGAATTCATAACTGAGTTACTTACCTAATTTAAAAAAAAAACGAACTCGACTTCTTAAGACCACAAATAAAACTATAAGCCAGCAACCCTGGCCAAGACATCGTATGTATAGTATTAGTATCTAATGCATATGTGATGTTAAAATGTCTGCTGACCCAGATTTTTGTAATTGAATTGTTAATGTCGTAATTATATTACACATAAAGCCGATTTGGAAATGAATACGTTGAAGTATCGGCCCATTTATAAATCTATCACGTATGTATCGTTACATTATTCAAATGCTAGATACGTTAAAATACCTAGGTTGTCTGGGAATTTTAGTTTTAGTTTTTCACAATTCACCCGCGGAAGTTTGTGGTTTCATGAGACAAAATAAATTATTGGCCCAAAAAAATTGATTGTGGAATTCAGAGAACATGGTAACTGGCATATTGCCTGATGAACTCCAGAACACTTCGTAATAGAATAAATAGTATAGATACAAATTGTATCCAACGCTCCACAACCCAATTTTTGAATAACACGATACCCCTTGGTTGGTTGTCAAATTTTCGGGCTTCTAACTACTCATAGCGACTGTCAAAGATAATATATATATATATAATAATAAATAAATAAATAATAAATATCTACACCATACCCCCATTTCCCTTTAGCGGGTAAGGACCAAGATGATTGACATTCGTTTAAATATCTCAATTTGGTGTCAATCACAATGATGGATGCTTGACACTTTATTTGTATAACGTGCTATTATTTTTAGAACCAATTAAAATTCTTTGGCTCAACTTTGTAGGATCTCTTAACACGTAAATATCTGTTCTTAATGTTGTACTTCTTTTCTTCCATAATAATAATAATTTATTCAATTCAACTGAGATGCAGTCAGACATTACATAAAAACTATCTTAGAGGAGCCTATATAAACAGAAATTCGACCAGACATCTGTGTCTGAACTAGAAAAAAAAAATGAATATCTTCTGTACCTCAGACAACAGCGCTCTTCCTTAAAAATATTCATTTATTTATAAGCTTGAGGTTCAAATTGGCTTTTTAAGTATATATTACATTAGGTTTTCATCATCTAGGACATTCTAGGAGCAAATAAAACAAAAATAAAAAAACTAATAAAAATATAGCAAAGTGTGACCTCCTTTTGTGTATGATGTAGATGAGTGAGTGTGTGTAGGAGGGTGAGTATGTAAAATTTAATGTGGCACCTATAAGGTTTTCGGTTTCGTCATAATCATGACAGTTTACGAATGTACCTCAGATCAACAAAAAAAGGAAGATGGCGCGCTGCGAACATCAAAAGTGAAGCCACAAAACCGTGCTGCTGCAAGTAAAATACACGCTCACGCACACACATACAACTAAAACCAAGCTGACCGCTCTTAGTACGTGACAAGTCGTCGTCTAGTTAACATAGTTTTAAAAAATAGAAATAGAATTATGCCTTCGTGTGTACTGAAAAGTTGTAAAAACAATAGTAAATCACATAAAAAGTCTCACGGAATCACTTTTCACTTGTTAGTACTTGAAATAACATCGTTTTTTTTTTAAATAAATAAACTAGTTTCAGGTTACTGGAACGAACGCAGTGACATAAGTGCGAGGGTTGCCATAATATGATTTAAAATTTCCCCATTCGAAATGTGATTTCTTACATCACATACATTATTTTTATGTATCAAATATTTTAGATTTCCAATTAATACTGAAACAAAAAGTAAATGGATGGTAGCTATAAGAAATAGAAGAAATGATCCAAAATGGCTGCCATCAAAAACCAGCGTGGTTTGTTCCGATCATTTTGATAATAACGACCTATTTTATTTCAAGACAATTTGGCGATGTAAAAAATTTCGTTTATTTTTTCGGAATAGAAGTCCTAAACAATTGAGGTACAATACCATACTCAACATTATGTTACAATATTATCTTACCCATACAATACTATTCCCCAAATTGCAGGGAAAAAATTTAAGAAATGGCTACCCTTCGATACACACATAGATAAAAAGGTGGCTTCACTTTTTATGTTCGCGGCGCTCCATCTTCCTTTTTTTGTTGATTTGAGGAATGTACTGAAACACTTCATTCTTACACTTTCTGATATTTAAAGCTTGTATGTCGACAATTCTATCAAAACTGCTATAAAGGTACGGACCTAAAAACCTCCTTTCCCAACCAAATCATCTTTCAGACAGTCCATCCATCGCTTCTATGGTCTTTCCCCTATCTTACAACCATCCACAATCATATACCCAAAAAATTATTCACAACCTTTTCCTCATTCCTCCGCATCACATCAAACAACTTTTCAGTCACCGATGTCTCTTTCAAACGTATAATAAAGCGCTCAAATTGTCAAGACCAGCCTTACTCAAAGTGTGCTCCGCGGAACCCAAGGCTCCGTGGAGCCTCTGTACGAAAATACTGTCTCTCAACGAAAATACTGGTTATAAATAAAAAATACACCAAAGAAAAATAGGTTGAAGAGAAAATTAAGTTACTATACGACAGTCCCTAAAATTATAATCAAACTTAAAGCATTTATTTCAAGTAGGCCAAAGACATATTTTTTTAAACAAGTTAGTATTTTAGGGCAAGCAAGTAAGTATTTTAGGGCTCCGGCAAATAATATATTTAGGTTTCCAAAAGGGTTTCATTGCTAAAAAGTTTGAGAACCGCAGCGGTTCTAGACCAATGCGCAGAAGCAGCAACATACTATCCTGTATACAGTCATCCTTTCATCTCTCTCCCCCTCAAAAACCCTTTACGACGACGATTGTCTGAAGACGATGAAATCATGCCATAATCTTAAGTTGTCGACCCCAGTAATATACATGACACTGCCTAGTACGGCAGCCAAGTCATTTGTCAACGTTTCTGCATGGTAGCGTCTTCCTTACTTAGGCAATTTGTTTATGTTACTGCTAAAGTTCACTTGCTTCGTGATGTAAGGAAGGAACGGTAGAGTAATTTACTAATTGCATGGGTTAGACAGGGTAAAAGCCAGCATGTTGCGATATTTTGGCAATTAGGTTTATTTATGTTCATGTAATACAGCGGGTGTAGAGAGTCGCATAACACATGCTCTTTCCTTAATTGATAATTTTTCTCTCCTGGACCGTACCTTCCTGTTACGTACCTATTTAAGGCCAAGGTACCAATATCACCTGATACATTTGAAATACTAAACAAGATTGCTATATTAATAGTTTCCCCGCTTGCATCATTGTGCAAACTGCAAACAAATTTATTTTAATGAACTCGCACTGTAATGTCACTATATCGTAAATACGATGTATTCTCACACATTTCGTCATAAACTTTTTCACTGAACCCCTTCACATTATCTAAATTGCTTGTGTTTCGAACGTATCATGCGACGTGGTCAAAACTAAAATAGATAGAGCCGTATCTTAGTTGGAGGCCGACAAGAATAAATTCTGGTACTATTATTAGTCGAATGGCGTCTTCTGGCTAGTGGCTCTTCACTGCTACTTGGTGCTGGAGTACACTTATCATGTGCCACCATCCCCGTCCGTCTGGAAAGTTTAAATTTAGGACTCTTTTCGTTACGGCCTCTGGTTTGAACTTCGAAGTTAGGCACGTTTGTAGCAGTCCCGGTGAATTCGATTTGTTTTTTTTTTTTGTTAACTAACTTTTTACGATTTGAAAGAATATCGGGTTCTTATTATTTTATGTAAGTTTAATTTACCTAAATCTTCCGGAATAGATTTTCTAAATTATTGTGAAAATCTGATCAAAACGTTCGTTGCGCAGCTTAGAATAAGAACGCTGTCACACAGACAGATGTGAAAAACTACTTTAATTATGTATTATGTAAAAATATAGATTTATTTCTAAACTGATTTTCTGCTATCATTTTGAGATGTTCACTTGGAGCAACATTACCATTCAGTAATGTTGTGGGAGTAAGTTTATGTTATGATACCAAAAAATATTCCCAAATTATATCATGCTGTTCTTGTTACATAAATACGATTAAGTTATCGTCCAAATAAATAACTTTTTTATTACTCATGGCTTCGTATGCAACCTACTGATATTGTTTCGCCATTATCATGTATGTCATTGATGCGATGTTGGAGATAATTCTCAGTAAATAACTCGACACAAATACTTGGCTGCAAGTTATTAACTGCATTCTCAAGGACAAAAATGTTTGAGCAAATTGTGATGTGAATTTTGCAACGTCTGGGGCGTGCGAGTTTTGACAAGGGTATGGATAGAAGCCTCGCCTTGGGGATACCTAACTCTGCAAAGGTGATACGATCAATAAAAAGTTTGAAAGCCTTAGGTAGTCCAGTTGTTTGACATGAATGGTCAAGAAATACACGAATACACTATTAATGAGTGTAAATGACACCTATAATATTTATAAGAAAAATAATAAACTACTTGTTTTCACGACTTGTCCTCATTGACTTAATAACAGCTCCTTTTAATTTCCTTATGAATATGGAGTTCGATAAACTAGAAAATTAATAGATAGCGATAATATTCATAGAGGTATGATCACGCACGTCCACAACACGTCCGCATGTACTTCCACGAATTCAATTTACTGAAGGCGATGCGTGACCTCAACTGTTTTCATACAAACTTACCTACGATACGAGATCTCTATTACGAACACGTTTGTCACTTAATTATCTCTCCCAACAATTTCTAACCGAAAAATACGGAAAATAACCCACTTGTAACTTAACCAAACATTAATTAATCAATTCAGCTCGTGATAGTTCGAATGACATTAAACTAATGGTTCCACCTCATTTGCACCGTCCGTAAATTAAATATTGACTTTCTAAGTGGCAAAAAACAGTTGGTGAACTTCCGTTGGTCTTTAGTGTTTGATTTGGCCTCCCCCCTCAAATACAAAATGTTATTATCACGCATTTATCGCAGCCTTGTTCGGCCAGACCGACTCGGAACCGGTTGCAGTGAGGTTGAGCGACACAACACTAGCATAAGCTGGTCTGCCACACCTCCTTCATCGATATATTTGAACAGGGGAACAGAAGAAATGTGGTGTAGACTGACGGGTCTACTTAAAGTGGTAATTTCTTCACATGACGGCCCGCCAGCCAACACGCAGTTGCGTGCATGCGGGCGACTCAGACCGCTTGAGGAACAAAACTCCAGTTTTTAAACTTTTAAACGAACGAATTTTTAAAATTGTGTGGGAAGGTTCCGAAGGTTGTCTGTTGGTTTTGGGGGCATTTTAAAATGATTCCTTACAACTGGTGATTAAAAACGTTGAACAACGATAATTTTTGTGTCCTTTTTAGAGGCTTTCTCAGTTTTTATTGGCTTAGTATCTCGATTAAAGTTATTTACACCAGAATGCTAAAGAATAAAAACGCAGAATGACAGTTGAGCTCGTGGCTAAATAATAACAGCTAATAAAAACAATCGATCTTCAGGTTAAGCCGTGCTTGCTTAGGTTTGTCTGTGAATGGGTGTTCACCCATTGCCAGTGCCCAGTGCCTCGGCAAGCACGTTAAGCCGTTGGTCCCGGCTGTCATTTGTAGATCTTTGACAGTGGTTAGAAGTAGTCAGTGGCCCAAAAAGTTTGACAACCAGTGTTACCAAAGGGTATCGTATTACCCAGAACTAACTGGGGTTGTGGTGGTCAGATAGGCAGTCACTTGATGTAAAATACTGGTATTCAGCTGCATCGGGTTAGACTGGAAACCAACCCCAACATAGTTGGGAAAATGCTAGATAAATGATGATGACGCCAGAATGCTAAAAAAAGATTTGGTGTTTCTTAACAACCTCGCTAAAATTTTCAATAATGTTCGATACTGGTCGGTAAGGACAAGTGGATTCGACAATTCAATCGAATAGCGTCTGCGTGAGGATAATATTTATTGTTGACCTTAACGCTATATTCGACTCAAAGATAAAGTTTTAATATTAACCTTGAACCAAAAATATCAATAGAATTCAGTCAGGCAAATCGCTCATTAGGAACTTTCAAATTAAACAAAAAGGTAGGTTACGTAATAGAGTTGTGATCGTACGCTATCAAAATTAACACGAATCACGATGAATTGATGACAGTGCCCTTTTTTTTTTTTTGGGGATCAATGGCCACTAAGCTTGCGATTCATTTCCCGAACTCTCAACAGATCATTAGCGAATCTTCTAATAATTGTAAACTGGTGACACATTATCTGAATCATATTCAGTTAATTTCAGAATCTATTCTTATCTTTGGTGCAAATATTGCCACGTCTAAAAAAATAAGGACCGTACATATTTTTTCAGTTTTATTAATCTAATATGTTTTTGTAAGCATTTCAGTAATCTTAACAGAATTCCTGAAGCTTTTTTACTTCAGCTTTAATCAAGCATTTTCGGTCACAAACAGTTTTTGATCGCTTGACCTTTAGAATGTGTATTATCAAATCGTAAGCCATTCAGACATTCACTCACTTCCATTGCCCTCCTGCTTAAGGGCCTTATAATTATCATGTTAAGTTTCTCCATGGTATGGTCTACTTTATTTTCCCTTCCATTTTGACCGCCCGAAGAATTAGCACTGAACTGTAACTGATACCTCAGAAGCAACCTTCGCTGCCTATCATGGTCTGACCGCTGATGACGCAGACAGGCGTTATGCCAAGATTTCACCAAAGAATGACGAGTTAGGCAACTCGTCATTCGTTAACATTTTGACAAGAATCGTCTAGCTAGACGAGTACTCCCAGATTGAGCCATCATCAGTGCAATTGTAGAGAATTGCAGCCAATCATCATCATCTGTGTCAATTGGTGGCACTGATACTTGAATTTATTATTGCAGTCGTCTCTCAATCTTTATTGGGGTTATGTAACTTGTTAACAATCTGGTTATTTTCCTCTCTGGACCTATGTCCAAGGAGGAAAAGATCGGTTTTGTCCATCTAATTTTTCCATTTCGCAAGACCAAATAGATCTCCTCTTTACATGGGACTTCGAAGTGTGCCGGGATTACAGGCCTGATGTCATGGTTGTGTTACAAACAGATCCTCAAATTTGTATTTGCAACAGAATTTTATCCAAAGAATCTTCAGGTACTTCGTCAATAAACGGCAGTTGTAAATCGTCTCGATCGGTATGCAGACTACCATCGGGTCTAATATGAGATCATGCAATATGACACGTGCGCGTATAGGTATTCGCGTCTGCATTCTAGTGCTCAGTTATACTCGCTTATTTGGCTTCCCGGTCTATTTTCGATAGGTCGGCTCCCTGATGCCGTGCACGTATCCACCGAATTACTGATGAAATGATTGTATCTGCTGGATATGAGAAATATTACGCTGCTGATAGAAAAATAGAAGATAGTCTTCAACTAAGAGACGGCGTTATCAGGCGTTAATGCATGATCAGGTAAAGACGAATTTGCATCTATGTTAATATCTGCATAGCATAGATCTTTTAAAAATACCCGTTCAATGAATGCTTCTATTCAAAATATTATGATTTTGTAACGTGAAATTAATTCGAAGGAGGCAAACACTGACCAATATGCATGTGAGCTAGAAACATGATATTATGGCTGCATGCAATGGGCGTGCACACATGCTCATATTCGCTGTGGAACCAACTGGTTTCACTAGATTGTTGTGATTCCACATTATTATGTATGTATCTATGATGTGTTGCGCAATACTACATGATTCAGGTCGAGGAATATACCTAGGACAATAGTTACATTCTCTTAATACCTTTTATGACCTTTGTCAACACAGAAAAGGCGTGGCATAAACGTAACGTGTAAAAGTGGCGCCACCTGGTTAACGTTTCATTTGAGAATTACTGAAATCCGGTCATATATGAGACGCTAACTGCCTCAACAACATGTCATCAATACCTAACCTCGCATCGGCCCTCGGTTTGCAGTTAACACAGTGTATCTTCACTAAAATAGCGTGGCGAGGACAAAATGCCGTAAGTGGCCAGTTCGAAAACGCAGTAAGGTACGGAAAACGTGGTCATACTGGTGACTCAGTTGACCACTACGACAGGTGTCCTTTTGGCTAAGACCTACCTCAAACTGCGTGCTGGTGATTATGTAAATTCAAATACTATATACGGCTTGAAAAAATCGATCGAGTACTGCATAAGCGCTATAGAACCTTAAGCTGCTGCCAAGTAACTAAAATATTGCATTACTACATCATTTATCAAATTCTTGCACGCCTTCCTTGATAATATTCGCCTGAAAATACTAAAATAGGTACCAGTATGATTGATGCCTAAATTCACGAACGTAAGCTTACAAGTCGAAAATAATTTTAGCCTCCCGTAAACGTAGTTTACGACTCAATTTGTGGCGGTTTATATTTGGTCTTTGAACTGACCTCTCAATGTCGACCATAAAGTTCTCTGAAGAATTTTTAGGCGCAGTCCAATAAAGGCCGTAGAGGTCACTTAAAAATTTATACCTAGCTGGTAAGCAGAAGGTACTTACCTAAGTACATTTTATTGCAAAAAGAAATGTGGCCAAGTTATCTTGTGATTATCTTTACTATTCGAAATACCTTTGGAAATGTTTTCCAGCTTTTTGTAACTGGAGAATGGAACCCTCGACGTCATAGTTTGTTTTGTCTGACAACTTTCTCTTTATCTTAGTTTATGGCCAACCTTCGTTTTTGATAAATAATCACCAGAATATAAGAATGTAGAATGCATCCGAACCGATAGGCCAGAGTCGTCACACAGTGGGTGCTAGAAGACGGGCGTCGTCGCCGAGGGAGGCCTAGGAAACGCTGGCGTGACCACCTAGAGGCGTTTATGAGAGATTGGCCAGAGAAAACCGCACGGAGAGAAGAGTGGAAGGCTATGGTGGAGAACTAGTTAGAAGAAGTCAATTACTTAATATAATTGAAGGCTAAAAAGTAATGCAATAAGGATGAATTTCAAAATAAAAGCACGTGATTTGAAACTACACCTAAAGTATTTACGGGATGATATCCGTGATTTTTCTTAGTTACTAAGAAAAATCACGGATATCATCCCGTAAGTACTTTAAGTGTAGTTGAAAGTCTAAAACAGTGCACGTTATTTGAAAGTTTTCATGGTGTTGATTAAAATTAAAGGGAATGGAAGTGATTATTAAAAAATCTAGCTTCATATAATTAAGCGTTCGTGTCTCTTCCGACCTATTTGCGACATGCCACAATTATAAGTACTAGAAAGTGGTACACCATGTGACGTTTGATTTGATCGATAGACCCCGTTGTGGCGTAGTAGCCTTGGGCGACTCCACTAATGTACATGACATGATAAGTTCAAGGTTCACCAGTGACGGACATATTTTAGTAAGGCACTTGTTTGTAAGGGCTAGTCACGTTTTCTTGTAAATTGTTAACGATAGTTTAAGGCACGAGCTGGTACCGTTACTGAGAATTGGTTCTGTAGTGTTGATGGGCCTTGATAGAAGTAAGTCCCTCAGTATTTTGTACGCAGTCGTAATTTATTCCCGACATTTTGAACCTAAATAAATGATGACATCGTCTAAAGTATTTATTCTTCGAGTCTCAACCTCGCACCTCAGACACATAAATTCTAATCTCAATAGTTGTAACTTAAACTGAACCCTTTTCTAAATAACAAAGGCAAATTACCATAGTGTAGTACTTACAAATAATGTCGCAATGCTTGCGTGCCGCCCTGATACTAAACTCAACCATCATTTGGCACTCCTTCCGTAGGCATAATGCCAACAATATCACAAATGGAGTCGGTGTTTTCCAATGCTTTGCCTTAAATTTTACATATCACGACATGCTATGGGTTGCGCCTCATCTAGCAGCACGGAATTGCATTTTCCGTGCTTCTATCCTTTTCTGTCGCTTAGAACAGTCATTTGCTTGAGCAAGAAACAGCGGGAATGCTATCGCACGCGGCAGCATCGAGGATGCGGTTGGCAGCACGCTCTGTTATCTCTGTTCTTTGCTTTAGAATCAAATGACGGTTCTGAGCGACATAAAGGGATAGCATGGAAAAGTATTGCTAGATGAGGCGCAACCCTAATTCGGTTGTGGACTGTATTGACTGGCCTCGCATGTTGAGGTAAACTAATTTGTCATACACATTACTGACCAATGTGTACTGTGTGAGTTTGTTGTTAACCCATGATCTGTCCACGAAGTAGACACAATAGTTAAACAATGGCGTCTCGACCAAATCGGTCATTCGACAGATCATGATTTATCGGCAAAGCTGTAAATGTTTTTCGTGATATGGACAGGAAAAGGTCTGACGTTTCTTCACACACTGTGTAATAAGAATATGTCTTCTCAGTCAACCTAATTATTTTTATTAATGCCATTATTTTCAGGCACTTTAAAATTTACAAAAAAAAAGAATTGATTCTATTTGCCCAGAAACTCATGGAGTTTCTTGTTTGAACTTGGAACCAATCCGTGGTTTAGTACAGTTACTTTACATTGTATTATTTACATTAAAAACATTTATACATCAAAACATTCATTCCTAATTGACGATCCATTAGCTGTCAATTGGCTATCAATTAAAGTTATTACATAGTAATTATACCAGGTGGCAATACCAATCACTGTCCTTCTTTCAAGTAAGAAGTAAATAAATAGAATCACGAACTGTTATGTTAAAAGGCAATGGCTGTTATCCAGGACAACTGGCATACATTAGCATTGCAATGCCCAATTAGTTGGCGAAGCTGTGGACTTTGTGATAATAAATGTAATTATTGAGTAGGTAAGTAATAGGGATATGCAAGAAATGCAAAACTCTTTTTATTTATTGAAAATGCCTTGGATTGGCCCATTGTGGTACACTTGTTTAAGTTTCGGAAACATCACTTATTTTACAATTTATTGTTTTATGTAGCATGTTTTTGGTGAAACGGAACGCACTCTCTAAACGCGTCGTTCGTCCTCGATAACGCCGGTTGTAACGACGTCAAAGTCTGTCAAAAAAACACTTTCATTTGAAAAGTAGGTAAAGTTTTACCAAGATTTTATTATAATATCGTTATCGCAATTTTTTTGAATAAAGCACATACAATTACTTAGTAAAATTACTTTATTAAGGCCAAACAAAATAGATGTAAACAAGGCAGATTGAGGTAAATGACGTCACAACATGGCCGCGACACTCACGAACGTTTGAACTGTCATAGAAAATTGCAGGAGTTTAATATTATTTTTGAGCGACAAGCAGTACTTTTCTTGGGTTGCTATTACTGTATTTTATTGATTTAAGGGAAGAAAAAATTACATGCCCCCAAAGGCCAAAAAAAAAAAAAAAACAAAACAAATTTCCCTAATTAAAGGTTATCTTGGATAGACGCCTTTTTTGATTGTAGGTAGTGGATATATTTGTAAACAAGATAGATAGATAGAATATTCTTTATGCCGTACATTTTTTTCTAACTCTAGGCTATACCGATATTTGTTCCGTGCGGGGATCGAACCCGCGACATGCAGCGAAGCAACCACCGGACGGTCGGACTGGTTAGAGGTGTTGATCGGTTAACTTAATTATAAACATGACTACATTCTAAATGCCTAGTTGTAAAACAGTTGAAAGGAGAAAAAATCTTATAAAACTGGTTGGGGGTGTACGCACGACGGCCAGTCAAGCTAAACAAAACCAGTTTATACGGATCTCTCATTGTACGGGAAATCTATACAATGCGAGGACATGTTATACTCGAAATGTACGGCTTGATGTGCTGCCGGGTGTACCATTTACATGTAATGATATGCAAAGATTGTAAATAAGGTAAGTATGTATTTGCCTGTTATTTACTTTAAAGAGGAATACCTTATAAAGATTAATTAATCGAATAGGATTAATGATTTTCAGCTTTTATAGTTGTTTGTCATTTTTAATGACGAAACTAATAATGTAAAAATTATCTAAAGTTCATTAACTTAGCAACTGCAACTGGCTTTCATATCTCAAATATTAGTTTATTATAAAACACAAACCCAAAGCTGAATTTTATAATAATCACTACAGCCTAATAATATTTAGACACACTGAAAATCAATTACGAAACCAAATGTGTGTTGTAGGTACTTATTTATTTGACATACGGTACATAAACAGCGTTGCTAATTTCTTGATGAGGGTTATATAATATGGTAATGTTCACTTGACGTTATTTTATTATTGTGTCATTTATTTAATGTACATGATTAATAAATGGTGTCAATGACCCAAAAATGATAGATAACGAGTTGGAAGATTTGTACCTAATAAAAGTATCAGTAACATACAAACTCAAACACGGATACTAATGTCCGTCCGTTTTCATTAAAATTAAGCGACGTCTAAAGAAATGCCTAAATGCTATTGCACAGTTGGAATGTCGACTCACGATGCTGAGCCTAGAGTTAAAAATCCTACAGTACGCTTTTAGCGTTAGTGTCACTTAATGTTAGTGGAAAAGGAGCTTAATAATATAAGAATCTTGAATTTTACGCAAACAACACATCGCATTTCAATGCTCAATACAAAACACATAAAAAAACACAAAACCCTGCACTTAGCATCGACTAAAGGTCATAACCAAATGTCAAATATCAAAATGGCGGCCTAAACAACAAATATAAAGGCCGTTTTAATCTGTTTATTAAAATCATAGAAGTATGACGTAATTCAATTATCAGACTATAACGTTCCCACTGCTGGGACACCGGCCGGTTCCTCACGATATTTTCCTTCACTGTTTTCAGGGCAGTGTAATTGCACAAATGAACCCAACTTACCTGGTTTCGAACCCACGCCCTAAACCTCGCTAAGTCAGGGCTGTTACCACTAGGTTATCACTGCTCTTATGTTATCATAGAGACCAGCACAATAATACCAGCGGAGTCTGGATTTATACCCAGTTGATGGCAGTAAGCTCGCCTTCATTACATTGGACTTAAACATAACTGGCAAAATGTAGCTAGGCTACACGAAGCTACAAGCTGACTCACGCCACCCAATGCACAGTAACGTTCCAGTGCCCCTGAGGTTGAAAAAACGTAAAAGCTTTCTTGGATGGGTTGGTCTAGCTAGTCCAGCTGGCTATAGTCATAGCAATGCCTCCACAGCGAGATGTGATCTCTGGCGGGAGCTGCTTAAGCCCCCTGACGGCTGAAAGCCTTCCACCTGGGTATGCTTTGCCGTGGCCGACTTGGAAATCTCTGAATAGACTCCGAACCCAGGTCGGCCGTAGCAAAGACAACCTCCTCAGATGGGGGTTCATGGACGGCTCAGATCTCAAATGTGTGCGGTGTGTCTCCACAGACAATGACCCATCTTTCATCTTGCGCCGCATGCCCTGACATCTGCACACTTGACGATCTTATGACTGCATCAGCGAGCGGAGTTCGCGTAGCTGAATTTTGGGCTAAACATATTTAACAAAAATTGTCACCAACACGCTAAGAAGAAGATTAGGTACACCTCTGCCTAACGCCCCGGGACTACACTACAGGCGTGATGTTATGTTGACCAGCAATAAGGCAAAGTGGTCTCGTTATAAAACAGTCGCATGGGGTGCAGTAATGTTAAACAATTTCCATTAGCTTAATGAGAATTATAACCCGCATAGAGTTTAATATTGCTTAATATCAATCTTCGGTTAAAGTTATTATCGTTTGATAGTCTTTTATCGTAATGTACTGGACATTAATTTGATAGATGTGTATAGAAATAGTAAATCATGGAGGTCAAATTGATTTATTGAATCAGATTGAACTTAACGTTAATTTATAGTAGAAATTGTTGGAACACGGTTGGGTTCTTGTTTGTTGGTAGTGGTATGTGGGGAACGTTTATGAATCTACAGTTGTTTTTGTAACAATCTACCTAATTAAAAGCTTCACTAACAGATGTCCACCCTAAACCTCTAGATCTAGAAGCACGAACATTTGTTAAGAGTGCCTTTAGTAACGAAGGAGACGGATGAATTTTTAAAAATCCTTCCTTGCAAGACATTAATTAGGCGATTTTTTGTATGGAAGTTCGTAATTTTTGTCAGAGAGTGTCATCGGGCAACCGTCAAAACTATATTTTTCAATCTTTTGTCACATATTCGGCAGACTCTTCATTGTTGTGAAGACAAAACAAGTATTATTTACCAAATAACCACTGAACAAAGAAACACATAGAAAGAATTAACATTATAATGACAACCATTCACAGCAAAGAACAACTTCATTCATTTAAACAGTCGGCTGTTTGTATTTTTTCAACGCAATTTTAATGTTCTCGTTTGTCTAGTGATCGCAATCGCGACTGATGAGCATGAGGTCCTGGGTTCTAATCCGGGTCGGGCAAATTGTTATTGGGTTTTTCCATCAGAGGATTTTTTTAGTTGCAGCCACGGAGTCCGGATTTGTTCCCGGTTGATGGCAATAGGCTCGCCCCCTATTACATGGGACCATAACTGGCGAAATGTGGGTGTACTATTAGGTACACCTCTGCCTTATCTTTCGGGGATTACAGGCGTGATGTTATGTTAAAACCTATACTATTTGCCCCTAGTGAATCGCGTTTACTTATATTTCGGCCTTACTTGCCTAGATAATTTTCCGTCTCATTGCGATCATTATCCACAAAAACGATTCCCAAAAGAGTTTTTACTGAGAGTCTTGACCGTTTAAGCTTCGTTTTGAACCTATACAGTAAAACTTTTATTGCTGGTCGGGTCTTCTAGTCCTAATTGTTGCCAAGGAAAACTTTAAGTATAGAAAATCTAGTCTGAATTCTATACTTAGTTACCTTTCACTGAAAGTCACGTCGAAAACCAGCCAAGGTAAAATATAAAAACAAGTTCCAAAATTCTCCTTAATTCGGCAACTGTCCTTGTCTGACCCCCAAAAATACACAAAGTAAACAGTTTGAAAGACGGCAAATATTTTAGAAATAACATCGACTAGACAATTTATTTAAAAGATATTTCGTTGTTTCCAGGTAATGAAGACTCAACGTGTATTTTGAAAAGAAACTGGGAATTTTATGAGAGGTAAATTACTGAAAAATAAATATACTAGTACAATGCTAACTATTGTTTTAAGCTCAACTTCACGCTAGTACTTAACGCTATCATACACCACGTAAATCATGTGTACGATAATTCTAATTCATCCAGTGAGCCAACTTTCTTAGTTTTTAAGTTCGCACTTTGCACTAATGGATTGTTTAATTACTCTAATTTCATTGCTAACGAGACTTGTATTATAATGAACCTCTGTTTATCTTCATTTCCTTAAATACATCAAATTAAAAACTTTTCCTTTTTAGAAATCATTCTGGTACTAAGTAAACCAGATATATTGGTTTGGTTTGCTACAAAGTTCTACTTCCGCACCTACAAAGTTACTACTTCGTGCAAAACTCTATTCAATTGATACAAATTTACTGCATCTATCATGTTAACTTTGTTATGTATTTCCTGGCGCCTAACTTCATTGTTAATAGACGCTAGTGTGGCAACACTGACGAAATTCTCCCTAGAAATTGTATCTCGCCGGTGTTGACTGTTGAGTCACTTACTTTATTGTTATTTCAATTAAACTCGCGTTTCCTTTTTTAGTCATCACCGTTCTACTATTAGCTACGTTGAATTTGCTTCCATTGTCTTTGTCTGGGTACTGTTTAGTTTCATTACTACAATCTATCTTGGCGTCTCCTCATTTGTGATGTCTACATCTATATTTCCTAGATGTTGCTACTAAGTCTTGTAGTCAATGAGCGCTACTTCGAATTAATTACATTGATCTGCTTTCTGATCAAGGAACGTTTTTGTGCATTGTACATTGATTTTTGCATCTCAATCAAGATGTTGTGCTGAAACTGCACATCACAGAGTATTGATTGGTGCAATAAATTCTCATAAACAGTTCCATTTGATTTCCCAGCACAAGTTTGTCGTTGTCGTGTTCACTTGGCTCTTGTTCTTGTTTTGTTTCACAAACACCGCCTCTGTTGCTTTTCTTTTTCACATCCTTATGGCCATTGTATTCTTTTTTTAATTAACTACCCGTTGCTACGTTAACAATAGTTTGTTTTCTAGCATCCTTGCCACGTTCTTAATTACTTTGCTCTGTGAATTGTTACTGTTAATCATTTTAATTAGGTTTGGACTATTGACGAAAATTTTCAACGAATTTCATTCTTAATTATTTTTTTACTGTTATGTTAATTTGACAAAGTTTTGTGAGATTGGGTCGAGCGAAAGGTTTGTAATTCAACTTGATTTTTCCGGGTTGCGTAAAAACCGAAGAAAATTACATTTATTGAGTGTTTGTTATCAATGCAGTAGAAATTGTTATCGTAAAACATTTGACTTCAAGCAATACGCAAATTCTGATTAGCAAAAATTCCTTGAAGGCATATAAAACTTTAAATGTTGGATATTTGACGTTCCTCATACGTATACTGGTGACGAATTGACGATAGCGTATTTTAGGGTTCCATAACTTTGTGTTTGTGTACTGTTTTACATAGATACACAAAAGGCTATCGAACTTTGAATCTCGTGGTTAAGATTATTATTTTGTATTTCTGTTCCTTCATTATATTTTAATGGCCAATGTGATATCGTGTATAGTCGCGTGTTGTCTTATGTTATTATACATTGTTATTTTCCACATCGGTACATATTGATAACGTCCTATACAATGTACTACACAATAATTACCCGACTACTGCTGGATATGTTCCTTATCTAGTTGCAATAAGGTTTAAATTCGTATGAATATTACTTGCGAATGCTGTAACTGTCTATTGGCATTCGTTCAGAGTTGTGAAAACAATGCTTGCCGCTATTCAGGTGATCATTATAAGTTTATCGGTCTCATTTTGCCCGGGACCAAAATATAGTTCTTTATATACCACTGTGCTACCCTTTAACGTCCAATTATTGCAGTCCAGTAGATGATAAAAATTGAAAACCTGATAGATTTATCAGTCTGCACAGAAATTGTATATCATTCCGCCAAGAGCAATATTTGTCTAGTTATAATCCATCTTTTCCACTGGGCACAATGGGCATGTGCCCAGAGAGAATCCAAGAATCCAAGGGGTCCCAATTTCCTGTACCTGTCAAAGCTAGACGCTGTTAAAAGAAACTTAAGTTATCCCAGGCAGGACCTTAGGATACAAAGATTTCGAGGCGGGGTGCAAAAAAATTCGAGCCCGCTTCGCTCGCTCTTACCTCCTGCACGGGCCCCTATTATCAAGTGCCCAGGGCCTCCAATTGGTTAGAGACGGCCCTGATAATCAATCAAGTCGTAACAAATAGATGTTAAAATCCTTTTAGTTTTAACAAATCACGAAACGCTCGAAACAGAAATACATAAAAATTGAGATTAATTACAGATATTTCTTGGCAAGTAAAAACAGCACGACTGTATTTGCGCAAAGGGCTTATCCGTCCGTAAAACTAACGTTGATAAATCGATAGACGCCTCCACACTAATTAATGGTACGCGATTAAATTCACAAGCTTACTCTCAACACGGACCAGAGATGCTGATTAATTACACAGCACCAGTAACAAATTGCTGGCCACTTTATAATTACTCCTTTGTGGTCTTACCCAAGTTAATCCCCGAACTGCCCACAAACCCACGATGATTGATTCGTATCAGAATCTAATTTAACTTCTGCTCAGTCTTATTTTTGCAGCCCTACTGGGTAACCATCAACTTTCTATATCTGTTTATCCCCTGCAGAGATAACTTCGTTTTATCTGTCGAGGTTAAACCGTTGTTGATTAGTTTTTCTAGAAATCATGAGGTAAGGTTGGAAATAAACATTTTCCACTTAGATTTCATTTCTGCCTGTATTTTATCGAGTAAAGCCTTGTTCTTTTTTCCATTTATAGAGCGCTTAAGAAATATGGTTCGCTTCGTTTATAGACGTATTAGATTATATTAGTTGCTTCCGTATATGAAATACAAGAATATTAGTATCATATTCCTGCATCCGTTTAAGCAATCTTAATGGCATATATAACAAAATTGTTCTATGATTGAACGAGGTTCTTGTGACCTGTTTCATAATTCTGGTTATTTAGACTTCGGGTAAGTGGCATGGGACTTTCAACCTTGGAGTCCACTGGCCTATACTTAATGAGATCGATAAAACATCCAAGGTTTTCAGCTTGAAAGAACTAATGAAATTAAAAGTTTCAAGGCATAGATTTAGTATGTTCGAATAATAAGAATAATTCGTATATTTTTAAGCTAGCCTTTTTGATGTTAAGCTCAGCGTGCTCACGATAAGACTATGTATTTAGAAAGCCTTATTCTTGTTTTCACTCCCATTTTGTAGAAGTTTAGTAACGGACAGTACTTGCCCCATAAATTAATTACTTTTCCTCAGGCATCTTGTGCTAATTACACACATGCTTCCATAAGTCATTCAACACATCATGTTTGAAGCAAGTACACGCAAAGTGAACGTAGCTGCCTTTGCTCAACAGCTTACCAAAATATGATATTTGTTGAAGGCCGATAATTAATCAAAATAGATTGACTCTTGACACCTACTCGTACCCGTGGGCGCACACGTGTACACACGTGTCGGAATTACTTGTAACGTTCGTTTAATCACACAAAAACGTTCGTTGGCACTTATACCAGAATATTGTAGCTAGATTCGGACTAATTGATTCGAAAGTTCAAGGGAGTCATTACTACGCATTTGCGTGATTGTGAGCTTAAAATCAGAAATAGACAAATTGGTTTTTAAAGCTTTTTAACAGAAAGGTGATACTCCTGTATCAACCATACATTATTTCCAAGAATTACACCCACATTGACCTCGGTAATACCGTTTCTGTAACCTCTCGTAATGATGTTGCTTTACTAGTGACATTTTAATATTAAACAACTCCTACGCGTCTTTGACAAAACTGCTATCATCAAATCAGTATGCACAGTCGAAGTTCATCTGAAGATTTCAACTAAAGACTTTAGACTTGCCTATGCACATATTTAGAAATTCCTACAATTTATCACGCCTACCCAACAAATAATATAATAATAGTTCAAACTTTCCTGCTTTATTCCTGGATATTTTTTTACCTTGAAACTAGCTAGTTTAGCGTAAATTCCCTTGTAACAGTTCTCCCTGTTCAAAGGTTTTATGTTAGATTATTCCAACGATAACGACGACGACGATTTTTCGTGCGAATTTTTTTTTATTAATGCTCCTATCTGATTCAGTATCAATTTTAAGAGTTACTGTAATTCACGATCGAGACTACTCACTTAGTGATTTAGATCTAAATTATCATCAACAATTCCTTTAAGCAAATCAAGTCGAACATTACCCGGTCATCATAACACTATTTTAGAAGCCCCGCCGGCCATGTTTTCTTTACTGGCCATATCTTCTAAACTAGCAGCTGCCCTGAGCGATAGCAGTGCCCTCTATTACCCTCTCACAGATAACATGGAGCACTCTCAATGTATTATGTGGGTAATGTATGTGACCCGAGCACTATGCCCTCAAGTATTTTGGGAGACCCTCCAAACCAACACAAATTGGTTTCGGAAACTGAGGCCGGGTGTAATAACGCAAGTTGGCTTCTTATTTTAGTGTCATGAATTTGATACAGTAGAATGGACGAAATCCTATGTAACCGTACTGCAGAACGTGTTCTTACTTTAGTCTAAGAGTTATTGCAATTAAAACTTTAACTTCGAAACTTCGTCGAATTAAAGTTTAAAGTTCAAACTGGCTGGGTGGTTTAGGATTAGGATCTTTGTTAGACGAAACAGTTTCTTAAATTCTTAGTAATTGGATGTTTGTTCTTCCCCTGAAAGCACAAATTTTCCTTGTAATTTCTGAGGAATTCTACCAAGAAGCATCATTCACCGTAAACATATTGTGTGCATATTTTCCAAAAAACATTTCTTATTTTTAGTACTGCTGCGCTGAGTTCAGTGGGCGCTGGAAAAACACCTCTTGTACAATAACAATGTATTCTTTCTCAGTGACAGCCGTGAGAGGTAACAAACACTACTAGCGAAAACAGTTTCAGATATTCAGATAGCCACTCGAGTGCGAATCGAGATAGATTGATGGAATCGATTACGATGTAGGTAAGTATTGCTCGTAAGTCATTTTCATAACCGACTGTTCTTTCACGTAGTTTGTTTAGTGTCTGATACAGAAATGATTTATCTTATACGATGTCTTCTTTTTGGCTACTTTGCCTTTCCTTCTTTGTTTATGAAAGGTACTTACTATTCTGTTTTGTTTGGTTAGAATTGAGACCAGTTTGCGTAATACCATTCATTTCTTTATTATTCTGTAAGCGGCATTTGAAAAAAAAAATTATATGAGTTTGGAAATGATATCCTAAAGTAATAGTTCCACCACGTAATTTTAGTTATATTTAAGCCTAAACATAATATTATTAATATTAAATTCGAATTTAAATAAAATGTCCAGTCTGATAAATTGGAAGCGGTCGCAGCATGTTTTCCGATTTGGAATAACATTAAGCTTTTACTACTGCCGTGCATATAAATTAGATTAATTATTATATTCAGTATTCATTATAATTTTATTGGTTTTCGTTAGTAACATAATATGCATATTAAATGCGGGTGTGATTAATTTATATTCCGCCCCAAAGCATATTGTTTAGGGATCCGGATGAATATTTGAAATAGTATCTATTGTTTTAGCACACGTGATGAATTTTCCTTGTTTAGTTGACGGGTACGGGCAGGTAATTTGATTGTCCGGGTCGGTCATCATGTGTTATAAAATATGGACATAAATTTTCCAAACAATGCATTAATTATTAATATTATTATTGCAATGGTGATTTTATTAATTAAGTTACTAAGTTATCACAGCAAAAATTATTTAACATCCTTTCCTAATTATACTATTTCCAGTTTTATTAACTTTTTAAAGCGAAGCGACAGACAACGAAAGCGCGAAAGTAAAGAGGAAAAATGTATTTAAAAATATTCCTTCCTTGTTTCGTCATTTCAATGCTCACTTTTCAGCTTTAATTTCGTAAAAATGTTAACCTCTCGATTCCCAACATAAATAACGGTTACCCCCTTCCCTCACCACCTGGTTACGTCATCGCGTGAGTCATCGGACCGCGCGCGCTCAAGGGCCTACCACTCGACATATACGGGCGCTTATCGCAAAAGGTAAACAGTTTCACGTTACGGAATCGTGCTAGCATCTGTTTGAATATAAACAACACTTGTAAAACTACTTGAGAATTATAATTGTTATGTTATGAGATGAAGGTATATGAAAAAACTTGCCGCGCTAAGAGCTGTGGCCGCATTTCTTTTTTGTTGGTCTACCTACTGATTCAATTCACACGAAACTTTAGAACGAATGTAATAATTATATAAGAAACCTAATAAATAATTCTCATAAGAGTCTGATATACAATAATCTTATAAGAATTTACTCAAAATACCTATTAGAATATATTTATTGCGTAATGTCCACCACGTAATGTGACCTTGACTTGAAAATACTTGAATCTACATAAATATGATGATTTATGCTTCGAGAACACGAAAATCATGTTTTCGTGCTCATATTCACCTAGCTAACACTATTTCCTACACTATATTTCATAATAAAAGAGTAAAACTTACGTTTTCAATTGTTCGTTCCGTGTTCATTGTTGAAATTCTTCCGACGAAACTTTTGTTGGCTCACAAAAGATTTTTTGCCTCTCCCGTGTTTATTGTTTTTTGTCGCGCACAATCACTACACTATAATGATGTCGTAAACATCCACTTCACACAGTTTTGAAGCACTTATCTACACAAAAACACAATAAATCACTTCACAGTCACTCGAATGTTTACCTAAACTGACATAACTGACATTTCAACGACAACGAAGCGCAATCTTATATTTTTTTCTTAGAGTTGCCATTTAAAGTTACTAGTCTTTTGTCTCGCGACAAGGAGTATTACTATCAATGGAGTGAAACTTTTTGCAAACGATTTAGAGCCATATCTTTATTCTGAAAAAAGATTCAAATTGCCTGTACCTGCCGTTCCGAAAACGGTACGGCCGGGCCCGAGGGAAGTTTATTGTCCGTTCCGAAAACGGTACGGCCGGGGCTGAGAGGTTTATTTTGATACGAAATTCTACGTTACGTTTACGGCTCTGAAACGATTTTATTTTGTTAGCGTCTGGCTTACCTCGAAACGCTTGGAAACCACTACTAGCGTTTAGTAGTTATAACTCACTACTACTACTATTTGTTTTTTTTTCAAGTGTATTTTATGTAAACTTTTCCCTAACTATGTGGTGGAGGAATCTGAGGTTCTTGTAAGTGCCAATTAATTGTTTACATTTAGAGAACACTAAGTTTTGTTGTAAATTTTCATTGGTAGCAAATATCTTTGATACTTGACTGACTTACCTATAATTTACTGTTTTTTAAAACATAACATAAAATCGCATATAACATGTAATACCCGAAGGGTGAGGCAAAGGTGTACATTCGTGGTCTTTTCCGCCTGATCAGTTAAAATTTTTTTCGCTTACGCACGCCCCCTTAAAGTTTAGGCCTATTAGGGAAGTGTCAACTTTGGCGCGCAAAATAACAATAACTCGTTTGGCGTGCGTCGTCAGTGCGCTCGGCCGATCGGTATCTTTTCATTCATTATTTCTATACAAAGTCAACGGGGCGGGGCTAGAGAACGTTTCTAGGTTGTAAGTGCAAGCAAAAATTAGCTTAGTGGTGATCAGGCGGGAGTGCCCTCGATAGTACTTAATAGTACTCGACCATCCTCATTGTAATAGGAGGCAAGCATTTGATTTACAAACAGTTTGTTTTTCTACTGTTCATTAATTACTACAAATGAATATGAAACCTACAACGACAATACAATTGACGTAAAACCCTAGTCACCGCGCATGACTCAGTCAGGTAAAACCAGGCACAACACTACATGATGCGCATAACCAATGCACTATAAACAATTTCAAGTATGAAACAGCTTACAAACAAGCAGTTTAATCAGCTACTCCATCGCCTAGGGCCGCCAACCATGCCTGTAGTCCCCGAAGGTTTAGATCGAGGTATACCTTATTTATAGTACAGTAAGTACACTCATACACTGTCTCATTAGTCACGTGGTCCCAAACTTAACTACTGGAGCATAAGGTCCTGGTTTCGACCCCACGTCGGGCCAAGTGTTATTTGGTTTTTCCATCAAGAATTTCTCAGTAGCAGCCACGGAGGCTGGATTTAGCTCGATTGATGGCAATAGGCTTGCCCTCCATTATAATACCAGCCTATTACTGTCCCACTGCTGGGCAAAGGCCTCTTCTCATACAGAGAAGGCACGAGCATTGATCATCACGCTTGCTCAAGACGGGTTGGTGATTTCAGACTTATATTAATTATAAGTCCAGGTTTCCTCACGATGTTTTCATTCACCGATGTCTGTGATGTCCAAGATAAACTTAGAAAAAGTACATATGAATTGAAAAAGTCACATTGGGACTTGCCCGGATTTGAACCCACAACCTCATACATGGGAGGCGAGGCCTAAACCTCTGGGCCATCACGACACGGCCTCCATTACATGGGTCAAAACACAACTGGCGAAATGTGGGTTCACTAAGGGTATTATCATTTGTCATCTTATACACATAGCTGGAAGCGGAGAAAAGCGCTACTGTTCTCCACCTCCATGGCCCTATAAACAGAGGAAGGTTAGAATAAATGGAAGTTGTACTTGTCACAAGGTTTCCCTGCTTATTGCGGTGTAACCGACGAGTTTAGTTCAAAACTTACCCATTTATGGAATAAATAACTTTTGGTCGACGCCCTTCATGTCTCCCTCGGCAAATATACTGACAGAAATGAGATAGTTGTTTTAGTAACTCGCTGTACTATCGAGGACACTCCCGCCTGATCACCACTAAGCTTATTTTTGCTTGCACTTAAAACAGAAACGCTCTCTATCCCCCCGCCCTGTTGACTTTATAATAAATAATTAATGAAAAAAATACCGATCGGCGACACATGCCAAACGAGAGTTATTGTTATTTTGCATGCCAGGGTTGACGCTTTCCTAATAGGCCTAAAGTTTAAGGTGGAGTGGCTCGGCGCCTCCGCATGATTTAAGCGAAAAAAAAATTAACTGATCAGGCGGAAAAGACCACGACTGTACCTCGACAAATACTTTCGCTACGTAGAGTGGTTGTTCTAAAGGAAGCGGACAGGAATCGGGTGATTAGGTGCCTTCGGGACTGTAACTGAATAAGTCCGTCTAACTATCATTTAAAAGAAATGTTGTTGTGTCTGTCTTTTTTAAACTTTCACGATCAGAACACATTATAAAACATATGGACGGGCAACGGGTAACGTCGGGCTTATAAAGGGTGTAGATAACCTCTTAACGAAGCCGAAAGGCACTTGTTCTCCCCGTCATTGCGATCATTTTTTTGTTCTAAACCATACCTGGGAACTTTCTAGTTACGGAGATATTGGGGGTCAAAGTTCCAACTTTATTAAAGTTTTATTTTTTTTGAAATATAAGTTTTTAATGTTAGATTTTTACTTTAAACACCTCCACGACCCTCGTACTATTCAATCCATCCACTAGCACAATGTTGTGAGTGCGTTACATTGAGTTCTACCACTTATCCTGATTTTTCACCCCAAAAAAAAAAGTCGTTTCCCAGCAATAATTTTTGCGTAAAGTTACTTAGTTTGATGTACAAAATGCTTTGTTGACGGCTTCGTGATGAGGTTGTTTACACACTGTGTTAAAGGTAAAATTCGCGATAAATACCCGTTTTCATATGTTTTAGAGTTGGTTCTAGCCATTATATGGGTGTTCTATTAGGTACACGTTTGCCTTCTCTGCGAAGATAACAGACGTGATGTTATGTTCTATAATATTATACTATATCCTCTTATAATCTTAGGTCAGTTATATTATTCTTGCACTGACGTCATTGGTTGACGTCAGTTTCAAGGAAATGCAATCAAGAGTGTTTGTAATTCCTGTAGTATTTTACACTCACTAAGACCGTTCCACAACAATCTATTGATGGATGAGCTTCCTACTGAAGTTTTTTTCGCCTGTGTTTAATTATTTGGAGCACTTTAGCAGTGCTTTTTAGGGTTCCGTACCTCAAAAGGTAAAAAAAAGGAAGCCTTATAATAAGATTACTTTCTTGTCAGTCTGTCCGTCCGTCTGTCACCACCGATTTTTTGGGTCGAAAACCTATATGGTAGTTCCCGTTGACCTAGAATCGCGAAATTTGGCAAAAAGCAAGGTCTTAGAAGACAAGTAAAGGGAAAAATCTGAAAACGTAAATATGTAGTTTAATAACAAAAAAAAGCGATTTTACTATTACAAACTTATTATTTGCGGTTGGAGCAATAGCCGTTTTTAGAGATCGAACAGCAAAGTTAAGTTTGTCCCATTAAAAAGTTTGTATGGAACCCTTTTTTTTATTTTTTTTCGGATGGGAAATCATCAAATGACTCCTCCCGCTCTGGGCAGAGCAGGAGGGGGTGTCAGACTTTTGCTGACTAAAATCCTTATTTATTTTTAAGTTTTTATTTTTTATTTTGTTGATTCTGTAAGAGCAAATTGCACATCAATATACGTTTTAGTTATATTCAAACGACTGCTTCAGCAAATCCCCTACCTTAATGATCACTGAACTCCTGCTACCATTAGCCACATCCTGACTTAAATAAAGAAAGAAAGACACAAAATTAATGATTCAAATACCATTATTACTTCTAACATCAAAGAGGTTCCTAGTAGAACTATTTGCAAATCATCAGTAGGAGAGCGAGTCTAATTTTGTTTGTACCACTTTCATCTTAAACACAGTTTATAATAATAACTGAGATATGTCCCGGCATTAATCATCAACAATTTCGCTCGGTACTCAGATCTGGCGTTAATTTTACAGTTGTATGCTCAAAATTAGATTTTAATGTTGAAGTTACATTTAAGTTTATTGTGTGTTGGTTTTGAGTCTTTTTAGAGGTTGGTTAGGTTTAATAGGCACTATCTGGGATAATATTTAAACCAATATTATAAAAAGTGTTGTGATGGCACAGATGTTAGGGCGCCTCTCATGTACGAAATTGCGGGTTGAAATCCGGGCAATATGTACTTGAAGTTTACAAGTCTTACCAAGGAGTATCGTATTACCTAGTACAAACTGGGTTGTGAAAGTGAGATAGTCAGCTCCATCCGGTTAGACTTGAAAAGGTTTTCTAGATGATGAAGTAGTTTTTTAAACAAAAGATCACCTTGTAAGTTACCATTGCAGTTAATTCAAAGGGACCCATTTACAGGTCTGAACGATCGCTTCCATTTATTAAATCACACGTGACTTAGATGTCATATTAAACTTTCCGACATGTAACATAGAAAATACATTACAAATGAATGACTACTATTTACTGCTGAGTTGTACAACATAATGGAGTTTTTGATTGATATGCGATAATTGCAACTGTTTTAAGTCTGCTTATTACTTCATACATACTGCAATCAAAGAAACTTATGGTTTTAATTATCATTCTAGCTACTGACTGGTAGGACGATAGGATTGATATATTGCACTAGAGGAGATGTAGTTAGTTACTTGTACAGGAAACATATTTACATACAAGAAAATTGTATTGTAAATAAAGAACTAGGTATAGTTACGGGCATTAATATGTGTACCCTTAGTTACTTTTAAAATTGATTTTCTCCAATTTTTTTTTGTTAGACTTTCTCGAGTCTGTTGGGCCTTAGGCTCTTTACCTATTGATTTTTATTGTATGTTGTAACGAACAGTATTATGGAATCCATACTTTACGAAATCTAGGTGTTATTAAATGTGTAATCGTTATTCCACGAGATTCTAGCTTTTTAATTTTGCTACCTTGTATACATATTAGTACACTGACACACAACAAATTTGCAATTGTGATAACAATTAACAAGTAGTGTACTATCTGGTTACGCGAAGTTAATCAAGCTTTTTGTGGTAATTACGGTCGGGTTGGTTATGTGGCGTACTGGCGTCGTTTGGGCTGACACAAATAAACATGTTTGCTCGTCCCCATTGCGTCCGCAACGCAAACTCTATACCACGTCCACAGGGCTGTCACTATACTAGCTACGGCTTTGATGGGACTTACCTTTTTGTTCTTAAAAAGAAGTGCAGTCTGGCTAGATTTTTTATGTCTAGCGTTCTAAGTTCCAAGTCTTGTTACTTGGGGCGAATTTCACCAATCACTGAACGCGATTAGCATGTTTAAACGTCGTTAAGGGCTGTCAGTGTCATGATTGCTATAGAATATTGAAACTGACAGCTCTTGGACACGGTGTGTTGAACGTGTAAAGTTCTATCGGTAGAAGTCGCTCTAAATAAACCATGGCGGCAAATTTATACTTAATTTTACCGAAAAAGTTTCATCGTCTCACAACTATTACCTATTACATCATTTCCAAAGCTCTAGCCTTAGAGAAAGGGGAATGATAATAATGGTGTGGAGACACCCCTATTCTAAGCAATGTAATACAATACATATATGTATCATTGTTTTAATGGATAAACAGACTCCCACTGACAACTGATTACCGCTGCATTATGTTATCACACTGAGAGGTTAACGCATGTAGGTTACCAGTTACTTGTCCTATAAATAGCACTTAATAATGGTTTTGTTTTAGAATTAAAACAAAGATACATAAACTCAAACCTTTTTAGGGTTCTGTAGTCCTGACAAGGAACCCTTATAGTTTCGCCATGTCCGTCTGTCTGACCGAGGTTTTGCTAAGAGACCGTTAGTACTAGAAAGCTGTAATTTTGAAGAAGTGTGTTTATCAATAACGCCGACAAAGTGGTAAAATAAAATTTTGGAAAATATTTTTTTAGGGTAGCTCCCCTACATGTGAAATTGTGAAGTGGGGATGATTTTTTTTTTTGTCGTCTACCCCATCGTGTGGGGTATCGTTGAATAGGTCTTTGAAAATGATTTAGAGTTTGCTAATTTTTCGATTTAATGCTCCATTTACGAAATATTGAGGTATTCCTCGAAGCGCTCCCGTTTTGAAACGCTCCCATCTAAGCGCTCCCGTTTTGTTAAACGAACGAAACGAACGAACGTAGGAACGATAAAAATATTAAAAATTATTTCCTCGAAGCGCTCCCATGATTAACTTTCGGATAGAGATGGGACTATACTAACTGAAATTATCGATAATAACTAGGTAATAAGTAGAACACATTGTTATAATATACAACTAGCGGCCCGTCCCGGCTTTTCACGGGTTTGGTAATTATTTTTTTTTTTTTTGTTTTATTGTAAATCCTTTAGTCCACCAAATAGATGAATATAATCTGCCGACATATGTACCTATTCATATTTTTTTACTAGCTGACCCGCGCAACTTCGTCTGCGTCACATGAGAGAGAGAGAGAGAGGGGGTTAGAGAGAGTGTGAGTAAACCCACTGGGTGTCGGTTTTATTCGCCATCTAAAAGATAGACATATCGCTATCGGGGATTTTTTAGAACGTTTTAAGAAGAACAATTACGCAACAATCATGTATGAGGGATACATTATTGTTGCGTAACTTTAACCGTTTATGCAGCGCTCGCAACGGAAGCTCTCAACAGAAATACATTTTCCCTGTTTTTGTAACATTTATTGATTTATAGTTGACTTCGCTCCTTTTAGTTGTAGCGTGGTGTTAGATAACCTATAGCCTTAAATTATATATATATATAATAAATAAATTGACTATCCAACACTAAAAGATTTTTTTAAATTCGAACCAGTAGTTTCTGTAATTAGCGCGTTCAACTAACCAAACAAACAAACTCTTGAGCTTTATAACATTATTATAGATTCAAGTGGATAACAATTTAATTTCTCCGATATATAACATTAACTGCCTAAAACCCATCCATGTTCCTTCATCGCCCTTTGTGTTCCGGGGCCACGGTATCCCTTTCGAACAGTCAAGCAACCCCGGCAGGCATCGGTCGTTACGGACCCCTTCCTTTTTGCTGACTCTCTTTGAGGCGCGCGTGGAACACGAACGCGCCGTCGACACGGCCTGTCGTCATGAGACGGACGGACGGCGAGCTAACCCATAGCCCACCGTCCACAGGCCCGCGCCTACGGTGGCCGGGGGCCACGTGGTGGCCCCCGACGCCCGGGGCGTCTGCCGCGGCGGCCGGGACGTTGAGAGGTTCTCTCCCTCTTACGTTCCGCCACCTCCTTCTCTAGCATTACTGCTTCGCAGAAGGAAGCAACTTCGATGTCGATGATGCACACATGAGTTTTTAAAAATTATCGATATAATTCATTACGTTTACTACTTCATGCTTTTCCCTATTTTTAAACGTGGGAGCGCTTCGAGGAAATAAATTTTAATATTTTTAATCGTTCCTCCAAGCGCTCCTTTTGGGAGCGCTTGGAGGAACAAAACGGGAGCGCTTAGATGGGAGCGTTTCAAAACGGGAGCGCTACGAGGAATACCTCGAAATATTAAACCTTAAGTTGGATGCTCCAGGGTAGCCCGCGAAATTCAAATTTTCTTACGTTTTTTGCAATTTGCAGGCCAGTGCTAGGTTGTATGCTGATTAAAATATTGCTCGCGGCTGTAACACGTATGTAGTTATATAATTATAATCATCAAAATCATCAAGACCACCCTCCAAGCTCATAAAGGTGCAGGAATTACTTTTTCAAGGTCAAAGTCATTCCTGCACCTTTATGCAAACTTTTGTTCCAATAGGGCGTCCCCCCCCTTAAAAGCTAAACTGCTGGATTGAAAAATCTGTAAAAATTCATGACGATAGTGCATTTCATGAACTTTAAAGGAAAACTATAGCAGGATAACTTTACTAGTTTAGCAGAAATAGTCGTTGAACTTGGGTGTTGAATAATTTTGTACCAAATACAAATTCCTTAGAATAAATCCTATAAAGTG
This sequence comes from Xestia rhomboidea, assembly GCA_963853795.1. Lineage (NCBI taxonomy): Eukaryota > Metazoa > Arthropoda > Insecta > Lepidoptera > Noctuidae > Xestia > Xestia rhomboidea. The sequence continues at coordinate 6,717,018 of OY970770.1, read as the reverse complement.
ACTAAGATGAAGTAGTTGCTTGTTTTAAATAACGGGTAAAGACTTGCATTGAAAAACTAAATCTGAAATAAAAAAAATAAAAAAAAAACATAAGTAATAAATTATCATACGTTTCACAAGGTCCCGCTAGATGGCGCTGTACCAACGGGTTCGTTCTATATTGTGATAACGGGCTACTACGGAACCCTACACCGCGCGTGGCCCGACATGCATTTGGCCGGTTTTTCTGATGAGGGACACTACAGAACGCTATCAGCTATACGAAAACGTTCCTTTGCTTCGTCCACGTCCATACATCTGGTCATACAACACAAGTACCTACGCCTTAAGTTACAGGCGCATACAAGGCACGTGACTGCTCAGTAAACAGTACGTAGTCGGACTTTTTGTGTCTAGGTCACATTGTTGATTGTTTAAATTTGAAAATGGGGCGGGAAAAATGGCTTGTTACTTTTGAAACGCACGGCTCAGCGCCTAAAGTAAAAATCCGACAGCACATTTAACGACCCTTATGTTACTTCACATTCCTACAATTGAAATAACAGATTCAAGCGTGAAGCATCATTAATGCATGTAATGTAGTTATGTACAAGTAGAGTACTACATACATGTTTATATGGAATTGTAATTTCCGGCAATACATCTCGTCGCGTCTATCTGTAAGGACATTCATCCATACATCTCCAATTCTCCACATATTGCTGTCTGTACGTACTACCGAGTTCACTGATGGTCGAGTTTTGAACCTTATATCTGAAAGCATAAGGGTGAAAATTGGTCGACCGTGAGTGAGTGAGGTAGTACATACACTTATGTGCTACTCATTCCAAGATACAGACTTTGGATGCCATTAATTAGTCTTTATGGATCCATACAATTGGTGATCTCTTTGATCGGAGCGCCTCTTGAAATTTCAGGCATTTTTAAATGTGGTCCTGTTGAAGTTTTGTTTAAATAGGTGATGACACCAATTAAGAGCAAACAGATTTTGTATGTGTCAACAGATTGAAGATCCGGAATTCAGATTTAAAGTTTGATTATAATCAAGTAAGTACAGTCGCTAGGCATATTATTGTAATAATAAGAGTAATTGGCAATTTAGAAGAACAAAGAAGAAATTTGCTTTATCGGTGCCTTATTAATAGTTTTATAGTCGTAGTAATAGTTGATAACATTTTCCAAGATCTTTTCAGTGGGTTGTAAGGCGAAAAAATTATATATTTTAAAGCCGCTCGGGTCGATCTTTAGGTTAAGCCGTGCTTGCCTAGGTTGGTCCGTGGATGGGTGACCACCCACCACCCGTAAAATACCAAGTTTCCTCCGTGCCTCGGAAAGCACGTTATGCCGTTAGTCCCGGCTGTTATTTTTAGATTTTTGACAGTTTTTACAAGTAATATTTGGCCTTTTTTTGGAATCTGACAGCCAGTCATACCAAGGGGTATCGTATTACCCAGTACTAACAGTGTTGTCGAGGGCAGATAGGCAGTCGCTCCATGTAAAATACTGGTATTCAGCTGTATCCGGCTGCAGATTATTTATTTTTTTATTTGTTGACAGGATGAACGACAATACGACCAATTAAGTTATTTGAATTGCATATGAATACAGGGTGTAAACAACTTCATCACGAAGCCGTCAACCAAGCATTCTGTACATCAAACTAAGTACGCAAAAATTATTGCTGGGAACCGACTTTTTTTTCTTGGGGTTAAAAATCATGTTTTGTGGTAGAACTCAATGTAACGCACTCAAAACATTGTGCTGATGGATGGATAGAATAGTACGGGGTCGTGGATGTGTTTAAAGTAAAAATCTTACATTAAAAATTTGTATTTAAAAAATAAGTTGGAACTTTGACCCCCAATATCTTCGTAACTAGAAGGTTCCCAGCTATGGTGTAGAACAAAAAAATAATCGCAATGACGGGGAGAACAATTGCCTTTCGGCTTCGTTAAGAGGTTTTTTACACCCTTTATAAGCTCAGGTCCAACCCGACTAAAAGAGAGGTGGAATGAACAATAACCTTGTATAGAATTTGCTATCCATATTTACTATTCGTTATAAGCAACGTAAAGTCGTAAACCATTCTCACGTGATACTTGTTTGCCTCAGTTCGGAACTTCGAACTCCGTATCTTTATTTTTTCCAGACGTTCGCTATTTAGATAAGATTTATGTAGTGAATAATGAGACCTGAATGTTTAATGTATCCAGTTTTAGGTATTGAAAGTAGTTTGCTAGCTCATGTTTTTTATTCAAGAAGACTCAAGAATGGCTGCTTCAGAACAGCAACCTGAAAACATTTTTAAGAACATGTCTTGGTGTTAATGATAATGCAACGTGGCCCAATCTATTACTAACCAACATTGGAATCTTTTTTACACTGATCTTTAGGCAAATTAGGTTGAGAATCGGCTCTTTTTGAACTTAAAATTTACAGCAGCTCCCAAAACACTCGCCCTTCGCCACCGATCATACCCCTAAAACTCACACCACACACAACCGATCTATGCTACGCCAAAACAAAATGTCCTAAAATTCACCGATTGGTCAACACGACATAATCAAATATCACTCAGGTTCATTAGCTCCAGGCTCCAATATCCTTTCCCCAGCACCAATTAATCCACACCTCGCAACCAAACACGTATTGATGCAAACTCATCAGTACTTGGGTATCGATTGGCGTCCATGCGTCGAAGCCCGGCCGGCACGTAACTCAATTGGCTAGCAATCTGGTGGAGGCGCCCGTTCCCCTCGCTTTAATTACATCGCAACTGGTGGATGCAGATAAAAATGCGTTCTACCGATGAGGGAGTGGTATTTATGAAACAGAGAAACAGTTTGTGTCTGACAAAAATAAAGCTGTTAGGACAAATAAAGAAGTCAGGCAGAGTAACTTGTGCAATCAAACCCGGCTTGATGGTGCGTCCAATACTCCAACACGCAGAATTATAGATGACACACGCTACACCTAGTCTGACTGAATACTCACCGGGTACGCCGTGTAATGGGTTTGGTAAGAACTGTTAAGTTTACCTTTTGGAGCTCCGTCTGTTAGAACATATTCTTTGCCAAGTTTTATCTGCTACGGGACTGTTCGAAAGAGATACCGTGGCTCCGGAACACAAATGGCAAAGAAGGAACATGGATGGGTTTTAGTCAGTAAAAGTCTGACACTCCCTCCTGCTCCACCCAGAGTGAGAGGAGTCATTTGATGAATTCCCATCCGAAAATAAAAAAAAAGTCAATGTTTATCTTGGATACTAATACTTTCAAGTTTATGACAAACTAGCTGACCCGCGCAACTTCGTCTGCGTTACGTAAGAGAGAGAGAGGCTTAGAGAGAGTGTGAGTCAACCTAAAAAAAATGCAGATAATATGCTTTAGCGGACTTTTTAAGAGGAACAGTCCCGTCATACTGTATGATTGTTGAGTAACTTTAACCGTTTACGCAGCGCACGGAAAGGAAGCTCTCAAAAGCAATAATTTTTCGCTGTATTTGCAACAATTTTCATTGATGCTCCGCTCCTATTGATTGTAGCGTGATGTTATATAACGTATAGCCTTCCTCGACAAATGGGCTATCCAACACTAAAAGATGTTTTTAACTGGAATCAGTAGTTCCTAAAATTAGCGCGTTCAACCAACCAAACAAACAAACTTTTCTCCTTTATAATAATAAGTATAGATTCAAGTAGGTAACAATTTAATTTCTCGGAATTATATGCAATCATCGTTAAAATATTTTACTATGTTTTTCCAATTTGGGGCTTCCCTCGACAGCCTTAGGTTTTCATCCTTAGACACTCGATGACAGTCATACTCCAGCTAGGTCGAAAGTTCTCATCAAGGTGCATGAATGAGCCCAAACACGATATAGCTTTTTTTTTCGGATGGGAAATCATCAAATGACTCCTCCCGGAGCAGGAGGAAGTGTCAGACTTTTACTGACTAAAACCCATCCATGTTCCTTCATCGCCCTTTGTGTTCCGGGGCCACGGTATCTCTTTCGAATAGTCCCGCAGCCCCGGCAGGCATCGGCCCTTGCGGACCCCTTCTTTTTTGCTGACTCTCTTAGAGGCGCGCGTAGAACACGAACGTTCCGTCGAAACGGCCTTTCGTCATGAGACGGACGGCGAGCTAGCCCATAGCTCCTCGTCCACAGGCCCGCGCCTACGGTGGCCGGGGGCCAATACGTGGCTCCCGACGCCCGGGGTGTCTCCCGCTGTGGCCGGGACGTGAGGATCTCTCCCTCTCACCTTCCGCCACCTCCTTCGCTAGCATGACTGCTTCGCAGAAGTAGGTGATGGCATCCCATTCCGTCTCGCTCCGGACCATGTATTGAACCAGGGCTGGGAGAGAGAGGTCGCCGCCGCCGATCGCCGCTTCGAGGACACGGCGTTGCTCCGCCCAAGTGGGGCACACCTCCACAGTGTGCTCCACCGTGGCCTCCGGTCGATCCTCACAATGGAAGAACCCGGGCGTCTCCTCCCGCCCGAAAACACGATATGAGGCCAATAACAATTTAGCTGATTATTGATTATTGCGAATAGCATAGCACAGTTCTTGCACGGCAAGAACACGTGGATTTATCAGGCTTCTGGTGTTCGCTATACTTCTTTTTGGAGAAATCATCCTCATCATCATACTCCTGCCCTTACCCCAATTTATTTGGGGGTAGCATGATTGTATTCTTCTTCCTTATGTACTACTCTATTACTTTTTGGAAAAATATTTCACGAAAAAAATAAGAAATGCACACAACTTATACAAAATTAAATATAGGAAATCTCACAGCATCAAAAAAAAAAATTAAACAAATCACAAAAAGTGAAAATAATGTTGGAGGGTTTGAACCTGCCACCGCGTAGTTTACAGAGCGGTCATGAAACTGCAAGGCTATTTACTTCGTTGACATAAGCCACAAATAGCCGTTCTCATGTACTTACGTCATGACTGAAACGTCAAACAATTGAAGTATACGGAAATAATGCAAAATTGCCTACCCCCTTAAGGAAGTAGCGTGATAATATATAGTTTAAATATTGAAGAAGCCTATGCAGTAATTTTGACGTGATGCGCGCACAAACATTTCGTACCAACTACTTAAACCGAGGAAAGCTGATTTTCTTGAGTTCCGCTATTTTGTGCGTATTCACCTCAAAAATCAAATTTCAAGAAAACTGAGAAATTATATTTACCTGTATTAGATATGGAGTATATGTAGCAACTTTAAAAGGTTACACTTCATTGGTTTTGATTGTATAGGTGTTTGAAGTTTATTAATTTTAAACACAAAACCCTCTTTTTTGCGCCTCTGGATGAGATTTAAAAAAAATGCTAAGACAGGTATTTCTTTATTTTTATTAATAAGTATTTATTCTGAGTTTCATGATTCTAGAACAATCTAAATTTTTTTTTCATACAAACTTTACCCCCCCTTTTCACCCCCTTTTTCCAAAAAAATCCAAATTTTCTATAGCCTATATGTTATTCTGAATGTATTTAAACAGATTTGTGAACATTTCAACAAAATCGGTTCAGCAGTTTTTACGTGATGCGCGTTCAAACAAACAAACAAACAAACAAAAATTTTTTAAATGGTTTTAATATGTTCAGTTACTTATTTCAAGTCACCCTGGCTGGTTTTTTTTTTTAAATCTTCATTGAACAGATTTTTTGGTCTCAACGATTTTATTATATGTATAGATGATAATGTGAGAGACTGGTGACTGCTGGAACATAACTCAATTGGGAGGCAATCTAGCGGAGGCGCCGTGTCCTCGCTCTGATTACACCGCATGAGGCAGATTAAAATGCGTTTTAGCTGCTGCGGATGAAGGAGTTGTACTTATGAAACTACTGGGAGATGGTTTGTTAACAGATATTTTGTTATCAATAATGTCAGGACACAGGTGGAAGGGCTCGTAGCTCAAAAATAACAGCCGCTCGGGTCGATCTTTTCGTTATGCCGTGCTTGCCTAGGATGGTGTGTGGATGGGTGACCACTGACCACCCTTACATACAGAGTTTCCTCCGTGCCTCGGAATACTTTCCGAGGCACGGAGGAAACTCTGTTAAGCTGTTGGTCCGGGCTGTCATTTTGTAGATCTTTGACAGTCGTTACAGGTAGTCAGTTACCCAAAAAGTCTGCCAACCAGTCTTACGAAATGGTATCGTATTACCCAAAGGCTAGGCTGATGATAATGAATGTCAGGAGACAGGTGCGCTATTTCGTCAACAGAGTTTATAATTTATTTAGTACAGTATTTGAAACCATTAACACTACATTCAATACCTAATCCTTTTACTCGGTCTTCGCGCAGTACCACAAACATTCCAACATTTTTGTCTTCCATCGTCGTTCATCAGCAATCAAGTCCGATCCAAGAGTTGCTTTGGCAGATATTCTGTACAGGGTGGAAGGCACGGTAATTTAAAAAAAAACTGATGTTCGATTCATTTTGTCCTTGTGGGTATTTGTAGAATTATATGCGGGGTTCGGAATGATGTGCTGAATTCGTGGTAACCATTGCGTCCGTGTCCCTTCCAGGGTTGTATTAGCACCATCTCTATGATACAGTTGATGTTCGACTAACTTGCTTCGGAAAACTTAAATTTTCTTTGCAACATTTTGGCGAAGTTATCGTAGGTTTAAAATAATAACACTCTTTTTGGGCTTCGCCGCAACGGGTAAAAATTAAATCTATTGTGTGCCTATCCACACAAATTCACGCAATTGATTTATAGTATATAAATGCAGATCTCAAGCAACAATCTACGGACATTAATGTATCTATTATGTACAACACGATCTGGTCAAACAGCATGAAATCAGATAAATCCATGTTAAATTTTAAACCTGTAAAGTTGAAATATCCGTAAAACTAGCTATAAACGTGTTTTATAATTTGGCTCTCAATGATTCACAGTAAAGTTTCTCTTATAATCTCTAAACACATAAGATACATCTTTGAATGCTTTTGTTGAGCGTTCGTTACAATGTACAAAGTTCGATGCTATTTTCAAACAAAAACAAGCATCACGCGATGATAATGTAATTGCTCATTGTGTTACAAAGTAAATTTAGTTTTCTCTAACGGTCATAACTATTGTTTCAACACCAATCTGTCTTTTTATCTAGAGTAGAGAGATAATCAAACACGCGACCTAAACACAATTCCAAGAAAAAGGACAAGAATTTTCCATTGTCTAACGCGGAATTTAAAAACGTCTGAAATAAGCCACAGCTGATGCAAATCCAATCTTTCGAGCTACTTAATATTAATGTATTCAATTTACTTCAAGATTTACATAATTGCTTGGACACAGATATATACAAACAGATTGAACATGTACCAAATCAAATTGGAATTACGTATACGGTTCTCACATCCATCTGCTAGCTAGCAAATGTTGTTAGCTCGCTATCCCGTAGTCCCGCATCTCGCTGTAATGTAAAATGTTCCCGTAATTCTATTGCCGGATTTGCGATTCATTAAGCTTTAATATTTATCGCCCCAGGGTTCCAATAGCAGTAGCACGCTAGGTTTCATTACAGGGTCTGATAAAAAATTGCCGATGCATGTACCAATATGATTTCGTTTGTCGGTCTGGCTAGGGTGTGTTTCGTTGCCTATGATGCTGTTGTCATGCAGTCATCCTCGGCTTACAATAGAATTACGAATAGATTAAGTAACTCTCAGATAAGTGATGAATTTAAGAGATTTTTCTTCAATTTCTCGAATAAATTACATTTGTATATCGTCTTCTGCTTCCATCATATCAAAAGACGAGTCTTCCTCACACAGCTAAATTGAATCAATCAGATAATTTGGCCCAATAGATATCGCGATCCAAAAATATACTTGTAATAATTCCAACACATATGTAGTGTACTGCCAGTCTGCATGAGTCAACCATGCGCTAGACGGGTTTAACTCTGTACCAGCAATGTGGGACGTTTCGAAAGTCGCTGGCGCCTGCCAAACTTTGATATGCGTTGCCAACATCGTAATGCAGACGCACGGCCCGAACGCCCGACCACTTTCACAACATGTTCCGTTTTAGTTCATCATTGCTAGTTCTAGAACTAGTACAATCACGAACTAATTACTACGTTACAGAGTCGCTGCTTCGTTAGAAAATGTCTCTAGGGCTTTAAATGCCAAGCAAATAGCGCTGGTAACTTTGCTATGAGGACTTTGACTGCTGAACTTGTATGCTATGCTAGTGCGACACAGCTAACAAAGTTTTGATGACAAAATGCGATCTTTGCCGATGTTTGACATGGTTCCTTTGATCCATAGAACGGTCAAGTCTATCGGTTTTTTTGTCGTTGAAGAATTCTCATACCGTTGAATCCCACTAAAGGAATATTTTGTTTGGATCGTCATGACATTTCTTGTGACACACTCAATACCAGCAGTTGCCTTTAAAAAATATTGTATAAAAAACTATCTGTCGTTCAATAAAGTAATATTTAACACCGCAGTTTCCTAGTTCGATAGCTAAAGGCTGCGGTTCACAGCCACGGCGATGCGGTCACGTTTCGCTTCACGCCGATCACGACCGAAGACCGAATGACCGAACCAGTGACGAACGCCGCTTTCGACCCATCCAGCGACATTATAGCATTCTTTCACTCCAATTAATCCTTAAACACCCACTCCAATATTAAAAACATTTGCGAACTGAAAATTCCATTAAAGTTTCAATGAAATACTTATCGGTAACGCTAAAAATGGTTTTGTTAACCAGCCAATGTTTACCTAACTAAGTTAACTTACCGAATCAAGGACAAAAACCTGATAATATTGTACAAATATTTTCAAATTCTTAAAACTACGGCCGTGACTAACACCGACGATATTGCTCGAATAATAAAAAGTATGTAAAACTGGGTAGGCCGTATGACGCATTTGGGGTAGGTAAACAAGACACTTTACGATGCTGCTGAGACGTTCTTTTTCACTGTGTGACCACTGACTTGGCTGTAGACAAGATCAAATGTTTTGTCTGCCCTCTAACTTTTAAGGACGAAACTCAACCGTATGTAACCTTCACGATATGTACACAGAAATTACTACACACGCAAGGCTAAGTTTTATGAACGGCAAATTCCGTTACGTAGTCACTATGTTTGGTAAATAAAGACTACTTTTGCATTTTTAGCTAGGATTGTCACTTGTCGGCAAAACTTGGAAGTCTTTCAAACCTTGATAAGACATGAAACATTACCTAAATGAGTATGTTTTATCAGAATCACAGTCGAATGAATGACTGATATGCCTTGATAAATATTGTTTTGTTTGTAGTCCAAACCACAATACCAGTCGGACGGACGAATTTATCAATAATTATTGTGACACTAGGACATGTCTGTGGTTTGGAATGGCCTTTTCAGTCGAATCGTTGTTTGTCATGTCGTCTGCAGACGAACTTACGGTTCGAAAATTCGTCATTCGATTCTACCACAACAAGCCAACTACTATAGTTATTTTTTTATGCTTTGTACCTACTTAAGTTATCAATATAGATAACAGTGATATAATTATATTGAGCGCCATATTAAATGTAGACAACCTATCAAAGTACAAATACCTACCTACTCCTGGTGAGAAAGAACGCAATTAAATCCCTCAAAAAATATTAAACACTGAGATATCAGAATCGTACAATAGCGAAACAAACCAAACAAAATGACCGTCTCAATGAAATTATCGCAACCTCCATTAAAGAACAATATAAAAAGAGTCTTAATTAAAAGAAAAAATAGCGCAGCTGATATCTAGATGGTGATTAAAGTCGTTATAACAATAGATTTGAGTGCACCGACAACTGGAACGGTAGAAACTCGGCATCAGCCGAGTATCGCCGAGGTCGGGCCAAGCAGTGCAAACGACGATAATGGACGCCATTCTCACACAGAAAAAAACTTGTTAGTGGTTGCAGTGAATGTCGCAAGGGAACAGCCGCTATTGGAATTGGAAAACAAACTGACAATAACGGCAATCACGAGAATTGTGACTCTTGCTTTACAAGGAATTTTAACGGTCTTGAAATACTCAATTGGGTTGCTGGACTTTTTAAGCCTTAAAAAAGTAATTCGAGCATTGAATTGATGCTTACTTAGCAGCTTGGACAGTTTCAATTTGTTACCTCTTTTGAAGTCATTGGTTTTTGTCACTATAGCTGCTGTCGTATCGAGCGCATTATTTTTTTGGCTCCCTGTGCTACAAATAAGCGAAACTTGGATTGATCAAAATTATGCTTTATTATGGATACTATCCGCAGTACCCGCATGACACTATTATTGAACAGTCATCCACCCTCAGCGTCGTCGTATCAAAGCAATTGGTTCAAACGACCGCAAGGTCGTACAGTCGCCTTCGTAAACACAACTCTTGAGTCCACTGCTTAGCTTCAACAATACTTCAATTGTTGCTACTACGCACTCCTCGACTTCTATTCTTCAATAAAGTTAGTTACTGAGCCCGTTTAAATCATCGTCGTTCATACAATCTATTATACCCACATTACCCACGTCTTCTAAGACTTAATCAGATTTAGGATTCATGGAATCAGTATTTTTGTTCACCCAGTCACCATCTGCTAGGAACGACATTTTGCATATATGTATAAAAGAGAATGTGCGTGACTCAAAGAGGCTCTCTAATTTGAACTTAAGTCAGCTTTCTGTACCAAAAGATTGGATTTCTAAATTCGCTAACTTTGTAAAGAGATTTTCCTTCTCACAAAGATATGATACTTTGGCGTCTAGAAAATAGTCTCAAGAGATAATCCCGATAAAATATAGGGCGTTGCGTAAGAGGGGTATGTAGAGGTGAATAAATTGGATGTTCAAATAATTGCTTATTGTCTCCACTTGGTTTGAGTGCGTCACACGCTCCGATAGACGAGCCGGCGACGCTCAGCTCCTATTCTCGTAACGGTGTTAGCAACAAGGACGGGGACAAATAAAGCAATATAGACAGCTGTATTTGGAGATTCAAGTATCTCGCCTGAGAATTATATGAGCGACTCAAGCGACCCATAAACCCACCGCCATAACTAGCAAGACCGCTTCGAGGATGTATGTTCGTAGCGTACAGGCCTTTGATTTATAGTTGTCACTGGCCCATTTCCAAAAATAGTCAAACTTTATGTTTATTATTATTTGCTCTTACGCACAAAGTGTATCTCTGTTTATGACTTCTTTCTTCAGTTGCTTAGCCAAAACATTATTTAGTTAGGGCTAACAGAAATAAATCATGCCAAAACGACATCAGTGAGTCCATGAACAATGTTTTCTGCAATCGTCATTCCGAATTTCCGTGAAGCGCCCGTGAATCTGCCACAAACACCCCATTTGGGGCCCGTCAGGCATGAAGTCTAAACAACGGCTTTGTCACGTTGTCGTCTACCCACAAATGCTGTCTAAAATTCAATTAACGTCATGGTAATTAAACCCGGTATCGCTAATCTCGCGGCGAGCGTACATTCGATAGGTATTCGGCGTGAAGCGAATGCTTTGCGGAAATTCGCGACGCTTCGCAAGCGACCCGTCCGTCTGATGTATTTATGATGTTTGGCTTCGTGCAGTAGTAGAAACGCAAATATTAATTTTACAACACAAAACAAAGACAGCTTCTGAAACCATTACTGAGACTCATTTGGGTTGGGACTAAAATAAAGAAAGAAATATAAGGAAAAGATTATTAAATTAGGTCTTCTTACGCAAGGATAAGAACTACTTGGTAATAAGTGTAGGAGTTAGGTAGGTAGGTGGTAGCTAAGCCTGGTAGACTTATTATATCTTACTTAGGTTTCTGAAATTCAAATGCTGTCTGAGTTACTGGACGTAAACTCCTGCATAACTATTCATGAGAGTTATGAGATACTGATATTAACATAGATAAGCAACATGAATACTACACAGTACGATGGTTATGAAATCTGTTTGAAATTCTGACACAACTACACTATGATCCATCTTGAAGATAGCTTGGATTTACGATTAGAATCTGTTATCTACTTATCAGTCTATAACTCATCCTATTTAAAGCAAGTAGTACGTTGATATCGTAAAGACAAACGTCGGGACGTTTGTCTTTACGTTATCAACGTACTACTTTGTCTCGACGGGTCGAGAGTATACAGCAAGCAAGATATAAACCACAGGGATCTATTTGAAATTGTAGCAAATCTGATTCTGCGTTGCGCCATATTAACTAGTACTTAGTTCTGCTGAAGAAATTGACTTGCAATAAGTGTTGCGCAACGATTACGTCACGTTTCCAAAAGAGTCCTCAAAAATCTCCAAAGCTCGTTTTGATCATCTTCCAAAAACCTTCAAGTTTCGTTTTCTACACTCGTAGAATGTCAAAGGCAACTTGATTTCCGCACAGGAAGCAATCATCATACTGATAAACTAGATTTCCTACAAAAGCCAGCTCTTCGATTCGAAAAAACAACTCGAGACAAGGAAATTGGCTGCGATGAACAGTCCTTGAGAAATTCTTTCGTCCAGACGGATATGAGAATCAAACGAAGGGGGAAAACCAATCAATGGTTGACGTGAAAATTGACGTCAATAAAAAATAGCACGTTGCTTTTTCGCACGCGATTGTATGTTTGATGCTTAATGTCACGTCATAGCATGTACTTGTACATATCTTACATAAGGAATGAGCTGCAAAGCTTATTACAGCGCTAAAATGGCTGTTAGGTGCGATGACGTCAGTTTTGTGGGCTTTCCTCGCGTAATGATTCATAGAGGGGGCGTCTGTCGCGTGCCACGGAATCTATGACGTCACATGTCTTGATACTAAAATATAATTTTCTATTTTAATATACAGGGTGTAATGACATCGACTCGCTAACTGTTACCATTAATTTCGTATATGATTCTGGAACACTGACTGTTTTCACAAATGTGAAAACAGTCAATGTTTTTTTTTATGAAATATTCTACATCATGTATTGAATTCTGACAACCAGTCTTACCAAGGGGTATCGTATTACACAGTACTATAAATTCTGTTGTGGTGGTCAGATAGACAGACGCTCCATGTAAAATACTGGTATTCAGCTGCATCCGGTTAGGACTAGAAGCCGGCTCCAACGGACTCCAACTTAGTTGTGTAAAGGCTAGGTAGATGATGATGTGCTAAATTCGTGGCATCTGTTTGCGCGTCTCTGCTTTAAACCGTGTTTATAACATGTTATTTTTAACTGTACTAGGCTTTAAGAGTTTCCTAGTAATAATATGATTAAAAATGACAACCAATGGCATACTAATTATATAACCACTACGCAATCAGAGCGAACAAACAAACTAATAATCTAATAATCACGGATATTTTTGACGGATTATTTGACTTATTAGTTATATTTGAACATACGTCAGTAATAAATTGATTCCAAGGTTCGTAGATTTTTCCTGTCTCCTCTGCCGCGTGTTTCTCAAATGATTTCAATTTGCTAAGAGCGCGCAGTTAACTTATTGGTATTGGAAATTATTGTATCAAGGTTTTATGATATTGGTGTTATGACTATGAGTAACAAATCAATTCGGCCTTGCACAATAACTACGGCTGGTAATGAGTCCTATCTACCCACAGGTCTTGCCAAAGTGCATCAGCCTCAGCTGCCTACACACAATCATTTGTATCAAGTTTCAGTCAGTACTGACGTCAACTGACAGGAACATTTCAGTATCCGAAATGAGTCAGAACAACCGCGAATGGTACAAAATGATTCCTGGTTTAAATATAAACTGTTCGTTTTGGATCGACGCAGGCGCCCTTATACTCGTGAGTCGTGACTAAGACACGGTATACGATACTCTGGAAGTAGCCTTTTAGGAACACGGTAAATTTAGTGTGTTGGGTAATTGAGAACGTAATGTATTCTTAAGTACTCGAGTTGAGAAAGGTGAGAGGCGTCGGGAAATGCGAAAGGAATGAGGTATAAATAGAGTTTATGTGCAAGCGTAAGCTGGATTTGTTTTGACAGATTTATTACCTTCAGCTCTCGTTTTAACCTCATCTTCCTCATACTTAATTTAATCTTCGCATTTAAAACGAATAACAGATTTATTGGTCAACAGACGTATGCGTTACAACACGACTATTGAATAGTCGACCAAAGTCCAGTAAATAAATAATAGAAAATGCAACGTCAAATAAAAACTCAATTGAAACCGAACTTCTTTGTGCTATTCAATTTCATAAACTAATCAATTGAACGCAAGGATTTCAACGTTTCTCACAGCATAGTATTGTATCGCCACAGTCCACGATTCGTACGAAACGATATAAAAGTATAGTAGCATATGTGCTGCAATATGCCCTTGACATGTAATTTTAATGCTGATGATAAAATTATTCATCAAAACTTAATCTAATAACATACTTTTCGATTTAACACCTTGACTTCTTTTGTATATAGTTCAGTTTTGATTGCAATTGATACGGTTTTATGATCTTTGCTTTTTTTCTTTTTACTCTGAAGTCAACTTAGTTTACTTCTTCTCAAAGTTGATTCTAGCTTATGCTGTATTTCTATTATCATAGTGGCGTTAGCTTTGACTTCTATTTCAAGGTTTTCGTGTGTTATGTTATGCCACTGTTAAATTGTAGTTTCTGTTTATTGAACAATATGCACTTACCTACATATTTTATTTCATTATCATTTAACTAACAAATGTTTATTCTTTTTTCTAGGTAAGCAGTCCATCGATTTCAAACCATATCTGAGTAAGTTAACAATATTAACTTGTTTGTGTGGTAGGCATTGGACTATCAGAGCCACAACTAAACTACACCTTACCAATGGTACTATAGCAATCGTCTTGTCTAACAAAGCACCCTGTCTTTTAAAACTACTATTTAACTGTGCAATTTGCATGGCCTGAATATTCATCCCTATTACGGAACTCTTTACTCACTGTGCATGGTCCGACACGCACTTGGCCAATTTTTGAATCTCAATAAAATTAAGTACTTACTCTTAGTCACTAGGTATGGACACTCCCGCCTGCTCACCACTAAGCTAATTTTTGCTTGCACTCGCAACATAGAAACGCTCTCTAGCCCCGCCCCGTTGACTTATAGAAATAATGAATGAAATACAATACCGATCGGCCGAGCGCACTGACGACGCACGCCAAACGAGAGTTATTGTTATTTTGCGCGCCAAATTGACGCTTTCCTAATAGGCCTAAACTTTAAGGGGGCGTGCCTCGGCGCCTCTGCTTTATTTAACCGAACAAAAAAAAATACTGATCAGGCGGAAAAGACCACGACTGTACCTATGATAAAATTTACATAAATAAAGACAATACCAAGTTTAACAATATTAGCAATAACGTGTACTGAACCTCGATCACTGTCACAAAAATGGGTCGTGTCCAAGTCCGGACAATAGCAAACAGGAGCCGTGCCGCGGACAGTCCCGTGCCTGTCCGTGTCTGTGGCACCGTGACAACGTGTCACAGGACCTGCTTTTATTCCGTTATTGTTCTTGTTGAATTACAAATAGTGCTTTTGCAAATGTTTCTAAAGTATTTTCTAGTTGGGTTTTGTAAACTGGTTGTACTCATACAATATGTTTAGTTAAGGGGACTACAGGAGCTAAACGCGAGTTTTATAATGCAAAAAAGCATATGATTCACTGCAATAAACAAAACCAGAATATGATATTCTTCAGGATATATGATAGTATGATAGTGTTTTGAAAACATAATACAACTAATTTTACTCGATTAAAAAAAAACACGAACTTATCTCTAAAAATTTCTTTTAACGAGTAAAAACCATACTCAAATACATGCAATCATTCTGATTTTTTGGCAAATAACTCTACAAGCAACATATTAGCATGATAGTGTTTTCTTTTCTTAGTCCAATCAATAGAATGTTTGTAAATCGCAAAAAAACACTCATTTTGCACTAAACGGCCCGCAGTGACTGACGTAACAACCACTTTGTAGTGCAAGCTGATTAGAACTTTATTCTAACAGTATTTGAAACGAAGTTTGAACCACCACAATTAGAATTGCTAATTTAAAGTTATTATCATTCTTCTATAGCCCGTGTTCTGTATTATTTGGAGTCTGCGCACCATCTCTTCTTTTGCCCTTTTCTAATGTATTCACTGCCTTTTTACCTCTTTTTAGCGGTTGGTAGTGACGAAGGCAATGGAACCCATTATTAGAGCGGGACTTTCGGTACCACATAGACCATCCCTTGAAGCAGATTAAAAATTTTGACAAGCAGCTTACATGTCTACAGTAGGTAAATATGGCTTTTGGTGGATTCTGTCGCTAGTACCAAGCTGATAGGTAGACCGGACAAACATCCCACGGATCCACGAGATGAAAGAGAGCTTAAATGATGCAATTAAAATGTAGTCATAATTGCATTTTCATCAGACACACTCGTGGGCGCTTGGCTCCGGCGGGCTTAACTTTGATCGATTCAATAACAAACAAACTCATTGGATGAATTCAAACGAATAATATCTGTCAATACACTCACATTTACTCACAGCTATTTCGAGTATTTGACTTGATCCGTTTCGTCACTTTGAGTAGGACGGCCAGCCTCACTGAATGAGTTTGAATTTAAATTACTTGCTCATACATACACAGTAGGGGCGAATGGCCTGCCTTTTGCAGTAGCCACCGCCCACCCCTTCATAGTTTTAGAATGAATATACTCTTCTAGAATTCACATAACCCTGGTCATTCTCTTGAACTTAATTGTTTCGGGTTTGCGCAGGGTATACGTTTTTCTTCTATCTATACATTTCTGTTAGCTGTCATCTCAGTAGTATCTCAATTCCTAGTCATTATATCTAGTACATAGGTGAATGCTCCAATTAAAGTTAGTTTATTGACAACTCTTGCGACATCTACGACTGTCGAGATAAAATTGGATGTCCTGTATTCACTACTGATATTCATAAAACTAGTAACATTTACAAACTTAGATAACTCATGTACAAGTGGCATTTGATTGACGTATGTACTCGCATATTACCTATGGCAAACAATGAGCTGTATTTCAATATCGAGATATCAAAACATAGCCCATTATTTATGTTGGTATTAACATTTCAGTAGAGCGCTGTCTACCCACTCCACATCCATATCCGTTCCAACATAGACGGTATACTAATATAATGTTGGAATTACCTCACTATTTCAGTATTTTCTCCTCCAAATTCATGGGAAATTGCTACAAAAACGAGCACCGGTTTACTGGAAATCGAGTCTATTTCCATCCAGCAGGGTATAAACTCGCGTGGCGTGTATCGTATATGCGAAGGCAGTTGTTCAATACTGCGAGGGTTCTTATTTCCGTCAGGCAGTTGGCATTGCGTTATCTGCAAGGATTTGTCGGCGCCGGTACCTTTGCATCCGGCCGTCGGTACGTGGAAAATGAACGAAATAAACAAAAGGCTGTGTTCTTACATAATAGTACCTCTTGATCTCGACTCCAATAAAGTAAATAGATAATGTTGCGCAGAAATATTTGCTGAAATGTTCAAGTATTTGAATGGAAGACTTCGTAAGCGATAGCTATAACAATAGTGTTTGTAACGTTAGAGTTGGATGTAGAGGACCCAGCAGTGGGTGATTCCCGGCTAAAATTATTATGATGGATGGAGGAAGCACAATTTGTATGGATACATAGTCGACATTTTAACAATGATTGGGTCACCTAAATGTCTTGCTATAAGGTGGGTATAAGTTTGCGTAATTGAAATTGATAAGAAGCAGCTTATTTTTCCTTTACGCCACCTATCTTTTTTAGTAAATCCTTAAAAGTTCTTCCGGAATGTCATATGAAACCAATTCGTCATACCTGCTTTGTAGTTTGGCCATCTAATTAATTCTTAGTATGTTGCACACAATTTATATCTGCATTTTATCATACAGTACAATTATTTTCTTATCGCACTGCATTACTCAGAGTTACGTTACGGATAGGCGTAACCTTAGCAACGTTAAACTAAACATGGAATTTTTATCCGTTAACTTCCACAATACTAAAGTTACAAGCAAGTTAAGCACTAGACATAACCCCTAACAGAAACACTCTTAAACGTTTTACTGATATTGCAAAAGGAACCATCTCCATAAAAGCAGCTAAATATGCCAGTTTCGTTAGCGAAAACGTAGATCGCGCCGCATCTAAAGAAGTTATGAGGTCAGGTGCCGAAGAGAGCAGTCAAGTCTTTCTAAACACGGATTGTCGAGGTGGATGCACTGTGCAGCGTACAGGGATCCTTGACACCGTTCGTCAAAGCCTTCATAGATAGACACACTAGATATATGGAAACACCCGGTGTTTTTAGGGTTCCGTTTCTCAAAAGGTTAACAAGGAACCCTTATAAGATCACTTTGTTGTCCGTCTGTGATCACCGATTTTCTCAGGAACGGATGGACCTAGCAAGTTGAAATTTATACCAGATACTGAAGTCTATTAGATGTATAAAAAAAAAGTATATGTTAAAATCAAGTTCCTGAGTCAACACTATAAAAAGATCGGACTTTACCCTTTACTTGTGCTGTAAGACCTTGCTTTTAACCAAAATTGACAATTCTAGGTCAACCGGAAGTACCCTATAGGTATGTAAAGGGAAAAATCTGAAAACCGTAAATATGTAGTTTAATAACAAAAAAAAGCGATTTTACTTTTACAAACTTATTATTTGTTGGTGCAATAGCCATTTAATGGAATCGAACAGCAAAGTTAAATGTTGGTCCTTTAAAAAGTTTATACGAAACCCTCGGTGCGCGAGTCCGACTCGCTCTTGGCCAGTTTTTTATCCGACTACGGTAAAGACAAAGGAGGGTTATGATTTTTTGAAGTAGAACTTACGATAACAGGGTATATACTACATTAGTCATAAAAGACTAGATGTGTCTTATGAAATCTTATACATATTATAAGATTTGCAAGCAAAAATCAGGGATTCAAATTTTATAAAGAAAGTTTCTTTTGTGCTAAGAGCGATTTTACTCTGTCTACTTAGTCTTTCAGTGAATCTAAAACCTTGACTTTGTTCTTGCTCATTCGACTTTACATTTTGTTTTTATTATTTTACTTAGAGAACAGAATTTTCTTACTGTAAAAACTTAAATGCCGAGCAAGACAGCAAATTGCACAAAATGTTTTCTATTTTGATCTTAGAAGCAAAAATAAATCTTTAGTAGCGCAAGAAATTCGAAAAACTCTTATTGAGAAAAAGGTTGAGATCTAATTCGTAACCCAATTAATTACTAAGAAGCTCCAGCGTGAAATTAGGATGTCTGTAGACCGTAACAGTTACAAATGTTCAGACATTTTCAATCCGAAGCCGTATTTACAACGCTCTTTACTAGATTTCTATTGAAATTGTCTATTTTGTTAAAAGCATGATGATTGATTTCATTAGATTCAGCTTCGATTCATTATGGAATCACTGTCGGTTAGTCACTCTTTATTGGATCACTTCAAACCTCATTATTATTGGCAAATGATAACTGCATCACAATTTACGTCATTATTACTATCGAAGTTTAATCCACTTCGGTTGCATTTACTGATTGCAAATGAATAGGGTTTTTTATTGGTTTTATCTAATCCTGTGATTACGTGTTCCAATCTGTCTATATTTTCGAAATCTTTGATCTAATTGAACTAATTTTAGTTGGCTCTTTTTATTCCGTCTGCGTTTTTGCAATAATACATTGTGTCGATGTTGAAACCAAAATCCTACCTGTACAAACACAGTTCTGTCCACCAAATAAGGGAGGAGACGTGATCAATACAATACTTATCCTACACTTGTATCGACCACGTGTAGGTACGCCTCAACCTCAATTCTCAAAGCCTCTTTTATGGCTAAGTAAATGAATTTTCATATCTCTTGAACCGGTTTCCAAGTAGAGGTACCCAATTATCATCCCGCTCTATTCATAAATATGTGCCGGGGCTGTGGGCGACACTCGACGACCATCCGACGGATCTGGCCCACGTACTTAGACTTAGTGCACCCACCCATCCGTCCGGATTCCCAACGGATGTGTCCCAGATTTCGAACGAGATGAAGGACGTGCAAAATTTTCTAAGCTCCTCCTAGACTTAGCCGTTAATGAAACTTTAAATGGTGAGCGTTCTTTTGGAAACGTTGCAGGAGTGATGAAACGTTCTGCATAAATTCTTTATCTTTTTCCAATTTCCGGAAGGGGTGTAATTTAACATGATTTGAAGCTTTTTAGTTTCAGTCTTATCTAATATAAATTGTTGTATAGTATGAATAGTATGATAGTCAGCATTAATGTCACCTTCAATGTTTTTAGCTATTGACCAAAGAATTTCATGAGTCCTTCATATTTTAAGACCGACGTCGACTGCATCGTCTGACTTAACGATTTCATTACACAGTTTCATATGTTCCATTCCAGTATAAAAGATTCCAGTATATTAGAAAGTTTTAAACCCAAATGATGCAATTTTCCTTCGTAATGTCTAGTTTGCAGAATCACGTATGTCCTAACTGCCATGTTCCTCTCTTATCTTTCGTTACATGTCTAGAAGACGTTCTTAGTTACATCAGTGCAGTGCTATCGCAATTTATTGTACTGCTCGATAAAACGGGTTCGTCTTGTAACGTGTAGCTCTAGTTAGATTTCTTTGATAGTATCGCCATGATATGGACTAATAATCTCTAATTAGGTGTTACAAGTAGCATTGATGGGATATCAGCACTAGTGGGCATATCTGATTGCTACTTTTGTAAGACACGTTTTTGATTTGAGCATGTGCACTTGCATGATTACCTTGCAAGTAGTTAAGCAGTACTGCAAGTAGTTTGAGTACAGTATGCAGCTGTTAATATGGTCTATCAAGTTTTAGAAAAAGTTCGGCTTTGTCGAGCGTCATTTTTGTCACTCAAACCTGTGTGACATGCTCTTACTGAAATTCGATCTACCATATTAACTCTAGTACTAAGTAGTGCTTTGTGTGATTTTCTTTGGAATACCTTTGACCCCTGTATATTTTAGCTTGGCTTTGTATACAGTTTGCGTCAATACTAGCTGTTACAGTGTCAATCACTGTGTTCAGATTCCAAAGGCGCTACAACTAAAACTGAAAGTCATTGTTCTGCATCAGTGCGTACTGTATGCATTTATGATTTTCAGGACAAACGTAGTTGCATGCTCATTACTGCAGCACTTTTTTTTGCTTTGAGCACGTATCGAAGAAAGTGCGATGTATGTGTAATTAATTACTATTGATTTTTATCGGTAGTGTGTACATGCTTTGGTACTAATTAGCATAGCTAGAGATTTTTTGCATATTTGTTTTTACCGGCTAATTTCCTTTTTCACTTACTAAAGCGACACCTTCATTTATTGCCTAAATTCATTTGGAATATAAACTGTCTGTGCTCAGTTTGCTTTTATTTAGGCATTTATTTAGGTGTCGACTAGCACGTAGCTAACCACGTATGTAGCCTTAATAATTTATAATCATTCTAGCTAATCATAGTACCTAACCATATTGCATTACATATTTGATAAGAAAACACGTCAATCTACTGATTTTTCAACAACGTGCGCTGTCAAAGCATAACATGACTAAATAATGACTGGCCCTACAAGAAATAATCACATATTCCGTAGCATGTGACTCATTGGAACACTAATTGTTAGTTATCCATCAATGAAACTTTAATGAAGCCTTGTCGATTGTGGAGCTTTACGGCCATCGATTGACTGCCAGGTGGTCGCAAGTCGCGACCGATATACCGTGACATGAACGTTGGATTTCTAGGAAATCCGTTACGTTTTTTGAACTATCAGCCAAAGGCCAATAGTTCAGGTAAACAGCAATGGACGGTATACAAACGGCTGTTCTAGATTCTAGTACGAGGTCTAGTTTGCGTGCTTCGTCGCTCGATTTATAATTCAAATGCAATCCTTTCGTTCGTCGGGAACTGTTAGGCAGAACAGCTGAACTCGAAATTCTTTGAATTTTATTCACCGTTTGCTGGAAAATGTTTTCTCATACTAGCAAAGCGAAATGCACTTATGATGAATTAAAATGTGGTCACTTTTCTCCTCCGGTGTTACATGAGACTTAAACAAAACTGCCGAAATATGGGAAATCTATAGATGCTCCTACCTTAACAATCCTTCGAAAAAAAACGGGCTAGATGTGATGATTATCTTTTAATAAGTGTAACTCCACATATATATTAGATTTCATTGTTTTTCTGCGTGAACAGAAACAAACAGGCCCTAAAATATACCCTACCAGCTAGCTTCCAGCTTCTAATTTCCAATACCCCCATCTCATTTCACACAAGCCTGTGCCCCACAGATAGTGAAGCGTTGCTACGCCAAGGGCAATGGCGCGAAAATATGATTGATTCCCTTCCAGATGCTAGGCAACCCTCATACATCATACTGGTTCGCTTCGTAGGCGAAACTGTTTTGAGATATTGTGTAGCTAGATTGCTTTATACTCGACTAGGTTTAAGTGCCTTGCTCTGGAGAGATATTGTGTAGTTTATCGTGGGAGAAAAGTCATGGAGAAATAGAGAATAGCTGCTCTGTGAATTTTCCCAAGATTTTATTGAATTATGTTTCTTTCTTATATAACTTAGACAAAAAATATATATCGCTGGACTTTACACACAGCGCCATCTAGTGCCACACTAAGCAACGAGGCACACATACACACACATATTCTTCTGAATCTTAAGGTTAACGAAAATGAAGCCACGTAAACAGTTTTAGATCGAAAATATTTCATTATCCAGGTAATACAGTAATTAGGATTAAACACAGAATGAGACAACTCTTCCGGTCGTTTAAAATATTACCTATGACTATCGATATGATACAAAGTTCTTTTACCAGTTAATAGACCCCAAACTAGACAGTAAGTCTGTTTAAAGGGGCTTGAAAATGATATAAATATGTATAAATGAGCTGTTTGCTTTTCTACTTGAAATTCAGTTCAATCCAATAGCAAAATCGATCAGACAACCAACCAACCAACAACCATACATATGTAAATACCTCAAGACAACTTAAACTGTCAATACTATTCAGTTCGCTACGAAAACATATTTCGTAACTATGTCTAATTCCATTTCCATAATCTTATGCTAATTCGTGGCTTGTCTCGCTATTCGCCATGAACTCGGTTCCCACGTGTAACACTGTTTGTTTCGCCTATGACGTCAATGGTTCCTGTCTGGGTTTACAATAGTCTGTCTGGTTAAGAATGTTCAATGTTGAAAGAATATTTAGGACTCTGTTCGATATTTGCAACTTGCAACCTACGGCTGAGCGATGGAGGTTGAAAATTCATCAGCACGCCAATGTTCTGTACGACATTTCAAATTTTCACCGTCGAGTATGGACACGAGTGAGCCTCTTCGTGGCTGAAAATTGGGTTGTTAAGTGCCATATCGGTCCATTGTTGCTGTTGATTTGACTTTGATTGGAGTTCGCGAATAGGGCTTGTTGGAAATTTTAACATGCTCGGGTGGAACTCTGGCAATACTTTTGAAATCTCCAACTAATGATCAATTCGGTTCATACGAACTAGACAGCAAATCTTGATTTGTATTGAAATCGAAAGTATATGGATATTTTAATCTAATGGTACACCATTTGATCAAAATATCTATATACTTTCGAATTATTAAAGATAGTTTAAATGCTGATGACTTGGACATAAAACTAAGTTATATAGCCACCAGGAATGAAACATCAATTTAAAGCCTACAAAACTACTCGTTTCTAAGATTACAATATTGCGTAAACCGCGGTGACAGGTTGCACGTCTGCAATCATCATAGCATTCAGTTGACACTTACATAACAAGGAAAATACGTACAAAGTTACGACTTCCTAGTGCAAAGGAATTTTAACCAAAGAAACAAATGGCTCTTCTCATTTTTCACTAACTTATGAACAAAGGTATTGAAAGTGCGTAATAAGTTAATTGGTTTGTCTACGCAAACCTCATTAGCATAGGTCGGTCGTTTACGTCGAGTGGTCATTTCGTCATAGTTTTACATTATACGTCCATTCACTGTAACGTGGGTTGGAGCTACGCATCAGAAGTTCAGAACTTGTGTGTAAAAGTATGTTTTCACTTCTCATGCTCTAAAAGTACGCCAATATAGCCCTACGAAGCGGGACTAAAGTGACCACTTTAGTCCCTAGGGAGTAAAACTCGTTTTTTAATTTCCTTCATGTGGCATAGACAAACTCAAACAGCCAGTTAATATACTACTATTATCTGTGGAGTGTGGACCCATCTTCATTGCGAAAATGTTGAGAGTTTTAGTTCCATGGTTTTTCCGCAAGGAAGGTGGCGCCATGCGTTTTAAATTCTTAATCTGTGACTGGTTTAGAAGAAAAAACTGACCGCGAAAATTTCAGAGTTTTGGTCGAGTGTAAATTTGTTCGGTTTTATATAAATTTATTATGAATGTCCAGTGACAGTGAAGAGTTTGACGTCGAGCAAAGAGCAAAAGACATAATAGATAATCTTTTGCCGCCAAAAACGCGGAAGATTTACCTAAAAACTTACGAAAGTTCTATGGACTGGAGGAATAATTAATGTGTTTGTACTAAATTGACTATTTTTCTCGCACTCAAAGTGAAAAGTACAGTTTGCACCTCTAGACTAAACGCCAACTTAATATACCCTCGGTTTCATTGACTCCGGCTTCGTTTAGTCCCTCGTTATAAAATATACTATTTATGTCTTTTACTTCAATAGTTCTATTTTTTGTTTTTGAAGAGATATCCATAGAAGTCAGAAGCCCGAAAGTCTTAGAACCAGTCTTATCAAGGGTTATCGCTTTAGGCCAGTAAAGTGAGTAGCTCGATGTCAAATACGGGTATTCTGCTGCATCCTGTTAGACTGAAAGCAGACTCCAACATAGTTGGGAAAAAGATAGGCACATAAGACGATGACATTTTTTGTTTACCCATTGAGTGTCTCCAACTTCTGGCCAAAGGCCTTCCCCCTTTCTCCTTCGAAGGCTGTCTATTCTGTGCGATCTCTGGCCATGTTCGCCCCGCTAACAAGATCGTCTCACCAACAATGAAAAAAAAAAATTAACGTTATAGACATCAGACACTTGATTAGTAGCAAAATTCCGCAAGCTGGTATATTGTTTTACCAAATTATACCCAAAAGATTTTCAGTAGGTACTAGTGAAGTCTCTAGGCGGCTTGTTAGGCAGGCCTTTATATATACTGGCTGTATAAAATTGTGTACGCGTTTTCCAGTATACGCTGTAAAGTGAAAGTTGTAATTAATTTAAATCCCAAAGGGATGATGTCATTCACCTATCTGACCCTTGTTGTGGTTATGTTTGCGACTTTAAATTGGTACGGAGCTCATAATTTGTTTGGGTTTTATTAATTAACTATTTTCCACTACCCTTCAGTATAATGTACTCTTGATTTATGGAGGGACAGGAGCTAAACACGAGTTTTATAATGCAAAAAAGCATCATTATGATTCACTGCAATAAACAAAACCAGAAAAATATATGATATTCTTCAGGATATATGCTAGTATGATAGTATTTTGTAAACATAATACAACTAATTTTACTCTATAAAAAAAATCACGAACTTATCTCTAAAAAATTCTTTTAACGAGTAAAAACCATACCAAAATACATGCGAACATTCTGATTTTTTGGCAAATAATTCTACAAGCAACATATTAGCATGATAGTGTTTTATTTTTGTAGTCCAATCAATGGATTTTTTGTAAATCGCAAAAAAACACTCATTTCGCACTATTCGGCCCGCAGTGACTGACATAACAACCACTTAGTAGTGCAAGCTGATTAGAACTTTATTCTAACAGCATTTCAAACGAAGTTTGAACCACCACAATTATAGTTGCTAGTTTAGCTCCTGTAGTCGCCTTAAGGCTGGGGTATCTGCTAACTTAGCAACTCTATTTGTGGTGGTTCAAACTTCGTTTGAAACACTGTTAGAATAAAGTTCTAATCAGCTTGCACTACAAAGTGGTTGTTACGTCTGTCGCTGCGGGCCGAATAGTGCGAAATGAGTGGTTTTTATTAAATTGTAGCCTAATAAATCATTAGATCAAAATGCCAATTGTACACTTTGTGAAGAAAAAAGTGACAAATATTTGTGTGAAAAAATAATACTAAAACTTAATGCCGTTTAGGAGTAGTTACGAAATTTCAAAGAAAAAATGCTTGCACTTTGAATATTTTTTTCATATAGTAATAATAAAGTTAGAATTATTTCAATTGTACCAATTAAAGTTTAGAGTCTAATAAGTAACATATATTTTTTTTGCACCTTTATATTCACTCATCAAAGAGGAGTTACATGGAGAAAACCTCTCGTTAGCTGGTACCACCCAGTTAAATGAAAAAACTGTCTGCATCGATTCAGGACACCGCATTCAATCTTTATTCTCTTCTCTTAGTCTTTTCAATCTGATATCCTCCCAACATTTTTCTGTCTTCAAAATCAAGGTGGCCAGACCAATTTTCTAAACTTTAACATTTACGTTTTCTGCTAACCTGACAATAAAAGTACTCCTCTTGCAATTAGTCTTGTTCTCAGACATATATTTCCTCAGACTTGAATAAATAATTTTTTATCCAATTCCTGATCACAGAAATATAGAACAAGCACAACAATTGACAATACTGTGAAGTGAACTGTCCTTCACGGGCCGTTTACATCAAATGTTGTATGATCTGCATGTATGTGAGTGTGTATGATCATTGTATTGACGTATTTGATAACAACTACGCACACACGTACGAACCAACACAGTTATTTACTTTGCCTGTTGTTATAAAGACTTGCTGTAGCTAGAAAAACTATCGTTTTTATAAAAGGAGATTGTTTCTTGCCGGATCTTCTTTATAGGAAAAGAAACATCGATGGGTCCATGATTACCATCTCGCTATGCATTCACAGCGTCACGCATCATCATTGACAGGTGTCTGTTTCCCGTTTTGCTATTCTTCCATTTCTAGTGTGACTGCAGTTAACATATAAGCCATTTAAATCATCATAATGTGATGTGCAGTTATCAGCTTCTTATTTCTTCCACTTTTTCTTTTTGAAAGATTTCTCTACCACATTGTTAACTTCAAATCAAGCTAGATGCAAACCGCGCGTGGTAATCGTAATTGTATCCGCCTCTCGTTTATGAACAACGTGACTAGTTTGCGTGCGCAAGAGTCGCCCAACTGCTATCGGTTAATTGATGGTGAGTGCGTCTCAACAATTACTGAAGAATTTATTGCTGGCAACAATTTACGTATTCAGCAGATTGACAGTTGTTCGAATTACTTGAATGCTGTTATTAGCAAACTTTGTCTCATTACTTTTAAGTGGTTGTCTGAGTAACAAAACATCTTTGGAAAGTGATAAATTCCCCAATCGTGATACGATTTTGAGTGCCTGAGTTATAAAGTTATTAGTTCAAATAATATAATGATTGTAAGTTTATTGCAATTGAGACGCTCAATATTGAATTTATTAAGGCTAATGTGCTATAAATATGACCATAAATATTTATAGCTGACTATAACGTTTAGATTCAAATTATATTATGTAGTTTCATTGTAATAATTCACTCTTAGCTCTTACACAAGAACGACGAATTTCCTGTAAATTTCTAAGAGACTGAAACGTCGCATGCGCATTCTTCATTAAACTCTGTAATCTTCGGCTCCAGTCGTTCATCTTCGGCAGAAACTATCCGATGATCGATACTACAGCACGAAATCGACTTGCGATAATTGACCATTTTGTGGACAACTGGTCATAATATCTAGTATGATCTACATATCAGTGAGATTACCAAACCAGAGGGGGGGATAAGGGGGAGTAAAAATTATATCATGATACCTATCTTTCCACGCAGTCACAAGAACAATAGCTGGCCGTGTCTTGAAGGTTATCGACCTGTCACTATTACTGCATTGTTTTATTCTGAACAATCCTATGTCTTCGAAAAGTACTCCAAACACCTACTGTTGTCTTTGTCAGTTTTGCCTGCAAAGACTAATGGGTAATTCTGTCCATTAAAAGTCTGACTAAGTGCTGTATAATACACTAATTATGTTCCCTGACTATATTAATCAGTGATTTGCATGTGCAAAGTTAATTTGTATGTAGACTGTGTGACTGCTGAACGGTTTGATTAGCAGGTTCATAGGAGAAAGTTTGGATTGATTAAATTAGTGACGCATTTTGATGCTTCGAGCTCATACACTAGTTCTGATTAACTTATAAAGTAAATAACAGAGTACAATTTGTAAACCAGTACGGTATCGTAACATTTCAAGTACTCTCAACAAAGTAGTCGAGTTTTAGCTTTCCCGAAAAGTTACTACAACAATTTCCAGTTCTCGAAGAAGATTGTAGAACATTAATTTTCGAGTACTTACTCTTGTATCTTCACTTGAGATAAATCTAATCTAAACTCGAGGTTTACTGAATAAACTTTTAAATCCTGTTTTCATATTACCCCTATTAATTCTTGTATCAGACTTTTTCCAGGAAATTCTAGGTGAAAGATCCTTGTGACATGACTTCATAGACTCTATTTTACTAGATAGGCCTGTTTCACACTAGATTTGATCAGTATAAGAAATAATAAATATTCAGGTGCTAGTTTAGCACAAATTCTAGTAGAAAATGTTGGTCGGCAGTGCGATAAGGCCAGTTATCTAGCTCGTTGTCGCCCGGACTGGTTCAGAACCGGGCCACACTTGCTTGCGTTATGGCAAGGTTCACTAGATGTTTGAGATATGTATGATACACGTATATTGTGGCGGTTTTAAAGAGGGAAGGATTAGCAAAGAGACGAGTGTAGTGTTTTGGTAAACTCGAAATCAGTGTAATTTTTACTTGGTTACGGCTAATCCAAACGGGTTATGAATAGTTTAAAGATATATGCAGCCTATTTAATTTTACTTTATCCGCTTAAATAGTGTCCAGCCAAGGTTGCCTGTAAATATATGAAATGAAATGAAATTTTATTTGTAAACATAGGTTGTACAGTGGTGTTACAATAAATATAATATAGGATGTCCATCCATGTCTTGCGTTGAAGCGTACAAATCTTAACCGCTATAGGTTTCCTTTAAAGTTCATGAAATGCACTATCATCATGAATTTTTCCAGATTTTTCAAGCTAGCAGTTTAGCTTTTAGAGGGGGGACGCCCCCTACTGGAAGAAAATTTTGCATTTTTTTTTTAATATTTCGTAAATGGAGCATTCAATCGAAAAGTAGTATTAGCAACCCCTAAGTAAAAAAGATATATTCAACGACACCCCACACGATGGGGTAGACGACGAAAAATGTCATGCCCACTTCACAAGACATGGTGTAGGGGAACTACCTAAAAAATTATAAAATTTTATTTTACCACTTTGTCGGCGTAATTGATATACACACCCCTACAAAATTACAGCTTACTAGTACTAACGTTCTCTTAGCAAAACCTCGGACAGACAAACGGACATGACGAAACTATAAGGGTTCCTTTTCAGGTCTACGGAACCCTATTTACGAAATATAACACAAAGGAAGGATTGAAAAGTATCCCCAAGGAGTTAAACAGGGAAACGGAAATTCGTTATTTTTTGCCAATGGGAAGTTCCATCAGGCGTGGCTTTTGTTAGAATATTAAAAAATGTTAATTAGTCCTGCGTAATAATTAGTAATCCGAACTTACTAAACAAACCTTTGAAGAACGTATCGGTTTGGAATTTACCTACCCACGTATTAGTATCATAATATTTAATATTTATGCTTTACCAACGGCAACGGTAGAAAGTAATTAACGATACCCAACAAATTCTGATAATTAACACCGTAACAGCGAATTAACGCTTTATACAGATATGACATAACGTTTCCCCTTTATTCCCAGATTATACGCGAATAAACATATTATACGGCTAACAGGAATTATAACAAACACATACGGGAATGTTTCCACGGTTTACGTAAGCTTGGTTACATAAGGATTCACGGGCACGACTATATACCTAGACATAGTTATTTAGATGTGTTTCATTGAAATTAGTATAGATGACTGCCTCGTTGGCTGAGTGATAGCAAGCGCGACTGCTGAGGATGAGTTCCTGGGTTCGATTCCCGGGTCGGGCAAAGTACTGTTGAGTTTCTCCATCAGGAATTTGTCAGTAGCAGCCACGGAGTTTGGATTTGTGCCCGGCTGATGTCAATTGGCTCGCGGCGTTCCCTATCACATGGTACTTAAACATAACTGGCAAAATCTGGGTGTACTAGTAGGTATACCTCTGCCTAACCTTTCGGGGGTTACAGGCGTGATGTTATGTTGTATACTGGTGCTCCTAGATTCTGCTCTAGAACAGAAGACCGCACTTTAGGGTTCTTACAGACGAGCGGCACGTTGCCAACTGCAGCCATCGCCACCTGTCGACGGCAACCGTCGACGCTTGCAGTTGTGATATCGGCGGCTGCCGCTGGCGCGTCGACGGCAGCCGTCGACACACATTCACGCGGCATGCCACAACTGCAAGCGTCGCGACCCGTCGACGACTGCCGTCGACGCGCCGCAGTTTATCTGCAGTTGACAACGTGCTGCTCGTCTGTAAGAGCCCTTAGCGGTAACAAAACCAGCGTAAGCTAGCATCACATTTTATTGAAGCCACATGCTAGACCAGGGTCCAAGGTCAAAATAGTCATTGTCAAGTTTACCACCAACGCCTACTGTACTTATACATATTAATGCTGGAAATACATCTTCATTCCTAGAATTGATACCGGAATACAAAAACAGGTATTTAGATAACAATATCATAAAAAAGCGAACAACATTTCATGCAAGGTGATTTACGCGGCTGGAGTTAACAAAACTAATAGCTGGCTGGGAGCCATTTTCTGATAACTTACTTGAAAAATAAACCTCTATTTACGACATAACAAATAACCGAAAATTAAGCATTAATAAATGGAAACCTACCTACCCACATTTTACACTATAAATCCTCCAGTTTTCATAATCCTAAACTGGAAAGCGAGTAATTTCAGTTTAATTTATTCAGCATTGGCTAAACATTAAGAGTCTCGTTTTCAACACTTTGCTGTACATAGATTTATATTGAAGCATTAATTTGACGTTCATGTTTGAATATTAACACCGACCAACACAATTATAGGCGTCGTATAATAAGTAAGCTCA
The DNA here is from genome assembly GCA_963853795.1 of Xestia rhomboidea. NCBI lineage: Eukaryota > Metazoa > Arthropoda > Insecta > Lepidoptera > Noctuidae > Xestia > Xestia rhomboidea. The sequence goes on along the minus strand of OY970770.1, from coordinate 6,685,731 downwards.
AGCGATTCGCTAATTTGCACTTTAAGTAATTAAGAAGTGAGGCCATTAGTGAAATTCTGAGAGCTTAATGACAATAATTTAGTCTCGCAAATTAAGACTTTTTTATTCAAAAGCTTTTCCTTGGTAGTATTTAAAACAATGTTTTTGCGATGTTTACTCGAAATATATAAGTTATTCCGTGCATTTAACTTCTTACACGCCTTTAATTAGAGTATTAGACAGACGTAGTAATTACATAAGTAATTATTGAATTACGGTTTAGGTCGAACTGCTAATTACCACTAACTGCGTTAGTTTAATGATTCGTATGAGCAAATTACCCTTTGCTATATATATTCGTGATTGAATATACTAAACCTACACTGAGCTTGCGATTTAGTTTGTAGACACTTGAGCTTTTGGAAAAACTACTTTTCAACGCCACAGATAAAGTTCAGTTTTAGTTACAAATTCAAACATTATGACTTTCTCAATAGTACTGGTCATGCTGCAATCAATTCAATTTGCGGTAGTATAAAGTTGAAATTCGTTTGAACAGAAGTATCAGCAGTTGGAAATAAAGATTACAATAGATAGAGTTATGATTCAAAATTATTAAGACAAGACTCGTTTTTGTACTTAGAAATGGCCTATTTCATTAACTTATAAATTCCAGTTTAATGTCTTACAAAAAATACCTGTTTAAATAGTGCCCAATGTAAATTAGGATATTTAGTTCGAAACTTAGTAGCGTACTAGAGAGCTTCATTAACTTATGAGGGATTGTATTGCGACAGCAAACGGCCACGAACAGTGAAAAAAGTGGAGGGAAGGTCTTTGCTCAGCAAAGTGATTGTATTGGTTAATATAGTACAGAATTGAAATGGAATTACCTTTCTGCGTCATCCAAAATTCCACATTAGCCTGTAGTAGTCAAAAGGGTTTGTATAAAGTATCTTGTTGTACTTGCAGAACAAGTGGTGGTCAGGCGTCGGGCCGGGCTGCTGCACCGCGCCCGCCGTGCCGAGTCGCGCGTGCGATGCGGAGCGGTCCCCGCCGCCCGCGCCTCCTCCCGCTCCGCCTGTGCTTTGCGCCAGACCCTGCTGTCGCGACGCCACGTTAGTATACAGTTTTATTTTATACAGTAGCATCAGCAGTAAGTTAGTTACTGCTAAACCACCTCCCGCTCTGTCTGTACTCTTGCTTCAATCAAACCTTTCTGTTAACTGTAGAGGCGTTGCGGTGGAACTCAGTGTCCAATACAAGCCTTATTTTTCTATACTAATTCGTATCAGCAGTTAGTTATCCCTAAAACCGCCTCCCGCTCCGCCTCTACTTTGCACCAAACCCTTCTGTAACATTTTGCGGCGGCGACACGGCTGCGTCATGTCAGTGTCATAAAAAAGCCTTATTTCTGTCGCGTAGGAGTAATTTCGCGCTCCGTTTATACCTTAGACCAAACCCTGTAGTCGCCGCGCCACATCACATAGGACTTAGGAGCTTAATTTTATATTCCATTCCGACCTGATAGCTAAATTTTCAAAGCTCTCTAATAGTTTTATGTAAATCTAAGGAAGACAGCACAATAATCAGTGCCTTAATATTACGAAATCTCGCAAAGACCCGACGCCATTTTTAATTTGGCCAAATAACGGTTAGTGTCTAACAATAGATGATGCTTAAATTATAGGGATGGTCAGAATGTTAATGATGTACTTACATACAAAGCTAAACGGCACTAATTACAATTTGCTTTGAAATACAAATAATGACCATGCGCCCTAATGTAATGCTAGTCTCCGAATGACCAAAGGGTTAGCTTGTGAAATTATTGTAATCGCAAAAATGAATGGGAAGGATATCCAACTCAGAAAGTTTTATATTCGGACTTGGTTTGTTATAGCTAGTTTTACAATGCGAATGTCGAGGGAACTTTTCTACGCTCGGTAATTTTGAATGCGCCTCTATGAGCGGTCTTTTTTGAAATCCGGCTTTTAACTTTGGCTAGGGATTGCCAAATGGGTACGCTAGCAAATCATTTGTCACAGACCAAACCAGGGGAATTTTTCTAGGATTTATTTTTTGCGAAATAAAACTAGCAAGTAATTGCCGGCGCTCTAAAATAATTTTGAGAGAAATTGCAGATGCAGTTGCCAGTAGAATTACGTCAAGTGAATTTTGCTCGCATTTTTGCAACTCTCATTTTGGAATGTTCATAGAGATCTGTTTTGGCTAACACAAAGCTAGTTTACTTTCAATTGAGTGAAACTACGGCACTCTATGTCGCTATTAGAAAACAACTGAACAATTCATAGCATCAACATCTAATTTAAAAACAAGCAAACATTTTCATACAATCGTTGCGTTCCCACCGCGCGCGTACGCTGCGCCGGCGCAGGTTACTGGTACCCTTATTATTGAATGGGGCACATAATACGAGGAATTTGGGTGTCGAGTCCCCTCGCTACCTGGACCCCCCGCTACCCTCAGCTACCCTCGTCCCTTCGCGTCATTCGGGCCCCCAACCCCTACGATGCGCGCACGCATTCTACCACGACTTACAAGTTTAAAACAAATTTTAAAACTAGCGTTTTTACTGGACTGGTTATGATATTAGTGAAGTTTTGTACAGTGTAATATAGTGAATGTGTAGATATTTTAGTTATAATGGATCTATCGATACCTAGACTGAAGTTTGAGTGTGAAGACGATGGTTACGAGGATTTTGGTCTTGCACAGACGTAAGTTTTATGTTCTGAATGAGAATTATAAATTTATGGAATTTCTTATATGCTTAGCTTAACATAATTATAGTGATATAAATGACAAGAGATACCGATCCGTTCCAGTGTGTTTATTCATTGATTGCGTCTTTTTATCGGTAAATCGCAGTTTTTATACGATAGTTAAAATATCGTGTATGTAAATTACGTCCCCGTTTCACTTATCATATTGCATACTAAATAACTTGGTAACTACGATATTTTCTGTATGCAAAAACAATATTGCACGCAGGTTGCATAAGAAAAATGTTATAAAACTTTAAACAGAATCTGTGCTTTGAAATATAAATCCCGTTATGTGTTTTAAACATTCTCAGAATCTTTTGTCTTCTTCTCTTGTAGTAGAACCATCATAGTTGGGTTTACAAAGATAATATTTTAAAGCAGAATATTGTTTTACAAAAGCTAAAAGGTCCTCGGAATTTAAAACATTTCTCTTTATCTGTAAACCGTTTCTCTCTCGCAAAAAGTGTTTCACTTGCATCGGTGTTCGTAAATAATAATAAAACGCGTCCCTTACTTTCAACGATGTTTCCAATGTTATTTTAATCCTGTAAGTTATTTTACACTCTATTGTTTACAAAATAGAGTCGAAAATTCCATAAACAAAATTTCCGATTTATCAGAATTGGCTCCAAGTTAGGCCCGATTGCAGACATGCGCGTACGCCGAAGGGTTTTTTCTAACGGAACTTCTGCGTGGGCTCCCTTTATTTTTTGTGGCTAAATTATTTTTGGGCTTAGCAAAAAGCTGTGAGCCCCGAGTAAAGTGAAATGTAGGTGCATTTACGTAAAAAAAATCAAGAATGTTTGAGTTCCACTTGTGGCAGAAGTATCCCTGGGCACCTGGTAATTGAGTATTACCCGTATTAGGGTTCTTACAGACGAGCGGCACGTTGCCAACTGCTTATAAACTGCAGCCGTCGACACACATTTACGCGGCATGCCACAACTGCAAGCGTCGACGGCAGTCATCGACGCTTCGGCGGCTGCTACCTGGTGTGTCGACGGCAGCCGTCGACAGGTGGCGACGGCTGCAGTTTATCTGCCATTGGCAACGTGCCGTTCGTCTGCAAGAACCCTTTTAGTGACTTACAAACTATGTTTGCTATAATGCGTCGTTCTCTGGTTACTCGTTGTAAATATGAGTTGAAGATCTACCTTCATAAAGGCCTCCATGAGCCTTTTCATATGTTCATATTATCTCCAGAGGACATGTAACGGATGATGCACTTGTTGTGACTGGGATTAGTGAAATGGTTGAAAGAAAGTCTTCTAGTTCTTCAGTGTCGAATTAACTGTGCTGTTTCTAAAACTGATCTGCATTATAATAGGCGAGACGACAAAAAAAAACTAATTAGACCGTCACTTAGATTATCAAAAAGTATTTGAACGTGTCCATTAATTTTCAATACTCTAACTGAGGGACTAAATAGATTTGCAATTTTTTGATACTGGCGTCATGCCTATTATGCTTTTAACGTAGGGGGTACAAACCAAGAGATTAGCTCTCGAACCTAACTTTTATTACCGACAGATGGCCTGATGACCTATGTTCTAGTACTGCTTAGTTCATCAACGACGGTATTGGGTGGTTACCAAAATACCAACCCACTATTTAGAGAAATGCTTGTCATCTACTGTAATCTTTGTAAGATCACCGTCACAACTATTATTTTGTTGTAGACCTAGCTTTAGGAGACTGCGAAGTGGATGCAGGCCATTCAATGTACGTTACATTGAATGGCCTGCATCCACTTCGCAGTCTTCGTCTTTCATTGGTTAGTCCTGCATCGACGGACAACGCCTGTCTGTAACTTCTCCGACTTTGAAAATACCAACTTATAACCATTTCTTTTCCACCAACAGTGTCGCAGATAGCATCGAACAACGTCGCGTCGTTGAACAAGTCGGCAGCGGGGGAGGCGCGGGCGCGGGCGGCGCGCGGCACAAGACGGCTCCACAGGCCGCAACGACGACGGCTCACAGCAAGCAGCTGGCGGCGGGCGGGGCCAACCACCCGCCCCAGCCGCAAGGTAACCACAAACGTAATGCCTTTGTTGTTATACCTCTTTTACGGTGCATCCTAACCGCGAGCATTCACCTGTAATGTACCAATGTAACAAGCCAAGATCCGATATTGTACAGAAACAAGAACTGTTACATTACACGCCAATGCTCCCGATGAAGGAGGGCCTTTACATGCACTCACTCACACATACACTAACTTAGGTACAAAGAATTTTGGACAGGTTATAAAGATTATTTTAGAGATTGACTGGTCAAAGTAGTACCGCAGTAGTACCTACAGTAGAAGAGTTTTTTTTTTGTTAAGTATATGTCTTTTACACGCAGACACACTAACATATTAAGAGTTTTGGAAGGTTTGGGAAAGGGCTATTTTGAGAAAGTGACCACAAAACCAATACAGTCCCTAAGAATCACTTATAAAAATAAAACAGTACCTATTACATTTACTTGTAGAATCGAAATTATCACAATTTTGCAGAATTTTAACCTTTCAATAATCAGTTGAATTCGGAATTTAATCAACTTAATTCACTGAGTCGAAAAAAAATCTAGCGTGTGGGCGAATCTATTACTGAGTCCATTAACAACACCAGCAATGGGATTCATTTAAAATCTATTTGACCATTTCACGGACCACAGATTTATATTTTAGGTTACTCATTACACGATACGCGAAGACAGATATTAGATTCAATCTAAATTGCGGATACATATTTAGTTGAATTGATTCAAAATTTTTTACTTGAACCAGGCGGTGTTAGTTCAGATTTTTTGACTGATGCAGGCAGAACTAAATTTTATTCATAAAAATCCCTAAAAAAATAACATAATCAAGAGGCTGAATAATTGATGTTATTTAAGCAGTTTTTTAAGAAAAACTATTTACACATCAAGAAAAAAATTGTAATATTCATCATATTTCAAAGACCGTGGACGGACTCGATACATAATTGGACGAAATCGGCTCGATAGAAAATAATTGCAAAGAGCTAGTGGTCTTAGAATCATCATTATACGGTTCTATGTCTTTATTTTTTTGACGTATGGCTCTGCAATTAAAAACATGAAGTCAACATATTCCTACCTATAAACCGCTAACGAGTCATATTTCTCGAATAATCCACACTTTTTTTTATTTCAATATTTATTAATTATTTTCTTCTAAAACCTGGCCGCCCAGTAACTCTCTCGCTCTCGTTTACTCCGATACAAATAGACAGTGTGCGCGCATTTTGGTGTTGACATCCCCTTAATGTTATAAATGTTTACTTGAAACTGCATGTTATCACCCGATAAGAATGCACTTGACATTTTAAATGTCCCAATCAGATTATCAACTTTCAAGATTTTATTACTTGCACTTTTGCACAACCTTGGCATTATAACTCTTGTGTTCCACACAGTCTGGTTTATGTTGTCCTATAAAGATGACAATAGCTATACATTTTATAATACTAGCGGACCCGACATACGTTGTTCTATCCCAATCGAGTCTAAAAATTGATATAAAAATAGCAGAGGCCCTACTCCCTAACGTTTCGTCCGTATATTCGTATCTATCCGTCTCTCCCACTCGCACTCATCTGCAGACGTGCGCGAGAGAGACGGATATACGACCGAAACGTTAGAGAGTAGGGCCCCTGTCAACAGCGCCACCTCATTTCCCTCTTCTTCCATACTTCTCTATTACTCGTTATCTCAGCAGTCATCTCCTTTCTAGCCATATCATCTTTCACACAGTCCAATCCATCGCTTCTTTGGTCTTCCTCTACTCTTGAAGCCATCTACATTCATACTGAACATTCTCCACACGACAACAGCGCCGCCTACCGGGTCAAATTATACCACCAAGTTTAAAACAAAAAAAAAAACAAAATCGGTCAAGTCGTAGGAGAATTTCGAAGACGCTCACGCACTTCTTATTTTTTAAATGTAAAGATTAGGTACATAACTATTTACGTATAGTTTACAAATTTAACTAACTAAACAGGAGGTATACCAAGGGTCCCGTGGGAACCAATCTGTAGTTTGTTTGAACTTTCATGCACTATCCTTTGACAACTGCACTCCGTCTAAGTGTTTAGGTTGACACAGCAAACAGTTCCTTTGTACACATTGAGTAGGCTCAAGCTGAGAAAATCCTATATTCTCTAAACTTATCTTAACATAGATCGATTAACACTTTTGTTAACATGTATTAACGATTGCTTGAGCGCATTCTAATGTGTACCATTTTTTTTAGTACTGTTCATCTTTTTTTTCGTGTCTTTCTTTCTTATTTTTAGTAGATTCCATGTCATGTCTTTTAGAATCCTCCACAATTCTTTGGACTTCTAAAAGGTTTTTAATTTTAATTAACACTGTATAACAGTCGGTATACTAATACCTCACAACAGCAGAATTTTATGGTCACTGGAATTAATGTGTGTTAATAAGATCCGCAATATATTAGACAGTAGACTTTGTAATCACACACAGTCATTATGTTTCTAATAACAAGTCTGCTTACATTAAACCACAGCTGTCTGCAAGTGTCGGACGGAACCCTATACATTTTAATGAGTCTATGTCTATCGCCACTTAGTCACCGAAGGCCATTTTGAATAAATCATAATTATAAAGCCTTTCAAAGATGACTATTATTAAAGCTGTTGCTTTGAATTTGAATAGAAAATTTTACAATTTTGCAATGCTTTTAAAGTGACTCGTTCATAGTAAGTAGTGTCGAGTCACAGGCTTGTCGCTTTAAAAAGTAACTTCTTAAATAACCCCATTTTTCTCAGTTGACGCGCACAACTGGGGGAAATGACATTCAATTGACAAAACCCTGTCTTTTTTTCTTCCCCAGATCAACAAGGCAACAAAAAATATGATAATTCTAGAAGACCTACAGCTCGAACAAAACGTGAGATATAGACACACATATTTTATACTATAACCTTTTAGAAGTCCAAACAAACCTATCATAAGTATCATTTATCATTAAGCCACGCCACTGTGGAGGCATTTTACCGGAACTGTACCGATTTTTTTCTCATAGTTTGAATTACATCCCAATAACGAATCGAACAGTTTCGACAAATATCTTCACGGTGCTGGCATCAAAGTGTATTTAGTAAACTAGACACATGATGCTAATATGTCGTTATCTAATATCTGTGCATGCGGCTGCGGCTGTGGCTGCGACACGACGCTACACGACACGACTGCCACTACAGGCTCCGGCTGCGGTGGCGATGGCGACTACCAGCTGGTGCAGCATGAGGTGCTCTACTCCTCGTCCAATAGGTGAGCTAAACAATTTTATAATAGTTATAAATATCGCTGGACATTACACAGCGTCATCTAGTGCCACACTAAGCAACGAGGCTTGTGTCGTGGACACCAGATAGTTGATATACTACATAGATACTTTTAAAAGTATCTATGTAATATGTGTGACATATATATGTGTATAATAATATACATATAATAATCTATGACTCGGAAACACATGCTCATCACACAAACATTTGCTCCTACCGGGATTCAATGACAAGGATATGTATAACAAAGAGAAAGATATGCAGTCGGAAGCTTATCTTAGACGTGACCGACAATATAATAAATATGCTGATCCAGAACGAAAACGTTCTGACAATGAAAGAATAGAATCTAGATTAAGATCATTAGCCGAAGAAGGCCATACTAATCACAATAATGGAAAAGAAAATAGAGATAGATCTTCTGGAGATAAAGAATTAGATTCGATCCGGGACCCTTGGAACGTAAGACAGCCTCACTATCGCTATGCCATTCGGTCGTCGTATGTTGATGATAGTCATGAGCTCATGACAGTCTAAGGGTTTAACATTACCTGCATCACCCGGTTTCTTTGCTTTCCTCTGGTTAAATGGATCTATGAGGTTTTCGGTCAGAAAGTGAAAATTGAATCCCTTTTTGAACTTCACACTGAGATGTATCGGTCTCCGGAAAGCATATTGCCATTTTGTCGTCCATATGGAGTAGAGAATTTTTAAAGATATTCTACTGTTAACTATTTCATCGAGGCTAAATACAAGGCACATCTTTTAGTATTGAATGGAATGACCTGAAAATAAGCAAGATATTAAATATGAAGCTTGAGTGAAAATTTAAATGTTAACATTAGCCATCTATCGATTAAAAGCAGCCTTCTCTACGATTCACATTTACATCAAAGTCTCTGCATCCAAGATGCGTTTCTCGCAAGCATCGTTATTGCAACCGAATTTATTCGTTAGTAATTAGCAATCAAAAGTCAGCGATTCTGTCGTTATCTCTGTCGAGACTGCCCTGCTGTCCTAGCCAAGTTACAAACGATTCGTATCGATTCTCTTTCTACAATCGTAAACGTTAAGTCACGTGGTCAAAACAAACGAATATAAACTTTCGTAGACAAGTTTACATCGATCAAGATGATAGAATGAAATGTATTCGTTTCTACAATCGTGATCCCTACATCCCATATAAATCGTAGCCAACTTTCAGTTTTGACTAAACTTTAAAATTTCCATTCATTTGTTTTGACCACGTGACTTAACGATGATAGATGTCATTCCCATACATTTGGTTAGTTTTCTATAGCATTAACGATTGTAGATTGTCAACTTGGCTAAGCCTACTGGTATGATTATGGATTGTCACAGTGAAGATCTATCCCTACATTCCCTACATAATATAGCATTTAATTTTAATATATGGACCCAAGCTAAGTACAAGACATCGTGAGATCGTCGCTTTTAAGTGGCTGTAGGTACCCCGTCCTCCGATAAGATCGCACGACGAACAAGGCGGGACTGTTGATTATACAGATTGATCTTGATTAACCAGAAGTACTGCAACCTTCCTCGCAATGGAATATTATGAATACGTTACAATAAGGCAACCGTTCGCTGTGTGAATGTTATTGTAAAGCATTGCTGCTCACCTTATTTTATTTCAACATAAGTTGTGCAATGGATTCTTTGTTAAACATTAGTAAACGGTCTATGGTATGTTTACCTAGCAGTCCCTTTCACTTTAACTATGCTGAGGTTATCTAATCATCTCTCTCTGTCTTCATCCCGCATCCACCCAGTGCTGAGTGTAAATCTTCTCCATTGTATTCTTCTCTCATTGTCTCTCAACTCTTGCCTGCTGCTCTGGCCAGGTCGTCCAACACCTTACTACTAAGATAGACTTGAGAACTTCCTGATGGAAAAATCCAATAACCCGACGTGAGAATCGAACCCCAAAGCTCATAAACAGCAGAAGCGCTTACCACCGCAAGACCGAGGCAGTTTTACGAAATGTTCATTTTATTAAATGTTTTTTGTACGCGTCAGCAATCATTACATTAACGCGCACCGTTATGAGTAGAAATCCTTGCGCTCGTTTCATTTATCAAGAGTCCTTGCATTCTTTCTAGTTTTCCAAATACATTATTCATATTCCCTACTATACGCTTTTACATTTTGTTTTAAATATACCTTTTTTATTTACGACTCATTGGCAATGATTCAGACTGGTAATTGGGTTTGACTGTGCCGAAATGTCCAGAATTTTGCACCTATACATTATGAAGCTCCATTTCCTTATCACGATGGGATTTACTGGCAGAAATAATCTAGTTTGCAGTTATATCAGGCAGTACGTATGGCGTAGTTAAACTAATCCCCGTTTGCACGCCATTGGATTTTCAGCTCGGCTTCGAAATTAATAATCCTAGAGCGAGAAACAGTGGGAATGCTGTCGCTTGCGGCAGCATCGACGATGCGATCAGAAGCACGCTCTGTTTCTAGTCAAATTTCTAGTTTAACCCTAAAAGTACCATACTACTATGCCTTTTGATAGACACCCGTAATTCGGTAGAATTGTTTTTAGCGGCGACTAATAACACTAACGGTTCTTAGGAAGACGACTGAAAACCCAACAATGGACTGCTTAAAATAGTGAAGAAAGATTCCACAGAGCATGCACAACATAGCGACATGCATAAGGCACCAAGGTAAATTAAGGCTGGGGTATCTGCTAAATTAGCAACTCTATTTGTGGTGGTTCAAACTTTGTTTGAAATACTGTTAGGATAAAGTTGTAATCAGCTTGCACTACAAAGTGGTTGTTACGTCAGTCACTGCGCGCCGAATAGTGCGAAATGACAGGTTTTTATTTAATTGTAGCCTAATAAATCATTAGATCAAAATGCCAATTGTACACTTTGTGAAGAAAAAAGTGACAAATATTTATGTAAAAAAAAATTACTAAATCTTCTGCCGTTTAGGAGTACCAGATACCACCCCCTTAAGAGGGTGCAACGCACGTAAAGTCAGGGTAATTTCTTTAACAGTTGTCCGCCGCTCTACCCTGGTATGGTTAAAGTATTAAATAATGTTTTTTTGTATCACAGGTACGAGGTGTTGGAGTTCCTCGGCCGAGGTACGTTCGGGCAGGTGGTGAAGTGCTGGAAGAAGGGCACCAACGAGATAGTCGCCATCAAGATCCTCAAGAACCACCCCAGCTATGCTCGCCAAGGACAGATTGAGGTAAAGCATACATATTTAGCTTCTGGAGCCGTTTTACTGATCATCCATGCTCCATGGCTTTTGATCCAGGTATGATGTGGACCATAGGTCGTTGGTTTTGTCCAGCTCGTCCCGCCATCTGCTACGAGGTCTCCACGATGCCAGCAGTTAGATAGCTGTTATTAGCTAACAGCTCATTGGACATACGGCAGACGTCACCATCCCAGTCTGAAGACCTTATTATAAAGTGTTAAGGTGAAAGCGTCAGGGTAGGTAATTTTTTTTTACGTTTTTTGCAATTTGCAGGTCAGTATCAGGTTGTATGTTGATTAAAATATGATTCGCGGCTGTAACACGTATGTAGTTAAAGAATTATAATCATCAAAATCATCAATACAACCCTCCAAGCGCATAAAGGTGCAGGAATGACTTTGACCTTGAAAAAGTAAATTCCTACACTATTCTATAACTACATACGTGTTACAGCCGCGATTCAAATTTTAATCAACATACAACCTGACACTGACCTGGAAATTGCAAAAAACGTAAGAAAATTTGAATTTCGCGGGCTACCCTGGAGCATCCACCTTAAAGCATTATTCAGCTGCGGAAAAGGGATAGTGCCATTTTTGTATAGCTATCTTGTTCTCGCATTCAAATAACCAATGCTGTAACAGTAGCAGTTCAACTTTGATTGGATGCAGTTATTTTGGTCAACCAATCACATCAGCTCACATTTTGGCAGCCAGTTTGCCTGCCAGAGATTTGATTAGGCTTTCAGTGTCCGGAGTATGACTTGTAAGCTGTATTACACATTCCCGGTTTATCCCAAATTGTACCGAGCAGCCTCGAAAATGATACAGCGATGATAGATGCTGAAAGGCCCGCCCGACCGGCATGAACTCTATAAAATCCCAATGCAAGCACCCCAATGAACATATAGTTCTCGTATTATAATGACAGTATATTTGCAGTCATAGAAACTTATTGCATTAATCAAACAATGGATATGTCTTGTTTCCGTTGTTTGTGACTGTTCAGCTTTACCAACCAAAGATAAATAAAATGTTTGCAACCACGCTACATAGTTAGAGAAGGTTAAAAATATACATAACTTGAATCGTTTCCAATTTCTACTGGTCGCCAGCTAGTCTGTAATAAACATAGTCATCATAAGTCATTACACTAAATGTCCATTACCATTATTACAACAATGAGTAATAAATACTGAAGAAACTACTAACATATATACTCCTTTTGTCTTATACACTTTCTTTCAATACTACTTTTACCCCAGGAGGCCCCCGGGGGTAAAAGTAGTATTGAAAGAAAGTGTTTCTTTTTTTTTAGTAGTTTCAATATTTTTCGAAAATCTAACTGACGGACTAAACAGAATCATATTGTTTTTAGTCAGTCATCATCCCTATTGTACATACTAAACCATTTTTGAGGACCTAATGAACGTTACTGGCGCTGCTATTGCGTGACCATCTACTGAGCCCATTTGATCTAAAAAGTACCAAATACTCGAAAAGAAGAATGGTAACAGTTTAAAAGCGTCTTTATTACGTAGGCTGTAAGGGCGGTTCTTGTTATTTAGGAGTTACAACTAACGTTTGCTTAACACAACATTTTCACATATTTGACGTAGTACAAAATGCAGTTTTTGAATAGTTGCCAAGTTCTCTAGAAATATTATTTCGTTTGATAACCCTTTAAGTAGGTCATACTTTTATATAGAATACTTTGTTTGTTTCAAACTATAAGTAGGATAAACAGAACACAAAGAAACGTAATTACTTTGGTTGTCGTCCAACCTTACTTTAACAAAACGTTTTAAATATAATGTTTCTGAAACCAGAGCTTTTCATATAATTCTTATAACTTCAAGTAAAAGGTATTTTCCAGACCCGTGAGGTGAAAACACAACGTGTAAGGACAACGTAGGGTAAAAGCACCTATTCTAGCGTAGGGACAGGCAACAAAATTGAAATTCTTGTAAAAAAATAAAAATGGCTGCCACTGCCTGTGACATTATTTTTATGTTTGATAGAAAGCTAGCAAGTCTCGATCCATTATAGTGAGTTTGGCCGAGCTCCAGCGGTTGTTTATGTTTGCCCACCGAAGTGGTTTCCACCTTCTCAATACAGGGTGAGGTTTTGACGAAATTTGAAACTTTTAGTACTAGAACGAAGTGATCAACTTATTTGAAGAAAACTAAACTACATTTCAAAAATGAACAATATTTTTGTAAAATAAAAAACATTCTGTATTCCTGTATTATTGCGTTTTTTTTTCTTTAACGAACAAATACCAACTGCAAAGATTTTTTGTGGAAAATGATAGATATAGGCGCGTTTTACGAAGTCTCATCTTAAAAGGTCCCCCTGTATAAAAATGCTTGATATAGTAGCCGCTACCCGTAACGTCAATGTTTTCGACCTCCATTTTCATGTTATGACAGGTGAGAAGTTGAGGACTTGGCTCGGTTTTACATTTTCTACGAATACCTGAAGAAGTGCCTATATGTAGTTTAGATTTGTAGAATATTCATGGACTAAGTAACTAGGAAAATATCGTGAGGAAACCGGTATGTCTTAGAATAAAAAAATCGAAGACATGTGACATCTACCAATTCGCACTGGGCCCGCGTGGTGGATTATAGCCCATTCCCTCTCATTGAGAGGAGGTCATGTCCCAGCAGTGGGAACTTTATAGGCTGATGGTGATGAAGCAACTAGTATCCATGTAAACATTTAATCTAAATAGATAAAACATCAAATGCCACATGTAAGATGGAGCTAGCAAGATTTGGCTGTTTTTTTTTTGTTGTTGATTTGTATGTAAGAAATTTTTTGGAATATCCATCGAAAAAGTCGGAAATCGGGATGGTAGTTTTGTATGAAAATCTCAATAATAAAAAATTGCCGTGCTGAATCGGGGCGGGTCACGACGCGGTTTATAAATAGTATACAACTTCTGCACTGCGTTCTGAACGACAGACTTGAGGGTTAATTTCTTGACGAAAGGTTTCACAATAATGTTTTCTGAAACAACAACAAAGTATTTTATGAACATGGCGATGCTACCTGATACTGTGTAATAAAACTATACTGGGACTGACGATTTACGTAACTGAGAGTTGTGGCGCAATTAAGAGTGGCTTATATCCAGCAGTGGTAATAGCCTGCCACGTTCTACTCGCTGCTGAGTACAGGCCTACTCCCCTGGTACTCTATGAGATTAAATTATCCTTGTTTCAAATCTTCCAATTGTCCTTGCCATTTTCTTTATACGTGTAATCTTCTTTCATGAAAGGCCTATGTGTGTATATGATTTCCCGTGCTGACCCCACTGCTCCGCCCCACTGGTGGGGTCTCCCACCAGTGGGGCGGGGTCAGCGGGAACAAATTGCAGAATTCCCGTTGACCGCACCAGTAGGGTAGGGTAGTGGGGTCAACGAAACGACAGTTTTGATTTTTCCCGTTGACCCTACCAGTGAGGCGATGCAATAAGCGGGAATACACCTTCTGTAATACCATGCATCCCTGGTCTGTTTTAGTTTATTACCTCCCCAAAGAATGTTTTTTTTTTGGTACAACACTTAACAGGACATACAACATACATAAACTCACGCCTTTTTCCTATGAGGGTAGGCAGAAACCACAGAACTTCACCAGCTACGATCCTTACATACTCCTTTTGCGTCGTCCACGTTCATACATCTGGTCATACATGAGTATTACGCACCTGACCTTACTGAAGAACTTTGCAGTACAAACTTAAAGCATTGATTTCAATTAGACCATAACAGGCACTTTTGAATGTCAGAAAAAAACAAAGAAGGCTAAGCTACAGTTACAGACACAGGGCGTAATAACTTGTGAAAGTACTGTAGTTGCCCATTCTAAAGGGTCATCATCTCTATGGAGGAGAATGAGTAAGAAATTTCATGGACACTCTTTTTAAGCACTGTTTTAAACTTTCACGGTTTAAAACTATATTTTCCGTGATTATTTATTGTTTAGAGCTCCCGGATCGATTTCGACGCTGTTGCAAGCTCCATGATCACGGGTTGACTTAACTTCAGTCCCGTAAGTGACAATATAAGTTATGACACTCTTTTATGAAAAAAAAAAAAATACTTTTATATTTACACTCCTTACTAACTCAACAACCATCTTTCTATTCCAGGTATCAATCCTCTCCCGCCTGTCGCAGGAGTCGGCGGACGAGTTCAACTTCGTGCGAGCGTACGAATGCTTCCAGCACCGCTCACACACCTGCCTGGTGTTCGAGATGCTGGAGCAGAACCTGTACGACTTCCTCAAGCAGAACAAGTTCTCGCCGCTCCCCTTGAAGTATATTAGACCTATACTGCAGCAAGTTCTTACGGCGCTGCTGAAACTTAAAGTGAGTACATTTTGTTGGAAGATAAATACAATTTGGAAGGGACATTGGCGCTAAAACGGGTACCACGAATTCAGTACATGATTCTGAACCAAAACAAAAACAGCTGTTCCATAGTTTTTAATAACCGTTTTAGCGTTTTTGGCCAAGCCAAGAGTAACCGGGTTCTGGAAGTCAGATGAGAAGTCGCTCCATGTAAAATGAATGAATCAGCTGCATCCTGTAAGCCACGAAGCCAACCTCAAAATATTTGGTAATAAGGCTATCTAGGATTCTAAGCACTGATTCTTATTGGTATTTTCAAGGTTTCCGTCTTGCAGACCTAGGCGAGAAAGGATATGGATAGTTCGAATAGCTAGAAAAAACGAAGAGTTGTGCTCTGCAGTCTATTGAGATGGCCTTCCAGTCTACCTAATTATCAGTATTTTTCATAGAACGAATGCTTATTTGACCTCCTTAACTCTATTGCTAGCTAGGTTTGGCAGGTTGTTCGGTACAGAAACAATTAGTAAGACATATTATGATCTTTTAACTCAACTTTTAATGTTTTTTCCAGCAACTGGGTCTAATCCATGCGGATCTGAAGCCGGAGAACATAATGCTGGTGGAGCCGGCTCGGCAGCCGTACCGCGTCAAGGTGATCGACTTCGGCAGCGCCTCACACGTCAGCAAGGCCGTCTGCAACACGTACCTGCAGAGCAGATACTACAGGTAACCACATCATTATGCTAGCGGAGCCGGCGTGTACGTCGTACCAACAAAACTATGAAGACTGCAGGATGCGTCGTGACAGATTCACCTTAAGTAAATGATATTTTCCAGATCACACCTATAATGAAATAAATGTCCGCAAGGACAACGTAGGGTAAAAGCACCTGTTGTAGGGTAGGGACAGGCAACACAATTGATATCCGTGTCAAAATAAATAAAAAATGTATGTGCTGCCTGTGACAATCCTATCGACGGGATCTAGCTTGCTGGGCACTGCCCTCTCTCAAACTGTGTGTGTGTCAACACAACACCCTGTTTCCCGCCTCGCGGTCGTCGGTCTACTTAGCTCCTACCACGAAATCATACCGTGACGGTTTGTGGAGACACGTTTAGCGCATTATGACAAAAAATGTGTAGCAATCGCGTCTGTACTTGTGGTTCGGGGTTCGAGTCTGATGTTGCAAATGTTATTGGTTTTCTCTATCAGGAGTTTCTCAGTAGCAGCCAATACTCACTGGTTTAGTGCCAGTGCCCAGAGGCAGAGGCGTGTAAGACACCCATATTTCGACAGTATTACCTTATTTATTCATTTATTTACTTAAGGTTCACCCACAGCACATACATACATACATTAAACTTAATCATACGGTAATATTCTAATATATATGCCAATTACAGGTAAACACAACATTGACAACAAAGACGCCAGAGTACCGCTTAGTTGCTAACTTAAGTCTAGGTGTACAAACGATTAGGAAAATAGGAAATAAATTTTGCCTTAAAATACTGTCGAAATATGGGTGTCTTACACGCCTCTGCTTACCTGAATTTGAAACGTATGCTCATGTGATCTCTCCTTCTACAGAGCACCAGAAATAATCCTGGGCCTGGCGTTCTGCGAGGCCATCGACATGTGGTCGCTGGGCTGCGTGGTCGCCGAGCTGTTCCTGGGCTGGCCGCTGTACCCCGGCTCGTCCGAGTACGACCAGATCCGGTACATCTCGCAGACGCAAGGCCTGCCTACTGAACACATGCTCAACAGGTTAGTACTGGCTAGAAACTACTACGCATTCAATAATAGAGATGAAGGTGGCGAACACTTCAGTTACCGAATCAAAAGGAGTTTTGCAAAATCATTAAATATAACTATAATTATAACTTTATTAATAAATAGGCATTACGACAGTATCAAAAAAATGCCTATTAAGTCCGTCAGTTAAGAGTATTGGAAATTAATGGACACGTATTTTTTGTTTTTTTAAATCAATGAATATTGGCAAAAGATAAAACGCATCAAAACTCGGGATTGGGGGCTCGTGACGTCAGAACTAGCTAAAAATTATACCTAGGCGTGACGTATTGAGAATTTTAAAAGCGTCATATCTTCGTCAATTTTGGTTTACGTAACAAAAGAAAAAAAAAACGGGTCAAATATTTTTTGATAATCTACCTGACGGACTAATTAGATTGTTTGTCGTCTCGCCTATTCCTCTATATAAATCTTTTTTGATTTTTGAAGGATGAGTAGCAAAGATAAGTGAAAGTCTGATATTTGTTTCAAACTTCAGTTTTAAACACATTATTTTTAATGTTTTGTACGACGTGATAGTGTCTAAAAACGCTTTCTAATTGCACGGATGTTATTTTGCGGCCGTTGATACTACGGTATCGCTATCTTACGAAACCAAACCTTGACTCGTATTAAGTATCTTGCGCCTGTAGTATCTCAAAATTGGGGAAAGTTACTGATCGTAGTCCACTTCTCCTAGTATCTTACCTCTTTTCAAAAATCACTTAGCTACAAGATTGTTAATTTCCTTTCAACAGCGCAAGTAAAACAGCGAAGTTCTTCTACCGCGACGTGGACAGTACGTACCCGTTCTGGCGACTCAAGACTCCTGAGGAGCACGAGCTGGAGACCGGAATCAAGAGCAAGGAGGCGAGGAAGTATATCTTCAACTGCCTCGACGACATTGGACAGGTAACCTGTTGTATGAACTTTGTGATTGAAGCATTTTGTACAGTACCCACGTGTAAACTAGGCATATTAAGCTTTGGAAAGACAATTCGTTTTTGTCGTACCGATGATGATTTTAATTAACGAGCTTCAACCAGAACTTGGCCATGTCGACCGCATGTCTGCCCACTACAACGTCCATACCATGAACGTGCTATGAATGTTTCAAGCACCGAAAGAAACATTACATGGACTACTGTGCCCACTGCACACTAGAGCGTATCAACAGCGTATCATACCCGTTTTTATCGACGAGGTCGATGAAAATATATTGCCGGTGTCAATACTGTCAATAAGCTCCGTGCATGCCACGCCACGCTGTTGGTCTGCTAACCCCCGAATACTGAAACGTCACTCAAAATTTAAGTAGCACTTATATTTAACAGATACTCAAAAGTGACGTTTGGCCATACGAAATTTAAAGTTTAGGAGCTGCTATGTTAAGCAGCCCTTAAATTTTGAGTGTCGTTTCAGTATTCGGGGGATAGTCTCATACTTTTAATTAAGAGGGCTATGACATTTTTTGTTGAATTTTTTTTTAAGAGTCTGACACAAGAAATTTTTTGATTTTTATTTAAAGAGCTCCCTAGAGAAATAATCAAACTTTCTCGGGCATATTCCTTTTTTAATTTTGTGGCCATATCTAAACCATAATCACACATCTAAACTGCGATTTTTCTTGTATTTGAGTGCTAGACTTTTAAAACACTCAAAAACAAGAAAAACAGTAATAGCCCTCTTAAATACAAAGAATGTTTTTTTGCTTGACACGTTCCTAGCATGGTCATGGTATGATACGGTGTGGGCAGACACCTTAAAGGTTCGGTCAAACTGACAATGGACTGACAGATATTACACTGAAGTATTTGCCAGTGTCTGGTGTCCACAGCCATTCCGCATTTGTCCGTACTGGTTTAACCGAACCATTCGCAGTGGCTTTGGGCAGGTTTTAATAGAAAGAACATACAGACGAACATTTTCCTAAGCTCGATATGACATATTTACAGCTGGATACTGTAAGTTTCTCCCGTATACTGAAAGCCGACTTCTCTCATTTTGTAAATCGTGGAGGTTTAACCACGGGGGAACCTTATAGGCTGGTTATGGGTAACTAAAGTCCCGGTAAAGGCGCTTCCTCACAGGGAGCATTAGTCTGTGATGCCAGTTCAGATTCGAGGATTACATCAGTGAGTAAGACGAACCGAGCATTACAGTGCGCAAACTGTAACAATCACTCATTTCTGTGCAAACTGGGGAGCTTGTAGCTAAATAACAACACGGCTTACTTAGGTTGGTCTGTGGATGGGTGACCAACCAATACATACCGAGTTTCCTTCGTGCATCTGAAAGCACGTTAAGCCGTTGGTCCCAGCTGTAGTTTAGAGTTCTTTGACAGTTGTTACAGGTAGTAAGAGGCTCGAAAGTCGAACAAACAGTCTTACCAAGGGGTATCGTATTATTCAGTACTAAGTGGAGTTCTGGAGGTCAGATAGGCAGTCGCTCAGTGGCCTCCATTTAAAATACTGGTATTCAGCTGATAAGCCTGGAAGCCCACCCCAACATAGTTGAGAAAAGGCTAGGCAGATGATGATTTGTTTCTGTACAAAATCGAATCTTGGATTGCTACATTACACGCGAATGCTCCGGTGATGGAGCGCCTTAAAACAATTGTGCATTATAGATGGAGTTTTCTTTTTGCTCCTAGCTGAAAATAAATGGCTTATTCAGTGTGGGTTCTGTCTATTTCAATTATTTTAAAATATGTATTTATTGTTTCACAGGTGAATGTACCAACGGATCTTGAAGGCGGCCAACTGTTGGCCGAGAAAGCAGACAGAAGGGAGTTCATCGATCTACTCAAGAGGATGCTCACTATGGACCAGGTTAGTAATTCTTTACACAAAAACAATATCTCTATTTAACGAGTCTCTGGTACATCACAACACATCACATGGTGACAACACTGCTTAACTTGGGTCTCTCTAAAGGTCCATACACGCTATGGTATATCTGACAGGTTTACCTGTACCTGACAGGTGTGCGTCAGGTAAGCTTGAGGTGAGAGAATGTCATGCTCACTCAAATGTCTCGCTGATGGTGGCGGGTGTGTCGGGTCATTTAGTTCCCTGCACAAACCTGCACAGTTTGCAACATACACGCTCTGGTTTACCTGTACAGGCATGATCCGGCTAATTTATCTAGCAGATAACTCCTTAGGCTGGAATTCTTCCTGCGCTGACGTCGGTCGCACGTACCATTGTGTTCTATATAGCACCATACTGCGACGCCGACTTACAACGCAGACCGACAGCCGTATTTTGACAAAATGAATTAATATTTGTTACAGGAAAGACGAATAACACCAGGCGAAGCTCTGAACCACGCGTTCGTAACACTGGCCCACCTCGTCGACTACGCGCATTGTAACAACGTCAAGGCCTCCGTTCAGATGATGGAGGTAAATATTACAACCTTTACTACGTCCTCCAGATATTATGGTACACACAGGGATATATTTTTGTACTACTCGAGTAGAAGAAATATAGGGAATTTTAGTGCTAGAAGTGCTAAATAAAATACAATGTCTATCAATCAATCGTATATTTCATAATCCTATCTAATGTATACAGGGCGAATTTTGCAAGTGGGTGTTAATGGCCAAATCTGAAAATATGAGGCATAGCGAACAATACTCAAAGAAGTCTCGAGTCCGATTTTGATGAAAACTAAAAACTGCATCACTAGTTTTTTGAAAAATAAATATGCCTAGCCAGAATCCAAAATCGAATCCATTGATTTCGGAAAAAAAACTTACTGTGTAATACACCATTCGATAGTGTCATTAATAAGATTCAAATTCTCGGAAAAAGCCCAGCAAAAAGTGCTGATTACCAGCCTAGTTGAATTATGAATGAGTTATGATTTGATAACTTATTCATGTTCCCTTATTCCCAGGTTTGCCGCCGTTCAGGCAGCGGCGTCGGTGGCGTGGGTGGCGTGGGAGGCGTGGGCGGCGTGGCGGGCGGCGCGGCGGAGTACGGCGTGGGCGGCGTGGTGGCGGGCGCGGCGCCGGCGCACCACCTGGCGCTCACCATCAACCAGCAGCGCCTGCGGGCCGCGCCTTATGATAACTTGGTATGTGCACTCACTTTGCTCATCTGTCTTACTTGTCAATAGGGATGATTCCTGACTTAACAAAATATCATTCTATTTAGTCCGTCAGATTATCGAAAAATATTGGAATAGTTATTTGTGCAACAAGAGAGCAAAGTGGGTTTTTGCTGTGAGTGTTGATTTTGAATCCCGAGCAAGCGAAGGATTCTATAGTTGAATCACGAGCGTAGCGAGTGATTCTAGGTTAGAATCCTGAGCGTAGCGAGGGATTCAAAGACACGAGATGCAAATAACTTTGGTCTTGAGTAACACATACAACTTTTCACCTCAGCAGCGAGAACATATACCTAAAGGTAAAAAAAACAACATGGTAAAAATTAAACACCACGCCACATTAAGAGACTAGACACATGAGAGCGGCGGTGGCCCAGTGGTGGCGGCCCTGACTTACGAATAGTAGGTCGCGGGTTCGAACCTAGGCAGGCGCATGACTTTGTGTAATTTACTTCATCACCATTGCTCTCAAAACGGTAAAGGAAAACATCATGAGGAAACCGGCATGTCCTAGAACCAGAAATTCGAAGACATGTGACATCTACCAATCCGCACTGGGCCCGCGTGGTGGATTATAGCCCATTCCCTCTCATTGAGAAGAGGCCGTGTCCCAGCAGTGGGAACATTAAAAGGCTGATGATGATGACAACATTTAAATAATTTCAAAAAATCAAAAGTGAAATGGTTGTAGTTTTGCAAATTAAAAGTAACAGTTCAGTCTCCATTGCTTAAAAATATCATAAGTTTTTAGATATTTTTCGCGAGACTTTCCAGGCAGGAAACTTAATTCTGCATTTTTTACATTATGCTTCTATTCTTCGGGTGTTAAATAGCAGACTTCGTCACTTGACTCACTCATATTTATTTGTTATCATTACTTTATTATCCAAATGTTATTGTACTTTGTAGCTAGTGTACACTGACCAAACTATTGCTAGAACACACAGAAAATAAAACAATTAAAATTTAAATCCCGCAATTTTTTTAAAAATGCGTTCTGAAACTACACTCGCGGTATTCTGTCTCAATAATAAAGTTTGTTATAAGTAACTATAAATAAATAAGTAGATACATGATAAACTTCGTATTTTTTTCTTCAACATTCTTCATCTTGATATAAAAAATATAATTCGATTATTCGAAATATAACAATTTTTCATTTAAAACCTAAACACGTGATTTGCAATATTAGGGTTATCGATTTACAATATCGGTATCCGAACGTTTTATTGTTTGTTTCTTTTTTGGGCCTACTAGATATAGAATTTGAAAATCGAATTTCGAATCGACTTGTTTCTATCTCTCGCTTTTTTCGTATCGAAGTGAAAGTGACAGAACAAAGTGAAGTTGAAATCTTTCGAATTTTGTGAGTAGACCTGCACAGTTCTCGGTATTTAAAAAAAAAATATTAAAAAGTTACTTTGTCTCACGCTGGCAGGAAAATCGAATTTTGCTCACTGTCTGTAAACAGCAAAACCTGCTTGTTTGAGGTGCTGAGGTGAAAACGTATTTTTTCGTGTTTTATCAAATTACAAAGATAAAACTCATCAAAAACACGAGTTTCCGGTAAAAAGTGTACTGAACTGTGACGTGACACGAGTTTTCGACGCACTGTCTTCATTTCTTGCCGTGAATAAAGAAAAAATACATTTCCAATATTTTTTGAAAATCTATCTGACGGACTAATAAGATGTTTTTAGTCATCTACCCTTTTGTTTATGTTATACGTTGATTGCCGATACCTGCACCGGCTGTCTATCAGATATGTATCGGATGATTTGATTTGGGTTTAAACTTCACTCGCCAAACTGTGTTTGGTTTGCATAGTGGACTCGGAAAATTCTATTAAACAAAAGTCTTAAAATTTTGTCAGTTCTAGAATGTAATCTAAAAATCTTGAATTATCCACAGCGGACATTTGAAATAACGTAATCCCCATTGAATGAGTGGTTGGATTTTTAACTTTGCAAAATCGCGCTCAATATCCTTGTGGACGTTATTTTGCATTGTTTTCCTAAAAACGTTAAGGTTTATTTTTCTTTTTTCCCAGTACCAACTGTACCAAGGTGGTCGCGTGGCAGTGGGCGGCGCGCGACAGTACGCGACTCGCGCGGCGGAACCGTTCCCGCACCAGTTCGTGTCGTCGATACTCTGCCAGCCCGCTTATCAGGTAAATATCTTTATGATAATCGTTGTTTTTATGTTGTTCTACGGATGGAAGGGAAACTAATCTTCAATTTCTTTCATTCTTAAGAATTTTAAACACTCTTGGTACAAACAACACTTGATTTCAAGTCGTTTTCAAAAGTCTTATCGTCGCTAATTGACATTTAGTAAGCATACACGAGGACTTTTGCACTTGTAAATTCGGCCGTATGTTTCTAGAGAGATTAAATCCTAACAAAAATACAGTGTTTTTGTACTTACACATCATATTTATCAAGTTTATTTTTCGTGTTTGCTCAAATCTAATTTTGTACCAGAAAAAAAAAAAACCATTCAGTATAAACTGACAACTAACTACTTGTAACTACCATCGTCCTAAAAAATGGACTCTAATAACATAACATAAAGTATGACATCCACCAGGTGCAGCAGCTAGCGGCCGCCGCCGCCGCCGCCGCCGCCGCGCACCACCAGCACGGCGTGGCGGGCGTGGCGGGCGTGGCCGGCGTGGGCGACGTGGGCGGCGTGGGCGAGTGGCGCGCGCCTCTCATAGTGGAGCCGGCGCCCATGCCCGAGCCCGACGTGTGGGATGCCTTCCATCCGCACCACCCGCAGCACCATCACCCGCATAAGAGGTCAGCCCACTTACCACTTATAAGGCGATAGAAAAAAAGATAAGAGAGAAGAAAAATGGTGTTATCGGGCTCTTCATATCGCGAATAGTGATATTAATAATGAATTAGTTCAAATAAAATACACTAAAATAATAATTATGACATAATTTAAACTCTCAAATTCGAAAAGTTTTATAAAGTATGACAATGAGTAAATAATATTTAAAAACGCCCAATAAAACTTCGACGAATTCCCCATTGAATTCAAAACCTTCTCTTTTTTTGGGGGCCACAGAAGCCAATTATGGGGAATCTTTTAGTTTTATTATATTTAGATAAGAAGCGTGTAGTACTCGTACTAAAAGCCTGGGTTGTCGACAGATCAACCAAGCAGCAGACGACGGTGCCACACTACCAACCGCACCACCAAACGCATCAATACAGGTGCCTATAACTTGTATACATGTAGTTGTGTCTCACTATGTCACCGAGGACCCACTCCTACTTTGGTGTCCTTTCCGGTCTTATTATAGACCAAACTCCTACACAGATGCAAAATATAACGATCATTATAGCCCAATTTTTTTTAGCACGATTCGTTCTTATTTTAGTTTAGCTAATTAGGTATTAATAAACAGTCGCCTAGGAGTCAGAACTTTTATTAAACACGAATATCTGACTAACAAAGTTACACAAAAGACCATCATAGTATCAATACTTGCCGACTGTAATTAGTTTTCGTTAGGCGATAGTAACAGCGAAATACTAAATGTTCGTAGCATTGTAGAAATCGTTCAGACTTCAGTTATATAAAAAAAAAGGTAACTATAGTTGGTGCCAGTTAAGATCGCAATAGCGGTCATTGCCCTTTCCCTAATATCTCTTCCTACGAAACAAAACAAATGAAAAATGTATTGTTTTTAGAAAAAAATTTGAAGATCATGAGATCAGATTCAAGACTTGAACAGGCTTATTTTTGGATTTCAAAGTTAAGAACTAATAAATGTAGGTGGGTCAATGACTGCTTTTGCGTTCTTAACTGGCACCAACTATAAATCAAATCGTTTATTTGCTTACATATGGGTTCACTTATGGATGAAACATACAACAATAGAGATCAAAACCATATCTTACCCTAACAGGTTCGAAAACTAGTAAATATTATACCTAATTGGAATAAAATAAAAATTGCATTGAACTTTATCGTTACACTGGGCGATCTTTAAGAAGTATACCTTTTAGGTGATGATTTGGCAATCATAGATAAATAGTCATGTTTTTTTTTGTTTAGAACTGTACAAGCTATTGATTTCGGATTCAGTATGCTGGATTTTTCTTATTGATTCTATATCCGAGTACTCCTTACGAATCGTATTAAACCTCTTAAAAAAAGCACTAGTTTCATAATAGATGAGATGTCTAAATCAACAGCTTGTATACCTACCTAATAACTGTTTAAATAGTCCATATAAGTAATCTGTTTATGTAATATATAGTATGGCAAGCAGCGGCGGTAAGAAGGAGCCGACTCAGCTGTCGCCGGTGAAGAAGCGGGTCAAGGAAGGCACTCCACCTTCGAGGCACAGACATCATCATCATGATCACACGTAAGTATACCCAGTTATTTTGTGTATAAATAAAATACTAGAAGTGAATTATTTTTAACAAAATTATTTTTGTATTCTGTCATCTCTCTAAAGATTAAATGGTTGTTTGATATAATTCTTTCGTCAGACAAAATTTATTAGGCCTTAAATCTGAATTTCCATGTTTTAAATGCATTTCTTGCTATTAGCAAAGAGATGTTTCGCTTTCTAAAATTGGTGGCACACGAATGGGGATGATGACTGCCTAAAAAAAATATGAATCTGTTTAGTCCGTCAAAATATTGGATACGTGTTTTGTGTTTTATCAAATTAATAAAAATTGACGAAGATAAAACGTGTCAAAGATCATGAGTGGGGGCTTGTGACGTCACATTTAAGTAAAAAATGTTCTCAAATGTTACGTCACACGAGTTTTTGACGCACTGTATCGTCTTAATTTTTTGTTTACGTAAAAAAAGAAAAAAAAAATGTGTTCCATTATTTTTTGGAAATCTATCTGACGGACTATTTAGTTTTTTTTTTATCATCTACTCTGTTGGACTTATTACTCCTAATTTGTGTTCTATTTCTGGGCTTAATAGATACGACGGATTTACAAAGAAGCGTATCTAAAAATGAAGGATTTGTGACCTCCTGACATACTAACACCCTATTAACCAACAGCGTCATCGATTTCGGCTCAAACGCTAATCCCTCCCGCAGCGCTCGGGCGGGCGGGCCGGGCGGCGCAGGCGCGCACACCATCACGATCCGCGACACGCCGTCGCCCGCGGTGTCCGTCATCACGATCTCGGACTCCGACGACGACGCCGACCAGCCGCGCCGTGCGCGAGCGCCGGCCGCGCAGCCCGCGCACCCCACACACAACACACACCCCACACACCCCACACACACCACGCACGCCACTCAGTCGCATAACAATCAAGGTACGTTATAACGCTTTTTTTTTTTCTAAATTAGACCATTTATGCAGGAAGTGATGAATAAAAATGAATGATGGATAGAGGATAAAACCAAAGAAATTTGCCTTTATAGAGAAAAAACGGTGATGAAACAATCTCATAATAGTGAATAATTTAAGTGATGTGGTCGCGACTGTTTTTAATTTCACATCATGACACCAAAATGTCTGAAAATTACCTGACGATAACGAACAATTTCAACCATTGAAACCTTAACTATGTAGTTAGATGTGTTAAAAAATAATTGATCGAAATTTGACTTTGCAATGGTTCTAACATGAAATTAAAGTGACCAACAACTCAATCAATCGGCCTTTCATTTTCTTTATCTATTCATAATATTTTAATTATTATATCTACTACTACTACTACTATATAAAAATTATTTTAAATTATTATTTTAACAAATTATATAATTTTTCTGTTCTCCAGGCGGCAGTGGCGAGTGCGTGGCGGGTGTAGGCGCAGGCGGGTCTAGCGGTGGCGGCGTGATATGCAGCGCGCGCTCGCCCAAGGACGACAAGCACGTCAAGCACGAGCCGCACCAGAACTGTCACCACCACCATCAGGTAACTAACTGCCCGGGCTAACTCACTGGAAACCAAACTGAAAACAATTCATGTAATTAGGTCATTAAAAAACTCTTTTGAACGTCTAAATTTCAACCAGAAGACATGTATTTTCAGTATCCCGTTATCTGAATTTTGATGGGAATAACTATACTTAATCTACTCAGGCGCCTTGCAGTTTTTAAACCATAGTGTCTGACTTCACTTCAAGACATCTTTAACCCCCAACTCTCATTCCACAGCAGCAACAGCAACAACAGCAACAGCAGCAGCAACAGCCAGGTCCGCAGCAAGCCGTCCCGCAGCAGGCGAGCAGCCAAGCGCGCAGCTCGGGAGTGGGCGCGGCCGGCGCGACGCCGCAGAGCCAGAAGAAGCGTCTGCTGGCGCTGGCGCAGCAGGAGGCGCAGGCCAAGCGCGAACACGAGCATGCGCACGCGCACCTGCCGCCTGTTAGTATTGTGTTACTAATAAAACAGATTTATAAGAGAGCTTTCTCGTAAGTGTTGAGATTTGGAAACTAATCTTCATCAACATCATGCTATCATCATGCATCATACCTGTCAAACCTTACGCAGAACACAGGTTTGATAGAAGTATAAAGTGTAGACCACCAATACTCTTTCACCTGTCATTGTTAGTAAAACGTTACCTCAAGAAATTGTTATATAAGAAAATCATAAGTGTAAAACCGAATTCTCAATGGGTTAACGTGATCGTGTTGTAATGCATGTCAATAAAACTGATCCAATCAGAAGATCCCACTATGTTTATTGAACACTAGCTGTTGCCCACGGCTTCGCCCGCGTGGAGTTGGATAATTGTCTCACGGGATCATACTACTGCGATGAAAAGTATTCTACTCGTATCTTATAGTGTTAATCGAGGTTATAAACTACCTGAGTGCAAAATTTGCCTAACTCAATTCAAATATGTCCAAGGAAAAAAAAGTTTCATACAAACTTTTATCCCCTATTTCACCCCCTTCACCCCCTAATTCAACCCGAATTACGAAAAATCCTTTCTTAGTGGAGGTTGATTGTAGCCCTAAGGGTTTGGCCTGTGCGTTGATACATCAGTCAATCACTTTTGCCTTTTATATATATAGATTACTGCGTTCAGAAAGCGTCATGAGACAACACTGTGAATTCACCTTTACTATGCTACCAACTCAAATAGCCATCATTTTTACCGCATACTCTTTTTTTCTTATTCTAATAATAAGTATGATCAATTTAATGCCTTTGCATACATATTTATTTATTTATTTAAAGACTTTGGAAGACTTACAGCTAAATACAATAGTGATAAATAACAAACAATCAGTATAATCACAATCTACCTCATGTAACAGAATGATATTACTAAAATTAGAATAATGTTGTACCTATTGCAGAGTGGGTCGACGGTACGTCAGACGAACGACTATCAATGCAATCAATACGTGCCGGCGCAACATAATAAGAGAGATAGCGTGAGTATTTATTTTAAACCGTACTGTAAAATGGGTCCATCATCGTCTCATCGCAGGCGATAAACGAGACAGGAATAGAGACAATATGTAGAATTGTAGACAGTATTGACCATTTACAATTAACGACGAGCGAGCGGGCGAGCGTGACCTACGGGTGACGGATTTGGGAAGTCTGTTAACTGACCAGACACATCCCGGCGCTCCCCTCGCGAGGGACTTGCGGTGACCACAACCTGGCCGGGGAGCGGGACGAACTGCGCAAGGACTCCAGTACCCCAACCCTCGGTAGTCAAAGAACACCGTGTGATTTTAGTTAGTACGAGTCGCCTACCTCAGGGCGGACGACATCAATATGATATTTTTTCGCTTGATATTTTTCTAAACCGAATGTTTACAGCGAAAAACCGTTTTACCGTGTTTACTGTGAAAAGGAACAGAGAGCGCACCTTTTTGTGCGCACACTGGTGCACTATAATACGCCCAGGCTTCATACAAAAATCTTCCAAGCCCTTTGAACTGAATATAATTTCAACCCAATCTGGTAAAAATGAAGAAAAAAACTAACCTTTCGCAATTGTTTACAGAGCGGCGGTTGTCGCGAGTACCTAACAAACGCTGGAGGCGTGGGCGGCGTAGCGGGCGTGGGAGGCGTGGGCGGCGTGAGTGTGAGCGTGAGCGGCCCGCCCGCCGCGCACAAGCACGCCGCGCCGCACGCCTGGCACCACCACCCGCACCCGCACTACAAGTCAGTATACATCCAGACATACAAACATCCAGACTAGCTTGACAATCAGCACCTTGTAAAATGTAACAACAGACAGTCCTCCAAAACGGCTTTTATCTGCTGGAGTGTTCCAGGTGTACGTTTACCTGCACTAATGATGACTTGAATAGCGCCTCTGCCGCTGCAATAAACGTGGCCACCTACTGGGCCCGAACTATCTAATATAGAAGTACATCGATACGACAAGAAAAAGAAGATCGATGTTCTAATGTTGTAGCTGAGGAGAAGTAAACTCCCCAGAACAACAGTAAAAGCTGATTTTTACCTATAAATAAAATTGCAATTAACAGTTTTTGCGTCACAAATTTAAGCTTACTCCTCGTATCGACAAAATAGAAAGTGGAGCCTCCTTTTCAATTTTGTTGTTCTTCGTCCGTGTCAATGGAAATCTAAATTGTGTGGACCCAGAACTGAGCCACTAGTTTGGCACCTTCTGTAGCCTCCATCAGCTCCTGTAGTGAACGAACAACAGGACACGCAGGCGGCCTTTACCTTATTAGTACAAACTGACAAAATATAGCACATTTTTCCTAGCCAACAAATCCACAGATCAATGGGGTTGGCAACTGGTGGAACTAATGGCGCCAGCATCGCATGAACCAAACATCGTCATTGGTTGAAAATCTGTCAATGTAATTTCATATTTCAAAATAGTTTGACCTCATTGGTCAGATTGGGTCTAAGCTATGGACGCGCCATCTACAATCAGCTTTGACCAGCCTTCCCCATTCGATCTCCCGCATATCGTCGTTACAGTGTTTTTAAATCGTTGCCGTAGCTTTCTAAGGTTGAAAATTCAACAACAATTATATCCTTACGTTCTATACAGACCACCCGAAGTTGCACACAATGCGTCCCTCGACGGGATACAAACTATAATGATGGAACAGTTGATTGCCAATAGACCAATGAACGCTGAAAGGAGCATCGCGGATTACAGGAGCCATACATTGTAAGATTATACTGCCGACAACATCTTGAGTCAGTTTTTTTTGTTTATTAATATTTAGTATGCTCGCGATTTGCAAGTTTAGATTTCCTGATTTAATGCCTGTGGGCCTACCATGACGTCTTAAAACAGGATCGTTTTAATTTCGTGCCAGTGTGGGAAAGAGATGGCGCTAGACGTCCTCTATAGCTCCGTCTCTTACCCACACTGGAACGCGATTAAAACGATCCTGCTTTAAGACGTCATGGTAGGCCACCTGTACTGAGAAAAGTCATGTTTTTTAGGAATATTTCATCTATGTTTCTATAGCATGTTTTTAAATATGTTGTTACTGCCGCATCAAAAGCAGATTTTAATCACTCGGGTCTACATCCATGGCTCTTAGAGAAATACGCACGTGAAACTACGATCATCCGTTTGAACTTTCAATGATATTAAACATTTTGTATTGATAAAGATGGCGCTAAACGAGTATGCCTCACTAGGTCGTGGCTAAAGCATCTTATTCTCTATTAAAGCATCTATACGTTACATTAGTCAAATTTAACTGCGAAAGAAATACAGTGCGTTTATTATCTTCTATCATTTTCTGTCGCCAAGACTTTTCTACAAACAGAATAATATCACCGACGCTTGAGAAAGTCAACATATTATTACTTACAATGTTTTTGAGAAACAAAAAGGACAGACTGGCTCGTTGGTCTAGTGCTCGCAAGCGCGACTGCTGAGCAAGAAGTCCTGGGTTCGATTCCCAGGTCGGGAATAGTGTTATTGGGTTCTTCCATCAGAATTTCTCAGTAGCAGCCACGGAGTCTGGATTTGTGCCCGGTTGATGGCAATAGGCTCGCCCCCTATTACATGGAATAACATAACTGGCGAAATGTGGGTGTACTATTAGGTACACCTCTGCCTTACCCTTCAGGGATTACAGGCGTTATGTTATGTTATGTTATAAAGAAAAACACCATGGGTGTAGCCCACGTCTACACTAAATAGGTATACGACTCAGTATTCTGTAAGCGATAGATATCTATCATAATAAGGTTTGACGAGTCTAAAGGTGACGTGTACTTGTTCCAGGGCCGGTAGCGGTGGTGTACTGTCTCCGGGGGGCGGAGTGTCACCCGGCTACCTGCCGCCTCCGCTCTATGTGCCCACCTATCATTATCATACGTGAGTTGATTATCTTCTTTACAGTTTTTTTTTGTATAGCCTACAAGCCGTCAATCTGGTGGTTGGTGAACTCTGCCATCAATGGACAACTGCAAAAGCAGAAGATTTGGTATCATCTCATAGATTGAGTTCGAATCATATGAACTGTCAGCTAAGGCTGAAGCTGGGGTATCATTCCACTCATTCCAATCCAAACTCACTCTGAAAGTGCAATCTCATCACAAGATATGTACATGTTCGGTCCTGCATATTTATAGATTCCTATTTATTAATTAAACATGTTTAGTTTTGTTATAAAGTACCTACTGACTTAAAAAAAATGCGGGGCAGTCTGGGGACTGCCGATAGAAGTGTAAACTAAGTAACTTGTGAATTGTATCGTCAAGCTATGTGTGTGTGTGTGGGTTCATGTGAAATGTATAATATGTGTTGTTACTAAAACATCATCATCATTTGCGTAGCTTTTTCCCAACTAGGTTGGGTTGGCTTCCAGTCCAACCGGATGCAGCTGAATACCCGTATTTTACATGGAGCGACTGCCTATCTGACCTCCACAACCCAGTTAGCACTGGGTAATACGCTACCCCTTAGTAAGACTGGTTGTTAGACTTTCGGCCACTGACTACCTGTAACGACTGTCAAAGATCTACAAATGACAGCCGGGACCAACTGCTTAACGTGCTTTCCGAGGGGTCTGGAAACTTTGTTCTACGAACAAGATGTAGGTGGGCTAGAAAACAACATTTGACAACATTGAAAAAATATAAGAAAAACATATAATAAGTACCAATGAGGTACGAAATTTAAACGAAAAGATGAACTAGTACCAACTATAACTATATATATAGAACTATAACGCCTACAACTAGGTGAAACCGGCTTGGTCCAGCTATTCTGAACTCAGAATGGCTGGACACTTTTCTCGTAATAGTTTTCTCTCTTTACCGAGGTACCAATTATTTGATGTCTGATAACAAATAGTACCAAATAGGTACTAAAACTTGGTAATGCCCAAAGTTTCTAAATCTCTCTTGGTCCAGTCATCCTTACGCAGACGTAGTATTTGCTTTCCTGGCCGTATATAATGTCTGTCTAACAGGCAGGATATGTCTGTAATGCTATACAATTTCGAGTAACATAGTGTTATGTTGTATTCCAGTGGCGGCGTGAGCGGTGTGACGGGCGTGGCGGGCCCGCCGCCGGCGCACCACGCGAGCGGCGCGCGCCTGCCGGGCTACCTGCAGCCCTACAGCCCCACGTACCTCGTGCCGCAGCACCACCAGCAGCACCTGTGGTACACCGACTGACTGCGCCCAGCCCCCAGCCCGACTGTCACACCGGTAGTGCTAGCCGCCTATAAAAGACATTAAGCTAACCTATTACTTGACCGACGTAACTTGAGACGCGGTGATTTTTGGAACTACGGTTGAAATAGCAAAAGTGTGACGTTCTTCTAAGCTAGCGACGTCACTGATGTGTCAAGTTGTATTAGTCAAGTGATAGCTGTGTATGCGCACTCCGCGTGCCTACGGACGAGCGGGCCTGCGCGGTTGGCCAGGCCTGCCCGCCCGTAAGCCCGCACGGGTGACAAAGGAACACAACTCGACTATCACACTGCAATTTTTAAATAAATCCATGACTAGTGTGAACTAAACGCGTTCCTTTTACAAACTCACGTTCAACGCTATACGAAGTTGAAACGATAACTTTCTTGTACAAATTGTGATTTTTATTTCTTATTATAATTATAAAGATGGGTTTTATATTTTTCAGCGACCTACAACTGTAGTCGTTCTATTCGAGTTATACTTAATCGAGTATAAAGTGTTTAATCATTATTTGTTTAGAAATGTGTAATTTATTACATGGTAGCGTTATGTAAGCGCTTATAAATGTATGTATAATAGGTTAGTGTCGCATTACTTTGTATCGTTTGATGTCTGTACGGTAACGTATGTAGACACAATTTATTCACATGTATTATATGGATTGTAAATTTCGCGTTATATTTTGCTGAAAAAGCGAGTAGGTTGCATTTACTAATATTTTATCATAGTTTAGTGTTTGTACCAAATCATTTTAATGGGGATTTATTGATATAGCGAATATAATATGTAACGAGTATTTGTTTGTTTGTGAGGAGGCCTTCCGTCGCGTCCCTGACGCGCGACGCTTGCGCCGACGACTTTTAATTTTACGGCACACTTTTTGTCAATTATAAACGTTTGATTTTACTTGTACGTCGTAGTGAGTACGCTTTAGATATATCGAGATTCGTTGTTACGTTTGTTACGTTCCATATCAAGTAACACAACTATAACACCACAAACATTTATTGCTGTGTTTAGTATCGTATATTCAAAATTAAAGGGTTTTATATTACGTAGAGATAATTAAATGTGTAGGGCGCGGTGATGGACTACTTGTATAGATGTAGATTCGAGTATATTAAACGAAATAAAAAAAAAAAACTATCTAAGATATTTTATAAACATTTAGTACACACTAATGATTAACTAAGATTGTAATAATGCATGTATAATCACTTTAGATAGAACGAAATTGTTTAAAAAATATATAATAATGTCCTTTATAGAAGATGAAAAAAAAAAAATGTTATGCAATTATTTTTACGACTGCAATTGATTTTTAGTTTAATTTGATAAGTGTTTAGTGACACTAGAGCTTATATTATTTGCTGACTTGATACGCGTCCATAAGCGACTGGGTATTTCATTTTGCAGTGTTATGAACATAATTGTAACATGTATAGTCCGATGAGACAGGCCCGAGTATATCCCCCCTCGTCGCTCCATTACCACGCCGCGTTATGTACGCCCTCCGCGTTGTACATAAGTATTAAATAAATAAGTCATATCGTACAACTTTCGTAGTCATATAAAGAATAGATTGATAGATGCCGCCGGTTCTGTTCCGCGGGCGGCGTATGGCGCGCGGTTTTTTCTACTTAGCATACGCTACGGAATACGGCAGAATATGCATCGGTTGCAAAATATATTCCTGAAATCGTATTATATAAGATGCATCACTTTTAATATATTATAGCAGTAAATTAATTACAGCGATCTTTATTAGGAGTTTAATGTTACGCTTCTTTGGACAAACGACGAACTCTCTTTAGAAATGCCTAATATTATATGATCTTATTAATATAACTTTCGTGTAGCGTGTTTTTATAGAGCTTTTGGTGTCATGCAACGGTAAATATCGACGGATGTGCTTATGTGTCTATATCCTATTAATTATAACGAAATTGTCCAATTCAGGACCTTAACCTCTTTAACAATTCTAGAAATCATTATGAATATCACTGTCTCGTATGCTTCCCGTGGCGTATACTAAGTAAGTTTTTTGATTGAATATACATAATATTTGGTTTATTATCATTTAGTTATTAAGTGTTTAATTTATAAATATCCACCATTTAATCGCAAGATTCTATAAACCACTGCATTATTTTAAATTCATATTAAAAATGTTTTATATGACAAGACTACTATGTAATATTATTAGTTTCTATCATAAAGTTAGTACATTAGTTTTGCTGCCCGACAATAATTATTATGTTTAGTTTCGTATTTCTAACGGTTGTAGTTATAACTATATGTACTTTATTTTAACCTCAACTGCTTAGTTGATTTCGGGCGTCGTAATGAATACGTCAATTTTAGATTCACAATTTTCGAAATTGTCAGAATCTCGTTTTTTTTTTGTATGATGTAACCTTTTTAAAACTGAAATCTTTCCATAATAAATACTTGGCACGTCCAATCATTCATAAAAATAAATATTATAATAAATGCTTACAGAATGTTTTCACAATAGACGAGGAAATTGTGTCTTTTTCATGTCCTTTGTATGGGACATTCTGTACCTGAAAACTTAAGTTACGACGCCTGACGTAACGCGGACATGTGACTGACCGGGCCTTTGTATACAAACATCACATAGAACACGTTTGTGTCATCTTTCTTATATTCTTTAATTTATTATTTTGAAATCAGTTCTAATTGTATCAATCTAATCAATTTATTCTTTGGTTGAAATAGATATTGATTTTTATTATAATTGAATATTAATGTAATTATTTATTTAAATTTTTGTATGAGAATCGTATATTTTATTTCTAAGTGCATCTTGGTACATATTATGATTACAAATTATGAATTAATAGAGTACTCGGCCGCAAAATGACGCGTCGAGTTTTCGAAACACTTCGGATTTGTAGAATGTCGTCTCTGTCGCTCAATGCGGCGGTCTCTTTCCAAAACTCGATATGGCTTATGGCTGTGTACTGTATGTCGTCCAAAGGCCCGCCCATTCGCTGCGCCCGCGCAGTAGAAAGCGAGATTGCCCCTCACGCGAGGCTTTAGTCAATGATCTCTGTCGAAACGTGCACATATTATAACTATTACCCCGACGTACCGATGTAGCACGGCGTTAGTTCGTCTCAATCTTTTGTTTTAGTGATTTTATTATTTCTAAGCTTTTATTGGAGTTTTGGGGTTTATTTTTAAGAGTATTAACATAATGGAATGTTAACACATTTTCTATAATAATTTTGTCCTAGTTCATCATACGTGTGCTTGCGGTATCGTTTGAAATTGCCTTATTACGTTTTAGTGTGTATATGGGGCATGTTGTCGCGGCGCATTCGACCCATTATATCGCATACAATTTATTTGTATCGAGTCGCGGTCGCTCCACACTCGCCGAGTCGATTCCTAATCACTGTTCAGCCGAGCGGTGAACAGAACCGATGACTCGATGCATCTCATACACAAGATAACTGACTGTTTGTCGACGTGATTCTGTGATTATTACTCATTATAATATTAGTTCGAAAAACTGTAAATGTTGGGTTGTTGCAATAAGTAAATTCTTTTGTGTGTATAAAATTGCATTTTGCGAAGCAGCTGTATGAAATGCCCCGTGTATATGTATATTTAGTTTATGGTTTCACCAAAACCCGATACCGATTATATTTATAAAGGAATTATACGAAAAAAAAAGTCACGATTAGCTAATTCGAGTGTCGACAATAATTTATTGTTCTATATGGTAACAATTTAATGTACAAAATACTCCTTGTAAGATGGTAATACTGCACTGGCCACCGCTATCGATATCTTATGTTGTTTCCTGATAAGTTTGGACATATTATATTCCACTGTGATTATGTTACGTTCAATCAACTGTATCGGTGAAACTGTTATGATAGGCTTACGTTTGGTTTAATTCATGTAACTTTTAACTAAGTACCTGTTGGTACCAGCTGAGAACTAACTCTACAATAATGGGTATTTTTATGTTTTAATTTAGCTTATAGGGGCTTGTGTAAACAAGCTGATACTATTAACATGTTTTAAAATTCGATATGTTGGTGATCAGGGGATATAGCAATGATGTTGCTTAAGTTTCTCTTCAATAATAATCTAATAGTTTATTATTAGATGAAAAATTGTAAATAAACATCCAAATATCCCTTTTATTTTATTTTTATTTTTGTCCCGTACCTTTTTTTTTCCCTTTATTTTTGTTTTTTCGCGTATTAGTGGGCCTGTCTTCGTGCATCGCAACTAGTATACTCGTGCGCCGCCGTCGTCTCAAGCCTCGTCGCTTTGTAAAGTTAATAACATAATTTTAATCATATTATATTAGTGGCAGCAAGCATTGCTATACATAATTGTCGTCGATGTAGTAGTAGAGTGGTGTGCGCGTGAGGCGACGGTGGCGCGCTCTATAGTCGATAGCGTGGCGAATGACGCCTGAGCTGCTGTCTCGACAATAACCCAGTGTCAGACAATAATCATTCTTATTATTTGCCAATTAGTAGACATTTTTTGTTTGGCCCCTTATTAGTGACCATAGTATCTACGTGTGTACGATTAAATAGGCCTTTAGAGTGTAGCGTGTGACATGTTTAAGCACGATTCGCGTCAACAGGTAGAGGATATATTTCACAGTACGAAGTCTTTTCCATAGCATATCTTTTAAATAATTACGTATATTTGATGGGCATTAGAAATCCATTTGAATTTATTGTATTGGAGGTGTGAGTGTTGCCTGTCGAGTGTCGATATTCTAGTAGCATTTTGTCGCAAGTTTTATAAAGTAACGAGTACTTTACATAACAAATATTAAAATCATAGAATACTCTTTTTATATGAAGTGATGTTATCACCCATTTTCTACAGCTAGCACTTATCTAAATAATTTTTAATAATTCTAAAAAACATTCAACGTCGTCTTTGAAGAATGTATTCCCTATTAATATAACATTTTAATATATATTCATTTTAAGGCCCAAAAGAGGGCAGTATAAAATTTTGAATGAATGTTTTGCGTTCAAATTAACAAACTTAAAATTTTAAATAATTAACACGATTCTAGAGTGTATTATTACAAACTTTCTTGTTCATAAACTACATAAAATTAATTTTTCAAAATTATTCGTTATAAATTTTTACACATAAATCTAAATGTATAAATAATAGATTTTCCAAATCGACTGACTGTTAACCATTTAGATTATAATAAATCGTTATTCGTGCTTAGTCCGCATCTTGTAATCCGATGGTAGTAGTGCACAGCTACGTACGTAAGTAACTTCAATGGAGTCATACTGTTATTACGATTTTAATGTTTCGATGTTGAGCACCGCGTTATTTAAGATATTGATATACTAGCTAACGAGTTTGGCGACGATCGGCCGCGCGCGCCTACCGCGGCGTCGCGGCAATCCTCATTTCGGTGGAAAGGGATCAAAGTCGCTATATTTTGTATTTGGCATAACATAAGATTATAAACTCTAATTTTACAAGTCTGATGTCACAAGTTTGTTGTTACTAGACATAGTTAATGCTGCTGGTTAGGCTCTACTCTATAGAATTAACTTTTGTATATTCATTCTATATCTACCTACTAGGTAAACTATATGTGTGATAATAACAATAAGCTTTTCAACTAGATGGAGTACAATGAATTCTAATGACTAACTCATAGGCCAATGTTTATAAACATTATTTTTACACTGTCTATTAAAAATGAATGTGATTTTGTCTGTAGTGAGTAAAGTTATATTGCAGTCCAGCGTCATATCGCTTAGTAACATAACTCCTTCAGAAGACCCGTAACGTTCGGAGATTTAACGTTATCTTATGCTTAGGTGTGTCGTGTATATCGTGTTAGGTCAATTGTACAAGATATTATTATGATCAGCTTCAGAAACAGTAGTTGGTCAGTTAGTGCACCGTTCACCAAAATGTTTTGCCGTCCAATGATAAACAGTACCTTCGCGAGTACATTATGGCAGCTGGACTGCTCTTCGATGTATTTCGTTAATTATAATCGCATATTTCGACACCAAACCGACTATATTATAGATGTCTAAAATATTTTATATTTATCTAGAGCTTATAGAGTGTTTAGGGCTGTAGTAGTATTAAGTGGCTGCGGGCTGCGTGGCGCGTGAGCCCGGTTTCATTAGAGGGTAACATGCGACGCGCAGGTCGCTGCCCACAAAAGAATATCAGGGATGTATAGCGGTAGAGACAGCTTTTTAACTTAGAAAAACTTTATCAAAGATTTATACAAGCTATGGGTGTAGTATCTGCGTAGAATTAGGTATATGTCTGCATTTTATCTGTGATTGACTCGATGACAACGAAGGCTGACCAAAGAAGATTTTAAGTGTTTCACGAGCAACAAATAATTATAGGAATTACCTCGGCTAAATGTACCTGAATGTAATGCAATACTATTTTAGCTAATAAACGTTCATATTGTTCTGCAGTCGTCGAGACGCTCAAGTTCAGACGCACGATGCATTCATGTTAATTGATGACTGATTAACAATTACCTACGCAAATACCGCATCATTGGACTAGCCTATTATCAGTAGGTAATGTACGAATCTTTTATCCAAGTCACCATGTCGCTACGAGTCTTTAAAATATTGAATAGGAGCTAGGTTTCACTTGCTATATGTATTGTATTAGGTTAATTACGCGACGGTTAGACAATCCCACGTTGGTATCCGTTGTCGTCGAGCAGACACAAATTGATAACTTAGATGACCGCCATTTTCTAGATTTAACGTTATTGTTTCGATGTCCAAATTTATTCGAGATTTACTGTCTTCTTATACTACATTTCATTACGATTAAATGTTTAATGAATGTCCAGCAAATACAAATTTGAGTGTGTCGATGTTACGCGTTAGAGAGCGTGTTATTGTTACGACATAACACCTATTTTATGCTAGAATAGAGTTTCAGTAACGTAGGATTACGACCAAATTAGAAACGTAACTTTAATATATCCTAAAACACAAATATAGGTACCTTATATAATATAATAAATAATGCTACTGATTTATCCCGTGGCGGGGGACAAATAAAGTACAAATTTATCACTAAGCCCCCGCCCGTCGCGATGGCTTTAACTCTTTCCTTGTATAATTAGCATTCTACGAGAGAAAGATGTTGCATTTTATTGTTTAAATTAATATTTCAAAAATTAAATGAATGTTGTCGTAGTTTACTCGTATTCTCAATTATTTCAATTTTTAATTATTCTAAAATCCTTGTACGTACATTTTTTTCTTATGATAATCTAAATCCGACGTAATATTTATAATCACATTACGTGTACTAGTTTGTGGTAGTTTAGCTAAATATCGACGACAGGATCACGTTTTCGAATTAACAAAAAGTTGTATTTTATAACAATTGATGTGCCTAAGTGTAATACTCTATTATTGTAATTGTATTATATTAACGGATAGTTATCGTACTAAAAGTCTCAGGACTGCGTCGCACGGTGCACGGCGCGCGGCGCCCGCGCACGCACCGTGCAGGTATTGTTCAAAATTAACCAACCATTGTATTTCGTGTAAATATGGAAACGCTGCATAACTCCAAAAATTCGTATTTTGAGACAATAATTCTTTTGCATAAATGTCATTTTTAAAGCACTTTTTAAATTCAATGTAAGTACCTACCTACCTAAATTGATGTGAAACTTAAACTTTACCTTAATTGATTATTGCTTGTAAATTGTAATTCCAATTAAGTGCGAATCTCCCGTAATATTTGTCACAAATCAAAATAGTGTTGTTGTACTGACTAGCGAGTAATTTTCTATCGGTAGAATTTCTTTTCTTGTCACTAACAAAATATTGTGAACACTTTAGTATCAACTGTCGTGATACACTAGAACATAGTCGTTAAAGATTTTATAGCACGCCAAGACGACCTTTTTGCATTTTATCCAGGTTTAATCACTGTTTCATTGGGTATTACAAAATTGTATTAGATTTATAACATTTTATGGTAGCAACGTCGGCC
Source organism: Xestia rhomboidea (assembly GCA_963853795.1). Lineage (NCBI taxonomy): Eukaryota > Metazoa > Arthropoda > Insecta > Lepidoptera > Noctuidae > Xestia > Xestia rhomboidea. The sequence goes on along the minus strand of OY970770.1, from coordinate 6,644,446 downwards.
ATTGTAACGGCGTTTGAATGTACTAATTGGTAAAGTGTATCTTTGTGTAAATCATCCATACTCGCCGTGTACACGAATATGATGGGTAATTAATTGGGTAGTGTTGTAGACTTGATTGTGATATCAATAAACATTTTCATACGAGCATCAAGCTAGTTGTTTTATTTAAGCCACTATTATTACCTGTCCTGGTCACCAACATTATCATTAACACTAGAAACGGGATATTTACTAAAAATTTCGCGAGCGGACACAGTGAGTAGTGTGTATATCAATCAATAACCCCGACAAAATGGTAAAATACAATTTTGGAAAATTTCTGTTTTCTTAGGGTAGCTCCCCTACATGTGAAGTGGGGATGATTTTTTTTTCGTTGTCTACCCCATCGTGTGTGGTATCGTTGAAAAGGTCTTTTAAAATGACTTAGGGGTTGCTAATACTACTTTTCGATTTAATGCTCCATTTACGAAATATTTAACTTTAAAGTGCATGCGGATGCGAATGCGAATGGCGCAGCGGTAGTGCGGCTGCCTTACGTTCTTAGGGTCCCGGGTTCGAATCCCGGTAGGAGCAAATGTTTGTGTGATGAGCATGGACATTTGTTTCCGAGTCATGGATGTTTATATGTATAATAAGTATGTATTTACAAACAAAAAAGTATCTATGTAGTATATCAACTATCTGGTGTCCATGACACAAGCCTCGTTGCTTAGTGTGGCACTAGATGGCGCTGTGTGTTATGTCCAGCGATATTTATTTAAATAACCCCCCCACTAAGCTAAACTGCTGGCTTGAAAAATCTGGAAAAGATCATTATGATAGTGCATTTTATGAACTTTAAAGGAAAACTATAGCGGTTAACTTTATTAGTTTAGCAGTAATAGTCGTTGAACTTGGGTGTTGGATAATTTTGTACCAAATACAAAATCCTTTGAATAAATCCTATAAAGTCACTGATGAAGTAGTTGCTTGTTTATAACGGGTAAAGACTTGCATTAAAAAACAAAATCTAAAATAAAAAAACTTAAAATTATCATAAGTTTCACAAAGCTGCCGCTAGGTGGCGCTGTACCAACGGGTTCGTTCTAAATTGTGATAACGGGCTACTACGGAACCCTACACTGCGCGTGGCCCGACACGCACTTGGCCGGTTTTATTCTATAGGTACTTGTCATCACGCACGGCCATGTTGATACTTACACCGAGGCAGTCAAGGTCCTTCGTGGCATAGCAAGCGATAGCACCGCATTGCTGGCTCCTTATCCCTCAACGTCGAATCGTCTCTGTATATTATTTGTATCTGCATTCGTTTGTATTGGCCGTTTTTGTATAGGCCTTTTAGTTTTCATACCGACATGTAGTATGAAAACATGAAAAAACAAACAAAACAATGCAAACAACAGCATGTCAAACCTTACTAAGTATACCCGTTAAGGTTCAGCTCCGTAGCGCCTAAACTATTCATCCGGTTTTGATGAATAAGGTGTCAATCGATTTGTTATTTTAGCCCGGGTAACATAAGCTACATTTAACCGACTTCAACAATAGGATGAATCGATTTTACCTTGTAAACCCTTCTGGGTTTAAAAACGTTCGGTTTTCAGTAGTCGGCTTTTTAGTTGTAGGGTATACGACACAAATTCTTGTTGCATTTGTTGTTTTCTTATACCAGGAATGGGTGCTATGAATAAAAAACACAGATATCGAGCGAAAGAAGCTTTTTTTTCAACTAAATTTACAATACACATGTCCAAGAGTTCACAATTTCACATAGTATAAAAATCATCAATTGTGTTCTGTTTGATATTTACATTTTGTTTTATGAAATGCTTGCATTGTGTTGTCATCAACAATGAGTCACTGAGAACGATAAATACATTTATATTCGCAAAAACAATTCACAAGTTGTGGAATATTTTGCTCTGGTTAAGTTTGTAAACTTTGAATAGTGCAAGGGAACAAAAAGTTCGATTGGTGCTGCTTAAAGTTTCATCAACTTTATTATCAAATAAATAGCAAATTGTTTGTAAAACAAACGTATTCTTCGACCACAACGTAACATGTAAGCTCACAAACCAAACACTATACACAGTGGAATATTTGGCACATAATTAATAATTTGCCTCTCAACTTTCCAATAAAATAATTAATCGTAGTAATATATTACGTTAAATATTTGTAGTATCCCTATAATTTCCTTTTAAACCTACGAATACGTTCCGCCGTTAATAAATACATACTAAAGTGCACTTTATTTACAGTGCAGCAAGAACGTAGCACATTTTTACATGAACCAACTCCTTTTCCTTCGTCCCATACATAATATGATGTCACTCTAACCGTTATTCAGCTGATGTATTAAATTATCTCTCTATTAAAACACCCGAGGGATACAAGGCAGTTTCTTTCCACCACAGACACCGGAACTAACTCTATTAAAATAATTAAATATGAAGGTAGTAAAATTATGTTTCGAGATCATATTTAATACATCACAGGTGTTAAAGAGAAAAAAGTATTTATATTATTATGCAAGTGTCCTCCAAATGTTTTGTTTACAAAGTTATTAGCGCGTACTACGTAATTATTATGTAAAGTGTAAGGAGCAGTGTTATATGATTGTTTGTATTGCATTAATTGAATATTAATAGAATTGCTGTGTAAACAAAAGCTGACAATGGCAATAAATATCTTGTAGTTGCTATTTTATGTAAAAGTGTCATGATTGTGAATTGGAAACACATTTTATCGAAAGTAAAACTAAAAATAACAGCTAGAATCGCCCATTTTCTTTGGACTTTTCTGCTGTGTTAGTCGCAGAAACATTAAGAGGAGACTTAACTTCTAAATATTGCAGACAGTCGCGGCCCAGCATGGCCAACGATCTCGTCCGAATCGAACAACATAGTTATACCATATCTGATGTGGTCTCACAAACTGAGGGTCTTTGACGAAACAACTATTGAAGATAATTATTGGGTAAAACTATAAGTTTTTTTGGGAAAATTGTAGATTGAAATTATTGTAGCTTTAAGATATTAAAACATTGCAGTAAATGCTGTTATTAGTTCAAAATCAAAATTATTGGGGATATGGTATTTTTATTAATAAAATAACTTCAAAGACTCGTCGGTTCTAAATACCACAAGCAAACACAAAAATTCATAAATTACGAACGTCAATTTGAAACAGGCAATAAACTACATCTGTAGTCACCTTTACAACAATATAAAAATTATTCATTATTTCTCTGTCAAGTCATAAAAAGTTCATTTACTTAATTTCATTTGTGTGAATCGTCGATAAACCGGCTTTGGTTAGCTTTAAAATGCTCTACAACTGTCGTTGTATAGAAAAAATAAACATACACGATGTATGGTATATCCGAAACTTATCATAAATGTTAGAAAATTAAACATAAGATGAGTAATGATAATGATACAATGGTATGTCTTTTTGCTGCGACCGTGAGCCCTCGTCCTAAACCTGATGAGAAAATTTGTACTTTCACAAAGGGCCACGATAAGATAAATCCAATTGACTGCTTTTAACTGTGAACAAAATTATACCAATATTTCGAAAAAAAAAACAATCTTCAATATAATTATATTATAAACCATTAAAATACAACAACAAAACAAATATCCTAAACTTGCAATACGAGTAGTTTATTACTGGAACACAAATACTCAAAGTGAAATGTATTGAACTACTTAAACGTGGAAATTGCAAAAACTGTTACTTTGGAGGCAACAATGTCTTTTATTATTGAGTATTTGTGTTGTTTTATACTATAACGTCTATTTGTTTGTGATGACTTTCGCAAATTCCGCGCAAAGAGCGATGGAAGATTAGAAAGTGATCTTGAAGAGAAGAATGCGTCAAAAATGTTGCGACGCCTGTTATGAAAATTTGATTTCCATCACTGCGTCCCAGCATTCGCGAGGCATTGTGTTGTGACTGCGTAACCTTAGCTTTTCGACGTAAAGTGTAAATATTCTTATAATTAAACCGAAGCTATATCTAAAAATAACTTAATTCAAAGAGATCATAATTCATATAATATTATCATAACTTATTTCAAATTGTCACTATTGTGTTCAAGTTTTGTGAATGTGTTGTAGTGGGGTGTTAGGAGGCGTCGTTACATCGTCTCATCTGTGTGAGATTTGACTTTCTTGAAGACCATAAACATAGCAATTTTACTAAAGCTTGTAATGGGGTAGGCTGGTCAAAGCTGATTGTAGATGGCGCCAGCTTAGACCCAATCTGACCAATGAGGTCAAACTATTTTGAAATATAAAATGACATTGACAGATTTTCAACCAATGACGATGTTTGGTTCATGCGATGCTGGCGCCATTTGTTCCACTAGTTGCCAACGCCATTAAAAAGGACTTTCCTTGATTTTGCGAGTTTGGAAAAAAAAGAAGTAACATAGATACTCCGCCTTCTAATTCCTGGATTTTAATTTGCAAGATGCTCTCGTGGATTGAATGCTTTTTGTTATTTTGAGGGCAGTACTAACTTAGTGCTCTGGAGGAAAACTCGGGGGTCTAGATGAAGTCAAAATTGACACATATGCGATGCAAACGGACCCATATAATATGAAAAAGAAGATTAACATACTGTCCTATTTTGCTAATTCCTGGATACTGAATTCAAAAGGTTATGCTCTCGTGGATTCAATGCTTTCCTTTTTTATCGAGGGCTGAGCAAGTGCCCCAGAGCACAACACTCCAGGGTCTACGTGAAGTAAAATACTGACACATCATGTGATGTCAACGGAACCTTTCGAAGACCTGCATACTGCGGAAGCGTTGAGCAAAACTTGGATGTGATGTGCAGTGACATATTGTATGATATATTAATCGTTGAACTAAAGATATTCCTTAAGCTAACTTACGCATTACTTAACATTATTAGTAATTTGGAAACGGTATTACAATAAATTAATAAAACAAAAATATGCACAATATGACAACGAGTGTGGCAAAATTGAACAGTTTAGAAGACGGTTCGGTAGGCGTGGAGGTCAGTCAAGTCCTTGATACCAGATAAACACTTGGGGATCTTGAGTTTAAGAATCCCATGTTGGTTTCTCTCGCATCTCAGATTCTGGGGATCCTGTCCCGATTAATCTGTTTCTAGCTGCCGAAGCTGTGTGTTCAATTCTGTGTTGTCACGTGTGGGCGTGGCCTAGCTGGTGCGTTTGAGGTGCGCGGGCGCAAGTCGCGCCACTTTCGGCGGGCGGATGTGCGCGCCGTGCCCGCACTCGTGCTTGTGCGCGTGCGCGGGGGATTTCTTGCCGCTCGTCGATAACCGCTTGCGCGGCTTCAGGAAATCTGGAAAGATAGAGAAATGGAAATTAGGCTTTGTTTGATACGGCCTTTTATGTGGCGTGAAAGAATGAATTCGCTCAAACGGTAGCATATAACAATGGCATTGCGACGCCGAGAAAAAAACGCCCCAGACGGTCTCGAATTCAGCAATAAAAATCAATTCAAATTAATTTCGTTTCTGTTGTGTTCATACATCGGTTATTGACTTTACAGTGACGACGACGTCGTGATAAAACGCAAGGTGAAAGCGGTTTACGACTCTTGTTAACATTTCTCTGAGAAGGGTGACGTACGCAGCCGCTACGATGCATAAAATCAGTCGTAAAACATTATTACAGAGGGCGTGGCCGGCACCATTGTGAATTGGGAAATTTTACGACTCTCAAACTGAAAGGTTCGTTAAGACGCCCGGAGCCCGAGCCTCTAGCCCGGAGCCCCGGATGCAGCGCCCGCGTCCTAAGGGACCTCACCATATTTTACGACTTCATCCATGAGGATCGGATTGTAAAAAAGTAGTTTTAGAGTACTTAAAGCGACGGAATCCTTTTTTCTAAACAAATCCTTGGGCGGCGACGTCCTTTGTGACCATTTCTAATTTTGAAAAAATATGGCCTTAATAACTATAAAATTTTACGATCTTTTTACTACTGTTTAATCTGCGTTATAATATTTGGTTGGTGAGTTACTGGTGCGAAGGTTGCCGACTGGAGTCCGTACACTTTTTTATAATCACACCTATAACTCTCGTTGAATATAAAATTATTACTCGTGAACAAAATGTTAGGGATTTGGAGCGTAAAGATGATAAAAAAGATATCTATGATGCAAATACTGTTGAATCTAAAGATATTATTAAAAGATAAGGTAAGTATCCGTTGCATTTTAATAACAAAATGTTAGTTCGGGAAGCGAACATGAAAATACATAGTTTGGCATCGTTAACATAAGACTCTTGGCGTGGAAAAAAAAAACAAAACAAGAGATAAAAAGAACGGGTAATACGTAGGTAATTATAATGTTTCAACAACAAAATCCTGCGGATTTGATTCCAAGAATCAAACAGATAATATTACTAAAAGAGATGGTGAAGAAAAAACTTATAATAATGATTGGATTCCAAGAGCAAACGGGAGCAAACAGTAGTCTGGAACAATCATACGCTATGATCATCTAAATTATCGGAACGGATAAAAAATGGCGTCGCGGCCGTTGGTTCCAAGGTCAAATGAAACTTGCTCCAATGAGTCGTGTTTTATCCTCCTGGTGCTCAAGTTCTTTAGTTTAACCAATATTTGTTGCGAGTCTTGACATGCTTTTTGATCATGGTCTTATTTGTTTGGCTAATACAAAATGCTTGGCTTCAGCGTGATAACTGTTTAAAGAATTTCAAAAATGTATTTTCTTTTCCTGCTTCATACATTACACCTATTATGAAGCAGGAAAAGAAAATACATTTTTTCAGATGCTTTGTTTCTAAATCTTCTCTATGTTGGGCTGGTCTAGAATTATTTGTATTTGGCTGTAAAAGATTATTTTCGTTGAGAATGACCTTAGCACCATCCACATATCTCTTTTAATTTAAATAAGTTCAAAATTATCGTTTGGAGGACTGAGACTAGCACTCGAAGACCTTTAAAATAGCTAATTAGTAAAAATGTCATAGGTTATCGTTGCAAAGTTCGAAGCAAAATGTAGACAGAAAAAAACATTGGCATTATCGCTGACTTTTAACGATATTGAAAAGTAAGCTGCGTAAATATTTTTCATCGTAAGAAAGCAAAGATATTAGGGTTGTACTGTAACGCGTTCGATAATTTTATGTAAAGTCGATTCTTATGCAGCATTTTAATAAAAATCAAGGTGAAATGTCAAGGTGAGGTTAGCTTGGCAACAAGCGAAGACGCTATTAAAACATTCAACGTAAAAGTCTCGTTGGTAATAATAAAATTGTCTGAATCATGGTAAAAAACGAGGTTCGGTGTGCAGGCGGGAACTATGTCAGTGACGTCACGGAGCCAAGGTCGACTGGTGCTCGCCCGGAGGTTCCCGCCAAATTCGGCAACACGTGGATTTAAAGGTTATGTTCCACATAACAAAATAACCTACAAAATTATGTTTATATAACTGCTTATCAGCAACGTTAGAAGTAGTTTGTTACGTAAAAAAAACCCACGTTTATTACGGTTTAAAAGACGTGATAACACGCGGTCATAAATAAAGTCTAATAATAACACTTCCTACATTCAGTTTAGGCGACTACAATACATATAGGTACGTTAAAAATAGCAATACATAAATAGGTACATGAAAACGCGCAACATACGATGCAAGCGCAAGAAAATACTTTCACGTGGTTACGCAACGGTTTCCCGCCAAACGTTCAATGGAGCGTTTCGCGCCATTTTCATCTTGATGTAACCTGGCTAATTCGCGAAGTGATTTGTGTAGTATTATTGTGTTGACTAGGGGGGGGCTATGTGTGTTAGTCGTGTGTTATGGGGCACGCGTAAATATGCGGGTGTATGCGTAAACAAAATGGCCTTGGGAGGCGTGCGCGCGTACAGCTCGGCACAAACAACTCACACTCGGTTATCGTGGCCACTATCAATCTTTTATCGTATACTATACTGACTGTGGTACACTAAGTTAATTTTGATAATTCATTAAAATAAAGCGTTCAGTCAACGTTGGTAGTCCACGAAGTTATGTTTAACCTTGATAGATAAGGCAGCCCTTGTGATTGATAATGCGTTGCGCGTGATTCTATGATTGCTTTGAACGAAAAGAAACATGTTTAATGATGATTGGTTTAATGATCAAATAGGTAGGTACAACGCAGTTAAACAGCATTTGAGCTGTATTATGAACTGGCGTCCGAGTGCTGAGGTTATTTTGGGCGACCTAAATATCGAAGCAAGCGCACGAGCTCTACCTCTTTTGATGCGGCTATAATTTACGTGTTTACCGCGCAAATACAAATCATAACACGAAACCAATATACAAGAATAATTTGACGCCATTCCAAGCAACAAGCAATCACTGGCATTAGGTATTCAGCGTGTTAGTAGAACTAGTGATTTGCATATCTTCAAATCCGTTAAATGTTCGCGATTTGAATGTTTTAAATCTTGTATTGGTTAGTTTAAGTAATCGATACCGTGTCGTTGCTAAGGAGTTATACGTATAGCTTCTTGTTAGTGTGCCAAGTTTGCTCGCTAGCAACAGCGCTGTAATGCAATCCACGTGCATCGAAGGCCGCGGGCTTGCATCCGTCTGCTAACACCACTAGAATCTCTGATCGCATGGGAATAAAAAACAAAAGGACATGTAATGGGAAAGTGAGAAAAAATGTGATCCCTCCTGAGATGCGTCAAATTAACTTTTTACCGGAGCAACGTCGGGGGTTGTCACCGCCCTTTGATCCTGCCGCCTGCGCAAGAGTGCAGGAAACACGTAGCGCAACGGGAATAAGTAATTGAGGAGCGTGGCTTTGTGATGCATACAGTTTAAATAAAATGTATTCACTCATTGTACTACAAGCATACATTTTCCTCACCGCTATTACCGAAATCTCCAAAAATTACATCTGGCAAAAATGTAAATTGCGTTATTATGTTTATTGTTGTCGAGCGTGCCACAAAGGAGTCCTTCACAAGTAGTGCTGTCCAAATGTTCCTCGTGGGAATGACGCAAAGGGCCCGGGTCCTGGTCACGATTCTTGCATCGAGAAAACGTTTCAGTCATTACAGTCAGAGAAAGGGACTCGAACCTACTTTTGTCCGCGAACTCGTAATTACAGGGACGTGGCTTGTTACGTTCAGACTTTTTCTCTTCGTCTTTTTGCGAAAGATTGGAGTAAACATTATAGTGAGCGTAGTATTACGTGATCCAGAGATCCAGACGCAACGATAGACCGTGCCTACGCATCTCTACGACACATAAAACATGCTGAAATAGCTTTTGAGTAATTCAGCAAAAAGTTCATGTGAAATAATGCAAGGTAGGTAAATGTTGGTAGCAAGTCGAAAGCGATACAAAAGTCCACGCATGAATGCATGATACAGTTTTTGTAAAGACAAGTCGAATTTTGGGAATCGCCCGGTCGATGAAGCGAAACTGCACAATCAATTTTCCTCTTACTGTATTGGGAATCGGAACAATTCTCTACATATTTGTTTACAAGAAGTAACTGTCGCATAAATTTCCCAGAAAACGGTAAAAATTCCATGGTTTTCCTCTTGCATAGTATTGGGGGCTCGGACAACAAGTCCGGACTTGATCGGACACGTTCGTGCTGTAATCGTGTGTGCTGCGCGCGCGCCGATTTGTCAGGCGTGGGCGGCGCGTCCCGCTCAGAACAGGTTGCGCGCTAGCACGCTCCCGCCATCTTATTTTATTCATTTACACCTTAGGGTTGGTGATTAGTTTTCTTGTTATAATGTTGTTAGATATCTAAATATTTTTACATGTACTTACATATGTGGTGATGAATTGATGTGTTATAAAAAGGTAGAGTTTTGATTCTCAAGGGTGTAATTTATACTTTTATGTTTTATTAATCATTATTAAAACCTGTTTCGCGTTAGATGAACATCAACACCGAGTTCATAGAATTTTCAAACAAAAACTAATATAGGGCTGTTGAACTCAAAAACTGGAATCCTTTAGTTAGATTTTTCACAGCTGCACAGTGCACAGGAAATACATTGTTACAGCAATGGCGAGTCGTTTGTTGGGAGCCGGCAAGTTTGCATTGTGATTACGAACCAGTTCCGAAATATCTAGGCCAAGTGAAAGGCGATTCGATGTCAAAATGGCGTGCCTCGTTGCGCATACGACGAGTTTTTGTAATTATACAAATGAGAAATGTAAAATAAAAGTAATATTCTTGACTAAGCTAAGACTTGCTTATGGTTTTTTTCTCTCTAAATTAGATTTTTGTAAAAATATAGATAAAGTAGATGTAAGTAACAAAACCTTTAATCAATAAAAAAGATTTACGACTTTCAAAAACAAACAAGATATCTTTAAAACTAAAACAAATCATTTTTTGTACGCCCCCATTTCGAAGATTGTAAATCAAAATATCGATATGAGCAACGCACAGCCCTAGGCAAAGTTCTATTACAACTGGACGTAACGTAAAAAAGGCAACAAAAAGTAACCCTCAGAGCATATATATCTGTATATATTTGTATACGTTAGGTGGCTACTGGTTTTGAGCCGACTCCTAAACAAACAAGTGACACTACCTGGTAGCATTGTATCCTCCTCTTAACACTTGTTCTATATTCTCTGATATATACTTTATTATTGTTTTGTTGGCTTTTTTGGGCTCTCCTTATCGGCTTAAGTGGAGTTGAGAAATTGGCTGCAGTTTATACTCGACAGTTAATAGAACAAGACATTTTTTTAAACGTGAACGTCAAATTTTTTATCGATATATTACACTATAGCTTGATTTAGTAAGTTTGATTTACTTTACACTTAAACGTTTTCCTTGTAAATAAAAAAATAAAACAGATGTATTAAATTATTAAAAGCCTGGCTATAAGCGCCAATTAAGTACCAACTGAATTAAATACTTACTAAAACCTAAATACATTATAATGTGCGAATTAATATAAAGGTTATTCGTCTTTAGCGGGAGATTTATTTATATTATTTACAATTATCTGACTTAATGCTGGTTAACCATTTAGCAACTGGAATTACTAGTGATATTTTACATCGAAATGAAGGTTTAAGATTTAGGCTGCTAATTGCAAAACTCATATTAGGCAATCCAAATTGTCATAAAAATGTCACGCACGATATATTTGCAATGCGATGTCGCCATGTCTAAACTAAACAGGAAGCCACTTTGTCGGTTACTCAGGCCTATTAGTCATAGTGGTACATACAGGTTAATTGGATACCCTACTTTTTAAATGATGACTGAAAAGCCGTAAGGCCTAACCTTAAAAGTTTGGTTGACTTTTTGGCAACCCTCTTGAACGTTTGTGGACACGAAGGTATCCAAAAAATGACACCAAAAGTGTTATTATTAGTGTTTTTCGGTGCAAATTAATTTCAAGATATCTGCCTTTTAAGGTGAATGCTCCAGGGTAGCCCGCGAAATTCATGATTTTGACCTTGAAGAAGTCATTCCTGCACCTTTATGCGCTTGTATTGATGATTATAATTCTGTAACTACATACGTGTTACAGCCGCGAATCGTATTTTAATCAACATACAACCTAACATTGACCTGCAAATTGCAAAAAACGTAAGAAAATTTGAATTTCGCGGGCTACCCTGGAGCATCCACCTTAACGCAACATAAAAAACGAATTGCAACTAAAACTAACTCATAAAATTCCAACAACATTTTATTACACCTAACATGATTGCAGCTAAAATTGTCTGGTAATTCTAAGGTAGACTGGTCTGGGTTCTGTCTTTAGGTTGCAATTATTTAGATTCGATCTACAAAACAGGATGTCGTAAATACATGGTCAGATTGCAAACAGAATTAGGCAGACTTTTTTGTAGATATGCATGAGAAAATGAACAATCTATAAAACAATCGGGCGTTTTCCAGTTATTTGGACATTGGCTTGCAGGAGCAATTGTAAATAATCTACTAATTAAGAATACGCCACATACCAGATGTATCTTTTGTAACTGTTTACCAAACAATTAAGTTTCTTGCATATTGTTTTGAAAATATGTGGGCATTGCTAACAACAACATGCAAACTTAAATATTATGTTAACAGAAGTGTTTTTAGCACTCTCTAGCGAGGATCTTTCTTCACCTTTACAGCTTAAGACATAAAGTTAAAATTGCCGTGATGTTATAAAGCCATTTTCCTTAATTGGTTGTCGTGTGAAACTAAGCAGTGAAATGACAACATGGCAACGCGTTTACATAGAAAATAGCGGTGTTAGCGTATGTATGATGTATGTATGAGCTAGGAAATGATTGATGGTGGCAATGATAACGTTAGATTAATAATAAGCTGATTTCAAGTGAATGATTCTTCTATCTCTTTGGAGTGTTATTAGAATGTTAGTTTTGTTTGCTAAAAAATTTGAACTTGTCTCAGTCAGCGGCAAAAATATCTGGGAACTTCCCAGTTCCCAGTTTCAAACTAAGAGGCAAAAATCTTTATAAAATTTTACTGCAGCATGTGAAAGTATTTCGAACTCCAAAACCAGTCTAAAACACGATTAGGACATGTCCGGCTAACATTAGAAAACGCCAGTGAGCGCGCTACGCGTGCTTGTGAAAGTAAAGAGAACTAGCGAAATGCCATTGTTGCGTTGCGTGTCCAATCGCTCCCCAGTACCCAGAGATAATAGCAGAGGCAGATCTATTCGCCGGGAAAATTGTAGGCGTTGCGTCAGTTCTACCATAAACATAGGGTTTATACGTCATGTATTATTTATAAAGTAAATTGCAGAAAAGATTGTGTTAAAGAGTGGGTTGAACCGACCGAGATTGTTCTTCCCTTCTAAAGAGGTTTTTAGTAAGAAATGCTATAGAAAATGGCTCTTGCAAGCAAATTAATATTTTCAAATGTCTTTGCAGTGAAGTATCTATAAAAAACATAAAAGATACTGGTGTAATATAGAAGGTTGAATCAACTGAGATTTTCTACTTCCCTCCGATTCTAATGATTCAAGTGAAGTGATAGCCCACATCATAAATTCAAGACCAAACTTTCACACCTTTTCTGACTTTTTTATACAAAAAACAACAAAGAATCCTTGATTAAAATTAACAAGCAATAAAAAATTCTTTGTACGTCCGTTTATTTATTTGTCAAACAATCGTGTATGAATACGGAATGACGGACCGCCCTCAAACACGAATGTTGACGCAGTTTTGACGGGTTGTTTGTCAAACTTGTTTGATAGTGTGCCGCGTTCCCAGTTCCCAGTGAAATTAACAAAATTATTTGATTATTTATTTAGGGGTTGTGTCGGATTATGATTGTTTATTTATTTACCTTTAAGACGGCGTAGGACAGCATATAATATTTAGGTAACTAACACCTAAATATTATATGCTGTCCTACGTGGTCGATAATTTGTCGTGAGAATTGCATCTGTCATTAGGGTCAAGCGCATTTATTACCTATCAAGAGTTGCAACAAAAAATATGATCATTAAAAATCCTAACGACCACACCAGATATATACAATTATTCTAGACAAGAATCCGCAGTGCTCTCGAACCGTAAAATGATGAGATAAATCATGACAAAAATTGCAAACACTTGTGGCATTACGGTGCACGGGCGAAGGTCATCGCACCGCCATTTTGAATTTATTCATACGAACCCCAGTTTGATGCATTGTGCAAAAGTGGCAATGGCCTGTAATTTCAGGCTTTGTTTAAGATTTTCGACCAAAATATTAACGCTTTACTATACTCTGCATACAATTATAAGTAAACCATGTTCTGATTCAAAACATAAATGCGGAACAAAGCAACAGATAGTTGTTTAAATACCAGCTTGTTGCAAGTTGCTACCGATGAGGTATTCCGGTAGCGAAGCCATAATTATTTATGATGCATTCTATAATTAACAACCACTTCAAATTACGGGCTGTCAACGTTCTACGTGTGTTGCTTGTACCGGCGAACAAAGCCATAAAAAGTTGCCTTTTCATATGGGTTTCCCATAAATCAAATTACAAGATTTTCTATACATACAAGAAACTTATTCTAAAAAACATTTTAAATAAAAAAATACACAGACGATCGCTAATATGTTTATAAACATCGCACTGGCACTTTCTAAACAATTTTATTGCACTGGCAATCCCGAGATTTAAACACAGAACAAAATAAAAACCAATTCATTGACGTTTCTCTCGGCGGCCATTACGTTTTTTGCAACATATTCTATCGGGAGCGGGTGGATAACCCGGGTGCGTTGACTTATGCCCAGAGCCCCAGACGTGCCCAGTCTGTGCCCAGTGTCCAGGTGTCGTTAGGTAAGCCCACGGACGGACAAGTAAATTGCAGGGAGCTGCGAGTTACTGAAGATATTGCCTCACTATGTGTCATTATGTCGAGATTCTTTTTTTCTATCGATGGTATTGATTATTGAGAAATGTATAGGATTATAGTGAGTTTTATGATTGATGGGATGGGAAGGGATGTACTTATGCTACTTTGAAAGCATCTGGGAACTTAGATCGTTAGGAGGATGTACTTGAGATTACTTTGAGATGTTGGAGTCAATCTAGGAAGTAATCAAGAAACTTCGAAGTTTTTATTTTAAAAAGTACTTTATCATTATCAGTCTGTTGACACTGTTTTGCTTTATTCGCATGACAGATTAAAGAGTGCAATCAAAATTGTAAACATGTAAATGTTGCATCACTTTCAAATAAAACTCTTATCTTTAGTGCACTGTGCAACCGATATTTTAATAATGCGTAGATAGAGTAGCATAAAAGATTGGAAAAATATCTTCAAGTCAATGACCAGCCCCGGCCCACCCTTCTTAAAAGGCTGCAGGTTCTATTCAGCATTCTTAAGATGCAATACGAATCGTCCCTCAAAACTACATTTAAAAGGGAGCGTAATCAAAAAATCTTTACAACGTCATCGTCACTGGGAACTGGGAATTATCAAAATAAAATATTTATTTGTCGATTCCAAAGATGTAACTTCATCCCGACTACTGTGCAGGTATGAGCTAAACGATGGGTCCTAATGAATGTTTAATAAAGCGCGCCCCGCGGGGGCGGCGAGTTCAAAGGATGCCCGGGCGCGCGTCGACGATCAAAGCCGCCGTTATCGAGCACTCGAGCTATCGACAGATACCGCTCATTTACAGAACATTGCTACTGGGATACGCTTCTCGATAATCTCCGGATTATCTTTGCATGGCACCGTTTTGAGAGCTTGAAATGCATTTACAGTTTTGTCAAAATGACGCGACTTGGCTTTAAAGCACCTTAAGTGTTATTTTAATGGGCCAGAGAAAAAAGCATTTCATTTTCCAGATGTGAAGAGTTTCTCTCTTAGAGATCGTAAAAAAAAACAGAGAAATGTTTCAACAATGTAAATGTTGCAATATCTTCAACGTAACACAAATAAAAGTTTCGACGTTCCCGAGACTATTTTTGCTGCCGCCGCTGGAATGGATGCACAAACCGCATTCTCAGATTTTATGCGCACATAAAAGTAAATCATACTGGGTCGCAGTCGCAGCTCCCGAAACACGCAGCGTAAGACAAAAGCTCTGGATAAAGTACGGAATTTATTATTCTGAAATGCAGTTTGGTTTCCTGAATTGCAATTGAGAAATGCGTCAGCTTTTACGTTATCTCTTAACCTGTAATATTAGTTGTTTGACCGATGATTCGGAATTCCATTATCTGACAGTTATTATCTTCAAAATGGTTCCCATGAACGTTAATATTCAAATGTTCACATAACAGGAGCCGCTCTATAAATCGGCAACACAATGAGATCGATAATACCTCCAATAAAGACACGTAACGGCCTAAAACGGTAGCTAAGTATCGTAAAAGAACAATGATGCCATTGTCCGTTCTCATTGTCCCGAGATGAGTCCTATTGTGGACAACAATCCGAGACAAGTACACGATTCCACGAGCAGCCTAAACATCGGTCGCACAAAGGTAAACACGATACGTCGCATTGTCAGCTATGACCTAAGGTCTACGGAGATGTGTGACCTCTGGACCAACCTCGGTATCTCACATTGTGTGGGACAATGCAATAGAAAGGATGAGATTACGAGGGGTGATGCTGTTAAGTATTACTACAACAATAGACACAAAGACTGGTGTGTGTTTACCCATGAATATGTGGAGTATAATGCACAATAGCCGGTACTTATAATAAGATGCACACAACAGGTTAACAGCGTATTTTCTCAAGATAAGCATACATGTATAACGAATTCGCGTTTCATGTTAAATCGTGCATATTTGGGGACCGGCCGGTGTAATCCCGTTTTTTAAACGCACTATTTAGATGTTTCGGCTAACTGTAATAGCTGTATTGTTAAGTAAATTAATGTAATTAACATTTTCGTCGTGATTCAGAAAGTTTATCGTGTACCACGTTACGGTCGTTCGGCCAGACACAATAAACAAAAGGTAATTTGTCGGCTAATTAATAAAACAAAGGTTGTGCTCGTTTTCGTGAGTTCAGTGGTGTAGGAATGAATATTTTTGGTTGCCGAAAATGTTTTTGGGATCTGGGAAGTGGGAACAAAGAGTTTTCGAAAGTGCACGTTCGGCTGTTTGGGCATTCGGAGCGTCATTTGGCAGATGAGAGACTATTTGGGCAATCATAATCGGTGTAGTGGCTTAGAAGTCCGGGCCAGGCTGGCGAGCGGCGGGCGCCACATCTGGCCTGGATTAGCTGTGCTGTGGCTCTCACTCGACCTATTGGGTTGCGGTCTCGCGTTACGCACGCGAATTACTAGTTTCCTTGAACTGCCAGTTTCTAACTAGAATGGAAAGTCGTACCTTTCCGTGGAAAGGCCGCTTAACATTGCTTTTAACGTTACATATAGTCGATTATCTATCGTTCGATTGTGATGTGAAGGTGGGAGCGAAGGTTGAGGTTTAATGTTTCTATTAGTATTTGGTCACGTTGCAGGAGGGACGTAACAAAAAAACGAATGTGAGTTGATACAATCGTGTGTAGGGGCGCGGCGGACCACCCAAGCCGGCCCAATGATCTATTACACCAAAGTGATTCCAAAAAACTGAGTAATCTAATCAAACACGAGTTTTTTAAACGTCACGTCACGAAGTTCTAATTACCGTGAGTCATTAATGCAAGCGATTTGTTACGCTTTTAACGATACTATTATATGAGCGCGTAAGTGGAGAATGGGGCTCGTAAATTATTTTTAAGTCGTCAATAAAAATTAAAAATGGAACAAAATAAAAGCATTGCCACGAAATATATATTTTTTACATTAAATATTATTTTTACGACATTATTATACGAAGCTGGATGCGTAAATACTTTTTTTTTCTCTTAACGAGCTTTTACGAGCTGACCGGTCGTTTAAAATCGACAAATTCCAAGTTTTAAAACGTGTGAAAGTAAAACATTGAGGGGTTGCTTGACACTGGGTATAAAGGTGTTTAATAATGACCGGCCGGGTCATGTCGTAAAAACGATTGGTCAAGCATTGACGGATCAAACGTAATAATTATGTTTTAAGAAAACTTTAAATATGGGTCACTGACGGCCTTGGGAAAGGAAATGCTAACTGGACAACGACGGTTGAATTTTATAGCTTTTACTGTATGCAATTTAATGCCTTTAAAAATACATAAAACGGTGACAGTATTTGTGATACCGAGTAATAAAATAGATGTTAAAGCATACAATGGTTTGATTTTTGTTGTGTACAAATTGAGCAAAACGTGGCTTCTTAGTCACGAACGGTTAGCAGTAGGCCAATAAGCAATAAGAACGTGGGTTGCACAGTAATCTATAACGGTGCAGACGGTTGACACAATATGCTATGCATCACAATGAAGTTTGATACCAAAATATTATGTTTAGTTTGCCTGTGCATTACAGTATTGGAAAGCTATAAAATTCAATAAACCGGTAGCTTTAGGACCTCTAATAAAAATAAAACAATCCTCTCGAAATAAATTCTCCAGTTAAGTTAACCGGAGTTTAAATTCCGGAGGTGGTGAAAACAGTCCAAAAAATATTGACAGCAAAAATGACCACAAACAATATTAACGGAGAGATTGCCATATTCAACCTTTTATAAAATGGCCGGTTTGAAAATATTGTTTTCCCTTATGCAAGTACCCGATATAATTGACGTGCTGATATTAAAAATATAATGCATATTCTCCGTGGGAATGGGCAGTGCATGTGAACTGAACTGACCAGTTTATCGAAACATCTATGCAAATTTTTGTGGATTCGTATCGCACTGCACCGATAAAACTGGATTTTTAATAAATTATACATAGTCTGTGGTGCGGTGATTTTTATTATCTGTGATCCAAGGGATGTTGGAGGGATTTTACTTTTCTTTGATTTAGTAGATTTTTGCAATGGTTTTATTTAATACACTCAAAGTAGGTATGGGCCGATGAGCGAGGCCTTTGCCTAGCAGTGTGACAATACAGGTTGAAAAAAAACTATTGTGTCAATGTTTTGTTTTCAATTTTCTATTCATCAAAGACGATGATAGTGTTTTGTTTATTGCGATAAACATGTAAATTACCGTGACTTTTCTTTTCTAAAGCCTTTTATCTAATAGAAATGTAATACCTAGCTATTTCTGTTTTGATCGATAAAATCGTGCGTTTCTTTTGTTTTTTTTTTTTATCTCAATTGTTTAAGTAAGTCTCGCGATATTTATTATTCCCGTTCATTACTTTTAGCAACCAAATAGCGTTCCCACAAGTAACCACATGCAGTTTCAACGTAACGGGTGTTTCGTTTAGATTTGCATACATTAACGTGCATTCATATAAACAACGAGGTGCACTTGTAACAATCAAAACAATGTAAACTGAATAAAGACGAGAATAATCATTAACGCCTCGATAGATGTCAACAATTTAAGATAATTAAAGGGTTTCTAAACTCCATATTGTTTTTGAAAATTTGCATAAGATTTATGTACGTTTTGTAACGATTTTTCGACCCTTAGTTGAGACAAAAGGGTCAATATAACAGGAGGGTGACTTGACTTTAAATGAGAGATTAGAATAACTGTCGTCAAAGTTTAAGATCGCTAAAAGGAAAATTGCTTTCGTGGAAAATAAATACAATTTATGCAAAAATACGGTCAGTAATTTCTAGTTTCTCGTGTAAAATAGCTAGCTCACTTAGTAACAATAACAAAACAATGCAATAAGTATAACAATGCGTGGAATCCAAGGCTGGGCTTATCGCTACTGCGAGCTGCGTGTAGAACTCTATTAATCATGTTATCGCTTTTAGATAGCTTTATGAACATTTAAAGTGGCTACATAGTACATAGTTGTTGAATAATTTATGGGATATTACACAATTTGTAACATAATAATGCAAGACCATAATTAGCTCATTTTCGAGCTGGTAATTAATTTTTTGAAGTTCAGTTATTCGTTGCATATAAATTCGTAATTTATTCGAGTTTTTTTTAATCGGTGGCTATTAAGAAACTAATATACTCGGTGTTTCACGTCGTATTGGAACAATATGGCAGTTTCATTTTGATACGCTCCAGCAAAATAAAACAATACAAACGTAATCAAACAAAGACAAAATCGAGAATCACCGGAGCGTAACTTGTAGTGGTTCACACGAAACAAAATCACCGAAAAATCTCTCAACCCCGAATTGGGGGGAGGAACGTTTAATTAGAATAGGCAAATGAATACAAAATGTGTATGGGAAACGATTTGGCTTTCGATGACAGTGTTTTGTTTATTCAAATTGCCGGTTGCTTTCGTAAACCGTTCGTTAAATTTTTGGGGGAGTCGGCCCCTTTTAGATTTTGTCAATTGTTTGAAAATGAAACCGAGTTTTTTTTTTCTCACGTAGTTGTCCATCTTCAACCTTTAATAAATTAAAAATGTGAAGCACAAAAACATGCGAAACTTCTAAATTAGGTATTTTACAAAAAACTGACAGACCGGCTATTTGTTTTCTATTCTAACATGGGAAACGTTTAGACAAGCTCACTGAAACTGTCACTACAATAATTTTCCTTTAGGGAAACGCATGGCTCTCTACTAGACAAAGAGACAAACAAAACACTATTAGCATATGTTCGCATGCGCGTACGCACCGACATGATCCGTGTAAATCAGGGCTGCCATTGAGAATTATGTTTTTGTTTCGTGATGATTCTCACGGTTTTTTTGTTGAATTTATGTTTAGAAATTAATACTATGAAACTCTTGTGTACTTGAAAAGGAGTTTTACTTAGAAGTTTCTAAAATATCTTGCCATTTTCTTTTCACTATTGAGTAAGCTTTTCTTCTTTCAAATTATTCGAAATTGCTTCTTAAAATGTAATTGTACGTTTTTCTTTATCTACGTTACTCATAAGTGCTGGCCCAGTTTCACAAAAAAAATGCATATTAGTCAGTTGATAAGCGAACATTCAGCTCTGCTCCTTAAACTAAGTTTACACAAGCATAACAACGCCACTTTGTGCAACTCAAACGTTCCGTTAACAGATAACCGATGCATATTTACATTTTCAGTTAACAAAAGTCAACGAAAGCCTATTAGATTCGGTGCATCTGTGTCAATATTGATGTTGTCAAAACGTTTATCCTTATTTACTTAAAAAACGAATAAGTTGTTGCATTTTAGGAAACGGTTACTTTTGCGAATTTTCGGTTACGATTGCGGAAAAGATTTAAAACTAGGTTCCGCAATAATTTGTTAAGTAATGTCTGATAGTGCCTTCAGACTTTCTATACATGGTTGTTTTTAAGATCACATCTTTGTAAATCTTAGGCCCATTATAAACATACTAAGGAACATTTAAACGAAACTTCATAATTCAAATCGGCATCCGAACAAAGCGGTTGCTAATTCTATACCCAAAGATTAGGACCAAGTTTCTTTTGTATACTTTCAAGTTGTATTACAATATAAGACATGGTCTTTGTGCATTGTTCGCTATTGTGCGAGGGGTCTTCACAAAGGGCTGGTCTTTGACCCCTTGCCCCAATTACGTGCTCGACTCTTGCGCAAGTTGATAGTATATCGGTTGATAACGTAGTAAATAATGCGTAAGGATCAGACTGTATGTCTGCGTGGCTGCGTGAGTGTTGATTTCGCAAATTATCTACAAATGTTTGTTTGTAGTAATTGATTACTCGGTTTATTATGAGAATGTTGTGACTTGTTTCTTTCTGTCTTGTGGCACTGTGGTCTGCAACCAGTCTCGTAAGGGGATCGTGGCTCAGTAACTGGCTTGTGGTGGTCAGATAGGCAGCCATGCAAATACCCTGGGAGGTTACTATGACGTCTTAAAGCAGGATAGTTTAATGTCATTCCAGTGTGGGAAAGAGACGGAGCTATAGAGGACGTCTAGCGCCATCTCTTTCTCACTCTGGAATAAGATTAAAACAATCCTGCTTTAAGACTTCATGGTAGGCCACCTGACCTTAACATAGTTGGGAAAAATCTAGGCAGATGATGATTTTGGGTGTCAGGTTCTGTGAAATTCACTATGGTCATGGGTCATGGAATGATCGTAGACAAAAATGTGTCAAGTTCTTTGTTCACCTTTTTGGCATCATTTGAATGTACGCGTCACTAATCGCGGATTCATTATTTTGGACATTCGATCCTTGACCAGCTATATAACCGATAACACGCGTTACTTATTCTAATTTTAGTTTTTATTATATACTTTGGTACGAGAAACAAAGCATTTACATAAGATACAGTACGTTTATATTCTAATATGAACCAAGGGCGTATATTTCTACCAAAGGTCGTTTTCCACATGGCCGCGACGAAACTAAGACAAAAGACGTACCTACATCGTTATAAAACACATCTTTGTCGGTATATATCGTAAAACGCGTGTTGTTTACAATATTCTTGTGTATAGTCTTAATTTTGATTTCGACCTACCGCAAGGCGAGGAATATTTAGAAAAACGTTGTTTCGGTTCATTTGCTTTCTGATATGCGGGATAGTGTATCATTGTTCTCTGTTTGTCAACTTATTAGCGCAGCTGTATAATTTGACGTGTCTGCTGTGATAGTGTTTTATTTCTATCTGTTTTGTTTAATAAAACAATGAAGTCCGTATCGTATTTTTGTTGTTAATTTTGTGCATCATTTGCGTCAGATAAAGCTAGTAGGGTGTCCAAATTGATGATAGAAACAAACTCTATAATCATTTCCAAAGGCTAGACGCCAATTATTTTCAGATTAATCTTTTCTATATACCAAAAAAACATGTTACAGCAAAGCTTAGTCATTGTAATTTTCGCGCCTTATTCCCGACCCTAATCTAGCCCAAAGCAATCCATCATTCTGCCTATTATAAACTCAATTAAATCTCATTTGCATAACCTTTGCCGGACTAGAGTCTCCCCATTCTCCCGTCTTAGAGATGTCACCACCTTTGTTCAGCGGTAACCTACTCCTATTCATAAGGGACAACTTAGCGACAAAGCAACGTTTGACCCTCAAAGGATGAGAAAAGCATTATTTGTGTATTTTAAGCAATAAACAGTGCATTTTATGCGATTGTTAGCAGTTTTTTTATTTAAATCAGAATGGCTGAATGCACATTGTCCGTTGCGTGAGCTCGTGGACTGCAGTGCGCAGGTACCGTTGATGCATAATCATTAAAAATTATCGAGTCGAGCGAGAGTAAGTCAGCTTTGCTCTCAACTATTGCATGGGAATTACGCGCCGATCGCGCTTGGCGGGAAAAGTGACGTTTGCGAGTGACAGGTGACGGATAACAATGACAGTTGCAACTTTTTAATTTATAATATCAATGAATTAATTCATTCTGCCTCTTGTTATTTTTGTGCGAATAAAAATAGCGCTGCATTTTTTGAACTCATTAATTTTCTTTTATGGTGTTTGACAAATAAAAGGTTGGTCCATTTTTTAAGACTCACAATGACGAACGTGTCGCGACGTTGGGAATCAGAATAAAAGAGCGAGTATAATCCTCGAGTGATGCCTAATCCTTTTTAGGAACGCCTGAATGCATTGTGTCGTTTGTAAAGACGCGAGGCAAAAACGAGGACATAAAAATTCGTTTAGAAGTTTGGTTGAATAACGACGTATAGACTATAGACGCACAGGTATGTATACTATACTTGTTATGGATACAGCATGTCAAAGAAAAATAAACTTCTTTTGATATTCCATATGCATCACTTCAAACTATGTAGCGTATACTAAACTAAACAATAACAGAACGCATCAAGATTCAGGATTAGACGCACACACACCCACGCGCAAACACACAAAAAAAAGGATAACAAACAGTAATACAATAATTTTCATTCCTTTTCTGTGCGTACGCGCATCCTATCTGTTGCACTCGCGCATGTAGTGCTATCCCGCTCGCTCACCCCGGTCGTTGACCTCACATCTCCGACGAGATTGCATCTAGTGGCCATACCATACAGCTTCCCCCAGATATTTCTGGCCAATTAAAAGATATTTTTTTAATACGGCTGCTGTATTGGGCCAGATTTACTAAGCATTTTTATTGTTTAACAATGCTTTACTTCTAAAGCCGCTTGCGAAACATTAGATTAAGTTTGACCCAGTTACTTGTACTGTATTTCAGATAAGAAAAAAATTCTACGCAATTTTTCCGGCGTCGCGTGCGCACCGGTACTGATATCCTGGACGCGGCTGGCACCGTTGGCTCGTTCCAAACAAAATTTGAATCCTGCCCAAACAAAAACTACAAGCCGTGTAGTAGTTTATTTATGACAGTACAAAATCTCCAACAAAACGAGCGTAGTTTTTTGTATCCCACTAAACCCGCGATGAAAAAACCAAAACAATTTTTTGTCGAATCCAAAATCGTTTTACGAGCGCCCTCGAATAGTAAGCGAGCGGGACGGGGGATACGGTCCATCTCTTTCCTTCTCTGGAGTGGAAAGAAACTGACACTTTGGTTAATAAGTCTTTTGTAAGGTTTCTAAGAACACGTTGCGTTGGCGTGATCGCTCCCCATCTAATAAGACACCTCGATAAAGACGGTCGTAATTGCGCTTCGCAGAAATAAGACAAAGTAAGCGCAGTTGACTTTTGATCGTTAATTGACTGTAGACGTACTAACGAAATGGAAAAGACAATAGAATTAGCTCCATTACTTAATTGCATCATCGATGGATGCTCTCCGCTCAACAGAGAGAGCAATGGAAACTGAAACACCGGTGCATGCGTGCGCGCCGCGTTTTATGTAGTAATAGATTTATAATCATGGCAAATTAAATAATGAAATGTCCATTTGATTGTGTACAATGATTCCAAACGACATGCCACGTAATAGACAATGATATTGCAAGACTCCGCACCATAAAGTCCGTCTGCAAGTAATGACTCTGCTATTCGATGTTATTTCTGAATCATTCAATTTAAAATACATTACTGCGGCTATAAAAACAAAGCAAATGAACAATCACTGCCATTTAATAAAAACATTCGCTGTACAGAAAATGGTCCATTTGCTTTCACTTGCTCATAATTGAATGTTGCGCAAGTTTTTTTTATAAAAAGCTGTCTTATGGAAGACCCAGTGTTGGGGAAGGTCAGATTCTGGACCAAACATTTTTTCAACTTTTATTTTCTTGTTCTTTTGTTTCAAAGAACAGAAAACAATGCCTCAAGGCAAAGTCATTAGAACATTTTTTCGTGCTCCTGGGCATAATGTCTAAAAGATTACGTATAATGGCAGTTACCACAAGGAGAAATTCTTATCATGTCATGGGATTTTTAAATGAGGTTAGTGGAACAAAAAATAATCATAAATGCCCTTCATAGTAATGGTAACCCACTTGTCTTGGAATGCGATAGCCCTTGAACTTATTTATCAGGCTACTTTGAACAGAAACAGAACAGGGATGTGGGGGAAAAAATCCTTTAAGTGACACTTTATCGGTAAAAAGATTGGCACTTACGGCCTCTATGGTCCCAAAAAAGTTTGTACGAACTTTTTTGGGATGTGTGTTGCCATTTAAGAGGTCCAAAACTAATCGAATCAAAAAACATTAAGAACACACTTGACCCAAAAAATATGCTTTTCAAACAAGCCATCACTACTTTTCCTTTCACACACTCGTGTGTTTAGACAGCCGAAAGAAACAAAGACCCACTAAGTAGACCCGAAGAAAAACGTGGTAGTCATAATGTGGATATTAAACATACGTTACACGTTAAATAGGTGGTGCAAACTGAGAAATACTTAGTAGATGTTCAGTTGAAGATAGATGTTGATCAACAAATAACGAAAATGCTCTAAATGATCCATTTTTGAAGTCTATTGGGATATGCCGCCGTCGATGGCAGGAAAAATTCTCAGGATACGTCATTTCAGAAGAATTTTAGTTACGCCCAAACGCCTTTAACATAGCCCATTGTGTCAGCCCATTCGGAAGAAAAATTCTAAGAGCATTTTCTATACCTCTGGATTAAATTGAATGTTTGGGTCGACATTAACTTTCCATACAAATTACAAGATTTCTATGTCCTGAATCGAAATTATAGTGATAGCCATGATTATATTATTGCCCGTCATTTATTCAAATTGATCAAATTACGTTGGAATTTACGTTCAATGGAGATTGTAGTGGTTTTAGACCGATTTGAAGAAATTATAGAGGGGTTGGGAATAGAATTAGAATATTGTGGTATAAGCGGCATTGCCATACGACTTTCCAACAAATGCGGCAAGGCATTTTTTGTCCTAATAGTTCCAAATGATCTAATTTGAGGTTTGTTTCCCTCGGCCTCTCATTTTGTCCTTTATTAGACAGCTCAGGTTGGCCCTCCCGCAATGTCTCCCGCCATAAAAATTTGAATAGCATCTTCTTCATAATTATAAACTAATTACTAATATACATACATACCAATCTGGAACAGTATCATTATCATAAATTCGAGACGCTTACCTGAAAACAAAACGTTCCATTTATTAAAAACTTATAAATTGTGACCATATCATAAATTGTAACGATCGTAAAGGCAATTATTGTCTATGCTTTTATTTGAAACGTTGCCTTTTGAGCAATTATCCTTAGGACAGAATGACCGCTTATTAAAATAATAGTTCAGTGGTTGTGGGACGAACTGGACGCAATCAAGACTAGCTTGATTTCTAATCCAGTTGTGCGGGCCGCGTGGTGGGGACTGAATAGTTAAATCGCGTAATGTTTCTCAGAGTTGAACCATTAATTCTACTGTTTTATAGGCAAAATAGAATTAGTTGCTGACTAAATAATTAGTTTTGTTTCCGACTAGGATTTATGAGTGGGCGAGGTGGTGTTTGCAGAATGCAGATTGGAGACGGTGAATAAATGCCTGAAGCCTTTATTCGAAAAACAAATTAATTGCGAATTCCACTGAGGAATAAAAACAAACAGTTTGAATCGCTTCAGATGAACATAAAAAAAAACGATCTAGGCGATGCACTTCTCAGTCAATACAATTTTATTACATTGCACTTGGTTAGTCATACAACCAAAGCACTCTCGAGATCAATTTGTAGGGCAAAACAAAAGAGATTTTATGATGCATCGCTAGCCGACTAGTAAAGGACGCCGTAATAATTTACATTGACGTTTTTACAGTTTCGGCACGGGTTGTTTATTACGGCAAAAAGGCTGTTAAGACAATGTCAGGACGGGGCTCAAAATGAAGAAAAACATAATCTTGTCTTTGGTTTTTATTGCGTGTCCTCGTCTATCAAACGTCGAGTGTTTAATGACTAGTTTTTTAATGATGTGTAAAGGATATTTTTGCGTTTTTCTTTTGTTGGGTTAAATATAGCTGAATAAAATCTAGATTAAAGATAAAGAATTCTTCGAAATCAGATTTTATTTTGTTGCATGTGCATTACAAAATGGCATGATATTAAAAAAATAGTAAAAACCGTCTAGGTATCGTAGTTATGAAAATCTAATTGATGTAGAATTATGTAATTTTCCTATCGCCGAGATTAGTTACACGCTAGACATAAACTACACGTTTATTAGAGATTACGCAATTATTGTCAGGAAGGCAGCATGAAATCGGTAGTCATTTTAACATTTGTCTAATTATTTTAGTGCACGAAATTAAAGTGGAAATATTTAGAAATCTTAAAACTTTTTGTCTTGGATTTCTGTGCGGTAATTAGCTTGAATTCCGCGTAGTCACGTAATAATTGGATATGGCAACACTAGAGTTCTGCCATCTGTCAATATTCCTAATTCTTCCGTATTTTATAAACTTTACCCTATCTAGCAGAGACAAGCGCAAGGTAACAATAATACTAAAATAATAATAATAAATAAATAATAAATGTATGTGTAATAATATCTTCAATAAAATACAAATTACTTATTTTATATTACTATTTTGTTCACTTAGCGCGCCACAGTTACTTAATTAAAAACAGAAAACTTAAATAGCGATAAATTAACGTGGTTGGTGGACGCCAAAGTGATAAATTGCTAGTTGAATTCTAGGCACAGAATTTATCAAACAACTGTGCGGTATACGGTTAGTCATACTATCATTAACCTCTACGGCGTAAACAATTACTTATTCACGATAGTTTAGCGTATAAACAAAATACTAATAGACTGATAGGAAAACGTAAATATGTCCTCGCGTAAATTATTACAGTTTTTTTTGATAATTATTACGTGTCCAACGACCGAGTAACGGGTTCGATAGTTATTCATTGACACGAGCCAAAAAGCTTGAAAAAAATCTTGATGTACCAAAAAAAAACAAAACATTTTTCACAGGTTACAACACCAATAAATTCTTTTAACACATCATTCCGTTATCTTTTTAAATATACGTGTGTTTTATTTTAGTAGGTAACAGAAAAAAAAGAAAGCATTAATTTCGTCCCCACTATCACGACGCAATGACCACTGGGTATATTTTGGTATACAGCAATTTTGCGCGAAATTATCTAAGAAAATTGCAGTGCCGTATTTTTTCACGGCGAATTTGGAGAGGTTGAATGACCTTTTCTGGCCGCGTCCTCAAAAGCTTTGGTATTATTTCTATCTCCTTCACACTTACTACGCCTGAGTGCGACGAACTCTGTTTGTTTGTAAACTCATCTATTGTACACATTTCCATAAAGTTTAGGATGGTAAGTAAGTACTAATACATCAGTTCAGGAAATTAAGAAGTTTATAATTATTTTTTAAGATCTAAAATATATTTAAACTTTTATTCTAATCAAAATTAGTTATTATTTGGAAATGGTAATAAAGCTTAATATTAATAATTTTACATACAATTATTAAATATTACAAAATCATGAACCAAAACATGAAACACTGAATAATTTATTTAATTGCATTAATTTCCAAAACCGTTTTTCTGCCACAAAAACGTGGGACTTGGTTCATAAAAACGATCGATATTATATATATTATTATGTATCAACAACATTATTACACACTTTATTGCAACAATATTGAAAAGTAGCACTTTTTGATATCGTTATCGGAACCCGACAAACACACGTGCGTATGAGTGGTATTTTCACAGCAGAATAAATTAAAAACACCACACATTATTAGATACTAGAGTAATTACATAGCAGCAAAATTAAATGATAATTATTGTGAACTGTTGTAATACGCGTACACTGTGAAAAACTTAGTTCATTCAACTCACGCCTACAGTTTTAGGGTGTAACTAGCGTTCCAAGTTGTTTTCTGAGTTTACGGTCTTGTAGAGCTGCGCCTTAAAGTGGCGCATACTTTTCATAACAATCTTCTACATTTTTGTCTATGATTTATAATTTTGAGCTTTGCTTTGTTTTTGCGATTTCTTTGAATTCGTTAGTAAAGACTGGCATCAAAGCTATGAATAAAAGACAATTTAGTACGTAAATTAGTCGTTTGTTTACGAAATTCAGCTGTAAAAAATCCACTCAAAAGAACAATGTCCATCTGATTTATTTGTGCAGCTAAAGTTCTGTAATTTATTTAAAACGACACAACAAGACAATTGAACGAGCGTCAAAATAAAATCGTAACAAATTGTTGATCAAAACACTTTTGTTTGTTGACAGTGTGCGTACTGCGTACGGACCACTATTTGAATTTAGAATGAGGCTTCGCGAAAGGAGTTACTGCTTTCATAGTACCGTTAATTTGAGCTACCGCGGTCGTGGGCTTTAGGCAGTGGACACACAATGCGTTTGTACGCAATCCGTATATGTCGTCATGTACAGTTTCGTAACAAAATATTTACACACGGAATTTATTTCGGACGTATAGTTGTTGATATCTATTGTCCCTATCAATGAGCTTTGTTTGTTAACTTTCTCTCTGTTGTTTATTCATTAAACGGAAATGAATGTACGAATTATGAATGCCATGGTTGCTCAGTGGAGTTGGAATCTCGCCAGTTATTTTTATATGAAGCTTTGTACGATAACAGAGAAAGCTGTGTTTTAATTTTACGGGTGCTTTCATATAGTTTTTTTAGTGTGGTGTTCTATAATGATGCATTATTGCCAGTCTAAAATGAACATGAGGGACGCTTGATATTTTTTTTTATTAAGATTTTAATTGGAATCGAGTAATGCAACTGATGCTTTGTCTTAGCGAGTTCAGTAGTCACTTAATAACTATTCACCACACCGAAATGTATCCGTACGTACTAGGATGTGTATGTGTGCGTGTTGTTATGGTACGTTCAATAACACCGTGGCGTCGGGTCAACGAACTCAATGCGCCGGCGCCGCTTCAGAGACGGGGATGCGGAAAGTTGGCGTTTCGCGAATCTAACGCAGCCTTTATTGTTTGCATGAAAATGTATGTTTAATTACAATTTGATGTCAATGCCCCCAATTTAGACCGAGATAGGTACCACTAGCTAGCTCTATTTTGGTGATTTTTTATTTGTCTTTTATTCGCTAGTTTGATGACATTGTAATACAATGATTGTATGCAAATAAATTGTATCTATCGTGTCTGACGGAACATTATTTATTTATCTTTGGTGCGTTTTGTAATGTATTGCCTTTTTTATTTAACGAGGGACTCGGATATAAGGTTATGGAAACGAGTTTGCCAAAGCTTACAGTTATTGATTTAAGCAGCTTATACGACAGGATTATTTGTGATTGGCTGATGAATAATCGATGGTTTTATAGATAACGTAATAAACGAACGACACCCTTGGTAAGATCTTAACAGAATTAATCAACCATGGCAAACAAATTTACTTTATGATTTCTGAAGAGTTCCAACTCTCTAAGCGCAACAAAATCAATAAAAAGTGTTTAGAAATCTATAGATTGTCGCACTCGTGCTACAATCACTGCTTCGTTTGTCATGGTCAATGGTAGCACCGTTATTAATGATGTAAGGTCGAAGCGAGAACCCTTTATGGCCTCTCTAACGGCACCTTGCCTCGGCTCGCGTAGTCTAGTTTGTGGTACATATGTACTTAGTTACTTTTTTGTGGCACTTGTGTGATTTTAGCCAGTTTTACGGTGTCTTTTCAATAGAGTCAAAGAACTCTTTTTTGGGTGGATTTGTGAGTAAACAAACGATTTTGTTAGTTTTTTTGAGGTAGGTTGTCTAATCGTTTCTTTTTACCCTTACGTGGCGTGGGAAAAGTCTATGCTACCTCAAGAAATGACTGCAAAGACTTTTTGACTTGACTTTTTGCACTTTGGCAAATGTAGTATTCTCGAACTATTGTTATTCGAAATTGAGACCGTGTCGAAATAATTAACTGCCGAAGTTCAGGATGACACTCACTACCAGTAATCGTGACACGAGGTGAAACAATGAATGTCGTGACGAATCTAAACGAGGCTTAATCTTACTTGCGATTATGCTAAGTCGATATTTGCAATGTAAATTAATTAATTCTAGCTCTTGTTGTAATCAGCCTTTGTGATTATGAATACCTATAATGTCTATTGCAAACTTCATAGTATTTTATTTAGATTTGATTATCTTTCCTATTGTGGTTCATTTGAAAATCAGTATTACTCAGAAAATCGTGATTTTATCCAAGTTGCAAGGCATAATTTGATATAGAATATAACAAACAATACAATTTCTAAGTTTGGTTTCAAACTGTTATCAAGATTTCAACGGTCAACGACAACATTGTATGTCAATCAAACTTCCTTTATGCAGTCCAATCATATCGTCTAATTATCATAAATATTCATTTTTATTACAAAGTACGGTTCACACACAATTAGCTGCATTATTCAATTCAATTCACGCTCGCCATGAAAATACAAACAAATCTAAAATTCAAATTGTAACTCTAGATCCGTAATAAAGTATTCTTAACTTTGACAATAGCGTGAAATATGAAATTTTTCGTTTCAACAATACAATGTTATTATGTAGTGGCTTCTGGGATGAAGATTTTTTGAAAGGATTCTTTGGATTTGGAGATACGTCTTAAGAAATGGTCGTTATCAATCAAGTGTCTGGGTATTATTTAAAAAATTGTGTCACAGACAAGATGGACGGCTCAAAGAGTTATGCGACCTATTGTGAGTCATTTCCAAGGTCGTGTTTACTTAACTTTTTAGGTATGTTCGAGTATTTTTTTCGTTTACATAACAATACATAGAACGGAAATTATTATCGTGAGTTACATATTTTTCCGTGTTTTTATCTCTGTTTTCCGCTTTTATTATTAATTAAAGTGTGTTGTTTGTGTGACCCAGTCTTAATTGCGCAGTAAGCATTATAATTGTTTGTTAACACAATTTTTTTAAATGCAGAGGTAGCATTTAAAAAATGTGTGTTGTGTTGTATTGAAGAAAAAACGGTACTGCCAACGGCTTCGATTTCCAAAACTCAAATAAAAGGTGTGAACACTCGAAAACCATTACTATTTATTCAGATGTACTCTCGAAGAAATAATTATGACGAATTAACATTTCAATTTAAAATTAACATAAGATTCTTTTCATGGACCATCCATCACACCAGGGGAATCTGATGGATGTCCTCTTTAAAGGACATTTGTGACACTTGAATTGTTGAGAAGAATAAATTCTTGAAGTTTGAAAAGAATTAATGGAATCGAATTGTGTATGGAGTTGAAAGTTCACACGTGTTCTTTTACGTATGGTGTCAACAGAGGGGTGACCCTAAGTTCGTTTTTGACCTGAACTTTGGGACGGAAAAATACACCCTCCTACGCTTTGTGAAATCGTTTCCTATTCACAGACACGTCTCCTTAAGTTCTTATACAAATAGGTCAGAGCAAACATTTTGAAAATTCAAGAGCTTGTCGATATTGAAGAGCAGTTTGTTTGGTTTGTACGGAATTAGTCGTGTGGGCCCGGCTTAATAGGGATGCCAGTGCATCTCATTTGCTTGCGTTTGTGATAGACAAATAATATATTATGTATATTATGTTGGGAGAAATTGTCAACGTTCTTGGATGATGAGGTCGATAACCTCTATGAGTAATCGTTGTTTGTATGCTATGCAATCGCAGAAGCTAGAATATTGAGCATTGAACTTACATTTTTAATTAAAACATCGGAGTTCAGCGGGCCTACCATGACGTCTTAAAGCAGGATCGTTTTAATTGCGTGCGAGTGAGGGAAAGAAACGGAGCTATAGAGGACGTCTAGCGCCATCTCTTTCCCTCACTCGCACGCAATTAAAACGATCCTGCTTTAAGACGTCATGGTAGGCCCGCAGTTGGAATTTATAACGTGTGTAAATGTTAACCCCAATACTTCAAATCTTCATTATTAAAGAGATCACGCCTCATAACAATACTTCCCCTTTTAAAAACATTAAAATATAAGACGAATGGATCTGTCTAATCCAACCACGTTTCGAGTGCCCTTTAGAAATCAGTGAAAATAAATGTGTTGATGTCCGTTGATTTATTTCCCTTGGGTCATTGTCATCAAGGCGTGATTATTCACTTATGTCCTTCGACAATCGGCCATATTTGATTTGCATAATGATTTGTACCACCTGGACGACATCAAAGATCGATGTTCTGATTTTGAATTTGTTTTGATTGTGATCTGAGCAAGGTTCATATTGTAAATTATGTGAGGTGACGATTCCATTTTTGAATTTATTCTTCTAAACATTATTATGTGTGGCTGTTGCTGTTGTACTTTTTTTTGTGGCCATAGAGTTTCTTTACCAAACATACATCCTCTTTAGAAATGACTTGAGTCTTTATGTATAAGAAACTAAGTGAAAAGGGTCTGAAAGTCATTGTTATATTAAAATAGGACCATAAACAGTAATCTACGCTCACATTCCATGATTTCAAGGTAAAGTTCCCATACATTTTCCCACATAAAGTTATGATGCCGGCTCGTCTAGCCGTGAGTGTGAATGTTATCGAATTGGTCCAAGGCCACATCGCTTATCTGCCCACTTGTGCCGTATAATGTTTCCTGATTTGATACCTTGATAACATACTAATTTCATAATTCAGTACAGGAATTTGTATGAATGTGGTGCTTGTACCTAGAAGCACCACATACATACAAATTCCTGTACTAAGAGATAAAAATCGTTACAGATTTTAGTTTGATTTAGACCGAACTCACGCAATGAAATAGTACCTAAACTGTTCTAACAAGTATGAACATCTTCCATATTTATTGTAACTCTCAAATAAGTACTACTCCCCCATCTCATTAAAACTATTTTTTTTACCATAATTTCAACCACGATCTGTCCTCATCAGTCATCTGTTACTACAACACCATTCTTAATGAATACTAAAAAAAACGAACCAAAAACAAAAGAAAGTGACACTTGTTTATGGGAGAATAGTTCAGGCGATGTCATTATGACATCCCTTAATGTGTTTCACTCATGTTTTCGTCCTTGGATAGTTGCTTTCCCACGGCTGGTCGTTTACTATACTTCCGTAAGTTGCATGTTGCCACAAGTGTCCTCAAGTTTACTCAACGTGTTACTTACCCGACTACGAGTATTTGTATAGTCAATAGTAGGACGTTCAGTTGTGGCTACGCTATGCTAACGACAAACCGTTTTACAATCTTAATTTTATGTGTCTTTTTCTTAATTACTTTACTATTGAACCGTAACATATGGGCCTGCGAAGTAAGAAAAGCCGTTACATTTAATCAAAATATGCATTGGGAACCCTGCAGCTGTTATCTGCGCGGGCGCATACTGCGGAACATTACTGTTTTTATTTAAATTCGGACTGCACAACGACCTTTTTGACTGTCCAAAACAAAAGAAGTTTTATAACAAAATAAAAAAGAGTTAACATTCAAGAAGTACGAATATGTTCCTGTTCGCGACTTTTTAAATAAAAAAAAGTCACGAGTATTTTTAATCGCGTTGCATTATTCTCTCGAGACAGCTGTCAGACGGAAAAAAAATCGAACATTCCTAAATTGAAATTGACGCGTTCCATTTAAAACAATAATGGAACGCTGTACCAAATTGAAAATAATGAAATCAATTGAGAAACTTTGTTCGATAGTAAAATTGCAATCTTCTTTTTATGGGAATTGTGATCAATTAAATTAAACCATGTATAATTAATATGGGCTCATAAAATGCGGACAGATATTGGTTTGTACAGGATAAAACCAGGCTGATTATAAATTATCATTATTCCAAGGGACTAAAAGAAAAAATAGCTCGCAGTACCTACACGCTAAGGTCATATTCACACGGGGTTAAAAAGCAGTAATTATTTATTGATCCGGCGCAAAATAGAAACTCGTGTGATCAAAAAAATCCCCCTTCATTAATTTGTATTAATGTACCTACTCCTGTGCATCTGTGAAGGGTAGTTCGTTCACATGCATTGCTTGAAATTAATTAATTAAGACTATACTGATAAACAAAATAGTATTATAGGAAAGAAATATTGACGTTATTAATAAAATATTTCACCTTGACAATCGAAAGAAAAGGAAATTGTAATAAAAATCAATATAAAAAGAAAATGGCTGCCATGCGAAAGTATTGAATGCGATTCACACCATAATAAATGTTGTATTAAATATCTATAAATTCACAATGCGATGTTTAATTGACAATTGGACGATTGTTCTCATCTGAGTCATTGTTTTACCATAAACGAGAACATAATTCTAACTAGATATTTTACATAATTCACGGAATTATGATCAATTCTAACTGTCAGTGAGCCATAACGGTAGCCCATCGATTTGTTTTCCCATGGCTGATGGGAAAACGTTTAACAAGGGTGATTTATCGATAGTATCAATTATATCTACCCTGTATTGGAGCCCTTCCAGATAGTGACTAAAAGGCCCATGGGAACCAAGGTTGACTGACCGTTTAGAGCTTCAAGGGCTTATCTGGTCTGTTTTCACTTCAGCTTAATTGATTATATCTTAGTAACTAGCTAATGCCCGCGGCTTCCGCGTAAAGTTCGACAATAGGGTAGATGACAAAAAAAATCCAATTAGTCCTAGTCCGTCAGATGGATTCCCAAAAAATATTGGACACATATTTTTCCTTTTTTCACGTAAACAAAATATGAAGACGATAC
Organism: Xestia rhomboidea; assembly: GCA_963853795.1. NCBI lineage: Eukaryota > Metazoa > Arthropoda > Insecta > Lepidoptera > Noctuidae > Xestia > Xestia rhomboidea. Next base: position 6,608,866 of record OY970770.1, on the reverse strand, counting down.
AGCGCGTCGAAAACACGCGTGACGTCACATTTGAGTACATTTTTTACTAAAATGTGACGTCACAAGCCCCCACTCATGATCTATGTCGTATCTTCGTCAATTATTATTTTTCGATAATCTAACTGACGGACTAAACAGAATCATATTTTTTTTATATGTATATTCATACTACCGCGATAAAGTATCCTATGTGTTAATCCAGGTTATAAACAATCTGTGTGCCAAATTTCATCCAAATCCGTCCAGTAGCTTTTGCATTTATAATATTGTAGTAAGAAGTAAGATAGAAATAGAATCGAAGGACTATGAAGGATGACATGGCTAGAAAGGAGGTGACTGCCGAGATGACGAGTAATAGAAAAGTACTATGGAAGAAGAAGTCATGCTGCGCCGACCTCAAATTAATTGGGATAAGGGCAGGAGAATGGTGACCGGAGGACACGGTGGAGCACACTGTGGAGGTGTGCCCCGCTTGGGCGGAGCACCGCCGTGTCCTCGAAGCGGCGATCGGCGGCGGCGACCTGTCGCTCCCGGTCCTGGTTCAATCCATGGTCCGGAGCGAGACGGAATGGGACGCCGTCACCTCTTTCTGCGAAGCAGTCATGCTAGCGAAGGGGGTGGCGGAACGTGAGAGAACCTCACGTCCCAGCCGCCGCGGGAGACGCACCGGGCGTCGGGGGCCACCCGGCCACCGTAGGCGCGGGCCTGTGGACGGTGAGCTATGGGCTACCTCGCCGTCCGTCCGTCTCATGACGACAGGCCGTGTCGACGGCGCGTTCGTGTTCCACGCGCGCCTCAAAGAGAGTCAGCAAAAGGGAAGGGGTCCGCAAGGGTCGATGCCTACCGGGGCTGCGGGACTGTTCGAAAGAGATACCGTGGCCCCGAACACAAAGGACGATGAACGAACATGGTAAAAAAAGGGCAGGGGAATGGTGATGATATTAGTAACAGTCATTAGAATCTCGTCGTTACTATCGAGAAACATGTTCATGCCTCTTTAACAAAAATAACAGTTGAAAAGCAATTGAAAAGCCTATCAAAAAGTAAATCGTTGCATCACAATAGGAAATCACAGACGCCTTACATAACCCATTGCATACTTGCAAGTTGTTGCTAGATATTACTAAGAATACTAACTTAAACACAGTGGTTTCACACGTTCAACAAAACTTAGGCTTTAGTATTCTGTGGCATGCATTCGCATAAAACAAAGTGTCTTGATTTCATCAGTTCACCGACTTGTAGTAGCAAGATAGTTTGGATATTTGTTGTTCAATCATGCGTGGGCTTACGGGCTTTGAAGAATTTTTGGCACAGAGATAGACGAACTCCTGTTCACATTATATTTAATAGAATCTTTACCGTCTCCACGGTACATGAAGTACCGCAGGATGCTAGTGCAAACAGATACAAAAAAATCTTTCACGTCATCCTGATTATTTTCTGTAGAAAGGAAAAGTCAATTGCCACTTTCGCTTTTAGGGACCAGGAATGATTCTTACATTTTACGGTCAAGCGAGATTCCCCATGGAGAAATCCTCAAAGTTCATCGAGCGGAACAGGGCAGATTTATCAGCTGTTTTTATAAGGCCGCCATTTTTAATTCACGTAATTGCTAAAGGGTGGTAATGACTAACGTGAGAAGGTGATTTTTCGTCAAAGGAATGACATCGTTTTGTTGCAGTAAAACGTTTTTTTTGGGATTTTTGTAAAGTGGCTAGAAAGTGGTTCGTTAAATAGTGCTGTAATGTATTATGCGGATAAAACTGTTAGCAAATCGCTATTTATAAACCATGAGGTAAATAGGAAATATATAGGGGACATACCAGTTTAAATGAAACCTCTGATTTACGGAAAATAATCGCTTCAATTATATGCGGTTTGACATCGCTGGACTTTAATGCAGAAATACCTAACTAACATACAGTACTAAATCATGATTTTCCTTCCCATGTGTCAGATTGATTACTGGAAACAAAGCGGGTATTAGATATTTTATCACATTTTGTAATGCTGTTATTATAGTCCATTTATAATTTATTATTTTACTAATACATACAATCTTAAGCCAATATTTTACAGATTATAAGAAGCGGTGTCTTTAAAAATATCCTAACACGCGCATTTCTTGCATAAAATCAATAAATCTTATCATAATGAGATGAGTCGACATCACAAGTGTTGCCATGTGTAAAAATTTCAAGTTTTTGACTGTAACAAAAAAACTGGCGGTAAGCTGGCGAATTGTGATGCTATCGTGGCTCACTGCAATTAGAAAGTATGCCGCCGAGAAGTTATTTCGTTTAACTGTACTTTTTTTCGCTTGAAGACCTTTCATAGTCACTTGACTAGACGTTTGAAGACTTTTGTGACTTTTGTGGTATTCATTTCTAGACAATAAATAGACGTAAGTCGTAAGTAAGGCGTAAGTACAGTTCAATATTTCCAAGAAGAATTAAACGCAAACGCAATGATTAATTTCTATTTTTTCCATGAAGTAACGGTACTAACTTTTAGTACTAAAACGCTACGTTCACTTTGGACAATGTATTTAGTAGCTAGTAGGCGTAAACCTGCCGTTATAATGGAACCAAGCCAAATTAGGCTGACACAAACAACAGTTCATACCGCCAAAAATAGCAACAAAACTAATTAAGATTGTAACAGTAAATGGAAAAACCACATAACTAAATGTCGCAATCCTAGTGTTTTTCTGTCCTTGAGCCAAATTCTTTATTTGCTTAATAGGCGAGACGGCGAAAAAATTCTAATTAGTCCGTATAGATAGATTTCCAAAAAATATTGGACACATATTTTTCTTTTGTTACGTAAACAAAAATTGAAGACGATACAGTGACTCGAAAACTCATGTGACGTCACATTTCAGTACATTTTTTACCATAAAGTGACGTCACAAGCCCACTCATGATCTTTGATGCGTTTTATCTTCGTATTTTTTTTAAATCTGATAAAACAAAAAACACGTACAATATTTGTCAATAATCTAACTGACGGACTAAACAGAATCATATTTTTTTAGTCGGTCGTCATCCCTATTAACCAGCGTAGAGTACAGGAGCTTCTTATGAAATAGAGGGCCAGACATCTTACCTGAATGAGGCCAAACACAAAGCCAAGAAGGTGTAGTTGATCGAGATAGGTGCCTATTATAATTTAATATTGCAAGATTGTATAGCCAGTTAACCCGGTGTGGTCAGAGCAAAAAAATCAGAGGTCGTAAGGTGTTTCTGGATGACTGACACCAACAGAAAAAAAACTTGTGAAAAAAGTAGTTTTTTTATCTCCAGTGCAGAATAGTCGTTACGCGCATTGAACCATATCTTACATGGCGTTTCCTTAGGGTCGTCGGGCACTGGCAACGTGAGAACTATAACGTACTCCTGCGCATTAGTCTCGTGTCGGTGGCTTGACCAATTACATTTCTGCATTAACAAGTGCAAGGAATGGGTGGCGACCCATTCGTATGGTCAAGTGTACAAGTTATTTAATTGCAGGCCAGAGGTGATTAACTGTGTTGCCACGTTATTACATGAAGTGGTCAGCCTTAGTTGTTCAATTTTCTTAAATAGGATTTATGAAATACTGTGTGGTATTTAAAATTTAATCTGCTGTTATCATGCTACACATGAGAACAGTATTTTATCGCGTGAGCGAATACTGCATGTCCTCAATTAAACGACTGCTCCCAATAAATGTAATAACGATCTCCCTAACATTTATGTTAATTGGTTACAAAGCTACTCAATTTACAAAAACAAAATTGCATGCTGTAAAGTTATCCTGTAACGATCTGTTTCACCAGATGATGCCGCCGGTCATTTTGTCGGGGGATATGCGTTTGCGCAGGGGGTGCGAACGCGGGGGTTGCGCGCAGATGCCGTGAACTATCCGCGACCGTTATTCCCCCTATCTGTTGAAATTTTGAAATTCGAACACGTGTGTTGACAACTTCTTTTTTATCACCCGCATGGTATGGTTTTCGCAATCGCTTTTAGTACCGAAATTTCGTTTTTTTTTTGGGTTCCGATGTAGGACACTTTAGATAGTGTCGGTAATTTGATAGTTTAGCAGCGCGTTTATTCGTTTAATCAATTATAAGCAGTAAATAGTTACCCTGACCGAAAAACGCCTTCAATTAAACTTATCGTAACTATGCGCAGCGGAATAGACGATCCAAACACTAGAACATGGCGGCATGTTTCTCGATCAAATTATTACTAGTCCGTATTAATACTAATAACATCAAACACCAAGGGAAAGTGTCAGTTAAAAAATCAATATAACCGTTACGGAGTCAGTGTCCGCGAGGGTGCGATACAAAGGGCGGTGCGCAGCGCACGCGCCGAAGTTATTGCACCGCCATTATGACAATCACAACACAATGCAGATTTATTCTGTGCCGTTTGCAGGGGTGACACTGCGATTTGTTAAAACTCATTAATTGAATTTTCAGTGCAGTTTATCAAAGGTTGTTTGGTAAGGAGAAATGAAGTGTAAGATTATTGTTTTTTTCTTCTTCATTTGTTTGTGACTCTGATTTGATAATGAGTGCTGTCGGCTCAAGCATGAGTTAAATTTCATTAGAGTAAATAGTACCTAATGCCCAGACAAAAATATAATAAATGTTGCAGTAAAACAAAAAATATTTTAGCGCTTTTAAATAATATAAATTAATTTGGTGATTTAAAACTGCTCAATTGTAAAGGGTTAAGAAATAACGGAAATAAATAATTCTTCTATGAAAAGAACGTCTTGACCGGATGCAATATTTGAAGAAACCCTATACAGTTGCAACTATTTCTAACGTTGCATGGTGAAGCATACAATTATTATGGGATCCCTGCAGCTACGTCCACTTACTTTCCCATAAACCAAAACATATCAGAGTTCAACGACACAACCAGGTTGTAATTACGAAAGGGAAGTAAGAAATTGGGTGACCCGGTCCCCTAGGACCCCTACGAAGTATGTACACGGTTGGTCAGTTTCAGACAATAAAAATTCATAACGTTTGAACGTTAGAGAACTCTTAGAAACCTCTTACATGCACATCTGGTAAAAACTAATAGTGTACTACAAATCGGGTCACGAATGTTTGAGAAAGTTGTCAAATATACGATGCGGGAAACCGGGACGCGATGAGATTTTAAACATCCTAAGGTAATAGAAAAAAATGTCTATAAGACACAATTTTTCAATTTGTAGACCGAAATATAATAATTATTTTTTGCCGCTTTTATGTTAAGGGATAACAATAATAGTTTTTATGTTAAACCGTTTGAGTGAGCTACCGATTACCGAGTTAACAGGTACATTGTTAAGCTGTATGGCTACTAGTCGAACAAGAAATACAAGCGATTGCCTACTCAGGTTCTATTGTGTTGAGGTAGAAGTTTGTATTGTTGTCTAAGAAAAAACAGCACAAGACTCGAATCAAACAATGAATGGGTTTAAGGCACGAAATTCGCATAAAAAAAGTTTAGTTTAGCAATTTATGATGGGCCAAAAATACACTGCCATAAATGATAGAACTAAGCGAAAGGATTTATTTTTGTTTCGGCCACCTCGACGTCTTATTTTGTGATTCTCGCCGAAAATAAAAAACAAAAAAAACTTTACGTTGAACATAGGTAGTAATAATAAGACAGTAACAAATACATTTACACTTGACATTACAAGCTGAGTATTCAAATTAAGTCATCACAAAATAAGATGCTCCATTCGATCGACGAATTTATAGGCCGCCATTTTGCAATCAGTGAGTGAGTGAGCGTGTGTGCGCATGCGTGGATGGATAGTGAGGTGACGCGCCGCGCGAGCGCGTCACCACGTGTGGGTGGGTGCGACAAGGATACCGTTTACTATACTTACAAACGTAAGCCGTAGATTATGGTGCATTGCATGTCGGCGCTACGCTCGCTCGGTACGAACGAGAAAATCTTGAGTCAGTTCAGGAGACTTTCCCTTCACAGATGGTGAAAGAAAATAGGCAAGATTGTAATTGAACGAATTCCTACTTTCACCGCAACATTTAAAGAGTTTGTGGTACCTATCTGGCATAAATTGGTGGCATGATTTTAAGCGTGTTGTGTTATGTATAATATTTAAAGTGGCAGCGTTGTTTTAAAAGTACTTAACATTATCTATGTAACATCATACATTATGTATTTGTGTGACCTAATTGATAATTCGATATAAATTATGTAAGAGTACATAGGTATTTATTATGAGAGGTATCGCATCGAAACATCGGTAACGCTTAGCGTATTTTGGTTAACACTACATTGAGACATTCACTAAACAAAAAAAAAATAACGTACAAGAATTAGTTGACACTGTTATGTTGTCAACAAGCTAAATTAGGTAGGTATTCAGATGACCTATTTGAAGACTTTCACTGAAGGTTAGAAGCTATTATTGTCCCCGAATGACGTAACGCTAGTGTAATGAGTTACTGTAAATATTTACATGACATCAAAAGCGATTTGCTTGACTCATAATAACCAATGTTTTGTACAATGGCCACAGAATAAAATCAGATTACGGCGATGTGGTCAATAGAAAAATTACATCAAAATAACTTTAGCTTATTACAAGATTTGTGGTTTCAAAATTGTTTATCGGTAAATAAATAGCCATCATGATACGCATTTTTTTCTTAGATAAAAATTTGACTTGATAAAACTGTATTTTCGTTCAAACTATTGTTTACAATTTGTATCCACACATGTGTAATCTAAAATGGGACAAGTGTGGGAGGCTCGCCATACTACGTATTAACACTGAGCACTGTATCAAAACAAACGAATCTAGGTCAGTATTTGTGCTTGCCCGATAATTCAGACTGCCGTTACTTTAGTTTTGTTTTTTTTTCTCTCTCCTTTTCAACACACGAAACCAAACCGTGGTCTCGAATAACAAGAGCAGAAAAACTATTTAATAAGTACTCAAACAGATTTTTTATCAAACGACCCCTTCAATTAGTAAAAAGTCCATTAGAAATCTACTAAGGCGTCTTAATTTTTAATTATGAGGCTGCAAATTATTTAATCACAGCTTAGCCGGACCCTTTATGAAGTTTTTCGCACTTTCGAAGGATAAGTTTTTGCACGTGTCTCTTTACAATTCTTTTGATGTCCAATTATAAGGGTGCCAGCACAAAAGGGTTTCTGAGATATCGTATTAAGATTGAGCCAAAGGCGTAAATGTTAATTTTAGTTTTATTGTATCGTTAGTGGGTTACACGTTTTATTCATCTCCCGCTTGGAAGTCGTAAAATTTCGGCGTAGTAACTGACATCACCACACGACTCGCAATTGAAGGATCTAAAACATCAATTTATAATATCTCGAGCCAAAGGTCGATTCTGGCATCATTATAGGCTTATCAATATTATAATAATGCTGTAGCAAAGCACTAAGTAGGTGGTATTAAAGTGGACGTTTTTAATAAGAGTAAAACGATACAGTGTATTTTGTTCCAGGTGTTATGAGCGCTCAATTAGTGTCCTATTGCAAATTGTGATCCATATTCAGTTACAAAACGAACTCGATGCCATACGGAGTGGCATTATTATTCAGCAGTTCTTATTATGGTATAATAAAAACTAGACATTATTAAAACTTCAGTAGTAAGGACATGGCAACTGCAACTTTACAAGTGTACTTTTGCTGATAGAATTTGTGAAGGCGTTTGTTTTTTTTTTTCATTTTAATGGCAATGTTGTTTCATATGTATGTTACGTGTTTTTGCTAATAACGAGTTATCTTTTTACAAATTCTGGAGTTCCATGAAAAACACTATAAAAAATACTATGTACAATTTGTTATTCAAGTTTTCAATTGGTCTTATTAGAAACGTGAATGGCAATGAATTTGTTTGAATATTAAGTACGTCTTGCATAATAAAAATGTCGTCCTACACATTATTGAACATTCATAATTTATTTATTTAAACTTCATGTACAAGAGTGGTACATAGGCGGACTTAATGCCAGAAGGCATTCTCTACCAGTCAGCCTTTGGGTTAAATAGGAAAACATAGTGATAGGGTACAAAAAAGCTGCCTAAAAAGTAACTGCTTGTAAACAAAAAATTATATACTTATATTGATACTACTACACATATTTTATCTGCATAAAATGAAACGAACGAATTGTACGGTCGACCAAGCTACTTGGTTTACATTTTAACATGTAAATTACATTGTAAAATGTAAACCAAACAGCTTGGCCGACCGTACTTACATAATGCAGTGTAAGGCACTTGCTAAAATGATCATGTTATGTCTAAAATTATATTAGCTTTCTTTATAAACCATTTATAATAAATAGTCTATTGATATTTTAGCTTTGAAGTTCTTTGTATCTTAACGATGCATCTAATTGTTTGTACACGAGTTTTACATTTACGTAAATACGGACAAGGTTAAAACTGCACTTTGCTAATGAAGTTTGCTTTTAAGTCTTGAGTTTTACAAACATAATTGTTTTTAATTATCGCCAAGAACAAACAGTTACTTTACTTTGTTCTTAATTTTTTTTGTTCTTTTTCTTTAGTTTTTTTTTCTTTTTTTTTGACGACCCGAATGGCGCAGCGGTAGTGAGGCTGCCTTACGTTCTTGGGGTTCCGGGTTCGAATCCCGGTAGGAGCAAATGTTTGTGTGATGAGCATGGACATTAATGTTTCCGAGTCATGGATGTTTAAATGTATAATAAGTATGTATTTACAAACAAAAAGTATATATGTAGTATATCAACTATCTAGTGTCCACGACACAAGCCTCGTTGCTTAGTGTGGCGTGACACTAGATGGCGCTGTGTGTAATGTCCAGCAATATTTATTTATTTATTTACTGAAAGAATTTTATTATAATTCGTCGCATTTTCTAAATTACCGCGAGGAAGCCTAAGAAAGCTAGAGAAATTATAAAGTATTTTTAAAATTTGGAATTTGTATTTCGCAATGTAGGAACCTAATACTAAATCACTGTCTACGATAAAAAATTCTACTAGCTAGACATTTCTAAAAACACCGCAATCAAAACAAATACCCGCAACACAACAAACATTTTGAACTGCAACTGGAAACAAGCGAGCAATGCCTAAAAATAAAATAACAGTGTCAAATCAAAGTGACCTAGGTTTGTTATCTTTGCGTCATGCATGAGATAAACAACTTTAGGCACTCGAATTTTCACCGCAAACCGCATCCATTGCAACTGCACTGATAATAGCGTGTTGACTGTGTAATTACTTTAGTTTACAAACGATTAATTGCACAGTTCAAGAAGTTCACTTGCTACTTGAGACATTTTGATAACGAAAAATAGCGCTTCAGTTTTGAATAAAGTAGGTAAGTACGTAAGCCAATTCAGCGTGTAAGCATTTGCAATACGAGTAATCTATGAATGCACTCGTGTCTAGTCATCAATGAGGAGTCCAGCCTGTAGCCCGTACAACTCGGGTTTCATAGATTAAAAAAGCTCAATGTTGACATTTTTAGCGTAAATATTTTGTTTATGCTCGTCTAAGCAACGTGAAATAGAACGTAATTTTATAACCTTGTGTTGTCTGTCTGTCAAATGTCAACAACACGAAAGATACTTTTTAGTTTTACATCTAATTAATGAATAAAACTTACCTGTTATTCTTTTCTGTGTCTTGCTGTTCTCAGGACTGGAAACTTGGACTTTAGCCTCTTGCGTTGGTGTGCTTGTTGCAGGAGTTGTGATCGTGATCGGTGACCTTCTCAAAGCAGCGGGAATCGTAGACGCGGGAACAAGTTGCCAAGCGAATCTCTGCGATGTAGGCAGCGGTTTCTCATTGGCAAAGTCGAAGCCCCATCGCTGGCTGTCCAATTCCAATTGGCGAGCCAACTCTCTCTCAACAAATCTTCTGTTTTCCTCTCGGTCCGTGCAACCGAACAAGTTTCTTCTGACGCCTTCTAGCGTGGTGACGCCTCGCACGCGCATGGACCTCGTGTCCAACACCGTGGTGGCCTGCAGACCCGGCGCCCTCACACTCAACGTCGACATCTCTCCAACAGAGTCCGAACAGAGAAACACAGCGCACTTCACAGATAGCATCCGCGCCGTATCCACCTAGCGCAAACAAGGTCAGTATTCAGTAATAGCAAGCGATACAATTGTATTGATTTAACAAGCGTATAAGTGTTTGGTTCATCACGCACCAATAAGAATTCGTATTGTTAGTTTACTGTGTGTAAACAAGTCGTGAGTGACGCGACGAGACACGTGACGCGATACGTCCGCACGGTAAAAGTACGTACGCCGACTGCCGGCGCGCGCGGCGGCAGGAGGCGAAGGCGGCGGCGTGGCGTAACGCGACGGCGAACACGAGAAACCACAGCGCAAGCGACTCATTTCAGTTTATCTTTTCACCGCCGCGTGGCGCTAGCACCGCGTTCGGTCAAGTGATGTGATTGTTGTGGTGCGCGTCTCCCTACTTCATTTACCCATATTGAAAAAATAAAATGTATCCCGCGACAAATTCTTTGTTTTAAATTAATGATAATTTAAATATTCTTTGCTAGTTTTTCAACATTAAATAACTCCGATCATTTATTTAGGGTCTTAACAATTTGACTTGTTAGATAGGTAATATTTTTAGAGATAGGTTTTATTTAGTTTCGTAAATATTTGTTTTTAAATATTATTATGAAATTTTTTATTCATTATTTTAATTTTATTTTTATATTAGGTACGGTTTGATTTGTTGTTTTAGGATATTTTTTGAAACTTTCCATTACTTACTAACACTATGAGTTAAGTTACTAGTTAATAATAATTAAATAATTAATATTACTTATGTTATATAACATAAGAAATAATAATTTTATTTAATCCGGTGGGTTAAAAAAAATACTTATCTCCGTTTCCGTCTTAATATTTTAAGACTACATATTTGTTTATGTATTGCCTAAGTAATAGAAATAAAAACATTTTTTTAATATTATTTATACTATAATATTTATTTAAATAAAAGGTAAGTTGTCAACTTTTAATTTACCTTCATGAAATAATTGTGATTCATAACACTAATTTTGTACAATATTCCCTGAATTATGGGTACAAAAATATTATTGTGGCAACACTGCGGACCGACTTGTTTACGAAGAACGAAGACGTGTCTAGTTACCTACGTGTGCAGCATAAATTCATATTGCTTATCAAAAGTATAGCCGTCTCTGTCGCACGCGCATTAGTGCGCCTCATCATAAAAAGGACAGAAAATGTATTAATAGCACAGAGCATCGCCGCCATTTTGCCGAAACACGACTGACTAGATTTTTGTGTTGGACTGTTGGTACGATTTATCTAGACTCACAAACTAAACAAGGTTACTATTATGTTAGTAATAAAAGACAAATAAAATAAAGATTAATAGTATTATGTAATAACAATGAATCGGAATGTTAATGATTAGTAATATTCGCTTTCACAACTTATTAATGGCAATAAATTGCGAAATAATTTTGACGTATCGTTTTAAACCAAGTGACATAACGAATAATTTTGAAAAATTCACATTGTGTGATCCAAAATTATGATAAAGTACTCACCTATGAGTATTTATTTATTGTTTCACGGAAAATTCTTCGATTTGCGGACGGGATTCATTCACTGCACTGCCGCCGTACTAATTTTCGAGATATGACAATGACGCGATGGCGAGAGCGCGGGCTCGACGCCGATTGGTTGAAAATGGCGGCCATTTGTCTCATTGGCTTGGAGGATTTTAGGCGCCAAATTTCGGTTGGTCGAGACGTCGGATGGCGGGAAATAAATGAAGCACTTTCCGGTGCGCGTGAGTTTTGTTACGGAAAATTGTGTTTGCCGCGTTTAGCTTCCGTCTGTTTCACGCGAACAATTAAAAGAGCGACAGCTTTTCTTCGATTCGGAGGTTTGTTTACATAAATGCGACGTTGTTTGAAAGGATACTGTACTTACCAAAGGTTTACGTCAAGATATTTACTATTAGATATTCAACGTTTTCGTTTAGTTGTTTTTTATTTTAATATTGTTAAGTTTAGGTATATTATCTTGCGAAAGTTATATTGGAAATATTACATATGACTGTGATTAGCAAACTCATAACGGTGTTAAAATTATTTTATTTGCTAAGATTTCAGTAGGTTATAAAAAATAATAACATAGTTTTGTGGGTAAAAGTTGTTAAGTATTGTTTAACCACAAGAAAATAAATGAAGTTGTAATAATTGATTTTGATTAAGAATATTAATGAAATTCATGTTTCAGTGGATTTATGTGTTACCTACCTAGTTATTTATTTTACAAAAAATTATTCTCCCGAGAAACGTTAGTGGCTTATTGACCTATTTATAACGGAAATCAGTGGCGTTCGTTTGCGGTGAACACAAAAACTGTTTCCGTTCGAAACAGATGTTCTGTTGTTTTTCTAATAAACACAAAATGTCTACTTTCCCTGCAGGTGCATTTAAAAATAGAATACAAGGGAGCGGTTTAAATCTTTTGGGACCGTATGGGCTTGTCTAATTTAATTGTCAAGTAACTTACCTGTAATCTTATTGGAAAATAATTGGGGTTTTTATTTAAGACCTTTTACATAGAGCGTTAGTTTTTTAAATGTCATTGTTTTAAGGGTTAAGGTGGGTGCTCCAGGGTAGCCCGCGAAATTCAAATTTTCTTACGTTTTTTGCAATTTGCAGGTCAGTGTCAGGTTGTATGTTGGTGGTGATTATATTTCTATAACTACATACGTGTTACAGCCGCGAATCAAATTTTAATCAACATACCTGGAAATTGCAAAAAACGTAAGAAAATTTGAATTTTGCGGGCAACCCTGGAGCATCCACCTTAACGAGGATTTTTATTAAGAATCATTTTGTATAGGTAGTCGTTTCAGGATTTACAGCTTTATGGTGTTTCAAAAAAATATAGGTTGTGTTTTCGTGCAAAAATTAAAACGAAGTACAATTTGTGAAGTTGAATTGATTCGAACCATTTGTTAGACAATATGTTTGTGTTTATACTTGACGTTGATGATTTTGCATCGCAGCCGCTCCATATAAAATACTGGTATTTCAGGTGCTGCTTCAGTGCATTCTTCTTATAATGAAGTCGACTGAGACTAAAATGGGGAAAGGCTAGGCGGATGATTGGCTGAAGGATTTATATTATCTTTTGTAAAGGCCGACATTTTATACTGTTCTTTTCATTTCATCAGCGACACCTATCGAAATAAATGCGAATATAACCACATTTTCTTCTATGAATCGTGCGGGCATTACAGTATGCATGCGAGGGTAAATAAAAGGCGCGAATGCTTACATTTACATAACCTTATAACCTTCAGACTAATAATATCGCCATCTGCGCTTGCGCTGTGCAAATTGGCGGCCATTTTCAGGAAGTGGGTGTTTTGTTTGTTAGGTCAGTTGCAGAGAAATGCAGTAGGTATTGACTGTTTTTGTTTGCACTTTTACTGGGTAAAATACCTATCTGTAATAATTAATCTGAGAGGGGATTTTGAGAAAATGTTGATGAAATATTGAAATAAGTAAGAAATTGTTAAAAGTGGTGTTGCCAACCGGCACAGGTCCTGTTTCCTAGATTATGACCAAGTCCTTCTCAGAAAGTGGCCTGTATTAGGCTGTGTCCCAGCAGTGGGAACGATAACTGAAGATTATAGCTTGGTAGTTACTTACTGAAATATCGCTCGCTATATTTTAACACACAGACGCTTTGTTGTATGTACCTAATATTTTTTACAATTGCACAAGGGCACAAGCGTTTCTAATTGTCAAAACGCGTGAAACATATCTATATAAATAAGTAAATATTAACTTAATTGCAAGATATTGTAATATTCCGTATACAACTGAGTGTTTTCGCACTACGTCCGATCTGAGTCCGATTCGTACCCGTGAAAATACACTACAAAACAAAATCGGATGACGGAAGCCGGATCTAGTGCGTAAACTACCTACCTTAGAAATAGTTCTACGACTACTCCGGACCGGGTCGGATCTGACGGAGGTGTGCTAACTTTTTTTTACTTACTAGGTAATTGAAAACCAGTAGGTATTCGGCAAACGCTTATAGATTGTATCTAGACGATCGTATACCTACTCAGTCAGGATTTGTAGACGATCACTGGTAACAAAAAATACAAAAAGTTTATTTCAGATTCAATTCCACTGCAGGCTATCCGGCTTTATCAATTCTGTCTCATTTATCGTCTGTGACATTATATTGACGTTGAGAGGTTTATTTAATAAGATCAAATAGAAGAAAGGGGCCGTCCATTAATCACGTGAGGCTCGAAAGGGGGGGTAGGGGTTTGGTAAAAATCACGAAATATCACAAGGGGGAGGGGGGGGGTGTACTAAGATATCACGTGGATTTATTTTTTCGTCAAACGCACGTTTTCTAAACCGAAAAGCGGCGTGTAGTGTGACTGAACCGACGAAGTCCCCGTGCGCCGCGACGACCACCCCGCCCGGCTCGGCTTGCCAGTCGCCAGTTATTCTGTTATTTTGGCGCCGATTACATGCGTATCCGGTGATTATACTTTATTCTGTATTTAAAGATAATATTCTAAAAATTTTAAGATTCCTTGTAGGTACTAAAAAATACACGTGACTTTGGGTGGGGGGAGGGGGGTTAGTCTTAAATCTCGCCACGTATCACCAAGGGGGAGGGGGGGTTAAAAAGTGCTAAAAAACATTACGTGATTAATGGACGTCCCCAAATGGAAATGACAGAGACTGAGCGCTACAGCCGCTACAAAGTCGGACAATATCTAAGTCATCGACACTAAAACAATATGGAGAATATTGCAGAAGACTTTTGTGATAGAAAACATCACGAGGGTTTTAAATGGACAATCATGGCTAATTCTTTTTGTTACTATGTATTGGTCAAATCTTGCGATTGAATTTCAAACCAGTTCCCCCCAACCGATTGAGCTGAAATTTTGCACACACCTTTGGTTTTGGTGACAATACATTTTTACGATCGACATGACTTAATTCTGCAGCCAGGATCGTCTCCACACGAAAGAACTCTTCAATGGTTAATAGCGCGGACATGAAACTTTGTATACGCGTTCAATTTCGATAGATAAAGATGATTTTAACATGACCTCATCCTGCAGCCAGGATCGTCTCCGCAAAAGGGAACTCCTTAACAGTTAACGGCACGGATACGAAAATTTGTAGACGCGTTATTTGATGGATAATCTTACTCTCAACGGTTAACGGCGCGGATACGAATTTTTTTATACGAGATCAATGATTACGACAAAAGTAAAAATTTAAAAATAAAATTATTCATTAAAAAACCTTTTTAAAAATAAGCTTTTATGAAAATGCACTGAAAAGAAGAAAATAAACCTTTTAGTAATTAGTAATTTTATTTTAATTAAAAGAGTACATTCCGTTACAATTTTTTTTTCTTTATTGCCTCATGAACCGATGTCGACTGTTCTGCCAGTGTCTACAACTTTTATTAGCATGATTTGGCGTTAGAAATGACATTAACAGTTAACTGTTGGGAAACATCAATGGTGAAGATTTGTAAAGATATTATTGATAAACGAGGATTTTTGATATCCATTAGGATGTCAATTTTACTATCTGAATAGATTTTTTCTCGAGTGGTCGAATTTCAAAGTTGATGCCCTTAGTTACATTGCATCACTAGGCTATTAATAGCCAACCCATTGTAAACCTGCACTCGTTTCTTATAAGCACCAAAAAACACTGGTTATAATCATTAAAATTAAAACGTACTTTTTCTTGCACGTGGCTGTAACACTTGGCGATCCTTGTGAGGCATAGATAAGAAACCATAAGGTAGGGATGCTCCTTGCTGTCAGGATTCCTCTATCACACCCCCAGTCACCCGTTTTTGAAAAAAGTGACGTTTGCCATATGGCCGGGACTTTCAATGGAGGAAGCTGTCTTAAACAAGAGTATATCCGTTGTTTCACGTTTGTTTGTTATGTCTGTTTTTCATTTATAACATATTTTACATTATTTACCTACGAATTAATTATACGTACGTATTATTCGTACGTTTTGCCCACTTTGGCTTTGAAAACAATTCTCAGGCAGTGATTACCTTGGTATTTTTAAATTTCGAACACAACAGAGCCATCGTTGAATTTTGGAAAGGAATGGAGTTTTCTTGTATTCAAAACTTTCAGGACAGTGTCAATTTTCCATAATTAATTAATACATTCTCAACGTGATAAACCAATTTTTGGTTTCAATGGTAAGAGAATCCAAAAATACTGGACTAAATATTTGACTATGGGAGTATAGAGCGAGGGGTAATTACTAACAGCAAAAGTTATTTGAATAGTAGTAAAAATAAATATTGTAGGTTGGTATAGGTAGATAATTCAGTTTCGCTTTTTAGTCGCAAGGTCATCTTCATGCTACGATGATCAAGCAATTAAATCATCATACAATAGGTATTGGATATAAATGGGATTCGTCATAGTTTTATTAACCTAGTCCTACATAGATCGACGGACGAGGCAAATACTAGATAAAGTGGCGAGAATAGCGAACCTGAAAGTCTGTAGTTTATTTGTTAGTTTATCAATGTTAAAGTGCCTAACGTTAAATTGCATCATTAGGTTATCTTGTTACATTGATCTGGCATGACGCCATCCTTGAATCGTTTTCTTTTTTTTTAATATCCCGCGCTCGCTTGCCAGCTATGAAAAATGTCTCCTGAAGTAAAAATATTTTTTTTTCACTTTTAAGTGGAATTATTTCGACAGTTCTTTATTTAAAAAATTCTTCACATCTGTCACAGTGATATTGTTTTTCTTTCTTCTTTCTTTGATTAATGATTCATTTACCTATATGGTAGATGACCCACTTATTTGATGGACGCCTCTTGTGAACTGGCATGAAAATCATCAAAATGTAACCAATAATAAAACATTCTGTATTGAAACATACAGAAACACCGATCGTCCAGATGTACCAAATGAAAGGGCACCGATATCAAATCAGGTGTTAATTTTATGAAACGCCTTGAAGAGCATAAGAGATTTTTAATCGATGTTTTGTAATCTGGAATGCGTATCGATACTCTCAATCGATACGGTAATCTGTGTGTAAGGTCCGAGTGTTGATTCGAAAATGTTTATTGGTACTTATTTTAATTGTGTGAAGGAAGTGTTTAATTGAATGATAATGCTCAAAATTGGTTGTGTTTTTTCAATGATCTTTGTTCTTTTGTTGATTTTTACCTTATTGTAGCTCTTCAATGCAGAACCAATAATGTCATTTTAATTCAACACCACGCTTGTAATTCCCGAAGGGTTAGGCAGAGGTGTAATAGGGGGCGACCCTATTGCCATCAACCGGGCGAAAATCCAGACTCCGTGGCTGCTACTGAGAAATTCCTGATGGAAAATCCCAATGACTCTTTGCCTGACCCGGGAATCGTCGTTAGATCGTCGTGCTTGGGTCCAACAGACAAACGAGGCATTTTATTTGATATTAAATTAATGTAGGCAATTTTGAGAAATTATAGGCTACAATATAGATAGGTAAAAAAAAGGGGTATAATATACATGTCTATTGGCTAAGATCTGCTATTGGTTCCATTTTCTCCGGGATCCACATATACTTTATTCTTGAAAAAAATTAACTACCCTCACCAAACTGACTCAAATCGAAGCCATATTGAATAAATTCAAACATCCTTCCCTTCTGTCGGTAACCTCATATGCTTAGGGTGTCACATGATTACTCAAAGTCCATGAACCTCACGGTTGATTGATGTCAACCACATGAACCACATTTGGGGCAGCAACACAAAAAATACAACACCACCTGGCGTCTTAAAACCACAGATTTTACGCATTTCCGATTTATGGATTTTGAAATTTTTTTACTGCATGAAGCTTTTAGTTATTTTTGGATTGTTAGGAACAACTTTGCAGTTCATTCTTTTTCTGATTTTATTTCGCATTTACCTCTACACGCTCTCTTTTGGCGGCCAAAATTTAAACCAATTCCGCATTTTTTTTTCTACGGACTAATTACGGCAAAAAAACACTATTAGTGGACGGAGCACAACTGTTTAATGATTTACCAGAAGATTTAAAGAAATGTAATAATATCAACATATTTAAAAGTAAACTCAAAAAACATGTACACTATAACGTCATCAACGCCCCAGAGGCAAATAGTATATTATTATTAAGAAGTAACTCTGTATCTCATTAAAAGTGAACTGTTATTTATAAGTTCTTATGAGAAATAAATATCTTTAAACCGATATGTAGGTAACATTTCATTAAAATTATGTATCCAACAGCCCTCTTGTGGACGTCATTCGAGCTCAAATATACTTGTAGTGTAGTGATCACTGAATCAACTTGGAGGACGCCGAAATTTATTAATTATCTAAAAGACGTCCTTCAGCCTATTCTGTAAAACTGGTTTGTCAGATAGAAGAGCTAATCTATACATATAATAAAATCGTTGGGACCAAAAAATCTGTTCATTGAAGATTAAAAAAAAAAAACCAGCCAGGGTGACTTGAAATAGGTAACTGAACATATTAAAACCATTTAAAAAATTTTCGTTTGTTTGTTTGTTTGTTTGTTTGTACGCGCATCACGTAAAAACTGCTGAACCGATTTTGTTGAAATGTTCACAAATCTGTTTAAATACATTCAGAATAACATATAGGCTATAGAAATTTTGGATTTTTTTGAAAAAAGGGGGTGAAAAGGGGGTGTAAAGTTTGTATGAAAAAAAAAATTTAGATTGTTTTAGAATCATGAAACTCAGAATAAATACTTATTAATAAAAATAAAGAAATACCAGTCTTAGCATTTTTTTTAAATCTCATCCAGAGGCGCAAAAAAGAGGGTTTTGTGTTTAAAATTAATAAACTTCAAACACCTATACAATCAAAACCAATGAAGTGTAACCTTTTAAAGTTGCTACATATACTCCACATTTAATAGAGGTAAATATAATTTCTCAGTTTTCTTGAAATTTGATTTTTGAGGTGAATACGCACAAAATAGCGGAACTCAAGAAAATCAGCTTTCCTTGGTTTAAGTAGTTGGTACGAAATGTTTGTGCGCGCATCACGTCTAAATTACTGCATAGGCTTCTCTTCAATATTTAAACTATATATTATCACGCTACTTCCTTAAGGGGGTAGGCAATTTTGCATTATTTCCGTATACTTCAATTGTTTGACGTTTCAGTCATGACGTAAGTACATGAGAACGGCTATTTGTGGCTTATGTCAACGAAATAAATAGCCTTGCGGTTTCATGACCGCTCTGTAAACTACGGGGTTGCAGGTTCAAACCCTCCAACATTATTTTCACTTTTTGTAATTTGTTGAATTTTTTTTTTTGATTCTGTGAGATTTCCTATATTTCATTTTGTATTTAAGTTGTGTGCATTTCTTATTTTTTTCGTGAAATATTTTTCCAAAAAGTAATAGAGTAGTACATAAGGAAGAAGAATACAATCATGCTACCCCTTAAATAAATTGGGATACGGGCAGGAGTATGATGAAGAGGATGATTTCTCCAAAAAGAAGTATAGCGAACACCAGAAGCCTGATAAATCCACGTGTTCTTGCCGTGCAAGAACTGTGCTATGCTATTCGCAATAATCAATAATCCATACGCAGTTTACGTAGATTATATTTACAGCTAAATTGTTATTGGCCTCATATCGTGTTTTCGGGCGGGAGGAGACGCCCGGGTTCTTCCATTGTGAGGATCGACTGGAGGCCACGCTGGAGCACACTGTGGAGGTGTGCCCCACTTGGGCGGAGCACCGCCGTGTCCTCGAAGCGGCGATCGGCGGCGGCGACCTCTCTCTCCCAGCCCTGGTTCAATACATGGTCCGGAGCGAGACGGAATGGGATGCCGTCACCTCCTTCTGCGAAGTAGTCATGCTAGCGAAGGAGGTGGCGGAACGTGAGAGGGAAAGATCCTTACGTCCCGGCCACAGCGGGAGACACCCCAGGCGTCGGGAGCCACGTATTGGCCCCCGGCCAACGTAGGCGCGGGCCTGTGGACGGGTAGCTATGGGCTAGCTCGCCGTCCGTCCGTCTCATGACGACAGGCCGTGTCGACGGCGCGTTCGTGTTCTACGCGCGCCTCAAAGAGAGTCAGTGAAAAAGAAGGGGTCCGCAAGGGCCGATGCCTGCCGGGGCTGCGGGACTATTCGAAAGAGATACCGTGGCCCCGGAACACAAAGGGCGATGAAGGAACATGGATGGGTTTTAGTCAGTAAAAGTCTGACACTTCCTCCTGCTCCGGGAGGAGTCATTTGATGATTTCCCATCCCAAAAAAAAAAGCTATATCGTGTTTGGGCTCAATTCATGCAAATTGATATGAACTTTCGACCTAGCTGGAGTATGACTGTCATCGAGTGTCTAAGGATGAAAACCTAAGGCTGTCGAGGGAAGCCCCAAATTGGAAAAACATAGTACAATATTTTAACGATGATTGCATATAAATCCGAGAAATTAAATTGTTACCTACTTGAATCTATACTTATTATAAAGGAGAAAAGTTTGTTTGTTTGTTTGTTTGTTTGGTTGGTTGAACGCGCTAATTTTAGGAACTACTGATTCCAGTTAAAAGCATCTTTTAGTGTTGGATAGCCCATTTATCGAGGAAGGCTATACGTTATATAACATCACGCTACAATCAATAGGAGCGGAGCTTCAATGAAAATTGTTGCAAATACAGCGAAAAATTATTGCTTTTGAGAGCTTCCTTTCCGTGCGCTGCGTAAACGGTTAAAGTTACTCAACAATCATACATGTATGACGGGATTGTTCCTCTTAAAAAGTCCGCTAAAGCATATTATCTGCATTTTTTTTAGGTTGACTCACACTCTCTCTAAGCCTCTCTCTCTCTTACGTAACGCAGACGAAGTTGCGCGGGTCAGCTAGTCTTAAGAATATAATTATTTGCTTTTGAAACAATCACCGTAGATTCACACCTCGACACCGTTTGAATTTCGAATTCAATGATGTTTAGGGCGCAGCGCAGTGTTGTCAGTGTGAAAAAACTTTTTGGACCCGCTTTCCGAAGATCGAATTTTTACAGACTTTATTTATCTTTATTATCAAGTAGGATAATACTTACAATAAAATAATAATAATTTAAGTTATTCTACATGAATGCTTTGCATGTCCTTTTTATTAACCTCCGATTCAATGGTTTACGTCGCATCATTAATATTACTGGTCAATCATGACATTCTTCTAATAGAACGTGACTTGTTTATTAATGAATGGCTGATGAAATGATGATCATCTCATTACCTTATGTGTTTATGTATAATATACATGTACAAGTACATACAGCTGGTTATTTTGAAGAGATATAAGAGCCATGGATGAGCAATAAGGTTGAAGGTTATAATTTACGAGGTAGACTTTTTTTTTAATCTTAGTGGCCGTATTCGTCAGATTTTGTAAAACAAAAATTGCCACACAGAATTCCAAATTTTATTTTCATTTTTTAACCTACAACCACCATGTTCAGTGAACCGGCAAAAATCCAGGATTTGGAAGGGCAGTCAAGGCAAAAAGTGGTCCACTTACCCTACGTTGATTACTTCGTACAACCACAGACAAAAAAAAAAGCGATTGGTTATTGTTTAGTGGTAGAAGTAGTAAGGGGGGTAGCGAGGTCTCTGGACAATCGATTCGTCCTGTCGGATCCTTTGGAAGGAGTGTCAGTGACGTGCGGCCACGCCAAATCACCGTGTAATTACCTCGTGACTTGGTCGCAGGGTAGATGCGGACAAAAGTGGTTTGGAAGAAAATAAAAACGTTTATTTTTTGTAATATTTTGCTTTTCCTTATGATCTAGAAATAGATCAGATGATTGATCTCAAAAAAAAAAACAGTAAGTTTAATTATATTTTTCAAACGCACGATGATTACAAACTCTTCTTACACAGACTTAAATCATTTGCTCTAATTTATGATCATAAATTGAGCAACCACTCATTATGTAAAGCACAGACAATAAAAGAGTAATTTGACGCATACCAAACGTTCATGCCATATCAGCATTTGCCTTTATCACGTAATTTCGAAATCTTACGAAAGTTATATCACTACGAACAAAAATAAACATGATTGCTTATTATCAACACAATGTTGTTGAACTCAAATACATATTTAGTATTTATATACAGTATTTCAACTACGGACAAATGCTCGGAATTGGCTTACACACACAAATGAAGCCGTTCACACGAATTCTGGTAACAGGTTACTTGAGAAAAATCTATTTTTTAAATTATGGAATTTGGTGAAAAGCAGATTAAAAAAAAAGCCTTCGTTGGTTTACTGTGAATCTATGTACTTTATACTTTGAACTCAAACGACCCAATTACTAAGGAAATGTGTTTCAATTCAATTCTTTGTTTCCGGTTATGATGATAATGTTCTATCTCTGTTAATGACTTTAATTATTTTTTATTGCTACTATGTTTAGGTACTGTTATGTTACGCATGTTGTACGTTGTTGGTTGTACATATTTATTATAGCTAACGGTTTATTTAGTCAAGGACAGTTTTGAACAGTTTTGGGCACAAGAATAATAAAATTAAGCGATATCCATACGGCCTTGGCCAATTTCGTGGGTCGATAAGTAAATGCTTCGCACAATTTGTGCTGAAAAGTGGGACGACGCAGATGTTATGACTACGAATACTTGACCAATCTACTGACCAAAGCTTTGAAGTTGCTTAAACAGTAATTGTAAAGTTTTTTTTAATGTCAATAAATTAGTAATTCAGATTTCCTCAAAAAAAAAAACAAAAAAACAAAGTGCCCGTTTGTTTTTTTTGCTGCTTGTGAATGTAGTACAAAGAATTTACCTGATTAATTTCATAACAATAACACTTTTTCTTTATCTTTAAAATAAAATCTCAAAAATATAAAAAAACATGAAATAAAATCCCTGTTCACTGTTGTTCCTGACTGTACTCAAGGACTAGAGATGTGTTCACGCTACATCGATTTGACCGGAAAGGGTTCAGAATCACTCTGAATACTAAAAAATGCTTTAGTCCCGCACAAGTGTAACAACCCTAGTATAATGTGGTCGCATTAGTACAGATTTCGTGGTTTCGAAACTATATGGTCATTTCCTTACGTATAAATGAGACATTTCGTTCCGATAAGAAATTGTTGCGTGTGGTATTCTATGGTAAATTATGTGAAGGTAATGCTAAGTTGCAATAATAATAACATAACATGCCTTGTAATCCCCTAAGAATTAGGTAGACTTGTACCTAACATGTACTATCGCGGACACTTGCAACATAGAAAAGCTTTCTAGCCCCGCCCCTTTGACTTAGTATAGAAATAATGAATGAAAGACAATACCGATCGGCCGAGCGCACTTACGACGCACGCCAAACGTGAGTTACTGTTATTTTGCGCGCCATATTGACGCTTTCGTAATAGGCCTAAACTTTAAGGGGGCATGGTGCGGTGTCTCCGTATGATTTAAGCGAAAAAAAAATTAACTGATCAGGCGGAAAAGACCACGACTGTACACCCACATTTCGCCAGTTATGTTTTAAGTCCCATGTAATAGAATAGAGGATTGCAAATCCAGACTCCGTGGCTGCTATTGAGAAATTCTACTGCGAGAAATGCTACTGAGGAATTTCTCAGTAGCAGTCACAGAGTCTGGATTTACAATTATTACATAGGACATTTTTTGGAACGAAGTTCCTCATTGCGCGTTGCGAAAGGGGGCTAGACGGAAAAAATTAAGACGAAAAGTTGTAACGACACTTTTTGCTATAGTAAGCCACCATCCATTTCACCGCTTATAGTGATACCGTATATCGCAAATAATAATATAAGTTTTTATCAATATAAACGACGGATTTAATTGCGTCCGCAGGTTAGAGACACGAATCGGCAGAGCTGAGGTCGACCCGTGCGTGGGGTGAGGGGGGCGGAGCACCTGGTTGAATGTTTTGTTATGAAAAAAATAAAATGTTATTACAATTCCTTCATTAATGAATCGAAAGGAACTTCGTTCCATCCGGGTGTCCCTTGACACCTCTCAAGGTTTTTTAACATAGTTACAGGTAAAGTTGATAATAGCGTGTTATAAAAACGAGTCGTGTTATCCATGATTATAAACAGCCATACCCAGTAGTGGTCATGTTAAGACTGATTATGCAATGTTATGCTACAGGGACTCCCATCATAAAATCAAAGCCCACTAATTTGCAAATGTCCCTGCACCAAGCACATAGACAGACTAATGATTTGTGTGATGACATAGGTGGGTTGTATACCTATGTACAGCGAGGCAATAATGTGGATCGTGGCCGGCGAGCGTGGCGAGGTGGACAGGTGCCAATCTTGGATGTGCCGAGGAGCATGCGCACTTGCGCAGTGTAGTTGCGCACGGAGTGAAGTTTTGCTAGTTGCAATGTATGTTGAGTTGATTCCCGCTGTTATCAGTATAAAACAAACGAGTATAAAAATCTAATAGGCATGACGGCAGTATCAAAAAATTGCAAATCTATTTAGTCCGTCAGTTAGAGCATTGGAAATTAATGGACACGTATTTTTTGTTTTTGTAAATCAATGAATATTGACAAAAGATAAAACGCATCAAAACTCGGGGGGAGTGGGGGCTCGTGACGTCGGAACTACCTAAAAATTATACCTAGGCGTGACGTATTGAGAATTTTAGAAGCGTCATATCTTCGTCAATTTTGGTTTACGTAAGAAAAGAAAATACACGGGTCAAATATTTTTTGATAATCTAAGTAACGCTCTAATTAGATTTTTTTGTCGTCTCGCCTATTGGGTGGTTCTACTCGCAAGGGAATTTTCCGCGGCTCACCTCATTTTGTATAGTTTTTGTAGGCAAATTATATTGATTTACGATCGAAACTGTACAACTAAATGGTTTCTAGTATGACACTAAAAATTAGCTTTCAAAAATTGTACTTTAAAGTGCCAAATTCTCAGTCTCCTGGCATGTCTCTCGGACTAAATGAAAGCTTAAAGGCTGCATCATAACTTTATTTTGAGATATAAATGTATATTAGATGTAGTTTCAATGTGTTTGTCCAATTTTACCTTAAATCATGATCTCTCAAATGACCAATTTGGTCGAGACGCCATTGTTTAACTATTGTGTCTACTTCGTGGACAGTTCATGGGTTATATGCGAAACTTTAAAAAAAAGTGCATTACATTTTGTCTCTCGGTTTTTACCTCAGTCTCCTGCTACATCAAAACACTTACTTATTACTTTTCTGACCTTATATGCCAAAAAAATTGTTGTGCCAAAAATCACTTCATTTTCGGCCCTCCTGAGTAGTACCACCCAATTCCAGTCATATTAATACATAATTAACAAGTTAATTAAATAATAATATGTACATATTACACAGTACTTAGTTAGTACATGGCTAATGAATAAATAAACGCTAAGGTAATAACTTTAAAAGAGCCCAGTGATACCAGGTCGCCAGCCATTCTTGAATTTTCCGCCACCTATTTATGCCATCCATATTGTATTACTTATTCTATATTATTAGGCATTGGCTACTTTACCTTTGAGCCTAGCCGGTTTGAACATCCTTGGATCGGGTAGCACTGGGAGTAGCCTATTCAAGGCAATACAGTTACTGGAAGTACACACGGGCACTCATCAAGCTAAACATTTCCAATAAAAAAGACTCGCTTTGTATATATTTCCCGTACAGTGAGAGATCCGCGTAAACTGGTTTTGTCTAGCTTGATTAGTCGTCGTACGTACATGTTATTTCTTTGACAACCTTTAAGACCTCTTGACAAACTCAACTTAACAGGACATTAAATCCAATCATTACCTATTCATAAGTAATGGCATCATCACCTTACCCTAAACAGAACAATGTAGTTCGACCAAGTTGATCATCATAATTTATAATAATGTCATTGCCAATGCCACCATCAGGGTCACCGGACCTGCGGCAGTGTGTGGCGGGCCTAACAAATCAGTTCGCTTGTCACAGTCGCCTGCGCAGTGATTGCGGGAGGATGGGGCCTATTACAAGACCCCTCACCACACACCCTGCATGTGACAGGCAATGGGTTCTTGTCAGAAGTGTAAGTATGAGGAGTTATTGAGAACTAGCTTGTGGTCGCGGCATCGACCGCGTGAATTGCGGTAACTGTCCCACGAGATCATCTACCGGGATAAAAAGGCTCTTATGTGTTATTCCAGGTTGTAAACATCTACAAAAGTGCCAAATCCAATCCAATCCGTTGAGTAGTTTTTGCACGAAATAGTAACAAACATCCATTCATCCTCACAAACTTTCGCATCTTTAATATTAGTAAGGTAAGGTAAGATTTGTTCACAACTGGGATGCTCGTTTTTGAATAATCATAGCAGGTCGATCTCCGAGGATAAGCAACTCTTGCCGTGGTCGATTTGAGAAAAGGTGATCATCCATTACATGCCTAAACTCCTGGAAGTCATTGGCCTGAATGATGATGACTGGTGGGCCGAAGTTTAGATCAAACGAATAGAAAAGTTTTGATCGCAGGATGTTCAAGATCGCGAATAATGGCGTACATTCAAGAAGCAGAGAAGAAAAAAATGGAAGAAAAAAAATAAATAAAAAAAACAGTCGGGACCCATGGTTGGATGTAATGTTTAGTCTAGATTATTTAATGGGTCCCGACTGTTGCAGTCAATATGTCCTGTGTCCTGAACTTGTTTTTTTCTTTTCAAATTTTATTTAAAGTTATTAGTTATTTTTATGCAGTCGGGTTTTTTAATTTTTTTAGTAAATTTTTTTATTTTTCACTTTTTAGTAACGTAGATTTACCATTTTAAAATCCTCATGATGAGCCCTTTATCGAGCCGTTCAGGCTGCAGAGCGTGCCAAGCATTTGAATTTGGCGCCAAAAATCCGACATTTTGTTTCTTTTTTTTTTTTGATATACCTAGTGTCACTCTCACAGTAAATACAAATCTAACGACACCTCTCTAGCTAAAATCCATCGAGCCGTTCAAGCTGCAGAGCGTGCCAAACATTTGAATTTAGCGCCAAAAATCCGCCATTTTGTTTTTATTTTATTTTGATATACCCAGTGTCACTCGCACAGTAAATACAAATCTAAGGACACCTCTCAAGCTAAAATCCATCGAGCCGTTCAGGCCACAGAGCGTGCCAAACAATTATACATACATACATACTTACATACATACTCTCGAAGAAGATAACCATCCTTCTGGCGCAGTCGGGTAAAAAACGTGTTGCGCCCTGACCCCAAATAACAAGGGGCAAGGGCAGGGAAAGGATGGAGGAGCAGAGAGTAGATAGAAAGAGAAAAATAGTTTGAAGGGAAAGAAGCTCACAGTTGAGCCGATGATGGGTAATTTGAATATGATTCGGAAGTAACAACAAGGCCAACTTTTTCTGGATATTGTACTTTTGATTCAAAGAGGCATTCAATGGACCTTCTGTTTTTTCTTATATTTTGGCATAAATGTACCTCATTGCCATAATGTTACTGCTATGCCATTGCTGTTCAACGAACGCTTCCTTTCGTCGTATTAAAACGACGTTTAATAAAAGTAACGATGTATGATGAAGTTTTAAAGTAGACAGTTGAAACCTGGCGGTTTTGTGTTTTAGCGTCATTTTGAAGAAATCGAGTTATTGTGTGAAAGGATGCGTTTAATGTGCTGGTTGGAGTTTGATTTATTTTTAATATGTGGAGCTTTTAATATTTATTACTTAACTATGTTTTGAGTGCCTTGCTTCATAGGTGTGTAGGTGTGGGATGTGTTGGCCTTCATTGCATTTTATTTCATTTTGGCGGTTGGTATTACTTAACTACCCTGGCAGAAAAAATAATAATTGCTGTAACGTGCTTTTAATAACGTCTCGAAGAAGAGTTTGTGCGTTAAGGCTGATTTACTTTGATCCAGTAGCTGGATCCAGCTTCACTGGATTCTAGCGCAGGATTGGCATTGACACTGGATCAGGGTTACATTCAATCCAGTAGACAGTCTTACTTTGTTGAGGTACATTATGAGGCGACGACTGGCCACAACGTTTACACGGATCCACTGGCACGTGGTGCGCGGTGTACGGGGGAGGTCACTGGATTGAAAAATAGGAACGTAGTCTATTCCGATCCAGCGCTGGATACTGGATGCTGTACTGGATTGTAACATGTTTACATTAACCCAGTGCCGATTCAGCGCTGGAATCCAGTGAAGCTGGATCCAGCTACTGGATCAATGTGGGTAGGACTGTCAATTGATGTGCCAAGTCTTTGATGTTCTTCTAATTGACACACTAATGGAAACACTAGAATTTGGTTTAACTTCAGGTGCTCCAACCAGCCCGCGAAATTCAATTTTTCTTACGTTTTTTTGCAATTTGCAGGCCAGTGAGTGGTTGAATGTTGATTAAAATATTCCTCGCGACTGTAAGACGTATGTAGTTACAGAATTATAATCATCAATACAACCCTCCAAGCTCATACAGGTGCAAGAATGACTTTTTCAAGGTCAAAGTCATTCCTGCAATCAACATACAACTGGCCTACTGGCCTGCAAATTGCAAAAAACGTAAGAAAATTTGAATTTCGCGGGCTACCCTGACGCTGCTTTTGCGAATTCATTCCACCTCTTTTGCCTGTTGAGTACCTATAACGAGGACTGAGTTTCAGCTAGGACTAGATAAAGTATCTACTATGTTGACATTGAGAATTGGAGCACGAAATGATGTCAAACTTCCTGGATGCTACTCAAGGTCTAATATAATCGGGTGTCCTACTTAGTGAATATTATGGAATAGCTTTTGCTCGCGACTTCGCTCCCGTTATGAACGGAAACTCACCCACGGGAACGTTTCAAATGTAGGCTATGAGACTCGGGGATAATGTAGCTTCCCGTTAGTGAAGGAATTTTCGGAATCGGATCAGTAGTTCCGAAGATTATCCCCTATATGTATACAAACTTAAAAACTTTTAACTTTTTCGGGTGGGAAATCATCAAATGACTCCTCCCGCTCTGGGCGGAGCAGGAGGGAGTGTCAGACTTTTACTGACTAAAACCCATCCATGTTCCTTCATCGTCCTTTGTGTTCCGGGGCCACGGTATCTCTTTCAAACAGTCCCTCAGCCCGAGCAGGCATCGGCCCTTGCGGACCCCTTCTTTTTTGCTGACTCTCTTTGAGTCGCGCGTGGAACACGAACGCGCCGTCGACACGGACTGTCGTCATGAGGCGGACGGACGGCGAGCTAGCCCATAGCTCACCGTCCACAGGCCCGCGTAGAAACTTTTATCTCCGGTATAGATAATTAATTCCAACAACAGATTGCCTCGTCGGTTTACTGATCGCAAACGCAACAATAAGCATGAGGCATTATGTTCGATATCCAGGTCAGGCAGTGTTGTTAGGGTTTCCATCGGAACTTTTTCAGTAGCATAGAGTTGTGCCCGGTCGATTGTTAGAGGCAAATAACTGGCGAAATATGGGTGTACAGTCGTGGTCTTTTCCGCCTGATCAGTTAACAATTTTTTCGCTTAAATCATGCGGCGGCGCCGAGCCACGCCCCCTTAAAGTTTAGCCCTATTAGGAAAGCGTCAATTTGGCGCGCAAAATAACAATAACTCACGTTTGGCGTGCGTCGTCAGTGCGCTCGGCCGATCGGTATTGTCTTTCATTCATTATTTCTATACAAAGTCAACGGGACGGGGCTAGAGAGCGTTTCTATGTTGCAAGTGCAAGCAAAAATTAGCTTAATGGTGATCAGGCGGGAGTGTCCACGATAGTACGTACTGTAGCATAATTATAACTCTGCATATACCTTTAGGGATGACAGCCGTGATGTTAAGTTATGTAGATCCCAGCCCGAGTCGCATGACCACCGTATAAAACGTTTCTTCGAAGAGAAAATCGAAAAAATGACAGATGAACAAAATAATCTGTAATTTTGTCGATTCTTTCTTCGAAGATAACTAACGCTGCAGGATTGTAAAAAGTGTACTTTTTTTAAATTGTTACTAAGGAAATATTGACAGCAGGTAGGTAACTATAATATCTTTCTAGTACTTATGTACATCTTAAAGAGATAGACTGACAACATAAAACACGATTATCTAAAGAAAGGGAACATATATGTATACAGGGTGTAAACAACCTCATCACGAAGCCGTCACCCAAGCATTCTGCACATTAAACTAAATAACTTTACGCAAATATTATTGTTGGGAAACGACTTTTTATTTTTGGGGTGAAACATCATGTTTTGTTGTAGAACTCAATGTAACGCACTCAAAACATTGTGCTGATGTATGGATTGAATAGTACGGGGGCCGTGGAGGTGTTTAAAGAAAAAATCTTACATTAAAAACTTGTATTAATAAAAAAAAAACTTGTCAAAAAGTTGGAACTTTGACCCCTAATATCTCCGTAACTACAGGTATGGTGTAGAACAAAAAAAATATCGCAATGACGGGGAGTACAAATGCCTTTCGGCTTCGTTAAGAGGTGTTTTACACCCTTTATTATACAATTTGATAAGATAGATAGATAGATAGATAGATAAACCATTTATTTAGTGCACACAAAAGACACAGCACAACACACAGAAGTACAATTAAATGATACATGATAAAAAACAAGATGCAAACATACAAAAAGAAGAACATATTTACGAAATAAGTACGGTAACACCATGACATACTTCAAATAAAATAACGATCATAATTATACAAAGTGCGGTGTGCGTCTCAAGGTTGCACCAAATGGGAGTCCAGCTCAGCATGTGTCAGGCATGCACCTGACGCTGATATTCTGCTGGATCCCTGTAGTGACATACGGACGTCGAGCAGACGAGATAAATTGGTGTTGTGATAAAGTGTAATTCATGCGCGGGGTGAAATTATGTAAGTATACCCTCAACTTAAATTAAGTATTTTACAGTAAGTTTACTTGCTGTGTTGGAAACGTTCTTGCTCGTTGAAGTGTGTTTTAATACTTGGGTACTTAATAAGTTCAATTATTATAATAATTATGTTTAATGCATATATATAAATGAATAATCTTATAATACTAATATTGTAGTAGCGTAGGTGTGAATAAGGATAAACGATTTGACTATTCTAAATATGTTTACAATAGATAAATATGGGTTCATGCGAAGGTATTATAATTAAAATTATTGGCCAACAAAAAGATCCACAAACAATGCAATTTCTAAGTACCCCCTTGTTCACAGTTTTGTGACCACGAGTTATGCTACAGATGGACAGGTTGACTCGGGAAGAAAACAATAGCTAGTTATATAATGGACGTGTTCGAAACAGTAATACCCAGTTTTTTTTGGGATTCAATAAGAAACTGCCGCAGTCGAACTCTGAAGGTACCAAGACATTTAAGATTTCTTATCGGTGGGGGAATATTGTTCCAGCATTTGGATGCGGCGTATCTAAAACTTCCCCTAAAAGCAGCTGTCTTGTGCGATTGAGTGGAGAGTTGCTGTGAGCACTGCCTAGTCGCGCATTCTCTTCTGCTAGCGATCCAGCTCAGTTTATTGTATAGGTAGGTCGGCTGCCTGTATTTTATAACCCCAAAAAGTATGCATGCCAAGTGCAACTTACGCCGCGACTTCATCTTGAGGATAGAGTGCTTATTTAAGAATGGCGTTACGTGACTTCTTGGTGGGATTGAGAAGCAGAATCGAGCGCAGGCATTTTGCACCCTCTGGATCAATCGCTCAGTTCTTGCCAGTATCCGAGGGCCAATAACTGTATCTGCGTGGTTTAGATTAGATAGCACGAGTGACTCAACCAGCTGGATACGCAGCTCCTCTGATAGATAAGGCCTTATTTTATAAAGAACTCTAAGCCGATAGAAACAAGTGCGCACTGACTCTGCCACGTGCGCTTCGTATCTCAACCCAACGTCCATGTTGAGACCCAGATTACGTGCCTCACTGACTCGACTGACAGTCTCACCCAGCAGGGTAACGTTGAGTGATGCCGGCACTGCGCTGATTTGGTTTTTGGTTCCAAACAGCATGCATTTGGTTTTAGTGGGGTTAAGTACTAAACCGTTATTTTCAGCCCAGCATGCTATTCTGTCAAGATCTTCGTTCAGATCCTTTATCGCGATGTCATAGTCACTTGGCTTAAATGATATATAGACTTGTACGTCATCAGCATATATATGGTACCTACATTTCTTTAGGGAACTTATGATATCCGCACAATACAAAATAAAGATAATGGGGCCCAGTATTGTGCCTTGCGGGACTCCCCTGTCAACAGAAGTGAGTGATGAAACAAGAGATGATCCATCGCTCAGTCGTATTTCCACACGCTGCTGACGGTTGGTAAGATAGCTTTGGAACCAGTGTATCGTATTTTGGTCAAATCCATAGTAATAAAGCTTTGATAGAAATAAATCTATATTTATGCAGTCAAAGGCTCGCGAAAAGTCAAGTAGGACAAGAAGTGTGCATAGGCCCATATCCTGTGCTGACAAAATGTTATCTGTCACGTCCAAAAGAGCCGTAGAAGTACCACGCCGTTTGCGAAAACCTGACTGTAGCTCTGGCAGAATGTGTTTTTCTTCTAGATACTTTGACACCTGCTGACATACCGCCTTTTCTGCGATTTTAGAAAGGCAAGGCAGAATACTGATAGGTCTCAGGTCCTTTAAATTGGTTGGATTTGTTTTTTTAGGCAATGGCCTAACGATAGCAATTTTCCAGACATCAGGGAAAGTTGCTGAGACAATTGATCTGTTCACAATGTTGGTGATGGATTTTAATGTGTGTGGGAGTGTAAGCAAAAGCATATTCAGAGTGACCCTATCACAGCCTTCAGCGTTAGATTTTAGCTGGCGGAAGTATTGCAGAATTTGATCAGCAGTTACTGGTTGCAATGAAAAAGCTAAGCTATCACCACCATAGCGATGACATTCAAAGAAGGTGCGTTGCGATGTATTGCAGACGGGGTTACCAGGAACACTCAAAAAGTGATTATTTATTTGGTTTGGATCTCTGAAGTGGGTAGGAAGGTCATCAAGTTGTTTCGTAGGCAATACAGTTTTTTTTAAATTTTTCCATAATGTTTTAGGATCCTTGATTTGGCCATTAATATTGAAGTTGAAATATGCAACTTTTTCTTTAAATATGGAAGTTACCACCAGAGATTTCAGCTGCTTGTAGTATGCCTTTTTGGAGTCTGATTTCGTTTTACGGTACTTGGCCAGAGCGTCATTCCGCAAGTGCATCATCAATTTTATTGTGTCTGTTATCCACGGATAAGACGGTTCCTTAATTAAACATTTCTTGACCGGAGCGTGCGCATCGTACATTGCTAAAATGTTTCCGTTCAGTTCCTCAACCATGTCATTCACATTATGCAAGCCGCAAATGTTGTCCCAGTGTATTTGTGATAAATCACTATTTAGCACTTCTCTATTTATTTGCTTAATGGGTCTGTACGTAATTGTATAGGGTTTATATTTGCTACGCCTAATATTAAACTCGCACACAACAAGTGAGTGACCATTTATTGAGCCATAGGGCTCAACTGATATCCCTTTGTGGTTGAGATTCGTACAGACAAGGTCGATTAATGTTTCGCTATGGTCTGTGAAATGGGTGGGCGAGCTTACCAGTTGTTTTAGGCTCATGCTATTCAAAAACTCACAGACTTTCTTACTTTGCCCGTTAGCATTCAGTAAGTTAACATTGAAATCGCCGAGCAGTATGAAGTGATCACATTTGACTAAAGAGCTAACAGAGTCAGTCATAGCGTCGAGAAAGAGGTCCAAGTCGAAGCGTGGCGGACGATACGCTGTGCCTATAGCAATTTTATTTCCATTGAGTGTAAGAGTGATCCACATTTGTTCGATAGTAACGTATCTAGGGTCAATTGGGGTGGACCAGGTACGAGCGGTCAGACCGCGTTTAAGATAAAAACCCACGCCACCCCCCCGGCCCCCGTGAACAGACAGCGGTCGTGGTATGTGGCGCAGGCGGTAACCTGGCACAGTGGGCGCTCGCCCCTCTTCGCCCGATCTTAGCCAAGTCTCGTTAACTGCTAATACATCGAAAGAGTGCCTTTCCACTGCTGCTACAAAATCATCGTGGTTAGTGCCAAGGGAACCTACATTTAGCAACCCAACTTTAAGGTATTTTTCAATCATTTATGTAATTCAATATACAACAGAACAGTGAAGCACTGTTGAAGACGTAAAATGTTGACGTTTTCGCGTTTGTCACGGAAGGTAAAATAAAATTAGTATTTGTAGTTCTGTGGCAATATTTCAAATGATTGTTAAAACTATATGCAACAAAGAATTTAAATTCATAAAAGTAAGTATAAGCAAAGACAAAATAGCCAGAGATAAAAACATTGTAAAGATAAGGAAATATATATAATAGTTTTATTACAGTAATTAATAATTTAAAGTAAATAATTGTAAATAAAAATTGTAGATTAGATATTGTAAATAATAATTGCATTTTTGCTAGTGTAAACAATGATTGTAAAATATAAGTATTTGCAAATAATGTAAAAGTCTTAATCAACATTATCTTCGAGATGTGTGTGTGAATATGTGTATTGTAGGGTAGGTGAAGGTAAATATGTGTAGTGTTATTATAAAACTGGTTTACACGTAGCTTACTGAGGCGCGCCGCGAGACACACACCTGCTAATACGAAACATAGCTTAAAATTAATAAACAGAGTCATTAATGTTACTTTTGACACGTTGTCACTTACTTTTAAAAAACTAACTTCAAAAATCCACATGACTGCATAATAAATTATTACCCTAACTAGAAAAAAACTACATGTAACTGGAGAAACAAAACAAACAAAAACACACGAAAGAGCTTCTCTAGAGTGCCTGTGCACTGGGTGGTGGTGCGAGCGGGCCGAATATGCGCAGTATGTCAGCCTCACAGCGGATGTGGCAAGTGGTATCACCGGGTTTGTACCGAGCGAGGATACGGCCACGCTTTGACCACACAAACTGCCAACCGAGGCGACTGCCCGCCTCACGCGCGCTCCGAAACAACTCCCGGTTCACCTTCGTAAGGCGCTCGTTGACATAGAAGCGCGTCGCAGGGCCTGGCAGATCGAGATCCGCAGTGGTCATGCCGCGACGCACTCGCGCTCCCTCCAGCAGCTCGTCCCGTAGGTCGCGGCGCGCGAGGCGCACGACGAGGAAGCGGGGGCGGGTCTCCACGGGTGCCGTCGCCTGCGTGGCGTTGATGCGCCTGCCTCCGACACGCTCCGCGCTCACGATATCGCGCGCTTTAATTTTGACGCCAATTTTAACGGCCACCAACATGGCAGTGTGGGTGGGGTTTTCTCCACTTATCTCAGGAATATTAGATATTTGGAGATCATTTGCGAGCAAGTCCTGGTCTCGGTCGTTTATGTCGCTCCTCAACTGGTTAATAAGGTCTACACTCGCCGATTGCGACACTTGGGGCTGAGCCAGTTTGGTCTCCATAATAACTACCCTTTCCTCCAAGTTACTCATTCTATCATTGGTTAACTTAACAGATGACCTTAGCTCCGACAGGTCATCGCGTAGCTGCTGGAACTCGTTTCGCACGATCTTCAGGAATTCCTCCTTAAAACTGTTTAGCTCTACTCTAAGGATGTCCAAGTTGAGCTCCTGAGTGGCATCTAGGGCTGTGCTGTTTATGGGGCTGGTGTCCATAATGTTAACCAGGCTTTCCTCGTGCGGAGCTGGTGTTGGTGCCCGCGACCGTACCGGTGTTTCAGCCCGGTTATCCCTCACCTGGTTCTTCTCGCACTCAGGGCAGTGCCAAGGGGTCGGTACAGGGCCTGCAGTCGGGACGGCTACGCACCCTCGATGGTACCAGTGCCGACATTTGCTGCAATTGACAGCCTCTGCTGACGACAAAAACTTGCCACAAGCACCGCACTTGGCCATGGTGTGTTGAAGCTTGTTTTTTTTACCAAGTTGATCAGACCAGGTAGTACACTGATCAGGCAACAGATGGCGCTATTTGCAGAAACAAGTTTATGGCAGTTTTCTACGGTGTGATAGTTCAGACAAACACCATAGGTTGAGCACAGCAACGGAGTATAAGATCGCACAAACCGAAGTTAAGTCACAAGTTGGTTTTCCGTTTCCCAGATAATTAACGTTATAAACTGTGGGTTTCGGGTACTTAAGTATTGCTGGGGTTCACTAAAAAGTTATTTACAGTTTTTTTTTTATATTACACAGCACTTAAACAGTAGAAAACAATGTTACTCGTAAATTGCACTGAAAAGATTATGTATTCAATAAACTTATGCGAATCAAGCTTGTATTTTTATTTATTCGCGAGAAGAACAACGCAAAGTTCTTATGGCTGTTTGACGTCCGTGACGTAACTCGTGATAAGATAAGTGATGCAACCTCCAAGTGAAAAGAAAGCAGCTGATATCAATTTTATCAACATATCTAAAAGAATAAAATTAATCACGACAGATTGATGGACAGCCAAGTGCAGTTTAAAACACTAAAGATAAATGTATGTACCTATGTAGATGTATTTTATAGATAGCCGATTTTGTCAGCCCAACAATTCACGTTTAAATAGGGGCGAACCAATAGACTACTTCTTGGTTTTTTATTTGGTCTGAGCTGGAAGCCGACCTCGATAGCTGATGTTGACTTCGATGTATTTATAGCAATCACATTTCACCTTTCACGTTGAGGGCAAATTCTGCTGTTTCGAAAAATCCTAATAGAAAAAATAAACAAACTAACACTTTCCCCTTCTTGGGAATCAAACCCAAAACTCCACCAATTTCTAGAATGTTCGTATCAAGTTTGACGTATTGAAAGAACCCTAAAAATAAACTAAAATAATTTCTTGCTTTTGAAATGAATGTCATGTGCAACGGAAACTTAACAAAGACGAAGTTAGTATAATTATAATTATGCATTATGATAAGTTGATGATTCGTCATCAGACTGTCATCATTATACGAACTTATCGTATCACAGACATATAAATGGCCGCACACTGATGGGCTTATGACAGTCAAATTGGGCTTTATTTAGTTATTTTAGTATAAATCATATTGTACGTAATTGTTGGAACTGTGATTTCCGTTTTTATAAAATGGTAGACTTATCAGACTTATTTTAGGTTATATAATATTGTTACAGGATCTGTTGTCTTTTCCCAACTATGTTGGGGCAGGCTTCAGGCTGAGAATGTTGAGATGGATGAGAAGAATGACAAGAATAGATAAAGTAAGGAATGAGTTTTTTAGAGGAAGTAAAGCCAAGTCACAACGTAGTTGCTATCGGGGGAAAACCTGGATGAGGCTGGCACAGGATTGTGGAGATTGGCACAAGAAAAGAGAGTCCTATACCCAGCAGTGTGTTAGAGTGAGCCAGAGCGTCGCGGCCGGCATCGGAGATAATTATCAGAAACATTTTGGCAACGTCGCGCTTCGTGATAAATGCGCGCGAATTAAAAATATTTTTTTGATTATGAATGATACAGTTCAGTGAGTGCGTACACCTGGCAACCTCGCATCAAATTACGTTGCGTTTGGCGCGTGGCACGATGGCACGCCGAATTGGATGTTATTATTATTTGTGTTGAGTTACATATTGTTTGACATAAACTTTTGTTTTTGTAAGGAATGTTTATTTTTCTTATTAGTTAAGTTTGATTGTAAGGCAAGCCGGGCTTTTCAGCTTGTATGAAAATCCCGCCACTGCCAGCAGTGGGTGAGTTCGGGCTGTGGTTGATGACGATGAATGCTAGTTAGAGGCCCATGGGTGGCCTAAAAACTTTGACACCAAGTTAGGCACTAACCACACGAGAAAGAAGCAACATACAACTTAGCACTAGCCTGCAAATTGCAAAAAACGTAAGAAAATTTGAATTTCGTGGGCTACCCTGGAGCATCCACCTTAATCTCAAAGGACACAAAACCTGCCTGAGACTTCCCGTCCCCCTTTACATAACAAAATAAATCTTAAAACCGACACAGAAAAGTGTTGTTACACTTCTTTTCAAACACCACAATGGCTAACCCTTTGTCTGATCCGGTCGTCCGAAGCTCAAACGCGTATAATGTTCAGACACATCATGATCAATGAGACCGAACGAATGTTTCTGTCGTACGGAACGAACGGCGGGGTCGCATTGTATTGAACGTAAACAAGTGCACTGTTCATTCACGGAGGGTCACGAGAGAGTAAGGAAGGAGTGGAGACGCTTTTTTTGTCAGACATTTTTTGTATATTTTTTTTGGGGGTCAAAGTTCCACCTTTTTTACTAGTTTTTTTTGAAATACAAGTTTTTAATATTAGAACTTTACTTTAAAAACCTCCTCGACCCCCACACTATTCAATCCATCCACCAGCACAATGTTTGAGTGCTTTAAATTGAGTTTTACCGTAAAAGTGATTTTTCACTACAAAAAAAAAGGTCATTTTCCAGCAATACATTTTGCGTAGGGTTACTTAGTTTGATGTACAGAATGGTTGGTTAACAACTTCGTGAAGAGTCTGTATAAACCCTGTACTACTCAGAAATTATTTTTTTCCTTGTTGGCTTCGTTTTAGCCGTTAGATGATTCCCTGAAAACATTTCGTGTATGAATAGATACACCTTAGATTTGAGAACACTTATTTAAAAACTGAATGGCAATGAATTATTCTTTGAAATGTATCGTTGACCCACAGAAGACCTTTTCCATGTGCTTAAGGAAATAGACCTGACTCGAGATTTAAGAATATTGTATTCCATATAAAACATAACATCACGTCTATATATGTCATCAAAGGGTTAGTTAGAGGTTTAACTGTATTACAGCCATATTTCGCCAGGTAGGTAAATATTTAACGTTCATGATTGAAAACTGTGTTGTTTAAATATCATCAAGCAAGTACTTACTAGGCTTTGTGAAGGATATTTGTATTATTCCTATCTAATCTGTCTGAGTTCAATGGATTGGTGAGTGTGACGATGATCAAATAGCAATATTCATATAAAAGATTGTATAATGTACATTACAATACAATAACCGATACAATAAATAAACTTAAGATAATAAAGTCACAAAAAAAAATGTTCTACAGCGACTCCATTCCATTCTTTAGTCCACTGATTTAGAAGCCCTCCTCACAAAATTTAAAGCATTGAAACTCAAGAAAGGAGTAGATCGGACAAAGATTCGGACAAAGAATAAGTTAACACGTGTGTCCACACGTGGTATTAGAGGTCAGTGACCCCGATATAAACAATATGGACTCGTTAACTAACGAGGGAGATTCAATAAAGTCTTAAATTGCGTT
This sequence comes from Xestia rhomboidea, assembly GCA_963853795.1. NCBI lineage: Eukaryota > Metazoa > Arthropoda > Insecta > Lepidoptera > Noctuidae > Xestia > Xestia rhomboidea. The sequence continues at coordinate 6,569,434 of OY970770.1, read as the reverse complement.
TGTTTTGTTAACGCAGCTGTGCGGAAGTTGTGATGGTCAGGTTTCGATTTTTTTTGTTCACAAAACTTGCCTGTTGGTCTTATTATTCAGTTATCAATGAGTCGCGTGATGGACAGGAAGGTGAAGGGGCGATTCAAATGCGATCATGCGGGTCATAAATGATTTTGAAGTTTCTTAGTTAAACTTGGATAGGTATCAAACCTAGCACTAAATTGTAAAAGAAAACATCGCATCACCATAATATAAACTCAACGTCAACTCGATGACTTCAAATGGTGTATCGTCTTTAGCAAGAACTAAGTCTTAGCAGAGATTAAGTTGAGCTGACCTAACAGGCAAAATCAAAAACGAATGGTACCAAATAAGTTGAAAATTGTTGGAGAAATATAATAATCAGGATTTCCTTTCACTTTATCAGATATAAAATGAATACCTCATTCACAGTTCCCAATCTTTTTATCAGTAATAGCGCTGCACTATCATTGCTGGAAAGTAAGTATATGCCGTTGCAAATGTTTTAATTAGTGATGGTTACTTGTTCTAGCTAATGTAACGATGCTTTTGTGCAACTTTTTATTAGACCAGACCGTTTTTGACGTGAATTTTTCAGGAGCCAACACTCGTAAAATTATAACTGTACAGAAATCTGTGAAAACCCATACGTTAAACATTTTATAACACATTTGCTCGTAAAGGGTCCCTTATTTCACTAATTTCAATATCGTAATGTATCTCATTACGTACTTGTGCTGTAAAGTAAAATGCACGGTTTATACTTTTTTAAATCTTAGCAAAGAGTTTTTATGTCAGAAAAGTGGTCAACATTTTATGAATAAAATTAACTTTGGGAAATGAAATATAATAAATAAACATTTAACTGTTTAATTTAATTAATTTTGACAATAAATTACAACCATTTATCTGTAACAAAAACACAAAAATATCAATTTACTTTATTAGTAATACTGGCTGTTTTTTGTGTCTTTGCCTTAAAAAAATGCGCTGTCGCACTAATTTGTGAACAAGTAAAAATTATTCCGCGCGCTTTTTCTTTTCGCTATATTGTTTTTATTTGTTTCCTCGCAAATATGTTATAAAACGTCGTATGACATACGTGCGCTATGATAATTACAGCCTCAGCTTTTTTATCGCCCTCGCCTACGGCTCGGGCTAGGAATATCGCTTCGGCTGTAATTTTCAACTTACCGCACTTATATCATAATGTACTATTACATTGAAATTAAATGATTAATTGTTGCCTCGTACTTCTGGGTTCGATTGCAGGTCGGGAAAGTATTATAATATTGGGTTATTCCATGTGAAATTCATCAGTAGCAGTCGCGGAGTTAGGCATATGTATTGAACTAGGAAGAAAACTTCTGCCAAGTGATGAACTATGTGTATAGTGCAGGATTGGAATCCTGAATTCCTAGTTTAATTAGGTAATCCTGAATCAAGCGAAGGAATAGCAAGATAAGTGACCACAATTGTGGATCAGTGTCCACAATTGTGGACACAGGTACATCTCAGGTCTGGCAAAAAGGAGGAGGTTACCAGGTACCCAGGTGTACCTCCTTCGTTTTGGATGTCGGTTAAACAAGCTACAGTTAAAAGAATATTTACTGCATGTTGAACATGTCACTAGACAATAATGAATATTCATACCACCCAAGTGAACCAGAGTACACAGCTAGTATGTTAATAAGTCCTTAGACAACATCCTTTTCTTCGTAATAAGTTCCCTCTCAAGTATGTTAAGGGGCCACTAGACAGTATTTAGGCCTTGTTAGACGGTCAAGGACGTTACGCGGATGCGGGCATGAATATTACATTAAACCATTAGGCGTTCTGTTGTCTCACACTGATTTAAACAGTGCTTTTGAAAATAATTTCTCTATTTGCAAGAGAATGGGAGTATTTGAAAACATGCGTGTTTTGTGTCTGTTGTTATGGTGTTATGGAGTATGTATTAACAATGCGAGGAGAAAACGATCCGATGGTGTTGCCTTTGCGGGTACATTCTACTAATCCTACTAATATTATACATGCGAAAGTTTGATAGCCTTTCACGCAAAAACTACTTACCGGATTTGGATCAAATTTAGCACACAGATAGTTTATAACCTGGATTAACACATAGGATACTTTTAACCCGGTAGTATGATCCCGTGGGGCAATTAAATAATCGAACTACACGCGTGCGAAGCCGCGGGAATAAGCAAGTAATTAACAATTGTGTACCATGTGATGTTGTCTTGTATTTAAAACGTGCTAGAGGTTCCCAAAGGGTTTGCGATGCCCTTTGTACCCATTTACAAGGTCGTATATACACTTCTAAGGTCTGTACATTATAATTATTTTACGAAACAATAGTACCTAGATGTGTTAATTGCATTAATACAGCTTTGTTCATAATATTAAGCCTGTAATCTCTGACGGGTTAGGCAGAGGCGTACAGTGTATTACGCACACTTCACCAGATATTTTTAAGTTCCATGCTCATACCAAATAAAAAACCAAGACATAGCGCTGCGAACAATAAAGTGAGGCCAGCGCAAATCTATGTCTCTCTCTGTGTATACACGCTCACACGCACACATTTACATCAAACTACAATGAAACTACGTCTCAATAAATGCACACATGTTTACGAAACTGGCCTCACTTCTCTGTTCGCAGAGTTCCGTCTAAACTTTTTTATTTGGTCTGAGGTTCCATGTAATAGGGGTCGAGTTTATCGCTATCAACCTGGCATAAACCCAGATTCCAGGCTGCTTCTGAGTAATTCCTCGGGGAAAACCCCAATAACATTTTGCCCGACCCGGGAATCAAACCCAGGACCCCATGCTTAGCAGTGGCGCTTGCGAAAAGACCAACAAGGCAGTCATGTAGGTTCTTTTGTACAGTATCCATTGCCTCACCTATAAATTGGATATTATTATATTAATAGTCACTAACCATCATAGTAGATAACCTCTTCACCTTAGCTAGTTTAAGGGGACTACAGAAGCTAAACGAGAGTTTTATAATGCAAAAAAGCATATGTATCACTGCAATAAACAAAACTAGAAAAATATATGATATTCTTCAAGATATCTGCTAGTATGATAGTGTTTTGAAAACATAATACAACAAATTTTACTCGATAAAAAAAATCTCGAACTTATCTCTAAAAATTTCTTTAACGAGTAAAAACCATACTAAAATACATGCGATCATTCTGATTTTTTGGCAAATAATTCTACAAGCACCATATTAGCATCATAGTGTTTTATTTTTTTAGTCCAATCAATAGATTTTTTGTAAATCGCAAAAAACCACTCATTTCGCACTATTCGGCCTGCAGTGACTGACGTAACAACCACTTTGTAGTGCAAGCTGATTAGACCTTTATTCTAACAGTATTTCAAACGAAGTTTGAACCACCACAAATAGAGTTGCTAATTTAGCTTCTGTAGTCGCCTTAAGGCAAGCCGATAAGATTCAAACTTGTGCCCTTTAGATTGGTTGTGAGCACCTGTGCTATTGGGATAATATTATTGAGGTTACGGATATCTTTTACATGCATCGCATCGGTTGGTGTGCTACTTAACCAAATGCTTCCCATAATAATGACCTTTTTCCGTCATTTATCCCCTTAAGGTTCATTGGAAGACCAGCGTCAGACAGCATCACCATCACCTGTCTGGCATGAAAGCTGAAATGGATCTTTTTGGCGCAGCTGTGAGGCACACAGCACATAAGTCATATACTATGTTTTCTTCCTTATTTTGGATCTTTTTATATTATGTATTGTGTGTGTGCTTTGATAACTGACGTCAAATAAATATTGTTCTTTCTTTTTGACATTTTTCCAAGCTTTAATTATTGTTTATTATTAATATAAATTATTTTATTTAAAAAAATAAAAAAAACGTCTTAAGTTATGAATGACCCCCACAAAACCGTTTTCACGGTTTGTCCATCAGAACGGAACATACAGTACCTATTAAAAAAAAAACAGACTAATTAATAACTTCCTCCTTTTGAAAGTCGGTTAAAAATAAGGTTTATTGGCACGGACTTGCTATGTTTGTTTGATTGATAATTTGGTCAAATCTTGCAACTGAATTATTACAGTTAATTATACAGTTAATTAACATTTTTCCTAATCGATTGAGCTGAAATTCTGCGTACACGTGTATGCAAAGTTCCTCTCCTGAAAACGTCATTCACCATTATTTCCTATCATTCCCACGTTATCTTGCACCTAAACAACTTTAAATCCCCTCATACACCACGCCACACCATCAAAAAACATTTTGATAATATATTACATCTCAAAATTCTCTCACGAGCACTCTGCTATGATTCAAAACACGTTTGTAGCTGGGTCAGATGTTTCAAAAAGAGGGCCGGCCCTCAGGGCAATGCCCCTAATCCTCTTTTTATTATTTTTGGAGTTCGGAGTACAGCCCTTAGAGTCCTTTTGAAATTAGAGTAAAAAGGATGATGTGAGGTTGTGAGGTGTAATGTATCTATGCAGGGATTGTTGATGATCTCTGTAAGCGGAGCGAGACCAAAGACGTTTGGTTCGTTGGCTGTTCGTTGATTTTTTCTTTTTAGGGTGAAGGAAAATTATGGTGGTTTTGTCTATGGTCAAAATTCAAATATATTCTTTTATTTTGTTTATGGTGAATGCGCCAAGGTGGCCCGCGAAATTCAAATTTTCTTACGTTTTTTGCAATTTGCAGGTCTGTGTCAGGTTGTATGTTGATAAAACTATGAATCGCGGCTGTAAGACGTATGTAGTTACAGAATTATAATCATAAAAATCATCAATACAACCCTCCAAGCGCATAAAGGTGCAGGAATGACTTTGACCTTGAAAAAGTAAATTCATACACCTTTATGAGCTTGGAGAACTACAACCTGACACTGACCTGCAAATTGCAAAAAACTTAAGAAAATTTGAATTTCGCGGGCTACCCTGAAGCATCCACCTTAACATCTTATTTCGGAGTTCGTGGCTAAATAATTTCCACTCCGATCCAGCCTGTCCCCTTGCTGTCCTCTCCCAGCGACGCCCTAAGCCGAGGACCGTACCCCGCAGGGGGTGCCCTTAGCGTGTAGTCGCTTAGTTTGTTAGTTTGTAAGTTTTTTGCCCTGGCTGGAGGCCTTACACTTAAGGCACCCACAGGAAAGTCCGGTTAAGCAGACGACAACCTCTCTGGTTGAACTGCGAGATGCCATTTCGAAAAAAAAAAAAAAAAAGCTAAATAATTTACCTAGGTCGAATGTGGATGGGTGACCACCCATTACATATCGAGTTTCCTCCGTGCCTCGGAAAGCACGTTAAGCCGTTGATCCCGGCTGTCATTTGTTGATTTTTGACAGTCGTTACAGCTGGTAGTCAGTGGCCGGAAAGTCTAACAACCAGTCCTACCAAGGGGTAGGTATGGTATTATCCAATACTAACTGGGTTATGGAGGTCAGATAGGCAGTCGCTGATCCATATAAAATACGTCTGTATTCAGCTGCATCCGGTTAGTCTAGAAGTTGACCCAATGTAGTTGGGAACTCGGGGCTGCGGGTCTGTTCGAAAGAGATACCGTGGCCCCGGAACACAAAGGGCGATGAAGGAACATGGATGGGTTTTAGTCAGTAAAAGTCTGACACTCCCTCCTGCTCCGCCCAGAGCGGGAGGAGACATTTGATGATTTTCCATCCGAAAAAAAAGGTAGTTGGGAAAACTAGGCCAAGCATATGATTATCTTATTCCATAAATACTTCATTTTGAGAGCTGTATCTATGACAACGAGTAGTTTTATGTCTCCTGTTCTAAAATATGGTGGCAAAATACATGTTATCCCATGATCTGTCCACGAAGTAAACACAATAGTTAAACAATGGCGTCTCGTCCTAATTGGTCATTTGACAGATCATGATCTATTGGAATTACATGGATTTCAGCAGCAGCAGCGGTGGCCCAGTGGTGGTGGCCCCGACTTACGAACAGTAAGTCGTGGGTTCGAACCCAGGCAGGCACATTACTTTGTGTAATTTATTTCATTACTGCTGCTCTCAAAACGGTGAAGGAAAACATCGTGAGGAAACCAAAAAATTCGAAGACATGTGACATCTACCAATCCGCACTGGGCCCGCGTGGTGGATTATAGCCCATTCCGTCTAATAGAGGGGAGGATTGTGTCCCAGCAGTGGGAACATTAATAGGCTGATGATGACATGGATTTCGCTTCTCTGATGCAAATGTATTAAAAAGACATCGATTATGGGTTAGATACAGGACCGATACTTGTTAGATTATCGTTTTCAATCTGCATGACTATGCAATCCACAGAAGGTATGTAAAAATGAATGATTAAAGCAAATGCAAGCAGATCATACAAATGACTACGTTAGCAAACGCTTATTTGTAGGAAGTGAGTAACGTGTGCATAATTTATGAAAAAAACAAACAATAAATTTATTTAACACGTGTCATTTGTTATCTATTTGACCTTGCACATGCAACTATGTGGTTTTGTTCACGTAATAATCTATACAAATAAATAACATTGAAGACGTGTCCGTTTGTAATTTTAAAAGCACAGCTTTTAACTTAATGCATTTGAAAGTATATATAACAAAAAAAATGATTTTTAATTTTTTGTTGTTGTCTGTCTGTCTGTTTGTGCCGGCTAATCTCCGTAACGGCTAGACCGATTTTGACGGGATAGATAGCTGATGTTAAAAGGACTAATTTAGGCTAATTTTATTTTAGAACTAGCTGACCCGCGCAACTTCGTCTGCGATATATAAGAGAGACAGAGAAATGGTTAGAGAGAGTGTGAGACACCCTTAAAAGATGTTTCCGAACAAATGATGCTCGAATTTAATTAAGTAACCACATTTCCGAACAAACAATGCTCTTTCAATATAGTCTATGGCTGTGAATGACATTGACATTCGTTACGCGCGTTTTTTTAAATATGCAAAATTAAATGTATATTTTTCAATATTTCTGAGAGATTTTCTTAATATTTTTTTCCGTAAGAACCTTCTCCTAATAATAACAAATACAACAAAAAAAGAATTAGTGAAATCGGTCCAGCCATTAACGCGTGATGCCGTGACCAAGGAGAACGGGTTTCATTTTTATATATACACTAGCTGACCCGCGCAACTTCGTCTGCGTTACGTAAGAGAGAGAGAGAGGCTTAGAGAGAGTGTGAGTCAACCTAAAAAATGCAGATAATATGCTTTAGCGGACTTTTTAAGAGGAGCAATTCCGTCATACATGTATGATTGTTGAGTAACTTTAACCGTTTACGCAGCGCACGGAAAGGAAGCTCTCAAAAGCAATAATTTTTCGCTGTATTTGCAACAATTTTCATTGATGCTCCGCTCCTATTGATTGTAGCGTGATGTTATATAACGTATAGCCTTCCTCGATAAATGGGCTATCCAACACTAAAAGATGTTTTTAACTGGAATCAGTAGTTCCTAAAATTAGCGCGTTCAACCAACCAAACAAACAAATTTTCTCCTTTATAATAATAAGTATAGATTCAAGTAGGTAACAATTTAATTTCTCGGAATTATATGCAATCATCGTTAAAATATTGTACTATGTTTTTCCAATTTGGGGCTTCCCTCGACAGCCTTAGGTTTTCATCCTTAGACACTCGATGACAGTCATACTCCAGCTAGGTCGAAAGTTCTCATCAAGGTGCATGAATGAGCCCAAACACGGTATAGCTTTTTTTTTTCGGATGGGATATCGTCAAATGACTCCTCCCGGAGCAGGAGGAAGTGTCAGACTTTTACTGACTAAAACCCATCCATGTTCCTTCATCGTCCTTTGTGTTCCGGGGCCACGGTATCTCTTTCGAATAGTCCCGCAGCCCCGGCCCTTGCGGACCCCTTCTTTTTTGCTGACTCTCTTTGAGGCACGCGTAGAACACGAACGCGCCGTCGACACGGCCTGTCGTCATGAGACGGACGGACGGCGAGCTAGCCCATAGCTCCTCGTCCACAGGCCCGCGCCTACGGTGGCCGGGGGCCAATACGTGGCTCCCGACGCCCGGGGTGTCTCCCGCTGTGGCCGGGACGTGAGGATCTCTCCCTCTCACGTTCCGCCACCTCCTTCGCTAGCATGACTGCTTCGCAGAAGGAGGTGATGGCATCCCATTCCGTCTCGCTCCGGACCATGTATTGAACCAGGGCTGGGAGAGAGAGGTCGCCGCCGCCGATCGCCGCTTCGAGGACACGGCGGTGCTCCGCCCAAGTGGGGCACACCTCCACAGTGTGCTCCACCGTGGCCTCCGGTCGATCCTCACAATGGAAGAACCCGGGCGTCTCCTCCCGCTCGAAAACACGATATGAGGCCAATAACGATTTAGCTGTAAATATAATCTACGTAAACTGCGTATGGATTACTGATTATTGCGAATAGCATAGCACAGTTCTTGCACGGCAAGAACACGTGGATTTATCAGGCTTCTGGTGTTCGCTATACTTCTTTTTGGAGAAATCATCCTCATCATCATACTCCTGCCCTTATCCCAATTTATTTGGGGGTAGCATGATTGTATTCTTCTTCCTTATGTACTACTCTATTACTTTTTGGAAAAATATTTCACGAAAAAAATAAGAAATGCACACAACTTATACAAAATGAAATATAGGAAATCTCACAGCATCAAAAAAAAAATTAAACAAATCACAAAAAGTGAAAATAATGTTGGAGGGTTTGGGGTTTGAACCTGCAACCCCGTAGTTTACAGAGCGGTCATGAAACCGCAAGGCTATTTACTTCGTTGACATATGCCACAAATAGCCGTTCTCATGTACTTACGTCATGACTGAAACGTCAAACAATTGAAGTATACGGAAATAATGCAAAATTGCCTACCCCCTTAAGGAAGTAGCGTGATAATATATAGTTTAAATATTGAAGAAGCCTATGCAGTAATTTTGACGTGATGCGCGCACAAACATTTCGTACCAACTACTTAAACCAAGGAAAGCTGATTTTCTTGAGTTCCGCTATTTTGTGCGTATTTATTTATTTAAACTTCATGTACATGTACATAGGCGGACTTAATGCCACAAGGCATTCTCTACCAGTCAACCTTTGGGTTAAATAGAAAAACATAGTGATAGGGTACAAAAAATGCCTCAAAAATCAAATTTCAAGAAAACTGAGAAATTATATTTACCTGTATTAGATATGGAGTATATGTAGCAACTTTAAAAGGTTACACTTCATTGGTTTTGATTGTATAGGTGTTTGAAGTTTATTAATTTTAAACACAAAACCCTCTTTTTTGCGCCTCTGGATGAGATTTAAAAAAAATGCTAAGACTGGTATTTCTTTATTTTTATTAATAAGTATTTATTCAGAGTTTCATGATTCTAGAACAATCTAATTTTTTTTTTTCATACAAACTTTACCCCCCATTTTCACCCCCTTTTTCCAAAAAAATCCAAAATTTCTATAGCCTATATGTTATTCTGAATGTATTGAAACAGATTTGTGAACATTTCAACAAAATCGGTTTAGCAGTTTTTACGTGATGCGCGGTCAAACAAACAAACAAACAAACAAACAAACAAACAAACAAAATTTTTTTAAATGGTTTTAATATGTTCAGTTACTTATTTCAAGTCACCCTGGCTGGTTTTTTTTTTTTAATCTTCAATGAACAGATTTTTTGGTCTCAACGATTTTATTATATGTATAGATATAGAAAAGCATAAAGGCCACAATTTCAAGAGTTTTCCCCATAAGATTGTTAACAAAATCCAATTCAACTATGAAAGTAATATTATTATAATAATAGGGATGATGACTGACTAAAAAAATATAATTCTGTTTAGTCCGTCAGTTAGATTATCGAAAAATATTCAATTCGTGTTTTTTGTTTATCAAATTAATAAAAATTGACGAAGATAAAACGTGTCAAAGATCATGAGTTGGGCTTGTGACGTCACATTTGAGTAAAAAATGTACTCAAATGTGGCGCCACACGAGTTTTCGACGCACTGTATCTCTTACTGTCTTCATTTTTTGTTTACGTGAAAAAAATAATAATATGTGTCCAATATTTTTGTAAATCTATCTGACGGACTAATTAGATTTTTACATCTGACGTAGACGTTGGTCACGGGCAACAGCTGGTACATAAATAATACAATAAATTTTACGAAGAATTCTCAATTAAATTAATTGTGGAAGTTATGAAGAAGAAATAACTTTTTTTTTTTAAATAGATCCTTTTTTTTTACTAATGTCGTCTTATAATATACAAGATATGATAATGGTCTATCGTTTGCATAAGTTTTATATTCCCATAATCATAAAGTTGTGAAGTCCCGTCATGGTGGTCTCATTAGGCCAACATTAGGCGTTGGGGTGGATCCAATCAAAATGATTTAACTGTTTAAGTAATTTTGTTCGTCTTAATTGACTGGAGTGATTAGCGTTTTTTGTAACGCCCTTATATTTAATGAAGGGTGATTAATAACAATTAAGGAATTGAGAAGCTCGTGGCTATATTATTACAGCCGCTCGGATCGATCTTCAGGTTAAACCGCGCTTGCCTGGGTTGGCCTGTGGATGGGTGACCACCCACTACATACCTAGTTTCCTCCGTGCCTCGGAAAGCACGTTAATTCGTTGGTCCCGGCTGTTATTTGTAGATCTTTGATTGTCGTTGAAGGTAGTCAGTGGCCCGAAAGTCTGACAACCAGTCTTTCCATGTGGTATCGTATTACCCGGCACTAACTGGGTTGTGGAGTTCAGATATGCAGTCGCTCTGTGTAAAATACTGGTATTCAGCTGCATCCGGTTAGACAAATGTCAAATTGGTCAAATTTACGGGATAATTATAGAACACCTTCCTCCATGGGAGTTGTTTTTCGGTCGAACACAAAAACAACTGTTCCATGCAAAACATGAAACCTTCTCAACCCAAATGTATGGAAAAGACGCAGATTTAAGGTGCAAGTTGACAGCGGGCGACACGAAGCCGCCGCAGACGACGTGTCGCAGCGACACAACAGGTGTCTATGTATTTCTATGAAATATCGTCCGTAGGAAGCGACATGAAGCTAGCGACGTGTCGTCGAGCGGCAGACGCAAGTGTCGCCCGACCGCAGATCAGTAGTGTCGCTGACAATGAAATGAAATCATGACTGCAGCGACATGAGGCGGCGACGTATCGCGGCGACATGAAGCGACGACTCGTCGTCTGCGGCGGCTTCGTGTCGCCCGCTGCCAACTTGCCACCTTTATTAACCTCCGATCAAGAATGTTACAGAAATGTAAAAAAAATGCGAATTACCTCGTACTTTCAAACAAGTTCCTTCCTTATTGTGAGCATAACAAAAAAAACTTGTATTATTGCTTGCATTATGTCAATAAATTGTATTGAACTCGACCCTTGAACAAGCAAAGAGGCGATAGCAGAGACCGGTGAACCGATCTGCGGGGTCAATGTACTCTTATCTCTTGCATTTCTCTCATGAAGTACTTCGCAAGAATTTGTGAATCACTGCTGTACCATTGTTGTATTTTTTTGAGAAAAAAATCCAACATCAACACAACATCTCGCCTGTAAACCCTGAAGGGTTAGACAGAGGTGTTTCTAATAGTACAGCATAATTTCGCCAGTGATGTTTAAGTTCCATGTTCGTCGCCTATTGCCAGCAAGGCAGTCAACCGGACACAAATTCAGAAGACTCCGCGGCTGCTACTGAGAAATTCTTGATAGAAAAACTCAATAACATTGAGCTCGATCTGTGGGTCGATTCTGTAAAATTCAAACAACAACTCGCAACTCGCATCGCTATTCACTCTCACTTCGCATAAGGTTCAAATTGACACAAACACGAAATAATATTCGCAAAAGCTCGAGTGGCCGACACAACAGTAGCAGGCTCATTAACCCTTATCAAGATCGTCTGATAGCAGTCGTGTTACGCAGTGAAGTACTCACCGCACTGCCTACTATGTATTATAAGTGTTTAGAAAGCTCTACGTAGAGATTTACTTTCGTTATATATTATAATAATCCTACTAATATTATAAATGCGAAAGTTTGTGAGGATGGATGGATGTTACTCTTTCACGCAAAACTACTTCTTTATTAAATATGTTAACAGTTTTTATTACATATGTTTAGCCCAGAATTCAGCTACGCGAACTCCGCTCGCTGATGCAGTCATAAGATCGTCAAGTGTGCAGATGTCAGGGCATGCGGCGCAAGATGAAAGATGGGCCGTTGTCTGAGGAGACACACCGCATACACATTTGAGATCTGAGCCGTCCATGAACCCCCATCTGAGGAGGTTGTCTTTGTTACGGCCGACCTGGGTTCGGAGTCTATTCAGAGATTTCCAAGTCGGCCACGGCAAAGCATATCCAGGTGGAAGGCTTTCAGTCAGGGGGCTTAAACAGCTTCCGCCAGAGATCCACTCTCGCTGTGGAGGCATTGCTATTAGCTGGACTAGCTGCGCCGACCCACCCAAAAAGGCTTTTCAGCTTCTGCGCAAACCTACTGAACGGATTTGGATGAAACTTCCCGCGGGCATAAGCTAGTAAATAATAAATACATAAACAGTTATTTATCTTCCACAAAGCGCGCATTAAAATATTGTCAGTAGCAGCCTCTGAGTTGATGGCAATTGGCTCGCTCCCTATTACCTGTCGAAATGTGGGTATGGGTGTGGGTAACACTTACAGAAACTAAAAAAAAATCTTTTAAAATAAAACTAACCATAAAAGAAATCAGGTTAGCAACAATACAAAACAAAAACACAGAACATTACCATTTAAAACGTTTTTTTATAAAAAGGAAGGCGATAAAGTTCCTCGGACGTCACGGCGCGCGCGCAACAACAATGATCAGGGAACGCGTTGTCCTGCCTGGATCCACTCCTGCGCATGTTATGTACAGTATCACTCATGAGAAGTAATGATGATAATTATTTTGGCCTGAGAATTGATCACCAGGCTTCTTATAATGTTTGAAAAATTGTCAGTGGTGTGCGTCAGTCTAGTCAATATAATGCTCTAGGTCCTCGGTGTATGTTTAAGGGGAAGCGCCAGGGAGCTCTCGAAATTCAAGTTCATTTAACGCGAATGAAAGCCTGTTTCATGAACTGGTCATTCAATGGGATTGATTATAACTCTGTAAAGCCATATTTGTTCATCATCATCAGCCTAGCCTTTTCCCGACTATGTTGGGGTCGGCTTCCAGTCTAACCGGATGCAGCTGAATACCAGTATTTTATATGGAGCGACTGATCTGACCTCCACAACCCAGTTAGTACTAGGCAATACGATACCTCTTGGTAAGACTGGATGTCAGACTTTTTGAGCCAGTGACTACCTGTAACGACTGTCAAAGATCTACAAATGACAGCCGGAGACCAATGGCTTAACGTGCTTTCCGAGACACGGAGGTAGCTCAGTATGTAATGGGTGGTCACCCTTCCACAGACCAACCCAGGGGGCTTAACCTAAAGATCGACCCGAGCGGGTGTTATTATTTAGCCACGAGCTCCTATTATTTAGCCATATTTGTTACGGTCGCGAATCATATTTTTATCAACATACAACCTGACCCGCAAATACCAAAAATCGTAAGAAAATTTGAATTTAGCGGGTTAATATACCTTAAGGCGACTACAGGAGGTAAACGCGAGTTTTATAATGTTTGAAAGTATATGATTCACTGCAATAAACAAAACCAGAAAAATATATGATATTCTTCAAGATATATGCTAGTGTTTTGAAAACATAGAACAATTAATTTTACTCTATAAAAAAAAATCACGAATTTATCTCTAAAAATTTCTTTTAACGAGTAAAAACCATACAAAAATACATGCGATCATTCTGATTTTTTGGCAAATAGTTCTACAAGCAACATATTAGCATGATAGTATTTTTTTTTTTAGTCCAATCAATAGATTTTTTGTAAGTAAATCCCAAAAAAGCACTCATTTCGCACTATTCGGCCCGCAGTGACTGACGTAACAACCTTTGTAGTGCAAGCTGATTAGAACTTTTTTCTAACAGTATTTCTAACGAATTTGAACCACCACAGATAGAGTTGCTAATTTAGCTCCTGTAGTCCCCTTAAGGAATCCTCTTTAGAGCCTTAAAACGATCGAGATTTAAAAGTCTCAACTAGCCGCACCAAACAGTCCTCAAACCAGAACGGGAAATGATTAAACACGCCATTTCCTAAACACAACACCCCTTTGTTCAGTAGCTCATCTAGGTCTAAGTTCACATGCTGCAACTGGCCCTCATTCATGCAGACGCAGCTACAGGCCAGTACTATAGCATAGACACCCGTTGTTACTGGAAACCGACACCCGATCCGTGAGGTCATTGCTTTGATGCCACTGGTGTTAGTTGTGGCTGTGAAGGGTTTGTATTTAGTTGTAGTGTTCTACAAGTTTTAGTTTGTACCTGTAGGGAAGATTAAATTCCTGACATCACGAAGGCCGTGATTTCACAAACGAAGGCCTTTTAAAGTTTTGTTAAGCTTTTTAAGGCCACCTTAATGTATCACTAATAACTAAATTAAACCGTATTTAAAACAGTTTAAACGTATTGACTGTCTCTTTGGTTTAGTGGTGGCAAGCGCGACTGCTGAGAATGAGGTCCTGGGTTCGATTCCCAGGTCGGGCAAAGTGTTATTGGGTTTTTCAGGAATTTCTCAGTAGCAGCCATGGAGTCAGGACTTGTGCCCGGTTGATGGCAATTGGCTCGTCCCCTTTTGCATGGGACTCAAAAATAACTGGCGAAATTTGGGTGTACTATTAGGCACACTGTACTATTAGGCACTGCCTAACCCTTCGGGTATTACAGGCGTGATGTTTTGTTACTTTTTAAATTGTAACACCTACAACAAATAAAGTAAATAAAATTTGCCATTGTGTCGGTCACTTCATCTGCTTCGAAATGAAATCGAAAGGATCTGATGATGACAAGCGTATTTTTTATCCCGGAATCGAATCTAGGCGGGTATTGTATCCTCTCGCTCTGGGTTAATCACAGTTTTTTATGTGACCAAAATGCTCAGCTGTTTCCCTTCTGAAAATGTTGGTGTACAGCCGTCAGCACATCAATTTGTCACCACAAACTGTCAAATTTATCCAAATCATTTTAAACCATAAATTGTTGAAGATTACATTTAAAATCGAATGAGAAAATTTGACAGTTTGTAGTTACTTGATGCGCTGACGAGTCTACTTTGGTATACTTTTGCCTACCCCTTCGGGGAAACAGGCGTGATGTTATTTTATCAAGCAATGGATGTATCTTAATATAATAGGCATGACGACG
Organism: Xestia rhomboidea; assembly: GCA_963853795.1. Lineage (NCBI taxonomy): Eukaryota > Metazoa > Arthropoda > Insecta > Lepidoptera > Noctuidae > Xestia > Xestia rhomboidea. The sequence goes on along the minus strand of OY970770.1, from coordinate 6,554,085 downwards.
GTATCAAAAAATTGCAAATCTATTTAGTCCGTCAGTTAGAGTATTGGAAATGAATGGACACGTATTTTATGTTTTTGTAAATTAATGAATATTGACAAAAGATAAAACGTATCAAAACTCGGGAGTGGGGGCTCGTGACTTCAGAACTAGCTAAAAATTACACCTAGGCGTGACGTATTGAGAATTTTAAAAGCGTCATATCTGCGTCAATTTTGGTTTAGGTAACAAAAGAAAAAACACGGGTCAAATATTTTTTGATAATCTAACTGACGGACTAATTAGATTTTTTTTGTCGTCTCGCCTATTCACATGATTATGATTGCCAATTTATTTCATCACTACTGTTCTCAAAACGGTGAGAATCGGTTACATCGTGAGGAAACCGGCATGTCCTAGAATGAAAAATTCGAAGACATGTTAATAATAATAATAATAAGTTTTATTTTTCACCACAAAAAAATAAACAATAACATATCATAATGACTTGATAGGCTTAGTATACAAGTTTTAGTATGGAATCCTCTGTTGCCGAACTAGGACGGATCCTGTATCTCGGCAAACAGCGCCATCCCCTAACAGATTTCACTACAATGATTAAACCAAACTAGACATACAAGTTGCATCGATTTAGGATTAAAATTTTCATTACAAGGATTATAAATTTCATACATTCAATAAAACCAATAATAATAATATAATCTATACAAATAAAAAAAAAAAAAAAAATCGAGTTAACATAAACCTACAAGAAAGATCTAAGTACCGCATATGTATATGGGGGAGTTTGTGTATGTGTGTGAGTGTATCTGTGTGTGTGCGTGTATCTGTCTGCTTGTGTAATGTTTATTTGTGCGTGTAGTACCGAAAAACAAAATGAAAGTTTGTAAAGCGTCTACTAATTTTGAATTTTTAGAAGGTCTTCAGTTTCCTTGATCCGGGGGTACCGCACGATATCCCGCGAGGCGGCGAGCCTCCTTGCCGGATTGCCGCCATGGGATCTGGAGGCGATAGTCCTCGCGCGCCTACACGAGTGGCGCGCGGAGGCGCTACGCCGGGGGGAAACTCCGCTGCCGCGGCAAATTGTCGCTCAGCGGACGGACTTCCGGCGGGATCTCATGGCGGCATGGAGAGAGCGACTGTCGCAACCCCGTGCAGGGCACGCCACGATAGTGGCGGTAAGTCCCCTCTTTGAGGAGTGGCTGGAGAGACGCCACGGCGTCCTCACCTTCCGCCTGACGCAGGTTCTTACCGGACACGGATGTTTCGGTAAGTTCCTGCACCGAATCGGGCGGGAGGAAACGCCCGGGTGCTATCACTGTGAGGATAGGCCGGAGGACACGGTGGAGCATACTGTGGAGGTGTGCCCCGCTTGGGTGGAGCACCGCCGTGTCCTCGAGGTGGCAATCGGCGGCGGCGACCTCTCGCTCCCGACCCTGGTTCGTGCCATGGTCCGGAGCGAGACGGAATGGGACGCCGTCACCTCCTTCTGCGAAGCAGTCATGCTAGCGAAGGAGGTGGCGGAACAGGACAGGGAGAGATCCTTACGTCCCGGCCGCCGCGGGAGACGCCCCGGGCGTCGGGGACCACGTGGTGGCTTCCGGCCACCGTAGGCGCGGGCCTGTGGACGGGGAGCTATGGGCTAGCTCGCCGTCCGTACGTCTCATGACGACAGGCCGTGTCGACGGCGCGTTCGTGTTCCACGCGCGCCTCAAAGAGAGTCAGCAATAAGGAAGGGGTCCGCAAGGGCCGAAGCCTGCCGGGGCTGCGGGACTATTCGAAAGAGATACCGTGGCCCCGGAACACAAAGGGCGATGAAGGAACATGGATGGGTTTTAGTCAGTAAAAGTCTGACACTCCCTCCTGCTCAGCCCAGAGCGGGAGAAGTCATTTGATGATTTCCCATCCGAAAAAAAAAAAAAAAAAAAAAAAAAAAAAGGGGGGCAATAAACGTAAAGAATCTTTTAATGAACGCTGTTTTGGGTTTGTACGATCGGGAGCACACTTCATGTTTCCTACGCTTATTTATTTTACTAGGATCGTATACTAGTGAGCAGTGTTGCCTAAGGAGAATTGTTTCTACGAACATTTGTCTTACGGTTGTCACTTGACAGTACTGATAAAGTTCTCTTGTTGGAGACAGTATAGGCTTAAAAGTAGAGATTTTTAGAATGGCACGTTGTGCAATTTCTAAACTCTTTAAAGTAGTTTTTGGGGCGCCCCCCCATGAGGAGATACAGTAAGAGATGATAGATTGACACATAGCATAGTAAATTTGTTTTAAGAGACTCGCATCTGTTACGTGTCTTAGGTTTTTAAATATATAGATGAGTTTGCGAACCCTGGATGACAGCAATTTTATGTGTTGCTTAAAACTGAGATGACTGTCCACTGTAATACCGAGGTATTTTATAGTATTCACGCATTCCAGCGGTTCACAACTGCAGTTGTTTCTACTGATACACTTATGAGGAACGATTTTAAGTGAAGCGTCAAAATCCGGGTTGTTTCGAATAGAAAAAGTTAGATATTTGGTTTTGTCAGTGTTTAAAGTCAAAACATTTTCAAACAGCCAATTTTGTACCACATCAAAACCATTTTGTGCGGCATCAAAGACCTCATTCCTACTATTAGCGGAGAATATTAGAGCGGTGTCATCAGCGTAGGAGATTATTTCACAATTTGGTATACTTAAGTTTGTGAGGTCATTAATGTATACGAGAAACAAAGTAGGTCCTAAAATACTGCCCTGAGGAATTCCAAATGACACAGGGAGTTCATTGCTGCAATAGTTATCGACTCGTACACACTGACGACGCTCAGATAGGTAACCTTCAAAAAGCTTAAGCTGTGTACCACGTACACCAAGGTCTTCTAGCTTCTGTATTAGAATCGGAACAGAAATAGTGTCGAAGGCTTTTGCGAGGTCTAAAAAGACCGATAGACACTTCTGTCCCTTATCTAATTTTTTGCTAATATGAGTAGTAAGTTTAAGCACAGCCTGATCAGTTGACTTGCCTGCGCGAAAACCAAATTGATTCTCTGAGAGAAGTTTGTTCCTCTCGAGATAGTTGACAAGTCTCGTGTTAATAATCTTTTCTAGAATTTTGGACAAAGATGGCAGGATCGATATAGGTCTATAATTGCTGAACCTTTTCTTATCACCACCTTTGTCTATCGGACGGACAACTGATTTTTTGAGAGCTTGAGGAAAGGTGCCTGTCTCAAGACATAGGTTAAAAATAAATGTTAGTGGCGGAACAATGAAGTCCTTAAATTGTTTTAATAGCCTGTTAGAGATGTTGTCCCAGCCAACCGAACATTCAGTCTTAAGGTTATTTATGTATCGTGCTACCGCTTCCTCTGTAGTTTTTCTTAAATAGAAAGAGTGTAAGGGGGATTTCCTTTCTGGATTTACAACTATGTGCTTGTCATCGTCGCAACTGTGTAAATTAATAATATTTTCAGCCAATGACCGTCCTACGCTTATGAAGTAATCATTCATTTCATTTACGGTCAACTGAGGAGAGGGACAGACTTTTAATAACTCGGTTGGAGAACTATTATCTTTTTTAGAATTAGTGACGCTTTTTATCACATTCCATAATTTCTTTGGGTCGTTTCTAGCCATTTCAACTTGAGTTTTATCGTAAGCTCTTTTAATTTTTTTGAGGATTCGGTTACAAAAATTTCGGTAACGTGTATATGTAACTTTTAAGATCTCGTTACTCGGAGACTTTTTGCATTTTTGATGTAACCTATCCCGATTTTTTATGCATCTCAGTAAGCCCGGCGTGATCCAAGGTTTTATAATTTTTTTACGTCTTGGTTGAGTTATTGAGTTTGTGTTCTTTTGCAACGCTGATTGTATATTAGTTATAAGGTAGTTTAAGGCAATTTCTGGGTCTTGTGTTTGGAATACTGGATCTAGATCAATACTAAGGATGTCTCTATTTAGGTTGTCTGCATTTATCTTTTTTATAGTTGAAGGGGTGTAACGACGTAGTTGCTTTAGATCCATGTGTAACAGAACTGGATGGTGATCTGTTAGATTAGTTTGTGGTACAAGAGTTGTACATGCATTTTTGGTTTTAAGTAAAATGTGGTCAATACATGTACTACTAGCATCACGAGTGACCTCAGTGTGTGCTGGCAAGAGACCATGAGAAGCAGCCAAGGTGAGATATTTCTCTCCGAGAAGCTCAATTTTGCTGGCGTTGATTGCAATATTCATGTCACCAATTACAATTATATTATTAAACGATTTTATATCTGTCAAAATATTATTCAGTGATTCCAGAAAAGTGTCTACATTTTTGTAAGAAGGAGACCGATATATAGAAACAATGGCTAAGTTATCATCTTTTTTAAGCACAACACAGTTACCCTCTTCAAAGTTGGGTTCTTCAACAACAAACGTTAGGTGTTCTCGGTAATATACGACAACACCGTCGTTTTGTTTAAGGTTTCTCATAGTAGCAACTGATCGGTAACCTGTTAATAAAGGTACAGAGCTAACATTTTGAAGCCAGCACTCTGTAAGCACAAGCACGTCGCATTGAACCTTTAGACTTTGTAGCATAGCCTCCAAACCCAAAAAATTGCAACTTATGCTGCGGATGTTCTGTGTGAAGACGGTGAACCCATTCTTTGTTGCTGTTAATAGTTCATAACAATTTTCTAGATTACAAGATAGGGCCTTAGAGATAGTCAAATTATCAATATTTTTTGCTAAGTCAATCAGATTATCGAATTTTTAATAATAGTAAATATAAGTCAAAGAAACTAGATCTAATTTGTTTATGGCTGTGGAATGGAAGAAGCGACGAAGTAAAGTTTTCGGCAAGTGCAAGTATGTGTTGTTTGTGTGGAGTATTTGTTATTGTGTATTGAAGTGTGATTATGTGTGTGTATGAAAATAGTACAAATGGTTTTCTATGCGGTCTTAACATGCAAGGCACATTATTGTGATACAAAAAATTATTATAAACAAGTGAGGCAGTTTCAACAATATTAAGTAGGTATACATGCAACATTAACAGTATGATTAAGTTTTTACTAATACAATAAAAAAATTGTCATGAGGTATTTCTTAGTTTTTCCAAGTCACTCTCAGTATTTATGCGGATTTGGGCAAATTCTACCGATTTACGAAGGTATACTATCCCGTGAGAAGTCCAACAAAAATCATATCCATTTCCTTTTTGGAACTGTCTTGCTAAAAAATATATCCGTTGAGCCTTATATGTCAATGTTATATCTACCAATCCGCACTGGGCCCGCGTGGTGGATTATAGCCCATGCCCTGTCATTGAGAGGAGGCCGTGTCCCAGCAGTGGGAACACTATAGGCTGATGATGATGATGAATCATAATCATAAATAGAACTAGTGATTATAAAAAAAACAACAGTAGTTCCATCATGGAACTGTTAATGGTACCAGTACCAAGAAAGGAAAATATGACCATCAATCACTAATCACAAAAAAAGCTTTTGAAAAAGGAAATTAATAACGCAGAGATTGACAAAATATTTTTTTAATAGGGAAATACTGGTTAAATTTAACCAGTATTTCCCTATTTCCAGTTAATTTACTCATTGATAATAATTTAAAATGGTTTATTACCCACCCATGAACTTGTTTTGTAGACCACAAACATACCAATAGTACTGACGTAAATAAAAGTAGGCATACTTTGATAAGAATAATGTATTAAGGAATAAATTTGTCAATATGCGGTTGTAGGCAATATGCGAGCTTAAGGCGACTACAGGAGCTAAACGCGAGTTTTATAATGCAAAAAAGCATATATTATGATTCACTGCAATAAACAAAACCAGAAAAATATATCATATTCTTCAGGATATGTGCTAGTATGATAGTGTTTTGAAAACATATTACAACTAATTTTACTCGATAGAAAAAAATCACGGACTTATCTCTAAAAATTTCATTTAACAAGTAAAATCCATACTAAAATACATGCGATCATTCTGATTTTTGGCAAATAATTCTACAAGCAACATATTATAGCATGATTGTGTTTTATTTTTTTTAGGCCAATCAATTGATTTTTTGTAAGTAAATCCCAAAAAACCACTCATTTCGCACTATTCGGCCCGCAGTGACTGACGTAACAACCACTTTGTAGTGCAAGCTGATTAGAACATTATTCTAACAGTATTTCAAACGAAGCTTGAACCAATTAATTTTAAAATACAATTAAATATATAATAAAAGAATAGATTGATAATAATAGATAGTAAAATATTAATAAAGTAAGTAAATAAATGGAAATATATTAGATTAAGAAACATTTCAAACTGAAAAGTAATAAAGCGGTCTTCCTCTCTACATATTTTACTAAATTTGCTGTGCCCGACAGGGTCCATAATTGTTTCTATGTTTTTATTTACCACCTGTAAGTGTACATTATGGATTTAGCAATAAACGATTTGACTTTGACTTTGAACCACTACAAATAGAGTTGCTAATTTAGCTCCTGTAGTCGCCTTAATGTATAGTGGTTTCAAAATGTTGGCATTGTGCTACCGATTACTTGTAAATACAAAAAAAGTAGTCATAGTATGAAAGTAGGCATCGTGCTACGAAATCAATCCATCGTCATTGAAAGCCGGAAATTTGCTACTGAAAACCATTACCGGGAGAAAAATATTAAAATAATCCTATGTTCTATTTATATGTATCTAGGTCATACGTGGGCAAAATTTTATCCAAACCTGTCCAGTCGTTAGACGTGAAGAAGTAACGGACAGACCACGTTGATTGAGATCATTACATTAGATTCCAATTAGAAATCAATACTACAGCGTCTTCAGTTCAAGAATGCTGCATCCATTCCCAGCCTTCACATTGGAAAGTAATAATAAAACTAAAGTGCTAACCCGACCGTCTAATAGCCGACAAGTTACCGTAATACGTAATGCATTAAATAATTCCATTACATCGGTGCAAGCATGTCCAAAGACCGATGTTATTTGAAATTTCAATTTTAATGCATCGAAAACGAAGTGAAAATTCCAACAACATAAACAAAATCAGGCTAAATTGGGCTGTAGAATAATGCAGATAAGGTGCATTATTATTGTGACAGTATGCGTTTGTAATCAGCTGCTCGACGACGCAGGAGCATCTGACTCAGTATTGGCGCGAACGCAGCGCGCACTTGGTGGCTGGCGCACTGATTTTCTACCCTTTTCGTGGAACGCACGTAATCCAATACGAAAATTAAACAATATTATTTCCAACCAAGTTAAGTTTTGATTCCGGTTCAAGAAAATCCTTGTGAAAGTTTGCAGGAGAGGATAATTTATATTGATCCGGTAGGTAAGTGAAAGATGCATTTTTAATGTGTTTTCTTAGTGTTGATAAAATTTTGGCGCGAAACCGGGGGGCTTTTGGCGCGAAATAGACATGGTTTTGGTTTTCATTTCGGTTTTCATAATGTGTTAACTGATAAGTGTTTCAAATATCGAACTAATTAAGACATTTTCAAAGGAATGAAAAATACTTAAAATTTTAAAGATATCTGAAATATTTCGCGCCAATTTGGTGACTTCAGGTTTGCCTTAAGCTTGTTCTAATCTAGTCTGACTGACCTTTAAACATCAATACTTAAACTTATCTTTAAAGGCCTCTAAAATAAAAACGGAAAACTACTGAAAATATTCCAAATTTTTCTTAAAAATTTTCATCATCCTCGTATCGAGGAAGAATTTTCTTATCAGAGTTTTTTGTGTCAAGTCCGCCATTTTGCATACATTAAAGTGTCAATATACTGTCATGAAATCGAACTTACTAGAACAATGCAATAATTATGTCACGCGATATTGCTTTGTGCATTTTATATGCAATTTGTATCATGAAGATAACAACGTCGTGTAAATGTTTGAAAAGAAAAATGAACAAAGAGAATTTTGATTCTCACTTTCGATGCGTTATTGCACAATAAATAATTTTGTTGTTTAAAAAAATAAGAATCAGGAATTATGAATTATACTCGTAATGTTGAGCCGTATTAAAGTAGGTCCCAACTGTGATTTATAAACTTTTAATAGCCGACTTGGGTAGTCTGTTTAGGGAAATGGGTATCATACCAAACAACTGGGTTGTAGAGGTCGTATAGGCAGACGCTCTATGCAGAATACTGGTATTCAGCTGCCTTGCAGCCGGTTAGACTGTAAGCCGATTCCAATATAGTTCAGAACAGGTTAGGCAGAAAATATAAGCGTGATGGGTTTAAAGTGTTCGTCTCTTTTTAAGGTTTTTAAAGGTTCCGACAATTTCCGTGACCTAAAGCCTGACTTTCACTTAGGCCAAAGATGGCTTGGACTTAAGTTTAGCTGTGACCATGCCAAAATCAGATATTTATCTGATTTAGCCAGTAAAACACTAAGGTCATGGGGTCCGCGTACCCACCTAGCATTTCGGGATATCGCCAAGCGATTGGTCGACTCTAAACGTGGCCTAAGAATCAGCATTGCCATACAACGTGGCAATGCTGCCAGCCTTCTGGGCACTTTTCTTATTAACAGCAATGTGCATAAATTTGACGGCCTGTAATTCTTTTCCTATTTTGATATTTGTCTTGTACATATTTATTTTATTGTTTTAGATCTATTTGTAGTTTGTAAATAAAGTATGTTTTTGTTATTTAGCCATTATAAAACTTATTTTATCAAAAGGTGGATTCAATTATTTAGAAATGAAAGATAGGTACCTACGTAATAAGAATATGAGGTGGCCAAGAATTTGTGACACATGTTTTTATCAAGATAATACGTGCTGATTGACTCGTCGCCTGCATAATTAATTTTGACCATTAGTCCACTGCGCAATTGAAATGAGTTGGATTTATATCTTGCTACAAATTTTTTCAATGGGTTTGGGCCAAATGGTTATGGGTCTTCAGAACGGCTAGGACTCTGACAAGAAATTTAGCCACAAGTTTAGGTGAAAATTGATTCTTTTGGTTGCAAAAATATCTTGCTTCTTCTGTTAAATCTTGGGCCAGTCCGCCTCTGTCCTGTAAATTACGCACACAGTAAAGGATCATTGAAGGAATACCCATTGCATTGATCTCAACTCAAATCTGTCAGATATCAAGTATTTTATCGGTTATTACAAAATCTAAAATCCCTTTGTTGCTGACCACCAGATATCGAAAACGTCACTACACGGGACTTCCCGCGAAAGATTATCAATGTCCGGTTTTGAAAACAAAATATATTGATACTCAGACTGTACACCGTTTTAGAAAATAGTCTTTCGAAGGTTTATTATTGGTCATCTTCAGGCTTTTCTTAAGTATGTTGGGGTCGGCTTCCAGTCTAACCGATATTTATACATGAAGCGACTGCCTGTCTGACCTCCACAACCCAGTTATTGGGTAACACACACGATACCCCTTGGTAAGACTGGTTGTCAGACTTTCAGGCCACTGACTACCTGTAACAGTAACGAATGTCAAAGATCTACAAATGACAGCCGGGACCAATGGATTAACGTGCTTTTTGAGGTTCGGAGGAAACTCTGTATGTCTGTGTCTGTGTGTCTGTATGTGTGTAATGGGTGGTCAGCCATCCATGGACCAACATTGGCAAGCACAGCTTAACCTAATGATCAACCCGAACTGCTGTTATTATTTAGCCCCGAGCTCCTCAGGTTTATTACTGGTATTAATTACATTTTATTAGCTGAATAACTCAGCCTCACTTGCAGGTGTAGATAAATTTGGTTATTTTTGCATATTGCAATAAAATAATTGTTTTCTCTAGGCCACCGCTGTTATCAATCAGTAATAAATACCTAGGTACCGAATGTTATCTGTACTAGATAATTAGCTTAGTATCCTTTATTATAAAGTATTATGATATCCTTACTTGTCAGCTCAGGTTTTAATATCAAAATAATTGTAAAACTTTTGTTATTGTGCATGAATAAATTATATTATTGTCATATTCAGTTGTTGAATAGGTAAAGGAGTGTATCAGTATTAAACTCACTCTGTCAACTTACTTTTTCACTGTAAACTTACGCTGTTGCAAACGCCATGATTGCGGGATGCCATCCCGCATCGTCAAAATAAGATAATGCGAAAGTGACAGTGTATAGTTCCTACAAAATGTACGAAAGTGGTGTGGAAGGTTTTTTGCAATGCGGTCCGGTTCGCCCAGGCCTGCGTCTGCCTTTTTTTTCGGATGGGAAATCATCAAATGACCCCTTTCGAGTGTCAGACTTTTACTGACTAAAACCCATCCATGTTCCTTCTTTGCCCTTTGTGTTCCGGAGCCGCGGTATCTCTTTCGAACAGTCCCGCAGCCCCGGCAGGCGTCGGCCCTTGCGGACCCCTTCCTTTTGCTGACATCTCTTTGAGGCGCGCGTGGAACACGAACGCGCCGTCGACCCGGCCTGTCGTCATAAGACGGACGGACGGCGAGCTAGGGGCTTGCGTCTGCCTTTACTTGACTTACAACTCAATACAAAAAACCAGGGGTGCATGAAAGGAGCCTCCTCGAGCGACGTATAAGTCACTATACGTCCGGCGCATCCTGGGTCCTCTCACCAGGATGGCAATCCAAAGGCTTTGTGCGTAGTCTTGGTCACCATCGAAGGGTTCTCACAAGACAAATCAGAAATTCTTTCCGATGTCTAACGCAAAACTCATTACGACATTCTTTGTGTCCAAGAGACCCACGGAGCTGAAACCCAAAGTAAGCAACATATCGACGGACTTACGCTTATCGCCGAGATCTCTGACCCGAAGCATGGTAATGTAGTGTTTGCTGCTCCCGCGGCGTAGGCATGTCTATCCATCAAGTGGGTCGACACAATTTAGATTGCCATCAACACGCTAAGAAGAAAACCAAAAACCACAAAAAATACGTTTTTTTCTCTTACATTCTCCCCCGTTACCATTTGCGCCATTTTCTGTTAATATAACGTCTCAAAACATTTTGATTTGTCTAATAATATTGCTTGCTTATGCCACTGTATGCTTCGCTTCATTGAGCTTTAATTCTCTAAGTTACGTCTACAAGGTCTGTTTTTAGGGTTCCGTACCCAAAGGGTAAAAACGGGACCCTATTACTAAGACTCCACTGTCCGTCTGTCTGTCACTAGGCTGTATCTCATGAACCGTGATAGTTATAGTATACAGTTGAAATTATCACAGGTGATGTATTTCTGTTGCCGCTATAACAACAAATACTAAAAACAGAATAAAATCAATATTTAAGGGGGGCTCCCATACAACGACTTTTTTTTACACACCACACTGAACACCTTCACTTCCATAGTTTTTCATCATCAGCATCGTCATCATTTTAGCTGAAAACCGTCCACTGCTGGACACGGGCCTCTCCCCAGGTCGCCACATCGACCGGTCCCGTGCGTCTCGCATCCAGCGGATCCCTGTTACCTTCACCAGGTCATCGTTCAATCTAATAGTGAATTCTAGTGGGAGGCCTTCCAACGTATCGTCTTCCAGTTCGCGATCGCCACCCAGAACTTTTCGGCCCCATCGGCCATCCGTTCTGCGAGCAATGTGCCCTGTCCACTGCCTCTTAAGTTTGGCAATTGTTCAATTCTTCGGGCTACGTCGATAACTTTGTTTCCATAGTTTTTAGTATCATTGAGTGGTTTTTTTATTTCGATATTTTGTTTTGAGTAAAAGTCGTCCACTTCACAGGCGAAAATATTAAGAGTGATGGTTGCTTCAGGGTTTACAACGCAGTTTTAAACACCTTTCAAATATTGCAAGCGTATTTATGCAATTCAAATATTTCTGTCCTCATATCCTTTGACATTGTGGTAGGTCGAGTACTGATTAGATTAGATTTGTTTATTCATATTTATTGCATTGTTTTACAGAAATTGCATTTATCAAAAATGCATGTTGCATGTAAGTGACATTATCTTTATTGTTTTAGTTTTTATCGCGGTCTGTATCTTGGATATCCGAGTGTTATCATAATTATAGTGTGTTTTACCTCCGGTAGGGGGAGGGCTCCCTCCTCTCTTCTTTGAGGAAAGGGGGTGATGATTACATCATTTTTAATGCTTTGTGACTACAACCTACCTAAAACCTTTATTGGTTGCGTTATGCTTGTAATCCCCGAAGCGGTAGACAGTCGTGTGCTGGTCAACCAATCACCAGTGTATAAGGCCTCAATTCCTGCTACGCTGATGTCGGTCGCGTACGTCGGTCAGTCGGTCGAGCGTACAAGTATACATTGTGTTCTATAGTTATCTATATATAGGAATCATTACCCCTGCGTCGAGTCCCTTTACTGTCTTTTGTTTCACAGAGTACAGTCACATTAAAAACGAAATACGGGCTTTTTAATTAATCAAGTAATTTTGCTCATCCGGTGATCCGTATTTTAAATAATACATTGATAACCCACCAAAAAGTACTAGGCTAGCATAAGTTCAAGGAGTTGTACTGCGACGATGACGCCGCAGGAATTCAGGCCTTAGTCTCATGTAAAAGCGGCTGAGCATATTGTCATGGGTTAGGCTGAACTGAATTTGTGTTCAGACTCTGGGCTGCCACTGTGAAATTACTGAGTAAAAAACAAATACCTACCTAACACTGCCTATCCTGGGAACCGAACTCAAGACCTCAGGTTCAGTAGTTGATGACAATAGGCTCGCCCCTATTACATGGGACTTAAGCATAACTGCCAAAATGTTGGTGTACTATAAGGTGCACCTCTGCCCAACCCTTCCGGGAGTACAGGCGTGATGTCATATCTAAAGGGTGTAAAACACCTCTTAACGAAGCCGAAAGGCACTTGTTTTCTTCGTCCTTGCGACCATTTTTTTGTTCTACGCCATACCAGGGAACCTTCTAGTTACGGAGATATTGGGGGTCAAAGTTCCAACTTTTTGACAACTTTTTTTTTAAATACAAGTTTTAATGTAAGATTTTTACTTTAAACACCTTCACGACCCTCGTATTATTCAATCCATCTATCAGCGCGCGACACATTGAGCGCATTACATTGAGTTCTACCACAAAACATGATTTTTCACCCCAAAAAAAAAAGTCGTTTCCCAGCAATAAGTTTTGCGTAGTTTGATGTGCTTGGTCGAAGGCTTCGTGATGAGGTTGTTTACACCCTGTATGTCTAGTGTCTACTAAGATACATCGAGCTGGCTTCGAACGGTAACCCGACGAGCCAGTACCGCTTCATCGCCAACGGGACCTATGGTATCTGGTTCCTAGAATTGGCTTGCGGACCAGCTAGTATGCTTAGCTAATCTACCATTTAGAAGCTACAGTGCCGTTTGGTTTCCAAGTGTATACTTTGCCTTAAGAAATGTCAAAGGCTGGTTAATGATTAAAAAACGTTTAAGGGTGAGGTAAACGAGCGTGATTTTTTAAGTCGCGTTATTTCGGTTTCTTACATATTTTACGTCGTCGTGTGATGTGTGATACAAACCAGACTTTCGTATGAAAATGTGGCGTAAATTACGCGACTCAAACCTCATAGGTATTACGTTAAACGTTCATATTACGTTGTCGGAATTATGTGAGTCGCGTAAATTCGGTTTAATACATAGTTGGCGCATTTTATGTCGTGACGACGACGCAACGACGTAAAAAATTTTTATGAAACTGAAATTACGCTCGTTTGGGCTCACCCTAAAGGTTAACATAACCCCAATTTGTTCGAATTGAATGGCTCTCGTTTTTATATTACTGCAGCATTCACTTTGTGATTCCATAACGTTTTCTCGATAGAAAAATACCTCAAAGTTACCTCAAAAATGAATTATAAATGGATAATATTCAATTAAGAACATCGCTTGTCGTTACTTAAGTTAAAGGTTTTATGAACAATTCTTAAGGGCGCGTTTGCATATCAGGTAAAATTATGCTGTTTTTCGGTACAATTTTATGGCATAACCAAACAAAATCCATTATAACTAATAACTACCTCGTATAGATTGGTTCTTCATCTTCAAATAATAGGAACTTGATTATTGAAAATTTTAGTTTTTTATAATGTAAAATCGATCTGTCGTTGCCATTTTCCCTAAAATTAACGATACAGGGTTGAGTTTAGGTACATTTTTTGTGCTATTATTAACATATTTTACTATTTCTAAAAATACTGTATGTTGGCAAACATAATCAATTCTTAATGCAAGGATTTTTTTTTTATCTAAATGATTTATATAGTTGCAGAAAAAATGAAAACTAAATCTTATTTTTTCACATTTTTTGCTATTCTGGATGAATCTTAATCGATTGCTTTAGGGGTTATTTTATTTTGGATACCCGTCTTGATTTATTGCACAAACACTTTGATTGAAACTTTAGTCCGCGCACGGCCGCCGTCGAGAGTGGACACGTAACGCCTGTTTGGAGCGGCTCGAGTTGAAAAAGATCGCTGCACAAACACAAAATATTCGATAAACCAAATTTGATACTTGACAAGGCAAGATTTTTATTATTTATTAGTTATGATGAGACCTTACCTCCGGACTTGATGAAGTGATTGGTGACTGCTACTGGAACTCCTTGACGTGTTGTACTAGGTGAGCTGAGTTTGGGCTCGTTTTGTTAGTTATGATGAAACCTTACCTCCGGACTTGATGGAGTGACCTGAAGGTGTACTTCGGTGATTGCTACTGGAACTCCTTCACATGTTGTACTAGGTGAGCCGAGTTTGGGCTCGTTTTGTTAGTTATGATGAGACCTTACCTCCGGACTTGATGGAGTGACCTGAAGGTGTACTTCGGTGATTGCCACTGGAACTCCTTCACATGTTGTACTAGGTGAGCCGAGTTTGGGCTTGTTTTGTTAGTTATGATGAGACCTTACCTCCGGACTTGATGGAGTGACCTGAAGGTGTACTTCGATGATTGCTACTGGAACTCCTTGACGTGTTGTACTGGGTGAGCCGAGTTTGGGCTCGTTTTTTTAGTTATGATGAGACTTTACCTCCGGACTTGATGGAGTGACCTGAAGGTGTACTTCGATGATTGCTACTGGAACTCCTTGACGTGTTGTACTGGGTGAGCCGATTTTGGGCTCGTTTTGTTAGCTATGATGAGACTTTACCTCCGGACTTGATGGAGTGACCTGAAGGTGTACTTCGGTGATTGATACTGGAACTCCTTCACATGTTGTACTAGGTGAGCCGAGTCTGGGCTCGTTTTGTTAGTTATGATGAGACCTTACCTCCGGACTTGATGGAGTGACCTGAAGGTGTACTTCGGTGATTGCTACTGGAACTCCTTCACATGTTGTACTAGGTGAGCCGAGTTTGGGCTCGTTTTGTTAGTTATGATGAGACCTTACCTCCGGACTTGATGGAGTGACCTGAAGGTGTACTTCGATGATTGCTACTGGAACTCCTTGACGTGTTGTACTGGGTGAGCCGAGTTGGAGCTCGTTTTGTTAGTTATGATGAGACTTTACCTCCGGACTTGATGGAGTGACCTGAAGGTGTACTTCGGTGATTGCTACTGGAACTCCTTCACATGTTGTACTAGGTGAGCGGAGTTTGGGCTCGTTTTGTTAGTTATGATGAGACCTTACCTCCGGACTTGATGGAGTGACCTGAAGGTGTACTTCGGTGATTGCTACTGGAACTCCTTCACATGTTGTACTAGGTGAGCCGAGTTTGGGCTCGTTTTGTTAGTTATGATGAGACTTTACCTCCGGACTTGATGGAGTGACCTGAAGGTGTACTTCGGTGATTAATACTGGAACTCCTTCACATGTTGTACTAGGTGAGCCGAGTTTGGGCTCGCCAACTCCGTCAAGGAGTTCCAGTAGCAATCATCGAAGTACACCTTCAGGTCACTCCATCAAGTCCGGAGGTAAGGTCTCATCATAACTAACAAAACGAGCCCAAACTCGGCTCACCTAGTACAACACATCGCGGAGTTCCAGTAGCAGTCAGCGAAGTACACCTTCAGGTCACTCCATCAAGTCCGGAGGTAAGGTCTCATCATAACTAACAAAACGAGCCCAAACTCGGCTCACCCAGTACAACACGTCAAAGAGTTCCAGTAGCAATCATCGAAGTACACCTTCAGGTCACTCCATCAAGTCCGGAGGTAAGGTCTCATCATAACTAACAAAACGAGCCCAAACTCGGCTCACCTAGTACAACATGTGAAGGAGTTCCAGTAGCAATCTCCGAAGTACACCTTCAGGTCACTCCATCAAGTCCGGAGGTAAAGTCTCATCATAACTAACAAAACGAGCCCAAACTCGGCTCACCCAGTACAACACGTCGAGGAGATCCAGTAGCAATCATCGAAGTACACCTTCAGGACACTCCATCAAGTCCGGAGGTAAGGTCTCATCACAACTAACAAAACGAGCCCAAACTCGACTCACCTAGTACAACACGTCAAGGAGTTCCAGTAGTCACCGATGTACACCTTCAGGTCGCTCCATCAAGTCCGGAGGTAAGGTATCATCATGACTAACAAAACGAGCACAAACTCGGCTCACCTAGTACAACACGTCGAGAAGTTCCAGTGGCAGTCACTGAAGTATACCTTCAGGTCACTCCATCAAGTCCGGAGGTAATTCGTAAAAACAGCAAAAATATTTTTTTTGTAGTGATCTACCATAATTTTATTTCTAAGAAATACGTAAAAATCTTTCAAAGCATCAAAATGAGTTCACTTGACTACTATTCTCGCAGTTAGTCGTGCGTACACTTGTGTGTATGACCCGTGTCAATGTAGTAGTTCGATTCTGTACCTATCAATTTTGCAAACGCGTCCTTAAAGTATAAAATTTACCAAAAAAAAAAAAAATAGAACAGCTGCCACGCTTTTCACATGTCAGTTTAGTTTTTTCAGTTCATTGGTACAATATGTTTGATACTAATAGACTGAAATAGTACATTGTGTATTATGGACGTTAAGTAAGGAATTACGATCGAGGCTCTAGTAGAAGCCCGAAGTCGAAGACTGAGGGCTTTCTGAGTCGAGGTTCGTAATTCCCGTACCGTCCGTGATACATACAATGTTTTTCATCACATTTGCGAGTAAATAAATAAAATTATAGGGCAGAAAATCTTATTACTTCAAAAAAAAATATATATATGAAATACAGCTTTCCTACACAAGTCAGCACAACTAATATTACGAAATTCGTGAATTTTGCTTATAACCCACACCACAGATAATACAAATGTTTCGTTCAGAAACATTAAGGGCAAATACGTATACTGTAGCCATGACGGTGTAAAAGTAATATGTAGCGAGATTGCAATAAAATTACTGTTTAGATAACATTTTAAGACAATTTTTGAATTTCGATCTGATGTAAGCTCCTTGCTTGAACTTGAACCTGCATGACCTGTGTGCAGTGCTACAAATTAAAAAAAAATTGCTTACCGACCTTGGGCTTCATGGGAAGAAAAAGGGTCGAGGGTTTTATACGGGGCATTGCGGCCAAGCTAACCTGCAAGTTATTGTTTACATGTAAGTGTGATGAAAAATGACAAACAGTTAACTAGTTGGCACTCAATGCAAAAAAAAGGTAATTTATAAGAAAATTAAAATCAGTCTATACGTAACTATTAACTTTTCATGAATTAGTCAGATACCGGAAAGTCTGACAGCCAGTCTTACCAAGGGATATCGTATTACCTAGTATTAACTGGGATGTGGAGGTCAGATAAGCAGTTACTCCAAGTAAAATACTGGTATTCAGCTGTTTCGGGTTAGACTGGTAGCCAACCCCGACATCGTTGGGAAAAGGCTAGGTAGATGATGACATAACTATAAACTTGATCTAAGGCATTTGAGACTGGCCACATTTCAAATTCCTAGTACACTCTATAAAATCTTCCACGGACTAGGTAATCCTCTTCTATTCGATTCCTCCCACAATCCACAGAACACACACAACCTTTCTCCCTAAAAACAATTAAAAATCCCAAACGAAGTAGATCATTCCCGGAAATCCAAATACCAGTTCAACGTCCTCCTAGAGCGAGATGCGTACGCGCACAAAACAAACAAGTTTCCCTGAGACAGATGCTAGCTGATGATGGCACTTGATGCGAGTTCAATGGACCTGTTTAAACGCTACTTGTCAAAACTTTTTATTAGTAGGATAGTTTGTTGTTGAGATTTTTATTGTTTATATCCTTTGTGGGGTGATGTTGTGATGGGTTGAATTGTTGGGGAATTGGGGCTTTCGATGAGATTTGTGGGGCTGAATTTGATGGTGATGATAAATGGTATATAATATCGAATCACAAACTCCAGATTATAATCATCCAATATAAAAACACAACAATTCAAGTAGTTTATTTTGAAAATAGTAGCCAAGCATAAACAATTAAACATGGATCATCAACGTCATTCTTCTGTCCTTATCTCAATTAATTTGAGGCGCAGTATGTCTTCTTACTTCTTATCATCGGCACTCATCGGAACTCATCGGTACTCGTCATCTCAGCAGTCACCTCCTTTCTAGCCATATCATCCTTTACACAGTCCACCAAGCATCAAACCTGGATTAGATTCTCAATTTAAAAAAAAAGAAAGCAAGAATTTCTAAAGCGTCACGTTTTAGATATACAAGCTAGTTTTCATATTTATTAGACTGTGCTGATGGAAGTAATTAATACTGTAACAAAGAAGACCCGCCCTGGTCTACATTTCCAAAAATAAAATTTTGACACAATTTAAAGAGCATAACAAGTGCATTTAAATAATTACGATAAAATAAGCCAAAATGACCTCGAATTTCATGAACACTTGAATGCCAAAGAAAACAGACATGATAAGCAATCGATGCATTACTAATCAAGCAATCGATGCATTGCTAATCTCATCAACACGAGAATCATAAGTGAAAGACTACTTGCATCAAATTTTGGATGCTTTAACATTTTCTGTATTTATAAAAGTGCACGTGTTTTTTCATGACACATAGTTTTCGGACTTAATATCTTACTTTTGTTTTCAATCACTGTCAGTCTAGGCCGCCAAGCGTCATCACCTCGAGTGACCTCGACCGGACCTGTGGAAGGACCACTGGGCCGGTCGAGCATTCAGCGGATATCAATCAATCAATCATTTTATTATCAGCTGGGCATCTTAAGGCCCCATAAAATACACAAACACCTATAACATAAAAATATATGCATGTATTAACACACAAAATACAAACAGACAAACAGGATAACTGGAAGGCCACGATGTCCACGATGGTGGTGAAGGTCGCGGCTATCCTTCATCAGGTCATGTATCGTACATTTTATCCAATTTCAAATGACTAATTTACGTAAATTGATAATGAGTGCAGTACGTGAGGTCGAAATGGCTGTGCGACTAATGCTTATGCATGGTGGTGAAGGTTGCGGCTATCCTTCATCAGGTCGTCGTGCATTTTATCTAATTTCAAATGACTAATGTTACGTAAATTGATAGTGCAGTACGTGAGGTCGAAATGGGTGTGCGACTAATGCAGCGACACTGCTGTCTATACAGGGTGTAAAAGGACCCTTTATAATCCGTCAAAAAAGCATTCTGTACCTCAAACTAAGTAATATTGTGCGGCACAGCCACACGTGGGCACAGAATGCTTCGTGAGTCGCAGTACAGTTTTCTAGCTCCTCGATGACACGTTCCGACTTGTTTATACTTGAACTAAGTATCCTATTTGCCATTGTCTCTGTCTTCTCGATGATGTCATAATAGGCAACGAAAAAATCTATCATGGGAACTTTAGTACTATTCTGTTAAACTCACTTCCAACCTCATTTTTAAGAGACCGCACACGATTCGAAAGCGAAAATCTTCGCAGATTCAGAACATGACACTCTTTGAATCGATAATAACACTCTAGAAGCAGGTCTACTATAAGATAAGTCATCTACTAAAGTCTCTAATTCACTTACACTGACAGATACAGCACAACCTTTACCCATGCGTTTAGAAGCTTGAAACGCGCAATAAAAGGAAAGTCTTTATGGAATTTTGTAGTATTTGCCAATGGTATCAAACAGGGGATGATGCACATGTCCTCCTGTCATGTTCAATCCTGCCAGTTAATCGCCAGCTCCAGTCTACTCAACTTTTTGTCATCAAATCTTAATGCCATTCCCCATTTGCTGCTACTCCAAAACCAATTTGTAGCTTAACCTCAAAAATCCAGTGCGTTACTGATAAAACAGTTGTCGAACACGACTCTAATCGTACTAAGTGAGTTTTAAGTGGATTCAAATTCCTTTGAGAAGTTTTTAGAGCACCTCTCGCAGTAACACTTTCATTTTCATCAGGTAAGATAAAAAAGGTGAGTTTTTGTCAGTCTGTGGTTTGTCTGTGGTCGTAGATAGGGAAAGGATGGTGTCATTAAGTTGGCTATAGCTTCTTTTGGGTAATTTGATAGTTTTGTTTTGTGTGTTGCGTTTATTTAATGCATGTAGGGCAGGTAATGATGCAGCAACCTCTCGATTTAGGGCAGTGGGTTTGAATAGGATGTCTCCTTTCAATAAGGCTACAAGTTCTGTTGTCTTCTCGACGAGCATTTTAAGTCATAAAGAACCTTAATACCTAAATAATTCCTACTTTGTGAAGCCTGTTTCTGCTTTGACGTTCTCCTGGCCATTGCACTTGCCTCTATCTATATCATCCGGGGGTTTCTTCTGACGGCATATGTCTTTGATAGCTCTGGGGTATGTGTGTACTTTTGCGGAATTTTCTTCATAGTCATAACGTCCAGTAGACTACACGTCGGTGAAAATACTCGGTCTTTAAGTGCCCTGCCCTACTGTGTGACAAAGAATCAATAGAGTGGTGGGCCAGCTTATAGGGATGTACTAGTTTTGTTAGGACTGACGTGTGGCCTGCTATACTCAAGAACCTAATTTGTTCTTCGTTCTATGTTCCTCTTGGGAGGGTCTGCTGGTAGTCGTTCTCGTTCTATCTGGCTATGAATACTCTTCGTATTTTGTATGCAGTTTTCCTCAGTTTTACACCAAGATTTACATAAGAAAACCCTCAACCGAACTCAAATATTGCACACGCCAAGGAAATCTGCAAATAGGTCCTACAGCGAAGGCCGAGCGTGCCTTATCTGCGTCGGCGCAACAAGGTCGATGCAAGTGCATGGTCGACTCGTGCGCATACTGGCGTGATTTAGACTAACTGGGTGACGTCACGGCTACTGTTTAGCGTTATAATAGTAATTAATGGGATCGTTCTATAATTATATCGTTGAGTAGGTAATTGGATATTATTTTCCTGTTAAAGGATGTGCATTGTGGTTTCTTGTCTGTCTCTGTGTGTTGTTATTTTATGGCCTCATCAATCTCAATTTGTGTTGTGGCGGTCAGATAGGCATTCGCTCCATGTAAAATACTAGTATTCAGCTGCATCCGGTTAGACTTGAAAGCCGACCCCAACATAGTTGGGAAAAGCCTAGACAGAAGATTATGATAAAGGTCAACTTATGGTAATAAAAATCTTAAATTCACTGACAGACAATGCACAGCTTGCATATGAACTGCTGGAGCTTGAAGCATGAACTGTTGCACAATATGTTGTTGAGATGTTTTCGCTAAGGAAGGATTAAGGATTCATTAATTATCATCATCATTCTCCTGCCCTTATCCCAATTCATTTGCGATCGGCGCAGCATGTCTTCCTCTTCCATACTTCTCTATTACTCGTCATCTCATCACATCCTTTCTTGCCATATCGTCCTTCACACAGTCCATCCATCGCTCTTTTGGCCTTTCTCTACTCTTATACCCATCCACATTCATACTCGAAAACTTTCCTCACGATATTTTCCTCATTCCTATAAGTTCATTATTTCCGTCAATTCCATTGGGCACAGGACTTGTCGAATAATAAATACACAAAAGCAGAAGTTGATAAAAGTCGAAAGTAAAATATATTTTTTAACTACTGAATGATATGAAAGAGAATATAGGTGTAAATGATGCCATGACGTCTGATGGGAGAATGGAAGAAGAAAACGTGTTGCGCGGACCCCAAGTAGAATGGGACCAGGGCAAGGACATGGGGATGGTGATGATGATGATGACTGCATTGCAGCATCGCTGTGTTCCTTAGTTCCAAGCTGATTGCAACTCACAGTTAAAATCAGACTTAAAAAAAAACACAAACAGTAAAACACAAAAAAAGTTAAAAATAACTTTAGCTTCAAAAGGCGGTGACATAAACACCAAATCAATCAAACAAAGGTCAAGCTTCAGAAGTCGGTAACAAAAACATTAAATCAATCAAACAAAGGTCACCGACTTCTGAAGCTTGACCTTTGTTTGATTGATTTAGAAGAAAATAATTTTGAGAATCGCTCCACAAATGGGGGAGAAATCGGGTACCATACATAAAAAAAATACATACACACGAACATAAAACCTCCTCCTTTTTTTGAAGTCGGTTCTAAATAAAACAAAGACATTTTCAGTAGATACATTTTATTTTTGATTAAGTTATAACAAATTAAAACAACAATAGTTCAGAAATAAAGACCTAGTTGTCTAAAAATACAGTCAATCAATTATAATGACCCCAGTGCATCCCGAGAACAATGATCTTGTTGAACTAAAACAATTTATGTTTAGCTTGTCTGTGAGCACATCAATTGCTTATGTTAGTGTCATACGCTAGAACCTACAGCAATAATTTATGTACCTATGTGGTGTAAGGGACACTGACCCTATACCTAACAGTTCCTACCACGTATTCAGTATAGGTACAGTCGTGGTCTTTTCCGCCTGATCAGTTAAACATTTTTTCGCTTAAATAATGCGGAGGCGCCGAGACACGCCCCCTTAAAGTTTAGGCCTATTAGGAAAGCGTAAACTTTGGCGCGCAAAATAACAATAACTCTGGTTTGGCGTGCGTCGTCAGTGCGCTCGGCCGATCGGTATCTTTTCATTCATTATTTCTATACAAAGTCAAAGGGGGCTAGAGAGCGTTTCTATGTTGTAAGTTCAAGCAACAATTGGCTTAGTAGTGATCAGGCGGGAGTGTCCTCGATAAGTACATCATTCTGAAGCTCCTCAAATAGAAATTTTTCATCAGTAAGTAATAAAAAAAAAATCTGCTGTTCCTTACATTTTGACCGCGTAGGTATTGCAGTTTGTAGGAATCAGCAATTTTTTTTTAATAACCGACGAAACATTATGGGTGTTCAGAATGATATACTTACTTCTTTGCGTGTCGATGACAATTCAAATTGAGTCAGTCCAAAATTTTGCGACGGATTGGGTACTTTCAGTAGCGTCCATCAGCTTCTGTGATGTGCAAACAACAGGACAGGCAGGACACGATATCAAGTGTCCGATCGTTTGTGGGGCAACACCACATTTTACACTATGGGGCTTGTACACACTGGGACTTACAGCTTAGTACGGCCGTTATTCCAAGTGCGTACGATGTGACTACGTTTGAGACAATTGAGCCTGGATCAGTACCGAGTCATCTATGAATCTCCACCTGAACTTCTTCGTTGCTTCGACCAACCTGTGTCCTATTACGAGGCAGTCGTTTTAGTGTCGGTGTCTCTTTCACCATGTATAGTTACATTTTCACGGTAACTTTTAGAAGCTAAGGTATTTTCCATACTTAATATCATAAATGCGAAAGTATCTGTCTTTTATCTTTTCATGCTTCAAGGGTTAATTAATGGCTTTAGATAAAATTTGGCACACAGGTGAAACATGACCTAGGTTAGGTCTAGATAGCTACATAATGTTTATCCCGCTAGTCCCTGCGTTTCCGTGTTCCATTTTTTAATTTTTAATTTCATTTATTTCAGTAACAGTATTTTATAACACATTTGCTCGTAAAGGGTCTCAGATTTCACCAATTTCAATATCGTAATGTATCTCATTACGTACTTGTGCTGTAAAGTAAAATGCACGGTTTATACTTTTTTTAATCTTAGCAAAGAGTTTTTATGTCAGAAAAGTGGTCAACATTTTATGAATAAAATTAACTTTGGGAGATGAAATATAATAACGAAACATTTAATTCTTTAATTTAATTAATTTTGACAATAAATTACAACCATTTATCTGCAAAACCACAAAAATATTAATTTACTTTATTAGTAATACTGGCCGTTTTTTGTCTTTGCCTGAAAAAAAAAGCGGTGATGCGCGCGCCTCGCTAATTTGTGAACAAGTAAAAATTATTCCGCGCGCTTTCTCTTTTCGCTGTATTGTTTTTATTTGTTTTAATTTCCTCGCACATATGTTATAAAACGTCGTATGACATACGTGCGCTTTGATAATTACAGCTTCTGCTTTTTTATCGCCCTCGCCTACGGCTCGGGCTAGCGATATCGCCTCGGCTGTAATTTTCAACTTACCGCACTTATATCATAATGTACTATTACATTGTATCGAAATTTTACACTAAATTATAAAATAAAAAAAAAATACAATAGACCATGCGGGCTACGTCACGGGCAGACACTAGTATTGTTTAAAAGACATAATTACCTAATAACAACAACACACAAATCGTTGTAACTCAATTGCATTAT
Organism: Xestia rhomboidea; assembly: GCA_963853795.1. NCBI lineage: Eukaryota > Metazoa > Arthropoda > Insecta > Lepidoptera > Noctuidae > Xestia > Xestia rhomboidea. The sequence goes on along the minus strand of OY970770.1, from coordinate 6,529,540 downwards.
TATGTTATCAGTGTTAGTAAACAGAAACGTTGGACGAAGACCAAATGGTTGTCAAACAAAACGCTGATAAAATGTCATGAACTCTGCCTTTGATAATGTCATTATGGGCCTATTGTAAATAAATATGTACTTTTTATGTAGACATCTGGTCCAAACGCTTCTGGCACCATGTAAGGATATAGCAAGCCCACCTATGAAGTATGCAGTCCCATCAGAAACATATAGGCCCTCTTGTGGTATAAAAACAGCTTCTACAGTCTAGGCGTGAAATTCGGATATTACGGGATTCGCATTGATCCCAGCAAAGTTATTTGGATGACTTGGTACTCTATGTCTTTTTAAGGTTCCGTACCTCAAAAGGTAAAAAAAGGAACTCTTATAAGATCACTCTCTTGTTTTTATTAGCCTGTACTGTCCCACTGCTGGGCAAAGGCCTCCCCGAATTTCTTTCATGAGCTCTTTTCCCGTGCCTCCTCGAACCAGCCCTCGCAGTGCACAAGCACTCTCGCCAAGCTCACGTTTCGCCATCTCTTTCTGGGCCGGCCTCGGCAGTGCCGTCTTTCGGCAACCATCGTGTGGGACTTTTGCTCAGCGGTCATCATGCATCTTCAGGTATCATTTAGAATTTGAACTGATATAACCTTTGTATGGAGGTTGGAGTTTTTTCATACGTAAGGTGGAAGCTCCACGATAGCCCGCGAAATTTAAAATTTCTTAAGTTTTTTGCAATTTGCAGGTCAGTGTCAGGTTGTATGTTGATTAAAATATGATTCGCGGCTGTAAGACGTATGTAGTTACAGAATTATAATCATTAAAATCATCAAACATTCATATTCAGTTCATGTAACTGTCAAGAATGACTTTTTCATGAAATAGTCATTCTTGCTTCTTGCCGATTTCCGAAAAGATCGTTGTAAAACCAGGTATTAAAATTCCTTTCTACCTCTTATGCTTAAATGTTTAGTCTTAAGATATGACAAATAATACCGATTTGAGCTATAAGTTGATACGGGAAGAATTCTAAGTCCTTCTTTACTTGGGAGATGTATATATCAGTTTACTTGGGAGATGTATCAGTTTACTTGGGAGAAGAATCAGGGGGGCTCTCTCCCCACCGTGTCTTGATTCGCTTGAATAGTTTGTTCTGAGTGCGGTGCAGTCCTGAAAATAAAAGAATCGACTTAAGAAATGGTGTCATCATCTGCGTAGCCTTTTCCCAACTATGTTGGGGTCGGCTTCCAGTCTTACCAGTATTTTACATGGAGCGACGGCCTATCTGACCTCCACAACCCAGTTAGTACCTACTGGGTAATAGGGTATCGTAGGGTATCTTGGTAAGACTTTGGGGCGACTGACTACCTATAACGCCTATTAAAGATCTACAACTGACAGTCGAGACCAACAGCTGCGGAGGAAACTCAGTATGAAATGGGGTGTCTGTCACCCATCCACGAACCAACCTAGGCAAGCACGGCTTGACTTGAAGATTGATCCGATCGGCTGTTACTGTTTAACCACGAGCTAAACTATTATAATATTAAATAATGTACATAAATGTTGAGAAAAACTCACGGTTGCACACATTGTGGAGATAAAAAAAAATGGCGAATTGCATTCTCTCCATTTTCGAAATTTTCTCCCGTTTTCTTTCACCAGGTGATAATAAATGTACCTTATTATCAGAACTTAACACTTTTCAATCGCAGTAATCAATATCTTGCTACAATCACCTATAAATCTACTCATGTGCTACAACAGAGTGGTGTCGTGCTTAAACATGGGACGATATCGACCGCGCATGCGTTGTTTGGGCGCATGCGTCAAAATATTACCCGTCAAATTGAAATTTCTCCCTGTCAGATGTCAAAATTATTCTGCTCTCTTTCTGACACATGCCGTTTTGTTTGGCTAGAGCGAGATAACGTTTTTTAAGGGTGGCTTTGCTGTATTTTGGATTTTTATTCTATCTCTTTCGTATTTGTTCGGAAACGTCATGTTGTTCAGCGTCCGCTGTTGCCAGCTGTGTGTTTTCGTTTTGTGATTATTTACAAGTGTTTAATAAGTGATTTTTATTGTTCTAGTGATTCAACACTTGGCTACGTTTATTCCGGTAAGTTGCATTTTTTTCTACTATTTAAACCATAAAAATAAGTGTATAATGTGACGAAATTCGTAACTATAATCTTGGTGGCTGATAATGTCATAATATTTACTTGTCCTTTTTCCAATGTTTTCTTGTTTATTTTCTACGGCACATAGTGGAACAATACCCTAAATACTCCAAGGGTAGACGGGAAATACCTGAATACCTGTCAGCATTAATGTGGTCTTGGAGATTCACTATTTTCCAGCTTAGTCTTCCGCAGGATAGTTTTTTTACCATACATATTGCATAAGCATAATATATGATAAGTTCGGTTTTTGTTTATCAAATTGCATGCTGCTTGCGATAGTTTAATAAACTAACTACATATATACACTATTTCAATTAAACACTACTCATTAAACTGAAATAAATAAAAACTAACAACAAACTATAAAAGGGCATACAAAACTCCTCCTTAACGCTGTCAGCTGGTAATGTGCCCAAGAGTGTGTGATCGGAGTTTTTCGGCCAAAGTTTGATATTCTAGCCACTTGAGAGCATATGAAAGAGCAGTACACCAAAGCTCTCAACAACCACACTAATAAGCTATCGAATGCGGTCGCTCTGGCCGACAACATTTTATTTTCTCACGCACCTTGTCAAGTTAGCATTTCAATAGAGCAAAGGTAGCATTCTTATTCGGCCTTTGAACGCGTGCCTGCATAATTTAGTTTAACTTTGACTCACATGCCCTAGATATTACAAATTCCAAGTTTTGGTATACAATGCCCACTTTTATGGCGGATTTTTCACGATTGTTTTACGTGAGCGAAAACATTACTTAATTAAGGATTCCGTGTGGTTGTTCAAATGTTCGTTTGAAAAACGCTTTTAAGGTGGATGCTCCAGGAATGACTTTGATCTTGAAAAGGTAATTCCTGCACCTTTATGAGCTTGGAGGGTTGTATTGATGATTTTGATGATTATAATTCTATAACTACATACGTGTTACAGCCACGAATTATATTTTAATCAACATACAACCTGACACTGACCTGCAAATTGCAAAAAACGTAAGAAAATTTTAATTTCGCGGGCTACCCTGGAGCATCCACCTTAATGTAAAAATTTTCGTGAGACTGTGTCGGTCGTAAGAGCATGAGGTCTCGAGTTCGATTATCGGGTCGGCCAAAGTAATTGTTTTTTTCCACAAATAAATTGCCGGTAGCAGCCCGTAAACTGGATTTATGCCCTGTTGTCGGCAATGGCTTCGTCCCTATTAAATGGGACTTGATAACGACTAATAGTTCATACTTACCTACATGTGATCATGAATCTAACTAGACATAATAAAATTATAAAGGGCTTGACGTCATTCAAATCATACGCACACGCCGCTTTCACTATGAAACGTAAAAAAAAAGAAAACCAAAAGGAATGTATGGAACAACCGTTAGATCGAACAAGTTCTCATGGCGGTCGAGTTTATCGCCTTTTGGGCTATAAAAGTATGGGATACCATCGATTTAATACATGGTATGATAATCTTGTTAAAGCTTAAATTATGGAATACTAGCGATTCGCCTCGCCTTGCTATTAGTTTTACGATTTGATAAAACATCGCCAGTTCTTGACTATACAGGGTAGATTGAACAACGACGCACAAAAGGTTACCACAGATTCAGCAAAATCATTATAATATTGTAAATTATCATAATAAGATTTTACTAAATGTGGCCATTTTAGGCCCCCTTTATATACTCTTATCAATCGGCTGTTTCCGACAAAAGTGCAATACTTATAGTTGTTGCGTTTTAGTGTGTCAATACCGGTCAATGCTCTTTCCCTAAAATCTCTTCGTACGAACCAAAACAATGAACCATGTATCGTTTTTCATTAGAAAAAATGTTGAAGATCACGATAGATGACGATTCAAGACTTGAACAGGCTTATTTTTGGATTTCAAAGTTAAGAACTTTAAAAAATGTAGGTGGGTCAATGACCGATATTGACATCTTAACTGGCAGCAACTATATACGTCAAAATTTATGGAACAGCTCATTTCCACTTTCTAAGGTTATCTAAATAAGCTCGCTTTATGATGATAAGTCCCCTAGCAGCCAAGACAATACAAAATGAACGATAGTGCACCTTCCCCCATGTCTTGTGACCCCATACGGGTCTGTTAGCACTTACATAATATAAACAGACCGATAACATTGCCGTCCAAGATGAGTCGCGTGCGCATCTCTTATCTACGCACCTTAAACTGAGGGGAACGCCCGATTACCGACACGGGCTCCTATAGAGTAAGGAAGACGTTGTTGTTAATCCTTGAATGCGTGTATATGTAATTGTAGTACCCACTTTTCGCCAGTAAAGTATTTGAAGCTCCATACTATAATGGGTATAACGAAGCCGAAAGACATTTTGTCCTCCTCATCATTGCGATTATTTTTTTGTTCTAGACCATACCTGGGAACCTTCTAGTTACGGAGATATTGAGGGTCAAAGTTCCAACTTTTTCACAAGTATAAAACTTACTTTTTGATGCTATAAATTTACTTTAAATACGTCCACGACCCCCGTATGTTCATTGCATCCATCAAGACAATGTTGCGTTACATTAAGGTGGATGCTCCAACCAGCCCGCGAAATTCAAATTTACTTACGTTTTTTGCAATTTGCAGGCCAGTGCAACCTAACACTGACGAAGAACACTGACGATGAAGTCCTATTACCGTGTAACACGTGATTTTTCACCCGAAAATACGTCGTTTTCGAGAAATAATTTTGCGTATAGTTACTAAGTTTGATGTATAGAATGCTTGATTGACGGCTAATAAGGAGCGAGCCTATGGTTACATTCGTTGATTCGGTTGATTCCGTGCTCTGTGCGGGCACCGATAGTACAGTACACTCTAAGGTTAGTTTACATTAGTGACAAGAATACATCCTCTTCCGGACACAAGTAAAATAAGTGTTCGGTATGTGTGTCGTAGATAGATGACGTTGTGAAAGAGCTTTTGAGCTTTTGATTTATTATGAGCTAGAACGTGTGAAAGCTTAGAGATAAGAATGATTGCTGATAGTGCGTAAGTGTCGGCCGGCATAGCTCACGGAATTAATAAGCTGAAGTGGCAATGGGCCAGCCAAATCAGCAGTATTACCAACCGTATTTTTTTACCGACTTCTAAAAAAGAAGGAGGTTATTTATTCTACCAGCATATTTTTCCATGCATGTATACCTATTTAAGTGACTAGCTGTTGCTCGCGGCTTCGCCCGCGTGGAGTTGGATAATTGTCCCACGGGATCTTACAACCGGGATAAAAGTATTCTACTCGTATGTGTTAATCGAGGTTATAAACTACCTGTGTGCAAAATTTAATTTAGGCTCTTAGGGGTTGAATTTTGGAAAACGCTGAAATACGTAACTCATTATTTTTGCCTAACTCAATTCAAATATGTCCAAGGAATAAAAAGTTTCATAAGTACAAACTTTTATGCCCTATTTTACCACCTTGGGAGTTGAATTTCGAAAAATCCTTCCTTAGTGGATGCCTACGTCATAAGAGGAATACGTGTGCGAAATTTTAAGATTCTAGCCCTAAGGGTTTGGCCTGTGCGTTGATACATCAGTCAATCATTTTAGACTTTTATATATATTTTATTTTATATATTTTTTTTAGATTATTTTTTCATTTGGTAGAAGAAGGTCGCTCGGTGGTTCCATATAAAGATTAACTTTGCTTCGGTAGGTACTTTTATGAGTTATCCTCTGTAATATGCATTTTTCTTCTTCGTCTATGTGGATGAAGTGCTTAGCACAACTTCTAGTTACAATGAAAAATTGATACTTGACAAGGATTTGTTAAAAAGACTTCCAAAAAAACACTCAAAGTGGAAAATTAGAAACGATCGGAAGTATGTGGCTTTTGTTTGTTTCATTGACTATTTTGCCACCAACTTCAAAGTTTTCTCCATCTCTTAACCTAAGCGTATGTAAACTTGACTAGAAGTTTACATGACATATCATGATCTGTCAAAGGACCGATTTGTTCGAGACACAATTGTTTAATTATTGTGTCTACTTCGTGGACAGATTAAGGGATCATATAGTTATAGTTTGTTTAGCTAAACCCTGAAGCTTTAAAAAATGGCTGACATCAGTTGGTTGAAGATAATATTTCTATAGGAACAGTATAATATAATAGGACGCGGACACCCAAACCCCGTTGAATAAGTATTCCGGAAAGCTACTTACATTTCTGCAACAAAACACCTCGCTTTCACAATATTCCGACGGCTTGTTTCCATATATTACAGAATTAGCATGTGTATGTATCCGTGACAATATGTAGGCGGTTTGGTGTCATTTACATAATTTAGGCGATAGAAAATGCAGCTTGCGAAATGAGCAGCTTTGTTGCTAGCTGCAGTGTCTGGCGAAACAATCCTGAAGATACAATAAACACTTATTTTTGGTGCCTTAAACCCCTAGACTGAGGTAACTTTAGTACTTAAAAAGTTGGATATGCTAGCCCACTTGAGAGCACATGAAAACGCAGCACACCAAAGCTCTCGATAACCACCCTAGAAAGCCATCGAATGCAGTCGCTGTCATGTGTAATGGCATCATCACCATCACTTAAAAAGAGCGCTCCCTCAGTCCACAAAAAAAAGAGTTTAAGAGTATAATAGTAGGTTAATGAAGAAAGGTTAATAATTGGGATGATGACTGACTAAAAAAATATGATTCTGTTGAGTCTGTCAGTTATAGATTATCGAAAAATATTGGATACGTGTTTTTTGTTTTATCAAATTAATAAAAATTGACGAAGATAAAACGTGTCAAAGATCATGAGTGGGGGGCTTGCTTGTGACGTCACATTTGAGTAAAAAATGTACTCAAATGTGACGTTACACGAGTTTTCGTGAAAATAGAAAAAATATGTGTCCAATATTTTTTGGAAATCTATCTGACGGACTAATTAGATTTTTTTTTGTCATCTACCCAATTGTCACCTTGTTTAGTTTGCCAAATCGTTGATGACACAATTTTGTCATTCATCATCATCATCATCATTTCAGCCCGGAATCACACACTGCTGGGAGGCCTCCCCTATCTTCTGCCATTTGTCTGGCTACAGAGCCAGACAAATGGCAGAAGATAGGGGAGAAAGGGGAGAAAGATAGGGTAAAAAGTGAGGTACGCACAGGCGTACCTCACTTTTTCCGCAACCTTACGAGGTATTTGACGCCCCTGAGGCCCTAACTCTCTAACGTTTCGTCCGTGTATTCAGATCTATCCGTCTCTCTTACTCGCACTCATCTGCAGACGTGCGCGAGAGAGACGCATAGATCCGAATATACAAAGAGTTAGAGAGTACCCTGATTTCTTTGGACTTACCTTGGCCACCAGTCAGTCAAAGCTGCCATTTGTCAATAGCACAAAAAAAAACATATTCTTAACATAATCCTTAACAATAAAACGCTAGGTTGTGAAAACTGCATAATTGAATCCACATTTCCACAATCAAGTCAATCAATGTCTACTAGAATGTCCAACATTTTCATATTCTCGAGGTGGTTATGTTTAACCGAATGAGATGCAAATGCAGTAGACAGCATTCCATTGACCGCCCACAAAGAATGCATAATATCTATCAATCTACAGGTTGTATGTTTGTCTGCCACCTATTATGCTTATGAAGTTAGGCAATGGTTGAAGAATATTTTAACTTCGACTAGAGCTTTGCTTTTGTTTTCGATGGTGTGCATTTTAGTTTCTTCTCAAACTCCATTTTTCCTTTTTGGAGTCGACTTATTTTACTCCCTTTATCATGGTTCTACGTATCTCGTTAACAGTCTTGTCCACGGGGTTCTAGCTATCTCGTAAACACTCTTGCTTGTCCCTTGTTAATTGTTGTCGGCGTAACACGTTTTCTTCTACCATTCTCCCCCGTCAATCATCACGCTCACGCTATCATTTACTCCAGATTCTTTCATATTATTTCTCACATAATCTTATCAATCCAATTTCGTTCGCGTGCACTTCCTCTTCATCCATCGGTCCATCTATATACCATTTCTTTACCATAACTCGGAGAGTGATGAAGACATGTTGGCGCCCTGTTAGTGCTACATAGGCTCGCCCCTATTACATGGGACTTGTATATAACTGGCGAAGTATTGGAGTAACACACATCCCTCCATACCCTTACGAGAACACAAGCATAATTATGTCGTAACAAAAGAGTAAACAAATCCTGAAGTAGACCAACTCTGACGTAATTTCCAAGCTAACTCTACAATCTGTCAGCATTTGAGTGGTCTGGAGCTGTCAACACGGTAAAGTTTCAATACAGATATCAGTCGACACTGTCGCACTTGGACGTTCGTAGAAAAGGGTGGAGACTCAAGAGGTTGATAAACTAATGACAAAACATTAGCACTGAAACAATCGTAAATGAATAGCGGCTCAAGTGTTGACGAATTTCGTCATTCCACTATTGCTGGCGTCATCGATGCCCTTGTACCATGTTATTTAGGGTTTTTTCTTCCATTCTCTCCTGTCAATCGTCACGTTATCATTTAGTTCTTCTAAAGCCAGAAAAATTGCCATTGCTGGGAATACTGGTTACTTTTCTCGCAGACATTATCGTCCATCTACTCTTTAACTAATTGGTTTTGAGACAACCTAATTTGTTTTCTTCTTCTTCAGTTCTCTATTCTCTGTCTTCGCAGTATTAATTTCTTACCTAGTCATGCCATTTTTTATAACTCATTTATTACGACGTGTCTTTCATTCCTTCGTATCGTCCGCCATAGAAACCGATATCTCTAGAACTTCTTAGTTACCAATTCCATTCGACAATCATCATCCATTATCTGCTTGGCCTTTTCCAAATGGGGAAGGCTGGTCAAAGCTGATTGTAGATGGCGCGTCCATAGCTTAGACCTAATCGGACCAATGAGGTCAAATTATTTTGAAATATAAAATGACATTGATAGATTTTCAACCAATGACGATGTATGGTTCATGCGATGCTAGCGCCATTAGTTCCACCAGTTGCCCACCCCATTATGCTGGCGTTCTAGTCTAAACGGTTGCTATTATATTACATGGAGCGACTACAACCTGTATCTGACCTCTACAACAGTAACTCGGTAGCACGACCGTTGCTCCTTGGTAAGATTAGCTATTGGTACTGTTCTATTGTCAGAGTTTGGCTTCTGATTCTGATAACTGTATTAACCTATGATCTGTCCACGAAGTAGACACAGATGTTAAACAATGGCGTCTCGACCAAATCGGCCATTCGACAGATCATGTTTTATTAGACAATGTTGTGATGATTGAATATTTTATAAGCAATTCTTTTCCACACTAACACTTTTACTTCTGATTAAACGTTTTTCATTTTGATAGTAACGTGGGACGAGTTGCAGAATGGAAATATTATTTATTATGATTTTTATCAACTCGTCCCAAATGGGCCGTATGCATGTGGGACGACTTGATGAATTAATCTCTGATTCCCATAACGTCAGTCAAAGATTTACAAACTAATATACCAGTTTCCTAACACACCTTACAAACTTACAAGTTGGCATATTAAGAAGTACGACGTATGTAAATATATATACGCACTAAGTAGTCACATTAATATCTAAGCAGGCTGATTTGCTATACAAATGAAGGCTGCCTACAGATCGGTCTGCTGAGACCTAGATAGATCGCATTACCTTGGTTAGTTAGGAAACTGATATCCCATTCATTTTAATGTGAACAATCTGTTTCTATCGTATTCATTACTTTACCTAATCTAGTAATTTCGAGGTCTTGCGTCGAGGTCTAACACTTGTGTCTATAGTCAAGTTAACCATTTTTATGCAATAGACAAGAATTTGAACGAAGTAAGAACCCTCAAAGAACGTAAAGCTAAGAATTCAAACTTTTGACAGGTCTAACTTCAAGCAATTACTACAGAATAAAAATCATATCCCAAGTAATTACTTTTTCCGTCCGTCTCATGACGACAGGCCGTGTCGACGGCGCGTTCGTGTTCCACGCGCGCCTCAAAGAGAGTCAGCAATAAGGAAGGGGTCCGCAAGGGCCGAAGCCTGCCGGGGCTGCGGGACTATTCGAAAGAGATACCGTGGCCCCGGAACACAAAGGGCGATGAAGGAACATGGATGGGTTTTAGTCAGTAAAAGTCTGACACTCCCTCCTGCTCCGCCCAGAGCGGGAGAAGTCATTAGATGATTTCCCATCCTAAAAAAAAAAAAAAAGTAATTACTTTTACTTAAGTAATTACTTTGACTTGTTTAAAGATACTGATACCGGTGTCATCATCATCATCATCAGCCTATTAATGTTCCCACTGCTGGGACACAGGCCTCCTCTCTATGAGAGGGAATGGGCTATAATCCACCACGCGGGCCCATGGTAGATGTCACATGTCTTCGAATTTTTTGGTTCTAGGACATGCCGGTTTCCTCACGATGTTTTCCTTCACCGTTTTGAGAGCAGCGGTAATGAAATAAATTGCACAAAGTAATGCGCCTGCCTGTGTTCGAACCCACGACACGACTGTTCGTAAGTCGGGGCCGCCACCACTGGGCCACCGCTGCTCGATACGGGTGTAAGAGATTATTTTCTTGAAAATTTGCAATGGCATGAGAATACCAAAAAAACTATGGATTGACTGTGTGCAAGATATATGGCCAGAAGACATTTATTTGGGGTTGGCGCAGCATGTCTACTTCTTCCATACTTCTTATTACTCGTCATCTCATCAGACACGGTCTCCTTTCTTGCCATATCTAATCGTTACGGCGAAATACAGTACCGGTGTAAAACAGAGTACCTAACTACATAACTTACAGGAATTTGTGCGGTATACTATACTACAACTAAAAACTCGCGCGACTACTGAAAAATCACGCTCTATTAAAATTCGGGGTTTATAAGGTAAAACCGACTCCTCCTATTGTTGAAGTCGGTTAAAATGTAGCCTATGTTACCCGGGCCATAATAACGAATCGATTGACACCTTATTCAACAAAATCGGATGAATGCCTTTATAGGCGCTACGGAGGAACATACGTAAATACATACATGCATAAAAAGACTGCTAAAATCATAACCCTTCCTTTTAGTTTTGCCGTAGTCGGGTAAAAACCAAAACACAAAAGGGTTATAATAATCAGGTTACAAAATCATAATCACCTCCATAATAAAAGGTTGCAGAAAACAGTAATTAAGACAATAATCTCAGTGAGAAAGCCGCAATCAGACAGATGATATCAAGTGAAATTAACGCCGTGTTTGTACATGAAATGAAGTAAAAGTGTGAGTGAGTGAGAGGGAAGGTTCCCTGTGCTATTATTGAGGCGTTCCGCTCCAGATACTGCTCTTTGCTCCGTTTTTATTGAATTTTTATAACGTCGGTCTGCGGTTTTACCGTTCTTTTTCGATCACGGGAAAGAAAGACAAGTAGGGTTGAAGTCAATGTTGCAGACTTGGTGTTTTATAATGTGTCTTCGGGGATAGAGAATAAGGATCGGATTCCACCAAAGCGAAGACGAGCGAACTTTTTTTTGGGGTGAAAAATCATGGTTTACGGTAGGATCGTAGGAATCAATGTTACGCACTCAAGACATTGAGCTGAGGGATGTATTAAATAGTAAAGTCGTATGTTAAGTAAAGTTATAACATTAAAACATTGAATGAAAAAATGACAAAAGTAGGAACTTTGATCTCCAATATCTCTGTAACTAGATGGTTCCCAGCTACGGTCCAGAATAAAAAAAATAATCGCAATGACGTGGACGGGGAGATCAAATGCCTTTCGGATACTTGAAAGGTTCGTTTACAAATAATATGCACTCGTCCCAACGAATCAAGACTCAAATAGTATCAAAGCTGTCAGGCGCGTCGCGCGTCGTCCTTATAAACAAATATAACTATTCAAAGAACTAAACATAAATAAACATAGGACTTCATATGTTTGTCACGTTCAATCATTATGAGATAAACATGATGTTTCTCTTAAAGGACAGGAAGTCGTGACGAAATTGAAAGTTAAACATTGTACTTGTCAAGAGGATATCAAAGAAAAAGTCCCTTTGTTTGCTCATCGATGCTTTGATGTTGTTTTATTTGGGAATTGTGGTAATAGACATCTTTACGACGTAATGGTATACAGTCAATGGGAGAACATACGCTAATCTCAAGCAAAGAAATCAATAAAAGTTCGCGATCACTTTGAAAAATCGAAATATTATACTTAATCTTTTTTTATAAAAAATTGTTTTATTTTTTAATTTCAAACAGGGTTTTTTCAAAGATTTTTTGATAATAGTTGTTGTTGTTGATAAAGTTTAATTTAAAAAAATTATATATCAGCTTATGCTAGTGATCACAAACTCTTTTTGATGTGTGTATGTAATTACCAGCTTTTGCTATTGCGATCGTGTTGTACGGAAATTAACCCACGGGATCGTTTTAAATGTAGCCTATGACACTCGGGGATAATGTAGCTTCCTGTTAGTGAAAGAATTGTCGGAATCGGATCAGCAGTTCCGAAGATTACCCCCTATGTACAAGCTTACAAACTTTTACCTCTTTATAATATTAGTAGGTAGAGATTAGTTGTAGCCCGCGACTTTCTCCACGTGAAATTATTATAAAAATATTACTTCCCTGTTTGAATCTGATTTTGTTAACAATTTCATGGATTATTTTTAAGGCACGTGGCTTAATTATTTTTCTAAAATAAAAGTTGCCTTAGTTACTCCTTATATTATCAGCTATCTGCCAGTAGAAGTCCCGTCAAAATCGGTCCACCCATTTCTGAGATTAACCGGAACAAACAGACAGACAGACAGAAATGTGTAAGTGCCGTAAACATTTTCATATTACATAAATTATGCATTCAGTCAAAAAAAATGTTTTGATATTACAAACAGACATTCCAATTTTATTTATTTGTAATTTACAAGTCCTAAAAAGACATTTTTCACAATGTCCAAACCTCCAATTCAACCTAAAATCTATTTAATTCATATTCCCAAACACATCGAATCAAAGTATTCAAACATTCCTCCCTCAGCGGTAACCCCACACGAAACTCACGCTAAAATCAATAAGCGCACGCGCACCGTTGAAAGATCGATATTGTCTTTCTTTCGCCCCTTGGTCCCTGCACATCTGTTAGGTCGATAATCCTGGTCCCCTCACTATAATGTCCCCTATTACATTTACCAAATGCCATCCATTGCTTGTTCTCTTCGTCTACCTTAAAATTAAGATGAGTAAAAGAGTAATTGGATTCGAAAATAGTTGGAGATTTCGACAGGGCATTTTAGTTTCCTGCCGTCTATTTTTATTATTAAAGTAAAGGGCGAGGGTGGTGAGCAGAAGGGAGGGTGTTTTGTCTTTCCACCCCTTAGTAGTTTACAGCTTGGTTTGTAGTAGATTTTATTTTGTTGGTAGCGATTACTAGTGCGTAATGTTGATCATAACTTGTCGGTAGCGCTTTTGGGTCGATATCGATTTGGTAAATAGAAACGGTATCGAATTCGTATTTATTTAAGCTTTAAATTTATCTAGCTGTTTATTTTTAACCCTTTGGTTTGTAGTATTTATTCTTGAAAACAGCCAGGTTAGTAGTTTTTAACAGTTTGTTTTCCTCCGATCATCGAATACTTACTTTACCAGCGTTTTTTTGATTATTTTCATTTATAATACCATTTTCAACGTGTGAATGCGGAACTACATCGCAAACTATGTTCCATCTGTCTACATTCTGTCTAACTCTTTAAAATAAAACATTTTTATTTTTTAAAAGGTGCGTCATAATGTAAGTTTCGATTTTGAGTATTACATTATAATTCGTTGTAACAAATTGTATCACATTGCGCACTATTACGATACAATTTGTAACAATTACTTGTTTCTGTTTGAAATCGAATCTAGGATTTTGTTACATTACAGGCGAATGCTCCCAGTGAATATGCGCCTTTAAAAACTACGGACGAGAGTTTGATTCTTATAAATTCCTCAACTACTGAACTAGCGAATGGATATAATACGAAAACCTATCTTGTTATTTGCCCAAATTCTCCTAAAAACGCAGAGTTGGATGGTACAGATTGATGCAGGTAGATCGTAATGACGTACTCCTCCAATTCTTTCAGTAATTCTTAGCCAACGTTACAGTTCCCTCTAGTACTAAAAATCCCGTTAGATTACATCTGAATGGTTTGTCAACTCATCTCAGAAATAGGTCAAGGCGACACAAACATACCAGCACTGGCATCAATCGGGCACGCCGCAGCGCATCAAATGCGCAGGCGCATAAAACAGCCATAAACTTTTATTGACATACAGACACACATACACAGAGACACGATGCACTGTTACTATGAGGACTAAAGAAACCAGCTTTGTAGCATTTTGGCATTAATTTAATTATTAGATATTCCAACACTTAATGAATTCATACCTCGTTGGTCGAGCGGTTGCAAGCGCGACTGCTGAGCAGAAGATCCTGGGTCCAATTCCCGGGTCGATCAAAGTGTTATTAGGTTTTTAGGGTTCCGTACAAAAAAAAAAAAAACGGAACCCTTATATTATCACTCGTGCGTCTGTCTGTCTGTCCGTCCGTCTGTCACTATGTCAATTCGCTCCGAATCTACTGGACCAAATCAGGTGAAATGTAGGATGGTGTAATCCTATGACCCAAACACAGATGTGCAAAGATTTTTTTTTTTAAATAAGTGTCATTTTCGTGGAAAAAATTAGGAAATTAAAAAAAAAAGTTTAGTAAACCTTACCATATATCAATTGAAAGGGCTCGTTATGAGGATTTCAAATATATTTTTGTCAATTGATATTGTAAAATAAATAGTATTGATTTTATTCATGAAAGAAGACGAAAATTGCCCCCCTGATCTCCGAATTAATTACAAAATATAGTTCATTACTTTTAGATTACAGGAAATACTATAAGAATTCTATCAATTGAAAATAAAGTGGTAAACTCAATATAAGACTGGCATAGTACGGCACCCTCTCCACGCGATTTCAACTCGCACTTGACCGATTTTTATTCTATCAGAAATTACTCAGTAGTAGCCACGGAGTCTTGATTTGTGGGACTTAAAACATAACAGGTACACCTCTGGCTAACCCTTCAGGGGTTACAGGCGTGATGGTATGTAATGTCAAAATAAATACCCACCCACTTGATTTTCCATTGGAGATCGTTCGAATCGTGAGGAGTCGCGACAGTATCAAAAAATTGCAAATGTATTTAGTCAGTCAGTTAGAGTATTGGAAATTAATGGACACGTATTTTTTGTTTTTGTAAATCAATGAATATTGTCAAAAGATAAAACGCATCAAAACTCGGGAGTGGGGGCACGTAACGTCAGAACTAGCTAAAAATTATACCTAGGCGTGACGTATTGAGAATTTTAAAATCGTCATATCTTCGTCATTTTTGGTTTACGTAACAAAAGAAAAAACACGGGTCAAATATTAATTGATAATCTAACTGACGGACTAATTAGATTTTTTTTGTCGTCTCGCCTATTCCCCATTGATATTTTAAACTCACCTTACTCAATAAATCATCCTATAAATAGAAGTTCATTAATATCCACGAGATATACAATTTCCGTTCTTTATAAACATACAGTTACAGGAATGAAAGGTACCCTTTAGTGGTGTGTAATAGCTCATTTTAATATCCCATAATCTTACAAAGGCACAGGATATTAGCTAAGTACCTAATCATAGGTCCCGTTGTGCAAACCTGTAGTTTATGGTACCTACCGACCACGGTTAAGAGGGCAAAATAAAAGTTCCCTCGAGAACTCTATAAGGTTGGCTCTCCCGTTGTTATTGCTGATGATACTTCTAGCTTACTGTGATGGTTTACAGTTCTGTGAAAGCCATTTGTCTCGAATTTTGCTCGGATCACCAACGCACACGTAGTGTTAGGTGATTTGCCACGGGATCTAACTAAACTAACTACTTGCGTGTGTGCCAAATTTCATTCTTTAGTTTTTGCTTGAAAGAGTAACAAACATACATACGTCCTCACAAACTCAAATAAGTACCTAGGTAGTAGTTTTAGTAAGACTGAGTAAGATTTGACTAACTATTGCATGTATGCAATGGACTTCAACTATAAGTAAGACGTATCTGAAAGATCAGATTTTCACCATTTTAGGCCGGGACTCCATCAAAACGGAGACGAGCGGAGAAGTGCGGATGCGATGTGCAAGATTCATCCAATCACAGGAGAGACGAGAAACGCGATGTGAATTTCAACGAATGTGATTGGTTGATTCCTGCACGTCTCCTTTCCGCTCCGCTCGGTTGAAGTCCAGGCCTTAGAAATAACACTCTACCAAGAAACTACTCATAAGAGACATTGACATCACTATAAAAAAAAAACCGTCATTCCAACTCCACAATCTCACCCCCGCACATTTCCTCACATCGATCCCAACACAAATCATTCCCACTGCACATAAAAATGTGCTTCTTATAGAAATTATCACATTCCATCATGAACAATGCACATTTCTACGACAAGTGAAAACCTTGAACTCTACAGTCGTACACAATTATTGCAACTAACTACTCGTTTATCAGACAGCGCTGATTACTTACATGTAAAGCTGTAGTTATGCAAGCATGACAGGAACTTTGTCGTGGCAAACGGTTAGGGTCTTTTATTTGTGTAGGTTTGTAAATAGTACTGGACTGATTGCTTGTTTTTATTAACACTATTTGAATTAAAAAAATATTGTACTGGTGAGTACATACGGCAGAAAAATTAAGTTTTACATGTATTGCTGTTTGATTTGTCGATGCCTTTTGTGCGTTGTGAGTTTGTGACTCGTAAATGATCAAGTTTTCTAATAAATTTGTACCTAGATAGACGTGTACGGATGAGATAAATTCTCCTCATTAACATCTAAGCAAATTATTGGGTCTCTCTACTAAAAGGGACTTCGTTAGTCATCATTATCGCCCTGCCCTTGTCTGATGTTATTGGGGGTCGGCGTTAAATATTATTTTCTTCCATTCTCCTGTCAACCGTCACGCTACCATTTACTCCTTTTTCTTTCATATCATTCCTTACACAATCCATCCGTCGTTTCCTTGGTCTTCCTCTCCCTCTCCATCCATCAATATTTGTATTCATTACTCTTAAAGTCACATACTATTTGTTCCTCCTTATCACATTCCAAGATAGTCGACTCCCTTTCAACTTTTCTGTAACTCACGCAACTTTCAACTGGTTCGTTAGTATTTAGTAAAGCCTACACCTCTCCCAGAATCACACATGTAACGTCAGCCTAACAAATGTCGCCCGTCACACCGCCTAGCTCGGTAATGACAAGAAAGATAAAACGAGTGTAAAGCTTAATGTGTGTGTGGTCGGAAACTGCGTCATCATCATCATTAGCTATGCCATCAGTGTCGTCACCTTACCACTCTTGGATTATGTTAAACAAGCTGTAACTTTGAAGACCCTTTGTGTTCAAATTCATCGTTTTCTCAGATGAAAAGGCTAGTGTAATCTTACTTTAGATGCTTTGGTAATCAGTCTATTATATAGCCTATCCTTCCCGCCCCATCCTCTCATTCTATTATATGGGATATAAACATAACTGACGAAATGTGGGTACCTACTAATCTACTATTAGGTAGACTTTTGTCTAACCCTTCGGGGATTACAGTCGTATTACAGTTTTGTATTCATTTCATCTAAATAGCAGTTCTTCACCAATTTGTCTTCTTCATAAAGAGTGGTCAACTTAAATTAAAATATCATGTGCGTCATCATCATGTGTGTGATTTTACGGGCATCCTTTTATGCCAGAATACACCATAACTGCTATCTATCAATGCAAAGCATGGTATTGACAAATTAAATACCTCTTTTTGCATTGATAATATTGGCACCACAATGAATCAAAACAAAACTTTTATCAGCAATTCAGTCATTTGTAAAGTCACAAGCGTCATGTCTACCCACACGAATTTGATCGTCACATTTTGAACCAGACTTCCCTAAGTATTTTAATGGTAGTACATCGGAGTTTGGATTCTTTCTGGTTCATGGCAATATGCTCGCCACTTATTTATACACTTTAAAAAACTGGCGAAATGTAGCCCACATTTATATAACACTAGCTGATGCCCGCGGCTTCGCCCGCCCGCAAATTATATACTAAAACCTTCCTCTTGAATCACTTTATCTATTAAAAAAAACCGCATCAAAATCCGTCGCGTAGTTTTAAAGATATAAGCATACATAGGGATATAGGGACAGAGAAAGCGACTTTGTTTTATACTATGTAGTGAAGCTACACCTCTGCCTAACTCTTCAGAGAAAAACAGGCGTGAAATAATGTCATTATATTTAAACAGACGTCATAACAATATTAAACTACCTTCTCTTTTATATGTCAGTTGCATTCTTCGGCTCACGTGCCCTTTATTACCCGATGATCTCCGATGATGCCCGATCATGACCGAATGTAATCGTCACCTCAAATTGGCTATAAGACGCGTGCGCATGGGCAATATTGCGCGTTATGCGTTACTAGAAACGATTTCTTTGTCGCTGCCTGCTGCCTGCTACAGGAATGCGTGTGAGATGCATTATATCTGGTAGATTGTGACTTGTGAGGTAATTTCCGTTACCGATAGGGTTGGTGAATTGCTTTAAGTATACCTACATAAAAAGGGGCTGTGGCCGCTCAAGGATTATTTATACAGCTTGCTTGATAATGTAGAAATCTCAGTTGGCACTTTCAGTGGCGTCGGCATCAGCTCCTGTGATGTGCAAACAACGGGGTAAGCAGGACACGATATTAAGTGTTCCATCGTTTGGGGGGCAACATCACATTTACATTCCAGGGCAGAGTCATCTATGAATCTAATGAATGTTAAATAATAATCAAATCCAATGACCTAACCTGAGTCGTGTAAAAGACCCCCTTTAGACGATACTCAGGTTAGGTCATTGAAGAGATTGTTGCGACACTTCTTCTACTTAGCTAAAACACTAGTGGTGAATGATGGGCATTCTGGGGGACTGTCTTTTTAGAGGTCCGTACCTCAAAAGGTAAAAAAAGGAACCCTTATAAGATCACTTTCTTGTCCGTCTGTCCGTCTAGCACCACCGTTTTTCTCAGGAACGGGTGGACCTAGCAAGTTGAAATTTATACCAGATACTGAGCTCTATAGTCCCTATTAGATGTATAAAAATCAACACGATAAAAAGATATGGGCGAATATTAGATATTCGCGAAGACTTGTCAGTACCTAAATTTACCTTAATTTTCAACTTTTTCATTTTTCGGACTTTTCCTTTATCTTGTGCTGACCTTGCTTTTAATTTCATTTTGAAGTTCAAAAAGTGCAGATTTTCAGAAATTACTTATTTCAATGCCGTTTGAGTCTTTCTTCCGATACATGTACGGTCAACCAATATTTGGTTTACATTTTAACAAGTAAATTACATTATAAAATGTAGATCAAATAGCTTGGTCGACCGTACATATTATTTTTAAGTACTATTTAACTGTATATTTTCTCTGTGATTGAAATGACTTTCGCTTGAAACGTCTCCAACGCTTGTTGGTACAGCCCTAGCCAGTAGTATGCACTTGCGCTAGCGCATCCACTCGCACGTTGTGTAACGTAATGTGGTGGATAGCAATCTAGCTTGGATGTACTCCCAGTAAAAATGAAAGGATTTGCACGCACCCGCCTTTTTACATCTGAGTATCAATGTATCGTTAGATATTACCATAATTTGTTGGGAATTGAGGTTATTGGATTTCTCTGGAGTATTTCAATAGTTATTTGTTATACAAGAGTGCAAAGTTTCTTTTTAACCGCGTGCTCAATTTTGATAACCGAGCAAGCGAAGGATTCTAAAATTGAGTCACGAGCGCAGCGAGTGATTAAAAAATTAGAATCCCGAGCGTTAGCGAGGGAATCAAAAGAGCACGAGGTGAAAAATTTTTGCACTCGAGTGCAACACGTAACTTTTCATCCCACCTCAGCGAGGAAATTACTAAATGCAAAAAAAAAACATTTACAATCACAAGATACTTTTATTTCAGTTTAGGTGTTAACTACTACATTATGGTAGGTAAGTATTACAGAATAATCTTTAAATTATAACAAATAATACTTAGGTACAATTAAGAAAAATTTAAAGTAACGTTGCTACAGTTAGTTAAGTTGAGTGTAATATTTATTTATTAAAACTTTATGCACAAGTAAAAACTGTACAAAGGCGGACTTGCTTGACAGCCTTGGGCATTTTCTACCTATTTTTTTTCAATTTTTTTAATATCGTACTGTTTCAAATCCTTCTCGCGTGATTGTTGAGGGAGAAAGCTCATTCGCGCATTATTAACAGTTTCAGTCAATTCTGTTGGCGTCAAATAAACTTCTTCGTCGCCAAAACCACTTATTTTACGTTTTTCACTTGTTTTTAACCTAAGGTTTTAACAATTGACCTGACAAGAAAATGGCGCGCGCAAAGCAAATTATAAAAGTACACCAAGAAGGTTCCGAGTCTGAGTTTTTAACAAATTAAAAAAGGTTGTACCTATGATAAATTCGGCACCATGGAGGTAGAAGTAAATAGGTTTAATGATGTTTTGAATTCACAAACTTAGTGCACACGATGTTCTAAATTCAATTTACTTTATCCTCTAGAGGATAAAAACGACTTTTGCAATCAGATATCGAAGAGCAAAAATACTCTTTCCGAGATGGGGGGATGAAAAAGATATTTTTGTATTTTTTGGCTCCCTAATGTCAGCAGGATCTTGGATACTTGGGACCTAAATACAGCGTATGAATTGTAGTTTAATCATCTTAGAAAGTTGTCTTTCATTGATCAATTTTTGTTTATTATCTCTATCATCACTACATAGTATACAACAAAGTCGCTTTCTCTGTCCCTATATCCCTATGTATGCTTAAATCTTTAAAACTACGCAACGGATTTTGATGCGGGTTTTTTTAATAGATAGAATAATTCAAGAGGAAGGTTTTAGTATATAATTTGCGGGCGGGCGAAGCCGCAGGCATCAGCTAGTACTTTTATAAATTCAACTTTGCATTTTCTTTGCGGCCCCAGAAGATAAAACAGTTGTGAATGAATGGTCTTGTAGATGTCCCTATCTCCTTATGTTGTTGAATGTTTAGTAGTAGGACTTGCTGGTTTCCTCGCGATCTTTTCTTTCACCCTTTTGAGAGTGGTGATGAAATAAATAAATAAACAAACGCAAAGTATCCTACTAATATTATAAATGCGAAAGTTTGTGAGGATGGATGGATGGATGTTTGGAACTCTTTCACGCTAAAACTACTGACCGGATTTGGTTGAAATTTGGCACACACATAGTTTATAACCTGGATTAACACATACTTAGGACTTTATTCCGGTAGGTCATTGCCGAACTCCAAGCGGGCGAAGCCGCGGGCATAACCTAGTTGTAAAATTAAAACAAATGTGCCCCGTCTATTCATGATTCTTTAGATACAATACATTCATTCGTCATTTCAACCTTTCATAGTCTAAACACCTACTAAATCCAAAACTCACTCAATGAGCTATAAAAACCAAATCGTTTACCGTCAAAATTAAACCCCATAAGACAAGACAATGCATGGAATCACGCCATTAACTTCCATTGCCTTCCATTGACGGCCATTGCCCCATCATCCATGATCCATTGTGTAGAATGTCATTGTAGCCATTCTCCATTGTCTGTGGCTATTCGAGCGTCGCACAGGAATCGAATTCGCTACCGATACACTGACACCCATTGAGGACGTATCGGGTCACGGTGACTTGATTTCCTGTTAATGCATGATTTTAAAAGGTGATTGGCGTGTTTAGGTTAATTGCGGAAATGAGTCTAAACTTTGTAAAGGCTATATTGATGATTCGTATCGTAGATCCATGACAGCCGTTGCGAAGAGCCAAAATCCTTAAAGTCTAGTACTCTAGTCTTACGTATAGTCATTCATTCTTACCGGGAGGTAGTGGAGGTCAGATAGGCAGTCACTCCTCGTAAAATACTGGTTTTCAGCTGCATCCGGTTAGACTGGAAGCCGACCCCGACATAATTGGGAAAAGCTAGGCAGATAATGATAATGGATGCCGTGCCTCAGTCGGCGAAATTGTATCTCTTTGTTGTCCGTCTGTATGTCAAGAGTTCAAGACCTAGGAATCTTAGGCAATTCGGGATGTATATCCCGTTGACCTGGAATCATGAAATTGGGCAAGAAGCTATGTCTTATAGCACATGTAGAGGAAAAAATCAGAAGACCGTAAATAAATACACTTGTTCTCCTCGTATTTGCGATCATTTTTTTGTTCTATACCATACCTGGGAACCTTCTAGTTACGGAGATATTGAGGGTCAAAGGTCCAACAATTTTTTTAAATACAAGTTTTAATTGTAAGGTTTTTACTTTAAACACCTCCACGACCCCCGTATTATTCAATCCATCCATCAGCACAATGTTTTGAGTGCGATACTTTGAGTTCTACCACAAAACATGATTTTTCACCCCAAAAAAAAAAGTCGTTTCCGCGCAATATTTTTTGCGTAAATTTACTTAGTTTGATGTACAGAATGCTTGGTAGACGGCATCGTGATGAGGTGGTACACCCTTTATGTAGTTTAATAACAAAATACCTACAAGTTTATACGGAGCCCGTGGTGCGTGAGTCCAACTTGCACTTGGCCGGCTTTTGTCCTACACGGCACAAACATAGTTTCCTTACTTTCTTCGGAACTAAACTCCAACAAAAACTCACACTAACATAAAGTCTGTCTTTTACTATCATAATTGTAATCTCTATGTGTTACTAGGTACATAAACTTACATGACTTTATAATAATTATCTAATTACGTACCTATAAATAGCTCCACGACCATCTAAAGACCCAATTATCTCGCTCAAGTACTAGTTAAAACAAGTTAAGGTGGATGCTCCAGGGTAGGTGCATGACTTTGACCTTGAAAAAGTAATTCTTGCACCTTTATGAGCTTGGAGGGTTGTATAGATGATTTAGATGATTATAATTCTATAACTACATACGTATTACAGTCGCGAGCAATATTTTAACCAACATGCAACCTGATACTGACCTGCAAATTGCAAAAAACGTAAGAAAATTTGAATTTCGCGGGCATCCCTGGCGCATTCACCTTAAGTTAATACTTATAGTATCTAAGTGGGTACGGATATTGTTATTAAATCGCGTCATGTAAGATGAGAAACGTGGGTAGTTAGTGCTTGGACTTACTTAATTGACTTAATTACAGGTCGGTTTTTTCTTGAAATAAAAGCGAAAACATCTTTGGTACTCGTAAAGAAATGATGGTGCAAGAACTTTGTACATTTTCAGAGAGAAGTAGAGACTATTTTTGTTTGTTGTTATTCATAGATGGTCTTTTGTGACATTTTTTTTGGTCCTACGATGCACAATTTCATTATTGATTCTGGCTGTCAAAAACGTAAAAATGCCTGTTACAACTTCGTGAAAATAATTTATTTACATTCCTCTTCCTTAAGGAGCTCTTGGCTACAATGAATAGCCACACAGGTCATCTTCAAGGTTAAGCCACGCTTACCTAGGTTGGTCTGTGGATGGGCGATCATCCATTACATACCGAGTTTTCTCCGTGCTTCGGAAACCACGTTACACCGTTGGTCCCGGATGTCATTTGCGGATCTTTGACAGTCGTTACAGGTAGTCAGTTGCCCTATAGTCGGACAAGCAGTCTTACCAAGGGGTACGTATCAATTCAATTTAATTGGTTTTTTTAGTCAGACATAAAAAATCCATAAAGTAGCACACAAATTCACAAAAAAAAATAGTTAAATTACATACTTATTCAAAATCAAAATCAGCAAAGTAAAAATGAGGAATTTAATTTATGCATAATTAGAGAGTTGTAGCTTGTAAAAAACGTAAATAATACTGATATCTTAATAATTAATTGAGTTTAAAATATTAATTTAAAATAACAAAGTCAATTAGATTTAATAGATCGTATCGATCGATCGGATCGTATCGTATTAACCAGTATTATTAGATACACAGTCGCTCCATGTAAAAAATGCATCAGGTTAGACTGGAAGCCGACCCCAAAATAGTTGGGCAAAGGGTAAGGATGAACATATTTTCATTCCAATCACGTTTGTGATATCTTGATTGTTTGTATAACCAACGTGCATTAAAAAAATGGGTGTCAATATTTTCTTTCATAATTTTTGACTTCAATCGTCTATCGGTGTCTATTACCTTCAAAACCACCAGTAACTTAACAATATCTTGTAACAAAACCTAATAAAAACGCAAAACAATGCATAATTGTAATTAATCCGTCAGACGGGCAGACAACGTCTGATGACAAACCAGTATTGTCTCCTGTCACATCCTGTCGCATTGTTTTAGTTAAGCCAGCCGTGACACTAGCCTGCTATAATGCATGGCGGTTAGGGGGAATTCTAATTTTACTGTCAGAGTATTAAAATGTGAAGACAGGTCGCGTGATTTTTGAAGACTCAGCTTTTTAAGTATTTTGAGGAGGACAGTAATTTGATAATTCGATGTGTCAAATGAAATATTTTGATTTAAAAAGAATATGTACTTTATTCTTTACTAGTTAGTCGCCAGTGCGTGGATTTTGGAAATTATTTTAAGGGATCGTAATTCGTATGATTGCGATGAAAAGTATCTTAACCCGCCTCATATGTCAAACTTGGTACATTGATTTTAGTTCTGTGTTTTCCCGGCTGCACAGATAAGTTAGTTGAAATGTACGCAACGATGACATCGACAGCTCTTGTACGCAAGTTTAATTTCTATGAAGAAATGAAAACAGCCCTCAATTTTTCGGATGGGAACTCATCAAATGACTCCTCCCGCTCTGGGCGGAGCGGAAGGGAGTGTCAGACTTTTACAGACTAAAACCCATCCATGTTCCTTCTTAGCCCTTTGTGTTCCGGGGCCACGGTATATTTCCAGGGCTGCGGTATCTAAGAAAATAGCCCTTAGGACATGATTTTTTAATCTCGCGAAAAATGTCAAATAAACAGTTCATTGTAATTGAATTGCTTGCCCTACATTGCTTGAGCATGGTAACAGAAAAACACACGTATTGTCTGCCATTCTGTCACAGGAGTGGCTCTAGTTCAGAATGTTCAGTTCGATCAGCCGTGACAGACACATCCGGTTCCGGAGGGAGCGTCCTGTCAGCTCGTGTTACGTACCATTTGATTAGTTAACCACCCAAAATGGATATCAAGTTTGGATGGATAGAATTTTGAGGGTTACTTTCTTCTTTGGAAAACGAAATATTTTGACTAGACACAGCATACTGCTTTGCGTGTCTAGTGGTCGCAAGGGCTACTACTGAGCATAAGGTCCTGGGTTTGATTCCCGGTTCGGGCAAATTGTTATTAAGTTTTTCAATCGGGATTGTCTCAGAAGCAGCCACGGAGTATTTGTGTCCGGTTGATGGCAATAGGCTCGCCCCCTATTACATTGTACTTAAACTTTAATTGCAAAAAATGGGTGTACTATTAGGTAGTACATCTCTGCCTAACCCTGCCTGCAGTCTGATGAAGTTCACAGGAGTAGCAATTTCTGTGATTATGAAAAATAAAGAAATAACGTTTTATTCTTTATTGTTTGATTTTTCTGCTGTCTGTACGGAAATAAACAATATGGCGGATTTTCTTTCATAATAATAGAATTGTGACGAGTTTACACATACTTTTTATCGTGGCGAATTTACTTTGTGACGAATGTACAATGACCCCACTGAAGTGCATTGAGAATGTTTAGAGATGATTGTTAATTGTATAGGTATTTTTTTATTTTTAAATTTATGTGAGTTAATTGTTTTTTTTTATTGCTTTTTTTGTAAGCGAGTTCGAGGTATGCGTATCTTGGTAGTAACATCGCATTGGCATCATAGCTGTTAAGGTGTATTATTTAGGTACATAATTTTGAATACTTAAATGAAAAAAAAAAAAACCCTTCGAGGATTGCAGGCGTGGTGTTAAGTTACGTGTACCTAACTTGAGATGGATTTTATAGATGGTCCTAGGGGACCTATAGTAGCCCGAGTATACCTATAAATAGGCATGACGACACTATCAAAAAATTGCAAATCTATTTAGTCCATCAGTTAGAGTATTGGAAATTAATGGATACGTATTTTTTGTTTTTGTAAATCAATGAATATTGACAAAAGATAAAACACATAAAAACTCGGGAGTGGGGGCTCGTGACGTCAGAACTAGTTAAAAATTATACCTAGGCGTGACGTATTGAGAATTTTAAAAGCGTCTTATCTTCGTCGATTTTGGTTTACGTAACAAAAGAAAAAACACGGGTCAAATATTTTTTGATAATCTAACTGACGGACTAATTAGTTTTTTTTTTGTCGTCTCGCTTATTCTAGTTACTTAAAGACCACACACAATGGACCACACAAGTGGAATGTATGGACGTAATGAAATACTAATATTGCGCATGGCATGGCTGCTCTTTATTGCCAAGGAGTCACATATTAATAAACTAGGCATTGACACAGATTGCTCATATACAACTCTACGTTGTAAAAGACAACTTAGTTGTATTTATTACTATGTTGTGAGTTGTAGTAACTGTGATAACGATCAAGATTTATGGATCTTATTTTTTTCAAATAACATTTCCTTAGTCCAGTAATCCCTGATGAGTTTGATAGAGGAGTGTTTATACTCATATCACTTAAAAGGGGGTAGGCATAGGCCTTGGAATAATCCAATAACAATGCATCGTACCGATGCAGAAAAATCCGTCAATTTACTGATGTAGATACTGCTAGATTGTTCTATTTTAGTTACTTTCATAGTATAATGTCTTATGGCATTTTGTTATGGGGACGGGCTGCAGACATTGAGTCTATATTTATTCTGCAAAAAAGAGCCATCAGAGCCATATATATGCTATAGATAGCTATAGCCACCCAGCCGCATGTCTCCGGGATGCTACTGAGAAATTCCTGATTGTAAAACCTACTAACACTTTGCATGACCTAGGAATCGAACCCCAGACCACAAGCTCAGCAGTATTTCTTGCAACCACTAAACCAGTGAGGCATTTACAGCTATCAGACGTTGGCAAACACCTAAACTTAACTTCCCAGCTTTAAATTACCTCAAGTCAAAGACTCATCATTATCTGTATAGCCTTTTCCCAACTATGTTGGAGTCGGCTACCAGTCTAACCGGATGCAGATGAATACCAGTACTTTACATGGAGCGACTGCCTATCTGACCTCCACAACCCAGTTAGTGTACTAGGTAATACAATACCCTTTGCTAAGACTGGTTGTCAGACTTTCGGGCCACTGACTTAATTGTAACGACTGTCAAAGATCTACAAATGACAGCCGGGAACGGCTTAACGTGCTTTCCGAGGCACGGAGGAAACTCGGTATGTAATGGATGGTCATCCATCCACGGACCAACCCAGGCAAGCGCGGCTTAACCTGAAAATCGACTCGAGCAGATTATTTAACAAAGACTACTATTATCGAAATAAAACGTTCTGAACCTATTTTTCTATACAATGACAACTATTAGGTATGGTAAACTGCTTCCTATGCCGAAGAGCCGCTAAAGTGGCTTATTCTGAAAGCTTGACAAATGTAGTGCGTGGCGGAGATTCCATTAGACTTGATGTGGACGCGCGTCGGTGTCTCCACGATTATAGTAAGGTGGAGTGTACAATGGTGGTGCAGTGTTGACGTTATGACATTGTTATTCATTGACAGTGACAGTGACAGTGTTCAGTGACATTGTTTTGTTATTGATATTCTGCTCTGCAGGATTAGCCAAGTTGACAATCGACATTAAATCACGTGATCAACACAAACAAATAGAAAATTCGTAGACAAGTTTACATCGTTCAAAATGATAGAATAGAATGTTATCGTTTCTACAATGTTGATCGCTATACTCTTTGGTAGAAACGCTCACCATAGACTAAAGTGTAGGTTTTTTCTACAGACATAAGAGTACGAGCGATTGACTCAGTCGTGTCAACTTGGCTTCCAATTTAGCGCTTTCTACAATCGCTTACGTCGAGGCGTTTACGATTGTAAAAAGAGAATCGATATGAAACGTTTGTAACTTGGTTAGGCCTGCTGTTTTTTGATAATGAGTCTTTTGTTAGTCCTTAGACAGAAACTTTGACACTAGGTTAAGCACTAACTCCACGGAAAAGAAAGAAGTATTTTGTTGTGTGGCCGTGTTGGAACGGTCATCTTGTTGTTTTAAAACAATTAATTTTTCAATTTCACTCAAGCGCCAGAGCAACCAACCAACCAAAGTCAAATTAGGCCATTACTTTCAAGCTAGCCTGCTATTTCAATTAGGCCTTTGAATGAATGAAATAGAATTGATTTTAGTTCCGTTTGAAGTTCGGCGCTATGCTGGCATTTGCCCAAAATTGCATCATAGTTTTTAGACACAGACGAAATACCTGACATAATGTAGAAAATCGGTAAAAGTTCATTGTAGATGGCGTGTCCGTAACTTGGTTTCAATCTGACCAAGCAATTTTGAAATAAAGGGTGTAAAAAACCTCTTAACGAAGCCGAAAGGCACTTGTTCTCCCCATCATTGCAATATTTTTTTTGTTCTACACCATTCCTGAGAACCTTCTAGTTACGGAGATATTGGGGGTCAAAATTCCAACTTTTTGACAAGTTTATTTTTTTAAATACAAGTTTTATTGCAAGATTGTTACTTTAAACACCTCTATGACCCCCGTACTATTCAATCCATCCAATCAGCACAATGTTTTAAGTGCGTTACATTGAGTTCTACCATAAAACATGATTTTTCACCCCAAAAAAGTCGTTTCCCAGCAATAACTTTTTGCGTAAAGTTACTTAGTTTGATGTACAGAATGCTTGGTTGACGGCTTCGTGATGAGGTTGTTTACACCCTGTACATATAAAATTACATTAACAGATTTTCAGCCAATGACAATGTTGGAACTAGCGACAGCGTAATAGGCATGACGACAGTATCAAAAAATTGCAAATCTATTTAGTCCGTCAGTTAGTGTATTGGAAATGAATGGACACGTATTTTTTGTTTTTGTAAATCAATGAATATTGACAAAGATAAAACGCATCAAAACTCGGGAGTGGGGGCTCGTGACGTCAGAACTAGCTAAAAATTATACCTTGGCGTGACGTATTGAGAATTTTAAAAGCGTCGTATCTTCGTCAATTATGGTTTACGTAACAAAAGAAAAAACACGGGTCAAATATTTTTTCATAATTTACGTGACGGACTAATTAGATTTTTTTTTGTCGTCTTGCCTATTAGTTTCACAGTGACACAAGTCACCTAGAAATCGACAGTATGCTCTCGCCCTTAACCCCATAACGCCGTGATATATAACCGACAGTCATGGTTGTGACATTGACCCATGTAACGTCGGTTATTTGACCCAAGTGACGTAGGTTATGGTCACAGATCTGTGTTAATGTCCCACCATGGGATATAGTTTAATCACAGACGCATTTTTATGGGTTTTTAACCGTTGACAGCTTAGATTGTGGCAATGAAATTGAAAGATGATGGGTTTGGTTGGTAGGGGTTCCGTAGCCATGTGTTGACTATTAATCGTTGTGGAAGAGATTGTCTCTGGGAGAGCTATAAGCCTATCAGGATGTACTGCCCTGATGTCATTCCTCGAGTCCTGATATGTTGTCAAGTAGAATAGGCGAGACGACAAAAAAAATCTAATTAGTCCGTCAGTTAGATTATCAAAAAATATTTCACCCGTGTTTTTTCTTTTGTTACGTAAACCAAAATTGTCGAAGATATGACGCTTTTAAAATTCTCAATACGTCACGCCTAGCTATAATTTTTCGCTAGTTCCAACGTCACGAGCCCCCACTCCCGAGTTTTGATGCGTTTTATCTTTTGTCAAAATTCATTGATTTACAACAACAAAAAATACGTGTCCATTAATTTTCAATACTCTAACTGACGGACTAAATAGATTTATGATATTGTCGTCATGCCTATTGTTGCATTCATTTAATTTTAAAAGGTTAGCATTACGCATGCCGAGAAAACTTACACTGTACCGAAGATATAAAAAAAACCTATTCTTTCATAAACTTTCAAACTTCTTAGCGTGTCGATAGCAATATACCTATATTGAATAATGATCAATGTCTGTTTAACCATATATTAAAATGTCTCTCAATTTAATTCAGTGTCTGTGAATAAACCCCATAATCGTAAACTTTCACTAAATATTTTAAATGTTTTTGTAAGGAGACTAAAATGTTATTCTTTATGTATCCTTCATAAGGCCTAATAATACCATCATCAACATCCAAAGCCTCTCAGCTCCTAAACTTCCAACGGTTAGTTATAAACTTATAGGCGTCTCTTTAGGCTCGATAACATAAATACCTTCTCGAACAAAACTTCATAAACGTCAATACATTATAGACAAGTAATTAGTCAATAGCCAGTCGGTTCACACGCCAATGCCAATGCCCCTGATGCGCCGGCGCAGTGTATCTGCAGTTGTCGCGAACCATGCGACCAACGACTATGTGGTCGCAAGTCGCAACCGGCGACCAGACCGCACTTCCGCGGTGACATTCTCGTATGGTTACTGGTTGGTTAGTTATGTTATGTGATGGGATATTATGTTTCTGTAGTAGTGTGGGATTTATATGTCACTAGCGTTCTGTCTGCGGCTTCGTTCGTGTCGATGAAACAGCCTATGGTAGTGGGTGATAGTGTAGCTTCACATTAGTAAAATATTTTTTAAACTCATGAGTAGTTTCGGAGATTAACTCGTAAATACAAACTTACAAGCATCACTTCTTTATTAAATTAGAATAGATTGACAATTATATCCTATTTTTTCCGATATTTTCTTCTAGAGTAGCTTCTAAATACTTCAAATTGTGAGAAAGACTTCAAATTATTGGTTTAAGACTGAATTTTTCAACGAGAACTAACTGTTTTGAAAAGTAATAAAGTTTCGAATCTCAACTCAATGTAATATAGGTGTTGTTTTCTTGGCACAACGCTGAGGTGGCTAAATACGTTTTAATTTTTGTCAATTTTATCTAACCTAACATTGTGCACGAAGCGATCTCTAATTGCTTGCACAGTTTTTGCTTAATTAAAGTTGGCAAACAAGAATTGACAGATATGACCTTAATTGTACTAAGAAATAAATAAACTACAATACATTAGTTACTGTCATTACTAAAAATAAACTGCAACTGTCCAACTTTTAACCCATGATCTGTCCACGAAGTAGACACAATAGTTTAACAATGGTGTCTCGAACAAATTGGTCATTTAACAGATCATGATTTAATTTCAGTTTGTGAACATTTTGTCGCAAAAAAAATGCATTAAATATACTGAGTAGGCATGTATGTATGTACATAAGAGTTTACTGACAAAGTGAAAACGATCAACTGGTTGTTAAGAATAGGTGGCCCAAGAAATCAATGCAATACAATAAGCAACGCCTAACTTTCAAATGTCATTTAGGCGATATCCATGCTTCCTCATCACATGTCCATAAGTACCGAGACAGAGATCTCCCTTTCATCTTTTTTGTAACAGGCGCCTCTTTCAAACTTCCTGTTATACAGGGTGTAAATAACCTTATCACGAAGCCGTCAACCAAGCATTCTGTATTTCTGTGCATCAAACTAAGTAACTTTACGCAAAAATTATTGCTGGGAAACGACTTTTTTTTTTGGGGTGAAAAATCACGTTTTGTCGTAGAAAACATTGTGCTGATGGATGGATTGAATAGTATGGGGGTCGTGGAGGTGTTTAAAGTAAAAATCGTACAATGAAAAAAAAAAACAAAATCTTGTGAAAATGTTGGAACTTTGACTCCGAATATCTCCGTAACTAGAAGGTTCCCAGGTATGGTGCAGAACAAAAAAATGTTCGCAATGACGGGGAATTCAAGTTCCTTTCGGCTTCGTTAAGAGGTTTTTTACACCCTTTATAGTATACTTATTTCTACTTTATCTATTTTAGTCACTCCACACATTCATCTCAAATTCTCAACATATAAGTTCACGGAAAATGTTGAAAAAAAAATCATTTTAAAAAACCTGCTTATTAGGGCACATCCCTATTCCTCACGTAAAGTATCAACTGGATGCGACAACAACCTAGTCATTACAAAAAGCTATTCACTGCTTTGTGAAGGACTGAACCCACTAGAGCGTAACAATTTGATCAACGTTTGTGAGACTTGAATGCTCGGTGGCTTTTCAATCACGTGAAATGAACGGGCATTGAATTGTTGTGCTGATTTCGATTTAAGTGAATAAGATTGGTTTGTCAATAGAGATTGAGCAATATTATCGGGTGCTTACGTCATGTTTATGATAGTATAGCTATATTATCTTCTTTAGTATCATCGTCTGCCTAGCCTTTTCTCAACTACTACATCTCATGTGCCAACATAAGCTCAAACAAATCCCTCTCATCAATCTGGAAACATTACGATTGAAAGCGGAACACAAGTAAATCATAATAATCACAAACGGTAGCCACATAGCTCCAGTGTACCTAAGCCTCTTATTTTCCCATTAGCTATGTAATAACTTAGTCAATGGTACTAGATGGCACTCCTCAGTGGTACTCAGTGGACGGTCGATGCACCACGTTCCAGGTACGACGCGTTGCTACATTCTGCACTTTTTGTTTGAGTGAATTTAAATTGAACGCATAGGGTTTGTAGACCTTAGGTGAAGTGGGTTGGTTTCCTTATTTATGTACAAGAGAGTAATCAGTTTTTTTTTTTAATTTGAGAGATATTTTTGGACATTGATCTCCTTTTTTTTTAAAGATATTTAGAGTAATTCGATATATTTAACTTAGCTTTTGTCACAATCGCGACTGATGAGCATGAGGTTCTGGGTTCGATTCCCGGTTCGGTCAAATTGTTATTAGGTTTTTTCATTAGGAATTTCTCAGTGGCAGCCACGGAGTCTGGATTTCTGCCCGTTTGGTGGCAATAGGCTCGCCCCCTATTACATGGGTCTTGGACATAACTTGTGAAACGTAGGTACTCCTCTGTCTAACCCTTCGCGGAATACAGGCGTGATGATTTCTTATGTTAAGTTATACAAATACCTACTGTGTGACCGTAACAACGCGTGCACTCATCGCTCATCATAATAATTATATCATGTTCATTTCCTATTGTTTAGGATTACGATAACTATTTTTAATCTTACTGCTTTTCCCACCATTCATATTTACCTTCAAGCTCTCTGAACCAATCAAAATACTTAAATATCACGCGATACGATAAATACGGCCTTGGCATTGGCTAATGCATTGTTCCCTTATCACACTCTCCTCGATCAATGTAACCTTTTTTTTTATTTTTAATATATACGCCATTATGGTTTTCAACGTCGAAGCATTTTGATTTATTTTACACCCGAAAATTCCTCAAAAGGCCCAGAAACCAGGCCACAGATACGCCAAAATCCTGTACCGGCCTGTACCTATCCATTGGGATATAAATAAACATTGCATTCGTCTTAACATAGAATTATATGTTTCCTGTTGATGTTATGTTTATGAGAACTGTGACTTGATGCCATAGTTGATTCTAGGTTTTGATAAACAGGATATATTCCATGCTATGCTTACCTTACAGGTGGAAATTTACGGTTTTAGAGCGGTACTCAGCACCGCAATTGCGTCACACAGCCAGTTTATATTTCACAATCCGAAACATTTCGAATGAAACTCTTAATGCATTGCTTTGTATACAGGGTGTAAACCACCTCATCACAAAGCCGTCAACCAAGCATTCTGTACATCGAAGTAAGTAACTTTACGCAAAAAATATTGCTGGGAAACGACTTTTTCTTTGGGGTGTAAAATCATGTTTTGTGGTAGAACTCAATGTAACGCATTCAAAACATTGTGCTGTTGGATGGATTGAATAGTACAGGTGTCGTGGAGGTGTTTAAAGATCTTACATTAAAAACTTGTACTTTAAAAAAAAGTTGCCAAAAAGTTGGCTCTTTGACCCCCAATATCTCCGTAACTAGAAGGTTCCCAGGTATGGTGTAGAATAAAAAAATGATCACAATGATGAGGAGAACAAGCCTTTCGGCTTCGTTAAGAGGTGTTTTACACCCTTTATATGAAAATTTAGTCCACTTGACATCGTAAATAACGCAATGAAAGTTGTTGAACTGCCAAAATGAAAATCATTACCATTGTAGGTGCATTCCCATTGTCTCCATTGCTATACATTGATGACGACAACGAGACCACGGTTTTTATATTTCTCGTAGTCGCCATGCCATTGATGGGGGAGAACGAGAAGTCGGTAATTTTATTCAGTTTATTCTCGTCCCCGTAGACGACGGTTTTTATGTGTTGCGCAGTTACTCTGCAGGTTCACCTGTAAATAACAAAAACAATGTCATAATAGACTAGTTTCCACCATCAATAAATTGCAAATTATGTATTTAGTCCGTCAGTTAGAGTATTGGAAAACAATGGACACGTATTTTTTTGTTTTTGTAAATCAATGAATATTGACAAGGATAAAACGCACCAAAACTGGGAGTGGGGGCTCGTGACGTCACAACGCACTAAAAATTATAGCACGGCGTGACGTATTGAGAATTTTAAAAGAGTCGTATCTTCGTCAAATTTGGTTTACGTAACAAAAGAAAAAATACATGTCAAATATATTTTGGAAATCTAACTGACGGACTAATTAGATTTTTTCAGGACACAAGCCTATTATATCACTTACGAGTAATTACACCTATGCATCTATTTGCTGCCAAACATGTGGTCCTGGGTTCAATTCCCGTGTCCGGCAAAGTGGTATTAGAGTTTTCAATTTGTGGCTGGTTGATGGCAATAGGCTCGCTCCCTATTACATTGGACTTGAACATAACTGGCGAAATGTGGGTATACTGTAGGTCCTCCCTGCCTAACCCATTAGGAAAAACAAGCGCGTTGGTATGTTATTATATAGTTAATGCCTAACCCCGTAACAACAGATTTATCTAAACAGATGAACAGTACATTACACACATTAAAATGATTTACAGTCCAGATGATTATGTGTAAGTAATAATAGAGCATCTTATTAATTATAGTTTTTATGTGTTTTCTCACGAGGATCCCTGGCTTCTTGTTACGTATCCTGCCAGGCTGCCACCCCTCAGGGGTGCGGTGGGAACTGTTCTTGTCTATTTTTAGTCCTGACCACGGATAAGAGAACTCTTTTGTAGGTAGGATGTTTTGAGATTTAGAAAGGGTTTTGAGATAATTATCTTGATTGTGCGCGGTTTAGTTTGTTTCTGTCGCACTTATTCATACTTAAAACTTTAATTGGGAACATCAGTTTTATTTGTCATAATTTTGACTGCGTTGCAAAATAGTACCCAAAAAAATGTAATGATTGATTTTATTTTAAATTACGTCCCTAAAAAGCGTGGTGTTAAATGTTGAAGGTTGATTAAGAGAGCTTTCTGTATGTCATTTTGATCATCATTAATATCAACTTATAATATTTTGAAATTACTTTTTAATTAACAATTTAGACACGCATACCCGTACACAGTCTGTAGTTTAATTTCTTTGTTTCATCAGATTATTTCCTGCAATGGTAAAATGCGATTCTGATTAATTACTAGATAGAGAGGGTACTACCCAAAACACTGGTCCAGTCTATAATTTTAAGACCGTTAAAAATTACCCAAAAAAAAATTACACCCAAAAACATGCGGGCAAAAATACTTTTCCACGATTCTTCCAAGTGGTATGACGAACCACCAGTAGGACTCGTATGTAAATTAATAACATATTAGAGACAATTTGTTCTAGAGGGATGTTGGGACAGACGGTCAGATATGCGGGCTTCGCTCACTAATTCACGGCTCCTCGATAAAGTAATGGCAGTGAATTGAACATCAATTTATCAGTTAAAGCCGTTATTAGGAGCTTTCTGTTCGAGCCCGTTTTTCAGAGTTTTCGATTAATTCGCTGATGTATTGAGTTGGGTGTTAATCAATATTGATTAAGACCAGTTAAGATGGTTTGTGGTGAAATGTTTTGTTTTCGTTTTTTGTGGGTTTAACTGCATCTGTCTGGTACAAGATAAGGCAGTCATCGATATCGTC
This sequence comes from Xestia rhomboidea, assembly GCA_963853795.1. Lineage (NCBI taxonomy): Eukaryota > Metazoa > Arthropoda > Insecta > Lepidoptera > Noctuidae > Xestia > Xestia rhomboidea. The sequence goes on along the minus strand of OY970770.1, from coordinate 6,493,114 downwards.
TTCAATAGCCTATCCGGTATTTTTTTTTTTTTTATTAAATGACGTAAATTCCGTCGCTGGGGCGTTTAAAATCATGTGCTAATGGTAGGTAAACTAGGTTTTGACTGCGGCTTCGCTCGCGTTATTTTAGAATTTGACAATTAAATCGGGTTGTACCTACTCTGCTTGTAATAATATCATTCAATCATGATTCGAAGGTGCTCGTGGCTAAATAATATACCTAACAGCCGCTCGGGTCGATCTTTAGGTTAAGCCGTGCTTGCCTAGGTTGGCCTGTGGATGGGTGACCACCCACTACATACCGAGTTTCCTCCGTGCCTCGGAAAGCACGTTAAGCCGATGGTCCCGGTTGTCATTTGTAGATCTTTGACAATCGTTAGGTAGTCAGTGGCCCAAAAAGTCTCGACAACCAGTCTTCAAGGGGTATCGTATTACGTTCACTTTTTTGCCTGAAAGGGTTGTAGAAATTCATTTGATTTGTGCTGTTTGTGACCATTAATTGGTTTCGGGGACGTCTCTGTGCTGAAACAATAAAGATTATTTAAACTATTTTATGCTTTTAATAAAGATTCTTTAAGTTCCGAATTCCGAATAATAGATTTTTTCTTTGGTGCTTTCTTGTGGTTGATGTAGAAAGCCTTAATATTAAATGCCTCTTAAGTTCTTTTACATCATGTATCTCTGCCAAATCACTGTGCCATCAAATCTTCACCGCAATTAAGAGCACATCTTGTCTTCCCAATTAAGCTTGTCTCAACAATTAGCAGTACCGCCTTATGCAAAACTTAGATGATGATTAATGACGGTTTGAACTGCACTCGAACTATTACTGAAGTGCAGTTTAATTGGCGTAATCATTCCGCCCTAGAAAGACCTGAATGACTTTGTTTCAGTTGTGCAATATTGTTGTAGCTATCTTCGGCCGCATGTATAAAAGACTCCATGAGCTTAAAACACAATATAACACTACATCAAGCCTGTAATCTCCAAAGGGCTAGGTAGATGCTTACCTGTAATATCTACATACATTTCGCTAAAATTATATTACAGCCAAAGAGATTTAAGGGACTTACAGAGCGGACATTAGGAGTATTGACATGCCTGCCGGGGCTGCGGGACTATTCGAAAGAGATACCGTGGCCCCGGAACACAAAGAGCGATGAAGGAACATGGATGGGTTTTATTCAGTAAAAGTCCGACACTCCCTCCTGCTCCGCTCAGAGCGGGAGGAGTCATTTGATGATTTCCCATCCGAAAAAAGAAAAAAAAAAGGAGTATTGACATACAAACATTTTCATCCCGAATATTACTATCGATTTTGACAAAGGAATGCTAGCTGACAAACGTGCATATGACGGGGGCATCTTATTACTCAGTACTCACTGGGTTGTGGAGGTCAGATATGCAGTTGCTCCGTGTAAAATACTGGTAATCTGCTGTATCTGGATGGACTAGAAGCCGACCCCAACATAGCTGGGAAAAGGCAGGTAGATGAAACGGACGGATGACACTAGACAGACCGACTATTACTAAGTAGTTACAATTATTGTATTATGATTTTCTTCGTCTTGAATGTAAATATTTGAATGTATTTGCATGTAGCAGTAAAGAGTCTGGCTTTGTGCCCGGTCGATGGCAATCGGCTCGCCCCCTTTTACATAGAACTTAAAACACAACTGACAAATTGAGGAGGTGTCTAATGGGATCTATGTCTACCAAACCCTTTGAACCCTCAAAGGGTTGACCACCTAACCCTTTGAACTCTCAATGTTACATAACATCACGCCTGATACCCAACAGGTGTCGTGTTATGTATAACATTGTCTTGTCTGAAATTGCCTGAACCTCGAGTTAAAGAAAATCCTCAAAATTAATTTAGGTTTTTACTTTAAATATTAATTAATATCATTAATCTTTATTTATCTCGACAGCAGAAATTACAGGCGCTGGTAAATGCTCAATCTTAAATAGAGAAAGGTGTCTGAAGTTGGAAAATCCTTAGGTACAGATCACCTCTCCGGCTCATTTAATATATCATTTTAATTTTAGCAAAAACATTAAGTCAAGATTCTAGAGTAAATTAAATAACATATATTCTTACTAAATTAAATAGTTCAACTTAGAAACAAACAGCATCTCATTATCGTCGTTGTGTATTTCAGTCCATACTATTTCAAACCGACGACGCATCGCAGTAAAAACAAGTAAAATCTGTAAGTAAAGTGCATTTTACGAGTATGCACCGGGTGTGCGCACGCGCCGATGCCGCTGAAAACAGGCTATTTACAATATTCCCCCGCCGTGCTCTGCTTTTGATCTTTGTTTGCCTGTTTATACTAATTTTAAACGTTTGTTTCTTAGATTTTTTTGTTAAAAACGACGAACTGAGAGTAAATCTCCTACTTGCAGCAGTTTTAGAACTCTGCGATGGTCACCGTATTGCATTTAATTTTGAACTTTTCGTCAAGTACTACAGAAATGCATTCTGATATTTTTAAGTGTAATTAATTTTGATCTTTCAATAGGAGTCCGGATTTGTACCCAATGGTGGTAAATTGCTATAGGCTCGCTTCTTATGGATCTTGAACATAACTAGCGAAATGTGGAGTATTAGAAGTACGCTTCTGTCTAACCCTTCGGTGATGACAGGGGTGATGTTATTTAATGTAATAATTATATTCTTTTGTTATTAAAAAAAAGACGTACATCTCATGCCACGAAAGATGAGACCTGTCACACCACTTGTATACGAGATAATTGTGTGACGAAATACTTCTTTTGACATATAGGTGTACACAAAATTTGAATTTCGCGGGCTACCGTGGAGCTTTCACCTGAAGGTGGATGCTCCAGGGTAGGGCTCCATTGACATTTTCTTACGTTTTTTGCAATTTGCAGGACAATCTCAGGTGTGATGATTCTTGATGAGATCAATGATTATAATTCTATAACTACATACGTCTTACAGCCGCGAATCATATTTTAATCAACATACAACCTGACACTGACCTGCAAATTGCAAAAAACGTAAGAAAATTTAAATTTCGCGGGCTACCGTGGAGTTTCCACCTTAACATGAATTCTTTTTAAATAAATGGCAATTTTATTCATGTCTTGATATCGAATTGAATGGCACTTACATTTGGTATTTCGCCGAGATCCTGGTGTCGGTATTGGCACTACCACATAACTATGTTTAACGTTAAGAACCCCGCTGATTTATTTGATTATACTGACGGTCAACCACTTTTCGACTTTATCACTCAGGGCATAAGGGTGAAAGTGGACGGCTGTCAGTGACTTCGGTTGTATATGCTTGAATTATATTTTGGGATACTAAGCACTCCGCCACTTGTCAGAAAATGGTTCCAAATACTGCGATTTTTTCGCAAAACTGCGCCGTATCGGATTGCCACAGTTTTGATTTGCTTCAGTGTTTACTCTCAATGATATGATCCGCACTGGCATAGTTATCCACGATAAAACGTTTCAAGAAGTTTCACTGATAGGTCATCGACCTAAAAGTTGAAGTATCTACAGATTGATAAGTAATTCCTATCTTTATCTCAATCGTTAAGCAAGATCTTACTAAACCGATAAATTTTGGGCAAGGCCCTAAAAATATTTCGGTGGGTGTGCCCAGTTTTTCTTGACACTCGGAATTTGGTAATAGATTCTGATGCAGGCTCGCATTTGTGAATATATCGCTTGTTCTTCTGTATGTTTTTAGGGCCTAGACTTTCAACAAAATTGAGAGAAGCTTTATCGGTATCCTTGAATGGATATCAGTATGTCCAAGTCCTCTTGTCCGGGTCTTACTTTGATGGCGCTTAAAGTGTTACTCCTACTTTCTCCGTTATTAGCTGTCACGTTATCATTCCCTCTATTTTCATTCATTTCATTACACAGAAGTCTACTGTCTCATCTTTGGTTAACTACTTCTTCTCTGTCTACCATATTCATCAGCATAATTCGTTTAGTCTCCCGCGTGGGTAGATCAAGTTATATAATTTCGTCATTCATATTTCTGTGAAGGATAATATGACAAGAAAGGAGGTACTTACCTGATTAGTCGACAAGAAATAGAGAAGTATGGATGAAGAAGACATGCTGCGCCGACCCCAAATGAATTGCGATAAACGCAAGAGAATGATGATATTTCTGCCAACAATGGCATTACTGCCAGTTGGATGGGCAGGGGTGTGGCTTTATGTAACAGGCTCTTAAGACTTTTCAGCATTATCTTTGGTTTCGTTTCTGGTATAGCAAGTATTTAAGGACTATTTCATGTAAAATTAATTCAATAGAGAGTTGTGTAGATGATTTTAAGTATGAGAACTTTGTAAAGCCATATTTGTTACTTTCACAAATCCTATTTTAATCAACATAAAACCTGACTGTAATTTCGCAGGTTATACGCTTTCACCTTAAGCGATGATGACAATTTATTATCAAAGCAAATCAAAGCAATGCAAATCAAGCATCAGATTAAATAACGGTTATAAATTTATAAATTTTATCTCTTAAAGCAAGCTCTTCTACCTTGAAGGCTCAAGATAATTTGGTCGAACTTAAATAACTTATTCCGTTGCTATGGCTTCAAACAATGCTATAATTAGGAAAACAATTGTGTTTAGATTATCTGTAATTTGTATCAGAGCGATTTCTCTTTTCCGTTCCAATGATTTTGTTGTATGTATTTTATGTAGGCGTTGTAATAAATCAAATTTGATTGTTAATAACATCACGCCTGTAATTCTCAGAGGCTTTGGCAGAGGTGCACCTAATAGTAAGCCACATGACTGCCTCGTTGGTATTGTGGTTAGTAGCGCTACTGCTGCGCATAAAGTCCTGGGTTCTATTCTAAGATCAGACAAAGTGTTATTGACCCATTCCACCAGAAAGTTCTCAGTATCAGCCATGGAGTCTACATTTGTGCCCGGTTGATGGCAATTCTAGAACACCCGCTATTATAGTGGGTTTACTAGATATACAATGGGTTACATATTAATACATTCTTAGATACATAAAAGTAACACCTTAGAGAGTCAGCAAAAGGAAGGGGTCTGCAAGGGCCGATGCCTGCCAGGGCTGCGGGACTGTTCGCAAGATATACCGTGGCCCCGGAACACAAAGGGCGATGAAGGAACATGGATGGGGTTTAGTCAGTAAAAGTCTGACACTCCCTCACGCTCTGGGCGGAGCGGGAGGAGTCATTTGATGATTTCCCATTCAAAAAAAAAACAAAAGGACTTCCTAAGGTAGTCTCCAACACCGTAGTGTAACATTATATAGAAAAAAACCAATAATTTCTTGTCAAGTATCAATTTCGGATGCACTTGTCAGCATTCCTAAACGGAAGCGGTTCGTTGAGCCGCCATTTTGCATCCGTGCGGCGCGTGCGCGATACAATTATGTTAGTCGACTCTTGCGCACCCCACCGTTTTAAATTTAGAACGCTTCCGCGCGATCCCTTGTCGTGTGACAGTTTGTTAACTATGGGTTTCAGGAGCATTGGTTCTGTGAATCGCGAGTGCTGTTGTTAAGTTGGATCTGTTTATATTTGTACCTGTTTTATGGTCAAGTTTTACATTTACTTTGGATTTAGTTATGGATTAGTATGGTTTCTATGAAGACTTGTGCACTATAACATCTCTCGCGTCGTTGACTGGGTAGTCTGCGCCGAGATTATACAGGGTGTATACAACCTCATCACGAAACCGTCAACCAAGCATTCTGTACATCAAACTAAGTAACTTTGCGCAAAAATAGGACTCTTTTTTTGGGGTGAAAAATCATGTTTTGTGGTAGAGCACAATGTAACGCACTCAAAACATTGTGCTGATGGATGGATTCAATAGTACAGGGGTCGTGGAGCAGTTTAAAGTAAAAATCTTACATTTTAAAACTTGTATTTAAAAAAAAAACTTGTCAAAAAGTTGGAACTTTGACCCCCAATATCTCCATAACTAGAAGGTTCCCAGGTATGGTGTAGAACAAAATGATCGCAATGACGGGGAGAACAAGTGTCTTTCGGCTTCGTTAAGAGGTTTTTTACATCCTTTATGCTATGGTCGAAATTCGGTCTAGAGGACTCATCATCATTTATCATTCTCCTGCCCTCATCCCAATTTATTTGAGGTCGGCGCAGCATGTCTGCTTTTTACTCGTCATCATTACAGTCCCCTAGAGGACTTATGTAATTTAGGTTGACCAAGACTTATTTGCTTTCTTATCTACCACTAAAATGAAAAAAAAAGTAGTTAAGGTTCCTTTACACAATCTATGTTATCAGCTGAAAGATTAAGCTTTCTTCTCGATTTCAAACCCCCGTTTGCAGGCTTGTTATGCCTCATCTTTATCTTTAGACAATTTTCCCTAATAAACCAGTACCTAATTATTGGCACTGACACCAAGTTCAGAAACATTTTCTGGGTTTTCGCTCTTTCGTCTGTCCTATTCATCCGATTCCAACCATTCTCCGAGCTCAGTTACGCCAATCCTCTTCGTTATAAAATTCAATCTTCCAATTTCACTTTCCCGATTAAGATTTCTCAACTTAGTCCATCAATCTCTAGATAAGAAAGAATGAGGTGAATGCTGTGATGTTACTGCATGACGGCAATCTAACCGAGCCATAACTTACGACCGGGGGTTTCAATAGTAAGAGTACGTTAAACGGAACGTATAATACGTTACATTTTTATGACCTCACGCGGTCTGGTTGATTAGGGTTGGCGGGGATGAGAAATGGGGTTTTAGATGCCAATGTTGACAAAGACCAAGTAGATTTGTGTTCGAAAGGAAAGAAGGCTGTCGTTGCTGAAATCTGGAATGATGACGATACTAATAGAAAGTAAAAGATAATTGGGAAAAGAGCCACCGGCAAAGAACTACGCTCTAACTTTTAAAAAGACGAAGAATCGAAGAATATTTTTCTTCAGATTGAAGACCCAATATTAACCTGACGAGAGAACACATTGTCTTCTAAAAACACTTAACACCTACGCTAAAATTTTTTATGCCAATTCCAGTGAGCGTGTGAAATAATTCTGCTCCGCCGTTTAGGTTTGACTGATTATTTTTGTACTTTTGAGATCTGGTTGGCTTTTTAGCTACAATTAGACCCTGAAGGAGACGCTACTGGTGATTGGAACAGATCAACGTCTTTTGGGTCTACCTAGTAAATTCTAAATCAAATACTATCACGTCAGCCCTGTCCACTCTCCCTTCGGGCTCCTTAGACTGTGACGTAACTATGCATATTAACGCCGTGTCCTTTCCAAGAAAACCTTAGAATAAACTCAACGTACACGATCATCCATGATTTATTAACATACACGTTATAATTATGATGTCTGGACGATCGTGTGAAGATCAGATTAGGTCTGCGAGTATCTTCAGATGTAGGTTACAAGTTATGGGTGAAGGGTCTTGAGCACTTTTCCTTTCTATAAATTTGCAAGAAATCAGATTATCTGATTGTTTGTCTCAATGTGGGGAATTATGAATCATCGTCTCTGAGTTCTTTAGTTTTCTCGGGCTATTTTATTTCATTATTATATCTTCAGAATCTGTCTTTTTGATTTTACGTTTATTTATAACTTTTAATTTTTGTAGACTGTCTCCTCGTTAGACAACTGAATCTTTATCAACTGCGTCATCAGCATTAGGCTTCATATCTTTTGAGTGATGCTTTTCAGGTCTGAGCGATATTGACTTCTTCTTTTTCAAAATTTGGCGACCCAATCCTGAGTGTAGGTCTCTTCCAAATCACTTCACATTTGGCGGTTTTGTGTCATGGCTACCTAGGTTCTTCCGTCCACAAAGATTGGCTTAATGCCCATTTAATATTTTTCATCATGTCTGCACTGCTTTCTTGCCTCAAAGTGACTGATGAAACTTGACAATAACATAACTTCACGCCTGCAATCCCTGATGGGTAAGGCAGAGATGTACCTATTAGTACACCCACAAAACTTACACTATCAGTTCGACACGATTAATTTCTCACCTACCTCTAAACAATGGCTACAAAATAAACGATTTGTAGTAACAAACATAAAAATCAGTAAGTGGTCATTAAATCCTTTCGGGTGCGCAGACGCAGGGAAGTAGAACGCGTGAAGATCTTCGATAGGGAGACCTTTGTGGCCCTTCATGAATATGGATGGGACGCACTTTATTCTGGAGATGGATGGATGGCGAGCTGGTTTCCGTTTGGGGTGCATAGGTTTAGGTGGGGAATGAAAAGGAAAAGCAATATTGTAAAATTAATCAGTTGATTTTATTAATGCATGATGGTGGTTAATTGAGTGTTGAATTTTAGGGCATTTGCATGTCTGACTCGTTGGTTTAGTGGTCGCAAGCGCGACTGCTGAGCATGAGGTCCTGGGTTCGATTCCCAGGTCAGGCAAAGTGTTATTGGGTTTTTCCACCAGGAATTTCCCAGTAGTAGCCACGGAGTCTGGTTTTGTGCCTGGTTGATGGTAATAGGTTCGGCCCCATGTAATAACATGGGACTTAGAACATAACTGGCGAATGTGAATGTGGGTGTACTATTTGGTGATTACAGGGCGTGATGTTATGTTGTTACTCGTATTGTGGATTCTTTCAGCTCATCATCATCATCATCAGCCTATTAATGTTCCCACTGCTGGGACACAGGCCTCCTCTCTATGAGAGGGAGTGGGCTATAATCCACCACGCGGGCCCAGTGCGGTCCAGTCCCTCACGATGTTTCCCTTCACCGTTTTGAGAGCAGTGGTGATGAAATAAATTACACAAAGTAATGCGCCTGTCTGGGTTCGAACCCACGACTTACTGTTCGTAAGTCGGGGCCGCCACCACTGGGCCACCGCTGCTTTCAGCTCATTTGAATTAAAATAATGTCAAATCACCATATTATGTATTTTATTCCCACTAAAAAAGTAACGGCCTCAAATATTCAAAAAAAAAATACATTATCCCCTAAATCAATAATCACATATGGTATAATGTGGGAACATCACGGTTATATCTATAAAAATGGTATCATTGTATAATCTTCACTTGACAATTTCACTAGTATTGCCATGTAAAGGTGTAAAAACTGACACAATAGGGGATTATCCGATGATAATAAAAACACTGATATGGCTATAAAATAGTTATTGTTTGTTTTTCATTCTGATATGTAATAATAGACAGGTGAGGGTAGGGTTGCCAACTTTTTTAGAAGGACTAGAGAACTTTTGATTTCAGTAAGGGTAATTAAATGAATACAGACTTACAAATTTCTGAAAAAGTACCTATTTTCTGTATGTTTTGTGGAACATAGAAACTTTTTTAACTTATTCTTTTAATAGGGTAGATGACAAAAAAAAAACAAAACATATTTTTTCTTTTTTCACGTAAACAAAAAATGAAGACGATACAGTGCGTCGAAAACTCATATGACGTCACATTTGAGTACATTTTTTAATCAAATGTGACGTGTTTTATCTTCGTCAATTTTTATTAATTTGATAAAACAAAAAAACACGTATCCAATATGGTTCGATAATCTAACTGACGGACTAAACAGAACCATATTTTTTTTAGTCAGTCATCGTCCCTATTGATGAGATGAGGAGCTCAGTTTTGATAAATTTCTATAAAACTCTGAAAGAAAAATTTCCGGCCGATACTGAATTCTGAAGGAAAATACTCACATTGTATGCTGAAGCGGTAGAAATTAATTCAATTCATGCCCGATTCTTATTGGATCGAATATTTTAGCGTACTCCTATGGCTTCGTCAAATTATAAACTACGTAAACTTTCACAGTATCACTAGGTTTTGTGGAGTCCTTATTATGATGTCGGCTGCTACTTTTGAGCATACTCGAAACTGAATTCCACTTGACAATTTGTAACCCTCTCGTCTCGATTGAAATTCTTGTGTTTTCTTATCTTAATTTCTTCTCTTGTGAGCCTTGACGTGGCTTGTGAAATTCGATCCAGTGATTAGGCCCTGACTGCAGTAGATGTTCAGCTATGGACGTATACACGTAGAACGCTAGTTGTCAGCGCTGGCAGGTCGGCGTCGATAATAGTTAGAGAGCCCACGACACTAAACTTAATTCGATAAGACTCCCAGATGATATTTAATATATAATTAGCCACGTTATTAATGTGGGAACACGAAACAGCGATGCTGCAATGCAAAAAACATGGCGGCGCTATTAAAAAAAAACGATTTTTAGTATGATCTAAAAATCGTTTTTTTTACTCCAGGTCTCCCGGTTTTTTGCGTTGCAGCATTGCTATTTCGTGTTACCCCATTAATAACGTGGCTAATTATATATATATCATCTGGTCTAATTGAACTAGGTTTAGTGTCGTGGGCTCTCTAACTATAAGCGCCGACGATTTCTGACACGTAGAACGCTGGCTGTTCTACGTGTATATGCACTATGGCAGGTTTTTGCTCATCATTGTTTTTCACAGCCTTTATGATGTTCTCTTTGGTGCGTCATGAGACAAAAAGAAGTTGGAACCCGAAAAGGCTAGGCAGATCCTTGATCTGTCCACGAAGTAGACACAATAGTTAAACAATGGTGTCTCGAACAAATCGGTCCGTTGACAGATCATGATAGAGTACGGTTGGCAACCCTAGGTGTGTGGTAGCACATTTGCTGTGTTCCTACATTCAAACTAATCAGTTTGACCCCTAAAAAAACAAAATATATTATAGGCATCGTGGCGCCATAGTTTTTGATATAGAAATTATCAAAAACCGTTGCGCGATTTTTTCTTTGTATTTTAGCAAATATTAGGGGTATTAATAGATAAATATTAAAGCCCCTATGATAAACCGTTATAAATCAAACGGTTTTATAAATATTTTGACAAAATATCAAGGGGGTATTAAAAGATAAAAGACCTTTTAAATCAAACGGTCACTTTTAACTTATAAAGTTTACTATCATTATTGATAAGCATAGCATATAACAAATACTGTTTTTGATAAATTATGAAAACTACCATGACTGCCTCGTTGGTTTAGTGCAGTGTTTTTCAATCTGTGGGTCGCGAAACCCTAGGGGGTCGCGGAGCCCCTTTAGGAAGGTCGCAAGAGGTCAGGAAAACTACCTCAGTAAAAAAACAATAAAGTTTAAATGGATAGATTTAATAAGATGAAAAATCATTCCTCGACCTTTATGAACTCGGAGGGTTATATTGATGATTGATGATGATAATGATTGATGATGATTATAATTCTGTAACTACATACGTCTTACAGTCGCGAACAATATTTTAATTAATTTACAACCTAGCACTGGTCTACAAATTGCAAAAAACGTAAGAAAGCGGCTAACGTAAGCGGCTAACGTAAGAAAGCGGCGGTTTAGCGGGCTACCCTGGAGCATCCACCTTAAAGTAAAGGATAAAACATTTGTACGAGTATATGTTCATACAAATTAACGAAATAAAAACCTATGAGTACACGTCCATCTTAATGCGAAGGTTGCGCTTGTTTTTTCATTAACTCATTACTCCCATCGTGGATCCGTTTATGCTACATAGAGACTTAAATCGTTTTCCAAATTAAAAAAAATGTTGATTATATATTAATCCGGATCCTAATTATGCAAATGCATAAATGTTGAATGGATTGAATATTTGTTACATAATAAAGTACATGAAAAATAAGCAAAGGTTTGGGGGCCGCGAAATATTGTTTCATACTATGGGGGTCGTGTCATGAAAAAGGTTGAAAAACACTGGTCTAGTGGTCGGAATCGCGACTGTTGAGCATAAGGACCCGGGTTCGAATCTCTGGTCGGGCAGTGTTGTTGGGTTTTCCATCAGGGATTTCTCAGTAGCAGCCACGGAGTCTGGATTTGTGCCCGGTTGATGGCAATAGGCTCGCCCCTATTACATGGGACTTACACATAACTGACGAAATGAGGGCGTACTATTAGGTATACCTCTGCCTAACCCTTCGGCTATTACAGGCGTGATGTAATGTGTGTTTGGTGTAAATAGTTAGCTGTTACCTGTAATATTGTTCCAGTATAGGGCCGTTGCCTTTCGTTCAATACTATTGCAATATTATCATAATCTTAGCAGCAGATAGAGAAAAAATTAAGTCGGCCACCCAGGAAATATATCATCTCAGCGAAACTGACAGTGAAACAAAGACTACTGACGACGAAACATATCACGAAAATAATGATTAAATAAGACGTGTCAAAAAGGAATGAAATCACAACCACCAGAAACGAACATGATTCTCCAATGCTAGAAGAGACCAATCAAACGAAGGTCAAAACACCAATGCTCATTCCTATGGATTGTACCTGTCTTTACCACTATTCCTATATTGGCTCTAGGCTGCATAGTCGGCTGATTGTGCCCGACTGGCTGCGGTTGGTCGGTCTTCCTCTCCCATCCCAGAGCATGTCTTTCCTTACAAAGCAGTGCCCCCTGGTGTATCCGGCTTGTCCGGGTCAGGCTTGCTCCTGGCTGGGTGTGGTGCTCAATCATCAATCATCAATCTTCCTGCCCTTATCGCATTCTACTCGGGGTCGGCGCAAGACGTCTTCTTCTTCCATTCTCCCCTGTCAGACGTCACGGCATCATTTACTCCTTTCTCTTTCATATCAATCCTCACACAATTCATCCATCTTTATTCTACCTTATTGATTGCAATATCAACAAATATAAAAGATAGGTAGAAAGAAAGAAAACTATTTATTTGGGACAAGCACAGGAACTTCAAAAATAATAATAAAAAAGGTACCTACACTTAGTGCTTCTTAAACTCACAGATAAGGTCAGCGTCCCAGATATCGTCAGTCTAGAAATGCCGTCACTCTGTCTGTTCGTATAGTCCTATTGTTAGACAATATTACATTGCGTGTATTTGTACAGCTCGATGATTCATTGCACTTGCGCTTTTCGCTTTTGTTGTAAATGTTTTTATTTGAAAACAATGTCTGTAGAGGAAAGTTGGTAGGATAACGTTTAGGTCATTGCGGTTGTAGTATCGCTATTGATTATTCTGGTATAGTTAGATTTGCGATTGTACTTAAAATAAACTGATATTTTCTTAAGAAAATACCTTTCACATTCGTTTTCTGATTATACCTAGGACATGGCCTGCCTTTATGCCAAATTTCAGCGGAAATATCCTACTTAATACACTGACCTGCAAAAATAAGTACTACACTAAATTTCAATTTTTCTAAACTATAGAAGTTAGAGATTTAAAAATAAAAAAACGTTACAAAGCAATTTTTATCAGCTTTCTTTGAAACTACAGACAAAATTAAACTATTTTTTAGTCCTTTTTGTTTCGAAAGTATGTCTTGTGGACTTAAAAAGTTATTGCAATTTTAAAAGTGTGATACTTATTTTTGCAGGCCAGTTTATTATAAATGCGAAAGTTTGTGAGGATGAATGAATGGATGGATGTTTGTTACTCTTTCACGCTAAAACAACTGAACGGATTTGGATGGAATTTTGCACACAGATAGTTTATAACCTGGATTAACACAAGATGCTTTTTATGCCGGTGGTATGATCCCGTGGGGCAATTACCCAACTTAATACGGGCAAAGCCGCAGGCATAAGCTAGCGTATACTTAATATTAGTCTGGTCACTCATTACAATAGCGTAAAACAGACAGACAGACGCTGATTGTGACAGACGGGTTAGTGAGAAGCGTATTGTGTAACTGTACACTGTAATGTAAGATTATCTTTAACCTACTTTGCGGGCTAAAGGTGCGTTCTGATTAGCGGGAGTGAGGACGAAATTGTGAAGATAAATTAAATGTGTGTCTGAGAATTATTGAAAATCTGTTAAAGCGAATTCTAGCTTCACGAGGAAAACGTCGTGAGAAAAGATTTGAGTATGAATGTGGATGGGTATCAGAATAGAGGAAGACTTAAGAAACGATGGATGGACTGTGTGAAGGACGATCTGGCTAGAAAGGAGGTGACTGCTGAGATGACGAGTAGTAGAGAAGTATGGAAGAAGACGACATGCTGCGCCTATCTCAAATAAATTGGGATAGGGGCGGAGGATGATGATAGTGATATTTTGACTGGTTGACTAAAGGTGCGGTTTAATCTGTACGGACAGTTTGTGGACCGCACTCCGGAAACCAGTCCGGTTCAGTCGGTTTGACTGAACCTTTAGCTAGCCATTAGGTTTAATAAAAAAAAAAGCCTTTTCCAAGGCCAATATTTGAAAACCTTAGGGATTATCCAATTGAACATAGATTACCGAAACTATTTTTTTCGCGGAGCTTATCCAGAAATGATTACATATTGATATTCATAAACCGGGCCGAAAAGTTCTGGAGTGGCGACCGTGAACTGGAAGACGATGCCTTGAAAGACCTCCCACTAGGTGGACCGATGACCTGGTGAAGGTTGCGGGAATCCGTTGAATGCGAGTCGCACGGGACCGGTCAATGTGGCGACACTTGGGGGACGCCTATGTCCAGCAGTGGACGTCTTTCGGCTGAAATGATGATGATTCATGAACGATCAAAGATTAGGTACTTAAAAAAAAAGTACATTTTAACCCTCATCTATGAGTAAGACACAGGAATAACAGCAAAAAAGGCAGTTAAACCTCAGTAAAACGTTCAATCAAAATTTAGTTATAAACATCACAACACAATTCACCTCCTAACAACATGCAAATGCAATAAATCAGTCCTGACCGCCCGATCTCTTTAAATGCGCGTACGCATTCAATTGTGTCTCACGCGCATCTGTCATTCAATACCGCAGCTAAATATAGACTGAAAAGTAGGCCAAACTGTATTGTTGCTAACTAGCTATGATACTAGACGAATTGGTTAGTTTATTTTGGGAAAAACGATGCTGTTTTATTGGGTTCTCTGTCTTTTGTGATTGCCGGCTTGTGTGGCGTTGATTGGGGTCACTGACACTTGGCTATTTAACTGTCGGACTGATAGCTTGATGGATGGAAATTGCAACGAAAAAACTGTCTTGTATTACGTTAGTCTGGATTATTTAGTGAAATAAAATTATCTGGTGCCAGCTACTTTTTTTGCGGACCAGTTTTAAACTTGACTAATAGGCATGACGCCAGTATCAAAAAATTGCAAATCTATTTAGTCCGTCAGTTAGAGTATTGGAAATTAATGGACACGTATTTTTTGTTTTTGTAAATCAATGAATATTGTCAAAGATAAAACGCATCAAAACTCGGGAGTGGGGGCTCGTGACGGCAGAACTAGCTAAAAATTATACCATGGCGTGACGTATTGAGAATTTTAAAAAAAATCGTATCTTCGTCAATTTTGGTTTACGTAACAAAAGAAAAAACACGGGTCAAATATTTTTTGATAATCTAAGTGACGGACTAATTCGATTTTTTGTCGTCTCGCCTATTCCTTCATGCCTTTTCGCCTATTCACAATAATCGATAAGATACGTTAAGACACTTTTCTTTTATTGTCCCGCTCCTCAATAAAGGCCTCCTTCCCCCATTTGTTCCACTTCTAGATGGTGGCGTCCTCGCGAATTGGCGAAAAGAAGCACACCATCGTGATACGTTAGTCTAGCAAAAATCAATTTGCATGTATTTATCCATCTCCTATGCTTGGTCTATAAATCATCTACGGACGAAACTGTTACACCGATTTGATTTGATGATCGCTTCCTTTTTTAACCGGCTATCCTGCACCACTTGCATTGACCCCAGGATTTGGGTGTTTCCTCTGTGGCATTCCCCCAGGATCCGCCGGAAAATGGCCATTCCGGGGTCTCTAACACAGGGGGGATCTCGTGATGACCTCCGGTATGTGGGTTAGTCATCTGAGAATGACATTCCGGATTCATTGGTGCATGTTATAGTGTAGCATGGATCTTTCGGCGCTTGACAAGAGACGATGATGACGTTTGTCGAAAGGGCATTGTCTGTTCATTTGCCTGCCTTTTACCAACTATGTTGGGGTCGAATACTAGTATTTTACATGGAGCGATTGCCTATCTGACCTCCACCACCACTTAGTAAAGGCCATTTTGGCCATGTTTCTGTAGTCTGTGAGAATCTTATACAGTGATCTTTATTCTTTTTATTTTAAGGTTACTGTTGTCAGTAAAGTAATTGTGTAATCAGTGCATTTGCAGTGTAGTCTAACGCCATCTCGTGGCAAGCAGTGGATGAAGTTTTTTTTTTTGAAAGTATCAACGTAACTTTGAGAATTTGCTTACAAAATTATGATTGCCTATTTAATGCCCCGATTTATACTAGTGGAAAATATTCTTGGGTTATTTATTCTGTAACTAGCTGAATCGGTTCCGGAGATTTGTTTTTGGGAATTGAGTTCGTGATACCTACATCACATACTCCCATTTTGCATTTACCAACTCATCGCTACCCACCTCCTCCAAGGGGGCAGTACTCTTAAAGTAACTGCCCACTTTAACTGGAAACCTTTCAACGATAACCACAAAAGAAGCTGTTCAAAATCATTCGCAGGGGAACTATTCGCCGAGAACATAATATCCGTTCGCAACTCCGGTTGTTACCGTCGGCTTTTGGCCAATGTTTACATTCCCGGGTATTGTCCGTCATCGGGCGGCGGTTCTGTAAACTAACCGATGTGTTAAGCGAGATATTTTGTTTTGTAAACATTGACCGGCGACCGGGCCATTGTCGTTGTGAATCAATAATTGTGTGAATGTGAAAGTGCATTAAAAGAGTTGTGGAAAATTGTGTGATGTCATGGATGAAGAATATGTAGAAGATAATGATAGATAATGTAGATGTATGAAGAACTTTCGGCCCGAAGTTAATATGGGAAGAAAAATGATGATGTAGTGTGATAAGATTGTAATTTGTAATATTTTTAAATTGAGGTAACAAAGAGTAACCACTCTTTGTTACCTCAATTTAAAGGAAACCCTATGGGTCATCTTTAATATTCTAAATTTTAATATTCTAATATTTCAGCTAACAATTTTTAATGAATATTTTTATCTATTGTATTTTTTATCATTTTAAATGAATTTTAATTAGTCATGTTTAACTTTTTTTTTTATCAAATTAATGGACAACAATAATGTAATGTAATGTAATTTTACTTCTTTTTAATGAATTTGTTTTTCTGGAATTTGTACTTTTGAACTGTTTTTAATTGTATCTTTCGTATGCGCGTCTTGCCTGAAATAAATGGATTTTACTTTTATTTTTTATATTTATTCTAGTGAAAGTGGAAAAATAAGAAAACGGCACTAAAACAAATTGATTTAATTGAGATGTTCCTTTAGTTTCGATTCCTGTGTAGTTTTACATTAGATTTAGGGTACTGCACACTATAGACAAGACTGTCTTTAGAGAGACAATAGGCATGACGACAGTTTCAAAAAATTGCAAATCTATTTAGTCCGTCAGTTAGAGTATTAGAAATTAATGGACACGTATTTTTTGTTTTTGTAACTCAATGAATATTGACAAAGATAAAACGCATCAAAACTCGGGAGTGGGGGTTCGTGACGTCAGAACTAGCTAAAAATTATACCATCGCGTGACGTATTGTGAATTTTATCGTCGTATCTTCGTCAATTTAGGTTTACGTAAATTTTATCGTCGTATCTTCGTCAATTTTGGTTTACGTAACAAAAGAAAAAACACGGGTCAAATATTTTTTGATAATCTAAGTGACGGACTAATTAGATTTTTTTTGTCGTCTCGCCTATTACCCTGCTAGTGCGAGCGAATACATAGTCTGTGTACCAGTATGGGTCTACGTGGCGGAATACAGCTCACTTTTTCCTCAGAGAGGAGGCCAGTGTCCCTCATCATCATCTCCTGCCCTTGTGCTATTCTACTTGGGGTCGGCGCAACACGTTTTCTTCCTCCATTCTCCCCTGTCAGACGTCACGGCATCATTTACTCCTTTCTCTTTCATATCATTCCTCACACAATCCACTCATCGTTTCTTTGGTCTTCCTCTCCCTCTCCATCCACCAGCAGCCTCTACAGTGCGGAAATTATAGGCTGATAGCGATTATTAAGCACTAGACTCAAAATGGAACTCTCCAACTAAATCCTCCTTTGTGAATGATTAATGCTTTTTAAAACAAAAAATATATGCTGCCTTTACTTGGCGTGGTGCTAGTAAGATATTATAGGTGTGTCTATTCACTAATTCAGCGGTAGTTAACACGACGTCTTAGCCAGTCGCTTGCGCACCCAAAACAACTGGCTACTGTCAGTTAGGGCTGCCCCTGAGAGAAAGAAGAACATTCAATAATGTAATAACATCATCAATCATTTCAGCCGAAAGACGTCCACTGCTGGGCATAGGCCTCCCCCAAGTGTAGCCACATTGACCGGTCCCGTGCGACTCGCGTCCAGCGGATCCCCGCAACCTTCAACAGGTCATCGGTCCACCTAGTGGGAGGCTTTACAACGCAACGTCTACCGGTTCACGGTCGCCACTCCAGAACTTTTCGGCCCCATCGGTAATTCGTTCTGCAAGCAATGTGCCCTGTCCACTGCCACAATAATGTATACAAAAACATATTGTGTATCAGGCTGGTTTCCGCAGCTCCACTTCCAAGGCGCCTATTTTGCGTGCGGATGGAAAAATTAATCATTTATGGTGGATGCTCCAGGGTAGCCCGCGAAATTCAAATTTTCTTACGTTTTTTGCAATTTGCAAGCCAGTGCGAGGTTGTATGTTGATTAAAATATGATTCGCGGCTGTAAGACGTATGTAGTTACAGAATTATAATCATTTTAGTCATCAATACAACCCTCTAAGTTCATGTAACTGTCAAGAATGACTATTTCATGAAAAAGTCATTCTTGACACTTACATGAACTGAATATGAATGTTTGATGATTTTAATTATTATAATTCTGTACATACGTGTTACATCCGCGAATCATATTTTAATCAACATACAACCTCGCACTGGCCTGCAAATTGCAAAAAACCTAAGAAAAATTGAATTTCGCGGGCTACCCTGGAGCATCCATCTTAATCCACCCCAGCTCCTCCAGAAAGACCAGAAACGCTTTAGTGTTACTAACGATGTCACAAAAAGTACCTGGTTGGCAAGGTACTTGTCTCTGTATGTGGCGACCTCAGCTTTACTGCTGTCTCATCTTCCTTCATGCAGGCTCGGCACTTTGGATTGTCTGCAACTCTTATGACATTGAAGGCAACACACACAATTTAAAAATAATTAAATTGGTCATTGCCACTGTTAAGCATGAGGTCGTGAGTTCGATCCCCGGGTCGGGCAAAGTGTTATTGGGTTTTTCCATCAGGAAATTCTCAGTTGCAAGTTTTAGCAACTACGGAGTCTGGATCTGTGCCCGGTTGATGCAATCTTTCTTCATCTTTCTTGGACTTCGACTTGTATATTTATTATCCCTCTAACTTGAGGGGCATCCGTGGGTCGTAAGTTGTTTCCAGTGACTTGTCGCCATTTCATACAACCTAAGTTGCTCCAGTGCGTTATGACCGTCGCTTGTTAATCCAAGGGCTTCCGACCACGCATTCAGGCCAGCCCTTGCGCTCGCACACAAACTCGCGCGCACTTGCTAATTAGGTGGCACCGTTAACTGTACTCGCGAATTGCTGTAGGAAGCACAACACACACCTTTACCGACCGCCAGACGTTTAGCACCTTATGCAATGTTTTGTTTGTCTGCTTGTCTGTTTGTTTGCATGTTTGCCACTTTCTGCTTTCGTAGAATGAGTAATGTAAATGGTTTCTTGTGTTTTTTAGAAGATTCCTCGGAGTATTTATTTATAGAACATCACACATGTAATACTCGTAGGGTTACCTAACAGTACCTACATTTCGCCAGTTATGTTATGTGCAGGTGGCGAGTAATATAGGAACGTACATTCAACAAAAGAGTTAGGTATGCAGGCTAGCAATCTTCTTACTACTATTATAAATGCGAAAGGGTTATAATCACTCTGTTTGCAATTTCATCCAAACCCGTTCAGTAGTTTCTGCGTTTATGAATAACTAAAATTGATCCTCACAAACTTTCGCATTTGTAAGCAGTAAGAAGATTGTTAGCCTGCATACCTAACTCTTTTGTTGACTGTACTACGACTTCACGTTCCTATATTGTAATGATCCCCTATAATATAAGGACATACGAACGAAACCGCGGCACAGCTAGTATTAAAACGGACCATCTTACATAGATGCATAATGATTGTATTCATGTTTTCACAATACACAAGTGCATTGGTGATCTCACTATGACGTAACTTGTGTAATGGTTGCAGATACGTACTATCGAGGACACTCCCGCCTGTACACCACTAGGCTAATTTTTGCTTGCACTTACAACATAGAAACGCTCTCTAGCCCCGCCCCGTTGACTTTGTATAGAAATAATGAATGAAAAGATACCGAACGGCCGAGCGCACTGACGAGGCACGCCAAACGAGAGTTATTGTTATTTTGCGCGTAAAAGTAAACGCTTTCCTAATAGGCCAGAACTTTAACCCATGATCTGTCCACGAAGTAGACACAATAGTTAAACAATGGCGTCTCGACCAAATTCGGTCACACTCGGTCATTCGACAGATCATGACTTATGGGGGCGTGGCTCGGCTCCTCCGCATGATTTAAGCGATTTTTTTTAACTAATCAGGCGGAAAACACCACGACTGTACTCATACCTTACTTGGCGAATGATTGCATACGTTAAAGTTTAATTTGACTAAACAAAACTACTAAAGCGGCATTTCATTTCATCACCTAACTAGCCGTTTCTCAACTGCTCAAGTCGGCAGTATTACTTGATGCAGCTGAATTTTACTCTTTGGAAGGACTGGTGGTCAGACTTTCGGGGTTCCAACTAACGTAACGACTGTCAAAGATCTTCGAATGCCAGCCAGGGCCAATAGCTTAAGGTGTTTTGCGAGCCACGGAGGGGTCTTGGAATGGCAGGGATGGTCTCCAAGTCTCTATCCACGGACATTAATCGGCGAGTCTTGCTAAACCTTGTAGATCGACCCGTGTGACTGTTATTACTTAGGGTTCTTACAGACGAGCAAAGAAACTGCAGCCGTCGCCACCTGTCGATGGCTGCCGTCGATGCTTGCAGTTGTGGCCACATAATTATTTACGCGGCATGCCACAACTGCAAGCGTCGCCACCCGTCGACGGCAGTAGTCGACGCTTCGGCGTCTGCCACCCGGCGCGTCGGCGGCAGCCGTCGGCACCTGTCGACGGCTGCTGTTAACCTGTCGTTGGCAGCGTGCCGCTCGTCTGTAAGAATCCTTAGCTACGAGGACTTCTCAAATACGACTACTCATAACGATATTCTTCATTTTCTTGCCTTTGTCCCATTCTATTTGGGGTCTGCGCAACACGTCTTCTTCTTCCATTCTCCCCTGTCAGACGTCACGGCATCATTTACTCCTTTCTCTTTCATATCATTCCTCACACAATCCACTCATCGTTTCTTTGGTCTTCCTCTCCATCCATCAGCATACTTCTCAAACGACATTATAGATATTTATCATGATTCTAAAATCTGTGTTTATTTCTACAGCAATATAATATTTTCAAATATAAAGACATGGACGCTACGTTTGTTCATAGTAAAGACGAATCTTACAAAATCCCGGTGAACTATTTAAAGTATTTGCTGTGAGCACCAGACAATTTCGAGACTGTGTGCTAAACAAATTAGAATGCACCGCGCAATGCGAGTGCGGTCGATTTCAAAATACTTAACTGCAATGCAAACGAACGTTTCCGACATTTTCTTGTAGTACATTTACATATTTTAAACTTTACTGAAATAGTGTGGTTTAACATTTTAGAGTTAAATTCCAGCAGCCATCTAAAAACGCGGATAGTTTGCTGTAGCTGACTCGAATGACATTGTTCTGTCCCAATTAAGGGTCTCAACAACAGAGCCACTCACTGGGTTCAACTATAGCCAAGAACCATTCAAATTCCCCATACCTAAGTGCACAAATGAAACATCATCTAAATCTGTTAATCCCTTCAGAAAAAGAATTACGTTTACACGCCCGACGGAATTGTATAGTGATCATGGGTGCCATTACATACCGAGTTTCCTCCGTACCTCGGAAAGCACGTTAAGCCGTTGGTCCCGGCTGTCATTTATAGATATTTGACAGTCGTTACAGTGGCCCGAAAGTCTGACAACCAGCTTTACCAAGGGGTGTCGTATTACCCAGTATTAATTTGGTTTGTGGAGGTCAGATAGGCAGTCGTTCCATGTTCAGCTGCATCCGGTTAGACTGGAAGCCGACCCCAACATAGTAGAGAAAAGG
Organism: Xestia rhomboidea; assembly: GCA_963853795.1. Classification (NCBI taxonomy): domain Eukaryota; kingdom Metazoa; phylum Arthropoda; class Insecta; order Lepidoptera; family Noctuidae; genus Xestia; species Xestia rhomboidea. Next base: position 6,470,805 of record OY970770.1, on the reverse strand, counting down.
CTAGCCAAACGATGATATGTGTAGTGATCATTACTTGTGGACGTCGCCTGGTGTTAGATCTCTATCACCAATTCACCACCACTAGGCGACATGGCCTTTTTCCCGAAAAACTTCTGTCCAGATAACTTTTGACTAACCATTAACTTTTGTTAAGTCTGTTTTACGCTTTTTGTATTGTAAGCAACGACCTATTGTCGGGCCTACGTGTCCCCCCATACTTATGTACTAATGCTGTAACAAAATAATATTGTAATACCAAATGATTTGAAAAGAGTAACCATGGAGTTTCTTGCCGGTTCTTCTCCATGGAAACGACCAACGCGAACCGTGCACGTTTTTCGACGTTTTATAAGTGCCCATCTAGGCCTATGTGAAATAAAATATTTTGATTTTTTTTTTCTTCTTTCACAGACTACCTCAATGAATCAAAGAAGAATGTACCGAGTCCCCCCAAACCACAAAGTGGTGAGGCGTCTCGACTTTGGAGGCGACAAAGATGATCAGGCAAAGACAGACAACTTTGCCAACAAAATGAAAGAGCTAATAGAGACGGACAGGCAAGTTATGACAGAAAAATATAACTTCGACATGAAAAACGATGTTCCACTCGAAGGAGATTGGACCTGGACGAAGATAAGTGAAGAGAAATGGGTGGGCGTGAAGGGTGTTAAGAACAAAGAAAATGTGGTCGTGAAAGAAAATGATAATGAAAAGACGCCGATGCCTTCAAGAGATGGGGAGCGGGTTCCACCTACAAGAAGGAGGAAGAGGGAGAGAGATGATAACGGAACTTGTAGAGATCAAGTCAAGAAGAGGTTGGCAATGTAATAGCTCCTGATTTCACCTCTTACGGATAATGACAGCATCATTTGAAAACTGGTTACTTTAATAATTTTCCATGACATCAAAAAAATGGCCGTAAGACCAAATAATTGAAATTTATCTCAAATAGTAGCGTATAATTCTTCACTTCACTTCATACTATCACAACAAGTACCCAAGGCGCGGGAGAACAAAATTAGTACCTGACAGGTAACGTCAAATGTTTGGCCAAATCCAACACTTTCAATTGGCCATATCTCTGGTCTCCAGCGACTTTGGTGGTTGTTGCAATAGTATGAATTGAGTACTTATTATAACTTAAACTTGAAAAAAAATTAAATTTTGTTGGACTTACGCCTATTTTGACATATATTGATATGCCTGCCACTGCACTATCCCCAACCACTGTGCTCTCTCTTGTAAACCAAATTATAACGTGGTCACCAGAAAAGCGTTGACAGCCCGATTCTGACTTTCAGGAGTTGCAGTGGTCTGAAAAACTAAGGCAGACTTGTCAAAAAAAGAACTAAATAACGTTGTATCAATAGCTTTTCAATATTATTATCCGTAGATGAAATATTTGGATGCTTGCGAAGTGCCATCTAATATTCCACTGAATTTTAGCTATAGGACCAATCAGCGTACTACAAGTTGCAGGTAAAACAACAATACCTGAAGGTCTACCATAGCCTCTTTTAGCAGTATTGGTTTAATCTTACTTCGGTTTGGGAAAGGGACGGAGCTAGATGTCTTGTATAGCGCCATCTCATTCTGACACTAAAGTAACATTAATGAGGTTACTATCATAGTTTACTGCGAGGTCTGTGTGCTTGGTATTAAATAAGCTAGGGGAAAAACTGTAGAAGCTAGTGAAATAAAATGTTTTAAAACTGCCTTCTGTCGATGGCCCTAAATAACTGCGCTAGCTAATTTACATTGACCTTGCATATAAGGCCTAGCAATCTTTGTGTAGTTGCCCGCAGACAAAAGACCCGTTTGATTGGGAGATCCTGCCTTTGAAAAGGAGGAACTGCAAACCTGGTTCCTTCGCCTACAAAATAGTATTAGATTAAGTAAAGACCATCCTCATTATCACTCATAGCATTGTTGTATAAATATTGCAATGAAAACCAGCTTGATTAAAACACGTGTTCCCTTGTAAATTTTGTTTGCACTAACCGCTGATTTTTTTCTAAACTAAGCATAAGTTAAGGCAGCAGGTTATTTGGGCTGTATATTCAAGCACTTACTATTAGTAAGTAAGTGAAATCAAGTGAGAAAATGTAACTCCACCCTCGTTAAGTGGGGCTACCGTTACGAAACAGCAGCGCGCAGGCGTATTTGGAATCTATAGGTAGGTAAATACCTTCAGCCAACGCGCTATAGTGTTGAGTTCGGGTATACAATAAAAATATATACGCCCGTGCTAGGGATTTCAAAATATACTTTCATGTAGGATACTCCATTTTGCTATACTCTAATGTATACCAGTTTCACTGTCTCTCTACTTTTAATTGGATAGTATTTAAACGAGTGACTGTAAATTAAAGTTCTATCTTAATATTGAAGTTGCCCTCTCTGTATTTCTAGTCGCTCACTTAGTCATTTAGTCGCACGGCTAGAATTTTAATATCTGAAATGGAAAGGAAAGAACGATTAAAATGAAATAGTAACTTGACGAAAGTATAGCTACCGAACGATTGCTTCGTTGCGGTCAGGTATGTTTTAAATTACCTACGCGCGAAATGCTATGTCTGAAAACTCTGAAAGTATACCCGACGTCAACCCGGCCAGTAACGTCACAAATGTTAGGTAAAGGTAGGTTTTAATTTATTAATTATCGATGTCTGGATTCGAAAACATAAGCGACGGCAAAACTGTCTCTGACGTCATGAGCGTTGTGTGAAGGTATAGATTCGAAATACGCAGCGCGCAGCGTGGTGTGGTTGTGGAGCTGTGTCGCAAACTATGATCCACCTGCTACCCTGCCCCCTTAGCCTAAGAACACGCAGCCGAATTGACCTCTGCGCTGCCATCGACGGTGCGGTGGAAATGGCGAGGTTGCGGTCACCCAGAAAGGGTTTAAAACAGGAAAACGTGTCTTAAATCAAATAGGGTTTTCAGTCCGACATTTATGTCATCTGCACCTAAAATTCTGGGATCAGTAAAACTGCGATTTTCTCATATGGCGAAGTCCCGTTTTTAGCGGAAATATTTTGAAATTGCGCAACATTTAACTGTCACGGATTTCACCAAAGTCAGGGCAGGACTGTACAAGTGCACACCACCTTTAACAGCAGTTTTGTTTGAATATTACTCCAGTGCGAGAAAGAGATGGCGCCAGACATCATGGATAGGTGCATCTCCTTCGCACACTCAAGTAAGATTGCAATAACACTGTTCTAAGAGGTGATATTACAGTCCCAGATTCCATAAATAAGCAGATTTATTGATCTCAGATATGATAGTCTCCAGAATTTGGAAATAAATGTCTATTTCCAATTTGAATTATTTTTGGCTCTTCTTTCGGTATTGTAATGTCGCTTTTGAAGTTTTGATTGCTTTTTACAAAAACTAGTCTGATTTGAAGAAATGTTCTAATCGAAGTGAACAGAGTATCTTGCCACGGCGATGTGCAAATATATTTAAAGGTACAAAATTATGAAACGTGAATATTTTGGGTTATGTGTGGTGCATACTTTCTTTATTGAACCGCCGAAAGATCAACGGCAGTGCAGTCATAGACGAAGCGGAAGCACTCGATGTGTAGTCGCCAGTAAATCATGTTACAACAAACTGTCAAATTGCTCCAAATGATTTTAAACCATAAAATATTGATGGTTAAGTTCAAAATCGAATGAGAAAATTTAACAGTTTGTGGTGACTTGATGCGACTGTACCCGAGACATTTTTGACAGTATGAAGGTTGATTGCATAAAAAATATCTTGCATACTGCTATTATGCCACTCTATATGCGTCTTCCCAAATGCAGTCGATTGCATTACAGTTTTTACCCAAGTAACTGCGATTTTTTCCATCTTCTAATTACCATCAATCTAACGTAGAAACCCAAAAAATACGCTTTTTTGTACCAGAATACGCTTAAAACGTGCCACAATTAGGCTATTCAGTAAGTTTTAGATTATATTTTGAGTACCTATGTTAAATACTTTAATTTTATATTATATCGGTTCCCTGTATCTGTTAAATACTATTTAAGATTTATTTATACTTATTTTGTTAATTTTATTTGTAAATATTGCAATTTTCTAATTTCTGCTACTAACATCACAAAATGTATCGATCATGTCCACGTTTAAATAATTCTTGATGATAAAATTTTAACGTATTTTATTTAAGACTTTCTTCGCAATGAAGTGTAGTTGACGACGTTATCCGCAGTCCTAATAGAAAGCAATCGCGCGATTTTGAATAAGGACAACTTTTCGACATCTAATTAAAGAGGCTGCTGTTACAAACGCGTAACGTAAGGTACATTCGAACGATTTTTTAAATGAAAATTCAATAATCCTACAGCATTATGTTTTATTTTTGTGTCAAGCACAATAAGGATCGTCACTAATAGACATCAATAAAGTCTTAAATTATGTAACTTTTATGTGCGAAATGAGTATTTTTAATTTTAAAACCGTTTAAATTTTATGTTACGCTTGTTTCGAGCATTCGTGCTAAACAAACGATCACAAATGTTCGCACCTAAAAACGCGTCGCGTAATTGCTTCTAATTAGGACAACACCACGCCCGATACCGTTGAGGCCACTCGTCTTTTCTTTTTAGTGTTAAAAAGTTTTTTTTTTTGTAATGGACGAATGTGATCACCGATGATTTTAAAATGATAGGTATAAGCGTACCTACTTTTATACAAAAAGTGATACTTATAATTAGTTGTTGCGCGAATGTATTTCGACAAAAACTTTCCTTTGACTGAATTTGGGCAGAAGACGTGCCTATAAAAAACTTGTGATAGATAAAAATCTCGACTTTTGATATCTAGATCTCTATTTTGTATGATATCGTTTTGAAATATATTCGCTCAGCCGTAGCGTAAACTAACTGTAGTGTACTAGTAGAGTAAAAAGCGTAGTAGAAATTTTAACTAAAATTCTGAAATTAATACTCTGTAATTTCAACCTTGATCTCGGAAACTAATGGATATATGAATATATATACATAATAGAAAAAGATAGATATAATATACTTTGTATCGATTCTAAAATGGCTCATTTCTTACGACATTAACCCTGCGTCCTAATTAAAGCGATTGGTCGCGCGTTTTCAATCGACTCGTATCGATACAAAGTATTGTATTTTAAATCTGTGAAGTAAATCAATTAAATCATCTCATTCATACTAACATTATTGCGACGTATGTGTTTATTTTTAGTTAATAGAGGAAAGCCGAAACATCACAAACAAATTGCAAAAAAACATGAAAAGAATTAAAATACCTGTAGGCTTAGCCAAGTTGACAATCTACAATCGTTAACGCATAGAAAACTAACCAAATGTATGGGAATGGCATCATTTCAACGTTAAGTCACGTGGTCAAAACAAACGAATAGAAACATTAAAGTTAAGTCAAAACTGTAAGATGGCAACGATTTATATGGGATGTAGCGATCACTATTGTAGAAACGAATACATTTCATTCTATCATCTTGATCGATGTAAACTTGTCTACGAAGTTTGACCACGTGACTTAACGTTTACGATTGTAGAAAGAGAATCGCTACGAATCGTTTGTAACTTGGCTAGGCCTGCTGAAGTTGCAGATGTTATGGCTCATGAAAATCATAATTTGACAACAATTTTGTCTATCTAAACAAAAGTTCAAGTTTATACTAAACTACAAATATCATCGTGTAATGAAAAAAAACAAATGTACCATTAAATTAGATCTACCTATAAAAAGTACCTTACTAACAACCACATAGGGAAATTCTGTTCTTTCATAAAATGTTCAAAATTTACTGAAATATATAGTAATTTCTGTAATAAAATATTGTAACTGTGACTATCTATAAGGTTTTCTACTTTCTTTGATAACTGAGTTAAAATAACTAAATACCTCTAAAAATAATAAGTAATGACGAAAAAACTAATTTAGGGTCTATTTTCACTGGAGAATTGATACCGATACTAAGTGGAAACATAATCGTTACAAAAGAGAAAATTTACTTTTAATGAAAATTTGAAAGAGCAAGAAAATATTTAAATAGTAAGCTGACATTATTATTTAATTCTTATTGTTTTATGGTGGGTACTTGGTTGTGCAACATTGTATGTGATCTTTTCTTGTAAGTAATTATATATCATGAATAAAAATACCTACCAGAAAAAAAATCAATCAACTCTAGTAAAAACACCTACTTATAAATGAAATAAAAAATCAGAACAACAATCAGCAGAGATTTTAATTCACTTTTTGAAGAACATTGGTAAAAACAAAGACATTCAGTTACTTACGAACGAGAGACGGTACAAGACAAAGAAAATCGTAATCCGATACTTGTTACTACTTAATAACAAATCGGTCTGTCTCGTGTCATACGCCCGTTCGGCAGTGTGTTAAAATCAAAAATGTTCGGTATCAATCATCAATAATCTCTTTGGTAAGACATCTTATGATGCAGTTCATTACACGAAACGTTACCTTGCATGTTGCGCTCATCTGTACCCACCCTTACATGTAAACTTATCAAACAGCTATATTCCAAAGTCCACGTAGGAATGCCTAGCTTCACATAGTGACTACTAGAAATATCTAGAAACTTCTAGAAAATTATGTACTTATTTTAGAATAATCTATAAATAAATTACTTTTCGAAATTTTGTACATATACATTGTGATAAGCATTATTTATAATTTCTACGTATTTATTATTAAATTATTGTAATCGACGATTGTTTTATGTAATTAAATCAATTTCTGGTATATTTCATTTTATTTTGTTTTATTTGGATCCTTTAATCGTATTTTCTAACCAAATCATTATTGAATAGTTTTCATTTCAAATGCCCTCCTGCCGAAATGTCTTTCGTTTTGACAGTAAAATTTGACAACATTTATTGCATTATTTACGCTCGAGCAGACAACGTTTTCAAATGGATAAAGCAATGTATTACTAAATCTTTTTTATTTTGATTGAAAGAATGTTACTCAATTGGAGTGCTTCTTACAGTCTAATACTGTAATAGGCTTTATATATACACCACGGCTTTGTTACAGTACCTATTCACAGTGTTAAAGACCTTAAGACATTGCACTGATTAAAACAGACAAAATGGCCAGCTATCCGTCAAATACCGATAACGTGGTATCGGTATCGGTGAGACCGTCGTCGCACATAAATTACGATCAAATTGTATCGCCCGCATTGCTTGCTAGTACTCACAAGGATTCGAAAATACTGGATAAGAAATAATGTCAGTAAGAATTTATTTGACAAATTGTTTGATATTTTAGAGTGGCGAAGTAGCTAATTAGCCCGATTCCTTTGGGCAAATCTAGTTTGGGTAAGAATGTAGATATGAATAAAATATTTGATTGCTAGTTTAGGGTTATTTCATACCAATGTTTTTAATCAGAGTCAGCTAGAGTAGGTTTATGAAATCTGGTAATTTTATGGGCAGTAGTGCAGAGGACCTAGACAACATTGTGTCGGCAACACTATGTACGGTAAAGGGACAGTTAAAAGTGTATTGGATTGCAACCGAAATAGCAGTTGCAAAAGTAAGTAAGTCTTATAAAAGTCATTATAGACAAACGAAAAAGTAAGTAAGTCTTTTAAAAGTTATTATAGACAAACGAAATGCACAGAAAGAGTTTGTTAGATGGCAAGAACCACAGGTATATGGACACTTTGGACACAATATGTAGACATTTCAACAGATGGAGAAAGTTTGATCAGGACTTCAGGAGTATCACACTCTCATGTGTATCTGAGGGGACTATAATTTCCGGGGCTACGGGACTATTCGAAAGAGATACCGTGGCCCCGGAACACAAAGGGCGATGAAGGAACATGGATGGTTTTTAGTCAGTAAAAGTCTGACACTCCGTCCTGCTCCGCTCAGAGCGGGAGGAGTCATTTGATGATTTCCCATCCGAAAAAAAAATAAGGGAACTACAATTTATTTATTTGCTGGTTGTGTTTGTAGTTGAATGGCATACCAGGCAAGCGGTTTTGGTAAATTGTATTTGTTAAATATCTGAGGGACTGGTGTTGACAAAAAAAACAATAGCGGTGTTATTTCCGATTTAGGCGATGCGCCGAAAGATCCATCAGACGCCACACAATCTGTTAAATTTCTTTAATAGATTTTCAACTTTATCGCTGAAGCATTAGGTTCTTGGTTGATTGTGAAAATTTGTCAGTTTCGTGTAGCTTCACGTGCTGGGCGAGTCTCGACATAAGCATCGTTACTGCAACCGATTTTCGTAAGTTATAGCGATTGAAAGTTAACGATAATGTCGCTATCTATGTCGAGACTGCCGGCCCTGGAGTCTCTACAGGAACTTACAGGTGACAACAACTTTCAAATTACTACAAGATTGGGGCCATTAATGTCAGTTGTATTACAATTAAAGTTCATTTTACATTGCGATTTCAATTAATTTGTCGAGAATTTATTCGTTCTGCAATATTTATTATGTAGGTCGGAACACCTACGCGAAATTAGAGCCTACAAGTACTACATAGCTAGCATGCTCTTTAAAACCCGCCGGAGCAACTGGACAGATTTGCAACTAGACAGGCTCTCAGCTAGACAGTTTCGCAGCTGGACAGATTTGCAACTAGACAGGCTCTCAGCTAGACAGTTTCGCAGCTGGACAGATTAGCAACTGGACAGAGTACAGTCCTTGTATTTTGATGACAATACAAATTTATTATTGGGATAGAACTGGATAAAATAATGCTCACGAAGATCGTATATTTAAACTGCGATTAATTCTGTTTATTCAAATATTTCTACAGTGTTAGGTTCAATTGTATTATGTTTAATGATCTATTATTTGCCCTTGATGGAGCGATGATAGTAATAATTTCAATAGTTACTTGAATAAAAAGTATTGTTACTTCAAACCTTTTAAATCACTGTTAACTCCTGAGCGAAGCGACGGAGTAAAGCTGTAAAGTCTAGAATCCTGAGAGCAGTGAGGGATTTAAGCTCGCCCAAAACGAAGACACCTTTATCCCCGACATATAATTTGATACATACGGGAAAGTTATATGAAAATAATATAATAATAATAATATAAATAGGTATGTCCACAGTTGAGTATTCCAAGACAAGACCGTTGCAACTGCGACCCAAGGCGTATCACTGACAAGGAACTGATTTTGTTACACCTGTTGCTAACGGTACTAGGTACGGTCAACAACGGAGTCAGGTATGTGGGTAAGAAATGTGGGTAAGAAACATACATTTGTATCCTATGCAGGCATTGAGAGAGAGCCAAAGGATTGCTTGCTAGACGCAGAATATATGTAGTATGTGTTGTGGGATTCCAAAATAAAACAGCAAGCAAACTTTACTTTATATAATATTCTTCTAAAAATCTTACGTCTTCCATCTTTCTTATTCGTCGTCCGTCGTGCTTATAATAATGCTCTCTGCGCATCCTTCCTTGACATACAGTGTTGTCACTCCATCATCTTACATTACCTCATTCAATCAGTGTTGCCACTTAACTCACCTTACATTCCCACATATATATTAGAAAGTAGTTCTAGTTGGCTCCTTGCATTATCTGTTCCATACATAATGGGTGTAAAAAAACTTGTTCGGCCCGTGATTGCGTTTATATTTTGTTGTGGAGTATCCTTGGGAACCAGCTGTATCCTACAAAAGTGTAATACATACATGGTCAAAATGTATGGGACAGCTGTTTTTTCAAGTATGAATATTTTATAAGTGGGGTTCAGATTGATGTGCCGAATCCATGGTAACAGTTTGTGTGTCGGTATTGATTTAAAAACATTGTTTAAAGTTAAACAATGTTAAATGTAAAAAAAAAATGGTTTAACACATTCATAAAAGATAGTTATGCAGAAGAATGTGTGCAGAAGAATGTTTAGGCAACGTTATACCTGTATAAACCTCAACCACCAATTTCTCCATGCTATTTGTGGGCACTACGCACCCGAACTTTTTGAGAGTTTTTATTTTGCTGACTGTACTTACTATTACTACTTACTTACGTACTACATAATTAATAAAAAACTTAAATAAACTAACAACAAACTATAAAAGGGCATCGAAAAACTCCTCAACGCTGTCAGCTGGTAATGTGCCCAAGTGACTGGCGGCGTTGCCACGTTGTATGGCAACACTTAGCCTCTGACCAAGGTAAAAGCCAGCCCTTGGGTCACGGGAAGCGTCAACTAGGCGTTTTTAGATATATGTTAGTTCTGATCATATTGCAAGGATATATTACTGATCTTGAAACTGAATATACATAGAATGTAGATAAATCAGGTTTATTTTCTTACCTTCAAATGATGGAATGAGTTTTTCTGTCCCCTACACAACTACTTACCACCAATGCTTATGGCAACGAACATGTTACGTTTTATTGCACAGCTACCTTCCATCCTTCACGATCCCTCCTTCCTTCTTTATTAGCAGCAGAAGCAGTTCAAAAAAAGAAAAAGAAAAAAAAAAAAAAAGAAAAAGTCAGAAAAAGTCAGAAAAAGTCTCGGCAAAATGCAGCCAAAGCATAGCATTACTGAGTAAGTTACATTCTTCCCTTACAAACGTCCATTCAGCAGAGCAGCGGTGGCCCAGTGGTGGCGGCCCCGACTTACGAACAGTAAGTCGTGGGTTCGAACCCAGGCAGGCGCATTACTTTGTGTAATTTATTTCATCACCGCTGCTCTCAAAACGGTGAAGGAAAACATCGTGAGGAAACCGGCATGTCCTAGAACCAAAAAATTCGAAGACATGTGACATCTACCAATCCGCACTGGGCTCGCGTGGTGGATTATAGCCCATTCCCCCTCATAGAGAGAAGGCCTGTGTCCCAGCAGTGGGAACATTAATAGGCTGATGATGAAACGTCCATTCTACTACGTTTCTAGGCCAAACGAAGAGCATGCACACTGATTACCATAAAATTCATGCGTAACTCAATTCCCGCCCTTATTAACATAAAAAATCTGCTAACCATACAAAGGAAAACAACCATAAAGATGATATCATACCACAGCGTAATATTTTGTGAAACATTTCGTACGCCCATAAAAAGTGCATACAAAATCGGGACATCTTCCTGCGCACGTCATGCGTGATGTCTCGCGTGGTACGCATTATGTATGCACCCTAGCATCCTGTTAACATGGTAGCGTGAATTTTCCTTTTTATCTTTACGCTGATTCCAAAAAAGTGGTCGGCAGAGAAGGTGACTGGTGTACCTAATGTGTAAAACATCAATTCTGTTTTACCTATGTGGTAGACTGGTAGCGTAAAAAGAGTTCTTGTAAGTCAGTTGGTAATAGACAGACGATTTAAAAAGAGTAGGGTATAGTTAGCCTTTAATGTTCCCACTGCTGGGACACAAGCCTCCTCTCCTCTCCTCTATGAGAGGGAGTGGGCAGTAATCCACCACGCGGGCCAGTGCGGGAATTGGTACTCGTAAATGTTAGATGTTTTCGATTGTCTGGTTTTAAGACATTTCGCCATACATTTTTTTAAGTACCATGTAATAGGTCCATTCTTAATGGCCAGTCCCATCATGAGGTGAGATTTTGAACTTAAACGTAAACGAATTCCAGTTTATAGAAGAAGTTAAGTATAGCATGAAAGTTATAGATTTTCAAAGGCACAAGTACATGTCATGACGATTGTTATCAAAGATTTATAGCCAGCAGATAACAAACTGTAGACATGTCTTTCGTTAACAACTAAAACAATACATCAAGTAAAAACGAAAGCTCATAACAACAATCATTTATGAGACATAAAAACAAGACGAATGTCTAGAATCTAGATACTATGGGAAAGTTACCTTACGAAGGAAAAGGGTGTGTAAAAAAGGATTGCTATGGCGCTGCTCCACAGCAGTCCGCGGCTACGCTACGCTTCACTTTATGTGATAGGGTAGACCATGCTACGCACATACAGGGAGTAAACAACCTCATCACGAAGCCGTCAACTAAGCATAATGCTTAGTTGACGGCTTCGTGATGTACATCAAACTAAGTAACTTTACGCAAAAAATAATGCTGGGAAATGTAATGCACTCAAAACATTGTGCTGATTGATGGATTGAATAGTACGGGAGTCGTGGAGGTGTTTAAAGCAAAAATCTTACAGTAAAAACTTGTCAAAAAGTTGGAACTTTGATCCCCAATATCTCCGTAACTAGAAGGTTCCCAGGTATGGTGTAGAACAGAAAATAGATCGCAATGATGAGGAGAACAAGTGCCTTTCGGCTTCGTTAAGAGGTTTTTTACACCCTTTATACGTAGTGCACACAGTAGTAGTTAGTATTGTAACGTCACTTCAAATAGTACTACAGCCACATGAAACAAAAAAGTATTAGAGCGCTATCTATGACACATGAAGAACTAGAACATCAAGTTCCTAAATCGCGCAGTTAAAGTTATCTGAGACTTGACCATATCACGCGGGGTTGCGATAGTCGTTGAGAGGATCCGGCAACTGGGTCTCGAGGTGGCATTGCACAAGTCCGAGGCCATGTGCTTACATGGGCCTCGGAATGCGCCACCTCCGGGATCCTCAGTGATGGCAGGAGGGGTTTCCATCGGCGTCGAGTCGACGCTGAAGTACCTGGGACTTGTCCTCGACAGCCGGTGGAACTTCGTGGAGCACTTCCGACGTTTGGCCCCCAAACTGGAGCGGACAGGGCCTGGCTCAGGCGGCTCTTGCCCAACCTGGGGGGGCCAAACGCCTCCTGCCGGAGGCTCTACGCGGGAGTCGTGCGGTCCATGGCCCTTTACGGGGCCCCGGTGTGGGCGCGTTCATTGAGGCGGCGTGCCACCCACCACTTGAACGTGCCCCAGAAGGTGGTAGCCGTAAGGCTGGTCCGGGGGTACCGCACGAACTCCCGCGAGGCGGCAAACCTCCTTGCCGGATTGCCGCCATGGGATCTGGAGGCGGTAGTCCTCGCGCGCCTACACGAGTGGCGCGCGGAGGCGCTACGCCGGGGGGAAACTCCGCTGCCGCGGCAAATTGTCGCTCAGCGGACGGACTTCCGGCGGGATCTCATGGCGACATGGAGAGAGCGACTATCGCAATCCCGTGCAGGGCACGCCACAATAGTGGCGGTAAGTCCCCTCTTTGAGGAGTGGCTGGAGAGACGCCACGGCGTCCTCACCTTCCGCCTGACGCAGGTTCTTACCGGACACGGCTGTTTCGGTAAGTTCCTGCACCGAATCGGGCGGGAGGAGACGCCCGGGTGTCACCATTGTGAGGATCGACCGGAGGACACGGTGGAGCACACGGTGGAGGTGTGCCCCGCTTGGGCGGCGCCGTGTCCTCGTAACGGCGATCGGCGGCGGCGACCTCTCGCTCCCGGCCTTGGTTCAATCCATAGTCCGGAGCGAGACGGAATGGGACGCCGTCACCTCCTTTTGCGAAGCAGTCATGCTAGCGAAGGAGGTGGCGGAACAGGACAGGGAGAGATCCTCACGTCCCGGCCGCCGCGGGAGACGCCCAGGGCGTCGGGGGCCACGTGGTGGCTTCCGGCCACCGTAGGCGCAGGCCTGTGGACGGGGTGCTATGGGCTAGCTCGCCGTCCGTACGTCTCATGACGACAGGCCGTGCCGACGGCGCGTTCGTGTTCCACGCGCGCCTCAAAGAGTCCGCAAGGACCGAAGCCTGCCGGGGCTGCGGGACTATTCGAAAGAGATACCGTGGCCCCGGAACACAAAGGGCGAGGAAGGAACATGGATGGGTTTTAGTCAGTAAAAGTCTGACACTCCCTCCTGCTCCGCCCAGAAGTCATTTGATGATTTACCATCCTAAAAAAAAAAAAAAAAGATTTGCCCATATCAAAATACCCGACAACAACTGTGGGACAGTAACCCACCAGGCATAACACCCGTCTGGTTCCTAAGAACTACTAAGAAAATGACGTCGTTTATCCACGAAAGTCAATTGTCAAATGAAATAGAAACACAGAAATCATCCATCGCTAGGCCCGGTGCGTTTTACGGCAATTATCAAAATAATTGAAAGTTGAAAAAATTTTTGAAAGTTCGTGTTTTAACACTTAGATTATAAATATTTTGAATGTAAAGTCACGAAATTTAGGACCCCTCCCACCCCCTTGTCACACAATGTCACACTTCGTCGACCCCCGCCCTCTCCCTTAACGTGTGACGTAATTTATGGATGGCTCCTTATACATCACTCTTTTTTCCTCACATACTCCGTTTGTTCGTCCACGGTCCTACATCACGTACTTCGCACCCGACCTTTTTGAAAAAAATCACCAATAAGGTCCGTGTCCTTCTAATGGTTCTGCTCCCGGCGTATCGTCGCACATCTGCATGGTTACCATGACGTCTTAAAGCAGGATTGTTTTAATGTCATTCCAGTGTGGGAAAGGGACGGAGCTATAGAGGACGTCTAGCGCCATTTCTTTCTCACGGTTCATAACTATAAGTACTTAAAATGTCACTTACGGGATATCTTCCGTGATTATTTATTGTTTTTGAGGATGGCTCCAAATTGTCAAGTACGTGGAATCCAGTATTGAGTATGCTCAACAGTAGCAGCCAGCAACATAATAAGAACTTCACAAAACCTGGTGATACTGTGAGTGTGTTTTGCCGTGACTTAGTGTCGAGTTCCAGTAGTGCGCGTAGCAAAAGACAAAGAAAGAGGGTAGACAGATTTGTCTGCTCCTAACATTTTTTTCCATCCACCCACATTCTCCAGTTGACCCGCGATCATGGCGCTTGCAACTGCGTCGAAATATCGGGAGCTCAAAAACAGTAAATAATCACGGAAGATATCCCGTAAGTGACATTTTAAGTATAAAACAATCCTGCTTTAAGACTTCATGGTAGGCCACCTTTTTTTTTTTAGTCGCCTGTCAATCTGTCTGTCAGTGGGCGTAAAACAAATGGATCGCATAACATAACCTCTCTGCATACGTCTTTAGTAGCAGTCAGTAGCAGTGGACGGCTGTCTTAAAATCCTGGGTAAAGGGCCCGTGAGAATACTGAGGAGTGAGCTTCACGCGTCAGTCAATCATCAAGTTGTAGACTGTGAACAGGAATTTGTCATAAGTCGGAAAATGTTACGTGTGATTTCCTGGGTGGTCAGTCAAACGCAAGAATACATACAATTTGACGACCCGATTGGCGCAGCGGTAGTGATCCTGCCTTACGTTATTAGGGTCCCGGGTTCGAATCCCGGTAGGAGCAGATGTTTGTGTGATGAGCATGGACATTTAAATTGTTTCCGAGTCATGGATGTTTAATATGTATAATAAGTATATGTGTTTACAAACAAAAAGTATCTATGTAGTATATCAACTATCTAGTGTCCACGACACAAGCCTCGTTGCTTAGTGTGGCACTAGATGGCGCTGTGTGTAATGTCCAGCGATATTTTTTTTTTTTTTTAATTACAGAACATCACGCCAGACAATAAGCTCGCAGGTTCTACCGATCCTTCGAAAAATATAAACAATAAATAAATCCTCTTTTAGACTGCTGTTGGTCTAATGGTCGCAAGTGTGATTACTGAGCATGAGATTCTGGGTTCGATTCCCGGGTCGAGCAAAGTGCTATTGGTTGTTCCATCTCGAATTTCTCAGTAGCAGCCACGGAGTCTAGACTTGTGCCTCCTATGTCATGGGGCTTAATAATAATAATAAACCCATCCATGTTCCTCCATCGCCCTTTGTGTTCCAGGGCCACGGTATCTCTTTCGAATAGTCCCGCAGCCCCGGCAGGCGTCGGCCCTTGCGGACCCCTTCCTTATTGTGTCACGTAGCCTGCCGCGAAAACGTCGGTAGACTACACCCTTCGGCCAAAACTTCTTTGAGTAAATTATCGAGATGTTGTGTCGGAACTCGCTCCAGAAACGTTGGTGTTGTGACGCGGCTACAACTTTTCAACCCTCAAGTTCCGGCTGGTCATCACCTTCATGTACTCCACGATCTCCTCAACCTTCGTGGGGACACATACAGCGACGTCGATGGTATCGCTGGACGCAGCAGCACATTTGGTCCTGACAGTCCAGTTCCGCATTGATTGCGACAAGTAGGCTTCTTCTTCTTCTTCTGAACTATGGTGAAGCCGTCCTCGTCACACTCTTGCTTTGCTGGACAGCGCTGTACCGGATTCCACGGAAGGGTTTCACAGCGACGTTAACGGCGACAGCTTAAACATAACTGGCTTAATGTCGGTGTACTACTGTGTACACCTGTGCCTGACCCTTCAGGATTACAAGCGCAATATTATACATGTAAATCATCTGTTAACGTAGAAGTTTTATTCAAAAGAAAGTGAGAATGACTTGACAACATTAATCACCTTCAAATAAAGAGGGTGATAAACTTTTAAGTATATTACACTTAACTACAAACTTCCTAGGTCGGAAATGAAAGTAAAAAGTTAAAAAACCGGCCAAGTGCAAGTTGAACTCGCGTGAAGAGGGTTCCGTACAATGCCAAAGTCTCCGTAAGTGAACGTATTATATTGAGTTTACCACTTTATTTTCAATTCATAGAATTCTTATAGGTTTTCGTGTAATCTACAAGCAATGAACTATATTTTGTTTTTTTTTTTCAAAATATTAGGCTCAGTAGTTTCGGAGATCAGGGGGAATGGTCAATTTTCGTCTTCTTTCATTAATAAAATCAAAACTATTTATTTTACAATAATAATAAAAATATATTTGAGATCCTCATAACGAGCCCTTTCATTTGATATGACACACTAAGGTTTGCAATTTTTTTATTTTTATTTCCTAATTTGTCCCCCGAAAATGATTTTAATAGGATTTTATTTTAAAAATAATACTTTGCACATCTGTGTTTGGGTCATATGATAGGATTACACCATCCTACCAAATTTCACCTGATTTGGTCCAGTATATTCGGAGCAAATTGGCTGTGCCAGACGGACGTACAGACAGACAGACGCACGAGTGATCCTATAAGGGTTCCGTTTTTTTACTTTTTTTTACGGAACCCTAAAAACTATATTCACACATATTAGCATCAAAATGGAATCTCATGCATTTGAATGCGAAGGAAATCCGACTGTCCCGGTCTAGTGAACGGGGTTAAGTTGGTAACGTGGTAAGATATGTCTTTGAATGACCTTTGTTGGAATGAAAGTAAAACTATGAAGGTTTGGTGTAGTTTGTGGAATCATTATGACATGATTTTAGAAATAGAAGAGGCGTATTCCGCTCAGTACTTTTAGCAGATAAAACGACGAGCTCGAAAAAGTGCCGTCGCGCATGTTATGAAAAACTTGCTTCGGAATTTTGGCTTTATTTATATAGATAAGAAAAAAATGGGAAAAGGGATGTGTGGGGAATGGGAGGGATGCTTATTAGCAGAGGTTATAGCGGTCTCCCTTTTCCCATTTTTTTATTAGAATATTTATTACTATTCTCCACAATTACTTAAGTAAAAGTTGTCGAAATCTTTCCAGTTTTTAAGAATAAGAACGCCGAAGTTGGCCATTTAACGCAAAAATCACGGTCGAAAATAGTTGAAATGTAATGAATGGCCTCTTGATATTCAGTTAGTGTCAAGTTTAGAATCCCAACACAAAGTCCAACCGTGGCATACATTTAGTAACTAGACCACTGCTCACCCCGGATGAAACTACCATAACGCACAACAAACAGACCGCCCTTTATTAAAATTCGCTGTTCCCTATCAAAAAACAATTTCACAATTGTTTCAACGAGCCCGCGGCCATTTTGAAAACAAGGATGTGCAATAAAAATAAAATTTTATGCCTTTTACATTGGTTATGTGTATTGTGCACCCATATACCCATACCATAAGTATGCAATTGTTTGTAGAACAATTGATATCTCTGGATAAATTGATAACGGACCCCTATTGGGGACTTATTTTAATTGAATTAAAAAGATGAGTTTTTGAAATAACGGTCGAAATAAATCATGGGGTTTCAAAACAAAATGTTTACTGGGTTAAAACTTGAAAGCCTCGTAAGTTTAAAACTTAGTGACGTCATTTTGATATATAAAACTTAATTAATAGAAATACGGCACATTCCTTCTGAGACAGTTGGATAAATCTGGAGTTTCGCTTTTGCCTTTTTCATTTTTGAACAAACATGACTAACATGGTTTTGTAGTTTTCAATATAATTTTTTTTGGTCGTACATTGGTAAGTGTTAAATTACCTATGGAGCAAAATGGGAACAAATTGACAAGTATTTCTAAATAACAATAATTCCTTGGAGTAACTTGGGAATTAATGTATGAGAGTCTTATATTTGTAGTTCATAGGAAATGGAGTACTTTGGAAATAAACCCATCATTTGAACGTTCGCATTTAGTAAAAAGCGTTTTTTTTCAAACTACAAACATACACTTCGATTTTATTTTTCTATATGTAGATAAACTAAACATGACAGGTGACTTAAGAATCCTTACAAGAGATCCTTCTTCACACCATTTGCGATGTATCCGGTTCGATTCCTGGCGGAAGTATAGAGTGTCGGTCGTTACTTCATAAAAACGTATCTTCACGCTTGCATTCGTTTATAGGGGAAACAGTGTTCTATCGTCTCCGGTGTTTGTCCGTTACCGTTACGACGAGGTGGGGTTAGGTTTTAACGATAATAATAATAATAATAAATATCGCTGGACATTAACACACAGCGCCATCTAGTGCCACACTAAGCAACGAGGCTTGTGTCGTGGACACCAGATAGTTGATATACTACATAGATACTTTTTGTTTGTAAATACATACGTTTATTATACATATAAACATCCATGACTCGGAAAGAAATGTCCATGCTCATCACACAAACATTTGCTCCAACCGGGATTCGAACCCGGGACCCTAAGAACGTAAGGCAGCCTCACTACCGCTGCGCCATTCGGGCGTCAAACTGTCATGTTAATGGCGCCAAAAATCTGTGATTATCATGATTGTATCAGAGACCGATTAGTAAAAAAAAAATTTAGCACACTACGCTGTACAATCAGCCTACGTTCATGCTGCTAGGACTCAGGCCTTCTGTTTTTGAGATAGTAACATACATACATACATGCCTACTACAATATCATCCATACTTAATCATTATCTTAAAAGGTTATCTTTTACCATTTTTGATGATATAATATGTAGGTTGAGGATCCTTAAACTATTTTAACCGACTTCAAAAAAAGGAGGAGGTTCTCAATTCGGAATTATAAATTTCATCAAAATCGGTCCAGAAGTTTGGTGGTTTAGTTTGGTTTTTTCCCCCTCAAATACGTGTTTTTCTTCTTGGGCTATGTTGATGACATGATAATCCCCTAACTTTTAGTTACAATGTAAAAAATAATTCATGAAAGAATTCGCATTGAACTATAGGCATTGAACCAATTTGGACTAAGTATAGGTATAGTTTTATCTGTGGCAATTCCCGTACGCGGCACAGCACGCGGTGTTGGAAAATGAAAAAGATCAACGTGTGTGAAATACATTGCATGTTGGACCTAATCATAGTGCGATTAAAACCCGATTTCGAGGAAGTGTATTGAAAAAATATTTTTATACATATACATATATGTAAACCCGAATTGCATTAAGCCTAAAATAAAGGTACGTAATGTTTAAATATCTACAAACTTGAGCATTTCTTAATTACCCAAAAAACATCTTTATATGACCCATACCAAAACACAGTCACGGTAACAACACTAACAACATTAGATATTCCCACAAAGACCGTACAATCCCCCATTACCATCAGCATCCCCAAATCCCGGCAGACACATCGGCGACACGCATCCACGTCTATTAGGACCGACATCATCTAAAACCGTAACCAATCGATTTGTGCACGTGAACTTGTAGTTTTGGACGAGGAAAGGATATCGATATTTGAGTAAGAATTATCGATATTTCAGTGTTAAGGGCGGGTCGGCTTCCAGTCTTGTCTGATGCAACTGAATACCAGTATTTTACTTGGAGCGACTGCCTATCTGACCTCCACAACCCAGTCTGTCGCAAGCTAGGCTAATAAGATCCGTTTAATTTATCTTGTAGATAACTTTAATACTATTTTAGGGTTCCGTACCTCAAAAGGAAAAAACGGAATCCTTATAAGATCACTTTCTTGTCCGTCTGTCTGTCCGTCTGTCACCACGGATTTTCTCAGGAAAGGGTGGATCTAGCAAGTTGATTTATACCATATACTGAGGTCTATAGTCCCTATTAGGTGTATAAAATCAAGGTCCTGAGTCAACACGATACAAAGATATGGGCAAATTTAGATTTTCGCGAAAACTTGTAAGTACCAAAATTTTTAACTTTTTTTATTTTTCGGACTTTTCTTTTACTTGTACTGTAAGACCTTGCTTTGAACCAAAATTGACAATTCTAGGTCAACCGGAAGTACCCTATAGGTTTTGGGTCGAAAATAAAATATTATTTTACCACTTTGTCGGTGTTATTGATATACACCCCTCTACAAAATTACAGCTTTCTGGTACAAACGGTCTCTTAGCAAAAACTCGGACAGACAGACATGACGAAGCTATAAGGGTTCCTTGTCAGGACTATAATAATATGTTGTTGAGTTTGTATATTAAAAAATATTTTTCAATACACTTCCTCGAAAACTGGTTCTTAACGCACTATGATTAGATTCAACATGCAATGTATTTCACACGCGTGCGATTTTTTTCATTTTCCAACACGTGTGCGGGAATGAAAATTGCCACAGATAACCTTAGTCCAAATTGGTTCAATGCCTATAGTCGGAATTGAATGTTTTTTTTTATTTCGGCAAAGTAATAATGCGTCTGTACGGCGTAAATGTTTTTTGAATATTCAAATTGTGTTTATAAATAGAATATCATAGATAAAAATTATTATTTAAAACTAATATGTACTTTTTTTAAAAAATTAACATTTATTTGTGTTCTAAATTCATAAATACAAAAAAAAAAACTTTTTTTTATATTAGGCTGTATAACGGCTTCATACCTTTGCTTCTCCTTCAACCTGGCGAAAGCAAAGCGCGGAAAAAAAGAAAAGAAAATCATAGTTTCCTAATAATTTATGACAAAAATATTTTACGTTCTTTTATTTAATTTCTTCAAAAGTGTATTGAAAAACGTCATTTGATACACGTGGACATTTGTTATTGCAGTTCTCGGCTCAAAAACACCCTCGCCTACGGCTCGGGAGTTAATTCCGCCTCGGACGCAATAACAAACTTTCTCCACTTGTATCAAAATGTACTATTAATTTCCTTCTGTTGACATTTTGCTTGTTTGTTTTTTTTGTTTTGTGTTGTGTAACTTTGAAACACACTGGTCTTAGTTACCTAATTTAAGGTTTGTTTCACATTTAGTTAATGTATTTTAAAATTAGCATCTAAAACTATTAAGCACTAATTTTATGGCGAAATGTGTCATTGCTCTATATATTAATTTTAACATCTTTTGTACCACATTTATTGCAAATAAATAGTTTTGACTTTGACTACGGAACCCTAAAAAGGAGTAAATGATAGCGTGACGGGTGACAGAGGGAATGGATGAAGAAGCGTGTTGTGCCAACCGGCAATCCCAAGTAGCATGGGACTAGGGCAGAGAGATGATGAACTGCAAAATGACAACACTTCTGTTGATAAAAAGTTTGATACCTCTTTACCGTTCAAAGAGCATAACATCGTATAGCTATCGATAAGCTTGATTCGATCCCTATTTCCTCCCGCCACACACTATTAGGGGTTACCTTAATGAAGTGTTAGGGTAGAGGGCACAAAAGAGCGTGACTCGTGATGAAGGATTGTGGGTTCTGATTGATGAAGACGGATAGCACAGGGTTATGTCCATTAAACTAATGTGGTTCGTGAGATAAATGCGGATGCTGTGAACATTTGAGCGTGTAAGCTTTGAGTGATGGGGAAAGCAGAATTCCTGAGCTTCGATTACGTTAAACTTTTAAAGTTGTAATGGATTTAATTAGCAGATAAATACTTAACTCAATACGAAAGTAGTTTTAACTAACTTGGTAGGTAAAGATCTTAGATTCATTCAGTGAGGAATTAGTCACAACCCACTGCCTATAACCGTGTGGGTATAAAAGCAAGTTTAGGATATTATCGATGGAGGTGCCGTATAAGTAAGACATTTTAAAAATTTAACCCCTAACAAATAGGGGATGAACGTTTGTATGGAAGTAAGTAATTTTTGTCTGATGGCAAATCCATCCTCAATGACTACATTTTAAGGTGACCGGTTATAGCGGCGAATTAGGAAGTGTTCTTGTTAGTTTATCATTATTACCTGACGATTGACCCGAGCGGCTATTATAGTGATTCAATCGACATAGTAGATTATTAACCAAGGGGATAAAGCAGTCTCTTCTGTCGCGGGTGACGATTTAAATCGGAAGCGTAACGAAGGACTCGAGGTTTACTCCCGAGCGTAGCGAGGTTGTTAAAAACTTAAATCACGAGCGAAGCGAGGGATTTAAGATGAGTCCTGAGTGTAGCGAGGGATTTAAGTTCACCCAAGACTAAGACAGCTTTATCACCGAGGAAAATACTCTACTTTTCGTACCATTTGCGAAAAAAGTAACACAATAATAATATGAGATAAGCATTTTAGAACATTAACTTGTTTATAAAAATAAATTAAAATAAACTTAACGTTTATGTATTTGAAGAAAACTAAAACGCGGCAAATTCCTAGACTAATATTTTTTTGTCGGAAAAGCAAAGGCATCAAGCTCATACGGCCTCGTCGGTTTTCGTAATTTGATTTAATAATCATAACTGCATAATAAATGCGTATTCCTTTTTCAAAAAGATGTATAATGCTTTATGTACAAACTCAATGGTGTAAACACAGATGTAGTTCAGTATAAATTTCGGTAAGTATTCCAAATTTAAATCACATTCTCCTCCTAGAGGATAAATGAAATTCAGTACAATTTTCTTTCCCTGTTTTTAACAGATTAAAAATGACTATTGTTATGTTCGCTTTTTGTGGCATAGAATATCACTTTTTTGAGCAAGTGGTACGAAAAATAAATAAACGAACTAATCTTTATCATGTAACAGCAAGTTGCAGAAAACAAAACAACAACAAACCATGGAGTATTCGCGACATAATTTTGTGCAGCCATCATCCAGCCATCCATTTGTTTACGCATGCAAAACAGTTCTGGACCGTGACTGATTGACAACGCATACTGTGACTGCACAGCGTAATCGATTGTAGAGAGAAACATGTCATTTCGAAGCTCTTCTAATAAAATATCACGTACACTCATACCCGTATACAACTCATATCTAGTTTTAATAAAATATCACGTACACTCATACCCGTAACCGTATACAACTCATATCTAGCTGATCATCATTGAGTGATTTCTAGAGTGACTGCTGATTAGTCCTGGGTTAATTCTCAGGTTTTGTCACCAGAAATTTCTCAGTAGCAGCCGAAGTTTGGAATTGTGCCCGGTTTATGATAACAGTATATACCTACAGCCTATACCGTTCCCACTGCTAGGATTCAGGCCACCGGTCTACTAGAGGGAGCAGGTCCTTATCCACCACACTGGCCCAATGCGATAAATGTCAGATTTGTCTTTGAACTTTTGACTAGGACAGACCGTTTTCTCGAGATGTTTTCCTTCATCGTTTTGGGAGCTATAGTCATCATTCTCCTGCTCTTATCCCAATTTATTTGGGGTCGGCGCAGCATGTCCTCTTCTTCCATACTTCTCTATTACTCGTCATCTCATCATACACCTCTTTTCTAGCCATATCATCTATAACACAGTCCATGCATCGTTTCTTTGGTCTTCCTCTACTCGTATACCCAACCACATTCATGCTCAAAACTTTCCTTACGACATTTTCCTCATTTAAAATCCGCATCACGACAACCGATTACCACACAACTTTTCAGTCACCGGCGCCACTTTCAGACTTCCTCATAAGTGAGCAGTGTGCTGTGGCGATGAAATAAATGAGACAAAGTGGAGTATCCACTTGCATTTGAATTCAAGACCGGAGACGTTACCAATGCACCATCGATACTCAGTTTTTATACTAAAGTGGCCACGTCGATTAAAACCATGAAAATGCCACAAAACAAAAAACAGCACCATAATAAACCGAATAGAACACAACCCAGATGTTTGAAACACGAGACTATGGCATGTGACCATAGTTTTTTACTATAGACACAAAAAAATAGCGATAAGCAAAGCGTTATGGTTTATGTCAGTGCCGATGGAAACGGGACTGGTTGAAAAAAAAAAGTATTTGTGGTTTTTCTGGTCATTTGTTTTGTTTATGGTCGTAGATCATTTGAAAACGTGGACTGCAGAACAGACCTGTTATTTGTGCAGGTAAAATTTTTAAGCCAGTTAAAAAAAATAATGCATTTTTACTTGAACATTCAAAAGCGTTGTTATTTACTATGACTACAACAAAACGTAGCACCTGAAATTCCCGAAAGTTTAGGCACAGGTATACCTAATCTATATATATCAAAGGCAAAAGTGATTGACTGATGTATCAACGCAAAGGCTGTCGCGACGTGTAGCTCGCGAAGTAAACAGATAGAAACATAGATTATAAACAGATAGAAGATACAGTGTCAAATTAATATTGTTAGAGCGAAACGTGTAACAAACTAGTAATACAGCATGAGGTGATCTGCTGGCAACACCGAACCCATAGAAAGATCACCATAGATAAAGAGTACTTAGTTTATGGTTATGACATTTACGTAGTATCTCTATGAAGTCTGTGGCGTTTGCCGGCACTTTTGGAATACACCAAATCTAAAGTATTTAACTCAATAAGTATTTAGTGCAAAGTAAAAGTGATTGGTGTCATGATGGAGGCGACCAGCATGGCGGCGACTCATCTGACAGAAATATAAGCTAAGTGGTAGCACTAAGACAATAGTGTAGAGGTTCCCCACCTTAATGCCTAAATTCTAGATTTACTAGTTTTCTAAAGGTTTCTGATGCTCTTGGAAGTCGGTTACATATGAGAAATGGTTCTGTGATGAACACAGATATGGCAAAGGGAGTAACCCTTTATTAGCAGACTTGGCTGCGGTTATCGCTGTAGATATAACAGAGATAATTATATTATGAGAAATGGTTCTGTGGTGCACACAGATATTATGGTAAGAGGTTAATCGGCAGACTTGGCTGCGATTCCTCTACCCAATTAATTAACTACGGTGACTTGGATCTCGTAGAGCATGCAACTGAATTAATCCTAGCAAGATATGTACGTGTATAACATTTCTGTGCTTTGACTTCATACCTAAGACACCGGGAAACGTTTATGTATGTATATCATAATGTATAGAATGGTGGGAATCAATTTAATTTTAACTACAGATGGCGAGCTGAATCATGATGCGAGCTTGTAAGAACTAAAGCCGATTTATGCGAAGCAAACCTCCCAAATTATTGAAGATTCTTCTCGGAACAAACCCCAGGTACAAATCTATCCACAATCTCTAACTCTCCCTACTAAACCATAACAATCTCGCCGCGTCGCTACGTTGCGTTGTCTGGGAACGAGGCGGGACGGCGAGTTTGGCCAACTCGGTACGTCCTGCTGGTAGGTTCCGCGGATGGCGCGACGGAGTGACGCGGCCGCGACAGAGGCCAAACCCTTAGGGCTATAGTCTTAAAATTTCACACACGTATTCCTCTTATGACGTAAGCATCCACTAAGTAAGGATTTTTCGAAATTCAACCCCTAAGGGAGTTAAATAGGGGATGGAAGTTAGTATGAAACTTTTTATTCCTTGGACATATTTGCATGAAATTTCGTATGAATTGAGTGCGGCAAAAATAATGAGTTACGTATTTCAGCGTTTTCCAAAATTCAACCTCTAAGAGGGTAAATTAAGTTTTGCACAAAGTTAGTTTGTAACCTCGATTAACATAATATACGAGTAGAATACTTTTCATCCCAGTAGTATGATCCCGTAAGACAATTATCAAATTCCACGCGGGCGAAGCCGTGGGCAACAGCTAGTAGGTAGTATATATATACCTACCAACATTTCGCTAGTATGTTAAGTCCCATGTTACCAGGGGGCGACCCTATTGCCATCAACCGGGCACAAATCCAGACTCCGTGGCTGCTACTGAGAAATTCCTGATGGAATATCGCAATGATACTTTGCCTGACCTGGGACTTGAACCCTAGACCTTATCATGCTCAGAAGTCACGCTTGCAACTACTAGATCAACAAGGCAGCCATGCTTGGTACGACTACTTCTAGGCGTTCTAGTTCTTTTGGCGAAAGGTATTCCAAGCGCAAAGTTACTATGTAATTTCAACCTGACTAGGTTTGGCAAGCCTACTAAACTTCACTTACTAGGTTCAACGGAAATTGAGCTTGAGCAATATAAATAAGCATTAGTTTTCGCTGCAATTGGGTATAACTACAGCAATCTACAAAAAACAGTGTAAAAATAACTTACAGACATCCAAATATTATCAGTTACTGACCTACAGCAAGGACATGATAATATTTATTATAAACGTGGGCATCACCGCTAGAATTTGCCTGAAAAAAAACGTAAACAAACCATTTTGTTTACGTTACAATACTGCTCTATAACGCCATCTATTGCCGAGTAGTTGAATCTTTTGTAAAGTTTGGCAGATATTCGTTGCTTCTGTATTTTTCAGGAAATATGGGAGGTACGATTTTACCTTCTTTTTTAACTAAGTACATGATAAAGTAGATTGATATCCACAGTAACTACTTATTAAGAAAGTTTGTGCCTAGACAACAACAAATGGCTTTAACAGAAAAAAACGAGTCCTGAAAAACGTGTATTCATGTAATTTTACAAAAAAATATCTAAATGAACGACGAATAAGAAAATATTACAACGCTTTTTCAGTAAAAAATACAAACTCGATTGGAAAGTAGGAGGAGTTTCGCTTGTTGTTTAGAGAGCTTCATCATTATCATCAGCCTAGCCTTGTCCCAACTATGTTGGGGTCGGCTTCCAGTCTAACCGGATGCAGCTGAATACCAGTATTTTACATGGAGCGACTGCCTATCTGACCTCCACAACCCAGTTAGAACTGGGTAATACGATACCGCTTGGTAAGTCTAGTTGTCAGACTATATGGGCCACTGACTACCTGTAACGATTGTCACAGATCTACAAATGACAGCCGGGACGAACGGCTTAACGTGCTTTCCGGGGCACGGAGAAAACTCGGTATGTAAGAGTGGTCACCCATCCAGGGAACAACCAGCAGCTGTAATTATTTAGCCACGAGCTACCCTTGAGCAAAGGACGCAGCGATTCCCGTGGCAATGATGCGGCGGACGAACTCGCTAGAAGGGGATCGAGCATGGCAGCGGTGGGACCCGAACCTATCGTACCACTCCCTTTCGGATACGTACGCACACTGGTAAGGAAACGAACTAGTGAACAACACCACAAGCTGTGGCTGGACCACGGCGAGGTGTAGGCAGGCC
Source organism: Xestia rhomboidea (assembly GCA_963853795.1). NCBI lineage: Eukaryota > Metazoa > Arthropoda > Insecta > Lepidoptera > Noctuidae > Xestia > Xestia rhomboidea. The sequence goes on along the minus strand of OY970770.1, from coordinate 6,443,263 downwards.
AAGGAAGCACTTCCTGCTATCAACGGCCGCTTCACCAAACGCGCGCTTCGGTTGACAAAACCACAGCTGCGCACAGTCACAGCCGCCATTACCGGACACGGCTCTTTCAATAAACACCTCTTTGCCTGCATGGAGGAAGACGAGACAGCAGCCCACGTGCTTCTGCACTGCCCAGTGGTTGCAACATACAGGGCAAAGTACTTTGGTAACCCAGGTACTCTCCGCGAGATAGTCAGCAACATCGGGGTGCTGCTGGCCTTTCTCGGGGAACTGGGATGGGTCGAATAATTTCCCACCCGCACGCAAAATACGCGCTTTGACGTGGAATTGCGGACACCAGCCCGTTATACAATACAATACAATACCCCTGAGCTTCATCTATTAATCATAACACATTATTACATTACCAACTTTATATTATGTGTAAGTAACATTACATTGTCATAGGTCCAAAATGACCCAAGATGTCCCTACTTACTCCATTTATTTGACAGACAGCCCTTCGCACAGTGGCCTGGTTACCCATTTAGTTCAATTGGATCAATTTAGTTGATCCATTTATTGCCGCAGTCACTTACATAGGTAATTTATTCTTGCTGTTTATGTCCATTGTGTGGCTTAGTCATCGTATGGTTTTGGCCTTTTTTTTGGTTAGATTTCAGATCCAGTCATAAGATGCGTCTTACGGAAATTCCTAGGATTTTAGCAGATGACTCATCAAAGCTATCGCAACTTTAAAATCGTCAATTTGTGATGGCTTAGGATTCAAGTTTAAATGCAGAAAGTGATACTACTGATACTGTAGCCTGCGAGATGATGCAGGCTACCAGTACAGTAGAGGCCTTTACCCAGGAGTGGTATGAATCACTGCTGGGTATCTTGCCTGACTTCCAGTAGCAAATAAGGTAAATGCAGATAGGGTAACCTGTAAGTTTGAGTTAGGACTACAAAGTAGTCTTTGAGCGTTTCTCCATCAAACATTGTTTTAAACTACTAAGATTTTTACTACTTTATAATAAAAATCGAAATTTGTTATAATGATATTGTGAAACGAGAACAACTGCCGACAAACTGTTTTGCAGTTGGCAGACTTTTTATATGTTATTGTTATACAGATTTTGAATAAATAAATAAAAAAAAAAAACGTTCATAAGCTTACTCAGTTTTCAAATGATTGCTAGGACAAATTGCAGCAAAAAAAAACATTTCTTTAAAAAATTTAGGTGATATTTATCATTATTTCCCTCATCTATTACTGCCATAAAGTCAAGATCAAGTAACAAAAATCATAATCGACGTTAGATAAACGTGCGACTTCACCGGATAAAAATCTTCACTAAAACATTGATAAATTATGTCAATCATGTCTGTAACAATAAGACACAACCCTACCACCCCGTATGCGCCCGCTTTTTATCACAATTAAAACTAAATGAATAAAAATCTCTTCCATACAGTGGCGCCATCTATACGGGCACATTATCATCAAGTATGGGGGCATTGTTGTAGCACTTGCTGTATTTAACACCAAATTAGAGGGGTGATCAAGGGATCATTAGGGACATTCTGATTTGGTATAAAATTCTGTTTTTTTAAGTGGCTGAGAATTATGACAACGGGCCATGTAGGACCGATGACTGTTGATACACGTATTCTTCAGTGGATATCGCGAATCAACAAATGTAGGGGAGGTCGCCCTCAGGTGAGGTTAAGCAATGATCTTTGCAGGCCGTTTGGTAGCAGTTGGCTTTGAAATTAACGGATCGAGTTGAATCACAGAAATCATAATAATTTATGTGAGGTGAATTGTATGGTATTGGATGCCTTTGTATTTGATGTATATTGTAGCTAGAAAACCGTATTTTTTTTAATTCTCACATTTAATACTTTTAATTTATCATAATTCACCAGATACGGGCAGATAACGATCTCGAAAAATCAATTTCTGTTTTACTATAAAAAATATTAAAATAAATAAAAAAGACAAAAAGTGACTGATTACTTTTTAACCTGACAATAAATCATAATCGACAGACGCATTGTACTTTAACCGACTTTGTTAAAAAAGCGTGTGCTGTGTTACGTTATTTGGATTTCGAAATGAACGCAATCAATAACAATAACGCAAACGCACTGTGTTTGCGTTATTGTTATTGATTGCGTTCATTTGGATGTAAAAGAAAATGGTAGTGGTAGGAAAAACACTGTTTTAAGTTTTAACTTATATTGTAACTTACGGGATATCTTCCGGGACTGTCAACCCGCGTTCATGGCGCTTGCAACAGCGTCGAAATATCGGGAGCTCAAAACAATAAACAATCACGGAAGATATCCCGTAAGTGACAATAAAAGTTTAGTGATGGGATTTATTTTTATGTTTGGAAAGATTTATTTTCTGTCTGGTAATTTAAAATGTAGATAGTAATATTTTTTGAAGCGTTTTCTTTAAAAAATAGTAGATAATAGATGGGTTTTAAGTCGAGGTTGTCAATCTTGAGTGTTTGTTTGGTAGGTACACTAGGACCTACCTAGTGTACCTACCAAACAAACACTCAAGATTGGTACCTACTCCTCGGAGCCCTTGGGGTATAAATATAAAGAAATAAATATCGTAGGACATTACACACAGCGCCATCTAATGCCACACTAAGCAACGAGGCTTGTGTCATGGACACCAGATAGTTGATATACTACACAGATACTTTAAAATGTCGAAATGTGTTGTTCCTTCTTCTGCTTACCTCTTTGGAAAGTCCTTCTTCAATCGGTTCCTCATTACTGAGGATCGGGGTCAGTGTATAGGGTATTACCAATGCTGATATCTCCCCTTCTGCACCTACATTACTTTTTTTTAGTTTCTGTAGAAAAACTTCACATTTTCAACTTTACACTGTACATGAAGCAAATGCGATACACGTCTCTAACAAAGTCGTTTACCAAATCGTGACTTACGGCAATGTTACAAATCACTCTAATGTACTGCATCCACTAAATGTTGCCAGTACCATTTGCTGGTGTTGCCACTAACATGACGAAATAGTAATACTGAAGTAAAACGAATGCAACAATTTATTCAAGTAAAGTCCGTGACGAAGTTGTAAATGTAGTGAATTTGTTCCAATTTAGTGGTTAGTGGCTTTCTTTTACTGTTGTTTGGCCCTTTATTGAAGTTTAATGTTGCGGGCTGGTTTGATGGAATTTTAACTGGAGATTTAACATGCTGTGTATTCTAAAAGTTGACAGCGTCATAAATAGCTGACAAATTTTTCGCGTGCAGTCAAACTGAGCGGCCTGGATTGCGCTCTGGCTGCGGACCGGACCAGACTTTGACAGATATTTCAGTTCATTATTTGTCGTCAAGGGCCTCTGTCCACCGTCCGGTCCTCTATCTATCTATCTATCACGGGGTTTAGGTTTCTGCACTTAGTCCTTGAAGTGGACCATTGTGCGTGAGCCATGGTGGCCGATTACTCCAACCAGCCCACCTCCCTCAAGAAGCAGATCAAACTTGCCGGTCTCCTCTGGGCATCCGCAAGGGATCTTGGTGTTCCAAGGGTCTCCTCGCGAATCTTGGTAACGCCTGTGCACTCAAGGAGCACATGCACCACCGTTTCCTCCGCCTCCATGCATGCTCTGCACAGGTCGCTGTCAGTGATTCCTAGGGTAGTGTTTATTCAGTGAGCAGTGTCCAGTGATGGTCCCCGCCACCAGTCGCAGGCTATCTCTGTCCAGACGCAGAAGGCACCTGGTCAGCTTTCGTCCGGTCCTCTCTCCGCACCTAAACGAAATAAAATTATGAAACATCGCTCTGGATTTCTACTAAAATATTGATTATGCGAACTAACACCACCAACTTAGACGGCCAAAATAGTATTAAATTGAAATTCCAACCACATTACAAACTACCGTAATTTCTTTAAAGATAATGTCATCAACATAAAACAATAGGAGGGTAGCGCTGGCGACAGATGCGCCCTCATGTCGATACGATCTCGTTGCGTATGCGCACGCGTTCTGTCTACTTGTTAAGTGGAGGTGAGTTGTTTGCCGAAGTTGTTTGTTGTGGTGTCTTACGTAATGTGTGTAAGTTTGTGTTTTGTTTGACAAGTGTCGAAAAGCTGCTAAGTTTTTTACGAGTCTTATTATGGCAGTTTTCGCTAGAATTCGGCGACTAGACTATAAAGCCTAAATAGCACTATCGGATTTTCAAACCTCAGTCCAGTGTCGCGAATTTAAATTCTAACAGTGCAGTAATATTTAGGTGACATAAGTACTCATGAAAACATGCAACACAAACTCTGAATATTAAAATGTAGGTACTACCTATATAATAATATGCTTTGATGATCTCGTTTACCTATAACTCATGTGATCGAGCCTCACGGTAGTTTGACGAACGGAAGCCTGGACCACGCTTTTGTGACAAAATATCGCAAGATCGATTACACGACATTTTACATGATACTATATAGTAAACGTTTTCAGTCATAACTGAACACTATGATCGATGGAGACATGATTTGAATTGATGTGTTATACCACAGCTGAGTGAAACCCATTCTAGTTATTATTATATTTATATAACTTTCGCATGCAACCAGCCCCTTAACCAAACGCACGGCGCGTGCCACTCTTGCGCATAGCCCTGGCGCCCCGCAGAGGTGTCATAATATAATGACATCTTAATTTATGCGGAAACACACGCGATTATATGACACGATCGTATTGATAGGACGCGGAGCTTTTTCATTGTTTTTCTAGATGAATACAAACGTCCAGTAGATGTCTACCAAAAACCGTTACTAACGAAGATCTTTGGTGCGGGTATATTATTATCTCAAACTTCTATCTAATATTGCCTCTAACAAGTATCATACCGATAAATTTTTAAACTGATATGGTTACTAACATTATCATTAACACTGAAAACGGAATATTTACCATGTAGTTAACATGATTTAACCGAAAAAAAATTACACAGTGAGTTTCGTGTGTTAGGGACAGAATCGAGTTGTAAGTGTACGGCCTGGGTGCAATAGCGTTCGGCGGGGCATTCTGCGGGGCGGCTGCTTTGCCGCAAGACGCAAACTCGCACGCTGCAGCCGCCGCGCGGCGGGCGTCTACTCAGGCCACTCACGTATAAATACATGACATGAATGCTGCACGCCCCGCTCCGCCGCACGCTCGATTCGACCGGGCACTCTGGCCGTACACAGAGTGACAGTGGTAGCGGTACGGAGCGCTAAAATCGGTCAAGAAAGAGGGTAGACCGATTAGTCTGCTCATAAACACACACATGCAATAACTTCAGTTTATCCGTGATCATGGGGCTTGGAGCGCCGTAATATCGGGAACTCAAAACAAATACTAAACATGATAAACATCCCACGACTTTTGGCATGCTTTTGTGGCTTATGAATTTGTTTGTAAACTGTTTCTCTTCTCTTGATGCCAAGAAGAAGAAGACCACCATTCTTCTCCGTGTCGCTGCCACCGCAGTGTTTTATGTTTTGTTGGCTCAAAATATGCCACATTCACAGCATCGTCGGTCGGTAGAAGCGCAGAGTGGAGCATAGTTTGCGACACAGTCTCACACCCACCTTTACGAGATTGAAGTTACATCTTCCCATTTGGGACGCTACAGATTTCAAGAAGCTGTGCGTCAACTTCTTTTCTTCTCACCAAGGAGAAAGAAATATTCACCACTGAGAATGCTCACTGCGAGTTGGTAATTTTCAAACAAGGTTTCCTTGCAATGTTTTCCTATAGCGTTACTCAGTGATGTCCAATTTCTAGCCTTAAATCTAAAACCCTGGTATGTTAAATGTAATATTTAAATAATGTAGTAAACAAACGCGAACGTACCAGCTACAATATCGCACGGCCGATCTAATAAATAGCCGCCATTGTATGCAGATGCGCGCGCGCAGTAATTTACTCGTCGCCTTTACTTGCATAGTACATAGCATATGCTAATTCTACAATTTCAATTTATTTTGTTGATGGATCGTTGAATATTTTGATCGGTTTGAATATCTTATTTCATAACTCATTAAATATTCTAAGTTTAATTAAGTTATTTCTAGCCTGCGTCATTTGAGACACATGTAACTCTAGCTTGTACTTATATCTTAGAAATAGGTATATTTGTCAAAAAAAGTTCACACTTCTCCACTGTAGACGAAAACAACAGATTTACAAAAAGAGATCCCACTAAACTAAAAACCCAACTTTGCAATAGTACTCTTCACTATAAAAACAGTTACCTAATGTCCATTAAAATTTACAACCACATTCCGAAAGCTATAAAAACTAGTCACCACTGCATTTTTTCAAAAGTACAAATACAAACCGAAGACATACCGACCTCGTCGCCGAGGTCCGGCGCGTAATCTCCGATCAATTCCCCCCCGACCCTTGCTAGAGCCAGCCCGCGATGCTGAGCCAGTAATGTCAAACGAGCCCCTAAATAATGACACTCAGATCCAGCCTGTCCCTTTGCTGCCCCCAGCGACGCCCTAAGCCGAGGTGCGTACCCCACAGGGGGTGACCTTAGGCGTGGTCGCTTAGTTTTTAGTTAACATGCCCCTGGCTGGAGGCTTTAGCTTCAAGGCATCCACAGGTCTAGTCCGGTTAAGCAGTAGCCAGTCTCTTCTAGACTGAACTGCGAGATGCCATTCCCAAAAAAAAAAAAAAAAACATTTTTTCAAAAAGAAGTTGAAATTTTGGCTTGTACTTCAAAAGACTTTTTACTCAGTAAAAGAATTTCTTGAAGATATTAAATATAAATAGGTACTACCAGATATTATTATACAATTTATTGTTTTTTTTTTATATACCTAAGGTTAATGTTGTGTTTTATATTAAGTACTTATATATTTGATTATAGAGTTTTACACCTTTTAGTTTTGTTTTTGATTTTGTATTTTATTTGAATGTGAATAGGTAAGCTAAGATTAGGTATATGTGCGTAAAAATTTAGAATTATTACTAGAATTATTATTATCTAAGTGCTTAAATTTAATTTAATGTATTTTAGTGTTTTAAATGTAATTATAAAGTGTAACTATGTAAATATTCGTATGCCGCGACTAGCGGCGGATATGTCATGTCCTGCTATTTTTATTTAATAACTCTGTGCCTACCATATCCAACGAATAAATGTCTTTGTCTTTGTTACTTACCTCACAAAAAAATCAAGGCAACCCCTGTAATCCTTTATTTTATTTTTTTTAATTATACGATGTTAAGGTGATGTAAATTTCTCCCAGACTTCTCTCCCAATTACGTCGTTTATTTCTTGAAACTTCTGAATCGTGGACGTTTTTCAGACTTTTTATAGCGCAGAAACCATCACCATCTTCCTGTCCTTATCCCATTGGACATGGGTCCCTACTTGGAGGGATCCCTACTCGGGGTCGGCGCAACACGTTTTCTTCCTCCATTCTCCCCTGTCAGACGTCACGGCATCATTTACTCCTTTCTCTTTCATATCATTCCTCACGCAATCCATCCATCTTCTATGTCCTTCCTCTCCCTCTTCATCTATCAATATTTATGTCTGTCACTGTTTTAGTCACAGTTAATCCGACTTCGCAAATATCTACCTAATTTAAAACTCTAAACCGTTGAAACAATTACTACAGACCACTAAAATGACTGTAATAATAATTACACACTACTAAAAAGAGGGTCAGATACAAACGAACCATTTAGGGTCGTCATGTAAAACCTTCTGGCTTAAGACCATACCGTCATTCCGTCACCATCGGGTGACCATCGCGTATGCAATGCCATGCTAATTAAGAAGTCTGTTATTTATACGACTATGACGTCATTAAGAGCTTTTAGGGGAAGCTAAGGGGTTGCACAAGCCTGACTTAAGTTCATATAAAAAAAAAGTTAAATCGCAAGTTTTCGTCGGTTATTAATTAAATCTGCTGTTCCATATCAAAGTGTAATGAACTTATGAAACAGCCGATTTCTAAGTCTAGAATCGAGCACTGAATTCATGGGAAAAGATTGTACCGCGATATTCCTAGCACAGTGTTTAAGAGATACATTTCTTCCGTGTCACCATTTAGTTCTTGCATTTTTTAGTGAAATACGCACAGAAATTATGCACAAAAAACTGCACTAAAACTGACTTATTAATTAAATACTAGCTGCTGACGAAGATGGCGTCTTCGTCAGCGAGAAATGATCACGTTTCATTGATGCTGCGCTCCTCTTGGTCGAACTGTGATGTTATATAGCCTAGTCTTCCTCGATAAATAGGCGGTCCAACAATAAATAGAAATTTTCAATTCGAACCAGTATCAGTAGTTCCTGTGATTAGCGCGTTCAACCAAACTAACTGTTCAGCTTTAGAATATTAGTATAGATTTCCTTTCTGCCAATTATTTCTGTCAATTTGAATTGCATATTTCCTCCTATATAGTCCGCGCGCGAGCTCCGAGGAATTGGTGGCTTGTTTAAATCATCGGTGGTTTTATTTCAAGTACAGTCGTGGTCTTTTCCGCCTGATCAGTTAAATTTTTTTTCGCTTAAATCATGTGGAGGCGCCGAGCCACTCCACCTTAAACTTTAGGCCTATTAGGAAAGCGTCAACTTTGGCGCGCAAAATAACAATAACCCTCGTTTGGCATGTGTCGTCGATCGGTATTTTTTTCATTAATTATTTATTATAAAGTCAACGGGGCGGGGATAGAGAACGTTTCTATGTTTTAAGTGCAAGCAAAAATAAGCTTAGTGGTGATCAGGCGGGAGTGTCCTCGATAGTACATAAAACCTTCATAAAATGATTTCATAATTTAGTACTCCGCGCGAACTAAATTATGAAGTCATTCTATGAGGGTATTTTGTACTTGAAATAAAACACAAGCCACCGATTCCTTGGAGCTCGCGCGCGGACTAATTATATTTATTAAGGACGCGTTTGCTAAATTGATAGGTACAGAATCGAACTACTACATTGACACTGGTCATACACACAAGTGTACGCACGACTAACTGCGAGAATAGTAGTCAAGTGAACTCATTTTGATGCTTTGAAAGATTCATTTTTTTACATATTTCTTAGAGATAAAATTATGGTAGGTCCCTACAAAAAAAATATTTTTGCTGTTTATGTTTAACGAATTACCTCCGGACTTGATGGAGTGACCTGAAGGTATACTTCAGTGACTGCCACTGGAACTTCTCGACGTGTTGTACTAGGTGAGCTGAGTTTGGGCTCATTTTGTTAGTAATGATGAGACTTTACCTCCGGACCTGATGGAGTGACCTGAACGTGTACTTCGGTGACTGCTACTGGAACTCCTTGACGTGTTGTACTAGGTGAGCCGAGTTTGGGCTCCTTTTGTTAGTAATGATGAGACCTTACCTTTGGACCTGATGGAGTGACCTGAAGGTGTACTTTAGTGACTGCTACTGGAACTCCTCGATGTGTTGTACTAGGTGAGCCGAGTTTGGGCTCGTTTTGTTAGTTATGGTGAGACCTTACCTCCGGACCTGATGGAGTGACCTGAAGGTGTACTTTAGTGACTGCTACTGGAACTCCTCGATGTGTTGTACTAGGTGAGCCGAGTTTTGGCTCGTTTTGTTAGTTATGATGAGACCTTACCTCCGGACCTGATGGAGTGACCTGAAGGTGTACTTCGGTGACTGCTACTGGAACTCCTTGACGTGTTGTACTAGGTGAGCCGAGTTTGGGCTCGTTTTGTTAGTAATGATGAGACCTTACCTCTGGACCTGATGGAGTGACCTGAAGGTGTACTTTAGTGACTGCTACTGGAACTCCTCGATGTGTTGTACTAGGTGAGCCGAGTTTGGGCTCGTTTTGTTAGTTATGGTGAGACCTTACCTCCGGACCTGATGGAGTGACCTGAAGGTGTACTTCGGTGGCTGCTACTGGAACTCCTCGATGTGTTGTACTAGGGAAAGAGACAGATGTTACGGTTAAAGAGACGGGTGTTATGTCTGATGGGCCACTGCCCGATAGTCGTTGTTGGGTTAGATCACATTAACTGTGCGATTTAGAATGTTGATGTTAGTTCTTCATTTGTGGCATACTTTTTGTTGCTGTATTGCTGTTTAGGTTTTCGTACCCCAAGGGTAAAAACGGGACGGGTACTAAGGCTCCACTGTCTGTCTGTCTGTCTAGTGACAGATAGGCTGTATCTCATGAACTGTATAATAGCTAGACAATTGAAATTTTCACAGATGTTGTATTTCTGTTGCCGCTCTAACAACAAATACTAAAAACAGAATAAAATAAATATTAAAGAGGCTTCCATACATGATTTTTTTGCCGTTTTGTCTGATCATCATCATCATCATCATTTCAGCCGCAAGACGTCCACTGTTGGACATAGGCCTCCCCCAAGTGTCGCCACATTGACCGGTCCCGTGCGACTCGCATCCAGCGGACTCCCGCAACCTTCACCAAGTTATCGGTCCACCTAGTGGGAGGCCTTCCAACGCAACGTCTTCCGGTTCGCGGCCGCTACTCCAGAACTTTTCGGCCCCATCGGCCATCCGTTCTGCCAGCAATGTGCCCTGCCCACTGCCACTTAAGTTTGGCAATTCTTCTTTTGTCTGATGTTATATACTTAGATAATGGTACGGACCCATTCGTGCGCGAGTCCGACTCGCACTTGGCCGGTTTTGTAGTGCCGTTACACTCAAATAGCCCAAGAAAAGAAGTTCCGAAACCTAATCCTAACACCGTTTGACTTCCACAAAGTCATCAAAACTAGGTCAACCATCAACCATGAACAGACCAAAATGATTCCTGCTTGTCATTCGATCCCGATTCACTTTTAACTTCACGATTTTTAGATACAAAAATTATGAACACTTACACTTCCAAAACTACTTTCACTTTCTGAGCCTTTTCAAGGATGACCGGGTTTGGAAAAAAATGGAGGAAACACCGAGGAACTGTGGCCACGATTCGTCAAGTGAAACGGGATAAAAACGGAACGGATCAACATCTGCGCTTATTTTGATCACTACTAAGAAAAACGATTAATCCAAAAAAAGACGCCACTTTTTTAGGGTTCCGTACTCGAAGGGTAACCAACGGGACCCTATTACTAAGCCTCCGCTGTCCTTCCGTCCGTCTGTCTGTCAGCGGGATGTATCTCATGATCCGTAATAGGTAGGCAATTGAAATTTTCACCAAATGTATATTTCTGTTGCCGTTAAAACAACAAATAACAAATTAAAGATGGCTATCCCCTGCTAAGATGGTACGGAACCCTTCTTGTGCGAGTCTGACTGGCACGGTTTTTTTCCAGAAGGCGTCGGAAGAATCGTTTTTCTCGCTACAGTGACACAGATCTCTTTCCTCTTTAGAGGCAGTGGAGCATACTCCACCACGCGCGCCCAATGTGTGTTACTTCTTACAGTGTGTGGGACTTATGACGAGCCCTTTTTTTTCGGATGGGATTTCATCAACTGACTCCTCCCGCTCTGAGCGGAGCAGGAGGGAGTGTCAGACTTTTACTGACTAAAACCCATCCATGTTCCTTCATCGCCCTTTGTGTTCCGGGGCCACGGTATCTCTTTCGAACTGTCCCGCAGCCCCGGAAAGCTTATGACGAGCACTGAAATATGCTTTACAAAGAAGAAGCAAAGGATTGAGTGGTGGGCACATGAAATGCCGATGTTTCCGTTCAGACTCATAATGAAGTAGACTTCTAAAGCATGTAACCATTAACATTCTTAAAATGGAATTGTTTTGAATCCGACGAGTTCCGAAACTAAAAAAACAACCAAGAGGTGAATAATATAGGTACTGTCTAAATTCTTCGTTTCTTTAGAATTTTTGCTCTATGTTACCGCTTTTCAGATAAACCGTTGCAATTTATTTTAGACTTATGATTATGACTCATTCAGACGAGATTCTAGAATATCTATCTACGTCTTCCTCAAGATCAAGTCCAAAGGCGCATCAATGCGTTTTGAACCATATTGTTAAAATGTAATCAACTAACTAATCGAACTTGACACAAATAACAGAGTACTCCACAATTTTAACAAAACCACCTCCACCTAATGTCACCAATAAATGGTTAATTTAAACATAGGATGCGCTCGCGGCGCGTGCGCTCAATAATTAATTCAGTGGATCACCACCAGGTGGCGTGGCAGATGGTGACTGTAGATCATTTACATTTCTAATGCAGATGGTTCCTGATCCATGATAAGAGGGCAGAGGGCAGTTTGTGGTCATGTTTTTTGGCATGATGCAGTAAAATAGCTAATGGAATCTCAGGCCGAGGGTGCAGCTAAAAACGTTTTTATAGCACGTGTGTGACTTGGACGTATTCCTGTTGTTTTGTACTTGAAGTTAAATACTTGAGTGAGCCCTCAGTCTTCCAGTTAGGCCTTCAACCATTCGCATTAGATCCCGCTGTCCAGGACGCAAGAGTGTGAGGGAACACCGGGGTGGTTTTAGTCAGTACGAGCCTGGCAGCTTCCCGCTCTCCCCAGGGCAGAGGACATCCTTGAGGATATCCTCCTCTCGAAAAAAAGGAACATCGGCTTAGATGGGCTGCGGGACCTGCTTAAGCAGAATTCGTTGAGTCTTTGATTTCAACGTCTTAAATATTTTAACGTTGATTAGTTTATTATATTTAGGTTAACCTGTTGATAACACTGCAACGTCATTACTATGCTAGTCATAGAAACCGTTATAAGAGGGTATTTATCCCATTTTCGTTGAATTTACTATATTAGGTCTCCTGCGGGTAATATTTTCTTAAGGGTAGTGTAAGAATAGCTCTACTTCACCCCCAGTAGTAACCACCCAGATTTATTTTTAGCACCGACTAATTTAGCCAAAATAGATTTAAAAATAACCTTTCAGAAAACAACCCCTAAAAATCTAATTTAGTTCGCGCTATTTTAATATCTAAAGAAGACCAAGTACTGGTAATTAACGGCTCTAAAATAATTATTTAATTGAGATAAGCACAATTATAATGACAAGGTCTGGTAGTGAGGGTTCGGGGTTACAAATTGGGGTGTAATATGATTGTCTTGCTGATAACAGTCTCTTCGTAATGTCAGTTTTATTGAGAGCAGGGCATTTTAGTGGTTGACGGTTGGGATTTGAATTTTTGAAGCTCAGATGCTTTGGACGAAATATCGTGTAGGTACGACTTGAAGTTCTCTTCAAGTCGTACCTACACGATATTTTGTCTGTAAGATTTCAAAAGAAATAACTATAAAAAACTAGTACTGGTAGTTTAGTTGGAATGCCGAATAAACAATGAGGACAAAATCTTTTTGGTAGTAATGTCAGTCAGATATAAAGGGTGTAAACAACCTCATAACGTAGCCGAAAGGCACTTGTTCTCCCCGTCATTGCGATCATTTTTTATTCTACACTGGGAACCTTTTAGTTACGGAGATATTGGGATTATACAACTTTTTGACAAGTTTTTTTTTAAATACAAGTTTTTAATGTAAGATTATTACTTTAACACCTCCTCGACTGTACTACTCAATCCATCCATCGCATATGCACAAAACATGATTTTTCACACCAAAAACAAAAGTCGTTTCCCAGCAATAATTTTTGCGCAAAGTTACTTAGTTTGATGTACAGAACGCTTGGTTGACGGCTTCGTGATGAGGTTGTTTACACCCTGTAGATGACCGCTCTAAGTGTGCAGTTCAAGGTGGCGTTGCTTATCAAGAAAATATGCATCGATATGTCAAACTTGGTACATTTATTTTAGTTCTGTGTTTTCGTCTGGAAGACTACTTTCTGCCATTTTGTAAACTTCACCTTTAACTTCGTCCATGTGTCAAAAGCTGCTATCGAAACGATTCTTCTGTCAACGGAGTTGGTTCCACTCAAGGTTCCACTACCACTTATCTGACAAGCGGCACAGGAGGTAGGGAATGCAATCACGAGTCGCGATTGACAACTCGAGATCTGGCGCGCCGACATTGAGATTTCGAGATCACCCGAGATCAGAATTCTACTCCCTAAGCGGAGCTAGAATGAAGAATGGGAGAAAAAAGGGAAGGCCTATCTATACCCAACAGTGGGTGATTCCGGCCTGAAATGATGATGATGTTGGTGATGAAGCGGAGCTTAGTGAGTTTTAAATAATCTTATTGTTGCTATATTTTGCCAATTACAGTATTAAAACAAATTGTGTAATTTACTTCATCACCACTGCTCTCAAAACGGTGAAGGAAAACATCGTGAGGAAACCGGCATGTCCTAGAACCAAAAATCCGGAGACATGTGACATCTAACAACCCGTACCGGGCCCGCGTGGTGGATTATAGCCCATTCCCTCTCATAGAGAGGAGGTCATGTGTCCCAGCAGTGGGACATTATAGGCTGATTATGATGATGAGTAGTAAAATCCTTAGCAACCCCACAAATTACCGCTTTACCGTTTTTTTTTAATTTAAACCGTTTTATAAGAAAAACCCCTTTTTAAAAGGAAGTTATTACGGTTATAAATAACTATTAACGATGCAACATTGTGCCTTACATCTTGCAGGGTAAGCCACACTCCAGGTGTTGCGTAAATTGGAAAAAAAAGTTAGTTTTTAACCCTCCGCCGCCTTGAGGGCGCGGTTGTAATGAAGACGCGACCTTTGAATAGAGTTAAGAATCTATGGAAAAGGGAAATATGAATTAAGCAGTATGTTTACTTAAATAGTTACCTATGGGTAGAAAAAAAACAACCAAAAATAATATAGACTCGTTAGAAAACTTGGGAGTTGTTTTTTTTTTGTAAATCTTTTGTGCCAAAGCCGACATTATCTGTTTGCTTTTTTTTAAGGTATTTCATGATGTACAGTGTAACACTTCATTAAGCTGCAATTTATTTTCAGAAATCAAGAAATAACACGAAAATATCATAAAATAAAACCGTGGAATTCTCATGAGTTCATGACATCCCTTTTGAATACCAAGAGATGTTCAAGCAAAAATCGATTTAACCTGAACAAAACCATAGCCATCAACCCTTTTGTGAATACCCCATCTAACCCTTCAAAGCGCTATGTCCAGATGTAAGCGAGGGAGTAAGGGTCACGCCAGGTGCAGCGTGGGGTCCGGTAGACCATTGTCTTAGATTCACCTCCTGATACAGACAATTACAAGGTTCGTTATACACCTTGGAAATAATTATTGAGGACTTTTTTAGCGTCTTTTTTGGTTGGGAAAGGTTTTGTTTATAAACATTGGTGAATTATTGAATGTTTGGTTAAGAAATAAAGATTTTTGAACGATCTTTCACTATAGTATTTAGCTATCATTTGTCCGAATAATAAAAGTTATTTTTTTATATCAATTAGCTACTAGTCTATCCTAGAAATTATATAAAATGGCATTTGCTTAGGTGTTTACTTTATTTTAACAAAAAATACCACTAAACAGTTACACACAATTGTTATGGTATGAATATAACTAAACAAAGTATGAATCCCCACTGAACAAATCTGGATACTTAGAATTGGAAAAAAATATGCGCAAAAGTCATACAATTTTAAGTTCAGAATGAGAAATAAAACATAGAATAAATAAACTTAAGTGATTCGTACTTGAGAGTAAAGTGCCCGTGGTCAAAGGTCTACGAGATGGGACCACGAGTAAAAAGCCAACCTATCCCTCTGCATATCTTTTAAATTTCTTCAGAATAATGATTCGTATTTCTGTTTTTCATACATATAATTCACAGTTTCACTACTTTTTGCTTTTCACTACCAGGGGCCAGTCTCGACTGAGAAAACGACAAAATCGCTAACTTTTGATTGCTAATTACTAATGAATAAATTCGGTTGCAATAATGATGCATGCGAGAATCGCAAGTCTCTACATCCAAGATACGATTCTCGCAAGCATCATTATTGCAACCGAATTTATTCATTAGTAATTAGCAATCAAAAGTTAGCGATTTTGTCGTTATCTCTGTCGAGGCCCAGGTGTATACTTACCAGTAAAGGTTCCACCAGGTGTGAGCCAAAGTGCGAGGGCCGAATCGACCGCCCATCGACCGGATTGTCTTAAATACAGATAGCGGCAATTACAGGGTTGGTTATACATTATCATGGTGATTATTATTGATGGCTTTTTTAGAGGGTTTATTGTGAGTGTAGAGGGTATGTTTTTGAAAAGATTTATTATGATTTGGTTGTTGACGATTTAAGTTCAATCGTCATCATCTGCCAAGCCTTTTCCCAAATATGTTGGGGTCGGCTTCCAGTCTAACCGGATGCAGCTGAATACCAGTATTTTACATGGAGCGACTGCCTATCTGACCTCCACAACCCAGTTAGGATTTAAGTTCAATATGAAAAGTAATAAATACTACGGTAGTGTGTTTAGTGCATCGTTTGCCAAATTGAACGGGCCAAAAGTTAAGTCTGCAGTCAAAATAACTTATTGATTGCTCCAACGCTTTTTAAAATATTTATTAAAAAAAAAAACACAAAATTTATTTATTTAAACTTCATGTACAGGAGTGGTACATAGGCGGACTTAATGCCACAAGGCATTCTCTACCAGTCAACCTTTGGGTCAAATAGGACAGCATTGTGATTATTATTGCAAAATTCGAAATAACGCGGAAATGAGTGACATAGGGTTTTTCTCAATAGTTGTCTTGGTTTGGGCCCGGTTGATGACAGCAAGGTCGCCCCAAGTAGGTACTATCGAGGACACTCCCGCCTGATCACCACTAAGCTAATTTTTGCTTGCTCTTAAAACATAGAAACGCTCTCTATCCCCGCCCCATTGACTTTATAATAAATAATTAATTTAAAAAATACTGATCAGCGACACATGCCAAACGAGAGTTATTGTTATTTTGCGCGCCAAAGTTGACGCTTTCCTAATAGGCCTAAAGTTTAAGGTGGAGTGGCTCGGCGCCTCCGAAAAAATTTAATTGATCAGGCGGAAAAGTCCACGACTGTACGTAGATAAGTTAATCATAATTGTCAGAATGACATATACCTCTGCCTTACCATCGGTGATTTCAGGCGTGATGTTATGTTACGTATACATTATTAATTTGCTACCTATAGAATTAACTATGAGTCTGGCTCCAAAGGTATACTATCACAGCCATTACTGTTTACTTTCATAATAGGCTTGTTGACTGAATAAATCTAATTAGTTCGTCAGTTAGATTATCAAAAAATATTTGATACGTATCTTTTCTTTTGTTACGCAAACCAAAATTGACGAAGATACGTCGCTTTTAAAATTCTCAATACGTCACGCCTAGGTATAATTTTTAGTGAGTTCTGACGTCACGATCCCCCACTCCCGAGTTTTGATGCGTTTTATCTTTGTCAATATTATTGATTTACAAAAACAAAAAATACGTGTCCATTATTTTCCGATACTCTAACTGACGGACTAAATAGATTTGCAATTTTTTGATACTGTCGTCATGCCTATTGACGAAAACGATAACCTCAATGTAGTTTTTTTTAAGTTTCATAAAACTGCCACAGCGCAAGCCACAACTACCCGTCCTGCTTACCCCCCTTAGTCTTGATGCGTTAAATTTATGCAACGATTGAATTTCAACAAGGGTAGGATATTGGTTTTCTTGTCTTTAGTAAGTACTACCGGTTAGTAACACCTACTTTATATAACATCACTTTATGTATCCTACCCAGGCAGAGGAGTACCTACCTAATAGTACACCCACATTACGCAAGTTATTCATTTATTCATTAACAGTGTATATACATGAGGGGTCATTTTTCGTGGAAATACAAGTTATCTTAATTAAAGTTAACCGTAAAATGAAACATCAAATTGATTTAAAGAATGGAACGTAAGAGGAGTGAACGAAAGGATGAATGAAGGGAATAAAAATAAAATGGCGGAATAAGAGAACGTAACGTAACGACGATGTTAGAATTAAAAAGTATTTTTTATGTGTAACGAGCTAAAAATAAACCAAGAAATTAAGAAAAAACTGTTTCTCTCTTCTCGCCCCTCTCCTACATACATTTGTTTTAACAGGTAAAACGCAAGCTAACAAAAGTAGTCATAAATAGCTAGATAGAATGGCTAGATAGTTATATTGAAGTCCCATGTAATAGGGGGCGGGCGAGCCTATTGCCGTCAACCGGGCACAAATCCAGACTATGTGGTTGCTACTGAGAAACTAATGGAAAAACCAAATATCACTTAGCCCGATCTGGGAATCAAAGCCCTCGTGCTCAGCTGTCGGGATTGCGATCACTAGACTCACGAGGCGTACGAAATAATTATATAATAGAAAATATGAAACTTCATGATTCTGTTTTTCAAAGTCAAACAAATTTTTAACTCCAGAGTTAAAAATCCGGAAAAATGCGTGATCATGGTCATACAAAATCTGCCTCTACAAAACACAATACCACTTAAACAGCACACCTCCTTGAAAACTAAAGAGTGAAAGTCAAGGTCAAAATTATTTATTTGCAATAAATGTGGTACAAAAGATGGTAAAAATAATAATTATATAGAGCAAATGACACAGTTCGCCATAAAATTGGCATGCAAACATTAATAGTTTTAGATGCTAATTTCAAAATACATTAACTAAATGTGAAACAAACCTTAAATTAGGTAACTAAGACCAGTGTGTTTCAAAGTTACTCAACACAAAACAAAAAAAAAAAACAAACAAACAAATTATTAACAGAAGGAAAATATTTTTTATTTTTTAATATACAAGCACAACAACATATTATTATAATTTATGTAATTCTCTACAATACATTCCGGTAATGGTAAGTTTGAAAATTGGATTTTTTGACAGGCTATATAACCATCAGAACCACTGACTTGCATGGCATGTATTGTAAGTGGGTATATGTACTACTAATGAGACAACTCCTCTTGAAACTACCCTCCTAAAGCTGCAATGCATAAACAATACAGTCCCCAAAATAATCAGCAAAGAACTCCAGAGTTAAAAATCCGGAAAAATGGGTGATCATTGTCATACAAAATCTGCCTCTCCAAAACACAATACCACTTAAACAGCACACCTCCTTGAAAACTAAAGCGTGATAATACAAAATATGTCAGCGCTAATCTCGCCAGGGGTTTTACTCTATATTTCTGCTTACTCCCGTTTCTAAATGCGTATTGGAGTGCCCTCCCGTGGTGACAAGTCGAAACAAAGGTCGTTGATCCGACAAGTGGCGACATCTGTTGGCGAATAGGGGCACTTGGCTATGTCATTTTTACATTTGGTTTGAGATGTAGTCAAACAAAAAAGTTTTAATTAATTCGGAGTACCTATAACTAAACTAATTTGGCGATTTTATATGAAAAGGTGAGATTCTCGGTTATAGCGGTGTGATTAATTCGACCGCGGAAAGTCTTTTTGGTGAAAGTAAAGGAATCTGAGGTGTTTTATTCTAAATCATAATGTAGGTAATTTTAGAGAGCATATTGTTTTTTAAATTTTTAATTGAATTAATTGTTGTTTTTATTTATTTTGGTGAGATTTACGAGATTTACGATTTTTTCAAGAAATCGCATCGAAATTAAGATAAGAGAGGAACTAAACTAGATCCTCCATGTTTGTGATAAAGTTAGTCTTGAATTTAAAAAAAAATGTTAAAACTTTGGATCATTTCGCTGAAAAAATCTGCCCGTCCTCAACATGTAAACAATATGGTGTGAAGATAAATACCCTCTGAACACAACAACAAACAGCGAATCCATTAAAAATATATCAAAATAAATATGTAGAACATAAATCTAAATTACAACAACAAATACGTTTTGAAACTTCAATAGAACGAAATGCAGATGTAGTCAAGCTGCACAGACAATAGCCAATCAGGGCCCGTGCCCCGCGCATGCGCCATCACTCATCCACGCATTCCTAATTCCAAATTTTCATAATATAGTATTAGGAACGCCAGATGTTGCTATTTCGCGGGATTGTCTCGATTTAAATTTTTTTTTCTGAGAATTAAAAGATGGCGGTATGAGCTGGATTAATGAAACAAGCAGCTATAGCTAATGGTAAACAACAATATTATTTATGAAAAGTCTAAAGATTATGTCTAGGTTTCAGAAATTGGTCTAGATTTTTATTGTATAGTTAAAATGGTCGAATAGGTATATTGACGTTATGTTTTGTTCAGTATCCTCCTACTCCTATCAGTTATTTTAATTGTTTTCATCGTGTCAAGTAATGACTTTAGACTACTTCTAACATCAGAGACTTATTTTAATACGCGACAAAAAAAAACTTGTCAAAATAATACGTAAAATTAGTGGTATTTTTATATAACTAGCCTTTCTTCAAAATACACTCCTCAAGCAGACTGCGTGTATTTTGATTCCTTTCTAAACTAAATATTGCCAGATTCCCCTTTTAATTTACCTTCATAATATTGCGAGTTTTATGAAATCGTTAAGATGTTTGATTTAAACCCCACTATTAAGTTTTTATTTTATGATGCTCTTATAATACGGCCAATTTAACTACTGTTTAAATTTAATAATGATCGTAAAAACGCTAAAGTAAGGAATCACCACTCTATCATTATTGATGAGAAGCTACTACTTTGATTGCCGATAAAGGAACGGGAACATAAAAATTAAATGAGTTTTCACAAACAACAATACTTCGTACCAAATAAAATAAAAATGGTACGGCTCCTATTATAGTTTTACATCCTATACGGGGTGGGTTTTTCTACTTATAAGGAATTTCTCAGTAGCAGCCACGGAGTCTGGAAATATGGCGGCAATAGGCTCGTCGCCCCTTATTTCATGGGACTTAACCATAACTGGCGAAATTTCGTACCATTAGGTACTTACACCTCTGTCTAACCCTTCGGGGATTACATGCGTGATGTTGTGTATAGGCATGGGTATCGAAGTAATAAAGTGCTTATCCCCATCAACCACTAAGTATACAATTTCGAAAGTCATGGTCTAGATAAAGTGAAATTCTATTTGTGAAAACGATCATGAAAAAATCTTTAAAAGGATGGTTTGGCGTAAGCCACTGAAAAGCATTACTTATCTTAATACCGTTGAAATTGTAGAAAATTACAAAACTTTTTGAAAGTCCGTGTTCTAGACTCTCAGGTCACTATTCAAGTAGGTAGGGCAAAGACTCATTCCCTAATTCCTGAAAATTTAAATTTACTCATGGTGGTACTACTATCTGTCAGAAATTACAACTCCTTTTATTCGCGCCTTAATAGAAAGCACTTCGCCATTTTTCATTGAAATGTTAATAAAAACGGGTGTTAATTTGCCTATTGAAAACGTTTGTTTGAAAATAAAGAGAAAAATAATATAGCACGAGGGTATAGTATAGCACGAGCTAAGTATTACAAAAAGAAAAAAGACAATGTTTTAAAATGAACTTGTTGTTGACAATACTCAACTAATGATGTCATCATTAGTTGAGTTTTGACTTTGTGTGAAACAACAGTATCTTGTTTACCATAATATCTTGGGTTCAACTTTACTGTAATGGGAGTTAGGTAGTAGAGAACCTTTATGAAATATTAGCTTATTCCCACGGCTTCGTCTGTGTGGAGTTTAGTTAGTTAGTACCCAGTTGCTAAAAATCTGCAGCCACACTGCAATTTTGCAACCAGTTAATACCCCACATGCAGATATTTTACAAAGCCAAATATTCTTTGTTGTCACTTCAACTTCACTTCAATGTGACATAATCACCTTTTAATTTACACGTCAAAAATGAAGAAGGGTTTTTAAAAAAGATTTTAATTACAAACCTGTTATCTTGCTCGGAGTGTGGCGTGGTGCCCATTTTTCTGTGCCTTGTGAACACAATACCTATTGTTGATAGGCATTATAGGTAGATAATAAAGAAACATTGTTGCTCCTATAAAGAAGTCCTGATTGACCTATTTTTAGACGCCCTGTCCAATCAACCCTTTGGTTTATAAGGGTGACAACAATTTGAAACTTGATTTGGTTTGGCGTGCGCTACGATTTTGTTAAGAACGTAATTAGTTTTGTTAAACAAACAATAAGCTTGGTTTTTGTTTACCCTTAACCTCTTAGAGCGGTCGTTGCACTCTTTATTTATAAACAATTTTTACTTCAGACATAAAAAAATATGTTTTAATCATTTTTATTTGCATAAATTGACAAAATGTTATTAATAACGCAATGGCTGTTCATATTGATGACTTATATGACCGAGTTAATGGACGCTATCCCAGATTTAAAAGCTAGTATTTTATTGATCCTCAGAACCAAAGAAATCTAGTTTTGACGTGTCCTTAGTTCCAACAATGTAGCTGCCAAGGACGCCTTACAAATCCCTGTGAACTTTCAGACATACATCTTTATTGCTAAGTCACTATTGTCAGGCACGACTTGTGTTTAAATTCAACCTACACCGCCTAGCAATAAGAATGAATAACGTCTTAAAAGTTGTTATTTTATTATTCAATTATTAAAAATAGTGCTGCAAAAAAATATTAGTAAAGTAGGAATTAAACCTGCTTAGATTTACCGAGTTTATTGACTTACTATAAAAAAAATTACAAGCTCTAAGAAGTCAAGACGCCTTCAGCTTTCTTAGCAGCCAAAGACGTTTGCCTTGGTTGCTATAACATTTTTGAGAGGCGCTTGGTCTTGTAAATGTGAATAGCGCTTTTAATGCCAAATAAATGGTTTTGTCGCCGACTTTTGGGGCCGAAAAGTTCTGGAGTGGCGACCGCGAACCGGAAGATGTTGCGTTGGAAGGCCTTCCACTAGGTGGACCGATGACCTGGTGAAGGTTGCGGAAATCCGCTGGATGGGAGTCGCACGGGACCGGTCAATGTGGTGAGACTTGGGGGAGGCCTATGCACAGCAGTGGACGTCTTGCGGCTGAAATGATGATGATGATGAATAATGTTTGAAACGTTATATTCGCAGATAGTACTATTAATAGATACCTTCCATTTATTTTAACGCAACGTTCTTAGTCGTACGTTAGTAAGACGATCGATCAAAATAATTTCCTTTTGAGAAAATTTTGTACCTACAGAAAATAACTTGTTACTAGTATAAGTTGGCTGTTTAAAACGCCAAAAGATCCTGATCTAAAATAAAACTTAGGTACCTATATGACTTGCCAGAATTAATAAAAAGATACTTCTCTGAAAACTCATTTAGTTTCTAATTGTATAATTCCTGAAATTGCGCACGAGTTCCAAAAAAGCTGACGCATCATTACGACTTTATAAAGAATCCAAAAATATATAAGTACGTATGATGTTTTCCAATAATACTATCTACGAACAAAGTCACCGCCACACCTGCGCATGCGCAGAATACCAGGAATAAAGTTGGCCAACATTACATCACTGGAATTAGTCCATATTTTACATTGTCATCTTTAGCTTGATATTTTAATTCCAATAAGATGTATGTATTTTCGAATACATAGAAGGAAGTAGATAGATTTAACAAGGGACTTCTCATCTTCATGTCAGTGGCACATCAGACGGCACTGCCTGTTCGGTCTCGGTCTCCCAAGCTCCTACAATGATACCCAAGTTCGACAAAATGTTAACATGTTTTTCATTAGAAAATACGCTGTACCTATCAGGTATCATTTGTGCGCTGTTGATGAAAATAAGCTCGCCCCCTATTACATGGGAGTTAAACATCACTGGCGAAATGTGGGTCATAGATACTATTTGTTGCACCTCTGTCTAACCATTCGGGGATAACAGGAGGCCTACAATGGCTGGTTTGGCAGAATCATAGTAGGACAATAGATCATGATCTGTCAAATGACCAATTTGATCGAGACGCCATTGTTTAACTATTGTGTCTACTTCGTGGACAGATCATGGGATAATATGTATCATGTTAAAATTCTTAAAATGCTCAGTTAATGTTATCAATTGTCACTTTCTGAACATTTTATACGAATTGTAACGTAATTCTTATTATTATATTTCTGCTAAAGTGGCCATTTTAGGCCCCCAGGCGTGATGTTACGTTATGTTATATTCATATCGAGCATTCATAAATTTATTTATTAATTACAAAATTAATTCGAGGTGAGAGCCTGGGGACCCGTCACACAGGGTATCCTAGTATGGATGCCAGTCTCTCACAAAGGAACATATATTATGCATTTTGTTAAGACTTCGTTGTTACAATTATATTTAAGATAACTATGTGAACCTTTGTGAAGAGAAAAAATAAAGACATTGTAGTGTATTGTATTTTGTACCAGATTCAGAAATAACCAATTTACAACTCGATTAAAATAACTCAAAAAAATCGACACAACTTCATCGAAGGTTCAAACCCATTACAACGTAACCAATGAAATGCCGGTTACCTAGCAACAGAGAGTATCCAACTTATGACTCAGTCGCGGAGCATTCCCGTCAATCTGTGAGACTGACTCACGCGCACCCTCACTGCAACGTTTTTTAATTGACTCTTTTTAGGGTTCCGTGGAACACATCAGTCATTTTTGACATGGTTCCTCAATGAGTAATACGCGTATTGTGGAGAGGAGGAAGGTAGGAATGTAGATACGAGGTGACATGTTGATTGAGTGGTTATATTTTGTTTGTTATTTTTTTCAAGAATGTGTGCTATGTTGTAATTGAGAAAGATCGAATTATTGGTTTGCTTATTAAGCAAGCTTTCAGCAATGTTTTTTTTTTATTTGGATGCAGGATAATGAAGCTATTGTTATTATTTTTATTTTTATTAACTAAAGCCACCAAGACCAGGCTCGTGAGGACGCTTATATTCCCCATATTTCGTTACGCAGCTGAAACGTGGACCTTGCGAGATGTGGAAAGGCAGAAAGAGATGCTCTGGAAATGTGGTGCTGGAGAAGAATGCTTGGGGTTTCGTGGACCGAGTTTCGCACGAACGTCTCGATACTTCAAGAACTCGGTATCAGGCAGCATCTGTTTTCGATAATACAATCTCGCATCCTGACATTCTTCAGACATGTTTCCCGGCGTGACAATCGGTCCATAGAACGCCTTGGCGTCCAAGGGAAAGTAGAAGGCACTAGACCGCGCGGAAGATCACCTACGCGTTGGACTGACCAGATCAAGTCTGCCATTGGAGGTTCAGTTAACGAATGCAGCAGGATGACCTCTAGCAGGCAGCGGTGGCGAAATGTCGTGAAGTGCATCACATCTGTCCCTTCCAATACCGCTACGAGTACTTAACGATCACGACCGCTCTGTCAAGAGCGTACCGGATAAGAAGAAGATTATTTTTATTGACAGCTTATGTCCACGGCTTCACCCGCGTGGAGTTCGGTTATTGTCCCACGAGATCAGACTACCGGGATAAAAAGTATCCTATGTGATAACCCAGGTTATTATTTTTATTATCGTTTATTTCAGGCATTTAACCCATCTAACTCAGTTTACATAATTATTACATATATTGCATTAAAAAATTAAATCACGTTCCATTACATTATTAAACATTTAAATCCAATTCACCATTAAAATCTAAAATTAAAATCAAATTAAAATCAAAAACATAATTAAAATCAGAATTAAAGTCAAAAATTAAAATCAGAATTAAAGTCAAAATTAAAATCAATATCACAATCAAAATTATCATTAAAAACAAAGTCAAATTAAAATTAAGTTACATGAAATTAAAATTGCTTTTTAGATAGGTAAATCAATAAAATTTGTTATTAAACACAATAATTACAATTTCTTAATCGGCATTGGAGGAGCAACATGCCTGCCACAGCAATGCCGAACTTAAGGGCAGTCCAGCCTGCTGGCGATCATCGCCATAAACTATCTGTGTGCTAAATTTCCAAATCCGTTCAGTAGTTTTTGCGTGTAACAGTAACAAACATCCAGACATACATACATCCTCACAAACTTTCGCATTTATAATATTAATAGGAAGTAAGATTTCTTTTAGTAATAAATATAAAGCTCAGAAATGGTTGAGCGCGGGCATGAAAATGACAGATTTGTCGGGTCATAAATTGACATAATCAAAGCTGCTTCGAGCAATGCTTCATGTTTTTTGAGAAAAAAATATATTTTAAGTAAACTAGCCGCTAATAATTATGTGCGATGAAATAGGTACTTAAAAGGAACTATTTGTGGACCATTCCTAATATAATATAATTAAGCCGAAAACAAAATATTCTGAAGTAGGATACGAATACTTACATTACATCTGGTACCGTTAACTTTCTCAGAAATTTCTTTCGTCGTGTGCGGGAAAAGTAATCATAATACACTATGAATAAAGATAAGTTTCCATATTTGCACTAAAGATGCGGAACCCTTTTGTGAATGCATCACATATTCCGCTGTCGTTGCGTGGGAGAGCTCCCAAATATTGGAACCCATGGAGGAAGTCGAAGAGTGAAGAATTTCGGGACAGGGTTTAGATACTTATTTTAAGTTTTTCCCGCGGTTTCGCTCGCGTTAATTTAGAATTTGACAATCAATTCACTCTACTAAAGTTTCTATCTATTCTTCTATACTAATATTATAAAGAGGAAAGATTTGTATTTTCGTATGTAACGAAAAAACATAAAAACTACTGGACCGATTTGAAAAATTCTTTCAGCAATGGAAAGCTACATTATCAGTGAGTAACATAGGCTATATTTTATCCGTACTCCCACGGGAACGGGAACTACGCGGGTGAAACCGCGTGACGTTCGCTAGTAATAATATAATTCAATCATGATTCGAAAGATTTATGTCGGATTGAAAGTTTTATGTCCGTTTCTGTACACCTAAAAACGTACCTAAATGCAAAATATCAGGATGATCGGTTCAGTGCCAGTGGTTTAGGCGTGAAAAGGTGACAAACAAACAAACTTACTTTATATTCGGGTTTAACTCGATGTAAGCTTAGATTGTAGATAGTGAAATCTGGTACAAAATAAATGTGTGAATGAGATTTTTGCACGCTACGAATGAATGAATGTGAATTAATGCCGAAAGTTACCTGTGAATTTTTGTGCAGCAATGTCAGCAACAAGATAGCATGATTTTTTTGAAAAATTATAATGAAACAATGTTTTGTGGGACATCATCGACACGACGAAGAAGATGAAGAACTGGTCACAAAATCATACCTAATCTTGAATCCTAAGATCTAATTTTTTTTCTGAAAAAACATATTAATAGGGTAATATGACAAAAAAAATCTAATTACTCCGTCAGATAATTTCCAAAAAATATTGGACACATATTTTTTCTTTTTTCACATAAACAAAAAAATGAAGACGATACAGTGCGTCGAAAACTCGTGTGACGTCACATTTGAGTACATTTTTTACTTAATTGTAACGTCACAAGCTTCCACTCATGATTTTTGACACGTTTTGTCTTCGCCATTTTTTATTAATTTGATAAAACAAAAAACACGTATCCAATATTTTTCGATAATCTAACTGACGGATTAAACAGAATCATATTTTTTTTGTCAGTCATCATCCCTATTGAAAGAAATTGTTGTACACAGCAAGGATGGTGGGTATCTAAACAAGGCTTTACAATACCTGATAAGTCCATATTGATGACCCAAGTGTCCATGGGAAACATGCCAACTTTGTTGCTGCAGTACATATGTTCCTGCTTTAGAACATCGTGAGACAAAACTAACAGTGGCTTTTTCTTATTTCTCCAATAAGAATTATTGTAACAAAGACCATGTAGCTTATCCAGTAAATCCTCTGTAAAATCCACGCTGGCTATTGAAGGGAAATCTGTTTTTAGAACTTTAAAGGTACATCCTTAGGTAAGTACGTTTAGTTTTACAGGAAAACTACGGGTTAGTTATGACATGGCTAGTGAAGTTACAACTCTTTGAAACTTTTTCCGAAAACGCTTTTATCTCTCGCGTTCAGTGAAACTTTAAATCCTCTTCAGTCTGACCTAAAAACTGAAACGTATCATTTTTAAACAGGAAGTCATCATCATCATTAACCATGCCCTTATCCCAATGTAATTAAGGTCGTTGCAGCATGCCTTCTTCCATACTTCTCTATTACTTGTCATCTCAGCAGTCATCCTTTCTAGCGATATCATCCTTCACACAGTCCATCCATCGTTTTTTCTCCACAGGAAGTATTAACCATACAATTTTACTCCTAGATTCTCAGTATTTATTCCAAGAGTAAAGTAATACTGGTATTACAGACTGTATAGTTAAGTCTAGACTTGAACTAGCTACCTGTTTCTGAGACTATGCGTCATTGGTATCTGGTATCGATCAAACCATGTTATTACTGTCTACGTGCCCGTCTGTATCTTTGGGAGAATACGTATTTTTTGTTCGCAGCAAGAAATTATTGGAACAAGAAATCAAGATTGATTTTGTTCTGAGTATGGCTCTGTTGGCGTAATGCTAGGAGTTTAGTATTTATCAATGTATTTGTCTTACTGCAGAGCATGGACCTCCAGGATACCGGGAATTTATTAGCAAACCAGCATAATAAGGAAGTATTAAAAGAGTTCAGAGCATATTGTTTTAGATTTCATTTTTACTCCTGATCGTTTCCTGTTTTCGTAAGACAGAATTGTCTAAAATTTAATTAAATAAGGCTTGACCTAACCTGGAAGTCTTTAAAAAGACTCGGGACTTAGATAGGCCGAAGAAAATAATTTCAGGTGGAGACTTATGGAAGACTGCCCCGAGGCATACGTGTGGTGCTGTTCCACAAAGGACACTTGATGTCGTGTCTTGTGCGTCCTGTTGTTTTTCATTACAGGAGCTGATGGACGCCAGTGAAGATGCTAAACTCGCGGCCGAATTCTGAGCCGATACAATAGGCGAGACGACAAAAAAAATCTAAAAAAAAAAAAAAAAAATTGACGAAGATATGATGCTTTTAAAATTCTCAATACGTCACGCCTAGGTATAATTTTTAGCTAATTAGTTCTGACGTCACGAGCCCCCACTCCCGAGTTTTGATGCGTTTTATCTTTTGTCAATATTCATTGATTTACAAAAACATAAAATACGTGTCCATTAATTTCCAATACTCTAAGTGACGGACTAAATAGATTTGCAATTTTTTGATACTGTCGTCATGCCTATTTAGATATTATTGCCATTGTTACGCCTACAAGAAGACTGGCGTTTTCCCTCGTCAGAAGCATTTTCCTCATCCCTAAGCCACGTGCTTATTACTAAAAAATAAGAAGAAACCTCGACCACTGTCGTAAAGGATGTCTTATTTCAGTGGTTGAACACAACATTGATAGAAAGTTTTGGAAATAAACTTCTTAATACACTACCATCGATTCTGTATAAAAAGTACTGTCAGCAACAGCGCTTATTATCTACCTTCGACCAATACTTAGTTAGCAATTCCTGTCTTACGCCAGCTCATTGCTATCTGCTGGCAGATTGCCAGCCTGGAGCTACTGGGTCACCCGGTTCTCTCAGTAAATCGTCACGTTTGACAGATTCCTCCATGTATTCATTACAGCACCATAATATAATATACAAATGTGTACCTAATTATCGTAGGTTGCCTCCGTGAGATTCACACGAGTGCATGCATAAATAATCGGCCTTGTGCCTTGGAAGGCACGTTAAGCTGTTGGTCCCGTGCCGGATCTTTCTCCGATCGTGTTGGATTAACGTCCCATCTGACTATGAGAATGAGAGTAAGTGCTACTCCACACTATAGATAAGACTGTCTGTAGACAGACAATTACCCTACTAGTGCGAGACAGACTAAGTATTCTCGCTCGCACTAGTAGGGTAATAGGCATGACACCAGTATCAAAAAATTGCAAATCTATTTAGTCCGTCAGTTAGAGTATTGGAAATTAATGGACACGTTTTTTTTGTTTTTGTAAATCAATGAATACTGACAAAGATAAAACGCATCAAAACTCGGGAGTGGGGCTCGTGACGTCAGAACTAGCTAAAAATTATACCATGGCGTGACGTATTGGAAATTTTGAAAGCGCCGTATCTTCGTCAATTTTGGTTTACGTAACAAAAGAAAAAACACGTGTCAAATATTTTTTGATAATCTAAGTGACGGGCTAATATTTTTTTTTTGTCGTCTCGCCTATTGTCTGTCTAAAGACAGTCTTGTCTATAGTGTGCAGTAGGCCCTAAAGGAATAGAGCACATATGTGTACACACACTTTTGTACAATGTCATCTTGGTATCATGATTAAACTTGCCTTGTTGGTCGAGTGGTCGCAAGCGCGACTGCTGAGCATGAGGTCCTGGGTTTGATTCCCTGGTCAAGCAAAGTTTTATTGGATTTACCGATGGAAAAAATTCCATCGGAAATTTCTCTGTACAGCCACGGAGTCTGGATTTGTGCCCGGTTGATGGCAATAGGCTCGCCCTATAACTGGACTTAAACTTATCTGGCGAAATAATAGAGTTTACCTCTGCCTAACCCCTCGGGGATTACAGGCGTGATGTTTTGCTCATTAATTTAGCATGATTCTCACAGACCTAGTTTCGTATTGAGTATAGCACATAGATGATGTTCTAATAAGGATTTGTATTAAAGAAAAATCGTTTTCTAAAATTCCATTTAGTTTATTTATTTGGACACACAAAATACTAACATTTGTCACTAGTCACTAAATAAAAAACTTTACTAAACTAAGTATGTTACACACTAAACCTAAAGGACAGATTATTAGGAAGCGAAGACCAATGAGCGGCCATAGACAACATTATTGCAGAGATCATAGACTAGATTCTACATGAAAATACAATTAGCTTATTATATAAGTTTATTTTACAAAAATGTATGGAAGAAGACATGCTGCGTCGACCCCAAATGAATTGGGATAAGGGCAGAAAAATAATGATTTTACAGAAAATATAGACTTGGCTATATTTATTTTACTTCGTTGGTTAATGGTGTCGATTCTGTTGTGCACAAACTAAACTTAATATAAGCTACTGCTATCTTTTACTAAAAGGCCGTGCGAGAAAAGGACGGCTTTAGCTATGAACTAAGTTAGAGATGTCAAACTAGTTTATGCCTTGCGCTTCACCGTATTTTTAGTCGACATGTTTTTACGTGCACCTTTCATTTGTATGAAACTAATAGTTCCAATTAAATTTGACAGCTCAAAATTACGTCCGATTATTTCTCGTTTTATTAGAGAGAAAATGATAGCAATAGCCTAAATTAAGTTTAGTTTGTTCACAACAGAATCGACACCATTGTAAGACTTTATTTAAATTTAAAGTTACATGTTCTTGACTGTCCCTAAAAGGCACATAGTTTACTGATTTAGTTTCTACATTGATTTACTAAAGAGTGTTTTTCAGCACCTTCTGATGAAGTTACAGACAGCTACAGCAGTTTGGTTTCTATATGATGTTACATACAGGGTGTAAACAACCTCTTCACGAAGCCGTCAACCAAGCATTCTGTACATCAAACTAAGTAACTTTACGCAAAAATTATTGCTGGGAAAAGATTTTTTTTTGGAGTGAAAAATCATGTTTTTTGGTAGAACTCAATGTAACGCGCTCAAAAAATTGTGCTGATGGATGGATTGAATAGTACGGGGGTCGTGGAGGTGTTTAAGTAAAAATATTTCATTAAAAACTTGTATTAAAAAAAAACTTGTCTTAAAGTTGGAACTTTGACCAGCAATATCTCCGTAAATAGAAGGTTTCCAGGTATGGTGTCAAACAAAAAAAATATCGCAATGACGGGGAGAACCTTTCGGTTTCGTTAAGAGGTTTTTACACCCTTTATGTATCAGCTCTCTGCCTAATTCGCAGTCAACTGCTGGACGTAATTAAATGACTATCGGTAACAGCATCACAGCATCGGGAGGTGTTGAAATTGACTCTTAAGTTTGACAAAACAGATGAAAATTGTTCAGAAAATTGTCAGTCAAGAAATTATTAACTGAGATCTTGAGTCAGTCAAGACGACTGATGAACATTATAATTATAAACTTAACCTTTTATTAACAATAAGGGTCAATTCATACTAGTCAACGTCGATCAGAACTTAAATTTTTATAGTGGGTTCTTACACAATTCAAGCCACAATATTCTCTTTTCAGAAATCGTCTGTCATGAGCATGACAAGAGTATGTCTTTGAGACAAAATCAGTTTATTTTTCAGAAGTTTCAAAAACGAATGTGACTGTAAGTTCAGCCAAAGCTCTAGAAAATTTTCTAATCGTCTCAACGTTGACTTTTATCAGTATGATTTAAGCCTTATTTATATTTTGTACAATCTGACACACAAATTAAATAGATTTTGAATATGCTTTGCAACATTTAACGCTGAGAAGAAAAGTTCTCGGTAATAAATGAGTTCATTATTATTTTACAAGATTTCAAATATCTAACGGAGAAACAATTAAATTGGAAGTCTTTTGCTCAACAAAAGTTACAATTTGTCAGTGTTATGTATAAGTTTACTTAACGATGTTTTATCTTTTAACGATTTACAGTAATTTAAAAATTGCAGTCATTTAGATTTACTTAAAGTAATATAGAAATAACAAAAGAAAAAGCTAAAAAAACAAGTTAACAGTCATGAAAAAAATAGGTAGGTAGGTATACAACGTGTTACTATAATGAAATATTTACAAAATATTTCATTTCTTGGTTATTCACTTAAGTTTTCCCTGGGAACCCATACAAATACACTTAGGTACACTTAAAATAATAATTATATTATTTTAATTTGTTAAATAATAATTTTCCAAATAATTTTAGCCTCTACTTAATTATCCAAAAGTATTTTACACTTCCAAACCATTATAATTATTTTTTAATTAATTACTTATTTAATTTTGAAAAAGTCACTGAGTGCTAAAAACA
This sequence comes from Xestia rhomboidea, assembly GCA_963853795.1. NCBI lineage: Eukaryota > Metazoa > Arthropoda > Insecta > Lepidoptera > Noctuidae > Xestia > Xestia rhomboidea. The sequence continues at coordinate 6,410,445 of OY970770.1, read as the reverse complement.
TTAAATATCTAATTCAAGAACACTGGGCACCTTAAATTATTGATAATTAAATTATTTAATTATAAATACAAATAAAATTTATATTTATTTAAATAATTTATAAAACGCATGCTTTTTACATAGGGTTGAACTTTAAGTCGACTTCACTAAGTTTAAAATTAGTTTAAAACTTATTGTACCTAAATTAGTTTTCTTTGTCACTAGAAGCACCATCTGCGTGTTTTCTTAGTGTCCAGTAATCTGTAAAAGAACAAAAACATCAATTAGCATAAATATTTGTGTTTTACGCGTTTTACTTAAAATGTATTAAACGCAAAATTTCATTTTTTTTCAGACAGCCTGAAGTCTAAGTTTGATGTGTTGTATGTGAAGTGCTATCACAATTAATTATATATTTCGCTACACCATAGTTTAGCGGTGCACAGAACACACGTTATTTCCAATTTTCATCGATGCAGTACAAAGAGTCTCAGAGAAAATTTTTGTAACCTCCGGACAGATGGTCAGACGGACATAACAAAATTATAAGTATTTCATCTGTGCCATCTTGCTAAGGAACCCAAAAAAACCGGCTAAGTGCGAGTCGGACTCGCGCATGAAGGGTTATTCGTACCATCGTTGTAGGGGAGCCATCTTTAATTTTTATTATTTGTTGTTAAAACAGCAACAGAAATTCATTCTGTTAAATTTTCAACTATCTACCTAATCATCATCATGCGATACAGCCCGCTGACAGACAGACGGACAGACAGCGAAGGCTTAGTTACCTTTGGTTACCCTTCGGGTACGGAACCCAAAACATGGCGTGATATTTCGCAGGTATTCCTAAAAAGATCACAGCAGTAGGTTACAATATCACAAGGTACCGAATGGTGTCGATTTCAGGCGATATTTAAAACCTCTTGTCTCAGAACAATAAGAACGCTTATTTGCGAGATTCACGATTCTTGTGTTACGCGTATTGTTGCGTTGTTTCTGTCGGCGTTTTGTAGGATTTTGTTGTGTCAGAATTGTGTGTGTTGGGTAAGATGAGCGTACTATTGTACGCAGTGTTAAAAATATAGATGGAGGATGGATTTAATGTGTATTTGTGCCTACTACAGGTCACTATGGAATGCATCCCTGAGTTTAGCATGAAATGGCGTTGCCAATAATATTTCTTCCTTTCTAAGCGTCAAATCTAAGGCTTGAAGGTTGCACATTATTTAAACAGCAAATCAACTTGTTTAGAAGGTACCTATACTGAATAATGAAAGCTGGATCTAGTTTTATTTTTTTTAATTATTACACACCTTCTAGGTGCAGAAACTGGTAGTGTATGCCATATTGAGGATCCTAGTCATCATTATCATCTGCCCAGTCTTCTCCCAACTATGTTGGGGTCGGCTTCCAGTCTAACCGGATGCAGCTGAATACCAGTATTTTACATGGAGCGACTGCCTATCCGACCTCCACAACCCAGTTAGCACTGGGTAATAGGATACCCCTTGGTAAGACTGGATGTCAGACTTTTTGGGCCACTGACTACCTCTAACGACTGTCAAAGATCTACAAATGACAGAAGGGACCAACTGCCTAACGTGCTTTCCGAGGCACGGAGGAAACTCGGTGTGTAATGGGTGGTCACCCATCCACAGGCCAACCTAGGCAAGCACGGCTTAACCTAAAGATCGACCTGAGCGGCTGTTATTATTTAGCCACGAGCTCTTCAGGATCCTAAAAATAAATATTAGAAACTGCTGCTACCATCTTAAGAAATCAGATAACAAAGCTTCCTCAACACCAAATTGCTCCCGAATAATTTTATAATCGTTTGAAGAAGTGTGAACTGGCCACTCAAAAAACAAAAAAACGATCTAAGAAGCCAGAAAGAGACAGCACGATTCGCAAATAAAAACCTGTTTGGTCGAACTCTGCTGTGGCTGACACCGAGATGTAGAAAAAAAAGTAAAATAAAAAAAAAACTATGGACGTATTTATTGAGCCCAGGCGGACAGCTACCTGGGTTACGCGAACCCAACTTTGTGTGTAGGGTGGCTACACCAATTATCGTCCGTTCGATTATTTTTTGGTGTTTGATTTTTTTTTTGTTGACGATAATGTTTTGGTGTGGTTTGAATTATGGGCCGCTATGGTTTTGTTGGTATTCATGGTTTTTAGCAATTTCGATTATTTTCTTCAATTACACGACAGTTACATTTTTGTATTTTTCTCGAACAGAAACTAATTTAAAGACTACTGTTTTCCTCAACTGATAACAGGTTATTTTACCGTTCTTTTCATTTTTTATGCATACATTCGGCTCACAATGGCCGCCGTGGTTTACCAGTGTTATTGTTTGTGTGTTATTTTTATGGTGCCATCGCACGATTTACATTAAAGGAAGAATTTCTATACATTCTTATGTGTGTTGTGTATCAGGAAAAAGCGATTCGTCCCATAAAAGAGAGTGTTTAAAGATGGTACTTTATTTCAAGCAGTGGGTTTTGTATGTCATTTTAATGGTTTTTCATAGAAACCTTTAAAGGTAAGTGAATAAAGTACTCGTCTCAATTCATGGTTTACTTTTAAATTGAATCATTATTCCGCGTAGTGGGTGTCTTCGTGTAGGTTTTTGGTGATTTATGCTTGCCTTTGTGGGAGAAAAGTATTTTGAAGGTGTGATAATTATGTTACTTTACGTTTAGGAATATCATTTTCTTGGTAACATCAAATGCCTTCAACATTTTACATTCAGTATTTTCAACATAAATGATGTGTCCTGCGCAAATGCCTTACTTAACCAGTACCCTCAATTCTCTCTGTGGTTTGTTTCTTCTCAATTCACGAGGAATTAAACAACGATAACTTTACTAATGTTATTTATTTATCCTGTCTGCACCAATAAACTCATGTTTCTGAAGGAAACGTAATCCCAAAACCAGCAAAAACTCAGTAATAATTATGTTGTAATAAAAAAATACTGCGCTAATTAAAAGCCACGCAGGTAATTGGTGCAGTTTCCTGTTTCCTGTGCTCGCTGTAACAGATAGCTTCAAGATTTTGTGTAATTGTTTATTTCTTTTATTATCACGCGAGTGCTTGTGGGGTAAACAGAGCGCCTGCGATAACCAGTACTGTAAATATTTTTCATCACATAACTGAAGGTGTAAGTGTGGAAAGTAAATAATAGGTTTATTTATGTATCATCTAGCATTAGATGTAAAGTGAAGAAAGAATTATGAAGTAGTAATAGATTCTGTTCTGTCCCACTGAAGGACATCCTTCTTTAAAACCAGGCATGCCGAAGTAGACATTATGCAGAGTGTAATCGTGTTTGCTGATGATAAATTCTTTCCAAAGTCTTGAAGTAAATTAAGTCCTAGCACTAGTATTTTATTTGTAACTTTGTAATGTGGGGTAATCATCGAAACTACTGATCCGATTCCGAAAATTATTTCACTGACGGGAAGCTACATTATACCCGAGTTTCACAGGCTCCATTGAAAACGTTCCCGTGGGTTAATTTCCGTACATAACGGGAGCGAAGCTGCGACAAAAAGCTAGTATAAGTATAAAACTACAACCACACTAGACAAGTAAATTGATTCCTATTTACTTTCCCGCTCAAACGTCAAGTTAAAGTCACGGCTCAAGATCACAGGCGTGTCACTATTTGTTCAAACACACTTTTGAGCAAATACCTACTCGTTTGGAGGCTAAAGTTCTAGGCTAACAGTGCTTAGGTAAACCTAGCCTGTGTGGCTATGTCTAGCCAAAGTAGCCTTTTGTAGGTAGTAAGTTGAAACGTTTAAGTTAAAGTAAATAACGCCATCTTCCTGGAAAATGAGAGTTTATAAAAATACACGACGACATTTTTGACAGTCATTTTTGAGGTTAGTTTTGTGTAAAAATCGAGTAAAGTAATCGTAAGAAGAAATATGTTTATGAAAGATGATTTAAGTCAGGCTAATTTAAAATTAAGTTTAAGTATCTTTATACCTACCTACTACCAATCCAATACCAATGAATCCAATACCTATTACTTATATCCTAATAATTGAGTAATTATGTAGGTTTTTCTAATTATACAAGCTCAGTTTCCTATTTCAATTCCGTCTGGATTTAAGATTGCTTAAAATTTAAGTCATAATCATGGATGACTAACCAAAACAATAAGGAACCCTAAATTAGATTAGCAAATCATAAAACAAGATGCATTCTATTAAAATGTCGTGTAAGTCAGTAAGGATCAGATAAGATAGCCTTTACGTTAGTCATAAACTTGCGCAGGCGCATGCAAGTGTTGCCAAAGGTTTCCTGGAAGTTTCCACTTTGTTTTAAAATTTGAAGTATGGCTAATAAAGGTTTGGACATAATGTGATTGGTTTGAGCAATCCTAAATACTGCTAGCTAATTATTTTCTTCATATTTATGTAATTTTAAAGGGGATAAAAATTTCAGGAAGCGTTTAAGTAGACCTTAGCCTAGTAATTTCCTGTTCTTCCAATATGAGAAGTTTTTGAAGGATTTCTGATGACATAGATGATTCTTCAAAAAACTTACCTATTCTTATACAGGGTGTAAACAACCTCATCACGAAGCCGTCAACCAAGCATTCTGTACATCAAACTACGTAACTTTACGCAAAAATTATTGCTGGGAAACGACTTTTTTTTGTGGTGAAAAATCATGTTTTGTGGTAAAACTCAACGTTACGCGCTCAAAACATTGTTCGGATGGATGGATTGAATAATACGAGGGTCATGAAGGTGTTTAAAGTAATGTTACATTAAAAACTTGTATTTAAAAAAAAACTTGTCGAAAAGTTGGAACTTTGATCCCAAATATCTCCGTAACTAGAAGGTCAGGTATGGTGTAGAACAAAAAAATGATCGCCTTGACGTGGAGAACAAGTGCCTTTCGGCTTCGAAAAGAGGTGTTTTACACCCTTTAAAAAAGTAGTTTGAAGGAGAAGGAGGAGGTATCACTACTTCTTCTTAGACACTACAGGGCCGGCAGTCTCGACAGAGATAAGGACAAAATCGCTAACTTTCGATTGCTAATTACTTACGAAAGAATTCGGTTGCAATAACGATGCTTGCGGGAAATGCAAGTCTCTACATCCAAGATGCGATTCTCGCAAGCATCATTATTGCAACCAAATTCTTTACTCTTTGTCGTTATCTCTGTCGAGACTGGCCATCGTTGGCCATAATAGACTAACTTATTTAGGTGACTTTCTCAGGATGGTCTTCAGTGTTAGGAACAGAAATCAGTCACAAGAATCACATCAAACAGTAACTCGATATCCCAATTAAATTGATAATTAAAGCATACAAAAATTAACTACAACACACTAATGTGTCTCTGTTAGTTTCTCAAACGTGTCATCTTCATTCTCCTGCCCTAATCCCAATTCATTTGCGGTTGGCGCAGCATGTCTTCTTCTTCCATACTTCTCTATTACTTTTCCTCGCAGCAGACACCTCCTTTCTTACCATAATATCATCCTTCGCACAATCCATCCATCGTTTCTTTGGTCTTCCTCTACTTTAATACCCATCAACTCATCAAATTTTCTCAAACCTGTCGTTGCAACAAATGCGCTTAGTGATACGACTGCTAAATTCAGTAGCTATTTAATTTCTTCAGTAGCTGTAGGTACTACTACAATCGTGCATTATTTAAGTATGGACAGTATGGACACGGCTTTAGTTTCCGCGAAACGTGCCGAACACTGATCTAAAATGTTATTTGATTTTTAATTTGTGACGATTCGTTGTGTGAGCATCGAGCACGAGTTTGTGATTAGCCTTTTCTTTTTTTTTTGGATGGGAAATCATCAAATGACTCCTCCCGCTCTGGGCGGAGTAGGAGGGAGTGTCAGACTGTTACTGACTAAAACCCATCCATGTTCCTGCATCGCCCTTTGTGTTCCGGGGCCACGGTATCTCTTTCGAATAGCCCCGCAGCCCCGGCAGGCATCGGCTCTTGCGAGAGATCGGCCCTTGAAGAGAGTCAGCAATAAGGAAGGGTCCCCCTTCCTTATTGCTGACTCTCTTTGAGGCGCGCGTGGAACTCGAACGCGCCGTCGACACGGCCTGTCGTCATGAGACGGACGGACGGCGAGCTAGCCCATAGCTCACCGTCCACAGGCCCTTTGTGATTAGCCTTCTGTAATATCAGCAGAGACGAATGGAAGTTTTAAATTGCCGTGTTATTTAGTTTTATTAAAAAATCTTGGAAGAGTCATTGATTGATTGAGATTTACCCGGTATAGAATCACCAATTTTTTATTTATTGATTGATTTTTTCCACCAAATTCCGGGAGTAATTTTTTTGTGACGCCGAGATGTTACAAAAAACCTTTTCCAAATGTAAATCTTCGTACGTGACGCACAACGTACATGAAAAATCACAAGAAAACGTAAAATTTATAAAACTTTTATAATTTTCCTCAGCAACTTGCCATTTTCTCGACCTAAGTCGTTTCTCTTAAGAAAACACAATAACTAGGTACCTAGCCCAGTGTTATTGCGTCCAGTTCCGCACAACTTGAACAAAAGTAGGTCATTTAGCTACTCATGCGCAGTAGTAACTTGACGTAAGTACTTACACGCGTAGTTTTATTAACCCGCCGTATTAGTGCTTAACGCGAACTCGACTTGAGCTTTCGACGACTAGGTACAACATAACCTTAAGTTTAAGGCGACTACAGGAGCTAAACGCGAGTTTTATAATGCAAAAAAGCATATGATTCACTGCAATAAACAAAACCAGAAAAATTTATGATAGTGTTTTGAAAACATAATACAACAAATTTTACTCGATAAAAAAATCACAAACTTATCTCTAAAAATTTCTTTTAACAAGTAAAAACCATACTAAAATACATGCGATCATTCTGATTTTTTGGCAAATAATTCTAAAAGCAACATATTAGCATAATAGTGTTTTATTTTTTAGTCCAATCAAAAGATTTTATGTAAATCGCAAAAAAACACTCATTTCGCACTATTCGGCCTGCAGTGACTGACGTAGCAACCACTTTGTACCCATGCATGCTGACTAGAACTTTATTTTAACAGGATTTCAAACGAAGTTTGAACCACCACAAATAGAGTTGCTAATTTAGCTCCTGTAGTCGCCTTAAGTTAGAAAAAGTATAAAACCTACTTCAAAATTTAAAAGTGCTTTCGTCTTTTAAAGACTGCCACGAAAAAGATTTCAATCTTTTTTTTTTCTAGAACTCAAAACTAGTTTAGTCAAGTTTTTTAGCATCGCAAAATTTACCATACGAGCATCTACGTACGTCGGTTGTTCACCCTATTTACCGTTAGGAGTAAGATACTCGGTAGCGAATGTTAGTAAACAAAATACAGAATATTACGTCCATTTCTTCGTAAAATGATTCATTTATCAACAATGTTGAACTTTCCTGAAACGCAAGTAGGTTGGTTAAGAACGAGTTTAAAATGAGGTTATGTGTTTAAAAGTTAAACTTGTTTTCGGGTTTTCAGGGCGTCGTAATCGGTTGTAGTGTCTGGCAACAGTGCAAGACCGATTATACGTTTGTTTTGTTCACTTTACATAATTGTAAATATTTATAATGTATATATGTATATATATTAAATTACGTACTTTAAGGTCAGGTATTTGCAAGCTGTTCTTTGCAAAATGAAATGTCTACTCAAAAATATGATGACACTGATATGACTGATAAGTATGGTCATTTGGGCACTATCTACTAAATGGTATCAAAACTGGATAAAATCATTTTTTAACCCCCAACCAAAAAGGGGTGTTATAAGTTCGAAGTGGTTGGTCTGTGGCATCATAGTTCCTGAACCGATAAACCGATTTTGATGAAGTTTTTTTCGTTTGAATGGTCAATGGTAAATGGTAATGGTCTTAATCGAGAGTGTTCTTAGCTATGTTTCAAGATAATCTGCTCAACCGTTTGAAGACAATCAGCTCTTTTCTAATTGCAATAATTAAAAGCTAGATTTTTTTTTAAACTTGTGACAAAACTTCACAAGAGTCACAACAAAAGGAATGACACCTAAGAGATGTCCAAGTCCACTCATCTACATAATTTAAAACATGTCACTCTAAATAGTCATGACTAAAATACATCAGTCTAAAACGTGACTAACAGTACCGAAAAGCAGGAAACAAGCCATCTGGTATTAATGTCATTAAACTTAATCCGGTTTGACGAAGCTTAGCCAAGGCATTATTAAATAATAGGGTATGAAATCGAACTAATTTATTTCTCATTAGCTTAATGCCCGCGGCTTCGCTCGTGTGGAGCTCGAAATTGTCCCATGGGATCGTACTCATCACTATTCTCCTGCCTTTTACCAAATTATCAATCCAAGGATCGTACTGAAGGGTTAAAAAGTATCCAATGTGTAAATCTAGGTTATTAGCTAACTGTGTGCTAAACATTCAAATTTGTTTAGTATTTTTTGCGTAAAAAAGTAACAAGCATCCGCACAAACTTTAACATTTTTAAAAGCAGTAAAAAAAGATTTACTTAGTTAAGTTAGGAATCCCATTCTACTGGAAGTTAGCCTTAATTGTAACTTACCTTTTCTAACAAAACTTTGATTACTATTCTTCTATTAAAATATATTTGTCTTTTGTTTCATAAAGGTACAGCTTTTTGGATTTATGTTATCAATAAAAGTAGTTAAAGTTTAATTTCATAAGAAACTATTATTTTTGTTATTACACATTTTTATTGGAATTCTTCATACCGAAAAAGGAGCTTCCAATGAAACATTAGTAAAAAAGAAAGGCGTCAAATCCACTTCAATTATAAGCCTTTAGAAACTCAATCAGAGATTATGGCAGACTTCACACATATCACGGTTTTAAGCTTTCACGGTTTAAAACTAAGCTTATATTGTCACTTACGGGATATCTTCCGTGATTATTATTTGTTTTGATCTGCCGATATTTCGACGCTGTTGCAAGCGCCATGATCGCGGGTTGACTGGAGAATGCGGGTGATGGAAAATAAATTGTTAGGAGCAGACAAATCTGTCTACCCTCTTTCTTTGTCTTTTGCTACGCGCACTATTGGAACTCGACACTAAGTCACGACAAAACACAGAGTGTCACCAGGTTTCGTTGTCGGGGCCTGAAAACAAATAACAATCACGGAAGATATCAGTAAGTGACAATATAAGTTCACACTTAACGTCTAAAATTAAGTCAAAAACAAAAAAGTTTTTTTTTTGCGTGCTGCTAATAAAAAATCGAGGACCGGTGTTCTATTGTTCTGAGAGTCATAATAACTGATCCTTATTAAACCTTCCATGGTTTAGTGTCTTTTAATAAATGGTGAAATAGGAATCGAACCACGTTCTCACCGTGAGCAATGAGCGAGTGAGCCACTGTCCCTAATAATTATAAGGTCGTGGAAATTTCGCGTCGTAAGAGACACTGGGCGCGTTGTTAAATTTTCAGCTTTCGGGGCTGAGTTGAACGTAGCAAATCCCACAGCACACTTCACAGTCGATAATGTCCATATTTCGCCTTATATGGTAAACCATCCTAAAATTAAAGTAGTGTGCAGAACCACCAAATTTACTGAGACATTGGCGGCCGGCCACTGTCACCAAAAGGCTTACGAATTCCTGCTCTTTTAAGGTAAATCATTATTTTATGAGTTTGCAATAAAATGGAAAAAAAACAAAGAGCAGTTTGTCATCCGTATGTTATTTCCCTTTGTCTAGCAAACTGTGGATCTTAGTAGTTAATTTTAGAGAGGAGTCTTGCGAGGACATTGTGCTTCAAAAAGCAAGAAAGAAAAAACCGACGTCTTTAACGGCCGTTTTCTATAACTTACTTGCGTATAACTGTTGGTTAATAGAGTCGTTACCCGTGGTCCCGGTGGGTCGACACATTACCGGGTCCATGGGTAATTTTAATTACCCGTGGTTCCATGGCATTAAAGATTGTTTCCAGGACTTCTGAATATATCGATAGAAAATAGAAATCCATAATAACAGCATATCATATCCCACAGGGACCACGGGTGTGATTGCATAATTTGCTTACGAGTTTATTGGTTTTCTATTTATCTACCAACTACCAGGAGGGCAGAACCGTAAAGGAGGTATTATATATACACCGGGACCGCGGGTAACGACCCGATTAATATGCCTACGTCCGTAGCTATCGGTGTTTCTATAAACAAAGTTAGCTTGAAATTTCCTATCCGCGTCACCTACCTGTCACTTGATTCATACAAAAATCAAAGAAATCTTTTCTGTGACGTTTTGTTTCTAACCGTCCGTAAGCTAAATCTCAAAAGACAGAGATAGCAATCTTCCGTTACCTGTTAGTTAGTTATTGAAAATGGCCGTAAGTGTCCGTCAGACACAGATGATTTTCCCCGGTTTTTCAAGCTTTCCAAATTAAGGTTTCATTTATGGGTGCTTTAAAATTAAATGCTGTTTTCCAAAAATCGATGTTTTATTAAAGAAGATTTGTTTATTTTAACTGTTGCAACGATATATGGTCTGACAAGATACTGGCCACACCATAATCTCAAACATGATCCAAAGAAACCGAGGAGAATCAGTTTAACTAGTTGAGATGGTGTGACCGTGGGCACGACTAATATGGAATATCAGGATCCGTGGCTTTCTTCGAGAGAGAAATGGATTACACTGGGATATCTAAAGCACGAAGGTATGGGGAGCTGAATGTTACTTTGTATACCTAGGTCTATGAGGAAGTAAGTAATTAAGGAGGACTAGCTTTTGCTCCTGGCTTTGCCCATATTATAGCACCTAGTCCGCTTTTCAAGAAAGGTTTCAGTGATTTTATTTGATTATGTATATTAAACTTAGTATGAAAACTTGTTTGAAAGACATAGAAGAAAGAATCTTCAGCTTTAGTTCTTTACAAAGTTTAAACGTTTAGTGTAGTTTAAATCAAACACTCCATTGAAACGTGCGCCTACGCATACATTTATAAAACTTAGTCCAATAAAAGAACATTCAATCACAATTCTACTATTCTTCATCATAAATTAAATATTCAATCATTTATTCAAATAAACCATGAACAAATGCCATAATATTTTATACTATTGCTTTTGGTCGCGGCTCCGCCCGCGTGCGGTGGGAAATTAGGTACCTATCTCTTGGAAACGTACTACCCGGATAAAGTATATCCTATGTCCTACCTAAACTAGGCTATGGTCTGCCTGTAACCTAATTCATCATAATCGGACTCCTTGAAAAGGTAAGACAGACAGACTGAGTTACGTCATTCAGAATATTACTAGCTGACCCGGCAGACGTCGTCCTGTCCCAATATAGGTGTCGACCACAGCGCCACCTACCGAGGCCAACTATAGCTAAGAAACATCCGTAGCCCCCAGCCCCCATAAGTACAAAAGAAAAACTATCAAAATCGGTCAAGCCATTTAGGATGAGGAGGAGAATTACGAACACACGCACACCGGAATTTTATATGTAAAGATTATGGATGCATTATTTATGTATGTATGTATACAGGGTGTTTTCTCAACGAATGCGGAGTCATTTTATGTTATCGGATAAACGCGCACAAGGAAACCGACAGTTATCAGGGCACGAGCGGGCATCGAACCCCGATACCTTTCACCGGCCCGTGTTACATGCACAAGAGGTCACAACGATACGCCCTTTGGATATTTTTGTCAATGTTACTTACTTATTTGTTTGGCATGGAAATAACTTAGAAGAGCTTTTAAAAGCTTTGGTAAATTAACTATTTTCTTGAAGGGTTTGGTGTAGGTGGTCATTTAAAACTCACACTCATTTCGCCAGTTATCTTGAGCCCCCGGTGATAATACGGTCGGTATTGACAAAAATTTCAACTCTAAAATGAGACTGATGAAAAAACTCAGTATCATTTTTCTGGGTATCAAACCACCCATGCTAAAGAGCGGCGCAGTAGTTTTAGTAACATATATTGCACTGAATGAAAATCTTACAATAGACAATTATTACAAACTAGCTTTTGGGCGCGGTTTCGCTCCCGTTATGTATGGAACAGATTTAAACGTAGCCTGTCCTACGCGGGGATAATGTAGCATCCCGTTAGTGAAAGAATTTTCGGAATCGGATCAGCAGTTCCGAAGATTACCGCCTACATATAAACATACAAACGAATTTTACTATTTATTTTATTTATTTGTGAGAAAGCCTATTGTTATCCCATGATCTGTCCACGAAGTAGACACAATAGTTAAACAATGGCGTCTCGACCAAATTGGATCATTCGACAGATCATGATTTATTCTATGTGTAATGCAAACTTTTTTTTTCATGTTGATGAAGTTCCATGAGTGTGATTTCATGACAGAAAATTGTACCAACAATATACAAAATCCTTCAGGCACAAGTGTACCTATTATATCGCTGTCCAATTAATAAAGATCATAATTCAATACAAGTTTTTACACGAGTGCCCAAAAAAGGTGAATTCTCTTCACATAGTGATATTGTATTTATATCATCGTCCTCATTAAATTAAGTATTGAAAATGTACCCCACGTCTCGACCAGTTACTAGACGATAATCGGTACTATAATAATAACCATTTCGCCTACATTATCGATATTCAAAAGATTAAAAACTGATACGCTCATGTTAGTTACAATAACTTGTTTCTTGTTAAAACCTTTTTGTTGAAGTCTTTCTACAAAATTGGCTTTGAATTATTCTCGTTGAATTTTGTCTTTATCTTAAAATCAATCTTGTTGCTGGGAAAGGAGCTTTTGAGTAACTTAGTAACTAACTTATATCTATTATGGCTCTAACTTCAGGGACTTACTTTGTAATAGGCTAGTTTCCGCCATCAATAAATTGCAAATCTATTCAGTCTATCAGTTAGAGTATTGGAAAATAATGGACACGTATTTTTTGTTTTTGTAAATCAATGAATATTGACAAAGATAAAACGCATCAAAACTCGAGAGTGGGGGCTCGTGACATCACAACGCACTAACAATTATAGCACAGCGTGACGTATTGAGAATTTTAAAAGCGTCGTATTTTCGTCAATTTTGGTTTACGTAACAAAAGAAAAGATACGTGTCAAATATTTTGTGATAATCTAACTGACGGACTTGTAGATTTTTTCAGGACACAAGCCTATTGTTAAACTTAGCTTTGACTTCTAAAAATTCTAAAAGCTTCGTCCTCATCATCACCCGGTTAGGCCAGTCCGGCCAGGCATATGATATGCCTGGCCTTTTCCTAACTATCTAACCGGATGCAGATAAATACCAGTATTTCACATGAGTGACTGTAAATCTGACATCCAAAACCCAGTTAGTTCTGGGTACTACGATATCCCTTGGTAAGACTGATTGTAGGGCCTTCGGGACACACTTGAAGGAACTTAGAGCCTCTTTGGATGGTGGGACCTTGGGCTATTGCCCAGAGTGCGCAATGGGAAAGATTGCCCTGATAATATGTCACAAATAATGTCTTTTATGCAAAGCGCCTGCCTTTTTTTTCTTTTTTTCGGATGGTAAATCATCAAATGACTCCTCCCGCTCTGGGCGGAGCAGGGGGGAGTGTCAGACTTTTACTGACTAATAAAACCCATCCATGTTCCTTCATCGCCCTTTGTGTTCCGGGGCCACGGTATCTCTTTCGAATAGTCCCGCAGCCCCTGGGTTAGAAGTTTAGAACCCACGTAAATCTTTAGTCAAGGCTATAATTACTAGGCCATCACTGCAGATGCGATTGGATCCACTAAATTGTTCTGTCGTGTCAACTCGAGTCGCATGACTAAACTTATTTAAATATTAAGAAGGTAGGTAGTATCACGCTATGTCCCGTGTGGGGAAATCAGATGCAAAAGTGTCAGTCAACGTGATGTGTTCAGCATTTTTGTGCTTAAGAAATCGGGAGTCATGCCTACCTGATTATAAAGTCTGAATGAGGTAACGGGATTTAATATGGGTATTCTTTAAATGAATTATGTGCATATTTTTGAGAATATTTGGTAGTGAAATATATTCAGTTTTAGATATTTTAAGTTTTGGCAACCAAAATAACAAAAACACAATCTATTAAATCCACCAGGATATAATCTATTGCCTTGCCAAATTTCATTACGATGCGACCAGTCGTTAGTCGTGAAAACTAACAAACAAACAGAGTTACTTTCGCATTTGTAATATTAGTATGGATTGACCCGTGTATAGTATAGCTTAAAAATGTGTACCTAACCTGCCGACTCCACATCAGCATCGAGCTTACGATGACATAATACTCGACAAACCGGTTCATTGCACTTTTAACACAGTCACGTGACCTGTCTGTCTATTATAATAGTGCAATGTATAAGTAATAGATATACAGCTAAACTTCAAACATCAATATTTTGCATCTAGCCTGCTTTAGCTTTTAGTCAATTTTGAACTTTGACTATTTTGATGTAAGATTCCAATTCGTTTGGAGAGGCTATCTTCGTTTTTACAAGATGATCTAGCTAGACAACTAGATTTTTATGAACTGCTATGAGAACGTTTCTTTATAATCGGTGATTCAATATACAAAACTGCTTTACACTACACTGCAGTAGAATACTTTATTCAATGCAGGATCTTGTTTCAGGAGAGACTGTAAAATAAACATAATCTTTTACTAGGTAGTGCCTACCTGCTTATGTTGGCGGAAAATTGAAAATATGAAGAACCTATTCAATTAAATCGAAGTACATAACTACTTTTATTACTTAGCTCCAATAAATGAAAACAAAAGCTATGAAAAAAATTAAGTATATGATACATCCATCATACATCCCGCTGGATACGAGTCGCACGGGACCGCTCAATGTGGCGACACTTGGGGGAGGCCTATGTCCAGCAGTGAACGTTTTTCGGCTGAAATGGTGATGATGATGATATGTATGTACATAAAAACGTGCTTCTTTGTTAAAGGACACCTTCGCCTGTCCTTTTCGTTGCTGCATTCAGCAGCAATGGACTTGATAAGAGGACCAAAAAAATGAACAAGTTCATTAATCCCCACTTTCTCGACCAAAATTGATGAGACAGCAGATTATTTTTTCACGGTATTGCTCCTTGTACCACACCCTCAAATATAACCACGTATTTCTGATACAAGTTGTATATTAAAGATAATTCAATCGAGAGTTTAGACCATTGACATCCAACGTTCAAAAAATGCGGGTGTATCCAATTCCAGACACTTCGGTTAATAATGGTTCCCTAAAGAATAATAGTACTGTCTGTACAGTCAAGTGCTCCCATAGGGCACGGTTGGTTGGGTAGGGAAACCGTCACGGTGTGCCTGTTCTGGTTGAAGTCACCACAGAATTTTAATGCTTCATTCTTATTATTGACTATGAGAAGCTTTTTGAAATTTAACGGTCAGAGTAGGCGGGAATGGACGCCATTGGCTGGTTTTGGAGGCAGTAATGGATGCGGAAAGCTGATTGGCTCAACGGTCGTAGGAGTATTTCATTGGATTTGAAAGTGCTTGATGCTTAAGTGAAGGCCAGCCGTGGTCAATTTCAAATTCCTTGAGAACATAAAATAATCTTGTGAAGTGACTTAGATTAAAGCTTTGAAGCATTAAGAAAGCTACACCATAATTTGATTGTTTGTTTTGTAACGACTTTTTTAATGCAGCATTTTGAAGGCGAAAACATTTTTAGTGATGCTTTATCATGCAACGATGGCAGGTCCTATAAGTGTTGTCAGCTGTTGTCTACTATTCTCATCCTTCCGAAATAAATTATGTTAATGAAGTCGAAAATATCTGCGTTGAGAACAGGTGGCCCGTGCTGCCTTAGAAAATTCAGAAGCCTTAAAAATTTGGAACAGACAAAAGAATGCAGTTCTATGTTTTCGACGTGGTAGTTCAAAGCCTTCAAAATGTCCATTTGTATCAAACGCCGACATTCACTTCCTGATATTGTTCTATTGTTCCCAGATCAAATATTTCTCGAACGGTTTTTGTATTTTGTGAACTGATAGTGTCGGAGCCGTTTCCTTTTGATTCTATAAGGAAAATACTGTCGTGGTGTTTTAAACAAAGTTTGATTTCAACCTCAATGTGAGAGGAGCCATGTTTGAGGATGTTTATAAAGATGTTCATTTCTAAGATCGTTTTAACTGGTCATATCTGAGATTGTCAAATCACGACAATGGCTTACTACGACTAATGACTTACGACTAAGCAAGCTGAAGTAGCAATGGACCGACTTTATTAACTGTAGCACCGATGACCGATGAAGACCATGTCCCTATGTGAAGACCACTAATCGGCAATCGTAAGGTAGGACGCCCTCAGGCTAGGTGGAGAAACGAACTTCGCAGGTAAGCTGGTAGTAACTGAATGAGATGCGATTGGAGAAACCTTGTCCATGAGTGAACCGCTCTACAGCGGTTGACTTTTGATTGAGTGCCATCATAATAATCAGCTCTACTGCTATGAGCTGATTATTATGATGGCACTCAATATCGCTCTTTAGAAATAAATAACTATTTACTTGATCGAATGTTTTTCTACGAAACTTATTAAACTAACTATATTTTTTATGCTGTTACCTCTGAGAAATCGTTCTTAATCCAATATATTATAACAAACTTCTCGAGTATCGTTACACATCAATCGTTAAAGCAAAGAAATTCCTCAAACATTAATATCATCGATGACAAAATCGATGATCTAATGAAAGTTACCTTTTTTATCCATGAGTCACAACAGTAGAGGTTTGAACTTGTTCCAACAGGCGTGTGACCAAATGATTCTGTTGATGAAGAGCTATTGAAGGCGAAATGAGATAGCAAAGACTGAGGAACTTTTTAACGACATCAAACCATAGGAACGCGCTGATGAAATCGTAAAAGGTAATAAAGGCGGCCGTAATAGCTTTGAAACACTTTAGAGCGATAGAAACAGTAAAAGCAACTCCATATGTAGTATGTTTTTGTAGAAACTTTACTCATTACAACTTTTATTGACTATCTACAATTTTGGATCACTAGTATTCCAGAGTGATAGTGCTCTCACTGCATTCTTAGTAGGTTGGTATGAAATAACTCCACGCATGGGAAACCGCTGACTTATACCGTTACATAACAAGGCCACGGAACATCTACTTTGAAGTTATTTTGGAGAAATGTCGTGAAAAGAATGTTTATGAGGATAAAGGTTGGTTAAAGGAACCTGAGCTTTTGATTTGGTAATTGATAACAGAAAAAAAAATGGTTTAATCATCATACCAATATCAGTGATCCTAAAATACTCCTGATAAAGTCACTTATTTCACTACACCGACAAGAAAGATAAAGTCAAACAAAATGGTGTGACATTAAGCCCTACCCACTTGCAATTGGCAACTAACAAGCGATTGAGGTCAAGAAGCAGACGCACCCAGTGAACGTCACATGTTTATTTGTTTTGGCCATACCTGTACAGGACATGTACTGATAGGTGTTGCAGAAGGCGCACTAGTTACTGATGATAAGCTTACACAAGTAGATGGTATGGGTGAAATGAAGATGTGGTAAGATAAAGCATATGAATTTATAAAACATGATGTAAATAGTCTGTGAGGCAATAATTCGATTCTGACAGTGATTCAGAATCACATAGTAATCAATGGTCTTTGAATTAACAGTGTCTTTGTTGTTCCAGGAGAACTTATTTGTACAATTGACCCCACTGCTGTATCATATCTTATAGCTTTATGTTTACTATGACTTTGCTTTTCTTCGTTTTTGCTTGAGCTTTCTGCCGTGTAGGGATCGTATCTAGTGGTCCTTTTGCACCTCCCTGTTTAGTGGTTTAACCTACTATGGAATTTATCAATAGTAAATATTTACTATCTTCTATAAAACTTGACTTATTGCGTTTTATCTGTTCACTATTTAGGTTAGCTGATCAGTCATTTTCGTATCTATCCGATGTTTGTTGTGTGTGCAGCTTTGCTTTTTATTTGTTGTTTGTGTTTTTTTAAGAGGCAGAGCATAGCTTTTACAAACTGAGTTAGCAGTTTCTCTTGCATCTTTGAAACTCTTGCGTGTCTTCTTAATCTTATTAGCAATAACTTAGCTGACTAGTAATTCGTCTTTGTCAACTGAAACAGTATCATGGAATAATTATTGTCTTCATCTTACTATACTAACTTTTGCTTTACATTATTTTCGTTTTAAAAGGCTCATTACAATACATTCGACAAACACAGTCACTTTATGATCATTTTATTACCACCCAGCTTCATTGATATGGTAAATAAAAACTTTAATGTCGAATGGTTTAGATGTAAGCGAGTGATAAACATGGCTGTCTAGGAATCTAGGCATGACTTAAGTCCACACGAAGCGTCTATTGTCGCCTGAAATAGCTAGATAGATGGGTAGTAAACTTTTAAACAGGCAATGACTGTAGCCGGTTTTGCATCCGCTGCGCAGTAAACATAAATGAAATAATTAGATGTCAGACTGTCTGGACAAACTATACAATTTTTTTGTAAAAATGCTGTGGACCAACAGAAAATAGAAGCACGTATTAAAGAAGCACGAAACAATAACGTGCCACGTAAAGATTGTAATTGAAATGCTTTATGCTTTTTTTCTATAATCATGATCTGTCAAATGACCAATTTGGTCGATACGCCATTGTTTAACTATTGTGTCTACTTCGTGGACAGATCGTGGGAATACTGAATATAGTCAAACAAATCAAACATTATCTAGAAATGGATGTAAAGCACTTACAGACAAAAACAATGCAGATGACACTGAATTTAAAAAACTCAAAAAATGACGTTCAACTAAGGTTTTTAAAATAGATACTTCTAAAATGATCGATGAACCTTATAGAAACAAAACACGTGTTTATTTAAGCAGGTACCAGTTGCCACTTGAAACTTAAGATCCTTCTTACGAACAAAAAAGTTCAATTATCTTTGGTAACTCATAGGATAGTCCATGGGTCATTGACATGGTGCTGGGTAAGAAAGTCTGGTCAAATTGTTGGGCCCACCTCCAACATTTTTTTGAATAGGCTCTGCCTTGTTTCAGAATGTTTTTTGTTTGAAAGTAATTGATGTTACTTGTAATTATGTTTTTGCATCGAAAAACACGTTTTTCGTTTTCTTCCATGGGTTCTCTATATCCTGCCTTTGTCTTGTTTCACAACTACTGCGCAAGAGTAGGTTGGGTGATAATTTATCGTTTATCATCGGAAACATTAGATATTTTGAAGTCAATAAGTTATGATTTGATGTTACATAATATTAAAGACTTTTTTTGCTGCAGTGACTAGTACTAAAACCAGATAAAAGGACACTGGACAGAATTCAAAATCAAAATAAGCTTCAAATGATCCCTAATTTTAAATACTTCAAGTACTTACTAAATTATCATCGACAACAAACTTAAGTACAGCCCAAAAGCTTCTATAACCCTCTTATTAGTTTACCATAAAGCCCAAATTAGTGCAACAAAACTTTTATTGTAACAAAAAATAATGTTGTCTGATGGTACCACGGGTGAAGAAAAAAATGTTGTGCCTTAGATGACGTAACGGGTCAATGACCTCGGACACCATGGGCTGATCGACTACCATGACTCGAATTTCTGATCATTGTATGGAGAGAGATATGTTTTGATCAGTATAGTAGTTCATAGACCCATGAATGTAAAAAGTGGTTACGCAACTTTTCGATCTATCAAAAAAAAATGGCGAAAGAATGATGTAATGTGAAAGAGGTGTGGATAGATAAGAGGGACTTTGCCCAGCCGTGGGATGATGTAAGTTCAAAATAAACAGTCGGGAAAGAGATTGTAGCACTAATATAAAAGCTATAAAGTACCCATGCTTTCGCTGTTTACGCCCTCTTAGCAAAGAACACAAGCGGTGCCAATACGTATATTTTTTGAGTACTGTTGTGTTTGATGTTGATATTATGGATCCAGGAAGATGTAAATGTATGTGACTTGTTTGTGTGTTATTAGTCATCATAAACTTCCAAAGCCTTGGGGTTTCCCTATTTCTTCAGTCCTTTTGCTATGAGAATTCGAAAGCTTACTTGAGTATGAATGGTACTTATGGGTGGAGCGACGATCTTCGCAGGGTGGCTGGTAGCAACTGGATGAGATTTGCCGAGAATCGAGTTGAGTGGCGTGCTATTGAGGTGGCCTATGACCAGGAGTGGACATCTGTAGGCTGATGATGATGATGGGACACTTAATAAACATTTCTTAAAATTAGTTAATTTTGTTCTACCTTTAATAGACACAGTTTAAAAAGTATAGCAGTCCCTAAAAAGTTAAAACTAAAGTCAGTAAAAACCTCTCTTGGATTTTCTAATTTAAAACTTTGAACCGGAAGACGCGTCGTGATTCCTCCTAATAGTCCCTTGGAATACCCCGGAAGAGGCGAAGCGTGACGATTTTTTCAAGTAACTTTAATGTCTTGAACTTTTATTTTAAGTCCAAGTCCAATGTACTTATATACGGGTATATTTGGATTCGAAGCATTTTGGACTTAAAGCTGAACCAGAGTTAAAAATATATGGTTGTATGTTTTTAGGTGTCCATCTTCATGAACGATGTTCATATTGCAAAGTACGTGTGCAAATGAGGACGTGCTTGTTTATCTTTTAGAATTTTATTGCTGACAAGAAATGGATATGAACGGAAGCGGAAATGTCAAACCAATTTGGATCAAAGTGGATTACGAAATAAAGAAACCAGAAGCTGAGCAAATGCAACATTAAATCGACTCTCATGCAATTGACAGGAATCGATTGGATCTTCGAAAATTGGACGTTAGATTGCCTGCAAAAAATAATGGGACAGTTGGAGACATTTTAAATCATAATCATGTTTATTTAAAGTTGTTGCTTTTACATTATTACTTCATACGGCAATTTTAATAACCTAATCACATCATATTCTGCTATAGGAAAAAAGAAATGGTAAATCGCACACCCACCATCGTTGTTAAAAAGCCGGTTATAACTCTGACTCATTACATTATCATGTACTAAAATCCTTTTTTGTTTGTACTTTTGTCTAACTAGTTTTCTGTTAATATGGAATGTCAATTTCGACGTAATGTTTAATTACTTTTGTTATTACCTCATGCTTCATCAGTAGACGACGGGCGAATGTAATAGCTTCTGAAATTCTTCGTCTATGTTGTTCATTAATTTTAAGACTACTGGTGTTTTTTTTTCCTCTTGCTTTTAAGGTCCAAGTCTGTCTAGTTGTGCCTTAATTGGATTTTTATGCTTTTCAATAGTAATTATTGTGTTGGGGTTATCGCTTATAGCAATAGATAGCTTCACTGCATCTATAAAATTTACTGAAAAGTTCTCACACATTTCAGATCATTAAATAAGCTAGTAAGTACTCTTTTATCTATATTAACAGTATTAGCTACTGTTTTATCATTCCTAAATTGTAAGTTTCATTATTCGTGGTTTTCTTTTTTTTCTATGTAATGTCCCTATCAAAATTTTATTCGTTTGATGGATGAGTAATGGAGGAATTAATGTTAATAAAAACCTCACTGTTACCAAAGATAAGTGTGTAGGTATATTTGTTAGTCACGTGGGTCGTGACGTGTTATAAGGTGATCTGTTTCGACCGGCACGCAAGTGTTTTTTATCATTCACATTTTCTCCCTTATTTAATTCTTCTTCGTTTATATTCTCTTTCTCATGTTTAGGTTTAATCTTATTTGATGTACAGTAATAATTAGTAGTAATAAAGATATTTGGTTTAGTAGATATACGAGTAGCAATAGCATCAACAGAACAACAGAGGGCTTTGACCCCGCTGGGACTCATATAGAGTATCCGTATTGGGTTTAAAGATCAAATTCTGTTTTCATGCAGTTATGTAATATGGAGATAGATTTTTTCGTTAAGTAAGTAATTTCTGAAACAGTAATTTCCTACGGAATGTACATAGACATGTTTGTCATACATAATGAGGGCTACTGAATAATTATACCACTACAGAATGCAGTTTAAAGGTCAAAGTGACACAACGTTAAATGTGACATTCAAGTTTGGGCAAGTTACTTTGTGAAAGTGAACACACTGCATTTTATGGTGATAAATTACTTTCACTGCACAATAACTTGGTAAAAAACCAAGGTACTGAAAATGATAAAGCAGAAGTTTTAAATATTGAGGTAATATTAATAGAAGCCAACGTATTCACGAATGCAAAATACACTTAGACTGTAGTTGGAAAATGTATTCTGGCACAAAGCCAAGATTACATTAAAATGTGAAGCAGACCAACAGAATAACTGCGGAATTTATTAATATTGCCACAACCGTAGTGCAGAAGCCGGTAAAATAATCAACAGCTATCAATATTGATTCAAGTTATTTGAATAATTCCTACGATAACACCAAGCTGGCCCATATTTCACAATTATGATTCCCAGTGCAAACATGGCCTCATAAAATAAAAATGCAGTGATCAGTCCCCTGGCTGGTGCATTATGCAAGACGATGCCTGAATACGAAATGAGCTGGGCAAGATTGACACGAGATTATAAATAACGAAGTGAAAAATTGCCACAATTGTTGCCTCAGTACAATGTAATTTTACAGTAGTTTTTAAAACAATAGTGTGTACTGACCTGTCATTTGCAGCTGTCTTCTGGACGCGGGGGTGCGGGGTGTACGCGGGGTGCGTGCGGCCCGGGGTGTTCTAGGGGTGCGCGGGGTGCGGGGCGAGCTCGTAGAACTACCAGCACTCCTTCTTGATGGAGACCCCAAGACCCTCAAGTCAGTAGTATTCCCAACACACGCCAGCGCTTCCGTAGCCATCCTCACAGGACTTTCAGCATTCTCCTTGTCCTCCTCGCAAAATTTGACTGGAGAGTCCAATTTCGCGGATTTGTACGTACATTCTGTCTCAATGTCGAAATTAAAACGTCTGATGAAGCGTTTCCTCTCTCTGGCGTACTGCTCGGCCATTAGCCGCCTCGTCTCGTCCCTGTCCGGCGCGCCAAACAAGCACTTGCAGCTCCCGCGCCTTCTTCTCGGAGTATTCGACGTCCTGACCGCCATGCCCGCTGACATCTCGAACCTCCTCTGCTTAGGTGTACGTCCTCCAGCCGCCATAACCGTATCGCGCGTCAGGTGAGCACTGACTGGTTACCGAGAAACATCTGACTAATCTCCCGAGAGAAAACAGCTGTCCGCAGGTAGCGTGCGAGAGGGAGGATATGCGTGCCGGTGAGTTAGAGCGGGCGAGGATCGCACCTGGCGGACGGGGACGCGCCAATTCTAACCTATAAGTGCGGCGTTGCCGGCGTGTGCGCGCGCGCTCTTCCCGACTACGACTGACGCTCGGTGTTTTCCCGCGCATCGCCGCGTGCGCCGATTTTGGCAGTCACTTGGCGCGCAAACCTTAACAATGGAAGCAAGGACGCTTTTTGTGTAGGGATACAGGTGGACTCTTAAAGGGAAGAAAAGAATAACCTACACAAGCAAATATTAGAATTCGCCATTGAATTATGGTCGTTTTTGGTGAAGGTGCGAAGTTTCCCGCGAAATTTATTTATAGAAATGCGTGACGTGCTTATCTCGGTCTTGGTGAGATAAAGTGGACATTAGTACAAATTATGTTTTAGATAATTGTACTCTGGTGTAATGGGTTAAGTATTCAACAGGTCTTAGTTCAAATTCAAGGTCGATTTTTTATAAAGTTTTGGCGGCTATTTGTGGTTTAGCACACCGGTAGGTTGTACGAAAATGCACAGCTAGGTATAATAGATTCTTGTTATGTGCATTTTAATATTAACATTTCGTGTCAAATGCTATGGACTTAATTGGGTATTTTATTGCACTGGAGTTTGATCAAATGTCAATAACATCAATAGGTTTTGGCGCACTTTACAATGTCGGCGTCGTCGCGTCGATACAAAAAGTCAATAACAGAACTGTTTTAATTAGAGTTTACATTACTTAACATCGTATTTAATTATGTATTTCAAGGTTAATTACTGAGTTTAATACTGTTGACTTTTAATTATTGTATTTTGTTAAAACAGTTGCTTACATAATATTTGTGGAATAACCAACTTTTCTTTGATCTAAATAAATGTACGTTTATTACGATTAGGTACATATTGTTTAAATTGTATTTTTTTTCGATTATGAACTAGTAATCTAACATCTGAGAAGACTTTAGTCTATTCATCAAATAACAGAACTGTTTTAGTTAGAGTTTACATTATTTCTTGTGAATTCGTCTGGTTAGTTGTCGCAAGCGTTACTGTGAAGCTCCTGGGAATTGAACCTGAGAATCGCATCGAACGTCAGGCAAAGTGGTATTGGATTTTTCTAACGGGAATTTCTCAGCAGTAGCCTCGTAGTCTGGATTCGTGCCGGTTGAGGGAAATAGGCTCGTCCCTATTCCAAAGGACTAAACTTATGGACTAGCGTTAGGGTGTACTATTCGGTATACCTCTTATCTAACGCTTCAGGGATTACAGGTGTGACGTTATGTCGTTAATTATGTATTTTTTAACCGACTTCCAAAAGGTTATCAATTCGTCTGTTTTTTTTTGTGTGTTCGTATGTTCAGCGATATCTTCGCCAATTGTGAACTGATTTTGATGGTTCTTTTTTTGTTTGGAAGAATATTACTTCGCGGTGGTCCTGTTTAAGTTTGGTGAAGATCTGATGCTGATTTTCGGAGATATACAAGAGAACTCCTCAATAATATACGGCAAAATGGTCGTGATTGCTGCAATCGCTTGGATGTTTATTATTTATACAATATCATGAAGTAACAGAAAAAAAAACTTAATCAAACAAACAAAGTCACCGACTTCTCTCTCTTATTTTTCACGTTTTTTTTTTGTGTTTTTGTAGTCAGTTTATTTTTCCTGCCTTTCTCTGGTTTTAATAGATGGTCATAATCAATTCAAAGTTGGTAAAAAATATTTTTACGTTTTCCGCCTATTTCACATGTTTGATATTTGCAAATATTATCGTATTTAATTATGTATTTCAAGGTTAATTACTGAGTATAATAATGTTGAATTTTAATTCTTTTATTTTGTTAAAACAGTTACTTACCTAATATTTGAGGAATAACCAACTTTTCTTTGATCTAAATAAATGTACGTTTACTACGATTATGAACATATTGTTTAAATTGTATTTTTTTTTTCGATTATGAACTGGTAATCTAACATCTGAGAAGACTTTACAGTCTCTTCATCATCATCATCAGCATATAATGTTCCCACTGCTGGGACCCGGCCTCCTCTCAATTAGAGGGAATGGGCTTATAATCCACCACGCGGGCCTATTGCGGGTTGGTAGATGTCTTCGAATTTTTGGTTCTAGGACAAGTCGGTTTCCTCACGATGTTTTCCTTCACCGTTTTGAGAGCAGTGGTGATAAAATAAATTACACAAAGTAATGCGCCTGTCTGGGTTCGAAGTTTCGAACCCACGACTCTGTTCGTAATTCGGGCCCGCCACCGCTGCTCTCTACAGCCCATTACTCATATCTTATTAAGTAGATACTTATTTTGCACAAAAAAAATCCACAACAAAAAAACTATTTCACAACTGAGTAGCCTAGCTAACGATATCGACATTTAAGTAGGAAAACTGACATATAGATAATCAAGAGATTAAATTATGGCAAGACAATAGAACCTCGGCCTTGACTTTGAGTAGGTAGGTAAGTAGTTCAGGAGCCACAAGGCCACATCGTGAGTCGAAACAACAACTTTGAAAATAACTGCCGAAAATAACCCATTATTTACTTTATGTTCGTACATAACTGGCGTCTGGAGAAAAAAAAAATATTGAGAAGTATGGAAGAAGAATACATGCTGCGCTGACCCCAAATAAATTGGGATAAGGGGAAAATAATGATGATGATGATGAGTGAGATACACCTCTGCCTACCTTTGCAGGGATTACAGGCGTGAAATTATGTTAAATTCTTTCTTCAAAAACACAGCCATACATAAGATGGCATTTACATTAACAAAATCCTTAAAAATCAACCGTGAAGCTACTAGTATAACTACCACTGAAATTTTCACCTTGGCTGGAACAACTTCAGACGCAACCGAACTTACCGAAGCTAGCAATTTCATTTATCACCCATTGTGTGCAGCAGAATATACCGTGGGACATAAAAACACGAAATCACAAGCTTGCGGTAAAACAAGTAGTGATTTTCGTCAGTCATGGGTGTCTGAAAACGTAGCTTTAATGTTTAGAGTAAAGCCTTCAATAAGCCGGTGTGGCGAATGGTGTAGAACTGTTGAGGTTAGATTGATCTGAAGACTTTGTGTGGTAACAACATTATATCCTATCCTATACTATTACATGAACAATATTTTTAAATTTTGTAATGACGTTCTTGAGAACGAGAACTTGACGCTCTAACGATTTCGGTGAGAATTGCAATAGACGGTATAGGGGCTATTCTGGGAAAATTCGTTTTCTCTATTTTCAATCTATCAAAGAATTCAAATAAGTTTAGTCTATATTGAAAAAAAGTTCTTCAAATTAAGGGATGTTACCAGAAATCAATAGGAGATAAACTTAGTTTCTCAGATAAATAGTTCTATATACTAATGAATACAATGCAGAAGCACAGACAGCCAAAAGGTGAGAAAATGATAAAAAGCATGATGATTATAAATGTGTATAGGTATGCTTAACTGAGGTCAAAAAATATCTATGAATGACAACATCTATTCCAAGTCCTAAATACAGAAAAGAGTTTTCAGTTAGTAATGAACCCTAACTTTAATATGACCTCGCAATTCTCCCGCCAAATCAAGAGCAGCAGAATATTACCCGCCTACCTTAAATTCTAACGAACTTTATTATGAGTCAGCTTCTAAACAAGGCTTCAGTCAATAACAAGCCTTTTAACGAACATTTTTGTGCAAATACAGACTTGAATCCACGAATATGGAGATGTAATTAATGTTTATATAAATTGGTAGCATTCGTCATAGCTGTCATCAATGAGATATGGATGTATAATGGAAAGTAACATTTTAGCTAAAGTTATCAATAATGTACTAACGAAAGCTCCGAGTTTCCTTGCGTGATCGAATCAGGAATGAAGATGCAAGAGAACCAAGGTTACTGACGTAGCCCGAAGAATTGCCAAACTTAAGTGGCAGAGGGCAGGGCACATTGCTCGCAGAACGGATGCCTCCCACTAGGTGGACCGATGTCCTGGTGAAGGCTGCGGGAATCCGCTGGATGAGAGTCGCACGGGACCGGTCAATGTGGCGACACTTGGGGGAGGCCTATGTCCAGCAGTGGACGTCTTGTGGCTGAAATGATGATGATTAACGAAACATCAATTAATTTATAGTTATCAACCACCATCTAGGATGCTATGTTATGTACCAAAAGAGTAACCACGGAGTTTCTTGCCGGTTCTTCTCCATAGGAAGCGACAAACCCGAACCGTGCACCTTTTGTTGACGTTTTAAAAGTGCCCATGTAAGCCTATGTGAAATAAAATATTTTGATTTTGTACGTAACATAACATTCGCGCGAGTCGCAGGCCCGGATGCATGACCGTCTCCCTCGCAAAGAGAGATCCTGTGTCACACCAATAGGAAAATCATAAGCTTAATAAGATCAATTTTATCGTCCTTTC
The DNA here is from genome assembly GCA_963853795.1 of Xestia rhomboidea. NCBI lineage: Eukaryota > Metazoa > Arthropoda > Insecta > Lepidoptera > Noctuidae > Xestia > Xestia rhomboidea. The sequence continues at coordinate 6,382,770 of OY970770.1, read as the reverse complement.
GGTATTTTTTTTATCATCATATTACCGATGCTTTTCTGGAATCAGAAAAATGCTTTTTTTCATAGATCATACACAATGTAGATAATGCTGATACCATAAAACCTTTCCTCTATAGAAAGCGACAAATTGAAAACGACAGTTATGATCAGTCCATTACTGTCTTTAACATGGACTATATAAAAAAAATGTCGTGTCTCTGTTAAACCACTTAAATAATCGAAATTCTTTTAATATGGTCTATTAATGTTTTCTAATAATATCAGCTTTTTTTCCTATAAAACAACTCGTAAAGCATATTATCAGCTTCTAGTTTACGCTCAAGAACAGGTTTCTACTACTGACAACACAGACCTTCAGGTAGGTTTTTTTGTGCCTATTTATCTTGTCACTGACACTTCTGCAAACTGAGGTTTAAATAAAGAGGTAAGATAAAGCAAAGAAATATATTTGGACTTTCTCAGGGTAGTATATTGGGTCCGCTAAGGATTTATGTTTATTCTTCTGTTTTGTTTTTCAGGCTGGAATTTTATCAGAATTTCAGTAGGCGTCCCAATAATTAATAAGTAGTTTCTAAGTAATATTACTAAGAAAAATCGTCCTATAGATGAAATCTACGCCCCGGCCCTGACATCAATCATAAACTACCATAGACCATTGAACTAAACGGTCAAACAGAATTACCATCCAATGTTAATACCAAGGCGGTAGGTAGACTGTAATAATAACAGGGTACCAATCAAACGACCTCTAATTATTACAGACAATGGTCGCGTTATCAATGGCGGGTGTTAAAGTCAATTGTTTGATATTTATGAGCCGACCAATTGTCTACTGGAATTTTATTACCGTTGCGCCTGTGTTTGTAGGCAGAGGTGATATTGACGAAATCAATATTCATGATCAATGTGGTAGAGAGGGTAATTATTGTTTTTCATTACTCATACTCTGAAAGTAGGTCTGAAGTTGCCTGAGAAGCGGGTTGAAAGTAATACTTTTCAGCCCTAGGGAGAATACAACTGTCAAATTATTAAAAAACAAATAGTTAATTTTTCTATTGAACCATGTTCCAACTTTCTATACAGCCACGATGTAAAATTGAAATAACAATAACTTAAGTATTAATTAAAGAATATTTATTTTTTAAATAACTTTATTATAATTAAGTTTCAACTATTTCTTTAAAATAAATTTTGGTTTGATTTGGGCAAAATATTTACCATTTTTTCGATGATGAAAATGAAAAATAGGTAAGGCTGAATAGCTTTATTTTTACTTTCCTTGTATTCGTAATGAAAAGCACAGTGTTTACCTCGGGTTATCTGTGCCTCGGGTTAAAAACTTTCACCCCTAGGGTAACAATGTACTATTGTGGTTATTTGGGATAATAACTAGCCACGCTTTATCTTCTTTGAAGAGGCTGATGGATAAATAATAAGAGTCGTACGGGTAATATTATTGCTGAGGTCGATCCGAAGAAGCGTGATCATGCATTTTATACCGAAGCCCGTCCGTGCCTCCGAAAGCACCTTAAATGGTTGATCCTGGCTCTCAGATTTGTCACAGCCGTTACAGATATACTAGTTAGGCACTCGGACCCCATGGCCCTAGTATTTCAGCCGGCTCAAGCACATAACTACTAATTAAGTAATTGTTTTTGCGCTGTTTGAAGTTTTCAGCTCCTGCAGCAGCCGCCCCAGCGAAGCCCACTGTGCTATGAAGATGGGTTAGCGCGAGGGTGTCGACGCAAGTTGCATCCCATACACCTAAGGCCTACCTAAAACTGCTAGCACCCCGTCAGTTGCAAGAGCGCAACTGATGAGATCATTAATGCATGAGTATTGGAATAAAAGGTGCATTGCCTGACAAATGTATTTGGGCTGGGAATTCATTACGAAAATATGTTATCGTGTCAAGAAATACTTAAGGACCAAAACATCTCCTAAACACTTGATTAAATCGGAAGATGATGTCACAAGACGACCTTAGCGTAATTTGGTTACAAATTACCTGATTATGTTGATCTGAGGGAAAAATATACAGTCTGTACCTACACCTACGGTTTGTTTACCTACATATATATCTTTAATAACATCAATATATTAAACCTCTAGTAAATGAGGAGTGGCTTGACCTAAGAGAGGTGTGAATTAAAAAATCTAATGTTTGACTATGACGACGATATACCACAAACTGTCAAATTTTCTCATTCGATTTTGATTTTAATCGTCAACATTTTATGGTTTAAAATCATTTGGAGCAATTTGACAGTTTGTGGTAACTTGCTGCGCTGGCTTCTGTATTAGGGGGCCCGGAGGCCTTATATCACCTGTGCATACTAGTCAAATTATAGTCTTACTTCAATGTGCACTACGTATGTCGTATACCACCTCTAAGCTGTGAGGGTGTGTGTGCCGGGCCCTTAGCACCCAAATCTTCACATGACCTACTGATAAGTAGTGTTGCCGGGTCTAGTCTGGGTGTTTTTATAAGTGAGATTTGTTTTCAAAAATTTCATGATAGCAACAGTGTTTAATTTTATTAATAATTGATTTTGGAGATACAAAAGAGAAATTAAAGTTGAAGCATTATCTGTAGCTCATTGCATGTCAGGATCAATTAACCGATTTTTTAACAATTCTGTGTTAAAAAGCTAGTTAACAATTCTGTGTTAAAAAAGCTAGAACTCAGTGCCTCCCCACGGGGAATCAACCACAGGACTTCTAATTTGGGCAGACTGAGCAGCTAAGCCTGTAGCCATATTTTATCTAAATCTTAGTAACATTGCCCGTGCTGTAACCACAGCAGTTTATAACCAATGTTGGCTGTAAACACACCAGCGGGGGCCAGTTTACTGTAATGTTGAACCGGGCTAATATATCTCGAGCTTTATTGTGTCGCGATACAAATTATTACTAATTGTTTCTTCGCTAAAATATTATGAAACTTGGCTTTTGATGTAATTTGGAATGCTGATATAAGACCATGCTGCGCACATTAACCCCATTCAATAACTATTTCATGAAAAAGTCATTCAATGGGGTTAAATGAAGTTAGCGCGTTGTTTGATGATTTTAACGATTATAATTCTGTAACTATATACATACATACGTGTTACTTGCGCAACTCATTGTTCATCAACATAAAACCTAACACTGACCTGCAAATTGCAAAAAATGTAAGAAAATTTGAATTTAGCGGGCTACCCTGGCGTCCACCTTAATTCTATGTGCTAGCCATGCTGAATAGATACCTCAAAAACGTTTCAATAAGTGGGTAGCAACAAAACAATCAATTTACAAAGCCAATCGCGTGCCATAACCCACGAAAACAATACACAAATCACCGGATACATTGTCATTACTCTCTATCATTAATAAAATGTCATACTGAACCATTACTGAACAGATTGGCTGCACCCTTGGCCCCTAATTTCACGGTACTCGAGTTAAATCATCGGTTTGCAGTATTACCTATTAATAATTTCGCTGTGTAATGATTTCCGATATAAATTAGTTGTTAGAAAATTATTGTTTATTAATTTTAGAGTTGTGACACGTGCGTGTGAGTGGCATGTGTTGAGGGGTGGACAGAATTGTAGGTGGCAATGGTAGAGGTGAAATTGTAGAGTCGATTCATAATATATGCTGCATTATTATTTGATTTAAAATTACATAACATAACATCACGCCTGTAATCTCCGAAGGGTTAGGCAGAGGTGTACCTATTAGAAAAAACACATTTCGTCAGTTTTGTATTAAGTCCCATTTACATGGGACTAGGGGGCGAGCCTACTGTCATCAACCGAGCACGAATCCATGCTCCATGGCTGCTACTGAGAGATTCCTGATGGAAAAACCCAATAACACTTTGCCTGACCCGGGAATCGAACCCAGGACCAGGAACAGTCGCGCTTGCTACCACTCGACCAACGAGACAGTCAGATTAAAAATCTTATTTTTAATCTGACTGCCTGTTGGTCGAGTGGTTAGTTACAGAGAGGTTTTATTTTAGTAAGGGTCAGATTCTAGCTAACTCATCAACAACATCTGTCTATCTTTTTCCCAAGTAAGTTGGGGTTGGCTTCCAGTCCAACCGGATGCAGCTGAATACCAGTATTTTACATGGAGCAACTGCCTATCTGACGTCCACAACCCAGTTAGTACTGGGTAATACGATAACCCTTGGTAAGACTGGTTGTCAGACTTTCAGGCCACTGACTACTTGACACGACTTGGAAAGATTCCAGCTAAATAATTTGTGTTATAAATCCACCTGGTCCGAGGAGGCCCAGGATAAGAACACATGGAAGCAATTGGGAATGCCTTTGTCCAGCAATTTATTTTTATTTATTTACCTTTTCCGTAGCTGACCGTGGCGTGGCATCACTCTCACTTTGGGCCCTATCAGAATACCAGCGCTGTGACGTTTTTTTAATGTTACAGCACCATGCTGAGATAGGAGCCTTTTGGCCTTGTACAGGACCTATTTCGTTTTCTTTTTAATTTCTTTTTTTTTTAATGTTTAATTTTTATTAGTTGATAATTTCACCATTTTATTTTATGCGTTTTGTCCTGTGCGGGCTAATAAATGATTTTTCTTTCTTTCTTCCTTTCAGTAGGATAGTATAGGCTATATAAAAAAATATGAAGAAAAATAATAATTTATGCCATACATGGAAAGAATTAACCTTTGGAATCTATTATAGATTTCCTTGACCAAAACTAGGAAAATTCATACAAAAAATAATGTAAAGTGAAGTCCACATCAGCCCACTTGATACCATTGGATTGCCTTTGGGCTATAGTATCTACCATTGTCTGTACCCATCATGGTATTTATGTAACAATCATCAAAGAGCAATGAACTTCAATGCAGACAAAAGCTTGTCAACTTGTAATTAAAACAAACGCCGAAGCACCTGCCCTTTTATTCATAAATCTTCAAAGCAAATCTACACCAATAAAGCAATTAAACTTAAGTGTTACTGCCTCTGCTTATCACCACATTTTAGTAACTTAACAACCTTGAGAGCTTACAATAATAACTTTTAAAATTACAACATCTATTCAATAACAATTTTTGGAAATAGTTGACCATTTCTTCTGTTAAAAAAAAAAGGTTCGTATTCGTATTGCGTTTATCTGTAACATTGGAGGGTATTCGCACTTTTTTTCTAGTTCATTCATCTCGCGGAGAGGGGGAGTTGCGGATGGCGGAAACGGACACAATGAGTACTTTACACCGCTCCGACTTCCGATACAGTCGCGCAGACAAGCGTTTGGATTTACACACCTGCTGCGAGTGAGAAACGATTTTTTGGTCCGTTGGAAGTTTGGAGATTCAGGATCGGAGAGTTCCAGGGTTTAGGACCGGTGGATTTGTCGACTCTTTGGGGAGGCCCATCTTCAGAAGAGGACGAAGACAACGGATTCAAGACTTGAATTGTTTTAGGCGGTCAATATTAAAGTTAAATTCACGCTTGAGTGTGAATGCCTGTGAAGTCTGATTTTGTTAACAATTCCAAGGGTTTTAATATTTTTTTACGTAACCCAACCCCCCGAAACTGTTCACCGCTGCACTGGAGGATGTCTTCAAGGTTCTGAAGAGGGCTAGGCATCAACTTCAATGGCGAGTACATCACTCACCTTCGGTTTGCCGACGATATAGTGGTCATGGCTGAGACCATGGAGGACCTCAGGACGATGCTCGATGACCTCAGTAGAGCTTCCGGAAGAGTGGGTCTTAAAATGAACATGGACAAAACCAAGGTCATGTTGAATGCCCATGTCACACCCACTCCTATCAAGATCGGAGACTCTACACTCGAAGTTGTAGACCATTATGTGTACCTGGGACAAACGGTCCAGTTAGGTAGGTCTAACTTCGAGAAAGAGATCAATCGTCGAATCCGACTCGGCTGGGCAGCGTTCGGGAAGTCGCGCGGTATCTTCTCGTCCAACTTACCGCAGTGTCTCAAGACGAACGTCTATGACCAGTGTGTGTTGCCAGTGATTACATACAGGACCGAAACGTGGTCGCTCACAATGGGCCTCATCAGAAGGCTTAAAGTCACCCAAAGGGCAATGGAGAGGGCTATGCTCGGAGTTTCCTTGCGCGATCGAATCAGAAATGAAGACATCCGCAAGAGACCCAAGGTTACCGACGTAGCCCGAAGAATTGCCAAACTTAAGTGGCAGTGGGCAGGTCACATTGCTCACAGAACGGATGGCCGATGGGGCCGAAAAGTTCTGGAGTGGCGACCGCGAACCGGAAGACGTTGCGTTGGAAGGCCTCCCACTAGGTGGACCGATGACCTGGTGAAGGTTGCGGGAGTCTGCTGGATGCGAGTCGCACGGGACCGGTCAATGTGGCGACACTTGGGGGAGGCCTATGTCCAGCAGTGGACGTCTTTCGGCTGAAATGATGATGATGATGACGTAACCCTAATCCTTTTATAAAATAAAAGTAGCCTAATCAGCTATCTGCCAGTAAAAGTCCCTTCAAAATCGGTCCAGCCGTATCGGAGATTACCCGAAACAAACAGACAGACGGACAAAAAAGTTTTTTTGTTATAAGTACCGTAAATACTTTTTAATGGATGGTTATGGCATTTTGAAATTATAAACAGGCACTTCCATGTTATTTATTTTAATAGATAACTAATATTCACCAACACTTCTGCGCCTTACAGTACACAAAGTTCTACCTGCAAACATTGTCAGAATCGGAAGTGGTGGCGTATTGTCTCACGCCCCACGCATGCGCTGTGCTGTGCACTTTAATGCTGAATTTAATGGTTTTTTTTTGTACCCCATTGTCTCTCTTTTCGCAATTTAGAGAGAACTTTATTGGTACGAGTAAATGGGATCAAGAGGTTCCGGGATGTTGCAATTAGATCTTTTTCGCTTTGTTTCAGCTGTTATAAATTGAGTCGTTCTAATTTGTGGGTAGGTACTAGTGTCTGCCTCGTCGTCCGCGTCGAACAAACGTCTCCTATGGCACTTGGTCAATAGAAGCAAGCTTTCCATCAGATAAGAAAAGCTTTCATTTTAAATCTGATGAGAGTTTCGGATATAATAGGCATGACGACAGTATCAAAAAATTGCAAATCTATTTAGTCCGTCAGTTAGAGTATTGGAAATTAATGGACACGTATTTTTTGTTTTTGTGAATCAATGAATATTGACAAAAGAAAAAACGCATTAAAACTCGGGAGTGGGGGCTCGTGACGTCAGTCCTAGTCAAAAATTATACCTAGGCGTGACGTATTGAGAATTTTAAAAGCGTCATATCTTTGTCAATTTTGGTTTACGTAACAAAAGAAAAAACACGGGTCATATATTTTTTGATAATCTAACTGACGGACAAATTAGATTTTTTTTTGTCGTCTCGCCTATTAGGTAACGAGTATCTCCAACGTCTATCTCAAAAGAACAACAACGTCTATCTCATCTACTGATCAATCTCAAAAGATCCATTGGCCAGATCCATGATGGATCAGAAAAAAAAGTTGTGGCGAGTATATAGGTACCTAATATTGTCAGGCCTGTTATTTTTCCAGGGAAACAGGCTTCCTCAGGACATAAATGTATAATAATTAGGCAGCCAATTAATTAACTTGTCGAGTAATCGTACCTTAATAAACGAATTTAATAGGTAACGTAAGAGAGTTATAAGAGTTTTTGGGAGTTTTTATTTTATTGTTATTTTTGTTTTGATAAGTGCACTTATGGCATGTGCCAAATAAATATGTTTTCTTTCTTTCTTTAAGAATAAGAATTGGAATATTAATTGCAAATGAAACGTTTTCTAGATTAACTTCCACATTCTAATAGCTTTCTTCCAAATGGATACTTCGTACAAGGTTACATTAATTAGAGAATCGAATCACCACGAATCAGTTCACGTCCAGCCATTCGTACAATTAGTTATTTTTAGCTCATTATAATCGTCGGAACTCGGGTTCGACAATTATAACTTGCTCCATATAGTTACCTGTATAATGTACTATCCTGTTCTATAAAAGGATGGGCGACAGATGTCCAGCTTCGGTTTCCTTTACAACCGGTCTGGATTATTAAGTTGTTAACTTGTTAAAAGCTTATTATATTGAGATTGAGTGTCAATTGACTGTGAATATGTTGTGAGGAAATCTATATTTGTAATGGTTTTGTTAAACTACAAGCCGTGTACGTGTTTCCCGATAAGATATTCTATCGGCAGAAATTACAAACTTTCATACGTACAAACTTTTATTCCTCTTTTGAATGCTTCTCATGCTTCTAAATTTATTTCAATTAGACCAACGGCACTTTTGAATGTTCAAAAAAAAATCCGCGATGCTGCAGTCACAATCACAAGACACAATAAAGCGTGTGCCAGACTGTTTTAAACAAGCCCTCCACACACGTCCACATCGGTCTCCACCGGCGGTTTACAACAGCACGCACTGTTGACGCACTGTTGTAAACCGAACTACCACTGTTGTGAATCGAAAGACATGCAGTATGCAAAGAAAGCAAAGATCAACACTCGTTTCTTCTCTGTTTGAGGAGATAGTATAGAATGCCTTTGCTCTGATGAGGGTTCAGGCCAATACTCAAATCGTGCCGTTGGGATACATAACAGCTGATGGCCTCCGGATCCCAGGGCTACACTGCGTTTTTTGTTTTTGATAAAAAATATAGGTAACAGCTGCTGTTTCGGACCCGATATTCTCATACAGCGAAAAAAACAACACGTCTCAGTATGCCCCGGTAGTTTTGTCTCAGGATAGCCCGGATGGATTTGCAAAATAGTGTTGTGTGTGGCAATAGAAAATAGTATCTCTGGGGGCAATCTTTCAGATAATATGTACTGGCAAATTCGGCATAATTATGTTTTTTTTAAAGTTAACCCGTATTTTCCCCACTCTTGGGCAAAGGCCTCCTCCTATTCCTTCCAGTTCTCTCGCATATTGACCAGAATTATAAATGAAAAACAATAGTAAGCTTGCGAGAATCGCATCTTGGAAGTTTAGACTTGCATTTCCCGCAAGCATCGTTATTGCAACCGAATTTATTCGTTAGTAATTAGCAATCGAAAGTTAGCGATTTTATCGTTATCTCTGTCGAGACTGCCGGCCCTGCAAGGCTATTACGTATCTTTCTGATATCCAGTGACTATCAAGCTTCGGCTGTACACCGAACTTTGATGACAACCGTGAATGTCATAATATTGGTATAACGTAGGTATCACACTGAGTGGATATCACTTTACGGTGACTAACAGGGTCATACATAATACGAAACTAACCTTTTGACAGTTAATGGATGGACACTGAGCCCAGTTGCTATCATTTCGAGCTGTCAACAGAGATACGTAATAGCCCTACTGGTGTCGGCAAGAGCACGTCAAAAGCACGCATTTTTCGTACGGATAAAATAATAATGGAATAGTGGTGACAGTAGAAAGTAACACGCGTAGCAGCTGATCTAATCGATATGATGAAACTTCCGAAAACGTGCTTCCCATACATATCCCACACAATTTCGGCAAATCAATCATTGATAGTCCAAAGATTCATTCAACTTTACCCGTTACACATCTGGCCAAAAAAAAACACCCATTAATAATAATAAGAGGTACTTTGCCAACATATCCTTCCTTCCCAATTCCTAAGTATTTATATAAAAGATTCCATGATTTATGGGACTAGGCTACAGTATGCGGGCTCTTCAAAGTTTAACGGATTATTCACAGATGTGCGGGAACACCTTTGGCTAAGGTGTTGAATTTGAGTGGCTGCGGGATATTTGTCTGTTTTGAATTTAACCGACTTTTTGGGCAAATTGGGTTTTTCAAGTGTAAGTAATAAGTATTTATACTGGTCTTTTGTATACATTTGTAAATAAATATGTATTTAATCTGGCAAATAGCAATGTGGGTTGGGGGATTGTGACAAATAGTAGGTACAAATAGTACTTAAAACTAACGCTGTCAGTCTGTTACCTTACCGCGCCTTAACAGCTAAGCAGATTTCGATGAAAGGTGGCCATATCCATGACCTGGGAATCTGGGATAGGACTTAGAATACTTTTTATACCGGTCATACGTTTCCATTGAATTTCTCCACACCTAGCAAAGACAGAGCAAGTTGTTCGTTAAGGGAGAAGGCCAAGCGAGCGTAATTATTTAAGTCGCCTAAATTCGATTTCATACATGGTTGGGCTCATATTACGTCGTCACGTGACATAATCCAGACTTTCGTATGAAATTGTCGCGTAAATTACGCGACTCATACATTAGACACTTAGAAGGCTAATTTCCACTATCAATAAATTGCAAATCTATTATCTATATCTATATACTATATCTAGTCCGTCAGTTAGAGTATTGGAAAATAATGGACACGTATTTTTTGTTTTTGTAAATCTATGAATATTGACAAAGATAAAACGCATCAAAACTCGAGAGTGGGGGCTCGTGACGTCACAACGCACTAAAAATACGGCACGGCGTGACGTATTGAGAATATTAAAAGCGTCGTATCTTCGTCAATTTTGGTTTTCGTATAATAACAAAAATACGTGTCAAATATTTTTTGATAATCTAACTGACGGGCTAATTAGATTTTTTCAGGACGCAAGCCCATTACGTTCGCTATAGCTGTCCTATTGCCACATATTTCTGCCCGACAGTGTACGAGTGTGCTATCACTACATTAACAGGCGCAATTGAAGCGGAACCGCCTAATTACGATGCACGACCTGAAGCTTCCTGCCCGGGCAATGTTGCCAAATATGGCACGAAATTGTTCAAACAATACACACTGGGACATTGGCGGTACTAAAAATAGTATTTAATTTATTTGTGACTTGATATCGGTGTTTGAAAGTTGCGTTGTTGTTTTCTTTTTGTGTAGTTAGCTGTTTGTGTAGTTTGTTGTGTTAATTAACTGTGTTTTGTATTGGATAGTTTTTGAAAGTTTTATTGTAGGTCCTGGGTTCAATTCTTGGGTCGGGCAAACTGACTAAAACCCATCCATGTTCCTTCATCGCCCTTTGTGTTCCGGGGCCACGGTATCCTACGGTTCCAAGTCACTGGTCTTAAATTACCTGCTTGATTGGTAAATTAATAACTTATGCCGCATTTGATTGTTAACATAACATTTGTCGCTAATATTATCTAAGTAGGTACCTAAAATAAACAAAGGGTATGCTTAATATCAATTTCCAAAATACATTAAAACACGTGTCACTTGTGATCATTACCAAATCATTGAACCTTGAAATTAAAAGCTTATAAACCGACACCATGAGAAAGTATACCTTAGGAGCGAAACGGTAAATGCGAGAATGCATTAGCAAGTTATTTTCACAAAATAATTAAGTAACTAGAACATAAACAATCATCGTGATTACGTACAATTTTGATTGTTAATGACAACATGGGTCACAGCACGCGTCCATAATATCCTGAGTGTCATGTAGTCACTATAATTACCGATTGTAGAATAATTTTATGGCAGAATACTATATTTATTGTATATAATTTCTACCAAAGCAAAGGAGAAAAATAAACAGCAACTGATTAATCGTGTTAAAAGGTTAACCAATTAGACTTATAACCCATATGTTTTATTATCCATTTTACGGGTTAACCCTTTTAACATATGGGTTAACCATTAAAATATTGCCGATTAACCAGAATAAAACAGACAAAGCACCGAGCGCGAGGTAACCTCGTCATTTTGCATTTTTTTTAAAATATATATAGGAACTACTTACACAAGATTAACTCTAAGCGTGAACCGGGAATTATGGGCTGATTAATCCTTGGTTAACCTTGACTTGACTCTAGGGTTTGTCACCTAGCCCTAAAAAATAACCCGATTAAAATGTGAATGTGTATAATGATTCTTTTTATCAGCAATAAATATTTTATCTGTTTACTTACATCTCTGTCTATCTACTTTTTTCTATACTTTGGACAGCCTACTATCATCGGAGAAAGATATCACTACAAACTTCAAGTAAGACCTTCCTTAAGTACGCAAAACGCAGTATTCAACCGACAAAGGACCAAACACCCAACATTTCTCTAAGCCATCAATCATGCACATGTCAGGGTCCTAATATTTGGCGAAATGGCGTAAAGACAGCAACTATAAACCCTTGCATCCTTTGTGATGTCCGTGATGGGACAGATGTGCTCCGGAGTGCGATCCACCGGTTATGTGCAGCAAGCTTTTGTTAACGGTGGAAAAGTGTGGACATGACTTGGACACTGAAGGGTGTCAAAGAAGAATTACGATTACTTAACATCATGTCTGTACTCAAAAAATTCAGTTTGAAAGTAGATTTGAATGTAGTATTAGGTATTATTAGTCTTATAAGTCTTTGAAACATAGACGCGAACATAATATTTTTAAATAAGACGTGTCAAAAATGAATGGAATCGCAACCACCAGAAACGGACATGATTCTCCAATGATAGAAGAGACCAATCAAACGAAGGTCAAAACACCAATCATCTCTATGGATCTCATTTCTATGGATTATTGTACCTGTCTTTACCACTATTCCTATAGGTATTGGCTCTAGGCTGCATAGTCGGCTGATTGTGCCCGACTGGCTGCGGTTGGTCGGGCTTCCTCTCCCATCCCAGAGCATGTATTTCCTTACAAAATCGTGTCCCCTGGTGTATCCGGCTTGTCCGGGTCAGGCTTGCTCCTGGCTGTGTGTGGTGCTGTCATCAGTCAGTCAGTCATTATTATTACTAGCCCTTTGTGTCCCAGTGCAAGGCAAAGGCCTCCCTTCTTTCCTTTCACTTATCCCATATCCAAAGCTGTTATTCGCCAATCCTTACGAAAAGACTGAATGTATGTAATTAGTTAAATTTTACCAGTTTGCTACAATCGTTCACGAATGATCAGCTTTTTTCTTTTCCAACAAACAAAGGTACGTCCACACTAATCTGCCGTCCGTTAGAAGCACAGGCGCAACAGGTGTCGGCACAATGGCCGATATTCGCGCCAATCGCCATGATCCGCCATTACTGTGATGTTATTATTATTGAGTGCATTCTTATAAATTGTTGTTTGATTTTGAGATCGGGTTACTATTGAGTTTATTATATGGCGTTGATTTTGGTTGCATGCAAATTATTTTACCAATGATTTTGAATTTGATTTGATTTGAAAGTTTCCGAAGTTCGTAGGAAAATAAAAAGAATAATTAAAAAAATTAAAAACCCATAGTGGATGTAATGATTTTAGTCTAGATTGTTTAACGGGTCCCGACTGCTGTCCTGAACTTCTTTTATTCTTTTCAGTTTTTATTTAAAGTTGTTATTTTTACGCAGTCCCTCATGATGAGCCCTTTATCGAGCCGTTCAGGCTGCAGAGCGTGCCAAAGATTTGAATTTGGCGCCAAAAATCCACCATTTTGTTTTTTTTATTTTATTTTGATATACCCAATGTCACTCTCACAGTAAATACGAATCTAACGACACCTCTCAAGTTAAAATCCATCGAGCCGTTCCGACCACAGAGCGTGCCAAACAATTATACATACATACTACATGACATACTCTCGAAAAACATAAGCCTCCTTCTGGCGCAGTCGGGTAAAAAACAAAATCACCGAATTCCGAAAATAAAAATATTTTTGACTTCTTTTGTTCGTTTTTTTTTTTTTGCATAAATGTTTTTTTCCCTATTTGGTCAACCTGGTGCCGTGTTATGTAGCTACGTCAGTGAAGGCGCCAAACACGCCAAGAAGTAGAATGTGGCCGTATAGATGTTACCAGTTAATATTACTGCGAACGCGCTAATGACGCCTAAGTTTTGCCTTGTCAGCACAATTAGAGGGTTAAAAAAAACAACATCATATTTCAATAAAAACATTTGACTATTAAATGCATAATATATTAGACATATTCACAGATATATAAACGGTTACAGATTAGACCTTTGAGATAAGCGCCCATATTTCTTCAGAGCTATATTAAAATGTATTTTAGAGATACAATATTAATTCATGATTTTCTTTTTAGACCCTAGTATTGAACAATAACAATAATGTATAATATGAACAAAGCAAGTTATGTAACCAATTGTTAGTTCTTTGTGCAATTAGGTATGGCCTTTAATACATTGATCAACATCAGGAAGAGAGAGTGCGGATACACTTGTGAACTCTTATAATTACTTATTATTCTTCGCTGATAATTTCCGCCAAGACCAAATTTTGTCGAGAGAACTATTAAATACAGGGTGTAAACAACCTCATCACGAAGCCGTCAACCAAGCATTCTGTACATCAAACTAAGTAACTTTACGCAAAAATTATTGCTGGGAAACGACTTTTTTTTTTGGGGTTAAAAATCATGTTTTGTTGTAGAACACAATGTAACTCACTCAAAACATTGTGCTGATGGATGGATTGAATAGTACGGGGGACGTGAAAAAATCTTAGAATAAAAACTCGTATTTAAAAACAAAAAATTGTCAAAAAGTTGGAACTTTGAACCCAATATCTCCGTAACTAGAAGGTTCCCAGGAATGGTGTAAAACAAAAAAAAAATTCACAATGATGAGGAGAACAAGTGCCTTTCGGCTTCGTTATGAGGTTTTTTTCACCCTATAAATGGTGAGGATGAAATACTCTTCTTAGACAACAAACAATTGGTTACAAAACTCGCTTCCTAAACTTTTAAACATCGACGATTTAAATTTGAACCGTACATATTAGTAACAACATTTTAACATACAATATCACAATTATGTGTAAAGCTTTAATATAACTATTTAAACAGCGCCTATCTGTAGTATAGGTAGCGCCAATTGGAACGCGTTCTGGATGTAAGTGGAACTGTTGCCAGCCTGAAAAAAATTAATGGAAAATTAAAACATTGCCAATCAAAATAAATCAGCGATTTTACAACGAGTAAAAGGCTCGATCGAAGCCATAGTAAAAGTTAATGTAGGAATTTGTGAAACATTGGCAGCAGCTTTTATCTGCGTGCTAACTGAATAGGCATGATGACTGACTAAAAAAATATGATTCTGTTTAGTCCGTCAGTTAGATTATCGAAAAATATTGGATACTTGTGTTTGTTTTATAAAATTCATAAAAATTGCTTGTGACGTCACATTTGAGTAAAAAATGTACTCAAATGTCACGCGAGTTTTCGACGCACTGTACGGTCTTCATTTTTTGTTTACGTGAAAAAAGAAAAAATATGTGCCCAATGAGTAGAATACGGAATCTCGACGCACAAAATATCGATAAATGCTTATACGATGCTACAAAACTGCGACGCACGTTACTGCGAAAGACCGTTTCTACGAAGCCACTACACTGCGATCCACGATACTGCGAAAGACCGTTTCTGCGAAGCCACTACACTGCGATGCACGTTACCGCGATAGATCTTCACTGCGATACTACTTGACTTCGATGCACGTTACCGCGATAGATCTTCACTGCGATACTACTTGACTTCGATGCACGTTACCGCGATAGATCTTCACTGCGACACTACTTGACTTCGATGCACGTTACCGCGATAGATCGTCACTGCGATACTACTTGACTTCGATGCACATTACCGCGATAGATCTTCACTGCGATACTACTTGACTTCGATGCACGTTACCGCGATAGATCTTCACTGCGATACTACTTGACTTCGATGCACGTTACCGCGATAGATCTTCACTGCGATACTACTTGACTTCGATGCACGTTACCGCGATAGATTTTCACTGCGATACTACTTGACTTCGATGCACGTGACCGCGAATGCTCATTTCTACGGAGCCGCGGGCCAAAGCTAGTACATAATAAACGGTTAAAAATTATAAATAAAAATTTTTAGGGAAAAAATAGTTTTACTTCTGAACTTCTTTTTTATAAGTAGCTTAATTATTTGTATGCAAGGCCATTTAAATACGTTCAAATATCCATGCCATCTTATACAGTGTGTAAACCACCTCATCACGAAACCGTCAACCAAGTAAACTTTACGCAAAAATTATTGCTGGGAAATGACTTTTTTTTTGGGGTGAAAAATGACTGACGGAAAAAAAAGGAACACACAAAAACGCAGTAAGTACTACAAAAAACTTCAAGAGTATATAAATAAGAAAGGTGATATGGATATGTTAACATATTTAGATGGCCTTGCATATACATATATGCTACCTATAGAAATAAAACTAATTTTCTCCTTCGAATTCATTGATTTATAACATCTAAAACAGTGTTTAAATTTGGTTAAAACTAATATCAAGTTAAGTTATCTGTCAAGTTGATTAATTAGGTATACTTATTTAATGACAACCTGTAACCCTTTTTGATACTTGTAAATATTTTTATTTCTAATAGAGTTAGTGTGTAAATAATATAAATATTATTAGTCTGTGTTTTAGTCGTATAAAATATCATTTATTGATTGTTTATTATGTACCTACTGTATAAACCGTTATGAAATACAATTTTTTGTTCATTATGCGTTTTGGTTTATAATTTATTAAGCCCATTCAAAACATATTTTCGTTCTGTTAAGTGTTATTATAATAGCTAACTACTGATATGTTATGCTTTTGCCCGCGGCTCCGTAGAAATGATCATTCGCGGTAGTGCGTGCATCGAAGTCAAGTAGTATCGCAGTGAATATCTATCGCGGTAACGTGCATCGAAGTCAAGTAGTATCGCAGTGAATATCTATCGCGGTAACGTGCAACGAAGTCAAGTAGTATCGCAGTGAAGATCTATCGCGGTAACGTGCATCGCAGTGTAGTGGCATCGCAGAAACGGTCTTTCGCAGTATCGTGCATCGCAGTGTAGTGGGTTCGTAGAAACGGTATTTCGCAGTAACGTGCGTCGCAGTTTTGTAGCATCGTATAAGCATTTATCGATATTTTGTGCGTCGAGATTCCGTATTCTACTCGTGCCCAATAGTTTTTGGAAATCTATCTGACGGACTAATTATATTTTTTTTTTGTCATCTACCCTATTACTTTCTTTCATAAACGTGAGCGATTAGTGGTGATAGCCTAGTGGTGTGACCGTCGGACTATCAAGTCATAGGTTTCGAATTCGAACCCAAGTCAGGCACCTCTGATTTTTCGAATTCATGTGCGTATTGTATAATTATCACTTGCCTCTTGGTCAAGGAAAACATCGTGAGGAAACCAAACTAGCATGCCTGAGAGATATTTTTCGACGGTATATAAAGCCAAGTCAGCGCACGAAGCTTTATCCCGCGTGAACACGCCGGAAAAAGCGCGTATGATTTTGTGAAGGCCAAAATGTGGCGCGCGTGTAAGCACGTAAGACCATATGAGCGTAAACACGCAACAAATACACTGTCTTAGGCTTCTCACACAGTTGTTGACATTCATTCGTTTGTTTCCTTGACGACCCGAATGGCGCAGCGGTAGTGAGGCTGCCTTACGTTCTTAGGGTCGGGGTTCGAATTCCGGTTGGAGCAAAATGTTTGTGTGGTGAGCATGGACATTTGTTTCCAAGTCATGGATGTTTATATGTATAATAAGTATGTATTTACAAACAAAAAGTATCTACGTAGTATATCAACTATCTGGTGTCCACGACACAAGCCTCGTTGCTTAGTGTGGCACTAGATGGCGCTGTGTGTTAATGTCCAGCGATATTTATTTATTTCATGTTAATTATTTATTATTTCTCTACATATACACGGTCGCTATAACAAGTCTATACAGTTGGTTTAAAAAATGAATATCTTACCTCCAAGAATATATTGGTGATGTACGTGTTGGCTTGTTCCGGGTTGTCTGCAGGAAGCGCGTTCAGCTTCTCCGTGAACAGCGTCGCCAGCTCGCTGATGTGTTTTGTTAACACCACTGTCATTCTGGAACAGAGAAATGAAAGTCATGTCTAACGATACTCTTTGTTCCATTTCCTCTATTCCTAGAGGTTTCTGAGTTGAAACTTATGCTATTTATAGACATGTGTTGGGGGTAAATTTTATTGGGTATGCCGCCGGTACAAACGTTCATATCGTAATATAACATTTAAAGATCAACATGTCAGAGGTTCATGAGCGGCATAAAAAACCCTGACACCAGGTTAGGCACTAACCATGAATGAGATTTTGATCTAAGATATCGGTGATATTTTTGGCGCGACATGGCGTTGGTATTTAATTCTGGTATATAGCAACTTACAGTAATAATAAATAAATAAATATCGCTGGACATTACACACAGCGCCATCTAGTGCCACACTAAGCAACGAGGCTTGTGTCGTGGACACCAGATAGTTGATATACTACATAGATACTTTTTGTTTGTAAATACATACTTATTATACATATAAACAACCATGACTCGGAAACAAATGTCCATGCTCATCACACAAACATTTGCTCCTACCGGGATTCGAACCCGGGACCCAAAGAACGTAAGGCAGCCTCAGTACCGCTGCGCCATTCGGGTCGTCATAGTGTTAGTGCTACAAAGATCATCCATAAAATTGTATGTGAAACTGGCATTGAAAAAAACAATATCGAGGCGTTAGTTCCAATTATGGTCAAGCACCAACAGATCCTCATACAACAATATTAGCAGCCATTTGAGTGCGACACCGCCTTGCCCCGGACTTCTTAAAACGTGTCGGCTCTACGCATGATTTCTTCCCGATCATGTCGGTTTGCCATCGCATTGGATGAAGAGAGTGCGGAGAGAGGACACAGACATAAATGATGTTTATATTGCAAGTAGGTTTTTACAAACACTGTTACACGTCATTTTTTAAAACCAGATGGGGTCGGTGTTTCGTACCTGACTACTCTGAGAAGAAACAGCCGAAACAAACTCAGAGGTCATAGTCTCTTTTGAAGTCCAGACAATCTTGCTCAATTCACATGAGGACTATGCAGATTAGTGGCTGAGATGGTCTTTTAAAGAAAGAACCACACAGATTTGAGTGGCCCTGTCCAGTCAGTGCAAGCATTTGTCAGTTATCGTGTAGCTCGACTTATAACTCAAGGAGCTCAACGAAACGACGAACAATGCCAAAGAAAGGACATTTCGGTAGGTCGCTTATAGAACTCAAACTGCCAGACAGTTGTGGGAAAAACAAACAAAAAATAAAAATGTGACCCACGTGGTCCCTCCCTACATTCACAATAATCAAATAAAATTAATAATAAGTACTTTTCAAAATGAATGTCAATACAAAGCACAAAAATCATTAAATGTTACAAAGATAATAAAATAAAATACTTAATAAAATAAGTCTTCATGTCAATCAGTAAATGTCACATAATAATAAAAAATAAAGTAAAAAATAATAAAATACATAATTTCTCTTTCACTACAAAATATCTTTAGATGTAAGATACTGGTTACTTACTGTGTGAGCGCGTCTGCCTCGTCAGCTGTAGATCTACGTGCCTTGACGAGTAACATCTCGGCCGCCTTGTGGTACTGCTCCACTGACAGCGCAGTACTCTGCGCTAGTGTGGACACGCCGCGCTTGTACACTGCCTTCACTGGCGTGTCTGACTCTAAGGTCGAAATGTAGTCCAGGATTTCTTTGTATTGTCTGTAAAAAAGAAAGATAGGTAAAGGTAAAAGAGTATGAGTTTGAAGGAACAACGTTACCAGCCAATATAGAACTACCCTCTTTGGGAAAAATGTCTTTGCTATGGCCACCAAGATCTACAATAAAATTCCAAATGACATAAAACAATGTAGCAATATTAATGTCTTTAAAAATAAATTGTTCCAATTTCTTATGGATAAGAGTTATTACTCTGTAGATGATTTTTTATTGACTAGATCTTTTTTAATATTTCATGTCCGCTTGACGATAATTTATTGTTGTTCATTGTCTTGTGTCTGTTGATGCATGACTAATAGTAATACTGTAATTTATATTTAAATCTGAAATGGAATTAGAATTTTAGACATTATGTTATTTAATCATTTGTATGCCGAAGTGGCTGATCATGGAATGGACATTATTAGTAAGTAATCATGTAATGAACACCTGCATGTAACCCATGTATCACAAATAAACGATTTGATTTTGATTTTGGAATAGAGCAATGAACATGTCGCGGTGTACATCACAAAGGCAGATTTATCTGCAGGATTGTTATTTATACAATATGTTAAAAAAATCTCTACGATCCGAAAGAGCCACATAGGTATCCTAATCAGGTTTCCAAATAAAATAAGAAACTAAAAAAATATATATAAAAGTAAACTGTTTCTCAATATACTTCCATAATGAAAGCTTGAGGAAAAATGGCTGAACCTCTTCAGATATCTGATTTGGACCAGTTCCAGTATTTTTTTTTCTTTTTCCTGCCTTCAAAGCAAGACTGAACAGGCATCTTCTGGGCACGCTCGTTCCATCCTAGACCTCATCCATC
Organism: Xestia rhomboidea; assembly: GCA_963853795.1. Taxonomy (NCBI): domain Eukaryota; kingdom Metazoa; phylum Arthropoda; class Insecta; order Lepidoptera; family Noctuidae; genus Xestia; species Xestia rhomboidea. The sequence goes on along the minus strand of OY970770.1, from coordinate 6,362,358 downwards.
ACTTTCCATCAGGCGTGATCGAGGTCAAGAGCAGGCCCATTTTGTAATAAAAAAAAAACTAAGTTGATCACATTGTACTGATGGATGCATTGAATAGTACGGGCGTCGTAGAGGTATTTAAAGTAAAGTTATAACTCTTCGATCAATAATAGACCGGTATGTTCCCAGACGTTCCCGAAAGGGAACAGAACAATGGCTTTTTAATTGTGTCTGTAATAACGGCATACGAGAGGTTATAGCTAAAAAAAAATATTAAAAAAAAAACTTGTGAAAAAGGTTAATTGGACCCCCAATATCTCCGTAACTAGAAGGTAACATTGTGCTGATAGATGCATTGAATAGTACGGGGGTCGTAGAGGTATTTAAAGTCAAGTTATAATTAAAAAAAATATATATATAAAAAAAACTTGTGAAAAAGGTTCATTTGACTCCCAAAATCTCCGTAACTAGAAGGTAATGATGAATGAATTGAATAGTACGGGGTCATAGAGGTATTTAAAGACAAGTTATAATTTTAAAAAAATACATATACAACATGTAACGTAATTAAGGCACACCCTCAGACACCCCAATTAGTTTATTATGTTATAATCATAATACATGCACTGAATTTTTTATTAAACATGTCTAGGCAATGATTATTAAATAATTTGGTTTTCCTAATTCCGGAAGAATGTTGTAGTCACAGTACAAATCAACGAACGCACACAGTCGCATACGTAGGTCTCATACCTACGTATGCGACTGTGTGAGTCTTGCTAGCCTAGTAGGTATTCGCTCACGTTCGAAACAGCTGTTCAATACATTTTTATGCCCGTTTTCTAAATTGATGTTTTAATTTAAAAAGCACTTCATCATTTTTATCAAAAGCGTTCACTATCCTATTTTTTGCACTAAAATAAACTAACGATTTAATACGTCCCCACAAAAAAAAGTCAAGAGGCGTCAAATCAGCTGATTCTCGGGTACTGGCATGGGGATTCTCATCGAAATAGTCCAGTATTTCGTTTTGAAAACGAGTACTTACGTGTACGCCAATCGGCTCCCCTGTCGATGGCCGTGTTCGGACGGAACGTTCCGTGGCAAAGAAGCCGCTGAGTAGCAGCTAACATAGCCCTGCGGTCTACTCTTGTACCATGCCTTTGGTTGAATTTTCTGTCAACTAATAACCTAGAACCACACTATCACCACACCGCACCGTGCCCAAGTCCTCATTGCACATTATTTTGTTTATTGGAAGGACATCGCGCGTAAAACAATTAGCATACACTTTACGGAAGTAAGTACCTACATCCCACTTAAAATGTCCGTGCGTGACTAATAACATTTAAGCTTTCATACAGCAGGCGCCCGGTGCCCGGTGTCATGGTGGCTATCTCGCTCTATCCCAGGTTTTAATTTGCACGAGAAAGGGAACGAAAATAAGTATGTCATATTTCGCATTTTGTTGGTATGGGTAACTATTGTTTCCTTTGTATCCAGTGCCTGTTAGTGTGTGCCTGCAGTTAAATCGCCAAGTTTACTTCAACTGTTTTTGTGAAGACTTTAATTTGCTTGAAATAAGGTTCATTTTTCTTTATTTTGTATTGAATGGCGGAATTTGTTTTAATACAAATAAAACTGAACTTTTAAAAGTCTTATTGCCTTGAGTTACGGTCCATTTCACTTTGTTCTGACTGTACAGGGGTAGTGTGACTATAAATTACATATTTTTAATTATTTTTGGGATAAAAAATGACCTATATTAAAAATTATAGAAATCGATTCAGTAAACGATTATGAACAAACTATTTTTAGGATGTGCGTTAATTATGTTACATGTTGTATAAAAAAACTTGTGAAAAAGGTTCATTTGACCCCCAATATATCCGTAACTAGAAAGTAACATTGTGCTGATGGATGTATTGAATAGTACGGGGGTCGTAGAGGTATTTATAAAAAAGTTACAAGTTAAAAAAAAAAAAATTAAAAAAAGAAATTGTGAAAAAGGTTCATTTGACCCCCAATATCTCCGTAATTAGAAAGTAACATTGTGCTGATGGATGCATTGAATAGTACGGGGGTCGTAGAGGTATTTAAAGGCAAGTTATAACTTAAAAAAAAATATAAAAAAAACTTGTGAAAAGGGTTAATTTGACCCCCAATATCTCCGTATGGTCGGGAAGGACAATAGGGAATATGCATGAAATACAAAACTCTTTTTATTTATGAAAAATGCCTTGTATTGGCGCATAAAAACATTGTGGTACACTTGTTTAAGTTTCTAATACATCACTTATTTTACAATTTACTGTTTTATGTAGCATGTTTTTGGTGAAACGGAACGCAACGTCAAAACACACCGTCCTCGATAACGCCGATTGAAGTCAAAGTTCATTGCGTCAAAAAAGTACTTTTATTTGAAAAGTGCTAAAAGTTTCACTAAAATTTTATTATAATATTGTTATTGCAATTTTTACTTGAATAAAGCACATACTATTAATAAAATTATTTTATTAAGACCAAAAAAATTGCATGTAAACAAGGCAGATTGTGAATAATGACGTCACATCATCGCCGCGACAGCTACGGACGTTTGAACTGTCGTAGAAAATTGCAGGAGTTTAATATTATTTTTGAGCGACAAGCAGTAGTTGAACTTAACTCTTAATACTTTTCTTGGGTTGTTATTACTGTATTTTATTGATTTAAGTGAAGAAAAAATAACGTGCATATTCCCTATTGCCTTTAGGTTTCGTTAAGGGTAGTTTTACACGCATTATGACATGATAGATAAACTTACTTGACAAGCGGTTGGAACTGTAACTTAAGACCTAGGTCTTGTGTAGCGGTCTGCAGCCTTTCCAGGAAAGCTTCAGACTTGGTAAGGTCTTCGCTTGGAGATTCTTCGTCTTCCTCATCTTCTTCGGGCATTTCACACAATTCTGTCGACATAATAACATGCGGGTTAGTTATATGTTGGTATCGCATTTCGTAAATAAGAAAAGCTACATACAATAAGTGATGTGGCTTTAAAGATTGGGAAATTTCATAGGCTTTTAGACAGCGCAAGATTTATATTCAGAATAAATGACTTTTATTTTACTGTGGTTTGTCCTGTAATCCGACCGTGCCCATTGGGTTCGAACAGTACTTAATCGTTTTAGTTTTATTTATTTAAACTTCATGTACAGTCTTTTCCGCCTGATAAGTTAATTTTTTTTTCGCTTAAATCATGCGGAGGCTAAAGTTTAGACCTATTAGGAAAGCGTCAACTTTGGCGCGCAAAATAACAATAACTCTCGTTTGGCATGCATCATCAGTGCGCTCGGCCGATCGGTATCTTTTCATTCATTACTTCTATCCAAAGTCAACGGGGCGTGGCTAGAGAGCGTTTCTATGTTGTAAGTGCAAGCAAAAATTAGCTTAGTGGTGATCAGGCGGGAGTGTCCTCGATAGTACAAGAGTGGTACATAGGCGTACTTAATGCCAGAAGGATTCTCTACCAGTCAACCTATGGGTCAAATAGGAAAACATAGTGATAGGGTACAAAAAAATGTCTAAAAAACTAACTTCTCGTAAACCAGAATTTATATACTTATATTGATACTAATACACTTAGACAGATAAAATAAACTAATAGATTAATACAAAATACTAATAGTTCTTCTCGAAATTATGTATGAGCTCTTACTTACTAGGTACTGAAAACTTAAGTTTTACTTTTAAACTTATTTACTTATTTTTTACCGATGAATCTTACGAAAAGAGAAGTTTTAAAAATTTTGAAATTAAAATATTTTCTCACCAAGTTAAATACCAAAATAAATACCTAAATAGTCCATAACATATTACCACATCACGCCTATGATTTATTTTATTTATGAAACTTACATACAGCTATTATAAAACGTGTTCTTTAAACGATATAAATTCGAAAGCCAAAAGTCCGAATACCCGAAAGGTTAGACTGATTTGTTCGTCGTAGTATAGGCTTTATTAGAGTACCACCCGTTACCAGAAGTCTGCTACCTCGAATATACTATCAACGGCTTCAAAGCCCGACCGGCCGGCTTCGGCCCTCAAAGTGCAGGTAACATAAAGCAGGTCAGGAGATGAGCAATACTTTGTGTTGAGGCATCGCAACACACCCTGCATCAGAATACCCTCACCGAACCAAGTTGTATCGCAAGTATACCGATAGTACAACCATATTTCGCCAGTTATGTTTGCGCCCCATGTAATAGGGGTGAGCCTATCAGGGTTGATAAAAATCATGTTTTTTTTTTATAAATATAAAAAAAATCGGATTAATTTGATTTCAATCGGATTTTTTTGATTTTTTCCTTCTGATCTTTTTTAAATTTGAAACTCAAGTATTAATTAAATAAAAACACAACTTATATACCTATGTATATTTTTTCACATAAAATCAAATCACTTATTAAAAACACTAATTTTTATGAACAAGAAAAATAATTAGTTAAGTTTTTTTAAAAGGAAGACTAATTTGGCTACCTTCTCGGTGCCTCATCTATTTCTTATCTTGTTGTGCACCAAATTGAATGCCGAAAATATTCTTTCGACCCCAGCGGAAGCAGCAATTGTACATAGCAGTTGCTTGATTAAATCCAATTCTTCTTCGGTTATAGGTACATTTTTTCATATTTTGTATTGCGCGCCGTAGTTTATGTCGGGGGAAGTATCTTGACATATTTTGGCTGATTTGGGCGCAGTAAAACAGTATTGTAAAAATCACTTGATTTTAATCGCAGATTAAAATCACTGAATTAAATCAAATTATTTAAATCATAACAACCCTGGAGCCTATGGCCATGAAATAGGTAGGAATTTGAACTCCAGGCTGCAACAGAGACTGCTATCTTACCGGCAACTTGCTGCAGTGTCTCCTTGATGTCTTGTCTCTTGTCCGCATCCACGCTGCGTATGCGCTCCTCTATACGCATGCTCACTTGCCTCGATAACATCTCAAGTGCTTCTAAATGTACTAGGCCTGGAAATATACACCGTATTGTGAGATTAGTTACCTTCCACAATCTTGAGAGGGTGTAGTAGAGTTGATCAATCTCGTGGGTTTAGCTATAATTTGTGTCAAATAAGAAGTGGTTACAGGGTACAGGACTCCATGAGAATAAGTTGAGTGACTTAGCCCATATTCAATCAAAACTGATTATTGTCTAGAAAAAGGTTAATTTTTAGCAAAAGATATTAACTTGTGGCAGATCCCATATTATTTTCACATATAAATCATCATATCATCATGGAAACTCTTTTTTTTTTTCAAATTAGGAAAATAGTTAGAGGAATAAAATGTTCTAACCATGGTAATACAAACAGGTAGAAAGTGTGATTGACGAAACGCAAACTTGCTATCTATCTCTCCTCATATATAAAAAAAACCTTAGGTACCTTCAAAATCATCAAAAAGATTCTCATAGTGCACCTCCTTGGCTTCCCTCTTCTCCTCCCTCACCCTATCATCTTCCTCAGCCTTCGCCTTAGCCTCCCTGAGGACCTGTGACAGAACTGGCTTGTCACCAGACCCCAGGCCAAGTAAGGCGCGTTTCTTGGCTAAGCCTGGGTCGTCGGTTTGAAGAACTTCCATAGTTTTCTTGCCTATGGTTTCCAGGGTGTCTAGGCCGCCGTGGATGACTTTTGTGCCTGAAATAGTGATAAAAAAGAGTTAAAAGATTCTTGCGAATAAACAATTTCACGTCAGTTTTCCTTTAAAACGGTAGCCAGAGGATTATAGTTCCACCACCTAAATCGCGTCAAGTTTAGGTTCCATGTGTTCTAGGGTTACTGGAATCAGTGCAGCATCGATTCTACAGGGTGTAAACAACCTCATCACGAAACCGTCAACCAAGCATTCTTGTACATCAAACGAAGTAACTTTACGCAAAAGTTATTGCTGGGAAACGACTTTTTTTTTGGGGTGAAATACCTATCTTGTTTTGTGGTAGAACTCAATGTAACGCACTCAAAACATTGTGCCCATGGATGGATTGAATAGTACGGGGGTCGTGGAGGTGTAAAAGTAAAAATCTTTTATTAAAAGTTTGTATTAAAAAAAAAATGTCAAAAAGTTGGAACTTTGACCCCCAATATCTCCGTAACGAGAAGACTCCCACGTATGGTGTAGAACAAACAAATGCTCACAAAGGCGGCTTCGTTAAGAGGTTTTTATACCCTTTATTCTCATTAACCCGACAAAAACTCAAGACTCTTGGTTGCTACTGCTGGAAAAACCCAATATATCACTTTGCCTACCCTCAGCATCGAACACAGGACCCCACGTTCAGCAGTCGCGCTGCTAAATATAGACATCTTTTTTCACATAACAGAATAATTATGAGAAGAGAAACATGAAGGATTGAATAAATTGATGTGGTCATTTTTGAGCACTGATTGAAATGAAAATCATTTAATAGGTTTTTGTTTTTTGCTTCAGCCGTTATCCCATGATCTTTCCACGAAGTAGACACAATAGTTAAGCAATGGCGTCTCGACCAAATTGGTCATACGACAGATAATGATTTATTCGAGAATTATAAACAACAAAACATTCCTTACCAGTACTTTCGACAAACTTAGTAACACCAGAGAACAGACTGCCGAACTGGAATGCATCACCAGCGTTGGCCCCAGCATTGGCTTCAGCATAGGTACCATCCGCCTCACTGCTAACTACTGTTATTTTATCACCAGCACCAGTTGGTACATTCTCAGGCCTGGCGACTCTGGGTTCTTGGTCTTGGCTTGGTTTAGAAGTTCTCCTAGCTAGTTCTTCTGGATCTGGAGCACCAATACCAGTTTCTAGGACTGTTGAAATTCCCTGGAAGAATTTATAAAAGTTTGCTGAGATTTTTTGGCCAAGCACTGTTTAGAAATAAATATTCAGCTCCATGTAAAAAACTGGTGTTCAGCTGCATTGTGTTAGACACTAATACAGGGTGCAAACAGACTCTTCACGAAGCCGTCAACCAAGCATTCTGTACATCAAACTAAGTAACCCTACGCAAAATTGTTTGCTGGACTTTTTTTTTGTTAGGGTGAAAAATTACGTTTTACGGTAAAACTCAATGTAACGCACTCAAAACATGGATGCATTTAATAGTAAATGGATTATTGAGACATTTAAAGTAAAGTTACGACCTTAAAAACTAGTATTTGAAAAAAAACTTGTGAAAAAGTTGGAACTTTGACCTTTTTTGTTTTTTTTTTTCGGATGGGAAATCATCAAATGACTCCTCCCGCTCTGGGCAGAGCAGGAGGGAGTGTCAGACTTTTACTGACTAAAAGTTATCCATGTTCCTTCATCGCCCTTTGTGTTCCGGGGCCACGGTATCTCTTTCGAACAGTCCCGCAGCCCCGGCAGGCAACGGCCCTTGCGGACCCCTTCCTTTTGCTGACTCTCTTTGAGGCGCGCGTAGAACAAGAACGCGCCGTCGACACGGCCTGTCGTCATGAGACGGGGCGTCTCCCGCGGCGGCCGGGACGTGCTTCGCAGAAGGAGGTGACGGCGTCTCATTCCGTCTCGCTCCTGATCATGGATTGAACCAGGGCCGGAAGCGAGAGGTCGCCGCCGCCGTGGAACTTTGACCTTCAATAACTCCGTACCTAGTAGGTTCCCCGGCATTCGCTTAAGGCATTCGCTCCATGTAAAATACAGATATTCAGCTGCATCCGGTTAGACTTACAAACAAATTTTACCTCTATATAATATTAGGATATAAGAATAGATTAAGTTTACCTGCGACACTTGACTGGTAATATTACTAATCCCAGCAGTAGCAGAACTAAATCCAGCGGTTGCAGAACTCAGCAAAGAGTCTACACTCCATCCCCAACCCCAGCCACTGCTACCGCCTGCGGATGCCGCTGCCATTCTATCTGTCACTTCTTGGATGTTGGGTGCCGGTTGTGTGGTTATTGGTTTGGGTTTAGCGGGTTGTGGTATTGGTGTTTCAGCCTGTAATTTTTGGGAGTATAATTTTACTTGTGATAAGGCCGTTTTCACAGCAAATCTATTTTCAAACGCCAACTGTGAATGAGTATTACACAGCTTACTTTACGTTCTCAACAGACAATTCACTAAAACGAGCTGAAATGCTATTATGAGCCTGTTTGCAATCAATGACTGATCATTTGTTTAGTGTGAATGCAGCCTTATACTGATAACAGTAATTATTGCATTGCAATGAATACAGTCAGATTCAGTATTCATTGCAATGTAATAATTACTGTTTATATTTTAGAAAATAGGTCAGTTAAGCTAGATAAGAATGGTTCCGGTTAACACTAATATACTTGGTTTGATTTGGAAAAGACATTGTAAGTGGGGATGTTCTGTAAAGAATAAAAAGGTTACACAATGGACGAGGATATAGAAATTTATGCTTGGTTAGTGATTATGGCCATGGAGAGGGTAGGAAAAATACAATACAACAACATTTAATTAATTTCTAGGCAACTTTGGCTCCAGATATATATACAGACTAAACTCAGACCAAATAAAAAACTAAGACACAGCGCTGCGAATAATGAAGTGAAGCCGGTTTCGTAAACATGTGTGCATTTTTTGAGCTTAGTTTAATTGTAGTTTGATGAAAATAAAATTTTTTGTAGCGCTATTTCTTTGTGTTTTATTTGGTCTGAGAAACTAACATAAATTTATTTATGATAAAATACAAATTGTGTTGTGTTGTTTGTGCAATGAATGTCTATGAGTTTTCTTAATGAGAAAGAATCATTAAGCAGCAGTTCTGTCTTTAAAAGTACCTTCGGAACATCAGCAGAAGCATCTTCTGCTCTCCAGTCATCAAACTCATCCCAGCCTGGACCCTGAGACTTTTGATCCTCCTTCGCAACACTAGGTACTAACTCTGGTTTCGGAAAGTTACTCATGATGGAAGCAGTTGGCTGTGGTTCAACAGGCTCAGCGGGATCTATTTCAAAATCATCCCAGCCTGAATCCTGACACTTTTGAGTCTCCTTCGCAACACTAGATACTAATTCTGGTTTTGGAAAGTTACTCATGATGGAAGCAGTTGGTTGTGGTTTCACAGGCTCAGCGGCATCTATTTCAAAATCATCCCAGGCTGAACCCTGAGACTTTTGAGTCTCCTTCGCAACACTAGATACTAATTCTGCTTTCGGAAAGTTACTCTTGGTGGAAGCAGTTGGTTGTGGTTTCACAGGCTCAGCAGCATCTATTTCAAAATCATCCCAGGCCGTATCCTGAGACTTTTGAGTCTCCTTCGCAACACTAGATACTAATTCTGGTTTCGGAAAGTTACTCTTGGTGGAAGCGGTTGGTTGTGGTTTCACAGGCTCAGCAGCATCTATTTCAAAATCATCCCAGGCTGAACCCTGAGACTTTTGAGTCTCCTTCGCAACACTAGATACTAATTCTGGTTTCGGAAAGTTACTCTTGGTGGAAGCAGTTGGTTGTGGTTTCACAGGCTCAGCAGCATCTATTTCAAAATCATCCCAGGCTGAACCCTGAGACTTTTGAGTCTCCTTCGCAACACTAGATACTAATTCTGGTTTCGGAAAGTTACTCTTGGTGGAAGCAGTTGGTTGTGGTTTCACAGGCTCAGCAGCATCTATTTCAAAATCATCCCAGGCTGAACCCTGAGACTTTTGAGTCTCCTTCGCAACACTAGATACTAACTCAGGTTTCGGAAAGTTACTCTTGGTGGAAGCGGTTGGTTGTGGTTTCACAGGCTCAGCAGCATCTATTTCAAAATTATCCCAGCCTGTATCCTGAGACTTTTGAGTCTCCTTCGCGACACTAGGTACTAACTCTGGTTTTGGAAAGCTACTCATGATGGAAGCAGTTGGTTGTGGTTCAACAGGCTCAGCATTGTTTATTTCAAAGTCACCCCAGCCATCTTTTTCTTTCTGGAATGAAATATTTTACTTAGGATTGGATTAAAAATCATAACATTTTAGCTGTATCTGTTTATTTACTCAAAGTAAATCTACATTTTCTAATTCGTTTTTTTCCGGCTTGTTTCATCTCACTGCAGAGCTTTCTTGTTCTTCTTTCTGTTCCACTCTATTGTGAGCTATAGTATAGATCAATCCTGTCTGTAGTCGTCAAGCATGTCCAGTCATCTACGTTGGTTTGGCTGCGATGTTCCTTGATGATACTTGTTATTATATTCAGTTTTACACAAGGACCAATTAGAATAAGTTTTGCCGTACAATGTGGCAATGCCGCTCTTAGGCACATTACTAGGTGAAAGTGTTGAGGACTTTTTTTGATGGCCTTTTAAAGTTTGTTGTGAGTTTAGTTATTTTAGTTTATTTCATTGTTTTTAATTGTTATAATGTATAGGTTGTTTATTAAATAAAAATACTAAATATGTTTACGGGACTTATACATAATTGGCGAAATGTGGGTGTAAGTACTATTAGGTATGTAACCCTTTGGGGATTACAGGAGTGATATTATGTTTATTAAATAAAAATAGAGCTTCTTTAATAAGACCATTTTAATGTCAGTCATAACTGTGTTGTAATAGCCTGTCTAATGTGGTATAAACCGATAAGGGTACAATGGTCAAATGGCAATAAATATGACGGTTGATATCATTGAGCTCTTACAAGAAAAGGGTTGATTATAGGTAATCCCTTGAACAGATTAGATGGAAGGAATATGAAATTATGCACGTCTGTAGATTTTTTCTATATTTTATTGGTTTGTCAAGAAAAAATAATTAAGCAATGAAAGGAATGTCATAATCAGCTTCAAAAAGCTTGTTAAATCATCACTGAATAGTAATCTATTTCATGTTAATAATTATACTAACACAAACTTATGCACATGTTCTAAATAAAGTAATTAGCAAACCAAATGTGTCTTAATATGGTCAGTGCTGCCTAAATTACTATTTATTTCATATCTTTTGTTCTATCAGGATGATATTGTTTTAGATTGATGTTAATGTATCTAATTTGTGGTAATAAAACAGCATACATTTTTGATAAGCTATCAATTAAATTCACTTGTGAGTTTGATATATTTGTGATAGTATGTATTGTAAACTAAGTGGTTATTATTACTTACACAATATTGTTGTAAGTTATGCGTTTTTGGACGAATTACGAAGATGAGGCAATACGCCCAACAGTGGTATTGCGATTGACAAAGTCAATTAATAAATTACAGAATACTTCATGGCACAAGCATTTTTTTTTTGTCTTACTTACCACATTTTCCACAACCTTTTGAACATTACTGGAACTTGTTTTAGTATTCGAAGCTTTTTGTTCAGTTTCTAACACATTGTCGCTGTAATTTGAAGATGACAAACGTTTCTTCCTTTCCTTCTTGTCTGGGCTGCCGTGGCCCTCATCAGCACTTTCGAAGTCCTCACTGTCACTTGTAGGCATTGTTAAATTATCTTTTCTGTATAGACCAGCTGTTTCAGTTTATAAAACGAGTTAATTACAAGGAAATAGAAATCTTGCGAGTTTATTACGTGTTGACAAAACTGCCAACAACACATGACATTGACAGTTCGCGCAAGGTGACGGTCCGTTCCATAAAAATCAATAAAAATGTTTCGTTCTCTATCCTACTCTATCTCAGCATACAAAAACAGTTAAATGAATAATGTGTTATTTTAAGCATTTTGAACAATTAAGGACTTCTTTGTTTTGTTAAAAAATATACAAACAAATAGACAAATAGAGTTCGAATTAAAAATAATTTTGTTTAAATACAATAATATTGCTTTTAGAGGTATTTCTAATTTCTATTTTTAAAATAAAAAACAGTTTTTGCCTTTTGTGAATGATACGGGTAGGCTGAATACACAAAACAACTGCGTGTTCAAAAGAAGAAAATAATTCAAATCCACGAAACTCGAAAATTAAATACGTTTTTGACCAGTTTTTACATAGATTACCTTGTTGGATTTGTATTTTTGTATTATTTAGTTCGCATGTTAGCTTAAAAGTCAATTGAATGGCTCGGGTGCTCATTATTTTGCTTAACTAACTATAGGTACTTAGCTACTTTGTACGCTTCTGTGATTTTTGTGAACATTTTATTTTTAACGTTGATTTTCATTTGTTATTCTGAAATAATTTTTCTTGCATGTTTAATATTTAATGTACTTATTCGATTTCGAATAAGGTTAATCCACAATTTATCGGGATTTCAAAACCACAGTGACCAACCAGCAACAGGAATTTCTGCGACTGCGGGTAAGTAGGTACCTACCTACTTAAGGCAAAATAGGTGCCTACTTAAAAACTCAGTTTGCTTGATGTCATCTCTTCACTTCATTTGGAGATATTATTCTACTGTAACGCTGATGAGGGGAGGGTTTCATTTTCGTCCATAATATAATATCCCGGCCCTAAATCATTTGGGAATTGGGGCCATTAGTAGGTAGGTAATAAATCTAACTGGGCAATACCATAAGTCTATTTCGGCTATGACCTACTAACCAAAACAATAGCAATACCTTGTAGTAGTAATGTTTATTGGTGCTTTCAAAATCTTCTATAAAATGTACCAATTACAGGTGCTACGAGAACCCAAAGGCGTCGTCGAGTAGAGTAGTGCAGCTGCAGTGCATCTACTGCTAGCGGTGTGAGATGCGAAACCAGACCGTCCGATTTACAAAGTGAAGGCGGGAAATTAAACTGGCTAACTGTCGGTCGCGTCAGAGAAGCGAAAAATTTATGTTGATTCAAGTAAGTCATCTTATCTACCTACTTTCCTCCGTTGTTTACGTGAATCGACGCTGTTTCCCGAGGGAGTATTAAAAGAGCTTTACCCTAATGCCCTTTTGCAGTGATAAATTTCCCGTCTTTAGCTCTGCTTTTTACGTAAAAAGGCCCTGTTTTCCCGAGGGGGGTAGTAAAAGGCCATTGCCTTTTGCTGTAGGTTGTGGGTACCATAGGTAGTTAAATATTGCGCGTCGTTGTCGGGCATTCCGTTTTAGATGCGGCATTTGGTAGGTACTCTTATAATTCGTCGAAAGTACGTTGAGCGCACAACTTCTGTCTTCTGCATAGATATAAACACACACACACACACACACACACACACACACTGATACACGTTAATATGTCTTCAGTGTCATTTCTAAACGTCACGTCATTTGCATCGTGGGGCGAGTAAACAGCTGACAGTGCTGCTTCTCGGAGCAGCCGTCGAAGCGACTCGTCTCCTTGTTCTGTGATCAACTGATAATAGAAGTCAATGATCATGAATCCTTTAGTGTGTTACCGAGGATCGAAAAGAACCAGTTACGTTTCTCTGGGAATTCATTTAAGTATTCTGTTGTCGTGATGTCCCTTCGTCATGTTTTGTCGCAACATGTCTTCGAATTATGGAATTGGTTCAAGAATATGTTGCCTTCGTCAGGATGTCTTTCCTTAGCCGTTTTGAGAGCAATGGTAGTGTAAATTATAACACACAATAAATGGGCTATTTAAGTTCGAACCTACAACTTCTCTTTCAACTCGTAAATCCTAGCTGTTCCAGTGAGCCACCTCTGGTCAACTTTTAAGAGCACATAATATTTATTGACAGTAAGTAATTAACGTTTGACGTAGACTGCAGTAAGTAAAGGAAAATAGGAAGATTACTTTTAATAGGTATTGTCGGTACTTGTGAGTAATTTATGGACGTCATTAAGACAAATCGATACCCACCCTATTTGTCCGTCTAGAAACTAGATAGGTACGCAAAGACGTGTATGTCATGTTTTAGGTTGATATTACCGATATCCGCAAACCGTTATTAGGTATTCTACAGGAATCTTCGTGCGTGACTGATTAAGGAAATAAGGTAAAATCTTCTTCGATAACTTAAATATTAAAAACATTTGGTACCTACTTAAAGTTTTCCCGAAAATCTAAATTTGCCCATATCTTTTTATCGTGTTGACTCAGGACGTTTATTTTTATACATCTAATAGGGACTATAAACTTCAGTATCTGGCATAAATTTCAACTTGCTAGGTCCACCCGTTTCTGAGAAAATTGGTGGTGATAGACGGACAGACGGACAAGAAAGTGATCTTATAAGGGTTCCTTTTTTTACCTTTTGAGGTACGGAACCCTAAAAAGAAGGAAAAAAAAAAGTTAGTGGATGTTGTTGAATTGTTAAAATAGATGGTGGGTTTGTGCGTTTGTTACGCAAATACGAGTACTCCATATCACAAATCACGATGCCTATGTGAAGAGCTTGGACGTGCTTCTATCAATGTGATTCTGAGGATTCTGGGGATTTTTGAGCATGATCATGGATAGAAGAGTAAGAGAGATGGATGGATTGTATGAAAGATGGTAAGTCTAGAAAGGTGTCAATAGAGATTGTTTTCTTCTTTCGTATCGATGGTACGAAATATTAAATATCTTGGTATAGTCCATAGGTTGAGCTTAAGTTTCTTTTAGGTACACCTCTCGTATAACTCTTCGCGGATTTAAGGTCAGTGATGTTTCATCATCTTCGGCCTAGCCTTTTCCCATCTATCTTGGGGTCGGCTTCCAGTCTAACCGGATGCAGCTGAATATCTGTATTTTACATAGAGATACTACCTATCTGACCTCCACAACCCAGTTAGTACTGGGTAATACGATACCCCTTGGTAAGACTAATTGTCGGACTTTTTGAGCCACTGACTACCTGTAACGACTATCAAAGATCTGCAAATGACAGCCGGGACCAACGGCTTAACGTGCTTTCCGAGGCACGGAGGAAACCCGGTATGTAATGGGTGGTCACCCAACCACAGACCAACCTAGGCAAACACGGCTTAACCTATAGATCGACCCGAGCGGCTGTTATTGTTTAGGCACGGGCTCCTGGTCAATGATTTTTAAAGATGTATAATGATGATGGGTCTTGTGCTTTCCTTAGACTTTCCACTCGTGGCTAAGAGAGTAAAAGTAAAGCAGGATACCAGTATGGGAATTATGAAAACCTATTTGCTTTATAGGTGACTCATGCATGCTAGGAATCGAAACACCTACGCAACGGAAGGACAGCATCGTTGATATTCCTTAATGGATTCACCGTATATTAGTAAGCGGAAATGTATTTTTTATTCGAATAGAACCTGCAAATTGAAGGAAAAACTCATAATTAGCCGAAATTTTAATAATAATTACCTCAAACTTCTTAGTGTTTCTGAGCTATGATCTATAATCAACTAGTAATGCTCCCAATACTAGGACATATACCTCTTTTGTTAGAGGAAGTGGGCTGTAAACTTGTTGATGGACACATCCACCACAGTGATAACTGGAACCAAAAGGAGAATCCGAAGACCTGTTCTCACATGTCTTAGGATTTTTCGGATTTCTCAGACGTGCCAGGGGCCCTACTCTCTAAGGTTTCGTTCGTATACTCGGATCCATCCGTCTCTCTCGCACACGTCTGCAGATGAGTGCGAGTGAGAGAGACGGTTAGATCCGAATCTACGGACGAAGCGTTACGGAGTAGGGCCTTCGTTTTCTCACTGTGCTTTCTTTCACAGTTTTGAGAGTAGTGGCGACTATATAAATTGCATGAAGTTCCTATCTGGGCTCGAACCCATGACCTCCGTTACTTACTACTGGGCCAAGACTTCATTTTTAGTAAGTCTTGCTTGTGGTCGAATTACACCGTAATGATAATAATATTGCATAACTAGAGAAAATATCCAGCGAATCATTAAATAATAATGAGTGCCACTGCATTTGTACCAATAATTAAAAACTTGTTCACTTGATAATGGCCACACCATTGTTATAGTACTTTGCTAATGATGAGTATGGTAAATTAGGTAAGTAACAAATGCAATTAAAGTAAGAGCATGGGAAAATTTACCAATATTTGTGGTGGTGTTTTCCCCCCACATTTCGGACCAGTTTTACATACTTAAGTATTTACCCGATTACGGCAAAGGCAAACGGATGGGTTATAATTTTAGCAGTCTATACTGTTCTGTGTGTGTACTCTGTGTGTCTGTGATTGTTCAATACTATAGGTACCTGACCTACTCAGATGCTATACTTAATTTAGGTAAACTTATGTTGATAAACGAAATGGTTTTTAACTTTCTGAAATTAATAATTAGCTTGAAATATTTGGGTGAATAGGTAATTTCAGAGACTTAGAAATTGCAGATATAGAATATGCAATTATTTTCCTTGTACCTAAAAGTGTAAGGTGTAAAAGTGGCTAGATATCAAAACCTACATTATATTCCTGAATTTATTGTATTGTTTATATTGTCAAAATCACATTAGGGATGAAAATTTATTTATTATTTATTAATTTATCGTTGAAACTAATTGACGCTGACGTTAACAGCACAAAATTAATCAGTTTTATGTTTATTAAATACAATCTTTCATGTTTCCATCGATTGGCCAAACTAATAAAATACAAACAAATAAGTAAGTCTATTAATGAAAGAGGAAGAACGCAATTGATTAATTTGGTGAAAAATAAACAATACCAAGTATTTTCGTAAGCCCTGATAAGATCAAAATGCTTTTGTATTATTCAGACTGAATACCTAGTTGTTTTTACTTGGATGATTAACTCATTAGGGCTTTGTTTTGTAAAACAAAAGAATATTTGAAAAAACCTTATAGTTTTGTTTAAAACTCTTCAGAGACTGTTAAAAAGTTTTAGACAATATTTTTTTTTATTTGATGCTAAAATATTACTTCCGTCGAAAGAATGTCAGTAGTAACCTTGTTTCTAAGTTTTTATGTTAGATCAAAATTAGTAGGTCACATAAATAACTACTAGATAATCATAACACAACACAGTAAGTTGTATCTAATATGGCAACAATATTATTATAGCGACAGATAAAAATACTTACTTATGTAGGTACATATCAGTAATTTGTATGTATGCCCGTATACATATACGTACATACGCTGTGGAATGCGATCTATACGTATACACGCCCGTCTATACATATTTATACAGCGGAATCGTAAATAGATTGAATGGGTATGTACACCTACCTACTTTTTGCTTACATAGCCAGTTCGTTTCACAGTCTCCGCTCCGTACATAGCATCAGTCAGTCGGCACTAGTAGACCATGTAATGTAAACATTAGATGGTCGAGGAATGCATTTAGACAGTAGGTGCTGGTAGTGAATATTATCATGTGCGGTGATAACGTGGCTGCGAGTCGGCGGGGTTTAGTCGGCGACGCGGGGTCGCGTGGTGCGGTCGCGTGTATCGTTCCTATCGCTCGAGTGACGTACGGAACCGCTTCGTGTGTTCGCGCTCGCGTACGCGCCGCATTCCATCGTGGGGGCCCTTCGCCGCTATTGGCCGATCCCGCGTGACGTCACACCTCGTAATGAGGTATTCAACATGGCCGTGTAGCTAGTTCGCGAGTGTGCTTCGTTACTCGTTTGAATGGATTTAATCAGTGAAATATGCCAAGGAGACGAAACGGTGAGATACCCTTGCCCGACGGATGGGATTATGCGAGGGACTTTGACGGAAAATTGTATTTCATCGATCACAACAGTAGAAAAACGACGTGGATCGACCCGCGAGACAGGTAAGTTTTCCAAAGAGAAGTGTTAACCCGTAAGAGCCCCATGTCAAAACTTTACATTCCAATGCGATTTCTAACGTTTTCTGATTGAATTTGAGTGTTGTGGACGTAAATATCGGGAGTGCACGTGATATATTTGGTTCTGTTGAAGCTACAAGTGTTAAATGCACTTTTAAAATAGAATGAATCGTGAAAAACAAACTGTTCCGTAGCCGCGACGCTGCTGCTCTCTAGTGATAAGAATGCGCGTCAACCTCGATTTCACACGACATTCCACTATTTAGTGACAACAAATGAGCTAAACACAAATTATGGTTATCATTTGTTATCCTTTGGAATGTGTAGTTGTGGTCTTGTTTTCGTATGGGTTCTATTCGGTGAGCGGAGCAGTCGGTTCGCGACTAATGAGGCCACGGAACTGGTTCATACTTCATAGCAATGTTAGTAGCTGAACTGGCGCAGAAATAATTTGATGAAGCGTTTATGTGTTAAGAATGAATGTTGCATGTTGTCTAGATGGTGGTGCGGTCGGTGGTTTCGTAAGGTGCGCGTGTGTGTATGGTGCCGATGCGTGGAGAACGCGGTGGGAGATGGAATGCAATGCATAGGCAAGTTGCGCGGTGTGAATGACAGGCCGTAGAATGCGGCCCGGGCCTGCGGCGATGGTCGCGCCTTTCTAAAGCGGCGCACTCCCCCTCCTCGCCGCCCCGCCGTCTCCCCACACCCCCTTCACCACCTCAGCAAGCTGCAGGTGCTGCACAACACATCCCTATTAAATACCGATCATGTCTCTAGCCGTATCTACTTACCATAGTTAAACCGACACCTGCACCATTCTTTTAAAAGTTAACCTTAAAAACTGAACACCTGCACTTGAAAATGCATGGTTCCTGTTAAAACCGGTCAATTATCACTTTGGTGATGCTAAACGGCGTAACAATTAGCGGTAGTGATGTCTGCTCCATTAGGAAAAAGAGACATCCTAAAAGACTAACTGTCAGTGTCTAATGGTGTTGTATAACGGGCTAATAGATATAGTTGTGTATTATAAAAAAAAAAAACAAAATACCGTTAAATGTTTTGCAGATTTATAACATAAAAGGCAGTTTTAATTTCAAATGAACTTACAACGCAAAGTTGCAAATGGCCATTCAACGTAAACTTCTCAAGTTAATGATTGAAACAGAACGAGTTTAAACAAATGCCATTCTGTATTTCATTTCAGACATATAGTCGCACATGGGAATCTCAGTAATATTTCGGCTTTAAGTATTGAACAAATATTGCATAAAAATGCGAATGTGGATGAAATTGATTCAAGTTAAGAAGGCACATGAGAATCTGGTCCCGGTACATTGACACCACATAAAATTCACCGCTGACACAGGAAACATAAAGTGGTATTTTTATTGAACCTTTTGGCAAACTGCATTCCATACAGTCGACTTTACAGTATGATATTTGAGACGTGGTTACCAGCTTGGCACTCTAAAACATACGACGATGTGGCTTTTCTGTTTGTGGTCCTACGTTATCAGGTTTGAAAGATAACTCAAGCGAAAAAAGGATAAAGCAAACGACACGATAAAAGAAGAAATATTGTTACTGGAAAATTAGAAGTTAATTGAGGTCAAAGAGCAGCTACTATCGCAAAATTGCCCACTTAGAACTTTGTTTTGAGAGAACCAAGTGGATAGTAAAGCAACGGCAGTCAAAATTGACCTAGAATTTGGTGTGTGGAGCGGAGGTACCGCGGATGTCACTCCAACGTCGACATCTACTTGTGCGAAACGCGCACACAATAAACCGAGCCACTAAGCCAATTTATTAATGCTAAAAATAACCCGGCCACGTCTCTGGCGCATACGACGCTATTAACCTTATACGGAACCTAAACGCTGTGCTATGAAAAATGTGCCCTCCGTCATTGCCTTTGGCAGAATGCAATTATTTACCTACCATAAGAATGTTGTCAGTTTAGTTGACTTGCTTTTTTACATGCAGATGTAATGGTTACATTTTGACGACAAGAGATCGCCGTTTATAACGAAAAATTTGCCCTTGAATCTCGATATATATGGCTGTTTTAACAAGATAAAGATCTTTATGGTGTCGTTGGGCGCTGAGACTATACATTTACGGTAATAAGTGGCTTCTCAAATGCTTCTGTAACGAGACGTTGCGTGCGAATGAGCATTTTGCGGTTTTCGCAGATCTCAAAGGCAAGTGTGATACGTAACTAGATGAGCGGCGTAAATAGTTATGGAAAAAACTAAACTACATAGAAGTGTTCGACAGCTACGCATTGTGAGCAGAGGAAAAACTGTTCATTGTGTCTTTAAGCAAGGAAGCGGTGAAGACAATGATAGCGTCGATTAACAAGCGAATGGGAACTTATACCTGTGTTCGCCGGTGTTTATTACTTTAATTGTATCGGTTGAATGCAGTTTCACTAAGCCAGTATATTGTTCTGCTGCATACCAGAGTGTTGCGTTCAGTTGATCGTTAATGCATAACTCTATGTTGCGAGTGAAATCTGCGTTAGGTGTCTATGCGTACTCGCCTAGGTGCAGGCAAATTGTATGTGGGAAATACAAGGATGCTCGCGTTGGAATGTTTCAATGCGATCTGCATGTCTGCGGTCGAGTAGCTGGTGGCGTGATGGCTACTTTTATAATGTAATTGTTCCTTATACGCTCAACTTTGCTGAAGAAATAATAGCGTATTTCAAGGTACTACTCTTATTCCTTCAATCACAATAGCTTCTACAATATCTTCTTCAATACATCGTTAGCCGATACAAATCTCTACCTTTACTGAGCAAGCAAGATTTTATGTATAAAATCAATCGTGTTTAACGAAGGTATCTTCACAAGATTGTGTAACCCAAGTATGTGCTTCCCACGCACTGCACAAGTTCTGAGCTCCCTCATGCGTAACGTTGAAGGGGCTGGGCATTTTACAACTTTTCTTGACTTTAATCGACTGCGTTTTAAGTAGGTTTATTTGTTCACCATTGAACCTATTCAATTTGATTAGGTGCAAGAATTGTATGCATGTTTTGCAGAGAAGATTTACAAAACATTTGTGGGAGTGTGTACAGTGTATCGCAGGGTGCGGCGCGTGGCGGCGGACGGACGCGAAATAGCGTACAACATTGTTTATTCTACGCATTCCTCTCAGATAAATATGTCCTTGGCGATTTTATACACCCAGACGCGCGTCGACACCGCCGCCGCCGACACCGGCTACACTGCAGATTTATTTTGATTCCAACAACTAATAAGACGAATGGCAGTTTAAAAAGTCTAGAATCTCGATGCGCTTAACGAATGGGGAGACTCTTCTATATCCAATCAATGAATACATTAATTGGATATAACACCTGCCATCCAAAGAAATTGTTACAATTATGTCTAAGTATGGAAATATGCAATCGTTGACTCCTACTCCTAATGTATTGCAACATGTTTCGAGAGCGAATCGAAATCCGTTTAGCTAGTTATCGTTTCTGTTACTGTGATCCTATGTCATCCCACTGCTGGGCAAGGGCCTCTCCCCATGACTTCCAAATTCTTCGATCCAGGGCCAATGTGGACCACTGGTCGTTGGTTTTGTCCAGCTCGTCCCGCCATCTTCTGCGAGGTCTACCGCGTCGCCTTCTGGCTGTATCAGGGCTCCACATCGTGGTTATTTTGGCCCACAGCTCGTCGGGCATACGACAGACATGGCCAGCCCAGTCCCACTTTAGCTTAGCGGCTTTTTGAGCAACGTCAGTGACTTGTGATTTGGAGCGCAGTGTGGTGTTGCGTACATGGTCGGTAAGTTTGACGCCTAGGATGCTGCGCTCCATTGTACGTTGGCAAACCTTGAGCTTGGACTTTTGAATGTTTGTCAAATACCAAGTCTGGGATCCATATGTCAAAATGGGAAGAATGCACAATGTCCATTATTTTACGCTTGAGTTATCGTTATTATAATGAAAATGTGTTTAAAATCACGCATGTTTAAAAGTTATCTATGTGAGTATGCGATAAAAGCTGTTCTGCTCTCGTTTCTAATCAAAATTGGCATTCCTCGCTTATCTATATGCCGTCATAAAGCAGTTGTTTACCTACTTGTAACGACTTTTTCATTGTTGTGCACATCTATTTTAGTTTTCGTATCTTTACAACGTTACGCCTTTTATTTAGTTCTATCATTCGGAACTCCATAAATGGCCTAACTTGTATTTGTGTAGTGGGCCCGCCCCATAACTTCATGAAGTTAGCACGAGCAATGATAAACTTGCAAAATATGGTGTGTCGACATAGCGGGCCTCAGAATGGTCGGATGGAATTTCTTGTGTTTGTCCCCCCCATATAGGGAGTGATAAATTGACGATAGTCGTCGCTCATAAAATTGTATAACTATTTGCTTGATTTGCATAAGAGTGTTTGATTAGCCATCGGAGGACGCCCAGACGTCGTTGGCTTAAGAATGTTGCCTATTTAATATTTCCTCTATAAACGTTTGGGACGATTTAATGTCCACGGTAAAACGTACGATTTCAATCTGTCGGATGATGGAACGAAACCGATACTTTACCGCTATTCGACTTAAAAACGTCTAATAAAAATTAATATCGTTATTTACGGGGCGTATTCATTAAAGAGAGTTCTTTTTTATGGGGAAGTAATTAACGACGTACTTAATAAGGTGAACATCAGAAATATTTTGTAGATGATGGTTTTAATTCCTATAGTAATCCTGACAACATGAATATACAGGTCTGCGGGTATTGTAAAATTCCGTGCCGTTCGCTACAATAATTTGGAGAGATATAAATCAAGGTTTTGATATATGATCTGAAACTTATGCAGATTCAAGCAGGTGTTCTTTCGTTTTATTGATTCCAATTTATTTGCTAACAAATTGTATGACTTATATCTGTATATTTCGTATATCCTATTGCCAATGTTAATACCGTGAATGGTTTAATATTTAGGTGTCCATAAATAGAGGCACAGTGAGGCGAACTGGCACAAATCCTTGATTTTGAATAAATTGTTGACGACCCGCCATTTGGGCGTGGGCGAAATATGCGACAACAGACTATAATAAACAATTTTCTCATTCCAATATGTACCTTGTTCCTTAGCAATACTAAGCTATTTGGGTTTGTGAATTTGCGAATGATCGTAAGCAGTGTGGTATGCGAAAACACCTGTATTCAATAGCGATTAGGTGATAGTGTTCTGTTTGCGTCGATGGATTGTGTTTACAGTTCATTCCTTTGGTTATTTTTTACATTCGTTTTTATAAATCTTGCAGCTTCATCAACATTTGAGTGAGTTTGTTGATCAAGCATAAACTGACTTCTGCGTTTTTTTTTCTATACTACTGTAAAAAAGGATACTTTAGAGCAAATTGTTAATTATTTTACCGTTTGTTTCCGCTGTATTTCCATAAGCAATGGATGCGTCTATTCGTCTTCATGCATTAACAGTGCTAAATACATTTTCCTGCTGCATTGTAGTATTGCCAAAGAAATTGGCAACAGCGTGTAGCAGTAAAAATGGCAAATATTTCCCCGACCCCATTCCACGCGGTCGATCATTCACGAAACAATGGAGCGAGGAATTTTGTTCCTCAACAAACATTCGCAGAAGCCGGCGCCTCCCATTCATTGGCGATGCGTTCGCGCACATTGATATCTGCTTGTTTGGACCCTGTTTAATCCATACTTTCCGGTCTTGACACCGCTCTAATAACAACGATATGTGAATGGAGCCGCTTTGGTGCCATTCCTACCTAATGTTTGACTTTCTACCGCTGGGAAAGTATCATTTGTGCAGTCGTGAAGTTGCCGGCAAACATCGTTACAAGCCATTAGCAACATTTCTGCCATACTTCGAGGGCGGTATTCGAAGTTGCAACGACCAACTGCTTGTGATTGCTTTTCTACATTCTGTAACTATTGCATATTTGCATAATGAGAAGATTTGCATGCCACAGAAATCGTTAAAATTGGTGCATGTGTGTGTTTTCTCAATATTAAACGTACCCTTCTGTTTTATGTATGTAAATCTCAGAACCGGTCAGTCAAGCCAATGAATGGGCAGTTTTTATAACATTCGCTTAATTAATTAGCATTCATCGTTAAAAATACAATAATAAATTACGACGATCATAAAGTTTTGTTCCTGCGAATTAGAGTACTAGCTGATTTACTACGACAATTTTTACAACATCGTGTCTGAGTTGTGCTGAGATTTATAACGTTTAATCTCCTTCATCAGACTGTAGGTACTTATTACTCAAACAAGCAGTAGAATGGGAGTGACCACAATGCAATATCAATTAGGAATTCCTGAGTCTCGGCGATATTATAAGCGGGGCGGCCGACAATTCGTCATTCTGTATAGACATTATTTAGACTAGGTATCGTATTATCGAATGTTTGTGAGCGGAGTCGTGATACTCATGATATTGTGTCGCACGCGCCGCCTGCCGGCGTGACGAAGGCGGCTGGTATGCGGCGTGATTCAAACGGAAACCCTATATATTCAGTGTTTATGCAACCCGCTGTCCGTCCGTCCGTCACTTCTACAGACAGCATGCAACATTGAATTGTATAAATTACGTTCGATGTGCGAGTTTATTTTGACTTCAAATTATTTCGAACAGTTGATAAAAAAATAATGGAAAATAACCTCATAATGACCAGTATCAACTTCACTTGAGATATTGCTAATGAAGCTCGTAATTCATTAAAATAAGAAGACGGATTTCGAGATTTTGAAGGCAGTTAGTGTCAAGAGATCTTTATTATTCAGATCGGAGCACTTAATGTGTGTATATTCTCAAGTCTCTCAAGACGAGCATGAGACCTTGGTGGGAATGACGTGACGTGCGTTTCAACAACACAGTTCACACTAGGCGTTGGAATGTCGTTTGTCAATGATCGAATAACGTGTGACGTCATAGCGTCACATTAGCTGCTGCGTTTACCATCAATACATGATTGCCGCGGCAATTTGGTGGATAAATTTGGTGATTGGTCGTGACGCAAAACGCAAACAATGTTTATATGTGTGGTTACTTTAATGCAAGGTTCGGTTCAGATGCAAATTTTATATTCACGCATTGGATCATCCGGTCGGCATGCTTCGACGAATCCATTGCAAGTTGTGTTTAATTCGATTATAACGCTGTACGAATGTGTCAGCCGAACGGAATGCGAGAGGAAATCACGTTGACCCCTAACACGATTCCTTTTTTGGCCATCGGAAGGTTTGTAATCTTCCTGTCCGTGAGTGTATTTTATCAACACATGAAGAATTATATTTAAATAAGCACATAGGATATGTGACATCACGCCGTCGGAATTTACTTATAACTTTGTAAGGAACAGGTTATTCACCTAACATTATTATCCTTAGCCGTGTCTGACACAGTTTCATATGACAGATTATCTTACGGACTAAAATCTAAGTGGGGCAATGCCCTCTTGGAGTAAAGGAGTAAAAAAATCGAGATTGTTCCGAAGCCCAAGGAATGTGCATTAAACGGGCCATCCGGATTAAAATATTTCCCTGGCGGTATTTATAGAGCATTAGTAGGTGTGCGTGTTCGTCTGTCGGTCGGTCGATATGTGTGAGACAGCATGGCACCGCCTCCCACCAGACGTGCCCCAAGTTTGTCGTAATCCAGGATTTGGTCATTGGACTTTCGAAATGATACTTGGATAACACATGACTAATAGTCTAATCATTTAGATTTACGGTGAGCCTCTTGATTCTTTTGGCGTGTTGGGAGGACATTAACGAGACTTGGCTGATATATTGTTTTGAAACAACGTTTGGATTTTAAGAATATGGGATTATTTGAGAGGTTTAACACCTGCAATGGCTTTGAAATCTGCAGGGGTATGTAACTAAATAGTCCAAAGCGGGCAGCAACCTTCGTGTTTCTATTTGCGGCTGCTGAACGGCGGTACATTGGCCTTCTCCCGCGCTATTTTCCAATGAGACTGTGATGCACTGGCATATCGCACGGCATAGCTCGCGGATTTATTCGCATCGATTACGCGATACAGCTGTGTGTGAACTCAATTCTGTTGCGAACTGTATTATATGTGAAAACTTGTACGGAGAGGAGGTAAAGTAGAACAAATTATATAATTGTGAGTCGGACGTGATTGCAAAAAAGAGGACAATGTTTTTCTTATTCATAATATTATGTACAGTTGTTTATGTTTTATGCATTCTTGTTATAACATGGAGGTAGGTACATACTTACAATATGTATCTACTAACTCGTAAAAATGTAATTTAATAGTCCCTAATTGTTACACCAATTAAAAATAAAAACAAGACATTTTTTTTAGAATTTTAATTACTAGCACATTTGTCAGAAGGTATGTGCACTAATTGTTATGAAGTTAACTGTAGCGATTAATGCTCACTCACACTGTCTAAAACTGACTTAATTAAGTAAAGTACTAACAATGATTTTAGTTTATGTTAATATCATTACCAAAATGGTTGAAATAAACACTGGTAGAATATAAGATTATTTGGTTTTGGTTTTATATAGTTAGGACTTCTGTTTGAACTTAGCGCGCAAGACAGGTAGCCAAATTCTAATACGGCTCGATAGATGGCGTTGTCTTAAAAAATCTCCTAAAACCATTTTTTTAGGAATAGCTTTTGTTTTTCAGACAAGTGCTTCCTACATTTTTGGAATTCCATTTCAAGATAATGCAGTGTTAAAATCTTATCTACAAAGATTGCGTTAACACTTTCATTTCTATCGACTGGCTGAACGCAACAATACGTTTATTATCATTGATAAGTGTCTATTCCAATACTATCTAAGGAATGCGACCTTATGTTGTAAAAATGAGTTATTTGCCAACCAATTACAACAATCTGTGTAAAGGTCGTAGCGAATTTTCTGCTACAGAACCAGAAACAATTAAATGTTTATCTAGTATTATAGCACCAATAATTCTGTCGCAGTGGTATTTGATTGGAGTCAGTGTTTCGTTTACGTGGGCGCGTTCAAGTGTGTGTGAAAGTGTGCCTGTGTGTGCGGCTAGGGATTCCGTGACACGGGTCACCGTTTCCGAGAACTCGACTCGTCTTGACGTCCCGCTGACAGGACTGGTTTTGCCGTTCTCCCATAACGCAGCAACATTGTTTCTCTATTTGTCTCGCTCACGTTGACTACTCTTGTATCTCCTTCTTGCTCCCACACCGATGCATTGGATGCGCACACGCACGCGCCCTCTATCCCCTCACCTCGATAAGAGTGATCGTGTTTTGAAATGGACGCCGCATTCGGTAGCTGTGCGGAAGGAGTAACGAATTCCCATTGAAGATTTACCCCTCTCGACTTTGTCTCAATAAATTGTTTTAACAAAAAAGAAAGGATTACGTTTTTGTAACGCTTAATTTCTAATAAATAAATTTTGAATGGTTTATGCTTGTTGGAGGAATTCACGAGTCTATGTATTTAAATAGTTGTTAAATTGAGATGTAAGGTGTTTATTATAATTGCATGTGAGTATAACCTTACACGAAGTTATACGCACTCATTAAACAGCCTTTACTTGATTGCTTACTGTAAAACAACCAGCAAACGGTAAAACAGAATCACGCGAACATCGAAAACGTCGATTTCAAAAGTTGCACGTACCGACCGAACTGAACATAAACGTGGCCAATTAACCGAAGAATCTTATTTAATAACCGACTACCGTATAAACGCCATATTAAAAGTCACGAAAACCGTTAAGTGAGATGCGTATGAGACGCGGCGTTCGGTTGATTTCGTCACCATCGGAAATGCGAGTGTGTCCGCTTTTTGTTGGTGAACTGGTTGTACGTGAATCATGATCGAAATTGTAGCAGCAGTGGAGCAGGTCGGCGGCGCCAGCGCACCACGCCCTGCGCGCGCCAGCTCCCGGGCACCCGCATCGCCCATCATTAATTATTCTCATGCCACAACCTGCCTGCATTATCTGCACGCCTAGGCACAACTTGAATCTAGAAACTTGCACCTGTTTTTTGTTCGATACTATGTTTTATCTATAATTCCATCGCGCTCGTAACATTGCATTTTGAATCAGAAAATCTTTAATGTAAAATATGTTCTCGTTTGTAATTCTCAGAGCGATTTCTTCGTCCTATATAATACATCAATTCGTAACCTAATTGCCTCTATTTTGAACGATGTGATTGACTAACGAGGTGCTATTTCGACTGGTATAAATCCAATGATATTGACCGCGTCCTCTTGATCCCGTAACTTCTAAATTGATTGAAGGCTAAACGATTTGAACGGTCTGGTGATTAATCTATTTTCGAACTGGTAGCTCTTAAAGACATAAGATATCGATGTCGAATTTTTGTGAGACGTCTAAAACAAAATTGGTTGGTTTAAAGGAGGCCAGTTGCATGTTTACACACAGAGTAAATACGGAATGATTTCAACCAGTCCACGTTACCGAATGGCCAGTGAAATTATCCAGTCGAAAGATTCGAAATAATAACTGGAGCTTATTATTATTTTGCCTTAATGATAGTTATAGAAGCGCAGTAATAGGCTCGCCCCTGTTCGTGGGAAGAACGCTGGGTTGATGTAAGACCTTCTATGGGAAGCTTTTTTTTTCGTTTTGTATTTGCTCGACCTCTTGATGCGTGTTTTAAAATTAAGTTCTGTTCTTATGTATTTATTGTTAAGATAAGAAGCTGAAGCTGCTTCGAACTTTTAAGTTTGCTCTTGGAAACTACTATTACTTCGAAAACTTGAGAGGTAGAAATCAACAGAACCGTCTAATATTATATCCGATCAAAAATAATTTCCTGCTCCAGAAAAACCCACTTATCAACATCTTGATTCCAATTTTCACAAGAACACATTCTCAACTAGCCTCAATTCCAGGATCACAGTACACAAGCATTTCCTAGACTCAACAAAAAACGTTTATTGTTCCAGATATACTAAGCCACAGACATTCGCGGACTGCATTGGCAATGAGCTTCCTCTTGGATGGGAGGAGGCCTACGATCCACAGATCGGACGTTATTACATCAATCATGTCAATCGTGAGTAACACCTGTTGTTTATTTGGCAGTTTTTCCAACAGAGCAGATCCCTAATCTGTTCTTCGTATTTTGTGAAGTAGCGTGTTCTGAATATTGAGATTAATTGCCTTTGAAAATGTGACGTTAGATTTAAGCACACACAATATTTTATCCAATAAAAAACCACCTTCTATATTGTTATATAGTTTCGTCATTTGGGAGAGTTCAATGCATATTAATAAGAAAGTATTTTTAGACACTGACAAGACAATATCTTGGTAAACCAGTTGTATTGGTTGCAAGTCTATCAAATTTTCGTCCGAGAAATTTACCTATATCAAGATTAGCATACTGAGTAGCGAAATAGTGGGCCTGTATTAACAATGCAATAATTCATTTTAGCACAATGAATTGTTTGTACCGGTTACAACAGGCTAACTCTTATTTATTATCCCCTGGATTATTCAGTATGTCGGGTGAAAAATGTACTACGCGGGGGGCTTATGAAGTACCACGGTGCTTTAGTTATTCCCTATGAATTATTGAACAGGTTGATTCATGTCTAGCCTATAGAATGTTGCGACTGTAGCGGCCACCATCTTGAATTCGATATTTGAAATCGAAATGCGCAAGAGTTTTAACGTCACACCACGAAAAATAGATGGCGTTGCGCGTATGTTCGGATGCACGTCCGTGCAGTCGTGACTCGTGGATATAATATGTTTTTATGTGAATCCTTAGATTATTCTATGGCGGAGCACTAAATAAGTCGTGTTATGAATGGAATGCCTACGTATCGTTTATTTACGCAAATGCATCTTCGTGAGTCGTATTGAATTGATTAGTCGTTGCATAGATATTGCTTTTGCTACCGTGTAATCTCAGATGCAGATAAAATAAACGTTGTTTTGAATTTTTAATACATTTCTATAATGCGTAATGTCCACTATGAATATTATGAATAAAGATTTCCTAAACAGAAAATCTGTTAGTTAGTAAACAATACATACGTTTATCTATGCAGCTTTTATTAACAAACAAATTCAAGTCTTATGGCCTGAATTTGCCAAAGTTCTCTAAAATCATAGCAAAAATAATATTTCTGTAGATATAACTCACTATGAAACCGCACATATTTCGCTCCACCTTTGAAAGCAACGCTGAGAACAAACTATAACTAGGCTCGGCAATGTCAAACAAATAAGATAACCACATTTACAACAGTAAATTATTCCTAAAGAAGCAACTTAAATCCAGTTTATAAATGACTTCTAACAAGCTTTATGGTGAGTGTCGAAAACTTTCAACACTACAATATAGTTACCTATCTACACGACGCTATAAAAGGTAAAAAGGCAATAATGACCGCGGTAGAAGATGGAAAACGCGCGATATCTGACGACCCGCGAACACCCGATAACGGTGTGCGCGAACGCACAGCGTACATTTTCGCACGACGCTCACGCATTCCTATGCATTATTTATGAAGACCGTAGAACTTTTCCGCCATTTTCTTACTTTTTTTCGAGACCACCCATCAACTCTTGCTGATCGGATCGCCTTTTGATCGTAGCTTGTTAGTTTTTATGTTTTTTCGGTGTTAATTTCTGAAGAGTCGCTTGCCTCGATGCAATTTTCTACAGTAATGGTGCTAGCGTTGAGAATTTACGATTCGACGGAGAGAGACCGTTTTATTCGCATGAAAAACTCTGAAATGTTATGTCATCCACTTTTCCACGGACGTCAATACTATTTCTTACTACGTTGGTACTTGAAAGTACGTCATGTGATATTAATCAATGTTGTTATGAATTAATAGGTATGAATGCAGCAATTATTATTTAAGTGTAGTTAGTTTGCGATGTAACGTATCAACGTATCATCAATGTTTATTCTGATAAGATTAAAACATTTTTGATAACATTCTCCGAATTTTCGTGACTTCTTTACTGTTTTTGAAGTAAATAATGTCTGGAAACGTATTTTTTTTAACAGACACATTGCCGCGACTGGATCTTGAAAGAAACATTTCTTGAGAGATCTTGGTATAGTGATTGGCTGACGTGCCTAATTAAACTCAACGTACTTATAGGCGAATTATCTGATCCCTTAAACTGATTTAAAAGCTGCAAAAGTTTTCGTAATTGATTTTCATGTTCAGGATTGATATAAAACAAAGTAACTTTGTCTTCCAAGAAACAATATTGACTTTTGAACAAAACCAAACAATCTCACTGAAACCTGCAACAGTTAATATTTGCTTTACAATCTGGCCTTTCCCTGATTTCCATTACTGTAATGTAGGTACTAAAACATCTGTTAAATTAATCTGAAATATTTGTACAGTAGCAGCTTCTAAATACGTGCTGCCCTCTGTGTCGTGGACTACAAAACATATACATGTATATTCAAGCAAATAAATTCTCGGAGCTCATTAAAAGTATTTGCTAGGCAATGTTACACGAACTGGAATATTTGTCTTAAGCTAATTTATACATAAGCATCCAGAACAAATTACGCAAAAGGATTCAAATAGGTTCCATTACTGTTCATTTTATTAGATCCTATCACAAAAGATAAACTGGCTTGAGCGCTTTTTAAATTAACCACGATTTAAATAACTTAAGTTACTTTTTGTCATTAGTTTAACTGATTACAGTTTAGTTATTTTAATTTAATTTAAACGTGTTAGAAGGAAATTGGATGTTTATTTAGTGTGTTGTGGAGTGAGGTGCTATTCTCATAAGTTAGCTACATGCGTTGGCGCAACTATGCGTCACATTTACTATTCTGTCGAGTTGTGTAGGGTTGCTATGGCAACCAATGTGGTCACTGTTGTTGTACTCATGTTATTAGTCGAACAATTCATACTTTTATGCAGTATGAAAAATTGCGATGTGTAATAACAAATCAAGCGAAATACCACCATAATAATTTAAGGCAATTATACAGTATTCATCATTTTAATTTAAATTTTCCTATGACACATACAACATTATTTTTAAATGAAAAGCGTAATAACATTCGCGGAACCATTAGGTAAGGCTATAGTTTTTACTTGACTAAGAAGTATTGTATGTTCATAGTTTTGACTTGACCAAGCGCAAATAAAACCACAACAACTGACTCCAGTACAAAAATAACTCAAAACGCTTTGTATATTCATAAATTCCTGCACAGTAGCCCTACAGTGTCCATTTGCAATATTCAATACAATATGCAAATGACTCCCAACTCGTTTATGGTACCTCTATGGTGTTTTACGCTTGTAGATCCGTCGATAGCTTACCCTTAGCCTCGACGCCATCGCATAAATTCTCTACCATGTTAATTGATAATTAAAACTATTTATTTGATTGTATTTTATTATGTATTACTGTGTTACTCGTTTTAACATTCGCTTCTATTGCTGTTTTATGTTTGATTTTAGTTATGGTGGTAGTTTTTCTTGCTGCTAGTGTAATTTCAATGCTATCGTTAGATGTAGTCTTGATGAAGGATTTAATCCCTGTTGCTCATGTATTTCCAGGGTATATTTTGGTGGACATCAAAAACAGAGATAACAAAAGTAAATATTTCAATAACATAGATTAATCTGTTGAACAAAAAGAAAAGCAGTTGATTGATTTAAAAATCATTAACAATGTGACTTGATCATTTTACTTTTATCACCTCGTTTTTAGCATACCAAAAGGAATTTACCGTACAACAACTTTCCTCAAAATATATGCCGATCGTAAAGAAATTCCAGATAAAACAGTAACACGTCGTACAAAATTATATCTCCTTGGTAATAAGCACGTCTCCATAATAGCGAATTACATTCGAAGTGGCGTAGTAAAACGGCTAAATAATGCTGTCAAATTAGATATGAAAATGCAGGACGTTACAAATGTTTCGCCCATCATTTAAAAGCTCATTTCTTGAAGAATGCCTTGAGGATAACATTATTCATCACTAACGTGGCTCGTCGTTAGCGTAATAATGAAAATAAAAGCCAATCTACATCGTAGCTCCTCTAGCTATGCATTTTTCGCATTTAATGTTGCTATAGCGTTTAATGTATAAATAGGTTCAGGCTGGCCGGTTCAGTATTCAGATGGGATCTTGATAGCTTTCATTCAAATAATACGTCTCCTTTAGTTTCGACAAGCTTAGGATCCACGGGTTTTGGACAAGCCTTGTCTCAAACATTTCTCCTTTCAATTCCTGCACAAATCTTTAAGGATCCTACTTTATATTTCTAGAACCATATATATTTTGCGCTGGTGCTGTTAGATACTGCATGCGAGTCAATATAAATTCACTGGAATGTTAGAACTTGCAAGAGAAAATTTAAATTCTACATCGAATTTATTTCCTACACGCATACCGTGTAACTAAATAATCCTGCTAAAGGCATAATGTGAATACACACTATAGGGGAATTCAAATCTTACAGATAAAACAAAGTACTTAATTTTTATTAACAGTAAGTAAAGCATTGATTGCAAATGAAAGAGCACAGCGAATGAGAAATAATTGGCATTTAAGCAACATCCATAACTGAGACTGAGCAAGATTATCACACGGAGCTTATAGCATAAATAAAATACATCTTAACATTCGATTCGTAGACAAATTGGCAATGAAATAATCTTGCAAGATCAACAAAACATTGACATACTCATTAACGATCGTATCACAGTTCTCGATAGAAAAAGACAAGTAATAATGAAGATAGAACTCGTTTAAAATGAGCGGTGTAATTATTTTAATATTTTTCTAGTGTTCTTTGAACCTGGCAGTTTGCATACCTGACATATACCTGGGTATAATATGCACATATGTTAGTTTGTTAATGCCGTCTCCACTTAACATATTATTTAGTTTACAGCATCCATGTTCTTTATCAAGGTATGCGATCTCCCCCATACCTATTTTCTGCATAAGCCCGCAATATTTATATGCTTCATACCAGCTTTTATTTTACACTGCGCTCTGTTGAGAATTTCATTTGATACTTTGAGTTCGCTTTCTTAGTTAATTGGAAATGAGTAGGTAGTAGATATTCCATTTTGTTGCAAGTAATTGTATTTATATGTTACCATTTTCAACATGACCATTTTGTATATATGATTTCGTTTATTGCTTACTAATTATTCAACAATGGTGGTATTCATTTGCATGTTTTTTTGGAGGTGGCAGTCTTCAGTCACATAGATTTATAAATTTCTCTACTTCGTGTCATTGAATAACAATAATTTTGGCTGTGTGTGGTCAGTTTCTACCGTCAAAGGAATCAAAGTCACGCGCAGCGCTTGTTTATGGTCCTTCAGGTTTGATTTAACTTTGATATTGTTTATTATCGGTTTTCGAAAGGAGCTCTATGAATAATTAAGTGCGACGTGACTTTTGCTCCTTTGTTCACACCTTTAAATGTGTGATAATGTAATGTTTTCAGGACACGTTTCGTCTGTGTTTTTTTCTCGCCAGACATGGGGACGGATTCCATTTGTGACTTACTCATGTTCCTAGTAATCTTACAGTTGATTTCATGTCGTGGTCTTTGATTTTGAAAAGTTTATTCAGTCTTGTCACGTAACAAACAACAATTAGTATCTCGCCAACAGTTTTAAATACTAACTTTAATCCTACCCGATATAATCACTAACCATGAGTTGCTTATTTGTTACCTATTTGATTAACCACTATCACTTTACCTTCATCGCGAACAGTAGCCAAATTACATAGCAATTTCGACGGCATTGTTTCTCTAATCTGATATAAAGTGAGTAACAATCTGTCTGTAGAATCGTCCCGACCTTGTCGGGTTCAGAATTGAGAATAATAATTGAAAGATCGTCGCATGCGTACTTTGGATGTCACGCGGGCTGCGAATGATGGCGGAATGCAGCTGCCCGATGATGGCTGCCTCTATGATTGGTTCCTGTCGCTATGTGCTTTATGACTAAATGTGGATCATTTGCTTAGTGTAGGTCATTTTATTTGATACATCTTGTAGCAGTAGTTATATTTATTAAGATAATTTGTCACTTACAACAGCAGATGTATAGAAGTATAAGATTGGAAGTAATAGGTGTGTTTGATCTCTGGCTTTTGGTCTTAAGACAACAGCTGCGACAAAAACAAAATGGTGTAAAAACTTAGTTATCATCAAACACAGAATTAACTTCCAAAAACAGTACCTCACAATCAATTTTTCAGATAAACGACCGTGAATTACAATCACGCCAAGCTTCGTCCCAAATGTCACTATCGGCTGTAAAAGCGATCGCTATCAGTGTTTATTGAATGCCAACCATTATCAAACACTACCTCGGTCTCGTCATTAATCGGTCGGCAATCGGCAACCGTATCGCATAGTTTGACGATGAGTAAGAGGGCCTTAATCTGGTTCATATATTGGCTTGCGGTTGCTGCTTATTTGCCTCAAGTAATTGAGCACGGGGAAAATGGATTTATTAAAATTCCATTACGTTTGAGTAATTTCTGGTCAATCGGCCACTTTAGAAGTATGATCATGCATAAGACTAAGAAAATCATAATTCGTTAAGCTTATAATGAGGTTTGTGAATAGAGAATGACGTGATACAAAAAATGTAGATCTCTAGAAAATAACTACTGTACGCCACTTCGTCCACGAAGAAAAATGTTAATAGGATGCTACTATAATACCAAATTATTGTTACAGAGGTGACGCAGTTAGAAGACCCGAGGTTAGAATGGCTCAGCATTCAGGAAGCAATGCTGAGGGAGTACCTC
Source organism: Xestia rhomboidea (assembly GCA_963853795.1). Classification (NCBI taxonomy): domain Eukaryota; kingdom Metazoa; phylum Arthropoda; class Insecta; order Lepidoptera; family Noctuidae; genus Xestia; species Xestia rhomboidea. The sequence goes on along the minus strand of OY970770.1, from coordinate 6,326,967 downwards.
CACACAGCACAGGAGGCTCTCGAGGTTAGTACTACCAGTAATTTGTATTACGACTCCCATGTTAACGATGGACGTCGTCAGAGGATTATCAATAAAGATAGATATAATCTTGAAGACTACGAGATCAATTGGAATTAAAAATGTTTAAACGAAGAACACGGTACCTAAGCTAGTAAAGATTGCAATTAACTTAAGTAAACCACTTACAATAACTAATTAACCATTGCGGAATATGGTGCGTTTCCAGTCCAAGAAATCATTTCACTACACAGAACTCGTGTTTAAATCAACGTGTAATCCTACGAATGTAATATCCTTTGGTCTGCCTTTACATATTTCTACCTCAATCATACCTTGAGACACTAAAAATTAATTTAACATTTCCCGCGACAATTTGCCGTCCATGTCACAAAGCACTTATACTCCGCATCGATTAATGATTTATCTTAGTTCATCAATCGATCAGCTTCATTTTAATGTGCTGATACGAAGGCAATGTTGTCGATAATTTCAACTTGACTCCATCGTCTATCGAGCGCAGCTGGCTTACTTATCGGACAACCATCGATAAACGCTTTAACTTGTATCAGTGGAGCGATGTCATTGGATTTAATTTTAACTTCATTCACTTGTGACGTTTGTGACTAAACTGGATGACTAGATGGCACGCCTTTTTTACTGATGGGCTAACGATCAGTGTGTAGTCACTCGTTAGTCTGCATATCTGCTAAACACAGAGAAATATCAGTGGATTTGTCGCGCAAGTTCTTAGTATCTTGCTATCGTTTTGACCTAAATCTTTCGAGTATTTAGTATGAGAGACATAGAAGAGTACCATAAAGGTCTGCCCACTCGCGGTGGAGGAGCATCTGTACATGAATACAATACATTGACGGCGGTGGGAATAGAAAACAGAATTAACCTCGTTTTGCGTGTCATTTGGACTCTCTGTAGCGGTACACGACCATCAAGTTCATGGATTTAAATGTCATTTGGCATTGCCGTGACCCTTTTCGTTTATTACCGTAACATTACATACTTTTGTTGCCAAATGCACCTTGATTTCCATCCCGTTTAACTTTTTGACACTTGACGCTTAACGTGGTCTTTTTTCAGTAAACCATTCAAGTGTACTTTACTTGAAGTGCTTCCTGTAACGAGAAGTTGATGAATATAAAATTATTCAAGTACTGTATTCATTTGAAATTGTTATCCAGAGTGGAAACGTGATAATATCCACTGTCTATTATGCAAGTTTATAGTTTACAATACATACAATGTATATTGCCATTGTCAAAGGTTGAAGTCTTATCTCGGTGGGGAGACGTTTACGAATGCATACATTTACATAGTTGTTATACGTAGGAGTAACATTAATACAGATATGAACGAAAAGCAAATCAATCAAGAAGTTTTTACACCAAAAATGATGATGATGAAACACTAACAGAAAATTTAGAACAAGTAACAAAAATCACAATCGAAGGTTAACCTACTAACAAAAATGTGATGAAATTAAATGAAACTGCTATCTATAATTAATGTGCTCAAAGGCACATTAAACACTCGTTTAGTGGCTTCTCCGACAGATAACGATGGAATGCGATCGTGCCCTGATACAGAGATAAGAGATAAGTGGTTGCGGTATTGTTTCGAATTGAGCACGCAATGAGACGGGACTGATGGATCAAAGTTCACTCAGGAAGTGAAGTTGGACGTAGTTTAGTTTTAATTTATCAACGTTTGGATTAAAGAAGAACGTGGGGTAAAAGATGTTTGTCACTTACGTTTGTGGAAGTCAATTTATGGAGAAAGAAATTCTTCTGGACGTTACTGTTTTTAAGACACGACATAATCTACCCACATCTGGTGTTAATTCACATCTTAGAAAAAGGCGTGTAAAGCCCAAGTACAAATTACAAGGGCAAGAAAATGATGGGATTAGTTGAGATCTAAATTATAGCTAGTGTGCAAAGATCTACCTAATGTGAGTCCTTGGTAAACCTACACGATTGAAGTGTTACTGAATTGCTTATCCATCAACCAAAGAAAAACACAAATACATAAAACAATGTAAGTCGAAGCCATTTGTTGATCTAAGATCATTATATTACTTAAATAAATAACAATATTAAAGGGCTTAACGTAAAATTTTTTGTCTGCACAATATTTATCGCGATTATAATGACAAGCTAAGGTTAAAATATACTTCCTTACTGGCTGATTTTAATTTTGATTATAACGAAATATCTTTCATGCCAAAATCAGGGTTAATTTATACATCGTGGTTTAATTTCTGTGTCATTGCAACTGCATTTAAAATTCTTTGGTATGTGCTTGAATTAATTTCCAAATTATTGTAGGCTTACATAAAGTTATCTTGATTCGTATCTGACATTTAAGTTTAAGAATTTTCGCTTAAACTTTCTCAGATTTGGCGTGAAATCAGAGAAAATGATAAAAGCATATAGGAGGCCATTTGAAATAGTTTCCTGTTACCTACGAATACTAGGTTATAGACTTCAAACATCTCACGTCCACATTCGCACTCCGAATACCGTTATCACGACGAATCTGCATTCGTTTAGCGAGAACATACGTGATTTTACCTTCGCATTAGATTTTTTTAGAACCAGAATCGTGATAGTCTAAAAATACTATTATAAGTAGGTACAGTTCATATTTTGGGTCAGTTTTGCTTAAGCGTTTAGAATTAAACGATATAAATTATGATCCAGTTAGGGCGGTTAACTACTTCAAGTTTAGGAATTTGTTTTCCAATTAAGCCCCGATTTTATTAAAGACTAGGTTGTAACTAATTAACTTAATCCAAACTTACTAACAATACTTTAGAACCAAGTACTGCAACATGAAGGAAATGATATTTAAATTAACACAGTTTCAACGAATGAACCTTGATATTTAGCTCCAATTAGTTTGCTCTCAACTGTCAAAATTCTGAGGCTGTTATGTCCGAGACATTTCAGAATTTGCAACAACGTAGAGATAACTTTGAAAGGTGCCGAATACTTTGGTTTGACTTAAAAGTATGTAATTTATCTCAATATCTCCGGGTGTAAAATTAAAAAACAAAGCTATTTCAACTTAAGACTTAAAGAATTTATTTTATTTCCTATAGATCAGTTACAAGCACGTTTGTACAGTTAAAAACCAGAAGATGAAGCCACAGTTCTGCCAAAAGCATAATAACTGTGTAAAGACTGCAGTTGTCCATTCCAAAGCATAGATCTTTTTATAAACGTACGTACATTTCAAATACCTACAAATCAGCACAGTAATTTCTAACAGGAATGCGACAGACGTCACAGACGATAGATAGACTACTAACAGTCATCAGAGATAACCTTCACTTCTGCCAATTGACGTCAATTGATTGATAACTGCGGTGCAAGTAAACAAAAAGATACATTAGAGTGATCAATTACCGTAACCCAAGACCTTAGACCTGTGCGCAAACGCACGCGCAAATTGATGTAGATCTGTTCGAAGCAGGGAGATTATAATGTACTCGGTCATTATTTTCATATCTGCTAGTGTCTGTCAAAATGTCGTACGGATCATCTAATATCAAACTACTATTAATTATCTGGTAGTTTGATATAAGATGACTGATGGATTTTTTGGGCTACTTTCTTTGGATTTAGTTTATTATTTCTACTATTCTTTTGGAACCACATCAGAGGACCTAGATAATTTGACATCTTCAGCGGCAACGATAGTGGAAAAGTCAAAAATGTCTGGTCTCAGAGATACTCTGATGAAAGTTGCAGTAATACAAAATGCTTTAGAAGCTATTGCTACTCGTCTGATCTTTTAGAATCACTTTTTGATTAGATCCTTTCCCGTTCTGTTTCAATTCTGCAAAATCCCCATATTACCTAGAAAGGATGACATTTGAGCTTATAACGTGACTCAATGTTTTCTAACAATAAAACTATGTTGTAAAATAGTTTGAAGATATTCTATCTCGTTATAAAGCTCGCATAACACGTTTTCTTAGTCATAATACTAAGAAAATGGCATTCTAGCATCATTTATGTAATCCCCACGTGTTTTGGTGCTAAAAATATGTAAACAGAGGTGTCGGAATTTTCTTCAGAGGTTGGGCAAATAGGTTTTATTTCAATTGAGAAATGAATTGAAAACTAATAATACTACGAAGCATTCTTAATCTAGGATTTTCTATCTGTAACTTTGAAACAAAATCTGAAGAATGAAAAATTCATTTCAACAAAAACATTAACTGAACTGGCCGTGTTTGTAAGTACTTCACTACTATATCATCCTCATCTCTCTCCTTTCCTTCATCATCATCAGCCTATTAATGTTCCCACTGCTGGGACACAGGCCTCCTCTTTATGAGAGGGAATGGACTATAATCCACCACGCGGGCCCAGTGCGGATTGGTAGATGTCACATGTCTTCGAATTTTTTGGTTCTAGGACATGCCGGTTTCCTCACGATGTTTTCTTTCACCGTTTTGAGAGCACTCCTTCCCTTACCCTAACTTATTTGACACTGGCGCAGCATGTCTTCTTCCATAGCATTCTGTATTTGTCGTCATCTCTAAAGTCACCCTCTTTCTAGGCATCCATCTTAAACACATTCCATCCATCGTTTCTTCATTTTGCTACTATCTATAGCACCTATCTCCTTTACGTTTGTATCTTACTTGTAAGTACAGAAAATATCTGCTCCGGAAATTGTAACACACAACGGTATCTTTTCTCATAACTCTTTAAGCTATTAGGTTAAACAACCTGCATGAATCAGCTGCTCAAACAAGCTGTAAAAGCGAGACACGTCAGGACATAGTGGTAGGTAAGGATTTATGATATGGTCGTCTTGGTCAGGCTTTGCTTTTAGATTAAGATATGCGCTGCATAGCTTGGAATTTTTGATTTGTGACGTTTTCGATGGACTTGACAAAATTCATCTTATACTTACTAGATAGTTTTGGAGCACGAATGATTATATTATGATAGAAAACCGTTTCGTATGCAGAAATGTTTTTATCTGGGTACGCTCTTTCCAAGACCCACCTCATCTATCGCTTTCCTAAAAGCAAGATCGAGGGCAAGAGAAGGCATATTTTTCAATTTTAATAAATCCAAGAGATTTCTTGCCATTCGGGGAAGAAACAGTAAAGAAGATTGAGTTAATTTAGGCAATGGATATAAATGGTAGTTGGGCCCTTCCAAATATCTTCTGCAATAGTCAAATACCTTAGTAACACGTTAACCACGAAATTGTAATACACGTTGCGTGTGAACACATTTAACTGATCGGATATTGCGTTCCGATGCGTGAGTCAATCTTTCGATAGGCGCTCCAATTCTGCGTAGCGAGTTGTTCCGCGAATAGACGCGTGCGCAGGTTTTCGCGTCTGCTTTAATTTTGGTAACAACACGAGTTTTCTTTTTGGGAATTGTTGGAAAGGATCAAGGTTAACTGAGTCTCTGTTAGTGGTTGTATAAGCAAGACTAACGTATTGAAGGAAACTATAGATACCTACTTATAAAATAAAAATACAATGTAAAGAGAAAATGTTGTAGGTGGTGCTGGAAATTAAAAATAGAAGAACAAAATAGAAACAAGTTTAGTACCTATACTTAAAATTACAAGTTTATTTAAAAATACTAAAAGAAAGTAAAAAAAAAACATGTAGCTACACCAATAACCGAGAGCCTCTTTTATGATCTCATAAACGATCGACACATCGTAAATCGGTATCGACACTTGATGCCCCATTTCATACTTTTAAGATAACAAAGACATAAGCAGTAAAGTTGTGCATATTGTACGTTTTACGAGAGTTTTATCATAGCAGATAGCTGAACAGGCCATCAAAGTCACTTAGCTGGAGATAGCAGACGTCTAGTCAAGTTGCAAATCGTCCTGGAGCTTTGAACCGATAATGCTAGTGGACTATAGCTTTTAGAGATGGGTTTTGTTTTATCTGTGGGTTCATTCGTGTAGATTTAGTCATTTTATTCTAGCCTGTCAAGGAAGTCTTTGTAATTCTTGCTGGGGACGGGTGACTTTGGTCTTTAAAGACAATTAACTGAATGTTTCCATCAACAACATTTTATAAAGTCATCATCTGTCAAGTCCTTTTACAATAAAAAATGCAATTTCAAACTTTATTATCAACAAAGTAATTCAATTCTAACGTCGCGCGTCGCGGACAACATGCGAGTGGCATGGCATAAAAATTCACCGACTTATCTTGGGTAAAATAGTACAGAAGCCTCGCCACTATGGGGACGTGCAAGCATGTGCACACAATTAAAACAAATAATTTTACCACCAGACGACACCAAGTACCAAGCAAAAACAACCTCTACCGCTTCAAGAATAAAGTGAAACTAAAATTTTCCAAGCAGAAAAATTAACTTTGCCCAATCGTATACATGCATGTTTGGTATGGACGCGTTTGCGCAAGGAAGATGTGACTAGCACTACCCAAAGAGTTTAGCAATATGAATAAAATCGTGCTTACTAATTAGCAAATAAGCTTTCGTATAGAATTTTAATTGGGACGTCGCCTACGTAACCTAGAAACTGGGTGTGATAATTGTTCTCGTTATAGGTGATAAATAAAGTAACGGATTAATCTTTGTTATAAGCTTGATCGACGATTGTATTTTGTGCTCGATAAAAGGCCTTAATGAGAGCTAAGTGATGAAATCTATTTAATCGTGTACTGAGAAAAGGAGAACAGTGCTTAAGGCGAAGTATGTCGTAAGAAATACAGAGTGATATAACATGTTAAAATCTGATACCTAGATTTATTAAATGCAAATTATGGAAACAGTTCCAAATCTTCAAATCAATTTTAGCCACAAAACCAATGCAGTACGAAATTCTGGAAACTTTATCTCATCCCAGTTCTGCACTCACATTATTTCTGCATACACTTCAGGTATTTCCGTCGTATCGTGCGATTACAGAATTAGATTTGGTCTATAAGACATCAGTCCTTCGTAGAAGCATAAAATTTCTCGTGCGGCTTCCTAGAACCCTACTCACGCCACTAATTTTGTAACATGGAATGCGGTTGCGTGTGCCTAAGGAAAAATGTATCACTCTTTTGGGAATTAATGTTCTAGGTGAATTACGTACAGGTGGAATTATGTATATTTTTGCATGTTATGAATCAATTATTTCTGCTTTGAGGTATTGTCTTACTACGAATATCTACCGGATTTGCGAACAATATCTATCGTCCCACATACAAGGCGGTTTTCTGATTCTTTAGATGCTATAATTTTAAAATCACCATCATCATTATTTTTAATTCAGCCTTTCAATACTGGAGAATGCTTCTTACAGCCGAGGAGGCTTTGGCAAGATGTCCACAATTTTTTTGCTTCCTTCCTCAAAAATTATAATCTTGTTTTACCTAATCCTTTCAGAGGTAATATGAGGTGGTCAAAAAGATTTCCGGGAAGGCTCCAGCCAGATTTAGCGTGTTCCTCGAATCATGCGCGTGCGCCACTGATCGTGTGCCACTACGCTATCCGATTACAAAGGACCTTAATACTTAAGTTATTTGCAAGCAGGTGCTTATAACAATTCAAAAGACGACTATCTTTATTCATTGTGTCTAGTTTCAATGTTGTAGTTATTTGTTTGTTTCAATCACTTTTGTCTTAAATATTGGATTTAAGTAGTTTAACAATTACTTAATGCAGTTCCTATAGTAAAAGCCATATTTACGACTGCTTAAAAGTTTTATTGCAAGAAACTGCATTTCTCAAAGCCAGTTCTGATAAAGCCTCACATAAAAAGCCTTATCAAGATTTCTCAAAGTGAATACTAAAACACGTTTCCATATTAGGAGCTAAAGCATTCCTGTCTATTACAGCATTCCGGCTTGAACCGTAACAGGCCTATTGTTTTCATATCTCCACTTCAGTAATTCGATCATCCAGAGTCAATTTCGGTATCACCATGATGTCACCTTTGTTTAGTATTACACTAACAATAGAGCCCATATTTATTTTTTATCTTTGTCATTGTGGTCGTTGTAATGTATTTTTCTTTTAACCTATAACAGTATCATTAACTGTTGTCCGTTATCTTTTTTAGATGGAATGCCTTGGGTATGTTAATACAACATTGTTTAATTTAATCTTGGTGTAGGATGATGTGTAGATAAATAATACGAATTCCATTCTTTCATGTTTGATTGTCATCAGAAACTTAACTGTTTCTCGCATTATGGATTGGAACTTCATTTATATTTAAAATCTCGAATCATGATCTCAGTCCAGTATTTGTTATAAAAACTTCCTTTTCTTTAGAATATTTATCAGCTAATTCAACAGTACGAGTGGGTAGCAAAGCAACTTACTATTCAAAGCCCTTTTAATTGCCTAATTGAATAAAGATTTAGAGCCGAGCACAGCGTGAAGATTTGTCTAATTAATACAATTACATTCTCAAATGCAACTCCACGGATCTTTGTTCCCTATATTTACAAACTTTGCCATTCAACGAAGACTTCTCCTGGCTTCATTGTCAGCAGGCAACTGCAAATTCTGTTTAGCATTGCATTTATTCAAATGCTGAGCAGTAACATACGCTAATACATATTTAATTGAGCACGCCCTGTACATTTTATATACGCCGTAACAACTGGTTATGGGGCTCACAATTTTGAAATCGAATATTCGAAAAAGGTCTTATCCCATGTTGGTGCCTTCAGGAACCCGTGCAGCTTTGAGGGCAAAGATGTTAAAAGTTCTTTGTGTTGGCAATATATTGAAAAGAATGTTCATTCAATGAGATTTCATTCTCGATGCGATATATTATGAAATGGAAATTTGCATGAAATTGTAATCTTTAAACTAATACGCCTCACTCCATTTTTATACGGAACCCCAAGAAGGGATACGTATAATTTGTATTATTTTGATTGTGATGGTAGAAAATTGATGGTTGCTGCGAACGGTTATTATTTTTGAACGTGAACCACAGCCCCAGGCACCACAGATGAGGGGGAGGGGCACAGCTTCCAGATCTTTTTTTTACCATAGACAAGGTTGTTTCGAAGTTTCGGATGTTGGAAATACGGGTTTATGGTAGCTTTGTTTAATGAACTATAATGATATGGTTTGGGTTAGAAGGCATGTTTGGGTACAGTCTAATGTTGATGGCAGCGTACCAAAACCTGTTTTTCTATGAAATTGCTGTGAGTGAAGCTTACTTTAAAAAGAGTGAAAAAAACCGACCCGGCGACGTTGTACACTTGTACCTATGTTTCACAAGGCGTTCCATTTAAATAAAAAACTTGCAAAGTTCTTGAACCTGCCTCAACGTTTTGGCGAAAAACATACATTACATAAAAGATGTCCGCTTTGCATTTTGTATAAGGCTCTTTCCTGTGTGAGGCACCTCCGTCGACATTCTCGGAAACGCCCGATTACGGTCATTATCATTACAAACTGACAAATGTCAACATAGTACGTGGTTAATCTTGAAAGCAAGGCCCTAAAACAATGTCGGTGTCCTATTTTTTCGGCCAGTAAATGTGTCAGATTTTGTTGAGAAACTGTACCAGGTTTTTTTAAAACTAGTGGGACTTAATCTCATTATTATTAAAGATTTTCTCATTACTCAGCTCAAACATTTCAATGAAATTGGCGAAGCTTCGTCATATTAGCCAGATGGTACCTCCTACACATTAGATTCCCAAAAGGAACACTTCTAGACCGTATTGTCACCAATATAAAGGATGAGCAACAACATGAAAAGATAAACATTATGCAAACACAATTCCATTTAAGTGCGTAGCCTCAGAAATATAAAATAACAGGAAACACTGACATTCCATAGGTACTCATCTTTGTCCAATGAGACAGAGTGGCTGTGCATGAACTTTGATAAATTCTCTATTTATAACTTTCCTATTACAAGTGGACATGTGTAATTGTGTATGTCTGTAGTTGATGATAGCATTAGCTATTAAATTATGCTTGAAAGCTTTATTTGTACAAGAAATCGCCACATCTGTAATATTCTGAAGCAGCTTCTTCAGAAGTGAATTGCCTTGTCACAATATTTCTATCTATCTTTGATTGGATATCTTTTGGACCATCAATAGTGCTTTCATGGTTCCATGAAATTAATCACTAACTGACAAAAACTAAAGCACTGACGCGACGTTGTTGTCGATAATTACTTGTTTTAAACATTGGCCTTACTTAGGTATTGCTACTGTTCAAAAGCAAAAATCGTAAAAGAAGTAGTAAAAATAAAGAAGAGTTACAATGTTGTTTTAACCGTCTATGACCAAGGCTGGAGTGAAGGGTTTATAAAATAAAAATGTAACTAACTATAAAAAATGTCTTGTGTGGCTGATTTAAAAGAATATTACAGATGTAGCAAAAGTACACAATATTCTAAAACTGAGGCAAACTACTTTGTAGAGACTTTTCTCCAACAAACTCATCACACAACTCCATACCCGAGACAGGCAGCGATTAAACTGAAGTGTGGGGCAGCAGCCAAGACTCGTCATTACACTAAATTTAAAACGAAACAAACCGACCATAAATAATAGTTATGATACAGCCACCAGGTTACGCTGCAAGCAAAAAGTACGAGAGGTACGATGGAAAGCCGTGTGAGAGGAACACGGGGCGGTCTGGCATGCGCACTTTATTTTATCAGGCAAAGGCAGGAATGGACAATGTTTTGATTTGTGGAAAGCATTCCACTGTGGGCTCCAGAGTGTTGCTTATTCGAATGCTCTGTTTCAATATTGATGATGAAGATAAAAGAAATGATTGCGCTACAGGCAAAGATGGGATAAAAAGATTTGAGGATGTACAACATGAGAAATATGATGATCTTAAAAATTTGGTTTGAATTAAACAGTAGCCTGAATTAAAGAATGATGGACATGATAAAGATCAATGGGTAGTATATTCGTAAAATGTGATAACCTTAAGAAAAACGATTATAAAGCCTCCGCTGAACTTTCGCTACCTTTCGCCAAGTTTATATCACAATCACTAACAAACAATTTAGTCGTCGCGTGCAAGTAAATCACAAAAAAATCCTTTGTTTTAAAACCAGTACTTTCGCGTTCCCTCAGATTTCGAACGCAACAGTAACAGATACACATCTTTGCCCCGACAGTTTTTTTATTACCTTCTACAATGTTGCCGGTGATAAACGACGCAGTCGATAATTTATCAGAAGTATTGCTTTCAACCGAGGAATACCAATCCGCATTCGATTTTGGGTCTCGAAATATTTTAATTGAAAAAACAGTAATGTACGAGGTGACAGGTAGCCATGTATGGAACTTTTGTTTTTTGACGTAATTAAAATTTTGTACAGGACATTTTTGTAGACAAGTTCGTCTACATTGCAGTAATACTTCATGACTGAGATTAAGATAGGTTATGGCGCCGCTGAGATAAAATTCTCCGCATCCTTTTCATATTTTCCTGGTTGTAACTTTGCCATGTCTCATAAGAAAACCTTGCCTCGTAACTCAGACTCGTAAAACAGCAAAGATTCACCTAAGGGTTCTTACAGACGAGCGGCACGTTGCGAACTACAGCCGTCGCCACCTGTCGGCCTGGCAGCCGTCGACGGGTCGCGACGCTTGCAGTTGTGGCATGTCGCGTAAGTATGTGTCGACGGCTGCCGTCGGCGCGTCGGCGGCAGCCGCCGACACCACAACTGCAAGCGTCGACGTCAGCCGTCGACAGGTGGCGACGGCTGCAGTTTATCTGCAGTTGGCAACGTGCCGCTCGTCTGTAAGAACCCTAACTTGACATTTGATAAAGTTCGCCCATCCTGTAAAGAAAACAAGCAGCAAGACAACATAATACATTAATATGACACATAGGATACTTAATTTACTGAGGGGTAATCAGAGTCCCATGTCGTAACGGTTCGAACATGCGATCAACCGGTTACAGGAGTCACTTCATTGGTCCTAATTGCAGAGGTCTATTCCTAGCACAGGCAATTTTAGAGGTTTAAAAAGAAAATTAGCATCGCTACAAGCAATTATGTAGCCTTTTTATTTAACAAGGTATTATTAGATGCTAACAAATGAGGCCGTATTTTGAAGACACGTAATGTCGGTGGTTGAAGACAAGAACCAAGATAATTGTGAGGCTTTGAAATATCTATTTAATAAAAATCGTAAATTCATTCATGCACTGGTAGACCAAGCACAACCTAAGCCGCTCGTTCTAGAAGCATGATTCTTGCAGAAAAGTTCCCTGTTTAAAGCTACAATGTTTTGAGCACTTCTTGATCAGCTAAACAGGTCTAATAAAGTGGGAATCCGTAGAAAATCCCCGTCTGTCGTAAGACATTTACTGGGATTCCAATTATTTGAAATACAACAAATTCTAGTTAAACCAGTTTTCATTTTATTCATGAGTAGCCAAATGGGTATTCTTTGTCAACATAGAAATTTTATTAGTACGATTTCTTCGTCTGGATTTGGATTTTCCCATTATTCTACCTTAAGTACTGGTTATTATTATAATATGATGAAATGATTGGTCGCTAGATAATGTCACCTTTCTTGTGGGATGGTACCTACACACAACGCGGTAAATGCCAACTACTTGCCTATACATTTGATTAAGCACCCACTTCCTTGTATGAAGGACATACTCGTAGCTGTAATAATCGTCTTGTTTGACATTATTTGATGTAGATCCTTTAGCACTATCAGAAATTGCATCCTTAGATGAATTTATCATCTCCTTTTTGCCCGGTTCCCGTGTTTTTTTTTCTGCCAATTCTACTCTGTCAGCCGTCATGTTATCATTTATTCCTTTTTCTTTCATATTGTTCTTCACACAATCCATCGATCTTTTCTTTGCTTTTCTTCTCCCTATTCATTCCATAAACAATAATATATAGGAATATACTCAAGAACGTTTGTGTGAACTGCATCAGCCAAGCAGCAGGTGTTGATACTACCATATTTATAGCAAATTATAAGACGTTAATTGTAGCATTAGAAACGTGTTTGTTATTTAAATGATCTGCAATGACGTTCTTTCCTTTAATTCTACGTCAAGCTTTTGTCAAACAATACAAACAAGAGCATGATGCGGTGCTGACTAAATGTTGGTGCATCATTGTTTTTAGTTATTACTCATGTCGTAATCCTATTCATTAATCTCATTCAATGGCATTATTTCTGCAGCGACAGTAATTAGCTTTATTGGCTGAAAATTGTTGATAACTGGCGCAGCTAGACGTGAAAAATTGTTGGCATATTTATCCCGTGGTATGTGAAACTTTACTTACCATGTTGAACTGATTCCAGTAATGTTACATCACAAAATAGAGTAATGTATAATCCATAACCAAAGTAAAACGAAGAGAAGAGAAATACGTACAAAGTCAAGATTTTAGTTAAAAAGAAAAATGTTTTATTATTGGTCTTGCTAGAGTAACCATTGTTAATGTGAGCACTTGGAACAGTATCTACAGTGTAATAATTATGTATTATGGCTTCCGTACACAATACTACTTCATCTATTGTTCCATTCATATCCATCTCAGGTCGCAAGTCCAACATCTTTGTGCATCATCAAACAATTTCTCCCAGTGACTCATACAGTCATACAATGCAAGTTAAAAACGTAAACCTAAACATTCTAAACCCACATCAATTGAAATTTCTTGAACAAAGAAATTTTATCTTCAACATTACTATTATCGTAGGGCATTACGAGTAGCGATAAGCCGTTTTTAGACCACGTCAATCCTCATAAAATATGTTTACGCAATCAGTATTAGGTAATAAAGTAACACATGCGTGGAACCGCTCGGACGGTTCGCGTAAAATGTTTGAAGCCATAACCTGATGTGTTTTGACTGAATTTTGGGAATCTACCGATGTCTTTGGCTCTATTTGCATCAACAAGTGATTTTCAGTGGCATGTCACAATAATTTCCCTACTTTTATCCCCAAATTATTTGGGGGAGGCAGCAAGTCTTCTTCTTCTGTTCTTCTCTATTACTCACCATCTCATCATCAATCAGCCATGTTATGTCAGCTACGCTACTAGAATTCACCACTTTGAATCAAAACATCGCAAAAGATTTATTGTCATAAGCCATATTTGTTAGGCTACAAAAAATCCTGTTACTTTTATTATATAACATAGCATCCGGCAACCAACAGCCAATCTGTCTATCCAATAAAATTTCATACCATTTAAATTCACTCATTTAAAACATACATTACAGTAATTAGTAATAAATTGAATAATTTTCTCCTTGTGCCTCTTAAACCGATTCTTTCTAACGAGATGTTAGATAAGCTAGTTGGTTGTATCGGTGAACGTAATACTAAAATGAATATTCAAAAAGTCGGTTGGGTTGGGATGGACAATTAAATAAGACTTCCATTGTTGACGTACTTTACAATATATCTCATCAAAATAGTACTGTGTACTACATTAGAGAGGTAAAATATCATGCTGCGTCTCAATATATTGAAAAAAATAAAACTAACGATAATAATGCTGTATCAATAAAATATGTGAGAAACAGCATACAATTATTATTTAATATCCATCGACAATGATAGCGAACTTGAGCGCAAACGAAATTGTCTGAAGCCGATCTATGTCCCGACTTGCTCTAAAAAGTCGATCTGTATGCGGTCCCGCGGCGTAGGTATCGCCCATCCCTAATTGGCAGTAATAACCATGACACAGAAATTGATGTACCTGCTAATTGGATACAACCGATCTTGGTCTTGTCCATCGGAAATCGTAAAGAAGAGCGCTGTCGTAAAGTTGTCAGCTTGACAGGTTGGTCGGTGGTTCACATATGTCTGTAGCAGCATCATGCATAAACTTTCCTGGGCTCTATTCCTTACCATGGACCAATGTTTCTTTAAACGTATAACTAAGTTAGCATTCGAGATTGAAGAAGCATGAGGACATGTAAACCAGTTTGTTGTTATAACCATAGCGATAAAATAAGCCAACATTGAAATTAATAATCTAGAAATAAACGACAGCACCAGCAAAACGATGACCAGACACTAGCTGACCATAAAACAGGTCAACACGTAATTACAGTGGATGTACAATATCGCATAATATTATAATAAAAGGCCGCTGAGTTAGAAACGGGTCGTTTGTTAATGTAATGCAACGTTGGGCTACCGTTCGACTGGCTACCGCCCAGATAATATATTGATTCTAGATGCTGGCTTGATTATGATATATCTGCCGCTCGTATTACACGCCGCCTCGCCCTATACAGCCTTCGGGCTGTAAATTTACGAGGATGCGTGGGTTATTACGCCAATTTCATGGTCCATGGCCGGAGAAAATTTTAGTTAACAAATTGCACAGGTCATCTGATAGCTACGGAACTGTACGATATATCATTCACAGATATCACGTAGAAAGTTTAAAAGCATTATTTCAATACGTCCCATAATAAATGGACGTTCTCTGCAGCAGTTGGAAACGATACATCTAGATAATATGCAAAGCGATTCTTCCATTTTTCATCGTAAACGCACCAGTGCACTAGGAGAATTGATTAAATCCATTAAAATACCGTCGATATAAATCGTCTGGGTCTACGCATTTGTCATAAGAATCCAATGACATGTATTTTAATCTCCACGCAAGCGTAACTTCGCTTCAGTGTAGGCAGATTTGAATATTTGATTATAATCTGTGCTTTGAAAATATAAAATATTGTAACCTGAAGTTTTGAAATCATGAGCGTGGTAGACTAAATTGTATTGTTGGCTGTATGTTTCATAATTCTTTTAATATACTCAATTGGGATTAGATAGGTCTTATAACTTCTGCTCTGATACACTTAATAAGTACATAAGTACCTATCTATCATTAGTGTGTTGCGAGATGTCCCTGCTTTACTAATATGTATATGATTGTGCTTCAATCTTCACTGCTCCAACTCAGTTACTCCACAGTCATCCATATCATCTTTCTGAGCCGCCATCCTCACAAAAGACTAACGAACAAATCCCCCTTCATATTCAAATACAATTTCGAATCCTTTGCAGCCATTAAAACACGTGCAACATACAGTCATACCCTTGGAATGTTCAGAATGGGGATCAGTTGGACAATAAAAAGCTTGAAAGTACTATACGATGACAGAGCATACAGCGGTAACATTTTCCTTTGGTATTTTTATTGTAACATTTTAGTCTTCAAAGGTTTATTACGTCAAATTAAGATTTCATGTTTGTTGTCTCTCTGAAGTGGCAGTACGATTGCTACCTTTTTGTTTATCTCTGTGTTCTTTTTAAATCCTTAATGGATCGTTATATATTCTTATTTGGAACCATATCCAGGCCGTAAGTTTCAAAATAACGTAGCGTAACTTTATCCACGTCGGTAAGCATTTAAAACTGTTTTTTAAAGGTTCTTCCTTCCCAATTATGCCAATTTTCAACACTATAACTTGTTAAACTTATTTTAACTTTCGTCCCATATTTTTTCCTGCAAACTTAAGTGTCTTGTGCAATCAAATATAAAAAGCTTTTGTTTAAAATCCACGGTTTTATCGTTGCCTCGTATAAAACATGTAACGGCTATAACATTAACGAGTAAAACCATCGTTATCATGAGAATGTTGGAATTTTAAGAAGTACCTTTCGATACAGTCGCGTGGGCCAAGATGTTTCACCCGGTAGCGTTTTAAAATTCACCTTATAATCTTAAATGAATATTTTCCGGTCCAAAGTTGTGGTAATGGCTTACAAGAGAAATGTGATCGATGCATTCGAGATAAATGAATTATGGGAATCGTATGTTTTATTTTATGAGCTGATTGCTTGCGACCGATGTCAAAATTAACCAGAATTTTGGCATTTAATTAAGCTGTTCTGGTTAGTCCTTGTTTGAAAATGAGGACAAAAAAAAACGTTATTTCGATCTGTATACCAGAATGTTAACTCGTCGTTTTTAAAATTCCATTGGCGGTTAAGCTTGGTATTAAAATCCGATTGTCATAAAACGTCTTGTATAAATCTATAAAAATGTTGACAGCACCCGGGTCGTTGGGTCACGAGTATATCGCATTCCTCTCGACAATACTTGTAACACACTGTATAATTATAAATTATCTTGGAAGAGATCTACTTCGGAGTTTTATGGGAAAATTCCAACATGTTGATATGTTACGTTTATTGACTGCTGACGTAACTTGGATTGAGGATTAAAATTATCTCTAAGATATAATTATAGTGACTACTGCTTACGGAGAAATATTTGAATTATCTTTTAAGGCTTTTGTTTTTCAACTGGTTTTCGTGTTAGTAATTTCTTTTTCATAAATGTTTTCCTAATAATTCACCCCTGTTTCTTTGGTGCCTTCTAGACTGTTTAGTATTAAATCAATAACTATGTTTCTATGGAAAATCAATATTAGTGCATGGGGACCCCTCCCTTGGATACTTTCGAATGGTCCTGCTTTGAAATTTGAAAACAAACTTAGAATTACGAAAATGTTTTGTTACCAAAACATTACGATACGACCACACGTGTTAAATATTGCGTGTTTTATACTTATTCAAGGACTATAACATGAGTAATACAAAATGGCATGAGGGAACAAAGTAAAATAACTTAAATGACATTGAATTCTCCACCGCCAATACTAAGGATGCAAAAAATTTCAAGAAGGTTCTTAGTTCTTACTGTCCAATTTCCATTGGCCGGTATTTTTAAAATATTTAAAAAATAATTATTACATACGTGCAGGCTACTGTAGATAAATTACGGGTTGTTCTTTTCCCAATAATTGTAGGTTGGGGTATGAACAGAAATGTTGCGCTAATATTATACCTGTTTGGCGCATCTGGTTCGTCTCGTCGAAGATTTAAGAGTCGATCGGAATTTTCTGGTGTGGAGTGTTTTTGTATTTTAGTAAAGTCGTGGCAGTTTTCAACTTTAATATTCTCGTTTCTATGTTTCTATAAGCTGGTCTTTTATTTGTCACACAGATGACAAAACTCCTAATGATGTAAGAAATACATAAGCAACCCCAAACTCGGCATTCAAGTCCAACCCCAGTCGTAAACCGAAGAATTCTCTTAATAAACATTCCATACGTTTTATTTTAAACCAGTGACATTACCACACTCTTTTGACCCGATGCGTTCATGCTTCATTATAATTATAGACGCGTTCCTAACTTTTAAAATGTTTTTTTTTTCACCGTGCTCATAGGCCGGTGCAGTTAATGACACCATCTGTCAAAGCTGTACGCCGTTAAAGGTCACGCTGGTCCATACGATTATTTTGATATTTCTTTTGGTTAGCATAAATAAAATCGAACATTTTCTTCATTGAAAATATTAATAGCATCGTAGAAATTGCTTTCTGTGGTGTCTTTCATGCTCCAGTCATGCTAAGCTACGTATTTGTTTAGCCTGAGGCCTTTGATGATCTGCTATTATTGTACAAAGTGAAAGTTAGACTTTTTGTCTGTTCCTTTTTGAACAAAATGAGAAATGGTAATTAATTATGTAATGTTACTATCTCTTAAATTGGGTAATTATATTGCTTATTAAATATAGATTACTAGAGATGGACTGACGCCTTGCAAGCTTCGAATAATAGATAGATACTGAACCTTATTTATAATATTGCATTCGTTTTTTCATTTTTTTTTGGTTGTAAGTAAACATTAAATAGAAAATACTCATCCAAATGTTCATCTCATATTTCTAAACAGACCTCTAAAAATATAATCCCAAAATTCCTAATAAGATTACACAGTCAACATCGTAACTTATTGATAGCAACTTACACGGTATGGTATGGTCATAAAGAATAAAATTTAGAAGCTAGTAGTTTACACAAAGGATCATTTAATATTATCTAATCTCGGCGTAACTCAGTAGTCGAAACACATTGTCCTTTTAAATCTCTGTCATAAAATAAAACAAGTTTGACGCGGTATGGAACTGGGCCCTCCGGTGATGTAAATGAACTAGTAGTAGACATTTTGAAACTTGGTATACAATATTGAGATTTAAGAGCCCTTGAGAGTTGAAACGAAACGTTTATGGGTTGCTGCATAGTTAAACTATTCAAAATATCTTAGCAAAATATTTTACAAATATCTGGATCATTCATGAAAATAATACAAGAGCTATAATTTCTGGTGATATCTCCAATTCCCAAAAAAAAAACATTTCTAAAAGCCATTCAAACCCAACGTGACAAAAATAACAGTGTACTAGAAATTACACATTCAATTCCTTCCACTTCTACACAACGTTATGCCCAACATAAAATTTAACAAAAATAAAAAGAAATCCACGTCCTATCTTATTTGTATTCACCCTGTCATATATATATGTAATATATATATATATATATAAGACATGTCGGTCGTGCATCAACGATGGAATGCGTCCTCCCAATCATAAGCAGATGACATGAGTCCCCGGGCGTAGCATTTTTAACTAACACTCCAAAATGTTTCAACACGAATTGAATTATGGACATTATTCGGTTACGTGACCGTCTTTTGAGTCACAATTTCATTTTGAATTTGAATTATGTGCAGTGATTCTTATGGGTTTATAATTTCCATTGGCATTTGAACTACATTTTTTCTTTAAAGTAACTTTGAAGGTTTTTGTGAAAAGGAATATCTCAGATTTGGTGCTAAATTTTCACGGTTTTCACAATAGTCTTCTTTAAGATCACTTAAATTACCTTTGAAATCAAGAGATGTCAAATCTGTTTTAGCTGTTTGTATTGGCTTCAAAGTCTAGAAACATAAATCCAGCTCGAGCCTAAATATTAAGCTTATAGCTATAGGTCCGTAGCAACACGTACAATAAAGCGGGCAGGGCTGAAGGACGGGGAAGGCTGTCCCGGCCCGTCCTCGACCCGGCGAGCGACCTCAGCGCGTGCGCCCATTGTTTCACCGCCCGGCTAATGTTACACCCGTCGTAAACTTGCGTGCGCGCACCGTGACCAACGCTCCCAGCCAACGTGGACACATTTTCGCATTTTACGAATTTGCATGCCTGTTTTTCCAGTAATTTGGAATTATTACTCTTGGTTGTCGATCCCGTTTGTTGGGTTAAAGTCTCAGGTCGCCAACATGAGGCCGTCGTCCATACAAGAATGTTTAAAAACCATTTTGTTCGTCGTCTCGGTTCCCACCAGCTAGACATAACTATTAAAACAATTTCAACGTTGTTTACAGAATACTAATGCATTATCAGCAATCAAACACTTGATAGATCAGATTTGGTCTACGTGTCGACAGTCATGAATACTGCGCACGTTTCAGAAAATATTTTCACGAACGAAATTTCTCCTTCGCATTTTCGGACATACATTTTTTGCACGGGCGTATCAATCTGGATGTTAATCGGGCGAGTTCGTGTCGTCCCGGCGTACTTCGTGCCCACACGAGCTGGCTGCTCGTAACCCGAGATTGTTTTCGAAGCGGGAGACGCGTGCGCGCAGGACGACCTCCGCGCTGGACCTTGGAGTAGGGTTACCAGAGAAATTCTTTCCGAAAATTGTAATTTTGGAGACTTTGTTTCGAGTTTTACGCGTGAATCATATCACCTATATAAACATATCGGTTACAGGTATTTGGTCATAGAACTTCCGTAAACCCAAGACAGAGAACTTGTAATTTTGGAAATACTTCGTTGTTTGTGAAGTACCAGAACTATCAAACATCTTTGCACGATTTTAAATGTCAATGCATTTTAGAAATTAGCTTTTCTTTCAGGCCAAGTCCTTTGTCTGGTAACCCTACATTGGAGACTTACGCACTCGTAATTATGTGTATTCAGGCCTTTAACCGCGTTTGCGTTACGCGAGCTATGCGCATGTGGGCAGTATTTAATACATCAGTATGAATAAGTATAAACATGAAACGTAACACAAAGAATGCCATGAAGAATGTCCTTAATTCTGGCTTTATTTGCAGCCTTTTGTAGGTCTTTGCCTCCTACGCTCGCACGCTAAGGTTGCCTTGCTTTAAAATTATCTTCAGAATAATGTTTTTGGAAGTCTCAGAAAATATCAGTTTCATTTTGCTTGTCAGTCAGGCGTTAATTATAGCATTTCTCATTTAGGTTTATTTTGCAGTCTCAATTACATGCGCGTGTGTAGTTTCGTTTAGATCCTCTCTACGTTCGAAACATTTCCTCCTTTCACGTATTGATTCACAGTCTATGTTAGACTGACCCGGATCGATCTTAGATCTATCAACATCGCAAGTGGGCAGTAACAACGGCCTCATAAAGGGATGCTTAACGCATTGCCTGGGGGTAAAGCATTTGTTCGTCTTCGTGCTTGCCTACTAAAGGCACACGCGTGATTTACGAGCTTGTTACCCATAGTGTAGTTTGCCTGTTCCAAGTAAATTGTAATTTGTTGATTTTCTATTTTCGTTGAGCAAAATTGATGATCGTGGAAACAGCCTAGTGTTCCAGGAGATCAATCTTTCGAGTACACATACAATTATGAACGTTCGCAAAAGATTGAAGATAATGTAGTGCCCGATTCTTAGAAAGCGTCATTCCAGCTTTTTTAAACAATGATAAGGAAACCCGACAAAGCGAAACAAAAACAAACCTAGGAATGTTCATCATCTAATTGAAACTCCAGCGGTTTTTTCCTAACATCTACGTCTGCTGCAGTCATTGGTGCGTTCTTCCACACAACGGCAGTGCCTGTGCTATGAACAAACGTATTTATTGTATAGATGGTACGCGAATTCCTGGAACTCACGATTCCCATCCACGACAAAGGATCTCTGTTTTTTTTTCAACCATTTCTCACGAGGGTGTTCGCTCGTTTGTTGTTTTTTCAACAAATTCCAGAAATGTTTACGTTATGAAGGTCGTAGGTAGATCTGCATCCTGGCTGTGTATTTTTGTTTGGTGTGTTTCCCTTTTTACTTTCTTTCTTTGTTCAATAAGTGCTAGCTGATTTGTGTTATTATTGTACCGTTTGCTTCCCAGTATCTTTACAACTTAAAATTGTTAAAAACTGTTATTGAGGAAATACCCAACACCTCTTTTTTTACTTGAGCAACCATCATGATTTATTGAACTGGGATTATTCCTAATTTACGTTGATCTAATAGGTACCAGGTGTGTTAAATCGAAAACATACTTCAAAATATGATGATGAATCTCGTTTGTTGTTAAAATGTCTCCCAACCTTTGTAAGGGCAATGATAAATGTCATTTCATAAAGTTTAGTGCGTGCAATTATCTAGTAATAGCCTCTTTGCCGGCGGACTGGCGTTCCAACCTGATAGGTTGATTACTATAAAAATATTTATGGAATTGATAATAAGCGTATACTATGAAATGAATTTTGTAATAGGGCGCACTGAACTACGGGTGTTAAGGGCTAAGACGCTTTGATTGGTTCCATGGAAATTTTTCCTTGAATTTATTCGTATTCATATCTACTGTGTTTCAATAGTAGTTTTCAACTCCTTACCAAGAACATGGTACTTGAATACCCTATACGAATCTAGAAATTATTCCAGTGCTATCACATTTAAAAACATGTTTTCAAGTTCCTACGCTCCTTAGCTCCTTACAATTTTAATTAAATGTCTCATTCGCATATCGTGTTACTCTCCTTTGGTAATTTCCATGGATTCGTTCGCCAATCGTCGTATTTTCAGACAGAAAATCAAAACATACACACTTAACTTTATACCATCATCATCATTCTCTTGCCCTTATCACAATTTATTTGGTGTCGACGCAGCATGTCTTATTCTTCCATTCTTCTTTATTACTTAACTTATATAAACTTGGTAAATAAAATGATGCCGCATCTGCGCGAGAGTTGAATCTATGGCGCATTCCACGCCCGTAACACCGGGAGCGGTTGGACCCAATAATAAGAATATGAGCGTAAAAAACGAATACGTCAAACCGCGTGTTTCGTGCGCCCGCGCACCTCACCTCCCCCCTCCACCGCCTTCTGTCATATTTTTTTTTTTACCATCGTTTTTTCTTTTCCCCATGGAAGGATAATCATGTATAACGCTAGACCGCATTCGACTCGAGTTTATTAATACGAATATTCGGTACATTCTTCTCTTTGTATGTACGTCTGTATGTATGATGGATGAGATTAAACTCGTGTGAATGCGTGTCCTTGATTTTTTGTTGTATTGATAGTAACATGACTTTTTTGTACAACGCTCGTACGTTCGCTTTGTATCTTTATTTTCTTCGTGAATTTAATGGTGTCCATTTTGTATTTCGTGTTATTAACTTTTACAGGGAATTGCTAATTAAAACACCGTAATAATAAGTGCTTGACACTTGATCGATCCATCAATTTAAGTTTGTATTGATTGAAATATTATTATACTGAAGAAGGTTTTTAGTACTGTTATTTGGTGAATACCTTATTAAAAAGTAATATATTCAAATAGCTTATTTTCATTGCTTGAATGGAATAACAATAATATGTTGAGTGTATAGGCAATTTTCAACAAATTGTTGATAGCGCAGATGGCTAAGTCGTAAAAGCCTCGACTGCGCGTCAGTTGGTCGCAAGTTCGATCCTGGCATGGTTCCACAGACGGTGCACTATGTAGTCACAGTCTTCTAAGAACATGCAATAGAAAAATATTTGTGTCTCTTAATAAGATTTCTTCTTCCATAGAAGATATCTTAACGGGGTACATATGACATTTTAATTTTTGAATATTTATTATTCTTTTTGGCTTTGAAGATCACTTTTTTCGATTTTTATAATTTGTTCAGAATTTTATTTTCAGTTCCTGTGTAAGTATTAATAATGTTTTCTTTACGGTAAAACATTTTTGAGTGGGCAAGTAAACAGAATAAGGAAAATTATTACGTAAATGAACATTATTGCGTAATTAATTACGTCAATAATTAATTATTCACGTTATTGTCATTTTAATTGACACCATTTTTCTATTTACTGCACAAACTATACTTACCTTAAATAGACTTGGTCATATCTTTGTTAATTTTATAATCATCTTTTAAATATTTAACATGAACAGAATCAGTTTTCGTAGTCGTGTCAGACGCGTCGCTCCACAGCGTCGTATTATGTTGTAATGGTAATAATTTCTGTAATATGGTAATGCCAGTGCCTGCCCGTGGGCTTGCTTCTTGCAGGAGATTGCTCTCAGAGGCGCCCGTGGCGTGTCTCGCCTTTATAATGTTGAGACAAGGCAACGCCATATTTATAATATTTATTTTTCCTTTTTTTCACATCTGCTGTAACTATAACAATAGTCTTTTCATCGAGTGCAACCTGCTGCAATTATGATCTAACATAGGTATATTTTATAAATATTTATAAAAATATCACAGATCTATCTTATTCTTACCATAAAACTCTCTACTTTATAAACTTAAATAACTTCAGTGAAGCGTGGCCGCAGACACCTGGTTTCCTACCTTGTTTTATAAAAAGGTACATTTTTATCAGAAAATCAGCAATTTGTTAGTACCGAGCAACAATAGCGCAGGAAAGTTACACGGCTTGTCCGGTCTATGGTCATCGCAACGCCCAAGGGACGGCAGGCGTGAGGTATCTCAGGAATTTTAATCGCATCCAGGCCCCCGGCCGCTGGCCGCTATCCGAAAGTAATAAAAACAAAACTTGGAACCACGGACCAAGCTTGAATTTTGGATATGAACAGACACTATCTAGCAAGACCTTCGGCTTTGTTTTAAACTTTACAATAATGTGCTCCGTGAACAATGAATTTTGTTTAGCCTTGGGTTAGAAAAAAGTGTTCCGTGTGGTAATTTTAAAATGTTTCAAATTAGTTCGAATAAAGAAGTTACTGATGTGGCTCAAAAAAAGGAAATGAGATTCGTACCGTTGTTCTTTGTTTTTGGTATTCAAAGCTATAAAAATAATGTATGTTTAAATAATACTATATTTTTGAGAGGGAAAGAAAACTCGAATGTGTCGGTCGTTTACAGCAGATATCCAACGAGAAGAAAAAGACGTAAAATTAGTTCCGTAGGCTGTAGGTGTGATAAGGACAGCTCTATAAGTAAACTCGTATAAGAAAGAGAGAGATGCAAGCATGGCAGAGTGAGTCGAAAAGCAACCGGTCCAGGGGAGGCAGATGCTCTCACTAGAAACCCCCACGGCAAACTTACAGATTCCAACAATAAGAAAATAATTATTAAAAACAATTCCAGTAAAGCCTTTATCCAGATTCCGAGTTTCGCACGGGAAATAAAATTACCTCGCACGAAGCTTACGTACGGCGTTTTATCTCATACATACTCGTCGATACAGACACATACCATTACGCCTGCAATCCCTGAAGGGATGGGCAGGGGTGTACCTATAGCATAACCACATTTCGCCAGTAAGTTAAGTCCCATGTAATGAATGATTAAAATTAAGTTTAACATTTATCAATCCATCGATTGATAAACATTTCAAGGAGTTATAGCTTTCTCCTAAACATTCTCTTATAGTGCTACTTTTCAGAATTATTAAATTGAGTTTCATATTCCTTTCTACCATAATTGCATCTAATTTGTTGACTCATACGAATTCTGTGCAACGATCCTAAATCTTCGTGTTCAACCACGAAATTCTTATGAATTTCGTCTTCAGCATCAAAACTAGTAATCGTAGATACATTATCCGTGTTATTTTCGTCATTACCTGAAATTTTATCGGTATTTGTTAGCAAAAAACACATGGTGCTATTAGTCGTACATACCGCAAGATGGAATGTAGGCACCGTGCCAAATTACCTGCCTGTAGACCATCATCTCGTTAACGTCGAGTTTTATGAATTAAATTGCCTATTTTGTAGCACTTGCTGACGGAGCGTTATACTTAACTGCGGTTTATACTGCACAACATTGAATTTTAATAGCGTCGAAACAAAAGAGCTTAACAAGAATACCCTTAAGCAAGTTATGGAAGATAATTTTAAAAATATTTGCATGGTATGATATTCATTGTATATTTTACATAAAATCACATTGCAGAACAACGTGTTTGCGTGTCTATTGAAAAATCAAACATGCGCGCACATGTGTGGCTTTAGAATTATGCGGTTAGTTAGCTAGAAAAAATGCGAGCTATTCCATCGAACCAGGCGTGAGAATAGTAACAGGCTGCATCGACCGATCGAAAAACACTTTATATACGTGAATTCACTTGCTTTTAATTTTTTTTCTTACTTCCGAACTTCGGGTCAATACGAAGGCTCGGAGCCGGGACGGGATTGCAAATGCGTGTAAAGGAATTCCGGAACAAAAATGTGCGCTTCTACCTGCAGCCGGCAGATGCACCCAGCGCCCCGCCGCGCACCCCCCTCGCATACCGCCATTAAACCATGTAAATTGATTACGTGGAAAATCTGAGAAAATCGCGCGCTAAGTACAGCGAGCGCGTGACCGCTACATGGCCAGTGTCACATGTGAAATTGCTCGGCTTTTTTGCATTCCGCAGCGCTGTTGTGGCCGCGGTCATCCGACGATTGCTGCGATTACGATTGTTTATCGCCGGCTAGTTAACGAGCCTAAGCTGATTCTGAATAATTAAACAACGGTTACGTTTAGGGTTCCCACTTTATTGCTATCACTAAGAACATTAAGTGTTGAGATTTTATGGTGCAAAAATAGGGGATTAAGAAGGTGTTAGTGAATGTTTTGTTCTTCTGTGAAACTTTTCGTGCAGTAATCTCTATTTAGTTTTTAGTGATTTCGTATAGTAGTAGTCAGATCAAGAAGAAAATAAAGAAAAAGAAAAGAAGACAAGCGAAGAAGAAGCGAGGAGCGGAGATAGAAATCTCCAGCAATAGGCGAGACGACAAAAAAAATCGAATAAGTCCGTCACTTAGATTATCAAAAAATATTTGACCCGTGTTTTTTCTTTTATTACGTAAACCAAAATTGACGAAGATACGACGCTTTTAAAATTCTCAATACGTCACGCCATGGTATAATTTTCAGCTAGTTCTGACGTCACGAGCCCCCACTCCCGAGTTTTGATGCGTTTTATCTTTGTCAATATTCATTGGTTTACAAAAACAAAAAATACGTGTCCATTAATTTCCAATACTCTAACTGACGGACTAAATAGATTTGCAATATTTTGATACTGTCGTCATGCCTATTGAAATAGGTCCTGATTTGGACAGATGCACTCTAAAATTTGTTATTGTACCTACTGTTACTACTACCCTACCTATTGTATTACTACTGGTACTATTGTATTGTTTATAGATTTGTCATTTGCAAAGGCAAAGATACATTTGCCTTTGGCAAATTACAAATTTTGAGATATCCTATAATTAAACTGAATTGATTACAATTCAAAATCGAAAAAAAAACTAAATTGTGTGAATGATTTGTCGTGAGGGGGATGAGGTCAGTGATGGTCCGTTAGTGCGTCGCCGCGCGCCAACACCTCGGCGGGCCGTGCGTTTCGATTCGACGAACTTATTACGACAGATGGCCGCGGCCCGGGAGGCGGGAGCGCCCGCGGACCCCGGCCCTTCGGAGAGATCGACCTCCGAAATGCGCCCGAGATTGCATTCTTTCGGCGGCGCGGGCGCATTCCACTGCGCGCCATCCGAGCTCCGCGCGCCCGCGCCAGTCGACGCGCGCCCTTTTGGGGGTTAAGATGTGTCCGTTGCGGCGAGCGCTCACTATGTGGTCCCAGCCGCCTCCCCCTGAGCCCGAAACGCAGACGGTCCGCGGGCGCGCGCACACCTGGTGCCGCGGCTGTTTCGGCAGTCGCCAACTCGCGCGCATGGTCCGCCAGCCGCCCGAGTACGGCGTCCGCGTCGACCCCTCGTCCGTCCGCCCCGCCGGCTTGCGCGTGCGCGATGAACCCCAGTACCAGAACATAGACGAGATGCGCAAGCGACCCGAGTACGCTAACCTCGACGAGATCAGTCGCGAGTTCGGCTACCGGCTCTGCCCCGAAGGTCAGAACCTAGAGGACGAAGCTATTTACGAAAACATACTGTCAGTGCGTCAGATACGTTCCGCGGAAGTGCGTTTAGTGCCTGTGTCCGAAGTGGCGTACTACGAAGGTCAAGGTTACGTGGCCACGCAGGTGCTCAGCAGGAATGGAACCTTCCCGCAGTGTCCGCCGCACACCTGGAGTCGGCTGCAGCAAGCATGCAGGCCCAATGGATCGCTGCGACTTTTCACCGTAAATGTTGTTTTCACTTGTTTTTCCACTCAAAATATGCTCACACTACGTCTAGCATTTGACGTCATTGCTTCGAATACAATGCTCAAAGTTATTTAATTGTGATTTTTACAGAACAGGATACAACGATAAGATGATTCGAAGGTGTTTTTACACGGATTCCAAACTAAATAAAAAGTCATTGCCCAACTTATAATACCGTAGTTAACGCTGGGAGCAAAAAATGCGTGTTTCGGTATTTTGAATTTTTGATATAATGACTCGTTAATTTTGAATGTGACTTGATGAATTTCGTATGGACTTGCGATATTAACCTTATCTTTGAGAATTCTCAGTTAATTATTACGTTCCATTATTCTTTTTATGATGCACGTATTCTAGCACATGTCTAAAACAAATATTTTATGGTAAAATAATGTTAAGTTGAATAGCAAGATTAGCGTTTTGGCCAGCACGTAGGCAGCTTAAATAAGTTTATTTTAGCTGGTTACACTATATTATTTACGATTTTGTTAAATTAAATATTGATCGAGCTGTCGAAAGATCACTGGCGGGTAACACTTTTAAGACATAAGTAGGTTTTACCGTAAACATGACTATACTCGAAGGTAAAACAATTTTGCACAGTCGATCAAACGTTTTATATACTTATAGTAATAAACTCTGACATAAAACATAGTTGTGCACCAGTAGCAAAATAATTAAGTTTTTATGTAAGTACAGCTTTGTCTCGTAATTCAATCAATTTTTATGTTACCGACAAAAACATCACTGATCAACAACTCATCAACATAATAATGTACCCCTTTGAAATCAAATGAGCTCAGTATTTTCCTCCTAAAGAAATTATTGATGAAATTAAATTGTTTAGGCACTTGATTACAGCTGACGAAATTGAATTTTGTTAGTGGGATGCCTGTAACATCCTGTTTTGCATTTTACTATAGTTTTTCAATCTGGCTGAAGCCAAAGGCTACATCCACCTTTTGTTTCTTTAATGAAAATTAATTGATTTGCAATAATAATCTGTACGGCACTTTAACATCCGCGTACATAACTTTTCTTAATTATGTTTCATATCTCATTGATTGAGTTGTGGATTGGCTAATATTGCGTTGGTATTCGGTTAGTAGAATAATCTGTTTCTGGGTTAGATTTAAACGAGGACGTTGTTAGGAATTCAGATAGTTATTTCTTTTGAGATACAATCTTTTCGTAACTCTTACTTCTTGGTATGCTAAGGGCATACACATAATTGGATTAAAAATTATGCATTCGCTCTCAGATCGTAGACATGTAAAAAACGAAAGCAGAGATAGTTATGTAAAAAACTGTTAAAGGCCACATGCATTTCAAGTTCAAAATAATCATTATCATTATTTATATTATCATACGACAATGTGTCGCAGTTATTATATGATAATACGGAACAACTTGACGCACTTACTACAAAAAATAACCAAGCAGCTATCATCAAGTGGAATATTTTGACCATTTTTTTCTGAATTCAACATCAACAACGTGTTTCAGAAATGTTTGGTGATAATCAGGGATAAATATAAAAAAAAAACATACCATCTACCTGACATTGACTACGCAATTTCCTAAAATAAGCTGATTGCAACATACCTTTGGTTTCATTTTAGAATGTTATATTTATTTCCGTCTCTTTTTGTCCTCAGGCGAAGAAGGAGATGTACGATGTGAAGAAGCAGAGGTTGTGTTTAGCCCAGGATGAGTACAAGCATTTGAACAATGCGCTCTCCACGCTTGCAGCCTCTAGGACTAGTTGTAAGTGTACCTAATGATTATACTACCCACATAACACTACTGCAACTTTATAATTTACGCTTGATGTTAATGACCAAAACCGGAGCGTTAAAACTACAATAACTGAAGGTAACCGCTCCTAAAGAATGAAGCGATCTCGTATGAAAAGTTAAAAAAATTAGGTAACAAATATTAAGAAAATCGGTAATTTATGATGTTCTATTATTCAATTTAACCAGAACCATGAAACTGCAGGTACAATTTTCAAATTCCAAGGTATCATTATGGAAAACACTTTCTGAGAACCTTAGCCACTTAACCGTCAGGCATATCGACCGAAGCTTTTATAAATCAATAATAATTATGTAGAACTTAACAAGCTTAGCGTCGTCGTCGCCTGATTCAGTAGTAAATTGTAATCAATACAAAAAGACTTAATACGTTTGCATATGCCCAAGATCGGTATGTGGATAAATTGAAAATGATAATTTTTGCCCCGTTCTGCCGATTGAGGTTTTTTTTACTAGGGATCCTTCTTAATGAAAACGGAACGACTTGATTTGAGATGGTGTTCTGGCTGTTCCAACTATGCACTGAATGAGAACAGTCAAGGAATATGGTTGTATCTTTCATTTATTACGGGGGAAAAAATATTGTACGGAACATCTCGCAATAAAATTAATAGATCAAGTATTTTTATTTTTTCATTTAGTGGACATAGCGATACTAATATTTCTGTCAAATACTATGGCCTCGATGCGTGTGTACAAGCGTTTCAATTTTTTTTTTCCAATAAAACCTAAGTGAGGTTTTATTTATATCTGATTCCATAGATGGTGTCCACATTTTATCGCAAAAACTTGCCTCTTTAACTTAATGTTTATGCTCCGTGTCCGTCTATTGAATGTAATTTTGTATTTTATAATAGTCCAGTTAGGCGACTTTAATTATTTTACTAGGTTTTATTTGTTCTGCTTTTATGGTAACAATTTGTTTGTACTCCGAGAAGATATGGATTTTCTTTTCCAATCCAATTGATTGGACAAGCACTGCCTTCCCCAAGCATCATTATAATTACGCAATATGGAGCTTATTACTCATCATCTTAAATTCGATCCTCGGAGACGCCAAATGGTGCTACTGATATTCCTAACGTTTACCCACCTTCCATCGCAGTGTGTTCATCAACGACGTCGATGACTACGACGTCGACCACTTCGCGGCACGACCCAGATCTGCTGAGGTCGGAAGTGACGCAAGCGCGCGGCCGGGTGGCCCAGCTACGCAAGGAGCTAAGGCAAGCCCGAGCTGAGGTCGCCAGCGCACGTCGCGGAGTTGATACGCTTGCAGAGTTAGTATGCTTGTGTGGGACTGCTTTAGAGGTGCACGTGTGTTTGAATTGGTCTGATTCGGCAATGAATATGTAGCGAATCAGGATGGTCTGAACATGTGTAGCACGCCTTAGGTTTTATGTGTTGAAGTCAGGTGGGTCTGGAAGAGGTAGCTGATGAGGTCCTTGCAAGGCTGGAACCATATATGTATGTAAGTTCGAAGTAATAAGTTAGATTAGGAGAACTTTGGAAACGAGTCGACATGATGGTAAGTGCACGACGAAAGACAACTTCTGGGTTCGGACATGGCATAGCCTTCCTGTATCTTCTTGCCAAGGTTTGAATAAAGAAGATTCACAATGTTTTTGTTTGAATTTGAATCTTTACTGATAGTTGGTAAACGGGACGTTAATTATTTTTTTTAATTTCAGAGTGGAGCAAAAGATCAGTGCCCAACAGGGGTGCTACAACATCACTGAAGCCCAAGCCATCATGACTGAATTGAAAAACATTCAGAAATCTCTCACCTCCGGGGAGAAAGAAAGGGCAGACCTTATGCAGTCGTTAGCCAAACTCAAAGACGATTTGACGAGACTTCAACTTGGGGACGCATCACCAGATCTTTCAACCTTATCCCTCCCTCAGGAAAAACTAAGCACTGCCTCCCAAACTGACCTTTGTGCCGACTTAGTTCCCATCGGCACGAGACTAGCAGAAATGGCACGAGTTCGCCTTCAATATGATGAAGCTAGGAAGCGAATACAACAAATACAGCAGCAACTTGCCGACCTCGAAGACAAAGTTCAACCTGGTCAGGCAGAATCCGACAAGGACAGACTGCTACTCTTCCAAGAGAAAGAACAGTTGCTCAGAGAGCTCAGGAGTATAACTCCAAGAACAAGATCTAAACAAGAAATGACAGAAATCCAAACGGAGTGTAAGAGATTAGAGCAAGACCTGAAAAATGCCTTTGAAATGTCGAACAAGTGCATTGCAGACCGACTGAGGTTACACGAAGAAAAACAACTATTATTGCAACAGTTGAAAGATGCGTTAACATCAATGACGACCTTAGAAGGACAGTTGAAGACATTATCAGCGAGTACGCTCTCAGTATCAAGCAGTTCAAGCTTGGGTTCCCTGTCTACTGCAAGCAGTAAAGGCTCACTAAGTTCTGGCATCAGTTTTACCGATATTTACGGTGGACCGCAAATCGCGACGTCATTCTCAGCTGACAAGCCTATTGACATGGTCGATTTGCATCGAAGAGTTGAAAGGTGAGTGCAAAATACTTTTCCCCCATTCAAACGTCAAAGTAAATTATTTTGAGCACGTTTAGCGATACATCAAGTGAATTTATGTGTTAGGTTCATGCAAATTTCTCGATTTAGAACCTTTATGAAGTAGGATTATGATGTGAATTTGAACTCGGACTATGGTTTGAACTTTCTTGGATCGATTCTACTTTCTTAGTCCAAATATTTGCAAGCGTAACCTTAAAAGGATTGTTTAGTGCAATGATACTTTCTCCTAGGATTACCAAATCATTACATCGCATATCTTCGCTTGTCCCATGTAAGGTTAACTGATACAAGTTTTGACATACTTACTACCTTTTGTTTTTATAAATTCTCATACTTTCAAAATTAACGATGGTAGATAGTTTACGGACTTTACTTCATCAATGATTTCTATAATGCTGACCATCTTGAAACTAGGATCCCATTTCGGCAACTATTTGTATATTCATTCTCACAGTCCGTGGCCGTTAATATAGTATATCAAGATGTATGAAGAATTTGTCTTTATAGAGCGTCATCTGACACTCATACCTGCACGACAATCTCTTTTTAAAACTCGATGTACCTATTATATGCCTCCGAGTACCGTGGTTTGTCTATTTATAGGCAATAGACAATTTGAACGTCATAGACTTGTATTTTCTCTTCTTCGTCGTTTCCTCGACAGCCTTCTTTATCGCGTTTGACCATCATTTTTTTTTTTTCATCAGGTTACTACGCGGCTCTAGCTACAACGCGGAGAGCGCCACCCCTGGGGCGAGCAGTTCTCCATCGCAACCATCCTTGTCTCCGAGAAGTAGCCTCTCTTCAGCCAGTCCACCGCCGCCACCACCTTCTTATAATCAGGTAAATGATTAGACTAGATGACAAAAAAATATCAAATTTAGTCCGTCAGATAGATTTCCAAAAAATATTGAACACATATTTTTTCTTTTTCACGTAAACAAAAAATGAAGACGATACGGTACGTCTAAAACTCGTGTGACGTCATATTTGAGTACATTTTTTACTCAAATGTGACGTCACAAGCCCCCACCCATGTTCTTTGACACGTTTTATCTTCGTCAATTTTTATTAATTTGATAAAACTAGAAACACGTATCCAATATTTTTGATAATCTAACTGACGGAATAAACAGAATCATATATTTTTAAGCCACTCATCATCCCTAATCTAACCAACCCGCACTGGGCCCACGTGTTGAATTACCCTGGCCTGCATAGCTATTCACAACGCTTCGATTCGATTTTCGATTCAGAAAATCGTATGTCTATCTCGCTCGATTTCGTAATGTCAAAAGAAGATAGACATACGACTTTCCGAATCGAAAATCGAATCAAAGCGTTGTGAATAAGGGGCCAGGTCAGTGTCACACCAGTAGGATTATTATTTATACGTAAGTTGATTATGCTGACGCTAGACTTTCTGTCTTAACGATGTAAAAAGACTACCTTCCAATTTAAGGAACACCTACTGCAGGAAGGTGAAAGGACTGCACTACTAAAAGCACCCTTACTACTACGACATAAAGTCGCTGAAAATTTAAAATTGTTACCACTGTACTGTACTGTTGATTGTATCTAGGGTACGAGGATTTTATTACATATTTTGAAAATGTTGTAAGTTTGTAAATGTTGTTGGTATTTTTGGGTTATTGAGGACAATTATTATAGGTGTGCAATATTTATTTATTTATTTATTTATTAAAAGGAGAACCAACAGCTAAAATAAATGACTAACAATTGTATAAGCGACACAGAGCCAATTACAGGTTCACACGAGTAGAAACTGAGATGGTAGTAGAAACCTTAGGATCAAAAAATAGCAAGCACGAAAATAATAACAAATAAAAGGAATAAAATTAAGCAATAAGCACTAAATACACTCAGACACTAGGTTAGGCATTGTTGACATTACATATAAAGAAGTTAGTGATGATGACGATTCACTTTGAAGTCGATCTGAATTCAGGTACCAAGTTTACCCTTTCAAGCTGTTTATTATTTTTCTTCAAGGAGAATTCCAGCAAAAAATACCCAACAAAACCCAAAACAAACATCACATTTTACATAAACAACCTTTTTCTAACCTTAAAGATGAAAGCGTGTAGAATTGCAATTGACACACGATTGTACAAACTTATCGGTGTTCATCACATTCGCCCAATCATGACTGTGCCGCAGTGTGACGAATGTTCCTTGAGGTGTACACACGGCGTGTGCGCATGTAATGTGACGTTGATGCTGTGACGTGGGGTGACTGCAGTGCAGTGGCTTTTTTGAGGACGCACAGTAGTGTCCTTTCTTAGTTTTTTTTACGTCTGACTGCATCACTGTTAAACTGATAGTGATCTTTATTATTGTTACAATGAGGTCAGTGTTGGGTGTCCCCGTCAGGAGTATGTGACTAGGTTTACTTAAAGAGGAAAAACACATTAAATAATTTCCTCCAATATAATTAAAAGATGTTATATTCAAAGCTCATTATTTTCGCCTTTAACATTGTTACATTATGTAGTTTGACCATAGAGAATTATGATTTCTTTTTCTTGAAAAACATTTTAGATACCTATCTCAAAATCTCAATGTCGACCAAAGAGTAGAATGCTTATACCAAACATGTCGATTGTCGACTTCCAAAAAGCCACATGTCGTTATGCTTGCTTTGTCTACCAATAAAGTACATGTTTAATTATAAATAAATAATTAATGATGACAATCCTTATTAACTTGTATTTGTATTGTAGTACTTGTTTTGTGAAACATAAAAGATGCAACATGTCATATTATAACATTATCAGATTTTTTTCTGCCAAATCATACAAAACGCCCCGGGCTCGCCTGTCACTAGCTTTCACTTTATGAACGGTAAATAGGCGAGATTAATGTTTATTTGTTGTAATTCTAATGTGGTGTGTTTGTATGAGAAAGTGTACTTGTATGACATAACCATCATACTATCAAAATGTTTATAAATAGAAAGACAGGTTCGATGGAATTTGTCATCGTGATTTCGCATGATGTTACCGTCATTTAAGGTATAGTGTGGAGAGAGACTTATCTATAATAATAAAAAAGAAAGAAAGAATAGCTATTTATTCACCAAGGGGAGTAAGGCACAGATTACTAATCGAGTGTGCATTTGAGGCCCGACGCGAAGCGGAGGGCCGTAAACCACCACGAGTTTAGTAATCTGTACTTACCCTCGAGTGATATATACTGCTCTAAACTATACTTGCTTACAACGTCATTAAGACTAAAAAAAAAAAAACGCGTTAGTAATGGATTACTACCCTGATTTTCAGGGCAGTATTGAAATTCCATACAATAAACTGCCTAAATTTTTGAGAAGGTTTAATGAACAGCTTTCAAGCCTTTTAGTGGGGTAGAGTATTGGTACACTTACTAAGCAAGTGTAGTATAAAAATATTAATTTGACGTCAGTTATTAAAGCACACACACACATATAAAAAGAAAAAGATACAAAATAAGGAAGAAAACATAGTATGTGACTTATGTGCTGGTGTGCCTCACGGCTGCGCCAAAAAGGTCCATTTCAGCATTCATGCCAGACAGGTCATGCTGTCTGACGCTGGTCTTCCAATCAACCGGAATCCGGTACCGGAATAATCGGTCTATAATAACCCCACTGTGATATAGGCGTCCTCTCTGTGACAGCTGACAGGGAATAGGCCAGTAATCTGTTAACTGTTACGCAGTTTGATGGGTGTATAAAATGTACAAAATGTTTGGTCCTAATTATTTTTTTATTTTCTTTACCACTTGGGCCTAGTGCGGGGATTTATTTGCATGTAATGCTCAAAAATATCATCAGGTTCGTTGCTAAGTTTTTATACGATTTTAAAAGTAATTTTGTGCCTATGGTTATAGAGCTAAAGCTACCAAGCTTACCTAGAAATTAGACATAAGTCATCTAAATAAAAAAAAAACCAACCTCCACAAACCAAACCAGGTTTTTGTTTTATAAGTCATCCAAATGATGATTCTAAATTTGTTTTTTTTTCTAGGTGGAAAGGCAAAGGAGGCAGCAGAGAGAGTTGGAAGAGAAGTTAGCAGAAATGAGGATAGGTGTCGCCACTGGACTGAATGAAGTCACAGGACTTGCTACAAGTTAGTCCTTTTTACTATTTTCTGTATCGTATTGTTTTCTATCCTAATTCAGTTTTATGAACAGATAATAGAATATAAGTAAATAGTATGTATGTGTTGTAATGTATCAATGATTCATTAAATTTTTATCAATGACATTGTCAACAAAAAATTACAATTATTGTGATTACTTTCCAGCTAATTGAAATATTTGATTCCACGTAAAATCTTGATGAACAATCCCTTTTCACGATCATTTGACTTACTTACCAATAAGGAAGTTTCCGCAGTTATCGACGCGGAAGCTTGAGCCTTTTAGACAGAGATTTTATGTCAATGTAATAAAAGCGAGACGCCAAAGACGTCATTCTCCTCGTTTCGTTTTTGACAACGTGACTCGACACCATGTCTATATCCTATTCGCTTTTTCCACGTTTCCACGTAATCAAAGTGGTCCCTAAAATACCTGACGTTTAAGTTACTTAGTAAGGTCAGACAAACTCAGAATCATCTAAGTGTTCACATTGTATATTAATGCGACCTTTTGTATGCTTAGTTCCAGTACAGTTGCAAGGCCCCGGGCGGCCGTGTGAGCCGCTATCGCCCATATCAGAGACACCCCCACCACCTTCGCCCAGAACTCCCTCGTCTAGTGGTAAGTGAAAAATAAAACTACCTTTCATCATATCAGTCGACAACAATATCTCCATCATCATTATTACGAGTCATGTATCGTATATGGGACGCGCGCATTGCATAGATCAGCCCCTTTCCGTCACCTTGCACAAATTTTAGTGTAAAGCGACAGTACACAATCAGCGTTCATAGTCAGCTGTACTCATTCACGCATTATTCATATAGCATTAGTTGCGTGGTAGTTAAATATATTCAATAAACCATCATCTTTGACTATCCGTGACTTATCATTCAAGCTATCAATCAAGGTGTGTGCGACCCATTCAGCAGCGCATACAATCATTAACATCTTTTGAGTATTTTAAATGGAGCGACTGTCTATCTGACCTCCACAACCATCCAACCAAAAATACTGGTTTTCAGACTTTTCACTTCTAGGCTTTACTTTAGGCATAGCTATTCACAACGCTTCGATTCGATTTTCGATTCGGAAAGTCGTATGTCTATCCTTTTTTGACATTACGAAATCGAGCGAGATAGACATACGACTTTCCGAATCGAATCGAAGCGTTGTTAATAGCTATGCTGGCTACTCGTAACCACTGCCTAAGTCAAAGATCTACAAATTTCAGCCGAGACCAACGGCTTAACGAACTATCTGAGGCACAGTATCTCAATCTGATACCTAAATGACTAATCACTAAGATTTGATAAGATCTTTGAAAAAACCTCTTCTCTTATGGACACGTAGTGCCTAACTCACTACTATGAACGCCGCGAGGCCGCGACCAAGGAGGCGGCGTACGTATGTCGCTGGCCGGTGCTGCGGCACTCTATGTTTTTGACTTTTTATTGTGTCTGTCACTTCTTACCATAAATTTTTCATGTCGTGTTATAATATATATTTTCATAATTTCGTGTGACAAAAATGTTTTACAGCGTCATTGTAAAGTTTGTAAATTGCACATAAATTTTCATGTTTTTGTACACCTAAATCCGAGTTTTTATTCCTGCTCTCCGATCAACTATCGCCCCGGTTGCTCAGCGCTTTCCATATATTGAGAGGCCCGCCATTCGCGCCTTCAGACATATTTCGTAGTTTAGACCATAAACACATTGTTTTTACATTACTTACAGGTACAAACACTAGATCGGTATCAGCGGCAGTTAGCGACGAATCAGTGGCGGGCGACTCTGGTGTGTTCGAAGCAGCACAGGCGGCCAATGATCCTTCTAACGCAGGTAATAATATACCTTAAGTCAATGTGAATAGGGATGATTATATGTTGTATGCTATGGATGTGTAGGGTTTAGTTCAACTTAAAGGTATTTGTGGCAGGTAAATTGTATTGTCTCTTTATAGTTATGTCTTTAGGCAATTCTGCTTTAGGTTGATGATTTTGGCAACATTGACAAAGACTAAGACGAAACAATTCTTCGTTTTAAAGACAGCTCAGATAGATCAGTAAATAGATATCCAACTTCGAAGGAAGCCAGCTCTTTTTGTGGTTGTACTTTAGTAAATAATTTTTATATTTGATGTCAATCTAATGATTTATTTTGTTTTTACAGTGAACAGTGCCCAAATTGAGATCAAATTGCGCTACTGTGTAGAAGAAAGTGCGTTGGAGATAGGAATCCTGCGCGCGCGCAACCTGCACGCGCTTTTCATCGATATCGGCACTCAAGTGTGAGTATTAATACCCTACATTCATGATTTAGTTTTCAAACATGTTTATTAGAAAAACCACTTTGAAACCCACTCATAAAGTATCAATAGTACTTCATCACCGTTCTCCAGCCCTTATCCCAATTTATTAGGAGTCGGTGCGGTATGTCTTTTTCTTCCATACTTCTCTTTATGACGTCATCCCATGAGTTTAGCCATATAATATCACACAACATATAGTATAGCCATATAATATACACAATCCATACATAGTTTCTGCCTTTCTCTTAAAACCAACCACATTCATAATCATTTCAATTTCCTTAAGTCATTCTGAAATAAACTTACAATAAACAGACTTAAAGTTGACATTAATTTATACGGAAACAACAACAACTGAAAACAATGACACTGCAACAGAATGTCTACCTACTATCTTCACTATCTACATCATTAATAAGAAAACACACCATTCAAGACAACAACTGAATGGTGCGATACAGATAAGTGTAAGCCGTTTATAAAGGTGCGGTCGTTCGATGTCTACTACAAACTAATCAGCGGTCATTGAGCAGATCGGAATGATCGATGTTATTAATTGATAGTAATCTAGGCGCCTTAAATTGTAATAAGCTGCTGCACATGTTTTTACACACCGGATGGCATCGCCTCACCTTATTTTTGTAATCTGATATTGTTGGTGATGCCGTTTTACTATGATAAGTGTGTTGTAGTATGGATGGAAAGAATGCTGAACGCCTTTTTGGTATTATTACCTTTTGTAGATATTTGTGGTTGTGGCAGTCTATATTCATTGAATTATAGTAGATTATACAACAAGTGAAAAAAGGGAATTTAATTCGAGGCACTAAGTTGGATCCCGAGAGCAGCGAAGGATTCTAGAGTAGAATCTGAACGGAGCGAGGGATACAAGAACCAAGATTTAGACTTAACAGTCAATGGTGACTGCGAGAAAATAAATATGTGATATATGGTGACCACTAATTCATTACATACCGCGTTTCCTCCGTGCGTCAAGTTTTATTGACTGTTATCGATCAATAAAATGCCCTTTTTACCATTGCCACTCGAAAAAAGGCATTTTATTCATCGATGACAGTGAATAAAACGCTCTTTTACTCACTGATTGAATAAAGATATTTTGAATTACAAGACAAGAATATGAACACTGAATTTCGAATATTGTTCTAATTTCACTCAGTATTTTACATGGAACGACTGCCTATCTGACCTTCACAACCCAGTTAGTACTGGGTGCGTAATACGGTACCCCTTGGTAAGACTGGTTGTCAGACTTTCGGGCCACTGGCTTCCTGTTGCGAGTGTCAATGACAAATGGCAACAAATGACCAAGGGCATTACATACTTTCCGACGCACGGAAAAAACTCGGTATTTACCGAATTAGTGGTCACCGGTCCACAGATCAACCTTGGTAAGCGTGGCTTAACCTTGAAGATCGACCAAGTGGCTGTTATTATTAACCCACGAGAAATATAAATACTATACTTCTATATATTTTCTCGCAGTCAATGGTAAAATGTAGAGTACACAACTCGTGAAAAAAAAAACATCTCGGTTCTTGTATCCCTCGCTTTGCTCAGGATTCTACTCTAGAATCCCTTGCTACGCTCGGGATTCTACCCTAGAATCCTTCGCTGCTCTTGGGATCCAATTTAGTCCCTCGAATTAAATTCCCTTTTTCTTCACTTGTTGTTTAATCTACTATTTTCAAGTGGCAATGGTAAAAAAAATATTGGATCGCTTTGGTAGTCTCTTCGTGAACTCTTAAACTTCAGGGTCTGGTTTTTGCAAGTGAGACCTATAGATGTCTGGACCCTGGTGTCCTTTTACAAGTATTTATAGATTATTTTATTTGAGAGCTCCTTTCATATTATATTTGTATTACATCCAATCCATCCATCTCAAAAACATGTTAATAATGTCCTTCCCTTCCGCACAGCGGTGTCCGCTGCGCGCTGGTGGTGGGCGGCGGGATGAGCGTGGCGTGGGGCGCGTGCGGCGCCGTGTGGCGCGGCGCGACGCTGCAGTACAGCCACACGCACACGGCGCCGCTGCCCGGCACCAGAGCGTTACGCGCCGCCACGCTGCAGGTCAACCTCACCGCCGGGACCGAATGCCTTGTGAGTATATGAGAATATAATAATAAAACTGCTCTACTATATTGTAATTACTATCTCCCTAATTTTGTCTTAGGTCAACAGTGTAAGAAAAAATCTTGAGGAAACCTGCCCCCTCTCCGATTCGAAAACTCGGACCGAGCATTTGTGAATATGGAGGCTGAATTTATAATTTAACAAGAATGGTGATCAATACTCGCCTTGTCTTTATGAAAAATATCTAAATAATGAAAATCTGGATTGAAAACACATTATAATGATACAATTTGTATATTTTTGAAATGATGAAAACTAGCCAAATTCGAGTATTCGGCTTAAAGTCTTGAGTGCCATGTGAATAACCCACTAGGCGAGAGCGATTACCTTCTGAACAACCTTACGCTTTACCCTTCTTACCCTTACCCTAAACCCTCACTAACCCTTACCCTTTACCCCACAGGGCTGTGCTCAAGTGAGCCTAGCAGACTTCGAGCCGGACTCTGTGTCACAGAAGTGGTACAACGTGCTCAGCTTCAGGTGCATGAGAAGAGATGAGAGCTCTGATGAGTCTACCGTTATATCTTCGCAGACTTCTACGTTGACGAGGAATAGAGGTAAGAGGGTTTTATGGATTCTTATGTGTCACTCAGTGGCGAAGGTTACATACAACTCGATTCCTACCGGATTCTTTTTGAAAATTGGCACAGTCAGTGTAGACAAATAATAAAATCACATTAAAGATATTCCGGCATACCTATTACAATAATATACCCTTCGCTGGTGTCATTATTTTGTGTTCTTTTTGTAATAGTGTTATTGATTAGAATTAACAGGGCAATTATATTATAAAGATATTCCGGCATACCTATTACAATAATATACCCTTCGCTGGTGTCATTATTTTGTGTGTTCTTTTTGTAATAGTGTTATTGATTAGAATTAACAGGGCAATTATATTATAAAGATATTCCGGCATACCTATTACAATAATATACCCTTCGCTGGTGTCATTATTTTGTGT
The DNA here is from genome assembly GCA_963853795.1 of Xestia rhomboidea. Classification (NCBI taxonomy): domain Eukaryota; kingdom Metazoa; phylum Arthropoda; class Insecta; order Lepidoptera; family Noctuidae; genus Xestia; species Xestia rhomboidea. The sequence goes on along the minus strand of OY970770.1, from coordinate 6,284,758 downwards.
TCTTTTTGTAATAGTGTTATTGATTAGAATTAACAGGGCAATTATATTATAAAGATATTCCGGCATACCTATTACAATAATATACCCTTCGCTGGTGTCATTATTTCGTGTTCTTTTTGTAATAGAGTTATTGATTAGATTTAACAGGGCAATTATTATTTTTCTACAATTCACGTAGATTGTCCATAAAATGTTAGTATGCCTGAACCTATGTTAATTTGATTGACTAGACTTACAATAAATAACAACGATTTATTATATGCCACATGATTAATGCATTAACTTTGCATTTGTCTAATACTTATTGTTTGGTATGATAATTTAATATTCTGTGTAAGGATTATCGACGAATGTCCCTTATACCCTACTAAGTCTGTATTCAAATGTGAAAGTGATGAAAATCAAACAAATCAAAGTAGGGCATTTTATAAATGTGTTTATTTTTGCAGGACCAGAAAGTATGACGAACGCGGAATGCAACGTGGATTGTGGTGACAATTCAGCATCGGAGGACGAAGAGTCTAGAGAACCACTGAATCAGGTATGTGAACACCGAAATAATGCATAATAAGATATAGAATGTGGTCTTCGGATTTCTTATAAAATGGCGATATAAAATAGCTATTGTACACGATGGGGTTTAAATACGACTTTCCTTGTCATTTCCCCTTTACAAAGAGATTGTTAAAATAAAAAGTCTTTTTAAAAATTGACACAAAAATATAGGCAGTTGTGTGCTCTGAGGCACACAATAGTGTCGATTCTGTTGTGCACAAACTAAACTTAATTTAGGCTATTGCTATCTTTTTCTCTCTAATAAAACGAGAAAGAGACGGACGGAATTTTAGAGCTGTCAAATTTAATTGGAACTAAAATTTCTAAACAAATGAAGGGGGTGCAAGTAAAAACATGTCGACTAAAAACATGGTGACGCGCAAAGCATAAACTAATTTGACATCTCTAACTTAGTTCATAGATATAGCCGTCCTTTTCTCGCACTGCCTTTTAGTAAAAGATAGCCTAAATTATGTTTAGTTTGTGCACAACAGAATCGACACCAATATCAAACTTTGTCATAGTTATTTTCTCTCTTACAGATAGTGGAAGAGGATTCATTCGAGGACTACATTCCTGAAGAAGACATTGTTTTAGAGGAGGAGTACCTTCACCCCACCACGGCCGAGAAGGAGACCAACACTGAGTGTAACTTCTGTCCCGAAGGGGCGAGGCAGTTGCATAGACGGTACGTTAATTATGCCTCGGTGAAAGTTATTTTAGACAGCTGTGCCTTTTTAAGAGTAATTTTTAAGGTGAAGTCGTTTTTTTTCTTGGGTTAAGGTTGTTTTTTGGTTACCTAAGTCTGCCTCACTGGAAGTAATTTTTATTTCTCTGGGCTGTGCCTTTTTTGTAGTAATTTTAGGATGAAGTAGGATTTAATGTCATTGGGCTAAGGTGCTGGCTATTTTTATATTGGTGGTAGAATATTTTAACTAAAAGGTATTTATTGTTAAGTTATTTGTAGCTGTAACTTACCTTATTTGTAATGGGAAAAAAACATTAACATTTCAAGGCATTTTTGTCATTTTTAACTTGCATTATTTCTATAAAGTATCAAATTTACACAGTATAAAATATGAACATAAAAGAAAATAGTATCGTCCTTATTTGTTAAAACTTGAGTTGCATAATTCGAGGCAATATCTCGCTTCTATACCCCGTTGAAAGCAGTGCCTCACACATTCACTAAAATTAAATGGTTTCCAAGTGAAAATCTGAATATTTAAGAAAACCTTTTTGTTGCTAGCGGAGATTTTATCCTACATAAGAAGTTAAAACAATTCCTTTATTTCCAAACGTAGTTTCGGCTTACTAACCTCGGTGTCGGGCTACAGTGTTCCCTTTTCCTCTCAGATATATGAAGTTGAGACGCGCGGCAGGCGACGGCCGGCCGACACACGCGCCGCTAGAGAAATAATATATAGCCCCTTGTGTACATAGTTGTATATAGGTATGTTTACATTGTGTCGGGTGCTTTATATTGACATAACATAACTGGGTGATTTTTTTTCAATTAATATGGGTGATTTACTCAATATTTTTTAGTGAAATAATGAATATAAAACGGTGGTACCTATTTCATTTGCTATCTACAGTTTTTTACCAGTGTAGGCTAACTAAGGCCCGTTTTATGTAACTTACTTACGTATAACTGTCAGTTAATATGGCCACGTCTCGCAGCTATCGGTGTTTCTATAAACAAAGTTAGCTTGAAATATCCTATCCGCGTCACCTACCTGTCACTTGATTCATAGAAAAATCAAAGAAAGATTTTCTGTGACGTTTTCTTTCTAACCGTCCGTAAGCTAAATGTCAAACAGACAGAGATAGCAACATACCGAAACCGAACAGTAAGTTATTGAATGGCCGTAAAGCGATCGTCGCGCAAACTCCTTTGTTCGGCAAACTCGAGTGTGTGTTCGCGACATATGAACGTGGCGATCGTTTGTATTAGGACGTGGTGTAAGAGATGCGATTCATATTATCATATTTATATAAAGAAACCATTTTATTTTATACATACTGTAAAGGATTTCAGAAACTCTTGAATTATCTCTCTTGTACAAACTGTAGATAGCAGGTTTTTAAAAATAGGGCGCGTCGAATTATTAGTAGGTAATTATTTGATTTTAAGTTGCTTTTTCCAGTTATAACAATATAATAATGTAGAATGGGTACTTTGTGTTCTTGCATTTTTTTTAAAGCAGGTTGTATGTTTTTTTGTGAAAACTATAATAATATATTGGGTATGTCACCCCGCATGTAATATTCAATCAATACTATTTATTATACACAAGTGCTAAGTGCATGAACAAGCATGAAACGTGGCACAATGTGAATGTATCTGTGTTTTTTTTTAGCATTATTTTATTCAATTTCAAACACTCGCTTATTTCAATCATCATTTAACCCAAAAGTTTTTTTGAGACGATCATTTTTACAAAGACCCTTTTATTACACCTTCAAATATAAAGGAGATCGAATCAGATATGTACCAAAATAATTGTCTGATTTTACCAATTTGACCATTGCTGGGAGACGTGAAAATTGGGCCCGTGAAACCATCCCAAATGCTCTAATTTATGGCAAAATTCTAGCCCTGTAACGCCAGGCCCAAGTTTCTATGGAGTTTGGAACTTCTCCTTTCTTGTATAATCAGTGTAATAAGGTTCCACTGCTGGGACACAGGCATTATCTCTATGAGAGGGAGCGGGCTGTAATCCACAATGCAGTTTTCAGTATGAAATTGACTAAAACAATGCTCTGCACTTACTAACCACCAATCCAACATTCTATCTCTCTACAATATATAAATGTTTGGTTATAGAAAAAGCCAGCAAGTGAACGCCAGCCTCTCCGAGCCTCTGGCCACCATCAAGAGGTCACAGACGTTCTCGCCACAACCACAGAGCATCGCCAAAGCACAGTACATTTGCAGGTTCGTAGAACGTTCTAGAAACATATAAGTATAATCTAGCTTGGTTTAGGTTAAACCATGCTTGCCTAGGTTGATCTGTGGATGGGTGACCACCCGTTACAAGCCGAGTTTCCTCCGTGCCTCGGAAACCATGTTAAGCCGTTGGTCCCGGCTGTCATTTTTAGATCTTTGACAGACGATACAGGTAGTCAGTGGCTCGAAAATCTGACAACTAGTTAAGACTGGTTGTCAGACATTCGGGCTTTCGGAACTCTTGGTAAGCCACCCACACCCAGTAACAACAAGTACCCTGTACTAACTGGCTTGTGGAGGTCAGATAGGCAGTCGCTCCATGTAGAATACTGGTATTCAGATGCATTCGGTTAGACTGGAAGCCGACCCCAAGACAGTTGGTAAGGTCACCTAATATCTCCCAAGATGGTCATCAAAAGTACCAAGTTCTTATCAGCACTGTATAATTATTTTATCCGTGTTTTTATTTGAGCTAAGGATATGCCCTCTATCTGGTAGTTGTACCTTGAATAACTTCTATGTGTCTTGAAATTTTGTATCTTTTCAGCCCGAATATCCTAGTCTCAAAGATTAGGAAACTTCATCCTTAAGTTTACTCTTTGTCTTCAAAATTAATAATAAGTATTCCGTTTGTCATCAGACTGAACCGTTCGGAGTCGGACTCGTCGATGGCTGCGTACGCGCGTCGAGTGACGTCACATCCGCCGCCTCCCTCCGGCATTCCCTTCGACCGCAGTGTGCGCGAGCGACGCTCTCTTAGGTATGTATAATATGTTTTGTAGTGTCAATATTTCACTATTTCCCAGGCTCTTTCTGTAAATGATCTGAAAATATCATAAAATCCACAAAAATGTAACAGTTACACAATAATTACTCGTAAAAATAATGTAAATGGAAAATGAGCGTTTTATGGTTTTCTAAGGCATAAAAGGTCCACTGCTGTTGTTTCCAGTAGTACCTAAATGTTTTTCGATAGAAGGGGTAACGTTGATGCCCCTAAGAGTCCTTTTACATTTTGGTGATACGCTAATAAAATTGTACAATTTATTTAAAAAAGGCATATACAGGGTGTAAACCACCTCATCACGAAGCCGTCAACCAAGCATTCTGTACATCAAACTTTGTAACTTTACGCAGAAATTATTGCTGGGAAACGACTTTTTTTTTTGGGGTGAAAAATCATGTTTTGTTGTAGAACTCCATGTAACGCACTCAAACCATTGTGCTGATGGATGGATTGAATAGTACGGGGGTCGTGGAGGTGTTAAAAATCTTACATTAAAACTTGTCAAAAAGTTGGAATTTTGACCCCCAATATCTCCGTAACTAGAAGGTTCCTAGGTATGGTGTAGAACAAAAAAAATGATCGCAATGATGAGGAGAACAAGTGCTTTTCGGCTTCGTTAAGAGGTGTTTTACACCCTATATAACGAAAAAGTGTTCTATTATTATGAAAGTATAGGATATTTGTGAGATGAAAGAAAAAAAATGTTGATTGTCTATATATTCAATAGGATCTACAAATTAGAAATCCCAAATCATGAAATCAGGTTTCCGTGAGTTTTTGCTTAAACATGCATCGGGAGAATCATTATTACTAAATAAACAAATAAGTCATCTAATATTCGTTCCATTATTATTGAATTAGAGGAAACAAACTACTTGTAACAAGTAATTGTTATTTCAAGCGAACGGAAAACATTTAATTTCAACATGCAATTTGGCGTTTTTTTTTTGTATCAGGCCTCTTACCAAAATGGCTGGTTCGCGATGAGACGACAATACCTGTACCTATAACATGTGACGTTTGTCCAGATGGGGTCGCGCGGGCTCGTGCCGGCGCGGGCGCGCGCGCGTGCAGGCGGCGCGCACGTCGCTGGACCTGGCGCTGGACCTGCGCGCGCAGCACGAGCGCCTGCACCACCTGCGCACCGACATCGCCAACCTCTCCGCGCTCAAGAAGAGGTGAGCGCAACACTACCGATACACACCTTATAACTAAACGCCTTTATATTTACTTAAGAGGGCTATCACATCATCAAAATGTTTCTTGTATTTGAGTGTTAGACTCTTAAAACACTCAAATACAAGAAACATTTTGATTTTTATTTAATGCGTTCCGTAGAGAAAATCTCAGTTTAGATGTGTGATTATGGTTTATATATGGCCACAAAATTAAAAAAAAATATGTTCGAGAAAGTTTGATTAACTCTTTAAGGAGCGCTTTAAATAAAAATCATTTTTTTTTCTTGTATTTGAGTGCTAGTAGACTCAGAACACTCAAAACAACACACAAAACAAGAAAAACTGTAACAGCCCTCTTAAATCAAACGAAGCCCTTGACATCAGGTCAGACAGGCATATTGGGTCAGACAATTTGATCTGGTGCCAGTCTGTGGTACAGTATGACCAAGTTCACACAAAATGTATTGGAACACTATCTTAGCAACCTGCACAGGGTTTGGATAACCCTTATTTGAATAGATCCTCCAACTCCGTTTCATATGAAAAATAAAATCATTATATGAAATAGAGTCCTGAGAGAGCGTTCCATCTATGGATAAGCAGTAAATTACATTTTTGGAACGTTTTTTTTCTAAATTAGTTAATTTCAACACACAGTCAATTTATAGAGAGACTCACAAATTGACCTGTTTCCAGATTAGAAGAAGCGTGGAGCCGCGGCGACCCCGCCGTGGCGGCCTGGGTGGCGCAGGACGAGACGCTGCGGCGCCTGGTGGCGCCCGCGTCGCCGCCCGCCGCCGCGCGCCTGCTCAGCCGCACGTGCCGCGAGGTCTACCGCCTGCGCAAATCGCGCCAGGGCGGACGGAAACCCGACCTCGTCACCTTTAAGTGAGTCAATTACACATACTCCTCTCCCAAGCATCATTACAACCTGAGCTTCATAAACGCCGCCAGAATTTCTTCTAAAAAAATATATCGTGATGGAGTAGTAGACAACAGTATAGTAGTCCACTGCTGGACATATGCTCGGTTAATATAATCCAGCGCTAACACTGCTTTCGCAGAACGGCTAGTGGTTAAAAAAGTATCAATCGTTCGAGGATTGGCCGACCTTTAAATATTGAAGATGTCTTGTCATACACACTCAGACGCAAAACATTTGGTAGTCTCAAACGTAGAAGTATGTACGTTCGTATTGATCAACTACACTGACCTGCAAAAATAAGTACTACAATTTAAAATTTCAATCTTTCCTAAACTATAGAAGTTAGAGATTTAAAATAAAAAAAACGTTATAAAGCAATTTTTATCAGCTTCCTTTGAAACGATAGACAAAATTAAACCTATTTTTCGAGTTCTTTTTATTTCGAAAGTATATCTTGTGAACTTAAAAAGTTATTGCAATTTTAAAAGTGTGATACTTATTTTTGCAGGCCAGTTTAGTTTGAACTCAACGTTCATAATCCTACGAGGTTCCAAACACCTCATAGTATGTCTTTACAATTATTATTAAAAATTGCACTTCTCTCCACAGAGAAAAGATGGCCTTCTTCACACGCACCAAAACCACAATCCCCCTCCTACCCGGAGAAGATGGCGACGAAATACTATCAGAGGACGACTGGGAAGAAGATCTAGAAGAACGACGAACACCCGACGGACGGTCTTCTAAGACCTCGTACGAGCTACGTAGAGACCTCCCGGCGACTACGCAAGAGGTACCCGAGGTCGTGGAGTGCAAGAACCCCTGCTTGAACCTGGAGGGGCCGACAGAGGCGAAGGATGATACTAAGACTGATGAGGTGAGGTATGACTTTGTGGTTGACAGAGTGCTGGGTGTACAGGTTTGAAAGGTGCGCCGTTTTCAGCGGTTGGTTGAGCTGGTTTGGGGTTAGGTGCGCAGGAGTTGTGGTGGAGGTTGTATTTGGCAAGAGAAGTTACAAATATTCTGTTGATTTGAGCATATATTTTTAAGTTCGTGATATACTATCTAAAACTGCAAAAATCAAGCTGCGCCACAACTCCTGAGCAAATACTTCCAACTATTACTGACCTTACAGATTCACTATCAAGGTAAATTAAAAGAAACAATTTGTTAAAACCAACCGATGCAAAACAGCTCTAGTATGGCCTATGGCAAAATATGGCACCATTAAAAATTTGCAAATAAACAATATTTAAATATAACTGTGATCATTATTGCCTATTGAGATTTTCTGGATCGAAGACTGAGCGAGAACTTATATATGTGTTATATTGGTTATATTATATATATCCGGACTCTAATACATATGTACGTATGTGTGCAAATAGAGTGCCATAAAACTAAGATTACAATATTGGATCTTATTCATTTTTATACCATTATTATGTATCATATTGTATGTACAAAGTAAAGAACAAAATTTTTGAATGTTAAAAACTCCTGAAAACAAGTATGATTTAATAAAATCCCGTCCATATTATCCCATATATCCATATTATCCCGTCCGTATACTTATGTATTTAAAGTTGTATTATATAAAAAAAAAACTAGTAATACAAAAAATTATGATTGCAACACATTTCATATTGATATTACAAATGTAGCCAAGTCAAAAAAATATGTTACTTGTAGTTCAGGGGTAAAATTGTGCCTTTTAATTATTGGTGCCTGATATTAAAGCCTGCGAATGTGCCATATATGGCATGCCAGACGGGGGTAAATAGGTACAAAGTAGTTGTATGATGAGTCACAAAATATATGCCAAACATATTTTTTTATTGTAATTAGAACATAATGTGGGGTTACGGTCACTTTGTAAATAAAAATACGTAAAATTGCGGACCCACCGACTAAGTTCATCTGTAGATAAAAAAAATACACAAATAATTTTTGCAAAAACTTTAAAATTATTCCCAAATTTAATATTTCTAAATCCAACAACAAATACATTGCAAATTGACTAACTTTGCAATTATGTTTTTAATTTTTGCAAAAGTTATATCTGATTAGGGTTCTCTCCACCGAATAAATAGGACTTGAAAGGCCAAAAAGAAAACTTTGTACATAAGCCTTTAGATATTTGGAGTACTTGCCCTACACAACGTTTCAAACTCTACTGACCTAGAAATTATTAGAAATTACAAACAATATTTTTAAAATAAATTCTGTAATAATTATTGTGTTCACAAATATTCATCATATTTATGTAAGAAGTTGTATTATCCGTACGTGCCTAATAAATCTATGAATAGTTATAATTTTCTAGGTCTCTGACCAGCGTACCAGGGCACATTGTCGTTTTAAACGTGCAATATACAGCGTAATATCAATAGCTTATAATTCCATGTGTGTTAACAGATCTGAGTTTGTACTGAACATTTTTTGTCTCACTCATTGTCATTCTTATGTGTAAACTACGCCATCTTTAATTATAAACGATGAAACTTTAGGGAAGCACCCTAAAACGCTCCTTTCTATTTATTTGTCAATTAAATTTATTAGCAAAGGACCTCATCAACGCTTATAATTAAAGAGCTTATTTTTAGTACTTTGTGAACAAAAATATATCAACTATTAAACAAATTACATTTTTTGATCACACATTTAAAATTACAAAAATTGTCTGGTTTGTTAAAAAAGTTGATATATTCTTGTACACAATCTTGATGTAAGCATTACTTGTACATTTTGTACATATCATATTTAATATTATTATTCTAGTTTAAGAAATCTGTGTAAATAATCTGAATAATAAAAAGATACGTTTTATAAAAGAATTTGCATATCTGAATTTTGACTTTATGACTATTATTATTTCTAATTAATTATTTAGCAATATTAGTCGATGTTAAGTATTTTTACAACAAGAATACAATAGTCTCGTAGCTGTAATCTTTACGTAATGTTACATTTTTGTAAAAAATGTATATTTTTTATTATAATTATTTACTTGGAGTTTTTATACATAGTGTAATTGTTACTGAGGTGAATTTGGATTTGCCAAATTAATATAAGCCTTGTTTTAATTCTTCCATTAAAATAAAGGGGTCATTATATTTTGTAAAAATGCCAATACAATTCATACAAATGAAAATAAAAATTATAAATTAATATTTCATTGTTTGATTTTATAATAACTTTCCTTACAAAATGGGTGCTGGAAATTTCAATAAGAATAACCACACACGAGTACCTACTATATGCCAACGCCCAAAATAAATATGGTTAATCGATCGGAAGGGATGCTAGCGCTAGAACTACGCAAAAACGAAAAAGAAATATCTCTACGTTATTAGGTAGATTACACAATACACAAGTTACATCAACATCCCTAATTCCACATGCAGACCTGTTACAATACAACAAACATTACCAACAGACCAATCCAACTGAAAACACAATCAACGCTTACATAACCTCACTTGGAGATCAATCAGAGATAAAGCGACATAATGTACTGCACAGACATTAGCAACGTTTGCATACAACAATGTTTGTGGCAGTAGATCGCAGTAGATTGCTTGCCATGCAATTTTGCAGAGATGGTGATATAAAGATTGCATTTGCAAACAATTTAGGCAGGTAACTGATTGGTCGCTAGTATTATTTTTGAGTGAGTGAATTTCAGCAGCAGCCTCATCATCATCAGCATATACTTTACCAACTATGTTAGGGTTGGCTTCCAGTCTAACCGGATGCAGCTGAATACCAGTATTTTACATGGAGTGACTGTATGCCTATCTGATTTCTCAACCAAGTTACTGGGTAATACGATACCCCTTGGTGGTTAGACTGACAAAGATCTACAAATGACAGCTGGGACCAATGGCTTTAGGTGCTTTCCAAGACACGGAGGAGTCTCGATGTGTGAATGTGTACCATCCACGGACCGACCGCGCTCAAGCGGGTAAGTTTACTTTCGATTGAACCGTGAAGGTCCTCAATTTCAGTAGCAGCATAAAGTCTGAATATTGTGCCCATTTGATGGCTATAGACATGTTGCGCCAGCTTTGCAGCTAGGTGCAAAACCATAGGCTAGCCTAAATCAGCTCGCCGTCCGTCAGTCACATGACGACAGGCCGTGTCGACGGCGCGTTCGTGTTCCACGCGCGCCTCAAAGAGAGTCAGCAAAAAAGAAGGGTTCCGATGCCTGCCGGGACTGCGGGACTATTTGAAAGAGACACCGTGGCCCCGGAACACAAAGGGCGATGAAGGAACATGGATGGGTTTTAGTCAGTAAAAGTCTGACACTCCCTCCTGCTCCGCCCAGAGCGGGAGGAGTCATTTGATGATTTCCCAACCGAAAAAAAAAGGCTAGCCTAAATCAAGGGGTTGATCTCGATAACGCCATTTTCAATCTCATAAGCCAGGCATTAACTCAAAATACAAAACCCATCAGTCATTTCACCCACGCAAGCAAAACTACAATAGAAATTAACGATTAACCCGAAATTTCAGAATCACGACTCACGACAATAAAAAAAGAAATTAATTATGTAGCCGAAATAGTGGCAACACTAATACTTAGCATAGTAGGGTCAACTGCACGAGGATCATAACAATATGAGGTTATTTTGCCTTTGTTTCTTAGTACGTAAGGACCATTTTCCGAGTTCAAGTGTGGTTGATCGTACGGGTCAGCGCTGCACGCAAAGGGCCAATCGTACAATCTTTGCTTACGATCTCTTAGATTACACTTGAAACTAACGACGTGTTGGCTGTACGACCGAATATGGTGCACCGATTTAGACTGGCTTGATTGAGGAATGTTTTTGTATATTATGATCATTAGCATATCGAAAGCCCTGTGCTTCTCGCAACCAAGGGATTTACGTGGCGTTCACCATGCCTCTTGTCTCCGTTCCAACGCAACACTGTGTCTTTCAGTATGTAGACTGGCCACTCCAGAACCTTTCAGCCCAGAGTGGCCATCTGTTGTGCCAAAAATGTGCCCTGCAGGTCAGACAAGGCAAGAATTTTCGTAACAAATCGACCATGCTGGGTCTATTTTCCTATCTTACCCTTTCTTCATGTAGATAGAGACAAGAATACAAATAAACCCTTTCTGATGGTATAACAAACGTTAGTTAATGTGTTTGTGTAGAATATGTTGATATTAGTGGTTCACAAAGGAAGGCCTTTGTAAACTTTTTTTCATCCCCCCATCTCGGAAAGAGTATTTTTGCTCTTCGATATCTGAGTGCAAAAGTCGTTTTTATCCTCTAGAGGATAAAGTAAATTGAATTTAGAACATCGTGTGCACTAAGTTTGTGAATTCAAAACATCATTAAACCTATTTACTTCTACCTCCATGGTGCCGAATTTATCATAGGTACAACCTTTTTTAATTTGTTAAAAACTCAGACTCGGAACCTTCTTGGTGTACTTTTATAATTTGCTTTGCGCGCGCCATTTTCTTGTCAGGTCAATTGTTAAAACGTTAGGTTAAAAACAAGTGAAAAACGTAAAATAAGTGGTTTTGGCGACGAAGAAGTTTATTTGACGCCAACAGAATTGACTGAAACTGTTAATAATGCGCAAATGAGCTTTCTCCTTCAACAATCACGCGAGAAGGATTTGAAACAGTACGATATTAAAAAAATTGAAAAAAAATAGGTAGAAAATGCCCAAGGCATTAAGTCCGCCTTTGTACAGTTTTTACTTGTGCATAAAGTTTTAATAAATAAATAAATAAATATTACACTCAACTTAACTAACTGTAGCAACGTTACTTTAAATTTTTCTTAATTGTACCTAAGTATTATTTGTTATAATTTAAAGATTATTCTGTAATACTTACCTATCATAATGTAGTAGTTAACACCTAAACTGAAATAAAAGTATCTTGTGATTGTAAATGTTTTTTTTTTGCATTTAGTAATTTCCTCGCTGAGGTGGGATGAAAAGTTACGTGTTGCACTCGAGTGCAAAGATTTTTCACCTCGTGCTCTTTTGATTCCCTCGCTAACGCTATCAATCGCTATCGCTAAAGTTATCAAAATTGAGAACGCGGTTAAAAAGCAACTTTGCACTCTTGTATAACAAATAACTATTGCTTAGGCATACGATATAGGTAGACCAGAGAGCAGTGAGCATCGCACAAGTTTGAGTTATATTTCTTCTAACCAATGGGTTATCTTAAGTTAAATGTTCAGTGTAACCTGGTTGAGATACTAAGTTATAAAACATAATAGTACCTATATGAGCTTTCCAACCATTTTCTCCAACATACTGAAAACGCCATAAACCAACAGAAGAAATAATAATCCTCAAACTCATTAAAACAATCGTCTTCGCCTCTGCGGTGAAAACTATCATTCCGACCACGTACAACAATAATTCGTTAGAATCACAATATAATGAACTGCCAACAATAATACAGAAATAGAATTTGTGGTGACATTTACAGTAAGAAAATTAGCCATTTATGCTAGCTGTTACGTAATAAAACATAACCACATCTTATTAGGGTGATTTAAAATAATATGACAGTTGGAATTATGACTTACTGGCGTCTACTAGTAGTAATGGATGGTAATTTCAAATGGATGGCTATTATTTCGTGTTTGTTAGGGGATCTACACACCAAAACAGACCCACCGACACGGCCTTGTAATCATCATCATTCTCTTGCCCATAACCCAAGTTATTTGGGGTCGGCACACCATGTCTTTTTCTTCCGTACTTCTCTATTACTTGTCATCTCAGCAGTCACCTTATTTCTAGTCATGTCATCCTTCACACAGTCCATCCATCGGTTCTTTGATCTTCCTCTAATCTTATAGCCAGCCATCCACATTCATATTCAAAACTTTCCTCGGTACATTTTCTTCATTCCTGTGCATCACATGTCCATAACACGTTAGAGATCTAACGACAACTTTTCAGTCACAGCCGTGTAGATATAAAAGAGAATCATGTCAGCGTACGGGGTCTTTTGTACGCTTTCTGGAGCCAAAGACCGCGGCTTTGGTGTGTAGAGCCCTTTAGGAGTCGTGGTTGTGTCGTAAATCTAATAAGTATCTCCGGTGTTTAACAAGGTTAGGTACAGTTGCTGTAAGTCAAAAGTAAGTAAATAAAACATGTTTAACAAAGGTTTTATTGCCGACTGGTGATAAATTCTGATTTCGAATTTTCTTAACTGTCCCAATAATTGCTCTATGTCCCTTACTACTTCGAGTGATCTAGGATTTGATTCCCGGATTGTGCAGCGCCCTGCATTATGCAACGTAGATGCCCAGAAACTGAGATTTGGGTCCGAAAATCAAAACTCTTGTGTATAATTGATGAAAGCCTGTCTGTAATTGTGCCTAGAAAAAAGCAAACAGGTATACTATAAAGAGTATTCTTTCTATCTGCATATCTATAACTAGAATTACAGACAGTCCAAATGCGCTATAAACACCTTCCTTACATCTTTGGGGAAACCAACCATGATATTATGTAACAGCTCATCTCAAAAATCGCACTCTAATCCTCCGTACAAGCTGTATCGAGCGGTCGAACGCACGCACGCCGAGCACAGGATACGGTTCATATAACCCAGATTGTACCAACATAACTTCAAGCTAAAAGAATTTATATTTTTTTGCCACCACCTTCTTGGCGTTTGGGGTGAAACTAATTAGGAATTTTCGTCCACTTACAGCCACGTTTTATGCGTAAAAGAACACCATTAATCATAACTAAGGGGTCTACTGTATTTTGGTTTTCTTAATGGTCTTGGAAGAAAATAATAAAGCTTCCCTTTTTGGGGTAATAACCGACTTTCATTCACGCAATTCTGGCATAATAGCAGTAAAACTAAAGTGGGGTAAATTACTTGGATTCCTGTACGGTCTAAAGTCTTAGCACCTAACTAAATAGTACTTAGTATATATATTATGAGTACCTTGGTGCATTTTGCTTGAGATCCCGAAGCCTCTGCCTTATGACGTACTTTGAGCGTTTTTTATGATTCTTGCGAAGGGTAGGTATTTCTGAGACAGTCTTAATCCACGAGCTCAATAAACACGGTGTAGGTAAACATCGACGCCCAAACTGTAACCATGATTTCAGCACATGATTCTCGACCTCCTAGAAAAGCTGTCTCGGTTCTATTCTTACACGGTTGATGATGATGAAATATATCCAGGAAAAGCTGTTTTTTTTTTTAATATAATAATTTAATATTCGCATTTTTTTTAACTTATCTGACCCATAGTTAACTTAGACTTACATAAACTTAGACTCATGTAAGTAAGTAAGTAAAATTTTATTTGTTTAAACATGGTGTACATGATACATTGCATGCAAGATAATAATAATAAGCAGAAAAGTTCTAACATGTTTAGCTGTATATTGCGGCGTACAAATTGGTAGGAAGAGATGCTGCATAAACCGTGATAATATTCATCAAAATTACATTAGAGAAATTATATAGGTAAGTACTTATTAAATCATTATTATTCATTAAAGATTAGGTATCATTACAGTTCAGCAAGTATATTATTTAGATAAAATTACATGTCAAAGTAGTCATTAAATACATTAGTCAATAAAAATATGAATACAGTGCAATACCATTAATACAATAATAACATTAAAATGTCAATTACAAATTACAACAAATTACATAACATGTCAAAAATACAACATTGTCATCTCAACACCAAAGAAACTACCTGCTGAAATTAATGTAACAGTTCTCCCGTCGATGGACGCCCTGTTTGGGGAATCTCTTTTCTTTAAACATTTGGCCAAACTTTTAAATATACAACATGTAACATAATTAACGCACACCCTCAGACACCCCAATTAGTTTATTATGTTATAATCATAATACATGCACTGAATTTTTAATTAAACATGTCTAAACAATGATTATTTAATAAATTAGTTTTCCTAATTCCGGAAGAATGTTGTAGTCACAGTACAAATCAACGAACGCACACAGTCGCATACGTAGGTCTCATACCTACGTATGCGACTGTGTGAGTCTTGCTAGCCTTGTAGGTATTCGCTCGCTTTCGAGACAGCTGTTAACGTCGCGTCGTCGCTCGACTCAACTTCAATAGAAAACTTCAATACATTTTAATGCATGTTTTCTTAATTGATGTTTTAATTTAGAAAGCACTTCGTCATTTTTTATCAAAAGCGTTCACTATCCTATTTTTTAAAATAAAGTAACGATTTAATACGTCCCCACAAAAAAAGTCGTCAAATCAGCTGATTGGGGATTCTCATCGAATTAATCCCATATTTCGTTTTGAAAACGAGTACGTGTACGAGAATCGGCTCCCCTGTCGATGGCTGTGTTCGGACGGAACGTTCCATGGCCACGAAGTAGCAGCTAACATAGTCCTACCCTGCGGTCTACTCTTGTACCATACCTTTGGTTGACTTGAATGTTCTGCCAGCTAGAACCACATTATCACCACACTGCAACGTGCCACAGTCCACCATTAGTCACCATTTCACTGAACATTTTGGGTCAATTATTGACATCGCGCGCGAACTATTTGCATACACTGTACGGAACGGGAGGCCGGGCGTGACTAAAATTGTTTACATTTATTTTTAAGTTAGCTTTGATGGTAGGCGCCGGCGCAACCCGGTGTCATGGTGGCTATCTCGCTCTATCCCAGGTTTTTAGTTTGCACGAGAAAGGGAACTCACATATTTTACATTTTGTTGGTTTATCTATTGTGTCCTTTAACGAGTGCCTGTTTAATGTGTGCGTGCGGTTGAATCGCCAAGTTTACCTAACTGTATTTGTAACGACTTTAACTTACTTGAAATAAGGTTCATTTTTCTTTATTTTGTATTGAATGGCGGAATTTGTATTAATACAAATAAAACTGCACTTTTAAAAGTCTTATTGCCTTGAGTTACGGTCCATTTCAGTTCGCTTGGACTATACAGGGGTAGTGTGGCTATAAATTACGTAGCTTTAATTATTTTTGGGATAAAAAATTACCTATATTAAAAATTATAGAAATCGATTCAGTAAACGATTCTGAACAAAGTAATTTCAGGATGTGCGTTAATACCCCGACCCTTGAAAGTGTCAGGAGGGGTCGGGGGTGCGTAGCAGCCCGGTTCGGGGAGATCGTCGTAGTGGGAGTCTACTTCTCCCCGAACCGAACTCTCGCCGAGTTCCACAACTCTCTCGCAGAGTTGAGTGTCGTCGTCGGAAACCATTCCCTCCCCGTGCTTGTCCTCGGGGACTTCAATGCCAAGAACTTGGCTTGGGGTTCTCGTTGCACAGACGTGCGGGGAAGGATGGTTGAGGACTGGGCCCTGGAGAAGGGCCTGGTCGTCCTAAATCGGGGTTCTGTCGCCACGTGTGTGAGGATGCGGGGCGAGTCGGTGGTGGACATCTCGTTCGCTAGCCCCGCTCTGTCACCGCGTGTCGTTGACTGGCGCGTCATGGAGGGGGTGGAGACCTATTCCGACCACCGGTACATCCGGTTCGACGTCTCCACCCAGACCTCAAGCGCGCCGGTCCAACAGGCCCCGAGTGGTCCGCGTTGGGCGCTGAAGCAGCTGGACCGGGAGCTCCTCCTGGAAGCCTCGATCGTGCAGGCCTGGGTGACATCACCGGACAGGCCTGCCGACGTTAATGATGAGGCAGGGTGGTTCCAGGAGGCCATGTCCGACATATGTGACGTGGCAATGCCCCGAGTCCGGCCAGGAAGCGCCCGGCGTCAGGTGTACTGGTGGTCGCGAGAGCTGACGTCCCTACGGGAGGCGTGTGTGGCTGCGCGACACCTGTACGCCAGGCACCGCAGGCTCCGCATTCGCCCACCGAATGCGGCAGCCATTGAGGCGGAGCTTTATGAGGGCTACAGAGCGGCGAAGACCGCCCTCCGCGAGGCTGTATTGCGGGCCAGGGATCTGGCCCGCGAGGAGATGCTGGAGGCTCTCGACAGAGATCCGTGGGGGCGCCCTTACAAGATGGTGCGGGATAAACTCCGCACCTGGGCCCCCCCGCTGACGCAGAGTCTCCGGCCTCAGCTCGTGGAGGACGTGGTGAGCGCTCTGTTCCCCTCGCGAGGGGAACACCCGCCCCCGCCTATGGCTCCGCCGGCTGCGGTGCCGGAAGCGGACCACGAGAGTGACGACGACGACGCTCCGGAAGTGACCGGGGTAGACATGAGAGTGGCGGTACGCAGGCTCAGTGCCAAAAATACCGCCCCGGGACCCGACGGCTTGCCTGGCAAAGCCTGGGTCCTGGCCTCGGAGGCTCTCGGTCCCCGACTGGAGGGGCTCCTAAGCGCATGTTTGGAGAGAGGCCAGTTCCCGCTTCGTTGGAAGACGGGGAAGCTGGTCCTCATCCGGAAGCCGGGGCGCCCGGCGGACTCTCCGTCCGCCTACCGGCCCGTGGTGCTGCTCGACGAGGTGGGCAAGCTCTTTGAAAGAGTTATTGCAAACCGCCTCGCCGAGCACCTTGCGAGGACTGGGCCGGATCTTGCGGAACACCAGTTTGGTTTCCGCAAGGGGCGCTCTACGGTGGACGCCATCATGCGCGTGAGAGCCCTCACGACGGGGGATGCGGTGTCCCGGGGTGGGGTTGTCTTGGCGGTGTCTCTCGACATCGCCAACGCCTTCAACTCAATGCCCTGGAGCTGCATAAGGGAGGCACTCCGGTATCACCGGGTGCCGACCTACCTCCGTCGTGTGGTCGGGGACTACCTGACGGACAGAGCCGTCATCTACCCCGGTCGCAGCGGAGAATGGAACCGGCGAGAGATGTCGTGCGGTGTTCCGCAGGGATCGGTTCTAGGCCCGTCCTTGTGGAACATCGGTTACGACTGGGTGCTGCGCGCCGACCTCCCTAGCGGCGTCAGCGTTGTCTGCTATGCAGACGACACGCTGGTGCTGGCACAGGGGAGGTCGCACGAGGCGGCGGCCGAAATAATGACACGCGGGGTTGCGATAGTCGTTGAGAGGATCCGGCAACTGGGTCTCGAGGTGGCATTGCACAAGTCCGAGGCCATGTGCTTTCATGGGCCTCGGAATGCGCCACCTCCGGGATCAGCAGTGACGGCGGGAGGGGTATCCATCGGCGTCGAGTCGACGTTGAAGTACCTAGGTCTCGTCCTCGACAGCCGGTGGAACTTCGCGGAGCACTTCCGACGTTTGGCCCCCAAACTGGAGCGGACAGGGGCTGCCTTCAGGCGGCTCCTGCCCAACCTCGGGGGGCCAAACGCCTCCTGCCGGAGGCTCTACGCGGGAGTCGTGCGGTCCATGGCCCTTTACGGGGCCCCGGTGTGGGCGCGTTCATTGAGGCAGCGAGCTGCCAACCATTTGAACGCGCCCCAAAAGGTGGTGGCCGTAAGGCTGATCCGGGGATACCGCACGATCTCCCGCGAGGCGGCGAGCCTCCTTGCCGGATTGCCGCCATGGGATCTGGAGGCGATAGTCCTCGCGCGCCTACACGAGTGGCGCGCGGAGGCGCTACGCCGGGGGGAAACTCCGCTGCCGCGGCAAATTGTCGCTCAGCGGACGGACTTCCGGCGGGATCTCATGGCGACATGGAGAGAGCGACTGTCGCAACCCCGTGCAGGGCACGCCACGATAGTGGCGGTAAGTCCCCTCTTTGAGGAGTGGCTGGAGAGACGCCACGGCGTCCTCACCTTCCGCCTGACGCAGGTTCTTACCGGACACGGATGTTTCGGTAAGTTCCTGCACCGAATCGGGCGGGAGGAGACGCCCGGGTGTTTCCATTGTGAGGATCGACCGGAGGACACGGTGGAGCACACGGTGGAGGTGTGCCCCGCTTGGGTGGAGCACCGCCGTGTCCTCGAGGTGGCGATTGGCGGCGGCGACCTCTCGCTTCCGGCCCTGGTTCGTGCCATGGTCCGGAGCGAGACGGAATGGGACGCCGTCACCTCCTTCTGCGAAGCAGTCATGCTAGCGAAGGAGGTGGCGGAACGTGAGAGGGAGATATCCTCACGTCCCGGCCGCCGCGGGAGACGCCCCGGGCGTCGGGGGCCACGTGGTGGCTTCCGGCCACCGTAGGCGCGGGCCTGTGGACGGGGAGCTATGGGCTAGCTCGCCGTCCGTTCGTCTCATGACGACAGGCCGTGTCGACGGCGCGTTCGTGTTCCACGCGCGCCTCAAAGAGAGTCAGCAATAGTGAAGGGGTCCGCAAGGACCGAAGCCTGCCGGGGCTGCGGGACTATTCGAAAGAGATACCGTGGCCCCGGAACACAAAGGGCGATGAAGGAACATGGATGGGTTTTAGTCAGTAAAAGTCTGACACTCCCTCCTGCTCAGCCCAGAGCGGGAGAAGTCATTTGATGATTTCCCATCCGAAAAAAAAAAAAAAAAAAAAGGATGTGCGTTAATTATGTTACACGTTGTATGTGTTTACCTTTTTTGTTTTACAGGGATGGGTTCGGAGCATCTGTACTTACGCATGTGACCTTTCACAAGGATATTCCAGAAGGTCAGAGTTTGTCCTTTTTGGGCCTCCCTTCGTCGATGTACAGGCAAAATTATTTATGGAATATTATCCAGCAAAAGGAATAGTACCCGACTTATATTTTCCATCATTCATTCATCAAACACCGGGCCTACACAAGCAGCGATTAATTCCTAAGCGTTTTCTGTTAAAACAACGACTTTGAAAGGCTACCACACGAGCGAGCGAGACAGAATATGTATTCTCGCTCGCACTAGTAAGGCAATTGTCTGTCTAAAGACAGTCTTGTCCTGGTAGGACTAAAGTACCTATCTCACTTTATCTAAAGTTTTTGTCAGCCCAATACGACTTCACCACCATCGTTTTCGCTGATTGTGTGTCATTTTGTTGGCCCTTAGGATGCTTTACAGGAACTACATGGATCTTTTTCCACGACGCTTCATTGACAGACATTCCAGACTTTGCTGGTAATCATTTGCGCAAATTGTTTCGTGAAATTGTATTAAATAACAAGGTAGCAGTGTTATGTTGGCTAAGTACCAAAAGATCCTACAGTATACAGTTTTTGTCAGTCTTCTTGATTTATCATTGCATGGTAACAACTGTAACAAGTGAGAATCCTGCGCATTTCTCAAGACGATAGCGTGAAGTAAAGAAATAAAAGATGTGGAAAAGGGCGTATAACAAAGGACGAGTTACGTATTATCGCTGTGCCTAAGTTATAAGAGACTGCTGATGAAATTACGAGGAAAATCTATCAACTGAAATAAACTAAGATTTAGTTTTATAAACTCTACTTGTATTGTTTTATTTATGCCCAAATCTGCGCTCTCGTGGTGTTCGATAATTCCCACGGGATCATACTACCGGGATAAAAATTATCCCATGTGTTAATCCAGGTTATAAACTAAAGTTATCTGAGTGCTAAACATCCAAATCCGTTTTGTAGTTTTTGCGATAAAGAGTAACAAACATCCATACATCTTCAAAAACTTTCGCATTTTATAATCTAAGTAGGATTAAATGGGTGCTGCCCCCTGTTCAATAACACAAACAGATATTTAAAGTGACGTCTACACCGACGGCGCCGTGGAAGTTGCGAGGTTTTGGGCCAGCAAAATTTATGGTGAAAAATGGGTGGACTTACCGTTGTATGATGTTGGTTGGTAGATAAGCTAACTTATTTCCCTAATTTTCTACTCACAAAACATGACATAGGTAGGAATGTTTTAGAATTAATTTCTTTTATGTCAATGATTGGTGGACAGGTGGATGTCCGGACCCCTTCAAAGCCACCTGCAACAACAACGTGAATTCATCGATGCATGACAGGGTTAAAGACTTAGTGTAGTCTCTCATACATCGCTCTTATGAACATTTCTAACATTAGAACACAATAGTGCTGTTGCTCCAAAAATAAGTAGGCTATGTTTACTTAAAAACCCTTAGGGCCGGCGCACATATGGCGGAGCGTAGCGCAGAGCATTTTTCACTGTCAAACCATTATCGACATTGTTCTCATTGAAATAATATCTAAAATCAATGAATCTGAGAATGCGCGCATCCGCGCGGAGGTTCGCGCAGTCTGTTAATTGATTTGACATTAATGGCAGAGTCACAGGACCTATTTAGCCTTCTTCAATATGTTATCGTAATGCATAGGATGGATCAAACTTGAATCTTCATCAGAGAGAGAAGGCTTGTGTCTTGTTATTATAAATTTTACTCAGCTTATCACGGTCCACTGCTAGGCATAGGGCTTTACCAAGTTGCATCACAACGCTGTCCTCCGTCTTTCGTCACCAGTTAGACCCACCCAACTTTTTAAGGCAACTCCTATGACCAAATCCCAGATATCACACCAGTTGCCAACTGTGAAGTTGTCAACATCTATTTGGGCTCCACTATCACCAATTGTGGGGGCTGTGACACCGAGATTAGACGACGTTGCGCCATAACTCGATAGGCTGCACAAAAGTTAGATAAAATCTGGAGAGAAGAGAAGAAGAAGAGAAGGGGGTCCGCAAGGACCGAAGCCTGCCGGGGCTGCGGGACTATTCGAAAGAGATACCGTGGCCCCGGAACACAAAGGGCGATGAAGGAACATGGATGGGTTTTAGTCAGTAAAAGTCTGACACTCCCTCCTGCTCAGCCCAGAGCGGGAGAAGTCATTTGATGATTTCCCATCCGAAAAAAAAAAAAAAAAAAACACCTTGGTTTTTCCGATCTTCCTCTATAATGGAGCAGAGACATGAACATTGCGTATGCAGCACCGACGCAAGATTGACGCCCTTGAGATGTGGTGTTGGAGGCGCATGCTAAGGATTTCCTGGACCGCTCATCGGATTAACGTGTCAATACTTAAAGAACTCAATATTAAACAAGGACTGTCGTCGCTTGTGCAATTACGAATCCTCAGATTCTTTGACACGTTACCCGCAACAATGATTCCATGGAGCGTTTGGTAATTCAGGGTAGAGTCGAAGGCACGAGACCACGTGGTCGATCACCAACCCGATGGACAGACTCCATTAAATCTGTCACGAAGATCCCTCTGGCAGAATGTGCTCGCCATGCGCCCAATAGGGACCGGTGGAAAAGGATCGCGCGAAGGCAGCGACCGCATTTGTAGGCGACACCTCATGACCACGACCACTCTGTCAAGAGTGAACGTCTAAGAAGAAGACCACATCATCTCTTTCTTTTTTTCATTTTGAAGTACCTACTCAATCTCCCAGCGCTTCCGCCATCTCTTCTACCTTGTACCTAACAAGTGCGTGACCTCAGCGTCACGCGCCGCTTCGCCCGGAAGTGGCAGGGGGTAGGCAACGTCGGGGGGCGGGGGGAGGGGCGCAACTTATACCGAATTATGGAAATTTCGTAACATTACTGCCCTGACCGGCGGCTTATGGCTCCCAGGAATGGCTACTGATTAATGTAGCTAGATATTATTTTGATTCGTAATAGTATGTTTTTGGAATTACTGTATACCTACTATGTGAGGTGTGCCGGACAGCATAAAGGGCCCCAGACAAAGTGACAGACTGTCTGCGATAATGATGATGGGAAAGTCAAAAATCATACTCCAACCAACTTATCTGTGCGGGCGGGAAAACACAGAACAAAAATAAATGTACTAAGTTTTACATATCGATGAAAATTTTCATGACAAGCAACGCCATCTTGAACTTAAAGTGGTCATACTATACAGGGTTACTGGTAATTCGACGTATTCCTTGCTCCTGCAAGCAATACGTAGCGCGTACCCTACGTCATAGTAGGGTTAAAATGCAAGAAATTAAGCCACCAAATGTTCTACCGAAATTCAGTGGTTTTTGAGTTAGTTCGATTTTTAGTTTTTGTTTTTCACAAATAATGTAGTTATCGAAAAGTCATGGAAATTATGATCTAACTAACTCAAAACCCACTGAATTTCGGTAGATCATTTGGTGGCTTAATTTCTTGCAATTTAACCCTACTATGACGTCCTGCAAGGAATACATCGAATTACCAGTAACCCTGTATATCGGACTGACATTAGGTAACTACCGAAAAGTATATGTTGTCTATTGTGATAAAAGTGTTAAAGTTAAGGTCATCATTGTTTATTTCACGAAAATTGGCGCTAGTGTACTGACATCCAGTTCTGCCTTTGGCCGCAAAACTTCAGGTCGGTCCAAAAATTCTGACATTTTATGAACTCGAACTGTAATGATCAACAAAGTTTAAATTCTATATAATTTAGATCGCCCCAACCATTTAGTATTTGATCAGGCACCAATTACCAAAACAACTCGGTAGACCCAACTTGTAAGAAAGAAAAGGTTGTTCTCAGACTAAATACATGAAAAAACGATAGACAAGGTTAACAAATAAATAAAAATGTTTTTATGAAATTTTATGTTTAAATTATTTTTATGAAATTTTTCTTTTTTTTATAAGTACAAAAAAAAACACTCTTAGGGTAAAAGGCCACCTCCATTGGCAGTCACTTCTTTCTGTCTCCTGCTATAGAATGCTAGTTTTGGCCCGCTGTTTTATTACCTACAAGATTATCCACATGTTAATCCAACCACTTATTTTGATGCCCTATTCGTGATTCCAGAAACCACAAGACAGGAACATGTAATAACTCCCGATGGTCTAACGGTCGTAAAGCATGGTGTGTGCTGGCCAACAATGGCCTAGTCACACAATGGCTTGTGTCATGTGGCCGCTGTGTGTGGAATGACAATGTTGACGGCGCGGATTGTCGGCGCCTAAGGATGGGGGCACAGTTATGGCGATTAAATTTCCCAGCACTTACCAAAAACGTATTTAATAAAACCTCATTGTAATCACCACTTTCGTCTTATGGTTGTTGGTTTATCACCTGCCTAGACTTGTCCCAACTATGTTGGGATCAATTTACAGTCTAACCAGATGCAGCTGAATACCTGTATCTTACATGGAGCGACTGCCTATCTGTCCTCCCCAATCCAGTTAGTACTGGATAATACGATACCCGGTGGTAAGACTGGTTGTCAGACTATCGGGCCACCTGTAAGGATTGGCAAAGATTTACAAATGACAGCCGGGACCAACGGCTTAACGTGTTTCCCAAGGCACGGAGTCTGGACCGACTGACTTCGGCACGCTTCGATACTGCCCATATCCTAATTTATTCGGGTTGACGCGGTGTGTCTTCTTCCACACTTCTCTATGAGTCGTTTTTTTCAGAAGTCACTAACTTCCTATCCATATCATCTTTACTAGAAGCCACCCAACCTTTGATCCTCCCCTACTACAAGAGCCATCAACCGTTCAATCATACTTATGTTGAGTATCAAGCTCCAGTTGTGCTGCTGGTGGTCTTAACTATTGAAGAGTATGAAGTAAAACTACTTGCTGCGATATTATAGGACTGTATTTTTATAAAGGTGGTTACAAAGATTGCCGATATGTGAACACGTCAAAGGGCGTCGGTGGGAGAGTGGAGAGTGAGTGCGCAGAGTGCGCTTACACAGATTATACAAAATATAGATTATATTGTGCCACGATGGCACGGATAATAAAATACTTCCAGTACGGGTGTGGTCCGATGACGCAGGAACACTTAACACTGTCCTCATGACAGTTTTTTTTCATTTAATTCGTGGGCCAATTACTGCTTTACCATGAACTCCTTCATTACAAGAGCTACTGGTATAAATTCGTCTTTCACTTCTAATCTTCTGTTCTTTCGTTTTATTTTTCCACTGCTGCTCTTTGAATTCCTGAAGTCTTTTATTTTCTTGGAGCCGTCGAGGAGTGCTAAGGTAACAGACACAGTTTCGTATTTATAAATGGTAGTAAACATTAACCTTGGTCAGTGAGTTTTGCAGCAGCTCTCAAACTGCCCACACCCCCTCCAGTAGGAAATCTCACGCGCATCACATTTTCATTCGCTTCACCGTCTGCCGGCGGCTGTTATCAATAATGCCAGCTATTGTATGGTTATTGGGCATTACGTGTTATGTCGAATTAACTCGAAACTGAATTAAAAGGATTTAAATACTATAACCAACCAATGATTTATGCAATTTGAATGTGTCAGTGTTTGATTGAATGGGGAAAATTATTTTCCTTTGGACAAAAAATCGAGAATAGGTACGCTCATCCATAGCGCATTCTTGATTTTCAGTCCTTGAAAAATTCTGGGTATACTGTGTTTGGTTGCTTTAATTGTAGACCTGATATTTGAATGAAGATGAACAGTAATGTAATTTGAAACTGTAATATTATGAAATATAAATATATATAAAAAACGCTGGACATTACACACAGCACCATCTAGTGCCACACTAAGCAACGAGGCTTGTGTCGTGGACACCAGATAGTTGATATACTACATAGATACATTTTGTTAAAAATAAAAAAAAACGGTGGTTAAAAAATGAAAATCCAAGGGATGCCTCTGTCTCTTAGGAGGTATGAATGCAAATAATTTAAATGGGTTTTAAATTTAGCTGAAACGGTCTGAAGGTTATGTTAAATAAGGTCATCACTCTACTGCTGGACAAAGACCAATCCCCAGACTCCTCGTGTAACAAAGCAGAAACTAGTAGACTCTGAGATTAAACCAAGATTAGGCCTAAAATAGCTTCCACTGGTAAATAAAAAGTTAGGGCTTAATCACACTGTTGATTTGTAAGCGTGTTTCCGGCGACCCGATTGTCACACGAACGTCTTCGCCGCGTTTGCGTGACGTAAGTGTACAAGAGAGAGCGAGAGATGCGATCATGTTCACCATTGTAAAAGCGTGGAGCTATCGGGCTATAGCAAGCCCGTTTATTAACCGCTGAAGACACGCTGACAAATCGTAACATAACATGACGCCTGTGTTTTTCTGGAGGATTCGGCAGAGGTGTGCAGTGTACCATAGTACTAGCACATTAAGTTATTACAATCTGTCAAATTTATTCAATAGATTATCGCTAAAGCGGTGTGCTAGGTGTACAGTACAAAACCTCATTTGCAAGACGCCAATTCCCAAGAAAAAAGAAACCATCAAGTCTTTAAAAAAATTCAGAAAGAACTAGACATAATTGACCTAAATAAATTTAATGTCAAATCAAAAACATCTGACTGGCTCATAGTGCAGGACTATATGAAAACAGAATCTTTGCTATCATACATCGCTTGACTTATCAACTTCTTAAAAAAAAAAAACACAAATACTCAAATACACATACTCACATACATCGGCTCACACTTACACTCCCTTCCCACACACACATACACACACACACATGTTACACACACCTCAACATATACATATTGGATTAAGACTAACATTAATATACATTTAGAATAGTAAATCGACACACTTTCACTCTTATAAACTTCAGTTTTATTAAATTCCAATTCTGGCCGATCACTGTCTCTTAAGATACAGTTCTCCTAGTTTAAGAGACAGGGTTCATTATTATTTTGTATGCATAGACTTATTTTTTTTTGAAGACTTAAATCTTCTGTGCACAATAGTACATTTTGATACAAGTGGAGAAAGTTTGTTATTGCATTCGAGGCGGAATTAACTCCCGAGCCGTAGGCGAGGGTGTTTTTGAGCCGAGAACTGCAATAACAAATGTCCACGTGTATCAAACGACGTTTTTCAATACACTTTTGAAGAAATAAAATAAAATAATGAAAAAAAAAGAATCACCGCTGACCATAGGCATTGCACCAATTTGTACTAAGTATAGGTATAGTTTTATCTGAGGCAATTTTCCAACACCCGCGTGCTGTGCCGCGTGCGAATTTGGTTCCTTTCTGCACGCGGCGATGGAAAATGAAAACAATCCACGTGTGTGAAATACATGGCATGTTGAACCTAATCGTAGTTCGATAAGAACCGGTTTTCGAGGAAGTGTATTGAAAACTAAATTATATGCTTATTGCATTGTATTTTTGTCACCTTGTTTTGAACTGTGTACTATTCGAATAAATAAATAAAATATTATTATTATTAAAGCATTAGGTTCAAGGTTGATTGAAAAAATTTGACAGTTTCTGGTAGTTTGATGTGCTGGTGTTTGTACATCCACATTATGCCATTTTTTTTTTTTTTTCGTGTTTTTTCGCCGACTAATCGTCAGTGTGACAACGCTCTTAAATCAAATCTACCGTGAAGAAATGGAATACAAATCCTCTATTTTTAATTCAACATCGCCATTATTAGAGAAACATTTCACTCAAACTCTTTTGTTAAAGTTTTTACAAGTAAATCGTGGAACCGTTTCAGTTTTTCTTGTAGTTTGCAGTTAATACGGTTTGTAGTCACAAGTCGGTCAGTACTAACGTTGTTCGTGATAGAATTGCAAAGAAAATAGAGTAAATTGTTGTTGTTTACTGTTATGTAGAAGCTGAAATGCAGGAACAGGTTACTTGCAGTTATTTTAAGAGTTTATTTCTTTTGATTTCAAGTCAGAATTCATTTTTATTTAGTATGGAGACCGGCAGATTAATTTGAACCTTATTTTTGGCAACACAACTCCACTATAATTATGCATACAAGCAAATAATTTAAACGCGCCACAATTTGATAGATACTAATTCATTTAAAAAATTGTATCAGCTGCGCCTCTAAATGAACTATTGTTTTTTCCTATTAAGTTTGGTTAAAACTAGCAATACAGGATCATAAAAGCATATCTCAGAAGTACAGGTCACTGTATTTTACCAGATTAACTTGATCCATAACTTCAGCGTCTTTCCATTCTAAACAAGGCCGGAACCCAAGAGTGTGAAACTACTCGCGTACTTAGAGATGGAAATCACTTTTTAATCAAGGTCTTTCAATCTATACAAGAGTAGTCTAGTACGCAAATACTCGTGTATACTTTGTAGTCGCTTAGCTAACTAGCTTGTTCCTTATTATACAGTGCTTGTACGCAAACAAACTAATCTTGTTTTAAGGCGTAGTCGACGTTGTTTCGGTAAGTTCCTGCACCGAATCGGGCGGGAGGAAACGCCCGGGTGCTACCACTGCGAGGATCGACCGGAGGATACGGTGGAGCACACTGTGGAGGTGTGTCCCGCTTGGGTGGAGCACCGCCGTGTCCTCGAGGTGGCGATTGGCGGCGGCGACCTCTAGCTTCCGGCCCTGGTTCGTGCCATGGTCCGGAGCGAGACGGAATGGGACGCCGTCACCTCCTTCAGCGAAGCAGTCATGCTAGCGAAGGAGGTGGCGGAACAGGACAGGTAGAGATCCTCACGTCCCGACCGCCGCGAGAGACGCCCCGGGCGTCGGGGGCCACGTGGTGGCTTCCGGCCACCGTAGGCGCGGGCCTGTGGACGGGGAGCTACGGGCTAGCTCGCCGTCCGTACGTCTCATGACGACAGGCCGTGTCGACGGCGCGTTCGTGTTCCACGCGCGCCTCAAAGAGAGTCAGCAATAGGGAAGGGGTCCGCAAGGACCGAAGCCTGCCGGGGCTGCGGGACTATTCGAAAGAGATACCGTGGCCCCGGAACACAAAGGGCGAGGAAGGAACATGGATGGGTTTTAGTCAGTAAAAGTCCGACACTCCCTCCTGCTCCGCCCAGAGCGGGAGAAGTCATTTGATGATTAGAAAAAAAAAAGGCGTAGTCGACGTAGCCTCGCTATGCGGGGCTCCTATCTCTTTCTGCAGGGTTTAAAGTAACCTTACGTAACCTAACGTCGGGGTACCCCTAGTCCCGAGGTCGCTTCGCTCGCTCTTGCATCCTAAGTTGAGCCAAAACAAAAAGATGAGCTTAAAAAAACGATAATTTTAGCAGAACATGTTTTCGGAAACTTGGTATTTTTTTTCGCAAATTTAGTATTTTTTTCGCAAGCTCAGTATTATTTTCGGAAGTTTGGTATTTTTTTTGGAAATTTAGTTTATTATTTTACCTAGAATTATATCTAAAAGTGAACGTAACTTAAATTCGTGAACTTCAATTTAATAACAAAAGCTGTCTGTCCGGTTTCACTTGCAGCATGAGGATAATAAAGTACCTATTTTTTCTAGTCTTACGTACGCGTTACCTGCTATTATTTCGTTTAGAATTTAAATTCTTAGAGCGTCTATTTCTGTACATGGCAACTAAAATTGTTGAGCATAATTATGCCTTTTGAAACACTTAGGAATTCATGAATAACTGATAAGCTCTCCTTTTCTGATAAATTTCGTTGCGGGATTCAAGACATTTGAATTTTGTCGCTGTTTTGGTGGTCGTTACTGTTAATTCCGGCTTTCAGATGACTGCATCTCCTACTACAGAGTTGATAACCGTGTGACGGGTTTGACGCTAAAAGAAACCATTGAATCAAGTGCATGTTGCATCACTTCAGCAGTCCCTCCAGGATTTTGCCACGATAGAATTCTTTGAAATGAGAAATACTGCTATACTACGTCGCTTTCTCTCCATAATATCACATCTTTAAACTTGAGATTTCGTATTCAAAGTTATTTTTACATTCTTCTCTTTGAAAGATTATGGTAGGCAGCGTGTCTTCATCACTTCATCTAATATTTATATTTATACATTTTAGCAATTAGATTATGCTTTTTTCATTTCCTAGTGTTTAGGTATACTCGTATTCCCAGTGTAAGTAGTTAGTTAGGTAGTTCTTTTGGGTGTATTGCTTTTGGTAGGCACTCAATAAAATTATATGTATACTGCTATCCTACATAAATATAATCCATTAGAAACCCAACAAATGTATAGAAACCACCATTAAATCAAGGTGTCAGTTGGCTCCATAGAACGGCTCCACAATGGCTATTATT
Organism: Xestia rhomboidea; assembly: GCA_963853795.1. Lineage (NCBI taxonomy): Eukaryota > Metazoa > Arthropoda > Insecta > Lepidoptera > Noctuidae > Xestia > Xestia rhomboidea. Next base: position 6,254,615 of record OY970770.1, on the reverse strand, counting down.
GACCAAACCGAATGTATAATTAATCAAAGTTTGACAAAGGAAATCCTTGTAATGGCGCCGGAAAGCAATCCTTTAATAATTTAGTTTTGACAGTTAATTGTAGGTATTTTACAAAAGGTACATCATTTATTATCACCTACGGTACCAACCTTTAGTTTTCTTTTGACGGAAAAGTCATTAATGTTAAAAATTACTTACTAATTTTGTTGTTGCTACCGTAAAGAAAATGGCTTTAATTCTTTTGCTTATTTTTTTGTTGTGTAACTAAACTAATTTCTTTGTTAAAACTGAAATCAAAGCGTAGTGATCAATGCTGTATTAGTAACAAATTGGTGAAAAGCATAATGTTTTCTTCAATGGTTCCTGTCTCCTTCACTTTTAGTGTAGCAGAAGTCTGTTGTGCTATTTCTGTTGCCATAGCAACAGTGTAAAATCAGTCAGCAAGGCAGTAGTGAGGTTTGACTGCCCCCGAGGCTCAGTTTGCGACAAAGAACTGAGGGCTTTAAATGAACGCTTTAATAAATTAATTTATTTCAGGTAAATAACACCCATTGCCAAATAAAAGATAAAAACATCATTACAAAATAAAATCAGCAGCTTTAGCAGAATGATATTATGACAATTATAAAAGTCACGTTAAAATGTATGTAATAGGAGGCGATCGCCTATTGCCATCAACCGGTCACAAATCCAAACTCCGTGGCAGCTACTGAGAAATTCCTGATGGAAAACCCAATAACATTGCCCGACCTGGGAATCGAACCCAGGATCAGCTCAGGAGTCGCGCTTGCCATCACTTGGACATTTCGACTGTAAAAAAAAATTCTTCTACAATCTTCAATTGTTTTTATTACTTTAAAATACGAGTATCTAAACCATCTTATCAATCAGAGGGGTAAAGCACCAAATCGTGCGTCAGGTCACGGTCCGGTGCCGGACATAGAGGCGGACATACGGACAGACGGACCGTGTAATGATCGTGTGTGATTAGTGATGTGCTAGACTGGACACGGCGTTGTTATCATAGTGTTGTTAGTTTTATTACTTAAATGTGTTAGAGCAAGTCATCGTGATGTACGTATGTTGTATGGTACCCGAAAGTCAGTATATTAGGTAGGAAACGATTCCACACACAGTGATTGCTTCACACACAATCGCAATACATACCTTATTTACGTTGTCCAGCCGTCGATTTTAGATAGTATGAATTATGAATCTTTAGGGTTAATGAAGAACAGGGGTGTAAAGTTCCTCAATACTCCATATAAACGAGAGGATACTCCGGCCAGACGGGTGTTGTCTGGTGGTACTGGACGACAATTTTATTGTTGTCGGGTTTTTCTATATAGCCGATATACAGGCTGTAAACAACCTCATCACGAAGCCGTCAACCAAGCATTCTGTACATCAAACTAAATAACTTTACGTAAAAATTATGGGAAACTGCTGGTGGATGAATTGAATAGTACGGAAGTCGTAGAGGTATTCAAAGTAAAAGTCTTACATTAAAAACTTGTTAACACAAGTTTTTAATGTAATGTATGTAGTTTTTTTATGTTTTTTTTTTGTACGTTTGTAGTGTCCAACTTATTGACAACGTTTTTTTTTAAATAAAAAAAACGTTGTCAATAAGTTGGAACTTTGACCCTCAATATCTCCGTAACTAGAAGGTTCCCAGGTATGGTGTAGAACAAAAAAATTATCGCAATGACGGGGAGAACAAGTGCCTTTCGGCTTCGTTAAGAGGTTTTTTACATCCTTTATAATAGCGCGATTCAGAATTTTGATGTTAGTTCTTTCTTTGTGGCAATAGATGACGCTGTGGTACGTTTGTATCATGTTGCTGAAGTACTTTTGTAATATGTTGCTGTAGTACTTTTTGTACTGTCCACTAAAAATCAATGTATCAAACTGTGTAGAGTAACGTACATCAAACCATCGCGTGTTTCTCTAACTGAAGTATACAAAACTTTCAGGTTATCCTGAAATTCTCGGCTAATTGGCTGATTATCACCTCTCCTTTCAATCAATTTAAACAATCAATAAATAAAAAACTATTCCTACGACTATGATTACGAAGATCAGCGTATACATATACACACACTTTGCCAGATATACATATGAAGAATTGAGTGAATTATGCCGAACTTCTACCGACTAAAACCCCAAGGTGTTCTCCATGTTCTCCATGCTACCATGAGTCAGGAGGGATATTCTCGCACTTACACCATACCCTCAAACATCTGCAGATAAGGTTGAAACGGAAGTAAAGACCAGAATCCAGGCTCAATGGTCATTTATAGTTAATTCGTTATGTAAGCAAAACAAGATTCCAATTCAAGCCAAAAAATAATATAGAAATTAAAATATAATTCTCAAGATTTTCAAACAAAATTAAGCAGTTCTTAAAATTAATTACCGTGTAAAACTCGTTTGTTTCCGTTAATTAATTAGAAGAACGGAAGCATATAAAAACGTTATCGAATGTATATTTCTTACCAGCAGTGTAGCTGTGGAGTGTAGGTACTATCAATTCAATGATCGACCGAACAGCCAAGACGGTTGTTGGTGTGAACGCTTTCATTTTCTTTAGAAAATATGTTTTCGTTATGCTTATGGTATAATTGAGGAGTAAATTATTATTGACTTCCTCGTTGGTCTAGTGGTGGCAAGGGCGACTGCTGAGCACGCAGTTCTGGGTTCAATTCCCGGTTCGGGCAAAGTGTTATTAGATTTTTCCATCAGGAAATTCTCAGTAGCAGCCACGGAGTTTGGATCTGTGCCCGGTTGATGGCACTAAGCTCGCCCACTATTTTACGGGACTTTAACATAACTGTCGATATGTGGGTGTACTACACTGGCCTGCAAAACTTAAGTATGAAACTTTTAAAATTTCAATTAAAACGAAACTATAGAAGTTAGAGATTCAAAATAAAAAACGTTTAATAGCAGTTTAGGTTATCGACTATGAAGTTTTTATGAACAAAATTAAACTCTTTTTCGAGTCCTTTTTGTTTCGAAAGTATATCTTGTGTACTTAAAAAGTTATTGCAAGTTTAAAAGTGTGATACTTGGCCAGTGTATTAGGTACACCTCTGTCTAACCCTTCAGGGATTACCGGCGTGGTGTTATGTTAATTTTTCTAAGTAAAGCTACTTATGTTATAGCTCATCCAGAACTATTTGGTTTAGTATTACAATTTTATGGTAAGGTATTGTTCGAATTTACGTTACGTTTACACCAGGCGTGCTAGGGTAAAAAGGTTTCTGGAGAAAATACAGGCACATACATGCGAGCTCGTCTTAGGTAGACTCAAACAATTGCAAAGTAGAAGGGCTGACGATCTTCAGGCATTATAGAAAATAAGAGTAACCGAGGATTGACCAGTAGGACTTGATTATGCTCATGTTGATGATAATAATCCAATAGTAACATTGTCTCCAAAGGAATACGCTCTACCACCGACCGTCGAAATGACACAGACTTAAATCATTAGCAACGAGGTACTTAGCCATATCTAAATAAGTTGGAACAGTTAACAAAAACCGAAACATAACCTTAAAGAGCAAACTACATTGCTAGCATTCTTTAAAAATATCGTCCCATTTTAAAGCATCAAGGATTCAAGGCTGAACATCCTATCTTGATGTCCGACATAATTTTACAAAATAATTGCTTTAATGATGATATTGTAACCCAGTTTATTATAATGTATACTTCCCGTATGTAGGTAACCTTTGCTGCCGGGAGAATGCAGTAGCTACTTATGGGATAAGCGCTGGAGCCTGCAAACTGAAGATATGTCCAAGTGATAATATCCAGACTGTTATACAAGGTGTCTTTTCTTATATCCCATAACTCTAGGGTAAAAATGAGACCATATCAAAGATTCAATTAGCATATATGTTTTTTTTGTTCAATTATATTTCTTTTAGTTTTCATTTTTCATACAAAGTAATTGGAAAAAGTCACGATTATTAATGTAAACACCCTTAAGTGAAATATGACAACGTCGCATTTCTTAGCTTTAAATACGACCGATTGGTTTGAATAATTACTCGTAATTATCAATGAAACTTAAATTAATTATGTTTGATGATTTTCGAAACCTTGCATTTCTGGACCACATATTCCTGGACTTTTTGTATTATTTTTACTTATAGAATATAACCATAGAGTTATGGGATATAAAAAAAATACGTTGTAGAACTTTACCAATAATATTAGAACTTTAAATTTGGCTGTGAAGGATGATATGGCTAGAAAGGAGGTGACTGCTGAGATGTCGAGCAATAGAGAAGTATGACAGAAGAAGACATGCTGCGCCGACCCCAATTAAATTCAGATATGGGCAGGAGAATGATGATAGGGGGCTTCAAACAGTCGAGGAATGAGTAATTGAATTTTTGCTGGAGTATACATTTGTGCCTGCTTGATGGCATTAGGCTCGTCCCCTATTACATGGAATTGAATAACTTGCAAAATATGGGTGACGTGCAGGCCGGCCTGTGCCTTATCTATCGATGAAAACATGCGAGAATTTTTGTTAAACTGTCTAGTCTAGGTAATCATGCAGACTGAACCAAACATTCAAAGGGACAAGACATCCACCAACCTGGCCCGGATGATGCCCTTGGGGCAGTCAGCTTATAGCAGTCCATTACTGGACATAGACTTCTCCCAAGTTGCACACTACACTAGGTTTTCTGTCTTTCTCATCTACTACATTGGCAACAATCTATTTATCAAGGTAAACAGCTGAATGTGATTTGGAAAGAATTGACGATTGGATCTTTTTCAAAATGGTGGCTTTTTTTGTGCATATCATTTTGTTCGTTTTGTAATTTTATTCAGATATTTTTAACTCTTATTTATCTATTAGAATTATCATGAACACATGGCACACACTAATGCGCACCGCGTTTCTTTTATATTTATCCCTGATACTCAAGATTATTTTCAATATTAAATATTTTAATGACCAACTACGACTTACCTGTCTCATTATGATAATCATATTACAACTAGTCCCCCTTCCCAATATTATTTACCCCTAAGCTCCACAATCATTAAAAAAAATTCTATTCACAGAAAAAAGGTTTGATAATTAGTTTCCGCTACATCCCCTGTTTGTGGCAGACCCTGGACGGAGGATCTACGCTAGAGCACGCGCCATGACAGCTGCGCGTGAGCACCTGTTGTTTCTATCAACGTCGAACGCATTGACGATACTCTTTTGTTTGTTGCGTAGTAAATTATGCTGGTGTTTTGTATTTTAGGTCAATATGAGTAGTGTAGTAGCGAATATACACAGAATATACAGGGTGTGAACCACCTCATCACGAAGCCGTCAACCAAGCATTCTGTACATCAAACTAAGTAACTTTACGCAAAAATTATTGCTGGGAAACGACTTTTTTTTTGGGGTGAAAAATCATGTTTTGTGGTAAAATTAAATGTAACGCACTCAAAACACTGTGCTGCTGGATGGATTGAATAGTACGGGGGTCGTGGAAGTGTTTAAAGTAAAAATCTTACATTAAGAACTTGTATTTAAAAAAACGTTGTCAAAAAGTAAGAAGTTTGACCCCCAATATCTCCGTAACTAGAAGGTTCCCAGGTATGGTGTAGAACAAAAAAATGATCGCAATGATGAGGAGAACCAGTGCCTTTCGGCTTCGTTAAGAGGTGTTTTACACCCTTTATAGTAGCGAAAACGGTGACCACGCATCAGGACAGCACTCTTGAGGGACACATAGAAATTATCCGACGGTTTAAAAAAAAAACAGCTCTGTTTCCTAAAAAAAATAGTTACAAAAAAACAAATGTAAAAGTGTAAAGTGTGTTCATAGTGTTGGTTTACTCAAAATCTAGTCCAATGTTAGCAAGGATGGATTAGCAGTCCAGTTTATGTTATTGGGTGCCTGATAGTGTCAAGCATATAGAAAAATGCTTGTACGGTCCATCATTACATATAAAAGTTATCATCATTATCCTAGCCTTTTTCCCAACTATCTTGGCTTCTAGTCTAACCGGATACAGCTGAATACCAGTATTTTACATGTAGCGATTGCTTATCTAACCTCTACAACCCAGTTAGTACTGGGTAATGCCCCGTGGTAATACTGGCTGTCAGATTTCCGGGCCACTGACTGCCTGTTACGACTGTCAACGATCTACAAATGACAGCCGGGACCAACGGCTTAACATGTTTTCCGAGGCATGGAGACCATCATCACTTAATCCTACTAATCTATACTTCTATACTATACTATATATACTATATTACTATATCTACACTAATATTATAAAGAGGAAAGATTTGTATTTTGTAACGATTAAACTTAAAAACTACTGGATCGATTTGAAAAAATCTTTAGCAATGGATAGCTACACTATCAGCGAATAACATAGGCTATATTTTATCCCCGTACCCTCACGGAAACGGGAACTACGCGTGACGTCCGCGAGTATAATAGATGCGAAAGTTTGCGAGTATGGATGTTTGTTACTCTTTCAAGCAAAAACTTCTCAACGGATTTGGATAAAATTTTGCACACAGGTACTTTAGAACCTGGATTAACACATAGAATACTTTTTATCCCGGTAGTAAGATCCCATGGGACAATTATCAAACTTCACGCGGGCGAAGCCGCTGGCAGAAGCTATCATAAATAAATCACCAATTTCACTTCTTTCAACTAACTTTCTCACCGCACTCAATTAACCACAATAACCGGTCATTATCAATTCTCTCCGCCACCGATGTCAGTTTAAACGTACATTACCCTGGTTTGTTTGCACAATATGTTACAAAGCGGTTAAAATAGTTACACGGGCAATCAACGTAGTTTATTTCTAACTAGCTTTTTCCAGCGGCTTTGCCTGCGTGGAGATCGTATATCATCCCTCGTGAACGTTATATAATAACATAACATCGCGCCTGAATACCCGACCCAAACCCGAACCCGACGACCCGAATGCCGCAGCGGTAGTGAGGCTGCCTTACGTTCTTAGGGTCCCGGGTTCAAATCCCGGTCGGAGCAAATGTTTGTGTGATGAGCATAGATATTTGTTTCCGAGTATATGTATAATAAGTATGTATTTACAAACAAAAAAAAAGTATCTATGTATTATATCAACTATCTGGTGTCCACGACACAAGCCTCGTTGCTTGGTGTGGCACTAGATGGCGCTGTGTGTTAATGTTCAGCGATATTTATTTATTTTTTTATTTATATTTTTACCCCCTAAAGGGATAATACAATACGCTCGGCCTAACAGAGGTGTATCTAATACTGCACCACAGTTATGTTTAAGTCCTATTATGCAAAAGAGGGACAGATCTAGACACCGTGGCTGCTACTGAGATATTCCTGATGGAAAAACCCAATAACACTTTGCCTGACCCGGGAATCGAACCCAGGACCTTATGCTCAGCAGCCGCACTTGCGACCACTAGACCAACGAGTTAGTCGGATGATATTTAAAAAAAAAAAATATCATCCCACTGCCCCAAAGAAAATGCTTTTTGAAAATACAGAGAAAGCATGCGCTTACTCAAGGCGGATTGACGATTAAAGACTGCATTAAAAAATGAACACTGTGTTCGAATGGGATAAAAATATCCTTTAAACCTATCCCGGGTCATGGTCTAACTGTGTGCTAAGTTTCATCGAAATTTGGTTCAGTTGTCACGCGTGTTGAATAGACAGACCTACTTTCGCATTTGTTATATTAGAATGGATGGATTGGCTAGTTAATTTTTATGGGAACAGTATGGTTTTAAGTGGGGTATTGGGTTTCATGGTTTTTACCAGTGATAGGTTACTGGCTAGACTGATTGTAAGTACTGTATATTGAGATTACTGCATTTTTTCTAATTGATAGACCAAAGAAAGGTCGTTTATTTCGTTTTAACGATTAGGGGACGTGTTTCTTTTTTCTTACAAACTTTTCAGTAAAACTACTAATTGTGGGAAGTTAGATTTAAAACAAACCGATTTTTATACTGTAACTAGAAGTTATTAAAATAATCCCTTCGGCAAGCCGCAGGAGGAAGTAGATTTCGAAGAAAGTTCCACCCATATTTTTTTAACCCCTTGTTAAAATCCTCCCATAAGAGTATAGAATGAAAAAAAAAACCTTTTAAATAAAAAATGTAGAGTAAACAACGTGCTTTGTGTGTTTAATGTTTACCGTTTCGGAGATATAATTTTTTTCCAAAAATTTTGAAAATTTCAACCCCTTCCCTAAGTTAGGGGTTGCAACAAAAAAGTTTAAATTTAAAAGTTGTCCTTATTCTTACTCGGAATGACAAAAATGATAAACATTCCAAAAAAATTCCATAGGAAAAAAGTTGTGGCCAAAAAACTGATTTTCGTAAAACCGCACCCGCCGCCCCCCATGGACGAATTCCGCCCATTCACGAACTTAACCTAAGTTTTGACCCTTTCGATTTTTTGGCCAAGTTTGAAAGCAATCGCAGCATAATTGCAACCTGTAGAGTGTGGCTAAATTTTGCTTGGCAACCCACATACCAACATACATACATACGTATACACATATATAAACTTTTTAACTGGAGGTTGATTTAGGCTCTAGGGGTCGTAACTAGAAATAAAAAATAATACGAAAACGGTACGGTGAAATTCACGGAAAACTCGACTTTAGGTGCAAGACCAATGGGTAGATTTTTTCTGACGAAATCTACCTAAAAGATGCTGTTGGAATGCAAGTGCAAATGCAAGTATAACCTCTTCCTTTTTTAGAAGTCGTGTAAGTTTGTTAAAAATAACTTCAAGGCACATATTAAAATTACATCAGAATCCTTTTCAAATGATACAAACAGCATTTTCTATAAAACCAAGGTTACCAGATTAGCTTGCCAAATACAGAAAGTTATTTTAATAAACTGTTATTTTGTAACAAACACAATTAAAACAAGCAAACTTAATAAATCTTAATTAATTTAATCGATTAATTCGACCGATCTTAAATTAACGTAAATAAAAATTCCGAAACAGCAGCTAATTATGTTTAATTTAATGTTATTTGATCAAAATATGGTAATTTATTTCGATAATTTTGCATAATAAGTCATTTATTTATAGCCAAGTTAAACCTGAACGCATCATGTTTAGTCTGTATGCCTATATTCAATACTTGGAGTTTTGCTTTTGGTCATTATATTTAATTACTAGTTTGTCTAGATGTTGGCGATGACCAAAAAAAATCGAATCTAGTATTGATATAGCCTAAGTCACAACTTGACGTATAGAGGAAATCGGTTCACCGATAGAATATTGATTTAAAAGAGTGTCCATGGAGTTTATTGCCCGTTCTTCTCCATAGAGATCTACGCTAGGGAATGGGCCAATTTAATGGGAATGGAATTATGCCTTGTGACTGTGACTGTAGCTTTGCTTTTTTTTGTATTTTAAAATAAATGTTTTGAGTTTGAGAATGATAATTATACGCTAAATTGATATCCTATCCTACTATAAATGCGAAAGTTTGTGAGGATGGATGTTTGTTACTTTTCCACGCAAAAACTATTGTCTTTATTTGGATGAAATTTGGCACACAGACAGTTTATAACCTGGATCAACACGTAGAATACTTTTTATATCCCGGCAGTACGATCCCGTGGGATGATTACCGAACTACACGCTGGCGAAGCCGTCGGCATAAACTAGTCTTTACATGAATGCAAAAATGGCAGCTGGGAATCGAATCTGATGTTTGACGTTTCGCTAAAACCACACGGTGAAACGTAAAAGAAAACTCATTTATCAATCAATGTTTAACTGGCGATAACTGACGAAATGTGGTGTAAATAGGTAAATGCACCTCTGTTTAATCCTTCAGAGATAAAGAGGCGTAATATTTCAGAAAAATGATGAGACTACTCGTCCTTAGAATATTTTAAGTTCCCTTAGGCAATATCAATAGAGCAGCGGTGGCCCAGTGGTGGCGGCCCCAAATTACGAACAGTAAGTCGTGGGTTCGAACCCAGACAGGCGCATTACTTTGTGTAATTTATTTCATTACCACTACTCTCAAAACAGTAAAGGAAAACATCGTGAGGAAACCGGCATGTCTTAGAACCAAAAATTCGAAGACATATGACATCTACCAACCTGCACTGGGCCCGCGTGGTGGATTATAGCCCATTCCCTCTCATAGAGAGGAGGCCTGTGTCCCAGCAGTGGAGATATTAATAGGCTGATGATGATGATGATAGGCAATATCTATAAAGGGTGTAAAGCACCACTTAACGAAGCCGAAAGGCACTTGTTCTCCTCGTCATTGCGATAATTTTTTTGTTTTACACCATACCTGGGAACCTTCTAGTTACGGAGATATTGGGGGTCAAAGTTCCCACTTTTCTTAAAAAATACAAGTTTTTAATGTAAGATTTTTACTTTAAACACCTCCACGACCCCCGTACTATTCAATCCATCCATTAGCACAATGTTTTGAGTGCGTTACATTGAGTTCTACCACAAAACATGATTTTTCACACCAAAAAAAAAAGTTGTTTCCCAGCAATAAATTTTGCGTAAAAGTTACTTAGTTTAATGTACAGAATGCATGGTTGACGGCTTGGTGATGAGGTGGTTTACACCCTGTATAGTCAGTGAAGTCTGTACATCCTCATCAAAGAAAAACTGAACCTTTCATTAGAAGTCCAACTTACCTCCCATAAGAACCACAGCATAATCATATATTAATATAATTATAATTTAATTAAGTTTCTGCAGTAGATTACGAATAAAAAATTTTGCTTATCATGCTACTTTATCTCGAGATACCGGTAATCATTGCTTAACATTACTAAATATACTTGGAGTCGAGACCACACGTGAGTTTCTTAGAAAATACTTAGTTTAACAAGTTGCAGCATTTGTACTTGAATGTTTGACTAAGTATTTTTTTAATAACATTTGGTTCTTTGATAGGTTATTAGCCCTGTATAGCAGTGATAGCCAAGCGGTATTACCGTCGGACTGCTAAGTCATAAGGTCTCAAGTTTGAACCCAAGGCACGCAGCTCTGATTTTTCATATTCATGTGCATATTGTATAATTATACCTTACTTCGGTGAAGGAAAACGTCGTGAGGAAACCATGCCTTTTTTTTTATGGGAAATCATCAAACGACTCCTCCCGCTCTGGGCGGAGCAGGAGGGAGTGTCAGACTTTTACTGACTAAAACCCATCCATGTTCCTTCATCGCCCTTTGTGTTCCGGGGCCACGGTATCTCTTTCGAATAGTCCCGCAGCCCAGGCAGGCTTCGGCCCTTGCGGACCCCTTCACTGTTGCTGACTCTCTTTGAGGCGCGCGTGGAACACGAACGCGCCGTCGACACGGCCTGTCGTCATGAGACGTATTCCTGAGAGATATTTCTTGACAGCATGTAAAGCCAAGTAAGAGGCCCGTGGGTGGCGTAAAAACTCTCACACCAAGTAAGGCACTAACCACACTATATAGAAGAATTTGGCCAAAGAAAGCATGGCCGTCTAAAAGCTAGTTGGGTAGACGATATCATCAAATTTGCGGGAACACCTGGACGCACAGAACCGGAAAGTGTGGCAGAAGAGAGAGGAGGCCTATATCCAGCAGTGGGTGATTCTGGGCTGATAAGATAATGATCATGTTTAATAGATTTGTAACTAATAACGTGCTCTTACTCTCAAAACGGTGAAGGAAAACATCACTAAGTAACCGGCATTATACTAGAATAAAAAAATCTAAAACATGTAACATTTACCAACTCGCACCGGGCTCGCATGATAGATGAAGAGAAGAGGCCTGTGTCCCAGCAGTGGGAACAATATAGGCTGATTATAATGTTCTCTTTTATTGTCATAATAATATTTTAAATAAATAATTTAACATCATATAATTATCTACTTAATATAAATATACGATGTCATTTCACGGAACGAAACCTCATCAATTAGCAATATTTTACAACAGAAAAGAGATCATTATATTTTAGTATAATGCCCTATTTCAAATAATAATTATAGAAAACAGACAAAAACATTTAATAATATAATAGATTTAATGTTTCACACTATAAAATTGGACAATAATTCAAATAAAACAGATGTTTTATTCACAAATATTTGAATAACGATACTTAAATTATTATATGAAATTCTTCAATAACGTTAATAATTTTGCTATAACGAATGGAAATTCAAATATTATGTAATATATTAACCTAACCAAATAAATAAAATTAAAGTGTCTGTTTGTAATATAAAAATAACAGCTTTTTACTGAATGCAAATGAACAAATGAAAATATATATAAAGAGAGAGATAAAACAAAAACACATCTTTTTCATTTTTTGTCTGTTTGTTTGTTCCGGCTAATCTCCGAAACGGCTGGGCCGATTTTGTCGGGGCTTTTACTGGCAGATGGATAATGGTATAAGATCTAATTAATTTTTTTCTTCTCAACACACTTGCGTCCACTGCTGAACATGTATACGCCTCTTGCATGGTTCTTCAATCGTTTCTGGATGCGGTGGTTAAGCCTCATTATTCACAACGCTTCGATTCGATTTTAGATTCGGAAAGTCGTATGTCTATCTTTTTTCACATTATGAAATCGAGCGAGATAGACAGCAGACAGAGCTATGCTGGTCTGACTATCTCACCAATGCTACTTTTATTTAATAAAAATAATAAGGGTTCCGTGCAAAAAAAAATCAAACCCCTAAAATAGGCATGACGACAGTATCAAACAATTGCAAATCTATTTAGTCCGTCAGTTAGAGTATTGGAAAATAATGTACACGTATTTTTTGTTTTTGTAAATCAATGACAATATTCATTGATTTACAAAAACAAAAAATACGTGATACAACAATACGTGATACGACAAAGATAAAACGCATCAAAACTCGGGAGTTGGGGCTCGTGAAGTCAGAACTAGTTAAAAATGATACCATGGCGTGACGTATTGAGAATTTTAAAAGCGTCGTATCTTCGTCATTTTTGGTTTACGTAACAAAAGAAAAAACACGGGTCAAGTATTTTTTGATAATCTAAGTGACGGACTAATTAGTTTTTTTTTTGTCGTCTCGCCTATTGTTAACAAAAATTGAGTCGAAGGGAAGTCATATTTTTTATAATACGCCAATGTCGCGAGCCACAGCTAGTAAAGTATATTTAAAGACATGCATCAATCAAATATTCTGATTACATTTTTTATACATATCCACCTGGTTATTTATTTTGCAAATGATATAGATTATTTATTTCTAATAGTTTCTTGTTAAATTAGTTTCTGGTAAAAAAAAAAAAATGTTTACGATGTGTTGGCCTGTTTTTGACAAGATTTTCGAACTAATAGGTGTTGGAAATAATTACTTGGTCGTTAGTTGTCTGACGAATACAACTGTGTTTTCGAAATATGAGACATATTATTTATATGCAAATATGCAACTAATATTAATATGTCATCGTCCGAGGTCAGAAATTCATTCATTATTTCGTCCACGTGTTTGTGTCGAACGATTTGCATTTAAGTTTTATACTGGTTATTCATTGATCTTCGATTTAGTAGGATCTCAAGACTTTGCTATGTCCTGTTAACTTTTATTAGATACTTATTGTTAGAGGGCTAACTCCATCAAAGGTGTAGGGTTCTGCCTAAAAATGCCAAGGAGAAAAAAGGTTTTTTTTTTGCGGGACTCTCTATATCACCTATTTGATCCCCCCCTTTTAATGAGCAGCGGTGACCCAGTGGTGGCGGCCCCGACTTACGAACAGTAAGTCGTGAGTTCGAACCCAGAGAGTCGTGAGTGAGAACCACTGTTCTCAAAACGGTGAAGGAAAACATCGTGAGGAAACCGGCGTGTCCTAGAACTTAAAAAAATCGAAGACCTGTGACATCTACCAATCCGCACTGGGCCCGCGTGATGGATTATAGCCCATTCCCTCTCATAGAGTGGAGGCCTGTGCCTGTGTGAATGGAGGCTGATGGTGATGATGAAGATGATCCCTCCATTCTCCGCCTTAGATCTCGTTTAGCTATCATCATGATTCCCCTGCCCTTATTCCAATTGCCTTGTCTAATTCTCTATTAGTTGTCATCTCATTATTCACCACTTTCAAGCTGTTTCATCTGTCACACAGACCAACCTTAGTTACACTGGTCTTCCTCTAAATGATAGCGTTTTAAGTCTTTAAGTTTTGAGTCCTCGTATGAATGTAGATGTATGTCATTCATACTCAAAACTTTCAAAATAATGTCTCCTACAAAATATAACTCTCAGAATTTTCTTTATACAAAAGACAACTAAGTTTAAATATCGCCATGTCTGTTATTGGGTTTCTATCAAGATTGATGCCAAAAACAGAAGATACATAGTTTTTATACCATTTGTTCCATGCAGCCCCAAAGGTTAAAGAACATATACGTAGCTAAGTTTTGAGTCAACCCACATTTTGCCGAACATTTTTCAACTAAGTTACAAATGGTCTGTTTGAGTGAATTATAGAGTCATTAACCATTTGAGTGGTAGAGCGAGACCTCTATTGTGTTGTCAGTCAAACAACACGTAGAGTCACAAGGATTTATGTTTTAAACTTAAGTGATTACTTAACTATGTAGTTTGTCTACGAAGTGTTAAGTGGGATGAGTTATTTTTGGAAGCTTTTACCAACATTTTAAGTAGCCTACAGCATAATCAGTCTATTGGGTTCCCACAGCTGGCACACCAGGCCTCAAAACAGTTGATATTCTTCATATAGCTCCATTTTGTTGGAATTAATTAAATTTTAAAGATATGGGGTATATGATATATGATATTTATTTTATTTTAATCTCTTGAACATCTAACTTTGACATCAATTAAATAATTTATTCATTCCTCAAATCGATGCATGAGTGTTGTTGCTGAGTTTTATTATTCTTATTTCATTTGGTTCTGAATGCACATGACTACAACAATAATTTTGTGCAGATTAAAATTAAATATTTGCACACCATATGTAATGGTAGAATGTAAAGGGTCCATTATAGTTTTAAGATCATACTTTGTAAACCTACATTCTGGCAAATAAATAGATTTTGATGTTTTTGATTTTTTGGAGTCAATTCCATTCAGCAAATTTCACTCTGAAATTTTCTTATGTATTAGTGGTTTCATGAATGTGAACTTGGTGTCTCTATTCCTAATACACTAATTCAGTTATATTTTTATATTCTTATGATTTTTCTCTTCGACATCACTTCAGTGAAAAATATAAAGTTCACTTTTCGAGCAGATGGAGTAGTTTACACAGAACTTAAAACATTCCGAAGAAGGTTTATTTGCTTTTAAGCTCCTTTATACTGCCGACAGTAAGAAGGACGGCGACCCATCATTACTTTAACACCATTTAAATATATTATGCAAAAAGCGGCTCTATTTACAATTACAGGTTATTGAGGAAGCCTAGGGGAACCTAGTCTGGATAATTTATGTCTGAGGAGACAGGTGCTAGGCAGGTAATGGAGTCTATGGTCATTACAGATGTTTAGAAGCTACGGAGAAATACATAAATGATGGCGAAAGTTGACGCTTTAGTATGAAGTAATTACCTCACAACACACCTGTAATCTCTCAAGAATGAGGCAGACTCGAAGCAGCGATCGGCGGCGGCGACCTCTCGCTTCCGGCCCTGGTTCAATCCATGGTCTAGAGCGAGACGTGATTGGACGCCGACACCTCCTTCTTCTAAGCAGTCATGCTAGCGAAGGAGGTGGCGGAATGTTAGAGGGAGAGATCCTCACGTCCCGGCCGCAGCGGGAGACGCTCCGGGCGTACCATAGGCGCGGGCCTGTGGACGGTGAGCTATGGGCTAGCTCGCCGTCCATCCGTCTCATGACGACAGGCCGTGACGACGGCGCGTTCGTGTTCCACGCGCGCAAGGGCCGATGCCTGCCGGGGCTGCGGGACTATTCGAAAGAGGTACCGTGGCCCCGGAACACAAAGGGCGATGAAGGAACATGGGTGGGTTAGTCAGTAAAAGTCTGACACTCCCTCCTGCTCCGCCCAGAGCGGGAGGAGTCATTTGATGATTTCCCATCCGAAAAAAAAAGACACCCGCCCGAATACAGACTCCGTTCTGCTACTAAAAAATTGCTGGTGTTAAAACGCAATAATACGTTATCCTATCCAAGAATCGAACCCAGAACCTCGTACTTAGCAGTAGAGTTGGCGATCACCAGCCAGAGAAAATGTAAAAATATTCATTTTAATAAAAAAAAAAAAAATCATCTTCTCTCGATAAGCGCAGTACAGTTTTTGTCTTTTTTCTACTTCTACTTCTTTATCAGACATCATGTCAGGGTTCACTTCCTCGTTTCAATATTTACAGATTTCATTGTAGTATGTATGATATTGAAAACTATGCAGTTTTAAATCAATATTTTTGAGATGAGGTTTCCTGAGATTCCTAATGCCCCTATAGAATAGAATAGAATACTCTTTATTGTGTACACCATAAAAATTACACATACAAATGTAAAACATTTTACAAGGGGTGACACAAAACCTTTGGATGGATTTAAGGGGGAAGAAGAGACAATACTGCAGGTAGCCTGTGGTGTACCATTTACATATATACAATAAATATATACATACATAAATATATATACACTTTTATAAATATATACAATATTATCTTTTTATTATTATTATCAAGAAACAAGTGCGAAGAACTAAAATTAAAATACTTAGTAAAAATTAAGCTTAATTATGGAGAGAGATATACAGGTTTTTTATCATGCTTTTAAAAATTGGCAGAGATTGAGCACGCCTTATAGACACTGGCAAGGCATACCACCCTATAATTATGCCTTGAAGAATTTGAAGACTTCACTGTTCATGTAAGTACTACATCATAATCTTGGCTAAAAGAATATAATGGCACAGTTCCTGTTTATACCCTGAAAGATAAAGCAAGTAATCTTTATAAGCAGTTTACATGATGAAGATGAAATGATCGGCATGATTTAACACTGTTTTAAGCTTCACGGTTTAAAACTAAACTTATATTGTCACTTACGGTATATCTTCCGTGATTATTCACACCACAACACACGGAAACGAATCACAATATAAGTCATAAGCAAAGTTTCGGTTAGCTGTCATGGCCTAATTTTCCGACTGTAGATAAAGCATTTAGCAAGACTATGACGTAAAGCACTACTAATACGTGTAACTAAAGAACTTAAAGATTAAATATGATGTATTCTCTAAACAAGTTTTGTTACAACCTCCAACAAATGACCTACTCAACATTATTATTGAACTATGCACTCTATAAGGCTTTAGCCTTAACTCCATGCTCCTATGTTTGTTGTTTGCCATTGTTTTTTAGTGCGACAGGTGCGGACCGCGCAAGCGCGCCAGTCTCTAACTAACGTGCGCGGGAGTCGGTCGCGCGCCGACAGAACCGACCAATCACGTGAACGTATTTTTGAAATAATCTTTTTTCAAAGTGTTTGTGCTTGTGTTCTGTCATATCGAATTATACAAAGTGTGTGTGAATCTGTGTTGTGTTTTGTCTTTTTTTTGGATATTTCGACAAATTCGACGAAAACATTTCGGATAATTTTCGGTGAGTTATTATTTTAAGCTAGTTTTAATTGGGTGTGTTTTATTGTTATAGCATCGTCACGACGTGAAAACTATTCGATGCTTGAATTATAGATAATTCGATTTTTGTATATTGTGTGCGTTTCTTTAATAATAGTAAGAACTTGTTTTTTTCTTGGCTCTAGGTATGTCAGTCGTGTCTATTATGAGGAAAATATTTTTTTTCCTTCAAGATAATTACTGGTATAATTGTCGCAGGCTAGAATAGGCTAGGACAATTATTATTTTTTATGATGTCAGTATTGTCCTCGCGGTATAAATGGCGACGCTAATCTCGATAATAGTGTTTTATAATAGTATTGCGAAACGTAAACAATTAAGTCTCACTTTCACAATCAAGTTTTGAATATAAACCAATGTTAAACATAAACTCGGCGATGTGTTTTTGATAATTACGACAGGTTTTGAACTATTGTAGAGAATAATGGTTGGATTGTTCGCTAGTTTATATTATTATACCTAGCGTAAGGTTTGTGATTGTAACATAACATCACACCTGTAATCCCCGAGGGGTTAGACAGAGGTGTACCTAATAGTACACCCACATTTCGCCAGTTATGTTAAAGTCCCATGTAACAGGGGGCGAGCCGATGTCCATCAATCGGGCACATATGCAGGCTCCGTGGCTGCTACTGGGAAATTCCTGATGGAAAAACCCAATGACACGTCTGACCTGGGAATCGAACCCAGGACCTCAAGCTCAGTAGTCGCGCTTGCGATCACTAGACCAACGAGGCAGTCAACTGTTTCACTGACATTTAAATACCTAAACAACTCTACAATTTATTGCATTAATTAATTTAAAAGAGTCGTTTTTGTGAGGAAGTTAAATCGATTTTTTATCCCATCTATTCGAAATGGACGACTTGCGAATGGCGCACTAAAAGGGGAACCTTTTAGTGCGCCCAAAGGTGGTGTTTTCTATGAGAATCTTTTAGCGTGCAGTAATGAGTTTTTAGTCCTCTTTATAAGTGCGCGGCAATTATCTTTGCCGCGCACTTTTTGAATTTGGATCATCTTAGTGTATAGCGCCAAAGAAATCGAACGCAAATATTGTTTGAATAAAGACTGGCTGGTACGACGGCCTATAGTCGTGCCTCCGGCTGAATAAAAAAAAAGAAATCTAATTAAAAACGCGCGAACTACAGCCCGCGTTTTTGTCAATTTTCACGGATTGTTAGAAATTCATGGTTTTGTTTTGAAAAATGAGTTCTTCAAGTGACAGTGAATAAAATATGAGGCGCTATTTATTTTCTCATAGTGGGTGATGAAAAGTAGAGTGGATCAGTCGGACGCAAAATATATTTTTGGCTTGGTCGACGTACTTTGAATCCCTCGCTACGTTCAGGATTCTACTAAAGAATCCCTCGCTACGTTCAGGATTCTACTAAAGAATCCCTCACTTCGCTCTGGATTCAAAAAAGCGCCCTCGCCGTAATAATATTATTTTACTCCCTTTTTTTTTTTTTTTTTTCGTATGGGAAATCATTAAATGACTTCTCCCGCTCTGGGCGGAGCAGGAGGGAGTGTCAGACTTTTACTGACTAAAACCCATCCATGTTCCTTCCTCGCCCTTTGTGTTCCGGGGCCACGGTATCTCTTTCGAATAGTCCCGCAGCCCCGGCAATATTATTTTACTCCCTTATGATACAATCTACTATTTCAAACCTAGTGTTATAGTGATGCTAACATTTTCAAGAAGCTCTAAATTAACGACTTTTCAAAATATGTATTAACCAAACTAAGTTGTAGTAACTGAGCCGTTTACGATGGCTTTAAAGGAAGTAAATTCAACAAATAATTACTTGAGAAAATAATAACAATAGTTATGTGGGTATGACTCAAGGGTAGGTACATGCATATAATAGTCAAGGGCTTATCGATCTAAGTTCAACAATGCCATGGTAGTAGGATACCAAGTCATTATAAATGCGAATTAATTATCATCTTCACGCCTGCTGGTTCTGAAAGCATTAGTACCTTGGTATACTACTGAAAAGTTTGAATTTGTAGGTATATCATATTTTACCTAAGTTACAAAAGTAAGTCTTAAATGCTTGGCTTCGTGATATTCAAGTTTCAAGATAGATAGTTTTATAAAACATGGTTTTCCCAATTTTGGCCAAATCACAAAAGACTTAAAAGTTCACACACAAGACATAAATTCCCCTTTAAATAATTAGTGAGAAAAAAAAATAAAAAAAATCAGGACTCCAACCCTTGGCCATGTATTGAACCATCGCTCTGGTGAGCTCAAAGTAATCAACACAACCTCAACATTAAATCAACAAACTAGTAATTTATATTTTTCCTATAATTCTTGAAACAAGAGCAGAAACATGATTGTAGTTCAGAGGGCCTAGCACGAACGCGCGACTTAAGCATTGCATTACGAGGTATAAGGACTCGTCTTTAGGACAGAGAGTCCGTCGTAGGGTCGCTTTAAAATGGCCGCATAAAACGGAATCATAATAAGATATTAATATGAATTACGTTGCAATACGTAAAACGGCCAAAACGTGACAATTCATAATACTAACCGCATCTGTGATCATATTAAGAATTTTAACGTGATTCATATTATTATCCTATCCTGCCAAAGCGGCCATTTTAGGCCCCCTGTTTGAAATACCTGAAAACCGACACTACTGTTCTCAGTCAAACGATGCGAGTAAGATGACATACTTCATCGACAACAATGCTACTCCGAGTTTTAAATCGTTCGAATTTTTTTTTCGTAGCTCGTTCATGCGAGTCCCACGGAACTCCATTTTTATTTTTACACGGATCTAGAGGGTCGTTTATTTTTCCCTTCATCTAAATGGGGGTAATTTGAGACAATTATGATGAATGCCCGCTGACTCACTGCAGTGTGCTGCGACCTTGCGCTGGCATATAAATAAGTAGTTTTAGTATTAAGTTAATTGATGTTATTTTCTGCTTGTCCTTCACTTGCTAGTAAGTTGTAGTTACCATGTGGATTCAAATTGTATGTGTACTCGATATAAACATGCTGTGGGAAATATATATATATTTTAGAATATTTTATATCTACAAATACTGGCTTGTTGGTCTAAAGACCGCGCTACCATTGAGTATGAGATCTTGGGGTCGATTCCCAGGTTAGGCATTGGGATATTGGGTTTTTCTATCAGAAACCGAGTTGGGGTTTTCCTTTAGTAGCAGCCTGGTCTTTCGATTTGGGCTCAGTTGATGGCAAAAGGAATGCTCTCTATTATATGGGAGTTATTGAGGATGTACTAAAAGTATACTTAAGGGATTACTGGCGTAACCGGCGTTGTGCTTTTTCTATTTACTTTGGAAAAACGCTGTTGAGGGACGATATTTTTTGGTGAGAAATCTTCTAAAACCCCTAACGATAGTTTGTATCATAATAACTGTTTTGAACTACAGAAAATGTTATACAACTTCATTATCAAGTATCCATTCAGAAAATATGATCATTATACAGTTTGTAAATCTAAGCTAGACTATTATATCATTTTAATAATGTCCAAACACCAGTAAATATTATATGCAAAACCAACATTATCACTAGAATCTAGCAAGTTATTACAAGTTTAATTGACTTGAGCTATTGCTATTTACAAACATAAATACATAGATAGAAATATATGTTTCTAAGAAGACACATTTACAAGTATGTAACCAAATAATGAAAAAAGCATAGGCTGGCATAATCATCCTATAATGTTCCCACTGCTGGGACACAGGCCGCCTGTCTATGAGAGGGAAAGGACTATACTCCACCACGCGGACCCAGTGCGGTTTGGCAGATGTCACATGTCTTTAAATTTGTCGGTTCTAAGACATGCCGGCGTTCCTCACGGCGTTTTTAGAGCAGTAGTGATGGAATAAACTACACAAAGTAATGCGCCAGCGTGGGTTCGAACCCACGACTAACTATTCGTAAGTCGGTGCCGTTACCACTGGGCCACCGCAGGTTGCTCTACCTCCGACTGTACTTGCATATAAATTCATATTGCACACATAGTAACTATCGCACACAACTCAATCAGTCACTCACTAACTTCAAGGTGACAGAAAATATATCAAGAAAACCCGTGCATTTGAAATTATAATTCTTGACTTAGACCATAATGCTCACAGGGCATTGAGAGTGCCACCTGTCCGGATAGATTGAACTATAGGCAGAACTTGGCTACTGCCTGTGCCAAATGTTTTACAAGAAGATTTACGAGTTCGATTAAGAATAAAATCTATGGTTTTTGTCGCTTTCTTTATCATTTGTTAACTGGTTTCCGGCTTTTAATATCTCTAGACAAGTCATTTGATTTATTTCTGTCAATCACATATATAATGTGAGTTATATAAACAGATTGAATGTCAAAAGAGAGGTTATGAGATTTGTGAAAACTCTGTGTTAGGATCCCTGAGGCTTAACGGAGGTATGACTGAGGTAATGATTAAGCAATTGTTATTGGGGAAAAAAGTTTTACGAAATTAAAAATGTTGCTGCTGCAAAGTTTGGTATTAAGTCTTTTCTAGTAACATTATAACATAAGGTTTTAAGTAATAACAAACAAACAAAATAATAATTTATTCAAAAAAGATTTCAATCTTCGGCATAATTCTACACGTGTAGGTATGAAGAAATCAAAACGAATGGTAAATATTAAACGGATTTGTAAAAATCATTAATCTGAAGCACTTCTTTTGGAGGTTACCAACTGATTGTAGGTCAATGAGTTTTACTTGATTATTTAATTGTTTCATTTACTTATGCAACATCTGCGTTCATTGGCTCCAACTACGTCGAAAACTTTTGATAAAATGACGACTGAGTTCGTGTTAAACCATTAATCCCGGCTGTCATTTGTAGATCTTTGACAGTCGTTACAGGTAGTCAGTGGCCCGAAAGTCTAACAACAAGTCTTTCCAACGGGTACTGAATTTTCCAGTGCTAACTGTGTTGTGGAGGTCAGATAGGCAGTCGCTCCATGTAAAATACTGGTATTCAGCTGCATCCAGTTAAACTGGAAGCCGACCCCAACATAGTTGGGAAAGGGCTAGGCAGATAATGATGATGAGTCTTTCAAAAATCCTTGCAGTTGTCTCAAGAAAACCATGCTAGTAAACCGGTTGATGATGAATTTGCCGCGAATCTGTGATTGCCAAATCAACAATTCAACATACAGCATCTTTTCGAAGTGTATTTGCAAAAGTTAATGAATACACCGATACCCAAGGAAGATAATGGCTTAGCCATTACAATTCAACAAGAAAGGAAACCAAAATGTCTAGTTCTAGATCTGCAATCAAATTAGGCATTGCCTTTAGTCACCGTGTTAGGTATGCAGCTATTAGGCAATGCCACCATTTTTGGGGCAAGCCTATGTCCTGCAGAGTTATAGCTTATGATAAGCGCTCATAGGCGTCAATTAGCAGTAATGCACTGTAATCTTACGGTGGAATTGCATGGTTTTCAGCGTTTGAATTTGGATGAGGCAACCAAATTTAATTCTGCAAAGTGAATCATTCAGTGTTGGCCAAACCCTTCATTTCTGCGCCTTTTAAACAAAACGAATCAATTTGGTTGAACTTTGGGATATTTGGATTGGAGGATCTTGACCTGGGTTCGAAATTATCAATATTATTTTCATGATAATTGTCACTTCTGACCCTAATCTAGACAAAATGATATTTTTCACTTCTCATGCTCTAAAAGTACGCCAATATAGCCCTACGAAGCTGTAGTAAAGTGACCACTTTAGTCCCTAGGGAGTAAAAAGTAATTCGTTTTTTAATTTCCTTCATGTGACATAGACAAACTCAAACAGCCAGTTAATATACTACTATTATCTGTGGAGTGTGGACCATCTTCATTGCGAAAATGTTGAGAGTTTCGTTCCATGGTTTTTCCGCAAGGAAGGTGGCGCCATGCGTTTTAAATTCTTAATCTGTGACTGGTTTAGAAGAAAAAACTGACCGCGAAAATTTCAGAATTTTTGTCGAGTGTAAATTTGTTCGGTTTTAGGTATATAAATTTATTAGGAATGTCCAGTGACAGTGAAGAGTTTGACGTCGAGCAAAGAGCAAAAGACATAATAGATAATCTTTTGCCGCCAAAAACGCGGAAGATTTACCTATAAACTTACGAAAGTTCTATGGACTGGAGGAATAATTAATGTTTTTGTACTAAATTGGCTATTTTTCTCGCACTCAAAGTGAAAAGTACAGTTTGCACCTCGAGACTAAACGCCAACTTAATATACCCTCGGTTTCATTGACTCCCTCGCAAGCTCGGGAGTCAAACCACCTCTGGTATATTATGGCTTCGTTTAGTCCCTCGTTATAAAATATACTATAATCAACGATAACGAGGAAAAATGTCCAGGATTGATATAAACAACCGAAAAGCAGTTCAAAGTCGTTGTATAAATGCCAAAAACAACTGTCACTTGTTTTTCCCTTTGGTTTAAGTAAGTACATTTTTTGGGTAAAGAACTAAATAAATTTTAATGAACGTCACTTCTATTCGAAATTGGAACGGATCACGCTGTGAATCCGCAAAGATTATATTAAAAAAACCAACTCTCTTGAATTGAGTGCGGTCACTTGAGTGACTTTCGAAGTGAACTTGGGCACTAATAGACACTTGTCCAGGGGTTCTAAAATGGCTGCTAATATAAAATAAAATGGCCGCGTAATATGAATCACGTTAAAATTCTTCAAATGGACTTTTTGGTTATGACTATAAAGTCCATTTTAAGAATTTAAATTGTTTAACTTGATTCTTATTATGATTCTGCTAAAGCGGCTATTTTAGGCCCGCAGTTCAGCGAAATTCGATTCCACAATATTTGTTGAATAAGAAAAAAGAAAGAAAATCAATTACTACACATAGTCACATATTCGGTTTTCATTTTGCTCGCGATAGTCTTCAAACTCTGTTTGGTATCTTATATCTACCCTCACTAAATAATCCTCGGGTAGGCGCGTCACAATCCAAGCCAGGCGGGCTGGCTTTTTCCAGAATTAGTTAATTTTACAGCGTCCTTTCCTCAAAAACATGGACCACATACCATCTTTTAATCCATTTACAACTACTCCACCAACATTTAAAACTAGTTTACACCACGTTAAAGTTTTTACGACAGTTTCTTGCCAGTAACTCACTTTATGTTTTACTATTATTAAACTAGTCGGACTTAGTGATGCATCTGATCCGATACTTTACTATTATATATATTTATAATACATATTTAAGATCGATGGAGAGAATGTCATGCTCACTCAAATGTCTCGCTGATGATGGCGGGTGTGTCGGGTCATTTAGTTCTCTTCGATATGGTTGAGTTGAATGGCGCCGGTACATGCGTCATGTTCGTGAACGGGCGCTGTCAGTTGGGACTGGTCATCTCTTAGCTGCCACTGTTCATTTTAATTACTTTATTTTTAAATTGTTGATCTAATCTTTTACTCTGGACGCTCTTAATGTGCACGTTACGTCTTTCTACATTGTTCTCACATATATGTTTAATCACAAAATTAATGATGTAACCAAGATTTTGTAACAACATTTTGATTTAAAAGAGTGTCCATGGAGTTTCTTGCCCGTTCTTTTCCATAGAGATCTACGCTAGGGAATGGGCAACTACAGTACTTCCTCAAGTTATTATGCCTTGTGACTGGGACTGTAGCTTTGTTTTTTTTTTGTATTTTTGACATTCAAAAGTGCCGTATTGGTATAATTGAAATAAATGCTTTGAGTTTGAGTTTGATATAAACTAATATTAACTGGGAGGCATTCGCTCCATGTAAAATACTGATATTACATGTAACTGAATATCAGTATTTTTTGCTGCCGAGCCTAACATGCTTGGGAGAAGGCTAGGCTGATGATGATGAATTGATGAGAAAGAAATACGATACACTGTTTTGATTGATACAAAAATACCGGTATCGGAGTGAAGGCATCGTATCATACCCCAATACCAATACCAATCCAATACCTTATATCGTATCATGTCCAAAATAGCATGTTCATCATCATCTAGCCTAGCCTTTTCTCAACTATGTTGGGGTCGGCTTCCAGTCTAACCGGATGCAGCTGAATACCAGTATTTTACATGGAGCGACTGCCTATATGACCTCCACAACCCAGTTAGTACTGGGTAATACGATACACCTTGGTAAGACTGGTTGTCAGACTTTCGGGCCACTGACTACCTGTAACGACTGTCAAAGATCTACAATTGACAGCCGGGACCAACGGTTTAACATGCTTTCCGAAGCACGGAGGAAACTCGGTATAAAATGGGTGGTCACCCATCCACGGTCCAACCCAGGCAAGCGCGGCTTAACGTGAAGATCGATCCGAGCGGCTAATATCATTTAGCAACGAGCTCCTAAATAGCATGATCAATCAGTTAAAAAAACAGGAAGATACAGAAGGATTACAAAAGAATTCCTGGAATTTAGGGGGAACGTCGTCGTCTCTTAGACGAGCTCTTAGAAAGTACGGTAGAGGTTACGTATTTGATATGTTTGCATTTGTGTCGATACAATTGTATCGAAGCGTACGATTCAGACCCAAAGTATCGATACAAATGCAAGTACTGCGCGTATACATCCCTAGTGAGACCTGTCATATGCACCTGTTACTACGAAGTAGGCGTAAGAGCACATTGTCATTAGTCGTGACTGTAATGACATACTTTGAAGATGACAGGATGATTGGTATTGTAGAAATTCGGTATCTTTGGTCATAGGCCTAGAGCTTTGATCGGCTTGTCATGGTGTAGTAAGTTTAAGAGAGTCAGCAATAGGGAAGGGGTCCGAAAGGGTCGAAGCCTGCCGGGGCTGCGGGACTATTCGAAAGAGATACCGTGGCCCCGGAACACAAAGGGCGATGAAGGAACATGAATGGACACTCCCTCCTGCTCCGCCCAGAGCGGGAAGAGTCATTTGATGACTTCCTATCCGAAATAAAAAAAAGGTATAGTACGTTTAGTAGCGTATCTTGTCTGTTGACTGAGATTTAGGTTTAAAGATTCTTTCTTTATTCACAAAGAACATACATTGTTCACTTAGCGAATAAATACATAGTTATAATATAGTAACGTGTAGTCCAGTAGTTAGCAGTTTTTTTTTTCTTAATGTAGGTAGGTCGACATTTGTTATTGTGTGAAAGATTGGTTTGTATCGCTAACTTAATAGTTTTGTGTTGTTAGTGACGTACTGCTTGAGTTTAGCTTTAAATAAGTTGAAAGAAGATGATTTCCGATTTGAATCGAATTTCTCTAAACTATAACGTGTAAGACCATACTATCATCATCATCATGTGCCTAGCCTTTTTCCATCAGTGTTAGGGTCCGATTCCAGTCTAGCCAGGTGCAAGTGAATACCAATATCTACATGGAGCAACTGCCTATCCATACTGTTTAGTATGGATATGCAGTGCAATACACTAATATTTTGAGTACCAAAGTAACTCTGTCTGTCTATTTATCTACCTATCTATCTTTTAAATTTTCGCACCAGGCCCACAGGCATACCAGACCTGGCTTAGGATATAGGATATCTTTTATCCCACCAGTACGGTCTTAGTAGAATAACTTCCGACATCCACGCTGACTTAGCCGCGAGCAAAGGCGAGTTTTTTAACGTAATATTCGGAATTTCGGAACTACAAATCCGAATTCGAAAATTGTTTCACTAATAAGAAGATACAGTCGTTACATCAAGTTCCCTCAAAGTGTAAAATTTTCTCATTCGATTTTTAACTTAACCGTCAACTTTTTATGGTTTGAAATCATTCTGAGAAATTCAACAGCTTGTGGTAAGTTGATGTGCTGGTGACTACATTATGCCCGAGCCTTACTGTATTTAAAATGTTCCCGTGGGACAATTTCCGACCATAACGTGGGCAATTTTATGAACAAACAGGGAAATACTAAATGAATCGCAAGAATAGACATAATTTTTTTGACGACCCGAATGGCGCAGTGGTAGTGAGGCTGCCTTACGTTCTTAGGGTCCCGGGTTCGAATCCCGGTAGAAGCAAATGTTTGTGTGATGAGCATGAACATTTGTTTCCGAGTCATGTTTATATGTACAATAAGTATGTATTTACAAACAAAAAGTATCTATGTAGTATATCAACTATCTGGTGTCCACGACACAAGCCTCGTTGCTTAGTGTGGCACTAGATGGCGCTGTGTGTAATGTGCAGCGATATTTATATTTATTTATAATTTATCTTAAACTCGTATCTGCATGAGCAACATAATAATAGTTCAAGCCGTTGCAAACATTTTAGCCATTCAGCAACTTTGTAGATGCCAGTCATCATCACGAATTCAAATTCATTGATAAAAACAGCTGATATATTCCATATCTTAAATACAATGTAGAATCGTCTCTCGCCTACGTCTATTAAAATAAATTATAATCTGCATATTGCAAATCCAATATTTCTATACATTTTATTACATTGCAAAATCGTTTTTAAATAAATGTATAATTTCGTTATTAACAGATGTTGGGTTCTTTATGATTATACCTGGGGCTAAACTATTAAGTATATTATATATATATATACATATATATAATGCCTAAAGATTTAAGACTCCAGGTCAAAAATCTTAGCCAGTATTTTTTTCCGTGGGCGATCATTTTTGCTGTCGATTTGATAAAATATGTGTTTCTATTCTTTTATATTGAGGTGTGAATCGGGTAATAAATCATTGTGATTACCATTAGGCTGTGCCAATCTCCGGGACAATGGCTTTGTTATAATTTCTTGTTATATCGCTGCTGGCTATAGGCCTGACCAAAAAAAGCGTAGTTCTGGTTTTGTAGGAACAGCACCCGAATTTCAAGTTATACAGAAGTCACATTATGAACCATGTCTAGCAAAGTCTTTGACTAGATAGCTAATTTACTTGTTATAAGTAAATCATTACTATAGTTAATACGTTAAAATAAAAGATAAAGTTAAAAAACTATAACCCGACTACGTCAAAAGGACGAAACAAGAAAATAATTCAAATAGAAATCCAAAAATTCATAGGTACAAAAATGGTCAAGGTAGAGCCGTAGTCGCACCCACTGTATACCTACTATTATTACGTGGGTGCCAGGAACACCTCCATCAAACAGACATGGTATGTATAGTATACAGTGGGTGCAACCACGTCTCTACCTTGACCATTTTTGTACCTATGCATTTCTGGGTTTCTATTTGAATTATTTTCTTGTTTCGTCCTTTTTACGTAGTCGGGTTATAGTTTTTTAACTTTATTTTTATTTAATACTTACCGTTTGCTGATCGCCCCTGTGCAATATCTACGTCGGCGTCATTCTAAGAAATACCGTTATAATCTAAAATTTGAACGTAATGTTGGTTTGTTATTTACTTAATAAACAAGTAAATGGACCGCGCGAACTGTACGATCGCATTTTAAACATATATTTTGACTTAAACAATATGATATATATACATATTTGTAATACTTACCAAGACCTTTCTTTTAAAACCAAACACGTGATTATTATCTCAGTTTATTTTTTTTCGAGGTCCGAATCTTAGGTTTAAATTCCGTCTTATCACATTTGATAAAATTTATATAGCCTATGTTGCCCGGGCCATAATAACGAATCAATTGACACCTTACTCATTAAAATCGGATGAACAGTTTACACGCTACGGTGGAACATACGTGAATACAAACATACAACCATAGACTGCAAAAATCATGACACTTCCTTTTAGACGGGTAAAAAACACGTATTTTGCCTTCACGTGAAAATAATTATTTTTTAATTCTCCTCTGTTTGGCTGGTCAGATAATGCGACTAATATTATGCTTGTGCTAGTAGGTAGAAGTTAGATTATGTCATCTATCAACCCCTTTTTGTCGTAGTAAAAACAAAGCAGTAGGTCACATCAAAATTGTAGAGTATGAATCGCACTCACGATCACTTGCTAGACAATACATGCCTTTACCATTGAGCTATTACCCATATAAAGGTTGAAATTACTCATTATAAAAGACAGTAGAAATCACAAAACAAATCAAAGCATAATGACACAATCACAATCAGAATTGTATGAACTTCACGTAACACACGACTGTTTCGTTACCTATTATTACGACAGTTTCAACATTTATCGATATCCGATAGACATTATTGTATTGTTTAGAACGTTATTATTTTATTGTTTTGAGATGAAATATTTTGATTAGATGACAAGTAAATGTGGTTTTCTTTTAAGATTGTAAAGTGTGAAATGTATTTGGGAATTTCAATGGCCTAAACACAAATAAAATATTGTTGCTTTCTTCCTAGAGGCCTTTAACAGAACAGATTCACTTGTTTCTGTACAAAATTGAACTTTTAATTGTTACATTACAGGCGAATGCTCCCAGTAAAGGAGCGTCCTAATTATCGATAGCCAAAAGACGGATTATGGAACAGAACAAAATCAAATACATTCTGGTATTTGATATTCCTGTCCACTTGTCTCAGATTAAGGGGGTGGTCTCCAAGATGTTTACCAGTTTCACATGTCAGCCAACTCCACATTGGTAAAGAGTTATCTGGCATGTGAAACAGCTGGTTAATATAATCTCATCTGTAGAAACTATGAAGAAGGATACACATATCTTATGTAAGGCAGTTGTCAGATTTTAATATCTAATGAAATACTTATAACCGGCCCCAATTGCTTGCTAATTGGTATTTGATAACATGTTACATTTATCATTGATACGTCATTTATGACCACGACTTTAGATATGAGATCTCCTAAGACATATTTTGACACAAGCCAAAAAAACTTTATACATATTTTTCCTATTAAATAAATTAAGATTACATGTATTTAAATGGACATTATATTTGACTAGGTGTCCTATAAATAAAGATAAACATAATAATTTGACAGATATAATAAGCTCGTTATATAGTTTGATTGACAACCAACTTTGTGGATTCACAATAGGTTTGATTAAATTGTGGTTAGTCAAGTTCAGTGTAAAAGAAATTTAATTTTGATAGGTAAGAATTTTTTGTATGAAAAAGTAAACAAAAATGAAAAATAGTAAGCATTTTTTTGTAATTTCGTTGATGTCTTTTATTGGTAAGACAGATGAATTTTCATCTTACTTTGGGTAGGTACACTGGTACAGTACTGCTAAGATTTTTTGGCGCTGGAAAGACATTGGTATTTGTGATTTTTTTCCGTGTAATAGAATAAAAAAAATTATAAGGGTTCCGTTTTTTGCCATTTGGCTACGGAACCCTAAAATTTAGTTTAAATGAAAACAAGATGAAAAAATCTTTATACTGCTGTAAATTAATAACGAAAATAAAAATACTTGTCTCAAAATTACCAAGGATTTGCCGAAACATTCGCCAAACTTGCTAATAATTTACAATTTGTGAAGATCTTTTCCAAGTCCAAGAAAAAACTTAAGCCGTCAAAATCCGCCTACGGGACGACTACTCAAAAAATCCTAAACGGTTTCCAAGAAAATATTTATTTTTAGTAGTCCCACTGCTGGACAAACTAGGTACAACTGGTACATGTTTGTCTCATTACACGGTACGAAACGTGCTACAATTTGGGAATTCCATCGTCGGTTGCTACCACACCAGTTTTGTTTGAGTTATCTATTTTAGGAACTGGCTACACTGCCTAAAGTCAGCGATAGATATAATGTAGCGAGTAAAATTTATTTGTTGTATGGTTTACATACTAGGGATTTTGGAATTGTGGAAGTCAGATAGGCAGTCGCTCCACGTAAAATACTGGTACGAGTATTTAACAGCATCTGGTTAGACTGCAAGCCGATCCCAAAATAGTTGGGAAAAGGCTAGGCAGTTTATGATGGTTCACTTAGTTAAGTATGTAGGGTTTTGATGAATATCTTAGCGTGATTTTCGGGACAAGCCGGAAGATGTGAACCTATCCTCTTGTCAAATTAAATTGGTAACATGGTTACATGGCTTTAATGGGCTTAAAATAGGATTTAAGCCACTGAATTGCAGGATTGACTTTTAAGCTTTTCAGTACATTTAATTAACCTAATACGCTTTTCGTTTTTGACATAATTCTTATCGCTATTCAAGTATAACTTTGTCTAAGTCCGGTGGCTTTGATAGAGAGTCCAGAGACGTCTTTGTATGCGTTTCCAAATTAAACTTGTTGATATGATTTATTAGCATCGCATATCTTCCTATGTGCACCTGTCATTATCTGGCGGCTAGCGCGGGGGTGCTGCGCGTGAGTGTCGTGCGGGGGAGGAGCGGCAGTGTGGGGGACGAGGGGTGATGGCGTCCCGCGCGTGCGCAGAATGTTAATGCTCGCGCACCGTTCTCTATGACTTGATATGACTGCTTGTAACTTTATTGTACCTCTCTGTACAGTCGCGAGCACTGTATACAGTTAGCAACTTTTAAAAGTAATGTTCATCTACTGTATTGATTTTTGCCATTGTTAATCCTGAATGAGACTGGTACAGGAACATGCAGATTACACAAGCAAAGAGAGGCCTTTACCCAGCAGTGGGTGAATTTGGGCTGAAAATGATAATGCTGATTGATTCTTATTTTATTTTGTAGCGATTATTTTGGATCACATGTTTTTTTTATGAAATAGGTCTTATCTCAAAGTTACAATAGTTATTTCGCAAGAAAATCACTTTAGAATTAAGGTAACTGATAACTTGCAGTGGGTGAATTTGGGTTGTAATTGATAATGCTGATTAATTCGTATTTTATTTTGTAGCGATTATTTTGGAACACATATTTCTTATGAAATGGGTCTTATATCTCAAAGTTGCAATAGTTATTTCGCGAGAAAATCACTTTTGAATTAAGGTAACTGTATACTATATGATATTGGTACTTGTGACTGTGCTTGTAAGATAAGATGGACTAACATAAGCAAGTTTAT
This sequence comes from Xestia rhomboidea, assembly GCA_963853795.1. Classification (NCBI taxonomy): domain Eukaryota; kingdom Metazoa; phylum Arthropoda; class Insecta; order Lepidoptera; family Noctuidae; genus Xestia; species Xestia rhomboidea. Next base: position 6,221,995 of record OY970770.1, on the reverse strand, counting down.
GTGTGTATGTACCAGGAACCTATAAGGCTATGGTGTATGTCAAGTGACTAGTAGATATTATGTGATTTATTTCGGTAGGTGGCTTTGAAAATCTGCTGTCTGTATTGTAAAATGTATGAGACAAGTTCCTTATTTCATCGTACTGAGGCTAACCTTAAAGGTTACATAGTATAGGCTCGTCATCATCATCATCATCACCTTCCCGCCCTTGCCCATGTTACTTGGCGTCGGCGCAACATGTTTTCTTCTTACATAGTATATGCTTGTCGATAAAAGAAAGCGAGTGTAGTGATTTTATTCTAAGACTGCTGCATATACTCTTCTTCTTATTTTGTTAAGTTCAATCTCCCAGTGCCGAGGAACCCATCTTGATGATGTCATAGCTGCCATAGCACTAGATATTTTGGGCCATTTAATAGGCTTCCTGAAAATATAACCCTTTTTTTCGGATGGGAAATCATTAAATAACTCCACTAACAGGATCCAAGCCACCGGTGGTTAGGGCTGCAGCGACAGGAACCTCCTCACAAAGCGAGCCGTGTCGAGGAGTACTGCCTTCTGAATCAGGCCCTTGATCCAACCGCCTAAAGAGAGCTTCGATAGATGGTCATCGAAGCTCTTGGCTATAAGGCCATTGGCCGTCACGACAATCGGCACAATGATAACCGAGTTCATATTCCACAAGTCGCGAACCTCGTATGCCAAGTCGAGATATTTTATTTGTTTCTCTTTCGTAGCTTTCACGAGGTTCTCGTCATGCGGAATTTATCCGTACTATAATTATTATAAATGCTAAACTCTGTTTGTTTTGGCAAAAAGATAGATGATAATTATCCTGGAGATGGACATAGGGTATCTTTTTTTTCTCACACAAGCACATCGAACGAAGTCGCAGGCAACAGCTATTTCGGGGCTGCGGGACTATTCGAAAGAGATACCACCAAGAGATGACACTCCCTCCTGCTCTGGGCGGAGCAGGAGGGAGTGTCAGACTTTTACTGACTAAAACCCATCCATGTTCCTTCATCGCTCTTTGTGTTCCGGGGCCACGGTATCTCTTTCGAATAGTCCCGCAGCCCCGGCAGGCTTTGGCCCTTGAGGACTCCTTCATTATTGCTGACTCTCTTTGAGGCGCGCGTGAAACACGAACGCGCCGTCGAAACGGCCTGTCGTCATGAGACGGACGGACGGCGAGCTGAAAATATATCCCTAAAGACTTATTTTTCTTAGCATATCGATGGCAATCGAGTCGGCCCAGAACTTGCTACGAATTTGGCGTCTTTCGTAGTGTCCATCAGTTTCTGTAATGAGCAAAACACTACCAACAAGACACTATATGGAGTGGCCTTTCGTTTGTGGAACAGCACCATATATACCTAGCCCCAAAGACTATAGGATCCTACTTCCAGAACACGTCAATCAAGATAGCATACTTAAAGCTATTACTCACATCTTCAGCAGTAGGTACATAAACAACGACCTACGTCCATAAATCATTCCTTTACGGTACACATCTGTCCATACCTACCTACCCACCTCACGACACGGCCTGATGTCTCCGTTATCCGACACGACACGACATGACGCTACAATCGACGCACCAATATGATAACTGTTCAGCAAATATGTTGAGATTATTGAATTTACTCGTTTGGACACTTGGCACTTTGGAGACATACGGGTGATGAGCATGGTGAGCTTGCTCGAGGTTGGTGACTGTGAACTGACGAGGAGAAGTCGTGAAGGCATTGTGTGGTTTTGTAGAAAACACTTTCAAGATAGAAGGCTATCAATTTGGGATAAGGTCCTACGTGCAAAGACCAAGTGAACTGCAGTATGGATGTTTAATCTATGAGTAGATGTCAATAAATTAAATAACATAACATCAAGCTTGTAATCCCCGAAGGGTTAAGTAGAGAAGTGCCTAATACAACACCCATATTTCGCCAGTTATGTTTTAAGTCCCATGTCAAGGGAGGCGAGCTTATTGCCAACAACCGGGCATAAATCCTGTTTCCGTGGCTGCTACTGAGAAATTCCTGATGGAAAAACCCAATAACACTTTGCCCGACCCGGGAATCGAACCCAGGACCTTATGTTCAGCAGTAGAGGTTGCAACCACTCGACTAACGAGGCAGCCATAAATTGAAGAAATGTACATCAATTGACACTTAATTAAATGAAAGTTAAAAAAAAAACAATAAAACTAACACAAAACTAACAACAACAAACAACAACAACAACAACAACTAATGAAAACTATTAAAAAAAACTAAGCTAACTAACTTAAACTAAAAATTTAAAAAATGTCGTCAAATAACTCCTCCTCAACGCTGTGAACTGGTAATGTCCCCAAGAGACTGGCGGCGTTACCACGCTGTATGGCAACGCTAAGCCTTTGGCCGAGGTAAAAGCCAGCCCTACGGTCACGGGAAGTGTCAACTAAGCGTTTTGAAATTTCCTTTCCACTTAATTTGCCCGTTACTATGGTCTTTAATAATCGTAAGCCTCTCCAGCAATCTGACCATTTAAAACGTCCCTATGTCACACCAAAGAGGTCATGCATGTGAAACTCGAATGTAACCATAGTGACTCCATGTTGCAAGTCACAACCTTCCACAAAAAAAAGGGTAAAATGTATGAATATGTAGTCAACTTATCATTTTACATAGCTTTGCTTTTTAAAACTAAACCGTGTAGTTTTAGTATGTTAATGGTAAAAAGTTATTTTTAGAATTTTAAGTAGTGTTATAAATTACATTGGTTGCATGTGCTACAAGTTTTATGGCACGCAATTTTATGAGAGTGTGTCGTATTTTTAAAGTTCTTTTTTGTTTGACGTAGAGAAATTATAGCACTATTGGAAGTGTTAAGGTTCGGTGATACCGGTGTAGACAGATTGCGAGCTGGGTGTGGACACTGACTTCAAATACTTCAGTACGTTTTCTGTGTCCACCCAGGTCCGCAGAAAATCCGCTATGGACTAGCTTGACAGTTTGACAAACCTTAATTGAATTTATATAAAAGGCAAAAGTGATTGACTGATGTATCAACGCACAGGCCAAACCCTTAGGGCTATAATTTAAAAATTTCGCACACGTATTCCTCGTATGACGTAGGCATCCACTAAGGAAGGATTTTTCGAAATTCAACCCCCAAGGGGGTGAAATAGAGGATAAAAGTTTGTATGAAACTTTTTATTCCTTGGACATTTATGCATGAAATTTCGTATGAATTGAGTGCGGCAAAAATAATGAGCTACATATTTCAGCGTTTTCCAAAATTCAACCCCTAAGAGGGTAAATTTAATTTTTGGACATAGGTATTATATAACCTTGATTAACACATACGAGTAGAATAGTTTTCATCCAATTATCCAACTCCACGCGGGCAGAGCCGCGGGCAACAGCTAGTCACATATATAATAATGGTGAAGTGTGTAATTGCCTCGTTCGTGTAGTAGTTCACAAGTGCTGTTGAACACGGAGTCCACAAGGAGTGTTAGTGGGATTTTCCTTCAGGAATTTCTCAGTAGCAGTCACGGAGTCTAGATTTGTTCCCGGTTGAGACTAACTGGCTCGCTCCCTATTAAATTTGACTTAAAAGTAACTGGCAAAATGGGTTGAACTATTAGGTAGGTACACCTCTGCCTTACCCTTCAGGGATTACAGGTGTGATGTTTTGTTATGTTAGTAGTAATTCTAGCAATCAATAAATTCTAAACGAAGTTAATATTTGACAATTTAACTTGACGTCTTAATAAGTAATAGATTCTAAAATGTAGAGTTTCCAGAAATATAATGATTGTTAGTTAGGGTTCAGAGGTTTATTATATCGCAGTGCTCATTGTAGTCTTCCACAAAATTGAATGCTTTACTTGAAAATCAAAGTACCACCATATTGTGTAGATAGTAGGTTAACGTCTTCATAGTTAAAAACCTTATTTCCAAATTGCAATTTTCAACATCAAATTACGCAGTTTCTAACAATGACGTATCTTCAAAAGGGCATATCTACATAAGCATAAAGCTCGCGACAAAAGAGGCTGGTCAGTGGGCGTGGTGAATCATACACTCGAAGAGAAAGTCACTTTCCATTTTTTTTAATTGTTTTGTATTGTGTGCTAAACGAATTTAATTAGTTGTTAATTCTTTAGTGCCGTGGTAATTGTAATTTGTAATTACGCGGTTTTCTACATGGTTAGATGTTTTTGAAGGCGGCTTTCCTTGCTGTGTAAAAGTTTTTTTTACTAAAATATTTACGGTACTTACTGATACTGTTAGCCTGCGTCATGCCACTGCTGGGCAAAGGCCCCATGACTTCTAGTTTTTTCTATCCAGGGCTAATGCGGGCCACTGGTCGTTGGTTTTATCCAGCTCGTCCCGCCATCGTCTGCGAGGTCTGCCGCGACGCTTTCTGGCTGTGTCAGGGCTCCAGAAAGTGGTTATATTGGCCCACAGCTCATTGTGCATGCGGCAGACGTGGCCAGTCCAGTCCCACTTCAGCTTAGCGGCTTTTTGAGCAACGTCAGTAATTTGTGTTTTGGAGCGCAGTGTGGTGTTGCGTACTATCGTGGACACTCCCGCCTGATCACCACTAAGCTAATTTTTGCTAGCACTTACAACATAGAAACGCTCTCTAGCCCCGCCCCGTTGACTTTGTATAGAAATAATAAATGAAAAGATACCGACCGGCCGAGCGCAATGACGACGCACGCCAAACGAGAGTTATTTTTATTTTGCGCGCCAAAGTTGACGCTTTCCTAATAGACCTAAACTTTTAAAAGGGCGTGGCTTGGTGCCTCCGCATGATTTAAGCGAAAAAAAAATTAACCTATCAGGCGGAAAAGATCACGACTTTACACGGTCGGTTAGTTTGCGGTACTTACTTATAACATTTTTCTTTGTCTTTCTGTCTATTTGATTCGCTGATGACGGGTTTAATGCTCTATAATTGATGACTAATTTCATGTTGATTTTACCTAGCGTGTTGGACTGGCTACGGAAAACTGTCACTAACAGTTAATTTATAAGATTATCTGTTTTGACATTTACCTATGTGATGTACTACTTTCAGTACATAATATAACATCGCGCCTAAATCCTGAAAGGGTTGGCACAGGTGTACCTAATAGTACACCAACATTTCGCCAGTTATGTTTTAAGTCCCATGTAATAGGGGGCGAGCCTATTGCCATCAACCGGGCACAGATCCAGACTCCGTGGCTGCTACTGAGAAATTTATGATGGAAAAACCCGAGAACACTTTGCCCAACCTGGAAATCGAACCCAGGACCTCTTGCTCGGCCAACGCTCTTGCGAACACCAGACCAACGACGCAGTCCATATTCCATATTTAGTTTATTAATTTTAAGCTCTATTGTAGACAAGGTTTAACTCAGAACCTCAGTAGCGAGGACAGTTATGTATTTATGCAACTATATTCTGTTGAACGTTACTTCACGCAGTTATCAACATACTTGGCATAACTGTCGGAGCGCACTTCACGCCTTACCGTCAAGATGGGCTAGTAACGTCCAACTGACCGTTATTAGTTAAAATTGGCATTCTAACTTCATTCTCCTAACTTGGGTAATAAAGAAGTCTCTAATCGTCGGATATTAAGTGTTTAATAGTCTAAAAGTAATTAACCTAAACGAAAACATGCAAGAAGCTACTGCTGCGCTTTTATTATACATTCATTCTGGTATCGTGAAACGTTGATGGATGGAGAGGGAGAGGAAGACCAAAGATACGATGAATTGATTGTGTTAGGAATTATATGAAAGAAAAAGTACTAAATTATAGCGTGACGGTTGACAGAGGAGAATGGAAGAAAAAAACGTGATGTGCCGGCGCCCCAAGTAATACTCAGACAAGAAACAGGAAGATCGGAATTCAAAGATAACCTCTTGCATCCAAACTTCCAAACAAACCTTTTTACAAATATTATAAGTATAGATTGCTAGCTTTTCGCTAGCTATGTCAGGCCATATTCCAATCTTGTTGAAAGTCCATGTAGAAATACAAAACATTTTGAAAGCGGCTACCGCCTTGGTGGTCTGACATCTGTCAGCCATCGCTTCCTTTGTACAACTTAATCATTCGGTAATAATGCAAACCTTCCAAATCTTTGGGAGACATGCAGTGCAGAGCCCGAAGGATCAATTTCGACAACTTGATTATATTATTAACAAATTCTTTAACAATTTACATTCTGGGTCAACAACACCTAATAGTTCCCTCAAGGAATATTCTCGACGACAGCAAATACCAAAAATACTAAAGAAAAAGACATTTGATCACGTTCTCCGAATATTCTTCCTTCGCCTCTAGCGAATTTCTCCATCATTCGCAGTTATACGTATAGTCGAGTCCAATCAATTCTTGTTCAGTAATTGTCGAGAAAAAATTTACATACGCCGCAAGCATTCGGCGTCTTTCATCGCGAGTTAAAATGTACGTGTGTTAATATGTGTTGGAGATAAATCGTGGTTTCCTAAAGATTCGGATGCCTAAGGCGAATCGTGGGCGTCTCCACTTCCCGCTGATAATAATGGATCATTGAGGCAAGGGGTTCGCAGATAAGAATGCTTTTTGATGGGTAAGGAGTTTTCTGCCTACAGCATGTTGCCAAAATATCAAAAAAGCCGAAGTAGTTTAAGCGTTTTTGATAAATGAGTTGCCGTTGATTTATTGTTCGTCTGACTTACATAAAAAACGGTGACAACTGAAGATCTTTTTCGCTTTTTGTGCCTTTTAACTGTTATTTGAAACCGAGTTAACGAAAATAAATTATTATATGCTTCAGGTGCACTTGTTCTTCGGGAATTACAGATACTTAAGTTATGTATAGAAACATCGTCGTCGTCATCGTTGTAGCTTTGTTATTTCGACAAACTATGATGAATATATGCGAGATGCAGTAACATAAATAATAATTATTAATTTGTGATCATTGTTATTGTGCCATAAACGATTTTACGACGACAGTTAGCTAGTAATAAATAGTAACATCAAGATATTATTTAATGAAAACTGTACAGTATTTGCTTGAAAAGCGTATCAATGAACAAAAATCTATAAACTGAGCTTGTCGGAGATCAGTTCTGGATGTAGGCCCCTACTAGGCTGCGCTACAGCACCTAGTCCTTCGTCTTCCACATCCAGTCTGACCCAGGCACCTTTTAGGACTGAGGGCTTTTTTTTTTCGGATGGGAAATCATCAAATGACTCCTCCCGCTCTGGGCGGAGCAGGAAGGAGTGTCAGACTTTTACTGACTAAAACCCATCCATGTTCCTTCATCGCCCTTTGTGTTCCGGGGCCACGGTATCTCTTTCGAATAGTCCCGCAGCCCTGGGGCAGTCGAGTCCTGGAGTGGAAACCAAGTATGGCAAGCATGGTGTGGGACACCTCCCTAAGCCAATTTACGACGACGACCTTAAAAAAGGAAGAGCGTTTGATATTAATTTGAGTTAACGAAACGGTGAACTATTTCATTCCACAAAACACGAAAAATCGCTTAACAAAAGAAATCAATAAAACTCACAGCTACCCGTCAATTACAATTCATACAATAAGCCATAAAATACTTTGACCTGGCAATTAGTATCGCCCACAGTAGCATTCAGGTAATAAAGCTGTGGTGGTCAAGTACAATATGGACAGTAGGACCAGTTTCTAGTTGTCATTGGTCCTAGGGTACAGATTGAAAGCTTCTTTGCATTTATTTTGTCTTTGAGTGCATTTTGAATTAGAGATAGGTAACTTCTAGACCATTATGGAGGTTTTATAAATGGCTTTTGCCTGCGGCTTCACTCGCGTTAATTTAGAATTAGACAATTTATTCGGGTTGTACGACTGCTTGTAATAATATAATTCAACCGTGATTCGAAAGACACGTGGCGCCATCTATTATCACAAGAACTTTATTGTTGTTTTCCTCGGGAACAATACTTTTTTCGGTATGAAAAATACCCTATGTCCGTTTCTGTACACCTACAAGGTAGGTACATGCTAAATTTCAGGATGATCAGTTCAGTGGTTTAGGTATAAAAAGGTAACAAAGAAACCAAGTAATTTTCGCATTATAATATTAGTTAGGACTAGCTTACTGCCAGCGGCTTCGCCCGCGTGATGTTTGATGATTGTCCTATGGGATCTTACTACCGGAATAAAAAGAAAAAAAAAGGGAAAAAAAATATCCTATGTTTTAATCCAGGTTATAAACAATCTGTGTGCAAAATTTCATCCAAATCCGTTTAGTAGTTTTTGCGTGAAAGAGTAACAAACATCTATCCAAACATACATACTCATAAAGTTTCGCATTTTCATAATATTAAGTAGGATTTAACAAGGCTCTTTCTGAGCTTCAATTTGCCACTGACAAAATTGCCTATCACTCTTGGCAGTATTGCTTGTTCTTTTAGTCTTCTAGTAAACTTGAATCAGGTATTTTTAATGTACAGCAATACTACTAACCTAACCTAACTTAACTAACAGCTATATGGTATGCCATATTCACTAGATTTTGGTACCAGTTTTACTCAAACTTCATCTATATCTTGTCGTACATTTTCATATTTTCTTGTTCGACAAGTTTTATGTCCCCAACTACTTATCGTACCATAAAAGGTAGAATCTAAGTAGCACAGTTTTCTTACCGTACAGTGTACACCTGTTGTAAATATACACTTGCGTAATGTGCAACAGTGTACTTCACAAATTAGCGAGTCTATAAAAAGCAGCATGCGTGTAGGCAGAAAACAAATATGTTGTTCATTTACTACTCTTTGGCTGAGGTCAGTAGGCCAGAATGTGACGCAGTAAGGCCTATTTCAGACCCAACAGTGGTTAAAGGGATGGGAGAACTCCGTGAGTGCAAAAGTGTACCTTGATTTTTGATGGTAAGGGTCGAAAATTAAATGCTCGTGGTTATTATCACTGAATATTTTTAGATTTTTTCTAAATTATGAAAGTTCAATCATATTACACAGGTATACAGGGTGTAAACAACCTCATCACGAAGCCATCAACCAAGCATTCTGTACATCAAACTAAGTAACTTACACAAAAATTATTGCTGGGAAACGACTTTTTTTTTTTGGGGTGAAAAAACATGGTTTCGTTGTAAAACTAAATGTAACGCACTCAAAACATTGTGCTGATGGATGGATTGAATAGTACGAGAGTCGTGGAGGTGTTTAAAGTAAAAATATTACATTAAAAACATGTGTTTAATAAAAAAACTTACAAAACATTGGAACTTTGTGTGTGGAACAAAAAAATGATCGCAATGACGGGAAAAACGAGTGCCTTTCAGCTTCGTTACAAGGTTTTTACACCCTTTATATATAAAATTGGATAGTTTGAGATTTTTTCGTATTTTCCTTGTTATTGTCTTGCAACTTCACACCCTTATACCCGAACGATTAGGCAGGGGTGTACCTATGATGTAGTACATATTTCCTTACTGATCGCACCATATCGATATCGAATAGGCGAGACGACAAAAAAAATCTATTTAGTCCGTCTCATATATTATTAAAAATATTTGACCCCTGTTTTTTCTTTTGTTACGTAAACCAAAATTGACGAAGATTCGACGCTTTTAAAATTCTCAATACGGCACGCCATGGTATAATTTTTAGCTAGTTCTGACGTCACGAGAGTTTTGATGCGTTTTATCTTTTGTCAATATTCATTGATTTACAAAAACAAAAAATACATGTCCATTGATTTCCAATACTGTATCTGACGGACTAAATAGATTTGCAATTTTTTGATACTGTCGTCATGCCTATTGTGCCCGGTTGATAGCAATAGGCTCGCCCCCTATTAGATGGAACTTAAACATAACTGGCGAAATGTGAGTGTACTATTAGATACACCTCTGCCTTACCCTTCAGGGATTATAGGCGTGAAGTTATGTATTAAAAACCGATTAAAAATGCACTTCAGTGTCCTATGAACTACCCCTTATGTGCTGTCCATACATTGTTGTATACCGTGAGTGTTATCGCTTCGACGAAATCTCAGTACCGTGATGCAATCGATCGATACTTTTCTACAGGGGTGGTGGACCTTTTGTTCGTAGAATTTTTGATAATAATATTATGTATATCTAATCACGTTTTAGCCCGCGGCTTCACCCGTACGGTTGTGGGAAACTATTTCACGGGAACGTTCTACTAGTGTAAAAAAATACTGTTTTAAACCTAGGTCGTGGTCTTACCATGCACCGAATTTTATCTAAAAAGGAACAGAAATTACAGCGTGAAAGGTAAAAGACAGACCAAGACTTACATTACTTTTAGATTTTGTCAGATTGTATGTGAATATACCAAGATAAAGACATTTAAGAATTACTAACGCATTAAAACTTTTTTGCAAAAAATAAAACCGACTTCAAAAAACACAAAAAAGTGAAAAATAACTTTAGCTTCAGAAGTCGGTGACCTTTGTGTGATTGATTTAGTTTGTCACCGACTTCTTTTTTGTTTTTTTTAAGTCGGTTTTATTTTTTGCAATAAAGTTTTTATTTTTCACTTTTTCGTGGTTCACATGTGCTTACCCCTTCACAGCGTACCGGCGTGATGTTATGTTATGAACTGGTGTAAACAATACACAGACATGAGATTTCAGCAAACCCAGTCCATTTGCTATTATTTATTGAGGAGTTCCGTTGCCTATCTCCGAAGTTCTTCATCAGATCTTCATCAAATTGAAATGGGACCACTCCGAAAAAGTACTCTTTCAAAAACTACCCAAATTGCTTCAAGTGTGCCCATAAAATTTGAAGAGTTCTCTCTATTTCTCCAGGATCCCATCATCAGATCCTGACTTGATGATCATAGAACCACCTGGAAAGTATAACCTTTCAAACAAAAGAAAAAAAATCCAAATCGGTCCAGCCATCTTCGAGTAATCGGGAAACATACATAAAAAAAAAAAAAAGGTTCCGACGAATTGAGAACCTCCTCCTTTTTGAAGTCGGTTAAAAATCCAAATTAAAAGTCCTTACCGTTCAAGTATCAATGTACTTGATAGATAACTCTCTTTAGTTCAAAATTCATCTTTGCTTTAATTAATAGAGAGGTTAATCTGAACAGCCAGAGTACATGATGACGTGACATCTGACAGGGGAGAATGGAAGAAGGGAACGCATTGCGCCGACCCCGAGTAGAATAGCATAAGGGTAGGAAGATGATGATCTGACCAGCCTGCGTGTTGACAACAAGAGAAACTAACATGAATGATTAAAGTTAATTGCTTGTAACTTTTTATGTTTGTTGGAATGAAAGATATCGTTGATTAGACTTGGTTTATTATGATGAAATACACATTATATCATAAAGACATTTTACGAGTAGTTTATTAGACGGGATCAGAAATAGCAGTGTCTTGCTGGAGTGACAGGTATAAACCGGAACTATAGATAATATCTAGTGGTGTACACGCTAATAACTTATTATATAGTGATGTTACAACATAACTGAACCTTACAAATTCTTAATTTCTCTGTACAGACCTGTTGGTTTGTCATCCCTGCTCTGCAACAATGTCGGTTAGGTCCGACTCGCGAACAAATCATTGTAAGTCGATTAAGGCAAAGTTTTTAATTTAACGTGTAACTTTTTTGTGCAGATGGACTATTCCATTTGCAAATAAAAAGTTTCGTTTATTAAACTACTATTCGGAGTATGTAAAAATAGAAGAACTCTAAAGCCGAAATCTGTATCTTTCTTTTTGGTACAAGTCCGCCACACTATTCCCAAACCACTGCAACTCCTGAACGTCAGAATGAACAGTGGCGACCACCAGAATAGCGCCGAGACAATGCAGCTCGACGAAGTCCCAGAGAAACCATTTAACTGTCTTGGATCTCGCAACCAAATTAATCAGAAAAGTAAAAATCTGTATATATATGTACACAACTGATACTGAAATTGAAGTAGGTAAAGACATTTCATAACATCTGTATAACCGGGTTGTTCAGCTAAACTACGGACACGGATTCAGAAAATTAATCCTAGAAGATTTTAAACGTATACAACATTTAAATGAAATAGTATTATATTAAAACTGCATAAGTAACCACAATATTTTGTCATTTCGTAAAACAACGGGCAAAGGCAGACCAGTTCATTCATAAAACCCTGAACCTCCCAGTTTTCTAAAGGATATGCAAAAATAGAGCCACATAATAAAAACAACTCAATAGATACTCCCTAGAAAGATCTCGAAGCATAATGATAATAACAATTCAAATCAACCTAATGAATAACTTTTTAATCCAACCTAACAACAATGAGCTACCGTATAGCAAACCCGTTATCCACTGGGGCGTAACTTATAATAATACCCTAGCCAGCTAATAAAAAGGTGAAGAATTATGAATAGCACGCGTGTACGCTCTCGACGATACAATAATAATAATGGTGGTAACGTCTCAGTGGGCAGAGGCATTAATTTGTCTTTGTCGGTTTTGAATTATATGTAGGTACTTAGATAAATAGAATTAGACTTGTGTTAGGTGACTGGGTTCCTTCGATATTTTCAATAATGTGTATTTCAAACTCTCAACTCCAACTGGAGCTCGTGGTTAAATAATAAAAGCCGTTCGGGGCCGATCTTTAGGTTAAGCCGCTCTTATCTAGGTTGGTCTGTGAATGGGTGACCTCCCATTACATACCAAGTTTCCTCCGTGCCTCGGAAAGCATGTTAACCGCCAGGCTGTCATTTGTAAATCTTTGACAGTCGTTATGAGAGTTCAGTGGCCTGAAAGTCTGACAACCAGTCGTACCAAGGGAGTATTACCTGGGTTCTACGTACTAACTGGGTTGTGGAGGTCAGATAGGCAGTAGCTCCATGTAGAATACTGATACTCAATTGCTACACGAATGGGTAGACAGGTAGCTGATCCCAAATATAGATGGGAAAAGACTAGGGAGATGATGATGTTTATTGCAAAACCCGATAGTCTTACCAAGGGGTAGCGAGGCAGTGGCTCCATGTAAAATACTGGTGCTCAACTGGATTTGGTTAGACTGGAAGCCGAACCAAATCTAGTTGGGAGAATCCGAGAATGCTAAGAGTAATGAAGAGTTAGGCGTATTTGAATTGAGAACTAGTCTCATTTATGTATGATGATGACGTCACACATGGTAGCAAACACAACATTTTAACTACTAACAAGTACCAATCAAACAATGAATCATTCGTCTTTGTACAAGTGGTGAAACAAAGTTTTTTTTCTTTATCTATCTAGATTTTGATCCATTGAACAGTACCAACTAAATAATTATAATTATGAATTATTAAAAAAAAATTGATCCCAAACTTTTTCGATTTTACACACGAAAGCTACCTGATAAGCGGGCGTATGACTGTGGTATGACACTGACTATTTTTATTGGATTACGATTTGTTTCGTCTATCCCGTCTATCGCTCGTATGTACATATTTGAATGTCTTTGTAGTGAATCTTAAATACATTGCTGACATGACTACGAATATCAAATGACAAATGACGTATTCAAAACAAAACACAATCGTGGGTTGAAAAATCGAAAATGACACTATACATATGAATAGACAAATGAATAAAGGTTTCCCTTGAGAAAAAAAAAGGTGAATGAACGTAAGAAAACCTTTGCGGACAAAGGATCTCTAAAAACGGTACTTTTCATAGAGGAGATTAATCTCTATTAATGAGAATTTGTTTAAGCGCAGACAATGGATAATTTGACGCAAAAAATGTTACGACGAAAATAGCATTTATTTTTACGTTGATTAAAATACATGGAATTTTATGACTGGTTGAGGCTTATAATTTGTTTAAATACAAGTACTTTGAAAGATAATGGTGTCGATTCTGTTGTGCACAAACTAAACTTAATTTAGGCTATTGCTATCTTTTATAAGAAGGCAATGCAAGAAAAGGACGGCTATTGCTATGAACTTAGTTAGAGATGTCAAACTAGTTTATAAATGCCTTGCGCTTCACCGTGTTTTTAGTCGACATGTTTTTACGTGCACCCTTCATTTGTATGGAAATATTAGTTCGAATTAAATTTGACAGCTCTAAATTACGTCTGTCTCTTTCTCGTTTTATTAGATAGAAAAAGACAGCAATAGCCTAAATTAAGTTTAGTTTGTGCACAACAAAATCGACACCAATACTTGTTTTTGTTTAATTTTCATCTAATTCTGTTCTGACTAGAGACTGCCCAAGTACTTATTGAGATCCAATTTAAAGAAAGCATAGTTGTTGCAGTCGACATCAACAACCAACAGTCACTTTGGTGTAAAATGCCCCTTTTCCACCTCTAACCATCAACCTACCAGATATGACCAAGCAAATGCTGATGGACATCGATCAGTACCCAGACTTGGTAGTATTAAATTAAAGGATTCCTGCTGCATGATTCGCCGGCTAAAGGCAATGATACTGACAATTCTCCCAATTGAACGTTCATTGCTTTATTAAGGCGACTACAGGAGCTAAATAAGCAACTCTAATTGTGGTGGTTCCAGCTTCGTTTGTAATACTGTTGGAATAAAGTTCTAATCAGCTTGCACTGTTACGTACGGTTGTTACGTCAGTCACTGCGGGCCGAATAGAGCGAAATGAGTGGTTTGTGCGATTTACAAAAAATCTATTGATTGGACTAAAAAATAAAACACTATCATGTTAATATGTTGCTTGTAACACTGTTTTAAGCTTTCACGGTTCATAACTATACAGTCACGGCAAAACACACTCACAGTATCACAAAACCTGGTGATACTGTGAGTGTGTTTTGCCGTGACTTAGTGTCGAGTTCCAGTAGTGCGCGTAGCAAAAGACAAAGAAAGAGGGTAGACAGATTTGTCTGCTCCTAACAATTTTTTCCATCCACCCGCATTCTCCAGTTAACCCGCGATCATGGCGCTTGCAACAGCGTCGAAATATCGGGAGCTCAAAAACAATGAATAATCACGGAAGATATCCCGTAAGTGACATTTTAAGTATGTTGCTTGTAGAATTATTTGCCAAAATATCAGAATGATCGCATGTATTTGAGTATGGTTTTTAATCGTTAAAATATTTTTTTTAGAGAAGTTCGTGATTTTTTTTATCGAGTAAAATTAGTTGTATTATGTTTTCAAAACACTATCATACTAGCATATATCCTAAAGAATATCATGTATTTTTCTGGTTTTGTGTATTGCATGAATCATATGCTTTTTTGCATTATAAAACTGGCGTTTAGCTCCTGTAGTCCGCTTAAGAGGGCTTACCGGCCTACTGACATGTGGTCACAGTCTTCAAAGCGTTCCATATTAATTCTAAAACGTTTTGCAAAGGAACTGTCCTATTTTCCATTATTGTTTTCGCCGATGTTATGTTGTTTTCTGCCCTAAGGTCTTACGAGGATAACGTGAGAGGGAGAGAACCTCATGACGACAGGCCGTGTTGACGCGGCGACGGCGCGGCGTTCGTGTTCCACGCGCGCCTTAAAGAGAGTCAGCAAAAGGAAGGGGTCTGCAAGGGCAGGGCCGATGCCTGCCGGAGCTGCTGGACTGTTCGAAAGAGATACCTTGGCCCAGGAACACAAAGGGCGATGAAGGAACATGGATGGGTTTTAGTCAGTAAAAGTCTGACACTCCCTCCTGCTCCGCTCAGAGCGGGCAGTCATTTGATGATTTCCCATCCGAAAAAAAAAAAGGTCTTACGAGGATCATCTTTAATGACCTTCAAAAGATACAGCCCTGTGAGTGATAAACACAAAGTTGGACGAACAGACAGACAAACGGCGTTGGCTTATATCATTGACACGATTTTATCTCAAGAGTACGGATCCCTAAACAACAAAACAATACGAGAACCTAACACCTCGAACGATCAATCTAATCCATATAGATAAGCGAACGGAAAACCTGCGCGTACGCATTAATAAATAGTTGTTAGCACGCGCGAGGTCAGGTCCGTTGACCTGTGAGTCATCGCTACCGACTTATATGGTATGAAGTCTTTGATTTGACTAGGAAATGTATATTTTTGCTTCTTTTGTTTGAAGGAGTCTAAGATGGCTTGGATCTTGGATCTTAGTCGTACCAGTTTTTGGTGATCGTTTTCGCCCGGAGGACCTAGTGTGGATTCTTTCTGGATATCATTGTTTTTAACTGAGGAATTTATTGTAATTTAGACAATCAGCAATTGCCAAAATGCAGTGAAAAAAGTGTAATAAATGATCAATGGGTATGAGTCTACTATCTCTCTTAAAGACGGACAGGCTTTTAGAAATCAACTTACTATCTTCTTAAGGCAATGTTAATTTACCGATGAATAAATTCATTCATATTGCTGAACACTTTCAGGGGCCAATAAATATAAAAAACTCATCACACCTAGTATCACGACTGAAATAGGTGAAGCCACATACAAGCAATATAGCTACATATACGCTACATATTCAATATATTTCTTCTAGTAAAACACAGGAGAATTCTAGTTTAAGTAAAAAAGGAACAGCTTACCATATTAACTCAGTAGGCATATGTTTCTCGAGACGGAATGGGACGCCGTCACCTCCTTCTGCGAAGCAGTCATGCTAGCGAAGGAGGTGGCGGAATGGGACAGGGAGAGATCCACACGTCCCGGCCGCCGCGGGAGACGCCCCGGGCGTCGGGGGCCACGTGGTGGCTTCCGGCCACCGTAGGCGCGGGCCTGTGGACGGGGAGCTATGGGCTAGCTCGCCGTCCTTCCGTCTCAAGACGACAGGCCGTGTCGACGGCGCGTTCGTGTTCCACGCGCCCCTCAAAGAGAGTCAGCAACAGTGAAGGGGTCCGCAAGGGCCGAAGCCTGCCGGGGCTGCGGGACTATTCGAAAGAGATACCGTGGCCCCGGAACACAAAGGGCGAGGAAGGAACATCGATGGGTTTTAGTCAGTAAAAGTCTGACACTCCCTCCTGCTCCGCCCAGAGCGGGAGGAGTCATTTGATGATTTCCTATCCTAAAAAAAAAACAAAAAAAAAAGGCATATGTTTCTGAGGTGTTTAAATGGAAAAGAATCCTAACATGGACAATCTGTTACAAATATGGAGGATGACTGCTGGTTGGCGCTACGCTAGTTAACACCTTGGCAATAAGGCATACTGTTACCATACTGGAATCATTTCCATGGAAGGCAGTAGGGTTCCCAAGTTAGTCCAGAGATTTAGGACAAACTATATGGATGTTTTTTTTGGGAAAAATGTGTTTGTCAACGGTGGCGGGTATTTCTGCATTTTGAAGTATTTTTGGGAAGAAAATTCCTTTTAGTATTGTGTGTTATTCTTACATTTGCATGAGATGCATAATTTGCATTTTACATGAGAGGTTATGTTATTAGTATCGTCTGGTTTTTTTTTTGTTTCGTAGTTAATTCATATTTATTCTAAATGTTGTTTTCAAGTTTTGATTTGGCGTGTATTCTTCCAAAGTTGTACAAACGCGGCACTTTAGAAGATAAATTAGTGGAGTATAAAATAAAGCTAGCCAAAATAATTTATAAGGAAGTTGGTATACAAATGGCGATAGATTTCTCTTTTTATACAAGACTTTATTCCGTTTTTGGCAACACGTGGGTGTACGAGAATAAACTTTTTTAGTTCAGACATTTATGTATATCTAAAGAATATAAAATGTTTTGTTTCTCATCAAAGTCTACACAAAAGAAACTTTAAATATTGATCTTAACATTTTTATGATTTAATTACTATCTTTTAATTTATATTCCTCGGTTTCAAATTCTATTTAAATATAAAATACGTTGTGTTTTATTACGTTATACATATATTTGCTTGTTGTAAAATTTAATTACTGCTATAAAATTATAATAAAAATGAAAATTATAGAGGTCATTCATTATTGCTTTAATTATTTTGTCTGAGGTGTATTTATTTATATATTAAAACCTTTTAGGTATCTTAATATTTGTATACTTTTTGACGGATTGTGTCAAGGAAGATATAACTAGAAAGGAGGTGACTGCTGATAATTATGACGGGCAATAGAGAAGTATGGAAGAACATGCTGCGCCGAGCCCAAATAAATTGCGATAAAAGCAGGAGAATGATCACAGAATGATGATAATGATTATATTTTTACTTTTGAATTTTATTCGAGAACTCATTTAAATAAGTAAAACCAGATAACTGTCACACACAGATCACAGTCATGTTTGGTAAAATATCACGAAAAAAATTAGACTTATCCCAACCAACCCCTAAACCAAGCTTACCCTACAGATGTATGATTTTATTATTATCTCATAGCGTCCGTGTGAAACCGTATGTTGGTTCGTTTGTCTGTTTGCCTGTTAGTAAACAGAGGCATACCTTACGTAATTAGCTCATTAACTCCTTCGAGTTAAGTTCATTTTAAGTAGGTATGTGTTTTTTTCAGGAGGGACGAATCGCATATGCTTAAAAGAGTGATGAATATCTCATGGATGGAGAGGGAGAGGAAGACCAAGGAATAGATGGATGGATTGTGTGAGGAATGATATGAAAGAAAAAGGAGTAAATGATAGCGTGACGGTTGACAGAGGAGAATGGAAGAAAAAACGTGTTGCGCCGACCCCAAGTAATATGGGTCAAGGGCAATTAGATGGTTATGTGTTTTGTTGTGAGACAACTTCTTCAGAGTTGTTTATATTTCTGATTGATGTAGCAGACAGATGCCTTTGATTTGCTTACCTACTTGATGGTTCAGTTAAACCTGTACGGACATAATAAATAAATAATAAAATAATAAATATTGCTGGACATTACACACAGCGCCATCTAGTGCCACACTAAGCAACGAGGCTTGTGTCGTGGACACCAGATAGTTGATATACTACATAGATACTTTTTGTTTGTAAATACATACTTATTATACATATTTATTTATTATTATTAAACTTACACACTATCCTTACAGGATGACCCCAATACAATAGTGGTTTGCAAACACACCAGATCCATAGAAAAACAACTGAATTACGGCTAATACTATAAAACTAAACTTTAAAAATATGTAGAAAGCAACACTAAAAACAATAACTACTTAAAAGAACAGAATTATATGTACCTATATAATACTACCTATATAATATTTAACAAACTAAACTTTTTTACTGCTATAAAATCTTAACCTATAAAGGTGTCTGCCCACTATCCCGTAGCATACCATGACCGTACTAGGACCGTTTCAGACAAAAAGCTATTCTTTGTATTGAGAAGTATGAGACTATGCCCACTAGACCGTTCTGTCACCGGCCGACACCGTAGCGTGCCATGCACGGGCCGTCAACTATTCGTCGGAGGGAATATTTTGCCGGTGCGGACACGCTACGTGCATGGCACGCGACGTTGCCAGACCGCTGCGCGCAGGCGGCTAAACGGTGACTTAGCGGGGAGTGTGACCCGAAAAGTAAAAAAAGTACTGAAAAAACTTTTCTTCGTCATCAACTAAGTGCCTGAATAATGTCCAATATTCTCCTTCCGTTTTTTTATAGAATTGTGAATCCAGTAGCGTCGAGTGTTTTTTGGGCATTCCTCTTCCTCTTCATCCAAAATGATAGCAATCATTGCCAGTTGTTCAATCGTTAGTTTCCTTATAGCCATAACTATTTCAATATTTCACCACTTTAACGCGTCTACGCAACACTGATATTTGTACGAGAATGAACCGATGCTTTACGAGTGTATTGAAAGGATTCCTGCCGTGTTACATACGGGCATCATACAGATTAAATACGGGTTGTAAACGGATTCAGAACGCTGTCGGCCCGCTTCAGTGGGCGAAATAGAGCGTATCGGATTGCTTTCCGTGCCGGATACGTTCCTAGCACGGTCATGGTATGCTACGGGATAATGGGCAGAAAGCTTTATATAAAATCAGACAACACGACACAAACTATATGATACGATACGAAACATCACGAATCATGTACGATATAAACATCCATGACTCGGAAACAAATGTCCATGCTCATCACACATCATAATATTTGCGTTTCTGTCAGTGTTCGTCTTTATCCATTTACTTTGTTATTAGCACGTTGAACTATTGTGTTGTGTGGCTCTGTGATATATACCTAGTCAAAAGTATACATCGCGTGATGAAAGCTCATAAAATAATCAACGTACATAACAACGTATATTTTTACAGATTTGGTTAAATATTAAAACAAAAGCTTCTAAAAATACCTTCTAAAATTAAAACAAGCATGTTTGACAGAATAAATCAAATATAGGTTGCATTTATTATGTTTACAAAAGTATCTCATTATACACACGAAAAAATCGGAATTTAATATTAAAAATTGACAACTTTTTTTCATGCCAAATAACAAGGAAATCGTTAAAAGCGTGTAGAATAAATTAATTCACGATTCCATTCATATTAAAACAACAGAATGTAGTTGGAATCATTGTCAAAATATTCTATTTTTTTTTAGTACCTAGTGTTAGTTTTTAAGTCATCATCATCATCTGCCTAGCTTTTTCCAAACCATGTTGGGGTCGCTTCCAGTCTAACCGGATGCAGCTGAATACCAGTATTTTACATGGAGCGACTGCCTATCTGACCTCCACAACCCAGTTAGTGTCATCAATAAAATTGATAAAGATGCGATGCGGAGGGTTGAGTAATCACAAAATGTCGCCACTATGGTTTGGTGTAACTGAATTAGGAGTACTATCTCCTTTTTAGGACGAATGAAAAGGGTCATAGAATATCAGAAATGATTATAATGCTTTTTTTTTTTGTTCAAACCCAATTTTAAATTGAATAAAAATAAATAAAGCAGTAATAACGACCTGAATGGCGCAGCGGCAGTGAGGCTACCATACGTTCTTAGGGTCCCGGGTTCGAATCCCGGTAGGAGCAAATGTTTGTGTGATGAGGATGGACATTTGTTTCCGACTCATGGATGTTTCTATGTATAATAAGTATGTATTTACAAACAAAAAAGTATCTATGTAGTATATCAACTATCTGGTGTCCACGACACAAGCCTCGTTGCTTAGTGTGGCACTAGATGGCGCTGTGTGTAATGCCCAGCGATATTTATTATTATTATTTATTAATAAGTCATGTGTGACCGTCGGACTGCTAATTTCAATTTTTGCCATGGATCTCAAGTTCGAACCTAAAACCTCTGAATTACCAGAGCCTCTGAATTTTTGAATTGATGTGCGTGAATGAAAGCATCGTGAGGAAACCAGCATGCCTGAGAGATATTTCTCGACGGCATGTTAAGCCAAGTCAGAGGCCCATGGGCGGCATAAAAACTCTGACACCAGGTTAGGCACTAACCACACGTTACAGAAGAAGATTAAATAAACTTTATGCTTGTTTTATTTCTCAAAACTTACTACTTCAGTTGATTAAAAAAAAAAAGTCGACTAACTTACGAACTTAATAACGTGCTTTTAGAGCACCTTATTAATATATCTGCTACCTATTTACAAAGTGTGAAAATACCACGATGACAATGTTCACTAAATTTTTAATTAAAAAAAAACATGTCGAATCCAATTTCAGAAACCTTGTTTTAACCACGGGGGTTCTTGACAACTCGGATGACGCATACATTATCTTTTAATATAGTAGGTAAATATAATCAATAAAAATGTTAATGTTTAAATTAATTATTATTGTTTTTATATTATTTTTAGATGGAAGCCATTGTGGTGAGTTCACTAATCGCAGCTTAACATGCAGGACAGGGACGTACTCTGCGAAAAGTGGTACATTGCGATAAACCATATAAAACTAACGTCAAATATCAGCACTTTTAGAAAGTCCCTCAAAACACATAATAGTACACCAAAATTTCGCCAAGTTATGTTGAAGTGCTGTGTAACGGGGGCGAGCCTATAGCCATCATCCGGGCGCGAATCCAGACTCTGTGGCTGCTACAGAGAAATTCCTGATAAAAACCCAAAAACACTTTGCCCGACCCAGGAATCAAACCCAGGACCTCAAGCTCAGTAGTAGCCCTTTAGACCACTAGATGAACGAGGCAGTCCAGAAAACATATTATACATATTAATTTAATAGCCCAATAGGAAAATTCAAAGGTCTTATCTTCAGAATTCTTAAAAAATAATACATAATTTCAGGTAATCTTCAAATTATTTTTTTAAATCTGTCTTGGTTGTATACTTACTATTTGTCATCTTTTGTTTATTTTATTAATTTTTACCTACTCTTTTTTGTTTTGTCACCCCTGGCGATTATTGTTTTTTTTTTTTTTATATTATTATAATAACTCGTGGACAGTGTTGTGGGTTACATTATTAGCAAAATGCAAATATTGTTATACTAGTTTTTAAATTTTCATAATTTTATTTATATTTTTTATATTTTAAAATATAAAAAATAATCTATTGGTCACACGTCAATATACCACAAAAAGTATAGACTTTGCTCCTATGAATCTACTAAGCTGATGCGAAATTTTCTTGGATCTTGTTAGAAATTTATGTGTTTATTTAGCTTAATTGACATAACCAGTTGGTTATGTCAATTATGCTAAATTAAACTTCATCGAAATTACCTATTAGCACAAAGAAGATGTTTCTCAGACATGTAATTTACGAATAAATCAATATATTTATTTTATATATTTATTTTATATATATTTATTTTATATATTTATGTAAGTACCATTTTATATGAGGCTCATAAATGTTCAATTGGAAAAATCATCGAAATAAAATTTCGTTTTTATAAGCTCTTTGACACAAAAAAAACTACTAATATTATAAATGCAAAAGTTTGTGAAGATGGATAGACGGATGTTTGTGACTCTTTCACGCAAAAACGACTCAACGGGTTTGGAACATATATAAATTATTTTTAGGTGCTACAGTGTCACAAAAATAAACAAACCACTAAACAAATACTAGTTTTAACATGTCTAACAGGTAACCAACATTTGTAATTTATATAAGTAGGTAGCTTTCATAATATAATAAACGGGGTAACTTTCATAATATAAAAAAAAACAATTTAGTGGTCATCATTTACAGTCACAAATAAAAATAAAGTACAAATTTAAACAAAGCAAATAGCGATAATAATAATCATAAAATAGCTTAACATAGGTAGGTCAAAATTGTAGGTGTTGTGAGTATTTTGTACTGGTATGAATTTCAATGTCAAAATTTACTTATCGTCAAAGAATTCCATGATGACTGACTAAAAAATATATGACTATGTTTAGTCCGTCAGTTAGATTATCAATAAATATTGGATACGTGTTTTTTGTTTTATAAAATTAATAAAAATTGACGAAGATAAAACGTGTCAAACATCAGGAGTGGGGGCTTGTGACGTCACAGTTGAGTAAAAATTGTACTCAATTGTGACGTCACGCGAGTTTTAGACGCACTGTATCGTCTTCAATTTTTGTTTACGTGAAAAAAGAAAAAATATGTGTCCAATATTTTTTGGAAATCTTTCTGACAGACTAATTTGTTTTTTTTTTTGTCATCTACCCTATTACAAAACTCCACGCGGGCCAAGCCGCGAACATAAGCTAAGTAAGTAGTAATGGTCTTGATGGAATTACACAAGCTTGGTTAAATATACTTGAAATAGGAGTCAATATTTTATTATATTGGTTTAACGCCTACATGTTTCCAAGGTAAATAGAGCCGTATTTGTTGATTAATGATAGGTTATTTGAAAAACTATCTATAAATATAGAAATTAGAAAAAACCTGTGATTAAGTTTTCGTTTCGTTTAACTTGATTTTAAAGTAGGTACGTACTATCGAGTTCACTGACGGTTTGCCACTTTTCAACATTAATTATGCCCTTAGTAGTAAGGTTGATGCTGGAGCTTAAAATTAGACAGAGAATTGCTTGTTTCTGATTGGCTGAAACAACGCGTCTTCCGATTCTCTATCAAACGGCATCAAAATGTCAAAACCGCCAAAAACTTACTTAGGTGGTGTTCAACGACGATTGTAAAAGAGCTATGTTACATATTTTTGGTGTTCATTAAAGTATATTCTATGAAAACTGCACTATTTAATTAAAAATATAATTTTGTGTCTAAATTCGCACCTGCTTTCCGTGCTATCTCACGACGGATTAGAATATAATCTCTGAAAGCATTAGGCCGGTAGTAAATCCAAGTATAATAAATAATTATAATGCCTATCAGATCTTAGGTATTTATTTATATACCTATATAAAAAAAACGTGTCTAATCCTGGATTTCATTACCAAATTGATCCAAGTGTTATATTTTATATGTGGCAGAATTGAGACCGGATTTGCGGTCGGTTGGTTGATGGTATTAAGCTCGTCCTATTTTATATGGGATAAAAATGTTACTGGCGAATTGTGGGAGTAGCATAACCAGCCCATATTGTTCCCACTGCTGGGACACACGGCCTCCTCTCTATGAGAGGGACTGGGCTGTAATCCACCACGCGGGCCCAGTGCGGGTTGCTAGATGTCACATGTCATCGAATTTTTGGTTCTGGAACATGCGTTTCTTCACGATATTTTGTAATCAAAGAGTTAGGTGTGTCTTCAATCTTATTTAAAAAAAAGAATGGTGTCATTAATTTCTTGATTAACATAAGTGATTGGATTGATAAACGATGTGTGTTTTATTGTATAATTAAACTCTATTCCAACATTAATGAGCATGAGAAGATTTATTGTCTTTTTCTCAATTCATTGACTAAATAAGGCACGCTTTTAGTGACATCCTGATGTCATTTAGTCTAGTTTTTTATCTTAAAAGATTGAAACTAGTTCCGCAAGTCTAGAATTTCTTCTTTGTTTTGGGTGTGCTTGTAGAATTCAATGCTTATTTGTGGTATTTTAAGTGATCGATAACTTAACATTATTACTTACATTACCTAATATTGCCAGTTATGTTGTAAATCCCGTCTATGTAATAGGGGTCAGTCTATTACTATCAACCAGGCACAAAGAACAGACTCCGAGGCTGAGAAATTCCTAACAGAAAAACCCAAAAAAACTTGGCCTGGCCTGGGAATTGTACCCAGGACCACATGCTTAGTAGTCGTACTCGCACCCACTATAGATCAACGAGAAAACCCAACCATATTTTTATACCTTTGAACTTCAAATCTGGCGGTCCCTTTCAAACTCATTATTATTATTACTTCCCTGCCCTTACCCCAATTTAAGTATTTGTGGTCGGCGCAGGATGTCTTCTTTTTCAATACTTCTCTATTACTCGTCTCATCTTAGCAGACACCTCATTTCTTGCTATAATATCATCCTTCACACAGTCCATCCAAATTCATACTCAAAACTATCCTCACGACATTTTCCTCATTCCTTGACGTCCACGACCACGCGATTACCACACAACTGCATCCGTTCAATCTAAAATTATTGTTACAAAATAAAGATGACTTCCATTTATATCACTTAATAAACCAAAACTGTTATGCCACCTTCAGTACGTCAAGCACGACCCAAACTAACTTAGCTCGCACTTGAACGTAAAGATTTATGCCAGTAATAGTAATATTGGTGGATAAGTGACACTTAAGTGGCTAAGCAGCTATGTACTTTATCAATATGAATGTTTTAACTTAAAGTGGGTGTAAATGACAGAAAACATTAGCTTGAAATTTAGGTAAGTTGGTGTTATGTTTGTTTTAAAGGTGATCTTTTGATGTGTTGAAGAAAAGGGATATGCAAAGACGTTTAAATATAGTAAATACTAACGTTAGTATTTAGTTACAAGAGCTATAGACACCTGTGTGACGTGTAGAACTTGGTAGTTATTTCATTTTGACTATGGTTTTGGCTATGGTGACGCACTGGGCTGCCTCGTTGGTCGCAAGCGTGACTGTGGAGTATGACCAGGTCGTGGGATCGATTCCCAGGCCGGGCAAAGTGTTATTAGGTTATCCCATTCAGGAATTTCTCAATAGCAGTTAGGGAGTCTGGATTTACGTCCGATTAATGACAATAGGCCCGCCCTCTATTTAATATGAGGTACATCTCTGTCCTTGACCCTTTGAGAATTACAGGCGCGATGTTATGTAGCGCACTGGAAGACATAGCTGTGATTTATTAGTTTTGGGTGAGATGTTTTCACGTCGTACCGATAATTTACTGTTAACATGACGAGGGTCTACCGTTCTCAGGGTACGTTAAGTTTCAACGAAGAACATTGAACTTTCCTTTCTAAACAAAAAGTCTTTTATGAACCAAATACCCGAAAGTATTTAATATTAGCTTTTGGCCGCAGGTTCGCTTGCGTTAATTTAGAATTTGACAATCAATTCGGCTTGTAACTCAATCATGATTCGAAAGACACGTCATTGTTGTTTTCCTCGGGACCACTACTTTTTGTAAATAGGTCTACGGAAATTAGTAATTATACTAATTGTAATTATACACATATTAGCTTAGATTTAAACTAGTCATTAGGACAATAGAAGGTACGAGTGACAATTTAGTTAAACCAGTCAGTGTCAACTATGGGGTATCTTCTAGCTCTCAATCAATTAATTGTAATAAAGGGGCTGAGCAGAATTCCTTGAAATTGTTTCACCAAAATATTCAGGGATTTTCATCCAAACAATTAGAAATAGAACTATTTTTAGAAAAAACCAAGTATGATATTATCTGCTTTACTGAACATTGGATGAAAGATTATGAATTAATGCAAATAAATTATGAGAATTACATCGTGGGCAGTTGCTATAACCGGAAATCTAAGATGCGTGGGGGTTCATTAATCTTAGTTAAAAATTGTATTAAATCTAAGTCTCGTAATGATATAGTCGATCTATCGGTTGCACATAGCATTGAATTATCTTGTGTTGAGCTAGATAAGCATGTAATAGTGTGCGTTTACAGACCCCCTAATTACCTTAACTACTCTATCTTTGAGTCAGTAATGGAAGATGCTTTAGCAAAGCTTGTAACTGGTAATAAACCAATAATTATCTGTGGTGACTTTAATGTTAATATCTTAGAGAATAATGTAAATAGCAGTAGATTTTTAAGTCTCTTTAAATCATTTAATTTGTCAAATGTGTTTTCAGAACCAACTAGAATTACTACTAATACTGCTACATGTATTGATAATGTTTTTTGTTGCTGTGAGTACTTAGATAAATCCATCGTAAATTACCTTCCTTCTGATCACAGCGGTCAGACCGTTGCTTTCGCGTCCAATATACAATTACAAAGAATTCAGATTCAATCTAGACAAATAACACCCAGCAATTTGGACAAGTTTAATAATAATTTAATTAGCAAGCTAGGTATACCGGGCCATATTATAAACAATGTAAATGAATTTTATGAAGAATTCTTTTCGGTAGTGCACACCGAGTTCAATAATACTTTAAAAAAGAAATTTAAAACTATTGGCCCAAAGTTTATTTTTAGTGACTGGGCAACACCGGGTATTAGGAAAAGTAGGGAACGATTGTTTGAGCTGTACGGCCTTAAGCCTTACATCAACACAGAATCTTTTAATAAATATGTTGCTACTTATTCGAAAATTTTTAAAAACACTTGCAAGGTAGCCAAATCCTTATTCATTAGCAACAAGATTAAATCAGCCGATAATAAAATAAAGACGGTTTGGAAAATTATCAACAGTGAAACAAATAGAAATAAAAAACTAAATAATGATTTCACACTAGAGACATCACGTGGCCTTGTGAGCTCCAGCAATGAAGTTGCTCAAGAATTTGTAAATTTCTTTACCAGTATCCCACTTAAAACTACAGAAACCTTAAAATCCTCTCCCTTGCTCTCTATTGATTTATTGAAAGCGAACGTTTCAGCCTGTCCAAATGAGTTTGAATTTCAGCATATAAACCCCTTAATAGTCATAAAAGCTTTTAAGCAAATCAAGATCAAATTAACGGAAGATCTATGGGGTATGTCTATCAAAGCTTGTACCTCAATTATTGAGACTGTAGCACCGTATTTAGCCTTAATATTTAATTTGTGCGTGGATCAAGGGGTCTTCCCGGATCTAATGAAATTCAGTAAGGTAATACCGCTTTTTAAATCTGGGGATAGTAAAGACACCAATAACTATAGGCCCGTATCCGTGTTGCCGGTTTTCAGCAAGGTGTTTGAAAAGATAATGCTCAATCAATTGCTTAACCATTTTAACACCAATAAAATATTGCACGAGCAACAGTATGGTTTCACCAAAGGACGTTGTACAACTGACGCCGGTGTCACTTTATTAAAACACATAATTACTGCGTGGGAAGAGGCACAAGATGCCATAGGAATCTTTTGTGACCTTTCGAAGGCATTTGATTGCGTAAATCACGAAACCCTGATCTTGAAACTTGAGCATTACGGTTTAGGTAAACTTGCGCTCAGTTTAGTAAAATCGTATTTGAATGATAGACAGCAGCAGGTACAAATAAATGGTGTCAATTCAATGGGTTTAAATGTAAAAATGGGTGTACCACAAGGTTCGATATTGGGTCCCTTCCTGTTTTTAGTATATATTAATGACCTACCCCGTTTATTTAACAACCATCCGCATATGGTGTTGTTTGCTGACGATACTTCTTTAATATTTAGGATAAACAGACGTGCCACTGCTCTTGACGACGTAAATAACGCCCTACTGCAGGTCCATAATTGGTTTACCGCTAATAATTTAGTACTAAATGGGAAAAAAACTAAGTGCATTAGATTTGCTCTACCAAATGTCAAAAGTAGTGATTGTGACATAATATTGAATCAAGAGAAACTAGAATTTGTCGATAAAACGGTTTTCTTGGGAATCACGCTCGACTCAAGGTTACAATGGGGTCCTCATTTAACATCTCTTGCAGGACGGCTGAGTTCAGCTGCATATGCTGTTAGAAAAATCCGTCAATTTACTGATATTGATACCGCGAGGCTAGTCTATTTTAGTTATTTTCATAGTATTATGTCATACGGTATTTTACTATGGGGACGGGCTGCAGACATCGAGTCTATATTTATTCTGCAGAAAAGAGCCATCAGAGCCATATATGAATTACGTAGACGCGATTCTCTAAGAGAACTGTTTAAGGAAATTAATATCATGACAGTACCTTGTCAATACATCTATGAAAACATCATGTACGTTAGGAAAAATCTGCATTTATTCAGTAAAAGAGGTGACAGACACCACTATAACACTAGAAATAGGGACCAACTAGTTCAGCCAGGTTTCAGGCTTGCTAAAGTAGATTCATCTTTCATGGGGTACTGTTTGAAATGTTACAATAAAATACCTCCCCACATTCTTCAACTGAATGAGACGAAATTTAAATCTTGTATAAAACGCACACTATGTAGGCAAGCATATTATAAGTTGGAGGATTACATTGATGATAAAAATGCTTGGCTACATGCTGGTCCTGCTCCACAACCATAGTTGCAAACTAATTGATTGCACTGGTCGGGCATTATTTGAGTCTATCGACACGGAAAGAAGTAGAAGAAGAATTGATTCCCATGTTAATGTATTGTGGAAGCTGCAGAAGATTGTAAAAATATACCTACTTGCATTATATAGATTCCAGTTTTTAGTATTATATAATTGCATAGCACATGTGTGAGTACTTTGTACTGTTCAGCCACCACTTACATTTAGTTATCTTTCATTGACTTGAATATGCCTTGGTGGCTAAGAGAGAATGTCATGCTCACTCAAATGTCTCGCTGATGGTGGCGGGTGTGTCGGGTCATTTAATTCCCTTAAATATGGTCGAGTTGTTTGGCGCCGATACATGCGTCATGTTCGTGAACGGGCGCTCTCAGTTGGGACTGGTCATCTCTTGGCTGCCACGGTTCGTTCATTTTAATTACTTTTTTTTTTTAAATTTTTGATTTATTATTTTACTCTGGACGCTCTTAATGTGCACGTCTTTCTACATCGTTCTCACATATATGTATAATCTCAACATGAATGATGTAACCAAGATTTTGTAACAATATTTTGATTTAAAAGAGTGTCCATGGAGTTTCTTGCCCGTTCTTCTCCATAGAGATCTACGTTAGGGAACGGGCAACTACAGTACTTTCTCAAGTTATTATGCCTTGTGACTGTGACTGTAGCTTTGCTTTTATTGTATTTTCGACTTTCAAAAGTGCCGTAATGGTCTAATTGAAATAAATGATTTGAGTTTGAGTTTGAGTTTGAGTTTTTTTTCGGGATGAAAGGTACCCTACGTCTGTTTCTTTATACATATGACACCTGACAACGTATATGCAAAATTCAGGATGTTCGGTTCAGCGGTTTAGGCGCGAAAAGGTAAATAATTAATAATAAATATCGCTGGACGTTACACACAGCGCCATCTAGTGTCACACTAAGCAACGTGGCTTGTGTCGTGGACACCAGATAGTTGATATACTACATAGATATTTTTTGTTTGTAAATAGAATAGAATAGAATAATAGAATAATTTATTTGTATAAAAACATGGTACATTAAGGTCTTATGGATAGGGTTATGAACTTACATGTTTCGCCATAGAAATGGCATACAAATATTAATACATACTTATAATACATATATACATCCATGATTCGGAAACAAATGTCCATGCTCATCACACAAACATTTGCTCCTACCGGGATTCGAACCCGGGACCCTAAGAACGTAAGGCAGCCTCACTATCGCTGCGCCATTCGGGTCGTCGTGTGAGTGAAAGTGCTGATTATCAGCCTAATTTTAATAAATGACTTTTGTTTTGATTATTACAATATTCTATTAAACTACCGTCGTCGGTCCGATTTTAGCCACACGCTGAAAGAGATATTTATTTCAAACATCATTTTAAAGCTATAAATTTCAAACAGAAATCACTCTAAGCAATTTGCTTTATACACCACACCAATATACCTACCAACACTAAAAAACTCCATTACAAAACCTTTACAACAAAAACTCATTAAACTTGCTATCGTCACTAAAAATCTTCGTACCTAAGTCCGTAGGCCATTAAAATGTATTTTTACCATAAATTGTAGAATGATGGCCGGCCGCTCGATACAGTTAGGGAAAATAACATGAATATTTCATAAGCTTTCCACTAAATTTGGTCTAATATAAACTGGTCAAGTAATATTGTGAAGTGTTTTGAGGCACCGTTGTTAGGGATCGATTTTCAGGTGAAAATTGGGTCAAGTTTTAATGATGAAAACTGAAATATCGGTTACGAAATACTGAAACTCAGATTAAGTAAGGCAATAAGGTCTTGTTTACAACGTGTTGTCAACGCAGATTTGTATCGTTATGTCTGAAAATCACTTGATAAGTTCCTAGGCCTTCTGAATACAGGGTGTAAACAGACTCTTCACGAAGCCGTCAACCAAGCATTCTGTACATCAAACCGAGTAACCCTACGCAAAATTGTTTGCTGGGAAATGACTTTTTTATTGGGGTGAAATATCAGACTTTTCGGACGGACTCAATGTAACGCACTTAAAACATTGTGCTGATGGATGGATTGAATAGTACGGGGGTCGTGAAGGTGTTTAAAGTAAAAAACTTATTAAAAACATGTAGGCCTATAAAAAAAAACTTGTGAAAACGTTGTAACTTTGACCCCCAATATCTCCGTAACTAGAAGGTTCAGGTATGGTCTAGAACAAAAAAAATATTGCAATGACGAGGAGAACAAGTGCCTTTCGGCTTCGTTGAGAGTCTTTTTACACCCTTTATAAAGAATAACTTTTTCTTGTTCCACTTTTTTAAAGAAATATATAGGTGGAGGACTGGAAGGGTTTTAATAGAAATGGTAAAGGCTTTTGCTTATCTACAGAACAACGATCGACCATCGTTAAATCATCGATAGATTCTCACAAAAGGTAATGATAGGCGTGATGAAAAGTTTACGTATTAACCAATTTTTTTCCCATAATGTATTCATGTGTTTATGTTCTTAAAAACCATGTCCATCCTAATACCGATCCCGTATTTCCCGGGATTGCCACAGTGCTCAGCGACCTCAATAGCTCAAAGGCCCTTGTATCATGACTGTCCCACATAACCACGCCCTTTCCATTGGCCCTGACAAACACATTTGATACAAATGCACGAGACGGCTTAGCGCTTATGTAATCTAGGTAGTAGATAGAATATGTTGAGGTAAGTTTTTATTGAATTTATTGGGTTTAAGGCCTGCCTGTAACTTTTATTGAGGCATTAAAGCAATTGGTAATAGGCATGACGACAGTATCAAAAAATTGCAAATCTATTTAGTCTGTCAGTTAGAGTATTGGAAATTAATGGACACGTATTTTTGTTTTTGTAAATCAATGAATTTTGACAAAAGATAAAACGCATCAAAACTCGGAAGTGGGGCTCGTGATGTCAGAACTAGCTAAAAATTATACCTAGGCGTGACGTATTGAGAATTTTAAAAGCGTCTTTCTTATCTTCGTCAATTTTGGTTTACGTAACAAAAGAAAAAACACGGGTCAAATATTTTTTGATAATCTAACTGACGGACTACTTAGATTTTTTTGTCGTCTCGCTTATTATCGTTGTTTGTTATAAATGGAGATGTGAAATAGGTATGTATTTCAGAGTTCTACATACTACTCAACTATGACAGAATGAATAAAGATATGTAATGGTGCGCCGATTCCACCGGCATTTCCACTGGCGGTGTGCAGCACACAAGTTTATTTTGGTGGACTCGCTCAAGTAAACAAGAACAAAATGTGCGCGTGTTCACCACAATGTTCGCGCACAACTGCGAACATTGGTGTGCGTACACGTAGAATTGGTGGAGCCACATCAGTGAACACGCACTCGCTGTTCGCGAACTCAGTTTAGTAGTCTAGCTAGGAGACAGTAGTCGCATTTTGTGCTGCATAAAATGTTGGCGAACAAAAATGTTCGCGCACAACGTGTCTTTGGCGCTTTCGACATCTCACTTCCACAGATTTTGCTATTAGTACATTCTTAGCGAATAAGAATAATCTGTTTGATATAATACTCCTTGGTTAAATCTGCTCTAGGATACCTTAAGACCCTATTCGTGAGAATAAGGTGATAATTGTAGATTGGAGTCTAGATTTGTGTCCAGTTGATGGTAACTGGCGAGATGTGGGTGTACTATCAAGTACGACTCTTTCTCACCCTCTGGGGATTAAGAGCGTTATGTTATCACTCAAAGAAAATTTATAGGAAATGCGGTCTAAGACGTATTAGGATCTTAAAGTAAAACTTAGCACCAAGCAAGTAAGCGCAGCTTATGCTAGCTAGTATTTAGATCATCAATGGGGTGGGCAACTGGTGGAACTAATGGCGCTAGCGTCGCATGAACCATAACATCGTCATTGGTTGAAAATCTGTCAATGTCATTTCATATTTCAAAATAGTTTGATCTCATTGGTCAGATTGGGTCTTAGCTATGGACGCGCCATCTACAACCAGCTTTGACCAGCCTTCCCCATTGGATTGTAAAATGCCGAGTGTCCATTTTACGCAGATATCATAAAACTAGACTTATGTTTATAACTTGAGCAATACCGAATTACCGATGCACATACTACGATTATTATCTGTTTGGTAGCACCGTGGTTATTACTGTAATCTCACGGTCGTGCACATTAGTTGACTATTGAGATAGTCATACAGTACTTGATTGGAGATCTGGCGCCAGGATTCAGGTTTTACCTAGACTTTGTTTTAGAAAAATATTTTGAGATTGTGAATTAAATCTTTAAGGGTCCGTGCACGAAATTAACTCATTTTGAACATTTTTGATCAATGCTTGTGGGAAAGGCAAGAAGAATTTAAACCTTTTTTATTTTTATTACAAGAGTCAGGTTCTTATTCTTGTCGACTGCGGCAACAATTTTTTTAAATAATGTATATATTGATGGCAATCACCCATATTCAAAACCCCTTTTCCGCAAAAGTAACGAGCGAGTGATTGGGGTTCGCTGAACAAAGAACTGGGCTGGCGGGCTGGCTGTGTCCTAATATATATATTCAAACGATCGTCGCGGAAATATGCGACCGTTTGTCACTCAATTGTTTAGATTTTTTTTTTTTAAAATGTTGTGTGCACATGCACTTATGGCATGCATGTGCCAAATAAACCAATGTCGCTGCTTTCTTTTCTTTTATTACGTCGGCGCGACTACGCATTCGGGTGTGTTCGCTTTAGTTAGGACGCAGCCGAACGCGCTACGACCACGTGTCATGATCGATACTCGTCTCTTTTAAAAATGAGGAACCTTTTTCATTTTTATTTTGAAAACACTTACCTTGGAAACTTCACCAGCCCTGAAGTAAACAGAAATCTGCAATAAAACGTCAAAGAAGCTTCTGGTTATGTGACAAATACACAGTTTAAAAATAACGGTGTATTATGAGAATTCCCCGTTCACTAGCATTCAAAATGTTGCGAGATAAAGGCAAAACACACGAGCGTAGCGGTAAGCGCACGTATATACAGTGTAAATGTGTCGTTATAAGGCAGGTGCACACTCATGGCTGACGAGGCATTAAAATATGACTTGTTACAAGGCAAGGCACAGGTTTTGAGGTTTGTGTGTTTATGGTATTAAGTTATGGGGAACTGTTAGTAAGAAAATTGTTTACTGTTCGAGGTTATTAACGTTGTTCTAGTGTTTTGTTTACATAGTAGTAAGAAAGCTTCTGGTAGATATTTTTGTTACGTCGAAGGGTTACTACAAAGGCAATACTTGTGAGTCAGATTTTGGGCTTGGTATTTCGACTTTCGGCTTGGGAGCCCAAAGAAAGCTTAAATCTAAAAAAAAAACAAAAAATCTAATCTAGTAAATGTATGCTAATACTCGTCTTATAAAGAGGTGAAATTTGATGGTATGTAGGGGTTATCTTCGGAACTACTGATCAGATTCCAAATTTTTTTTCAGTAACAAGAAGCTACATTATTCCCAAGTGTCAAAGGCTACATTTAAAACGTTCTCGTGGGTTAATTTCCATACATAACGGGAGCGAATCTGCAAGCAAAAGCTTGAATAAAATACTTTAACTTTTTTAATTTGCTGTCCCTGATTTTAAGATTTATTTAAGTTACTTCTTACCAGTACCTTCGCTAATTTTACATCTATTTTCAAGTCTATTAAGGAAAACTATTTTCGTAATATCTTTACGCTTTTTCCTGACGCCAATAATCGTGTGTTCCCGACTTAAGACAGATCGAACAACTCGCTAAATGCTAGATTCATATTCGATATGCATGTTAACATACAGATAATTGTTATTGGTAAGATCCTTTACACGGCAAAATAAGGACAGAAGGTCTATCTTATTTAGTCATTCTTGTGGATCTTGGTGAAAATAGGTAGCATCGTTACCTAGCTAGTTGAAAACTAAGACTAAAGAGCTAAAGGCCTAGTCAAAATACATTCTACCAAAGATGATGTTGATGGAAAAGTCATTTTTTTTTTTTAAATTACAATAAGAAACTAGAAGACTTTATCAATCCTTTTGAAAGTCGTTAAAAATCTTTTTAAATTATTGCAAATTTGTCTAGGTCCTTGTAACTTATTTAGAAATGGTGAAACGGACTATTCGATTATTTATTAATTAATTAATGTCACCATCAGCTTCTGTATACAGAATATCTTAAAAAGTAATTCCTGCACCTTTATGAGCTTGGAGGGTTGTATTGATGATTTTGATGATTATAATTCTATAACTACATACGTGTCACAGCCGCCAATCATATTTTAATCAACATACAACCTGACACTGACCTGCAAATTGCAAAGAACGTAAGAAAATTTGAATTTCGCGGGCTACCCTGGAGCATCCACCTTAAAGGAACACTGTTTTATCCTCTTTGCAATAAATGTTGTAAGCCCACACATTGATTAACTAGAGGGGCCTTTTTGTAACCTTTTTTTTTTCGCTTGTTTCAGGTATGTCACTACCAGAGTATCACATTCTCCTGCTCCTAGTTTATCAAGAGTCGGCGCAGCGTAACATCTCCCTTTATACATAAGCTATAGCATAATCAGCCAATAATATTCCCACTGCTGGGACATAGACAAGGAGGTCGGTGCAGACAGGACTCTATAAGAAGGAATGGGTTGTAATGCACCACGCGGCCTCAGTGCGGGTTGGTACATCTCACAGGTCTTCGAATGTTTGGTTCAAGGAAATGCCAGTTTCCTCGCACCGTGGTTTCGTTTTCCTTCAACGGTGAAGGAAAAAGTCGCGAGAAACTGTTAATCATCACTGCTGAAAACGGTTACAGCAGTGCATTGCATAAGCATAATCACCCTATTATGTTGCCACTGCTGGGACACAGGCCTCCTCTCATATGAGAGGGAATGAGCTATAATACACTAAGCTGGCCCAGTGCAGGTTGGTAGATGTCACATGTCTTCAAGTTTTTCACGATGTTTTCCTTCACCATTTTCAGAGCAGTAGTGATACAAAGTGATGCTCCTGCCTGGATGACCCACGATTTACTGCTCGTGAGTCGGGGTCGGTCACCACTGTGCCATCACTGCTGTCATCAGCTACAGATGACACTGAAAACAGGTACTTAAGGTAACACTAGTCGCGGGTTCGAACTCATTGTTGGGCGTGGCCAAAAAGCACGCTGTCTCACCTGGCATCGTGCCTGACAGAGTGAGTTCAGTGAGATGCGCGATAATTCATAGTAAAAAGCGCGCGTAAAAAAACCAATGGCCTTTGGAAAATCGAGTTTTATGAAAAAAAATCACTGCATTAATCAATTACATATAAAATTTATTGAATTTTTCGATAGTTGTGCTTTGTCGGTACCGACTTTGTTTTGGAAATTTGACACTTCTTTTATTACTAATTTACGCCCAAAAATTACGCCCATTAAAGTTGGCAATAAAAACGAATCTTTGGTAGCTCGTAACTTTTTAATGGTTTTTATTTTACTATTCTGTTTCCGCACAGACAAAATTAATAATGAGACAAAACGATATCATGTTTAACTTTAGATTTACAGTGTCAAACAGTGGAGTAATACCCTCCCGAAATTTCTATGGAAAAAATGTTGACTAGTGTCACCTTAATGGATTATTCTCGAGCGCTGTTCCCAGTAGTCCTTCTGCCTCTTTCTACTCAGTGGTGAGCTACTCTGCACTTAAAGCCAGGAGGTCTCTCCTTTCAACCGTTATGCAAATTTTAAGAAGGCTCAATGGTTCCGTCGTTATTAAATTATGCATTAATGTGTATTAGTGGCATAATCTTAAATTAGGAACCTGTAGAAGGTGTTATGTTATTTGAA
Source organism: Xestia rhomboidea (assembly GCA_963853795.1). NCBI lineage: Eukaryota > Metazoa > Arthropoda > Insecta > Lepidoptera > Noctuidae > Xestia > Xestia rhomboidea. Next base: position 6,184,717 of record OY970770.1, on the reverse strand, counting down.
ATTATGTATGTAAAGATTTGATGCAGAAGGAATCTCTGAAGAAATCAAACGATATTTGATAGTTTCCTTTTAGATTTTTCCTATAATCCTCCTTAATCTCTTTTATCGATTGTGTTATGTATTGATTTTCATAATTATTAGACACTTGTAGGTATTATTGTTGCAAATATTCCTTCCTTTATAACATAATAAAACAGGCCTCTTTGTTGTAAGATGGAGTGTGCGCCAATCCACCCTTGTGTTATGCGTTGGCTTTTGTTTTATCCTCTAAACTGTATTGTACAAAATTCGGGTGAAGTTTGAAGCCAATCAAGAGCTTTTATATAGTGCAAGTGAAGAACCCTATTCAATTCAGGGACCTCGGTATCCATTGACAAGAAATATCTGTGAATAAACTTAGAAAAAAAAAAAAAAAAAATATCTCCACCAATACGTTCACAAGTAGAAACAGCCCTTTTTGTGCTAAGAGGTCAACTGAAGCAGTCGATTCCGTCATCTAAGTACATCAACAAGTGACATAAACTCAAAAGATGCGCAAGATTGATCAGTACCATAAGAAACTGGAAATATGTTATCATTACCATCCCATCATCTTGTGAACGCCACCGAAGATCCTCCCGTTAGAACCATCAACAGTATCATATTTTATGTCACCCATAAAATATCCTAGCATTACCATTCAAGAGGTAAGGACAGCTATCCGCAGAGGTACAGCATCATCACTCTTACTGACCTTAGCCTGAAACAGGTTCAGAACTAAACTAGACGAATATAACTAACTGTTACTGCTGAGATACCAGTTATATTACAGCCAATAATTTGGTAAACTGTCAACTTCAATACGCAATAACTTCCTACATTTTACTCAGTTCAAAACTAACTCTGACGCGGAATATAGGTAAGGAGTCTTTGCAACATGTAAATGGAAACACTATCTGTGGTTAGGATCGTATATTTTAAGTTCTATGGTGTATAAAAAGACCAACAGTATTGCTTAGTGCTGTATTATTGGCCGAATCTGCCCACGAGTGGCTGATGGCATTTGTTTTGCATTTTATACAAGGGCTTGTGTGTACCGTTGCAGATAACAGATGTTATATGCTACTGCTTTGACTATCTGTTAGGCCTACAGAGCACAGAGTATATGTGGAAAGAAAAAACCGGCCAAGTGCGAGTTGAACTCGCGTTCCGACTGCTCCGTATAAGCTTGTAGGTATTTTGTTATTATAAACTACATATTTACGGTTTTCAGGTTCACTGTAAGACATTACTTTGTGTCTAATTTCACGGTTCTTGATCAACGGGAAGTTTTGATTTCCTTGTGAAATCTGCGACATAATTAATGGTCATATCTTTTGTTCGCGTTGACTTACAAGTTTAATTTTTTCACCGCTCCAAGGGGTAGCAGACTTAAGTATTTAATATTAATTTCTGATTTGATACCTGTAGGCGTTCCTGAGAAAAAGGGTCTTGACAGGTGGACAATAAAGTGATCTTATAAGAGTTCCGTTTTTGTCGTACACCTTAAAAACCAGTGCGGAAAGAAAATGCAGTATCTAGAAAGTTTATACTAATTAAATTCGTGGCGCTTTTTGAGTGTGCAACGTTTGTAATGGACCACCATTCAAAGCCGTCAAGTTACTATACGATTATTTTGTATGGAACCCTTCGATAATGCCGATTCTGTTACCGGCCCCGAAGTCATCTCCGAGCTCTGTGGTTATACCAAACTATGAGATCCATGGAGATCTACGAATGAATGAATGGAGTAATGGGCAACTACAGTACTTTCACAAGTTATTATGCTTTGTGACTGGGACTGTGGTTTCATCCTTTAGTTTCTGGCTTTCAAAAGTGCCTGTAACGGTCTAATTGAAATAAATGCTTTGAGTTTGAATTTTTGCGGTATTGTAATAAGTTTGTATATACGTTTTATTGTTAAAGAAAATGGTTATAGACGGTGAAAATACTTCGAGATTTAGCCTAAAGAGATATTGTGCCCGTAATAATGCTTTTGCTTCGAGGTTTATTGTACAGATTTCATTTCAATGAGTTGTTTTTGTGCGAAACCGCGGATTTTCTCTACAAGGCGCTTTCTAAGCGATAGTTGGTCAATGGGTGTCTTTAAAATAACATTAAGGTATAATTTGTTGAGGGAAACCTGTTGAAGCTGTGATTTATAAGCAATCATTTCCTATTGAGTTATTGAAGGAAGGGGGTGTGTCAGATTTTGAATTACCCATTCATTACCCGTTCTAGCCTATACTCAAATATGTTAGGATTGGCATCCAAAGTAACCGGCTGCACCTGCTTCAAGAAAAATAACAATTAATACAACAAGCTATTATGCTCTTAGAAATATTAGTTTTCAGGAAATTAAATCCCTTATGTTATCCGTATACCAAAAACTACTGAACGGATTTGGATGAATTTTAGCACACAGACAGTTTAAAACCTGAATTAACACATAGGGTACTTTTTATCTCGGTAGTATGATCCCGTGGGACAATTATCGAACTCCATGCGGGCGAAACCGCGGGCATAAACTAGTAAACCATAATTATGGCGTTGAAAAATCAGGTTCCCACACCGGAATCTAATCCGCTATCCCACAAGGCGGAACTAAGTTAAGTACCTACAACGTTAATACAGTAATTCATGGAATAAGCTCAAGTTCTAGTTAAGTTACTCCTGTAAAGGCTGCTAATTGAGGATGGGGGCCGTTAGCTGTGGCGTAGGGAAACTATCTACATATCTGATAATGTATGCTTGTTCTATACATAAGTAGATTATGTGAAGGTATTATGACTTTAAGCGCTGGTGGCCCTGTGGTGTCTACCTCGATTTATGAGTTGTGGATAGTAGATTATTTTCCCACTGCTGGGACACAGGCCTCCTCTCTATGAGAGGGAATGGGCTATAGTACACCACGCGGGCCCAGTGCGGGTTGGTGGATGTCACCTGTTTTGAGTGTCCCACCGAAGAGCGATTTCTTGGTTTAAAATTAACAGTTAATGTTGACTAAAGGGTGTTAAAAACCTCTAAACGAAGCCGAAAGGCATTTGTTCTCCGCGTCATTGCCATTTTTTTTTGTTCTACGCCATACCTGGGAACCTTCTAGTAACGGAGTATTGGGGGTCAAAGTTCCAACTTTTTGACAAGTTTTTTTTTTTAAATACAAGTTTTAATTGTAAGATTTTTACTTCAAACACCTCTATGACCCCCGTACTATTCAATCCATCAGCAAAATGTTTTAAGTGCGTTACATTGAGTTCTACCACAAAACATGAATTTTCACCTAAAAAAAAAAGTCGTTTCCCAGCATAATTTTTGCGTAAAGTCACTTAGTTTGATGTACAGAATGCTTGGTTGACGGCTTCGTGATGATGCTGTTTACACTTAACAAGATGATTTAATTACCGTGAAACTTGTCAATATTTTTAACACTTTGAAACATGTGTCCGCTGCCCCACGCGTCGCCCTTTCCTAAGAATTAGTTCAACTTCGGTCCACCTCCATCCATTCCCAGTTGTGGGAACATCATAGGCTGATTACACATCATCATCATCATCATTATCGACAGCCCGACTTCACTTACTGATGGGTATTGGGCTTCTCTTTGCTTGTGCCAACCTCCACGCTCTTGGGCCAGCCACATCCAGGTTATTCCCGCAATCTCAGATCAACAAAAAAAGGAAGATTTAGCGCCACGAACATCAAAAGTGAAGCCACAAAACCGTGCTCCTGCAAGTAAAATATACGCTCACGCACACACATACAACTAAAACCATGCTCACCGCTCTTAGTACGTGACAAGTCGTCGTCTAGATAACATAGTTTTTAAAAATAAAATTTTGCCTTCGTGTGTAGTGAAAATTGTAAAAACAATAGCAACAATGTCATCTGCCTATCTCGCCGCTGGACAGCCAACACTTGTCTTATGCATTATTGGATTTTGATTATCAATAGTTAATAGCTTCGATCAATAGATATACATAATTAAGCTCAACAAGACATGCAACACTTCGTCGAAGCTCCTCATAAGTTCATGAGAATATAAAAGTGTGAATATGAACAACAGTCATAAGTAACAACGACACGACACATTAATAATGTGTGTCCATAACTTTGTTCTCACGAAGGAACAGCACGGTATGACGTTTCAATTTAATTCAATTACCATGCACCTTGACTACATCCTTTAGAATAGGCCAATGGAATATTGTATATGAATTTGGCCAATGTCCAGCATTTGGAATGACCTTCGAATCTCCTTTTTCAACGATACAATCATTCGTTTAATCGTTTATCCTCTCACTGGAACGCCACTTAGCAGTTATACCAATTGTGCAGAACTATAAGTTTTTCTGCTGGTTTTTATTCATCCTATGCGCAGTGAACAGCGGCGGAAGCAGACGCCTTAGAAGGACATGTTCATCTACATGCTAGGTATAGGCCTCTCTTTGATTGTGCCAAGCACGTTCTTTAGCCAGTCTCATCCAAGATATTCCCGCAATAGCAACAATGACGTCTGCCCATCTCGCCTCCAGACGACCGATACTTCTCCAGTCCTTGGACGCCACTCGGTCACAGTTTTACTTCACCTAAACGGATAGATAGATCCTAGAAGGACATACACTGACCATACACTGAAATATTGATGATGTTCCTCACAAAGGTCAGATACGTAGTGTTCACAACCGTATGACCATTGACCAGATGTATGAATATTGAAGGAGTATGGAAGGATCGTAGCAGATGACTTCTGTAGATTCTGTCTATGGGAATATTTGTAAAATCATGGAATGCTCCAGCAATTTTTCTGCATTCCAGGATCTGTGACAACCATAAATCATAATTGCACAATTTCACAAAACCGGGAACAAATACATAGGTAGGTACCAAAAATATTGTTTGTGAAGACACATTTTATAATTAGGAACTCAAGATAGTTTTGAGCCTAACTGAAAGTGTCTGTAGGAGCCTAGTTTTAGTATAGAGAAATTCATTTTTGAAAACCGAATAACACTGCGCGACATAAAGAATCTTGAAGGATAAATCAAAGCTGTTAGGCGAATCTCCAGTCTGCTTACCTTCGGCCAAACAGTTAAAAAGGCCAATCACACATCGGCTACGTCAAGTAACACAGCATCATAAAATGTAGCTACGCAAGCACGCAGCGGCGATAGTGTACCATATGTGATAACTGCAACATAGTATTTTACTACACTATTTAAGCAAGAAAGTTAGAAGCAGTATTGAGAATTGTTGACAAGTTTATTTTCATGTATTCGTGTTTATCTTTATACTGTGTGTACTTGGTAAGTAAATGGTTCGCGAAGAATGTGCAATGACGGTAATAAAATATGGATGTTTATGTCAGAATTAGGTGGGTTTAATAATTCAATTTGTAGGACGGTAGTCTTCTAGTGAAATCATGGTTTATTGTTCAGTAACTTACTAAGAGTAGAGGAAGACCAAAGAATCGATGGATGGACTGTGTGAAGGATGATATGGCTAGAAAAGAGGTGACTGCTGAGATGACGAATAATAGAGAAGTATGGAAGAAGGAAGACATGCTGCGCTGATTACAAATACATTGGGATAAGGGCAGGGGAATGATGATGATGACCTAACAGTACCTTCAACACTGACCAGCCCCGAAGGCACCTTAGAAGCAGATTCCGGTCGGCTTCCCTTTCTAGAACAAGGGACTCTACGCACTCAATGTACTTAATTAAAGTATAGGCCGTAGGGCTTCAGAAATACCCTTTTTTTATCGTCAAATGACTCCTCCCGCTCTGGGCGAAGGTAGGGAGTGTCAGACTTTTACTGACTAAAACCCATCCATGTTCCTTCTTCGCCCTTTGTGTTCCGGGGTCATGGTATCTCTTTCGAACAGTCCTGCAGCCCCGGCAGTCATCGGCCCTTGCAGACTCCTTCCTTTCTGCTGACATGTCTTTGAGGCGCGCGTGGAACACGAACGCGCCGTCGACACGGCCTGTCATTAAAAGACGAACGGACGGCGAGCTAGCCCATAGTTCATCGTCCACAGGCCCGCGCCTACAGTGGCCGGGGGCCACCACGTGGCCCCAGACGCCCGGTGCGTCTCCCGCGGTGGCTGGGACGTGAGGTTCTCTCCCTCTCACGTTCTGCCACCTCCTTCACTAGCATGACTGCTTCGCAGAAGGAGGTGACGGCTTCCCATTCCGTCTCGCTCCGGAGCATGGATTGAACCAGGGCCGGACGCGAGAGGTCCGAGTTAATGATTAATTAAAACATAACATGTTTCAAATTTTCAATTTTATTCATTCTTGGGCCTAATTTTTAGAAATGTTATCTGTAGACAGATAGAGACTTGATTCTTTGAGACCCAATTTCGCTATCAAAAACTAAATGATCATAGATACAATTTTTGTATTTAATCATCAACCACAAATTCACGCCTATCTCTTCCTACCTCCAATTAGTAACTGTATTGGTTTCAGTACATCACTACAATATTTTTGATTACCCTTGCGAGCCTAGAAGCATTTCATTCCGGTTAACAATAGTTTAAAGTTACATATTTTGCCATTTTTTGCTGTTCACGCACGCAATTTTATCGTCAAGGTCTTTGTTCTCTGATTCACTATATGCTGTAATACTCGGTTTACGAGAATGGTTGAAAAATTAGTCAATATTCTGTCACGTTTTAGCGTTTTTTTTAGGTTTATTTTTCAAAAATCGGAGCAACTTGAAAACGTTTGGTTCGTTTGAATGAAATGTGCTTCAATCGTAAATAATCGTGACTCGGCTTTTGTGATTTTCTTGTAGGTCCTGTAATTGCTTTCATAATTACTACTAAAATCCAGAGAAATAGGATTCCATCTAATCTTATTATGTTGGCATCCCAAGTCTACGGAGCAGCAATCTTTTTCATGAATGAAATTTAAAGTGGCTCCTAAACATCATGGTGGCTTTTAGTGTTTGTAGTTTAGTTTTTTTGGTACCTACCTCCCTTTTTTTTTTTTTTTTTTTTTTTTTTCGGATGGGAAATCATCAAATGACTTCTCCCGCTCTGGGCTGAGCAGGAGGGAGTGTCAGACTTTTACTGACTAAAACCCATCCATGTTCCTTCATCGCCCTTTGTGTTCCGGGGCCACGGTATCTCTTTCGAATAGTCCCGCAGCCCCGGCAGGCTTCGGCCCTTGCGGACCCCTTCACTGTTGCTGACTCTCTTTGAGGCGCGCGTGGAACACGAACGCGCCGTCGACACGGCCTGTCGTCATGAGACGGACGGACGGCGAGCTAGCCCATAGCTCCCCGTCCACAGGCCCGCGCCTACGGTGGCCGGAAGCCACCACGTGGCCCCCGACGCCCGGGGCGTCTCCCGCGGCGGCCGGGACGTGAGGATCTCTCCCTGTCCTGTTCCGCCACCTCCTTCGCTAGCATGACTGCTTCGCAGAAGGAGATGACGGCGTCCCATTCCGTCTGGTACCTACCTCCCTACCTTTTTAATGTGTACAACATTAAAAAGGTATGTATGGCTATGTGATATGACAGCAGGTACTATTCGAAAGAGAGACCGTGGCCCCGGAACACAAAGGGCGATGAAGGAACATCGATGGGTTTTAGCCAGTAAAAGTCTGACACTCCCTCCTGCTCCGCCCAGAGCGGGAGGAGACATTTGATGATTACCCATCCGAAAAAAAAGGTCCTCTTATACATCATCAGTAATCTCTTAAGTTTTAAACTGAAAGTAAACATTATACCACAGCCACTCACTAGGCACTTAGATTTGGTGACCTAGGTACTCACGACTCACTGTTATATTACGATCTAGACACGAAGTCTATAGTTTGCTACTCCGAGCAGTTAAACTGATAAGTGGTTGTAGAACCTTAATATGTACGGTCAACAAAAGAAGTAAGTTTGTAGTAGTTTTGTGGCTCTATTTGTTAAGAATAAGAAGCTCGTCTCTCGCCAGACAGCAATCGTAGGATATAGTGTTGGTATATGTTACAGCGTGGTCTTCGAAATAGCAAACCAGCTGCTTAATTTCCAGTCTTTCTAATCAGTAACTGCAGCTAAATTCAATGACTTCTTAACTACTCAATTTATTAATTTTTTTGTTTTTTTTTTTGTCATGTCATGTACAAACAGCACACCTGATGGTATATGGTTACCATCTTTGGACATCTGGAATAGCATGGGAATCGTAGTCGTGTTGCCTACGCTCTTTAGATAGGTCTTTTTAGGTGGGAGCGCCAGGCCAACCCGCGAAATGCTAACCTAAATAATTATAATCATTCAAGCCTCTAAGTTCATGGAATCCCATTGAACGACTTTTTCATGAAATAGTCTACCTAAGCCAATAAAAGTTAATTAATGTTGTTAATAGTCTTCCTTAACATAACATAACATCATTTATTTCAGGCTATAATGGTCTATATACCTATAGACTAACATATATATTTAAGTAAATACAATACTTTTCTTAATAAATAAGACTTAAAACTATGTTAGTGGCAATTCACTTGTTCACACTTGACTTGTGCTGGCTGACTAGTGGAACTTGTCCGTAGAAGCGACGCTTAAGCTTCTATGTGGCTTTTCAGGGCACACAAAGGTGTGTACTTCTTGCTGTGTTCAAATTATTTTGTGGACTGTACCAACCATCACTCATGACGTAATGTGGGAAGTTAGGAATTGCAAGAAATAAGGTTTATAGGCGGAATTAATGATGAGACAATCGGTTCTGGGATTTCTAGACACACGTTATTGAATTTTTGAAAGGTTTCGATCATAACTACTAAAATAACTTCTTAGTTAGAAATATGGTTTGTAATGATTCTAAGTTTATGCAAAGGTTTTTCAGAATATGCTTCAGTAAAGGTTCGAAGATTTGAAAATCCGTGGGACTTATTGACTACTACGAGGGTAGGCACTGGGTATATCTATACTTTTTGCGATAGGTTAGGTTATTATTACCTCAGCTGGGATGACTGTAAAGAATGCAATAGGCAATATGCATGTAATTTATCTTCACTTAAATCAATAAAATACAGTACTATCAACCCAAGAAAAGTATTAAAAGTTAAGTTCAACTACTGCTTGTCGCACGAAAATAATGTTAAACTCCTGCAATTTTCTGCGACAGTTCAAACATCAGTAGCTGTCGCGGCCATGATGTGAAATCATTTACCACAATCTGCCTTGTTTACATCTAATTTTTTGGCCACATAATTTTACTAATTGTATGTGCTGTAATCAAGTAAAAATTGCAATAACAATATTATAATAAAATCTTAGTGAAACTTTAAGCACTTTTCAAATAAAAGTGTTTTTCTGACACATAGATTTTGACGTCACTACCGGCGTTATCGAGGACGATGCGTTTTGAGAGTGCGTTCCGTTTCACCAAAAACATGCTACATAAAACAGTAAATTGTATAATAAGTGATGTATTAGAAACTTAAACAAGTGTACTACAATGTTTTTATGCGCCAATACAAGGCATTTTTAATAAATAATAAAGAATTTTGTATTTCATGCAAATTCCCTACTGTGTCCCCAAACCCCAGACAGAAGTAACGTGGAGGTATACGGTGTGGTTTTAGTCAGTAGGAGTCTTACAGACCCCTCATCCGAGGACATCCATTGAGGATGTCCACAGGAAAAAAAATATTCTCACCTACGATTTTATTTATATTCTTGGGGGAAGAGTTTTCGCAGTTTATTTATCGCTAGCTATTAAGTTATGAGCTGAGGTTCGTGGAACGAAGTATTTTCTACAATGTTTATACAGGGGAATCATTCAAATCTCATATTAGTCAACATAATGGCATAACTGTTTTAAGGAAAACTTAGTTTACTTGCAAATCCCTTTTCGAACATTTTATAACATGGCAGAAATGTCTGCTACCATTTATTGTCATTTGCGTGTTATTTTTCATTGTGAGCCTGATGAGTCATGTATCCCACTGTAGGGCAAAGGCCTTCCGTCTTTAAATTTTCCTGTCCTTGGCTATTTGGGCCCAATCCTTTTGGTAAGAGTCCAGCTGGTCACGCCATCTCCTTCTGAGTCAACCGCGTCGCCGGGTTCTGTTGTTCGTGTATTGCAATGCATTAAGATATACCAGAACATGATGACGGTTTGGTAATGTCATAATGATGTGATTTCCCATGTCGACCACACAAGAGTAACCAATCCTATATGCCCCATTGGCGCCATTACGAAACCGAAACATTTCGCTAATCAAATGCTACACCATGTAATGCACTATCTTATTTAATAGTATTAATATAGAGGTGAGTTGGTTAGTCTGTTAGTTTGACATGGTCAACCCTTAACGGCTGGTTGAATTTCGGTGAAATTTTGCATACGGATTGATAATGTGTTATGGCATAACTTAACATAACGTAATTAGCCTATAATGTTCCCTCTGCTGGGACACAGGCCTTCTCAAGTGGACTGTAGTCCACCACTCGGGCGCAATGCAGGTTGATAAATGTCACATGACTTCGATTTTTTGGTTTTAGGACATGCCGAGTTACTCACGATGTTTTCTTTGACCGTTTTGAGAACAGTGGTTATGAAATACATATCACGTAATGTTACTGCCTGGGTCCGAATCCAGGACTTACACGTCCTAAGTCCTCACCGCTGTTCAAAGATCTGCTACATACGATATTTTTTGGTTCCGTAATACCTCGCGAACAAAGCCACGGGCAAAAACAAGTCTTATATAAAATCGATATGTCACGCCAACATATTCAAAATAATAGTGAAATATTTAACAATTCGTTCCTTTTAGAAACGCCGGGTAGTTTCAACGGAACTGTATGCCATTAGGCTGACACGCAATGGGTTCAATAGTAAGAAATATTTTGGTATTTTAAAATGTATGGTTCCTGGTTTTTGTGGGATCGTTTCTCATGGGAGATTTATGAAGTTGATTGGGTGAATCAACCGTGGAAATCATCCCGTGAAATCTTTGCATGGGAATGTTGGCAGGAACTTTGATTAATAATTTACTATCATTAGCATTGAAAACAGAATATTTTATTTTTATTTTTCTGATATTTCGGCGCTGTTGTTTTCAGTGTTAATAATAATAATAACTATCTTGAATATATATTATATATATTATATTATATTATATATATATATATAACATAATATATATAATAAAAACTGACTTGGTCACTAACATTAGTGACCAAGTCAGTTTTAAAATAGTAGGTAATTTTATTGGCCAATATGAAAAGAATTTGGAAGAGAGATAAATCAACTACATCTTCTTCATAGGCCTCCCACAAGGTGGACCGATCACTTTTTGAAGGCCGCGGGAACCAGCTAAATGTGGGACGTCCAGGACTGAGCGATGTGGCGACGGTTGGCGGGCCATGTCTAGCAGTACACGGATAGTCTTTCGGCTATGTGATTTTAACGATTATCATCATCTTCATGTCAAAAACTTTGTAAAAGGTAACTTATAATGGGTTTTAAGCCCGGACCAATCAAACATTCTACAGATAACTTCAGCTAAAGATCGCAAAGATCTTATATTCCTTACCAGAAAAAGTATTTAGAATTTGTTCTCCGTAACTTATTAGCAAATGGAGCCTACAATTGCCAAGGGATTTTAAAACGTAGTTTTAAGCATTAAGATTAGTTTTACATTGAGATGTATGTATGTCTGACAATGTGAAGTTTATATATGTCGATAGAATCCATTGTCATGCTAATTCAGTTCTGCGGAGGGCTGTCAAGTTCGATTCTAGTGAAGTCTAGATTTAATGAGAAGCTATGGCTTTCAATTAATTCCATTCTTGAGTCTCAGAAACACTACATACAGTAGAATGACTTACGGGAAGACTTTTTTGGCACAAAATAAAGCGTTTATAACTTTTTCTCTTAATAAAAAGTCAACATTAGAAAACTGTAGCTGTTGTATATCCAGAAGAGGCTTTTACATTGAGGAACAGATCAGACATAACGTGTTCTGGAATAGTTTATTGCACTACTTTTCCATATAGTCAGATAATAAAATGTACCTATTAAGGATTGTAGCACTTGGCGTTCTGTAATTTCTGCCTACCTCCAGGGAAAAAGGTGTTACGTTTATATGTAATGTGGTCAAGATATATCTTAAGATCCAAATAGGGTGGTTGTCAATTTTGGGGTTTTTCAACTCGACACTAGTGACTGAACACACGTGTGTCCACGTATTATTTCGTCATCTAGACACGCCGAGGTTTCTACGAGTGTCCACATAGTGAAACTTAAATTAAATCAATTTTATGTTTTGACCAACTGGACACACCCAGTTTTTTTTCCAAAGAAAGGCTAAAGTCAGGTTAACAGGGAGGCGTTCTCATGTAAAAGATGCCTCACTTTTTTGCTTGAAAAACCTTATTTAAGTCTCTTGGTGTCGAGTTGGTGAAAAACCCTAATTTTGCTACAACATTTCTGTTTGTCGAAAACCAGGGACACCACTATTATTTTGCTTGATGTTCGTGCTAGGCCCCGTTCCCACTTTGTCGTGACGACAGATAATCGTGTAGTTTTTAGTGTCGTGGCTTGCGTATTTAAATGGACAAGAAAAGTCATGGACGACCGTTATCGCGTCGTGTGAACACCTACACGACGCGATAACGGTCGTCCATGACTTTTGCCAACTAAAAACCAACGATAAATTGATCGTCACTATATAGTGGGAACGGGCCCTGCCTACCCACATTTATCTACATACTGTTCATTCTGTTCCTATCGTCCATTATTACTTGTACTAGGAACTTGTCGTGCTGTTGGTAATGACTTCCTCTAACCAAAGCACACCCTGGAAATGTGCCAGGAATCAGGTTAATAAAGTATTATAAACTTAAAACACGACTGGAAGCTACCGCTAGGTAAAAAAGGCTTTATTATTCTAATGTAGTGCATAGACATCTATAAGCATAAGTCATGGGTTGTCGCAGCAGTGATCCACCATTATTTGTTGTGTTGTTTGTTTTATCAGTGCTTACTAACAATAGTCGTAAGTTTTACTAACAGCTTTTGACTCATGGATACTCGAATAAAGAGACATTATATTCTATTCTATAAGTACATAAGCTGGGTTTTGGAGGTCAGATTGGCAGTCGTTCCATGTAAAATACTGGTATTCAGCTGTATGCGGTTAGCCTGGAAGCCGACCCCAACATAGAAAGAGACTAGGCAGATGATTAGATGATAACATACATAAACTCACGCCTTTTTCCATTGGGGTTATAGGCAGAAACTACAGAATGCCAAGCCATTACACATACTGCGACGATGCTTATATAGGTACTCTTTTTGCTTTGTCCACGTTCGTACATCTGCAGGCTTAGCCAAGTTGACAATCTACAATCGTTAACGCTAGTTGAAAGACATCATCTCAACGTTAAATCACGTGATCAACACAAACGAATAGAAATATCGTAGACAAGTTTACATCGTTCGAAATGATAGAATAGAATGTTATCGTTTCTACAATGTTGATCGGTATACTCTTTGGTAGGAACGCTCACCATAGATTAAAGCGTAGGTTTTTTCTACAGACATAAGAGAACGAGCGATCGACTCAGTCGTGTCAACTTGGCTACCAATTTAGCGCTTTCTACAATCGCTTACGCCGAAGCGTTTACGATTGTAGAAAGAGAATCGATATGAAACGTTTGTAACTTGGCTAGGCCTGCTGGTCATACACGCACGCTGGTGGCGAGTACTACGCACCTGACCTTTCTAAAGAACCTCACTAATAAGGTCAGTGTATGTCCTTCTAGGACGTCCTCCTGGCGTCTGTATCGTTTAGAAAAGGAGGTTCGAAGGTCAATATTCAAAATTCAATATTCCATTGGCGTCTAGCCAACGTGCCTGTTAATTGAATTCAATTAGAACATCATACCGTGCTGTTCCTTCGTGAGAAGAAACTTATGCACGCAGATTATGAATGTGTCGTATTGTTATTATTTGTGGGTCCGCGTATGTTATACCTTAGGCCCCTAGTACACGGCGTACTTTAAACGCTCAGACGTTTTCTAGATGCCGATTTTTGAGTTTACATAGATTCAAACGCGCAATAAACGTTTCATGATCACCCCGTGTACTTAGGTTACAAGTTGCGTTCAGATCTCGTTTGAAGCGCGTATACGCGCGTCATCTGAGCGTCGTCTGCGCGATTAAAATGCATGCATCGTATGTGACTTTGTGCCTTTTTGCTTCAACTAGAACTCTTGTTCCTATCTTTGCCAAAGCCAAAAGATAGTTTTCAACGCCCTTTCATGTTTCTAAACGTTTGCTTGCTGATATGCTTTTGTCAATATAAATGATTGTATACTAGCCTTTTATTGCCCCATTGCAGAGCAAACACCTCTTCTTATACAGAGAAGGCGTAAGCATCGATCACCACGTTCCTCAAGGTGAATTAACGATTCGATTAGAGATGTTCTAAATAAGTCCAAAATACCTTATGATGGTTTCGTACCTCGAATTCAACACCTTGTGCATGAGATGCGAAAGTCTTTACAACTGACCCATCGCCAATAAAGTTACATATCTAAAGACAGTACACATTAAATCGTTTTGAGACTGAAACAAGTACTAACTTCGGTCAGTAATCGCATAAAAATATTACTCAGTATGCAATATGGCGACCCTACCTCTCGATGACGGCTCATTATGGCGGCCGGAAACCGGGAGGGGGGCGACCGGAAGTGACGTAGCGTGCGCGTGCGCTCAACCGCGCAGCCCCGCGCGCGCGCAACCTGCCGTCATGATTATTTTTATCAATTTATCACTTTGTAACGGTTTTTTAGGACTTTTTAATAACTGTTTCTGTTTTTTTTTAGATTTTTGTAATGTAAGCGTTGTGTGGGAATGTTTAATTCAAGTGGGTTTTTTATTCGGTTTGAACGCTTTGCATCCAATTAGTACTCAACTAGAATAATTGTGCATGTTGCTTATTAGGAGTAGGTGATTGTGATGAGTATAGGTTTGGGCCTCGAGTTGACGTTGGTCTTGTGGTCGTAAGCTCGACTGCTGAGAGTCCTGGGGTCGATTCCCGGGTCGGGCATAGTGTCATTGGGTTTTTCCATCAGGAATTTCTCAGTAGAAGCCACGGGGTCTGGATTTGCTTCCGGTTGATGGCAATAGGATCGCACTTTATTACATGGGACTTAAACATAACTGTCGAAATGTGGGTGTACTATTAGGTACACCTCTGCCTTACCCTTCAGGAAATACAAGCGTGATATGCATTATATGTTATTATAATTATGAGCCTGCTAAAATTGTAACGTTCAAGGTATCCGTCGACCAGTGCGGTTTGGTAGAATTCTTCGAATATTTGGTTCTAGAACATGATATTTTCCTTCACAGTTTTGAGAGCAGTACCTATTCATGAAAAGATGATCGGTTTCCAGTCTACCCGGATTCAGCTGAATACGAGTATTTTACATGGAGCGTCTGCCTATCTGATCTCCACAACTCAATTAGTACTGGGTAATACGATACGCCTTGGTTAGAATGGTTGTCCGACTTTCGGGCCACTGACTACCTGTAACGACTGTCAAAGATCTACAAATGACAGCCGGGACTAACGGTCTTACGAGCTTTTCGAGGCACGGAGGAAACTCTGTATGTAATGGCCAAACCCTGTGTGAAAACTACACAGCGCCATCTAGTGCCACACTAAGCAACGAGGCTTGTGTCGTGAACACGAGATAGTTGATTCCTCTTCTTTCTTTGCGTGTCGATAGACTCAAATAATCCCCGACCAGTATGTTGGCACCTGCACAGCCCTGTCGTTGGCTTCGTTTAAATCCTGGAAGGTGCAGATAGCTGTGTAGGATGGGCAAGAAAGGAGGTGAGGCATATCCTGCAAAGGGGCTCCACACTGACATTGTCTTTGGGACGGGTCGATGACACCCCATTTGGCTAGATTACTTCTACAGCGGCGAACCTAGGCCCGCAAACGGTTAAGATAGGATAAGATAGTTGAAATACTACATAGATACTTTTTGTTTGTAAATACATACTTATTATACATCTAAACATCCATGACTCGGAAAAAAATGTCCATGCTCGTCACACAAACATTTGCTCCTATCGGGATTCGAACCCGGGACCCTAAGAACGTAAGGCAGCTTCACTACCGCTGCGCCATTCGGGTCGTCAATTAAAACAATGCTTATCGTTTTCATCAGGATATAGTTTAGAAAGTTTTCTCTCGACCTAAAGCCTTGGGGGTCCAATTGTGGCCGGTTCAGGTCCCGTATATGCCTCCGGGACCTTACATTCTGGAGCTTGTGAAGGGGTACTATGAGAATTTTTAATCCAGGTCAAATAACCAAGTTTTTGAGCTGACGAATGAGATCCTTGGTATTCCAAAAGTACTTTATTATGCATTTGCAGAGTTAGGTAGCATATTAATAAATAATTCCTGAAAATTAATAACCATACCTTCCTGTAGTATATAATTTACTACCATTTATGTCATTATGTAACATAATAACATTATAATAATGCGTTGCTCATGTCACTACATGGCACCAACAACCATTCATGTGTGTGTACGTATGTAGTGGCATACATTAATGTATGGATGTATGTACATCTAATCTTACTTATCCGTACTATTATTATCTCCTTTATTCACCTATGATCTCATAATTTACATTTTAAAATATAAAAAAATAGTAGTCCGCCGGTGTCGGGAGCAGGATCCAAGCCACCGGTGGTTAGGGCTGCAGCGACTGGAACCTCCTCACAATGCGAGCCGTGTCGAGGTGTACTGCCTTCTGAGTCAGGCACTTGATCCAACCGCCTAAAGAGAGCTTCGATAGATGGTCATCGAAGCTCTTGGCTATAAGGCCATTGGCCGTCACGACAATCGGCACAATGATAACCGAGTTCATATTCCACAAGTCGCGAACCTCGTATGCCAAGTCGAGATATTTTATTTGTTTCTCTTTCTCAGCTTTCACGAGGTTCTCGTCATGCGGAATTTATCCGTACTATAATTATTATAAATGCTAAACTCTGTTTGTTTTGGCAAAGAGATAGATTATAATTATCCTGGAGATGGACATAGGCTATCTTTTTTTTCTCACACAAGCACATCGAACGAAGTCGCAGGCAACAGCTATTCCGGGGCTGCGGGACAGTTCGAAAGAGATACCGTGGCCCCGGAATACAAAGGGCGATGAAGGAACATCGATGGGTTTTAGTCAGTAAAAGTCTGACACTCCCTCCTGCTCCGCCCAGAGCGGGAAGGGTCATTTGATGATTTCCCATCCGAAAAAAAAAGCAACAGCTAGTATTATTATAAATGCGAAACTTTGTGAGGTTGGATGTTTGTTACTCGTTCACGCAAAAACTACTGAACGGATTCGTATGAAATTTGGCTCACAAAGAGTTTATAACCTGGGTTATCACATAGGATACTTTTTATCCCGGTAGTATGATCCCGTGGGACAATTACCGAGCTCCACGCGGGCGTAGCCGCGGGCATAACCTAGTACAATAAACTCACACAATACTAGCGAACACAATGAAATTACGTACGACGTAATGTACTCTATGACATGAAATTACGTATGACGCAATATTTTGTAATAATTCGCAGTGGTGCGAAAATCTTATGATTGTTGGATTTTTCCTTTGTGTGGTGTTCTTGAATAAAACTTGATTATTATGGTTTTAAATGGAATTGGTTAGGACAATGTTTTTTTTGGTAGACTTACATACACTTTCGACAGCTGACCAAGGGAGCTCTCCTTGGCTTAAATTATTGTAGTAAAATGAGCCTCAATGGTCTAGTGTTGACATGACGTTGCCGCTGAGCAAGGAGCCTGGTCGATCTGATTCCCTTGTCAGGCCAAGTTTTATTGGGTTTTTCCATTATTAATTTCTCGGTAGTAATCCGGAGTTTGGGTTTGTGACCGGTTGATGGCATCGCATATGGAAAAGTGGGTGAATTGGGTAGATGACATCATAAACAATAATTCCAAGAATCCAATCTTAAAAAAAAAAAACGTTATTTTGGGCCTGAAAACCCGATTTATATATCGGCTCACTATGTTGAGCCTGCAGAAAAGCTCCCAGCGGGTCATCAACTGCCATGGCCCACCTGGAAGACTCTAAACCGAGCCAGGTGGGCCGCTGCAGCTTCAACTTGGTCTGGCGACTGCGGAGCCTCATCTCAAACCATGACCCACCTCCTGACCTGCTTTTTGTGCAACTCCACCTGCACTTTAAGGGACCTGTCTGAAGCCACCACCAACGCCGTCGACGTGGCTGAGACAAATTTAAATAAATAACAATGGGAATCATCGACACGAAGAAGAAGATGAACTACAATGCTACGGAACCCTTCATGTGCGAGTTCGACTCGCACTTGACCGTTTTTTTTGTGTTTAAATTACAAAAGTAGTTCGAAAAGCAATAGAAAAACACATATTAACTTAGGTTCAGCTGAATACCATGGCGCACACTAACAGTTCTTTAAAAAAAAAGCAAATTACACGAACCATTACCCCTTCATTTCACAGTCGGATAAAACAATCCTGACATTATAAAATCACATGTAGCAACTTTAACAGTGTACGACCACCAACAATAGAAGATGTAGCAAACTATTGCATTCAAATGTTTTTCACTTGAGCGAGCCAGCGATGGTGGTTACGGTAAGTGAATATACCATGCTCTTGTGGGGAAATCGTTTCGTTTTGACTCACTCAACTCATATTCGAATAAAACCTCTTTAGTTTTATTTCACCGCTTTAGAATGTGTATCTGGGGATAGTAACTTTTGGCAACGTACTGTTCCTCTGCAGCTGGGCCAAGGCCTTTTTTATTTTTATTTTTTTCGGATGGTGATTTCCCATCCAAATGACTCCTCCCGCTCTGGGCGGAGCGGAAGGGAGTGTCAGACTTTTACTGACTAAGCCCATCCATGTTCCTTAATCGCCCTTTGTGTTCCGGGGCCACGGTATCTCTTTCGAACAGTCCCGCAGCCCCGGCAGGCATCGGCCGTTGCGGACCTCTTCCTTTTGCTGACTCTCTTTGAGGCGCGCGTGGAACACAAACGCGCCGTCGACACGGCCTGTCGTCATAAGACGGACGGACGGCGAGCTAGCCCATAGCTCATGGTCTACAGGCGGGCGCCTACGGTGGCCGGGGGCCACGTGACCACCGACGCACGGTGCGTCTTCCGCGGCGGTTGGGACGGGGGGTTCTCTCCCTCTCACGTTCCGCCACCTCCTTCGCCAGCATGACTGCTTCGCAGAAGGAGGTGACGGCGTCCCATTCCGTCTCGCTCCAGACCATGGATCGAACCAGGGGCTGAGACAAGGCCTCCCATTTTCTTAAAAAAATACAAAACGTCATCGTAATTTTACGCCTGTAATCCCCGGAGGGATAGCCAGAGTTGTACGAAGAATAGGGGGCGAGCTTATTGCCATCAACCGGGTACAAATCCAGACTCCATGGCTGCTACTGAGAAATTCCTGGTGGAAAAACCTAATAACAATTAGCCTGACCCGAGAATCGAACGACGTCATGCTCAGCAATGGCGATGGCGACTTAAACCAACGAGGTAGTAGTAAAATAAACATCATCAGGTCCTAATGAAACCTATTTGTACTAATGGGGGCGCATGAATTCGCCGCTAGAGGCGTTCGTGTAGAGTAGGGTCTACCGAAATGTCAGATGTCATACAGTGTTCGCGCGTTGCGTGCTTTTTTATCACGTATTTTTACTAATACTCACGATTGTGGTTTAGATTGAGCCATTCCTGATTTATTATGACTTGAAGATTTTAAGTAGCAACTTAAGATCTTATTTGATAGTATTTGAAGGTAGAATTTATTTTTAATGTTTCATGCTTGCTAATTTTAGGGAGAATATTGTAAATATGTTTCTGAAGTTACACTATGTTGTTAGACGTAATAAAATAAACGTTGTATGAAGTTATTGGTACTTGAAAGTATAAAATTAAATTATTGACAGGACCTTACTCGACATGGCGGTGCCACCTGGTGAGCTCAAAAACGATAGCCCCCATTAGACTGATTAAAATCTGGTTTCTTCTTTAGTTCTATGAGGAGAAGCATTTGCCCTACACTGAGTCTATCAAATATTAAAAGTCGTGAGAAAAATTCTGTAGGTACCCTGCAGTGGGAAAATTGACATGTTGCATTTTTTTTTCTAGTCACTGCTTGGTCATCGTAGAATTAAATTATTCATGATAACAAAAGCTTCACGCTGACGGTAATCAGCATGATGTCTTGACAGCGGCTGTCACCTGCTCATTCCCAGGGTTTATCCCTTGGTAACACACGATCGATGACTTGGCGCGACGTGGAAGTCAGTTCCTTGCGTTTTTATGTCTCCTTGTTATTTTCAGATCAGTACGTAACTGTCTATAGTTTGTTAAATATTCTAGTTATTTTTTTTTTATTGTACACTAAAATTATTTGAGCCTGTAACTTATCTATCAAAAGCACTGGTAAATCATTCTGCGATATAAGTTTCGCCTGCTACGGTCAGCCTTTGGATGGGTCACCACGGAAGTTTATACACATTGAAGGTTTTTAGACCATATTTTAGTCGATAGGTTGACAGTTAACGTAGTCTAATACCAATTTATAGAAAAAGCCTAGTAGTTTAAAAGTAGAGTTGCTAAGTAAAAGGGACTTTCAAAGCTACTTCATGGACACTTGGCAACTTCAATAATCTCCCACTTGGACTAGAGTTGCCATGGCTGACCTGGAAGTCTTTAAATACACTCCGGACGTAGTTTGGTCGCAGCTAGGAAAACCGGCTCATGTGTGGAGATTCATTAATGAATCTGCCCTGGAGTGTAAATGTGGTGCTGTTCCACAAACGATGGGGCACTTAAAATTGTGTCCTGCGTGTCCTGTTGTTTGTTTACTACAGGAACTGCCAAATTAGTGGGTCAGTTCTGGGCCGACACAATTTAGGTTGCCGTCGACACGCTTAGAAGAAGAACTTCAATAATTTCCTTTCCTTGAATAATAAAAACATACCACGTGACCTATTGTAAATTGACCTCCATAATAATAATGACAGCGTTTATCAAACTTAGATTGTTATGCAAAATGTCATATTCACGATCAATAGCTATTACCCTTACCACTAACATTCTCATAATGTATGCATAACTTTCCAAACTGACATGCTGGCATAGTGATATAATCATAACATCGCGCCTGTAATTCCCGAAGGGTTAGGTAGATTTGTACCGAATTGTAAATGTTATTCCTATTACCTAGATGTATTTATAGTTAAGCAAATTGATGTTTCGTATCAAAATTCCATGTTAACTTCTAATATTTGTATGCCATTCTATGTCGAAACATGTAAGTTCACAACCGTATATAAAAGACCTTAATGTAGGTACCATGATTTTATACAAATAAATTTATTCTAATCTATAGTACATCCACAATTTTGCCAGTTATTTTCAAGCCCCATGTAATAGGGGCGAGCCTGTTGCCATCCACAACGGTTTCAGAATCCGAGGCTGTTTTTTTTTTAAATTACCGATGAAATATTTCAATGTCGGGGGTTCAGAACGGTGCACAGTCGCCAGCACCAATATGTATTCACTTTTCCAAATTTAAAAGCAATTTTTGCGAGAAATAACGATAGTATCTAGGAGATATGATCTTTTTTATAAAAATATGAATTCCAGAATAGTAATGTTCGTAACAACATGAGAATCAAAACAATAGGAGAAAAACATTTTTAAAAGTTATTAAGTGTTTACATATTGGTGCTTGTCCCTGTACTGAATACGTAAGTAAGGTGACCTGAAGGTGGAGAGGAATTTTTTTTCGTCGTCTACTCCATCGTGTGGGATAGTATCGTTTAATAGGTCTTTAAAATGACTTAGGGGTTGCTAATACTACTTTTCGATTTAATGCCCCATTTACGAAATATTAAACTTTAAAGTGCAAATTTTTATTTAGTAGGGCGTCCCCCCTTTTAAAAGCTAAACTGCTGGCTTGAAAAATCTGGAAAAAATCACGATGATAGTGCATTTTATGAACTTTAAAGGAAAACTATAGCGGTTAAGATAACTTTATTAGTTTAGCAGTATTAGTCGTTGAACTAGGGTGTTGGATAATTTTGTACCAAATACAAAATCCTTAGAAGATAAAAAAAAAACTAAAATATAACGGGCTACTACGGAACCCTACAGTGCGCGTGGCCCGACACGCACCTGGCCGGTTTTTTTTTATATTGCTTATTTTGGCACGTTTTGCGTTTTTGTTGCATATTTCGAGCATTTATGGTGCATTTTTATTTTATTTATTTCAACCATTGTATGTCATCCGGTCTATATTTACTTAATTCCAACACATTTATTTATTTTTTCATCATCATTATCGCTGGTAGAATGTGACTTTGTCTATGCCTTCTGAAACATAGACAAAGGGATGAGCATGAGCCCATTGCAGCTATCCAAAAATAGGCTTACCCTAAACAAAGGTCGGTGCATGTATGACGTAATATTATTGCGACACGGGGGGCTTAAGGGCTCGCCCTAAATTGGGTCATGGACTATACATACATATAAAATGTAGGTTGTTTGCGCCTCATTTCACTTCTAGCCGAATAGACGGCCGGGGACTGTCATGTGAATATCGTGACAGTTTTGAAGTCGTGAAAAAATATTGAAGGACAGTTTGAACTAATCTATCTTGTTTGGGTAAATTGAAGTTTGAGGAGCTCGTGGCTAAATAATAACAGCTGCTCCGGTTAATCTCCAGGTTAAGCTGTGCTTGCCCAGGTTGGTCCGTAGATGGGTGACCATCCATTACATACCGAGTTTCCACCGTGCCTCGGAAAGCACGTTAAGCCGTTGATCCCGGTTGTCATTTAGACATCTTTGACAGTCGTTACAGGTACCTAGTCAGTGGCCCGAATCAGATCACGATACATGTGCTGTAAGACCTTGCTTTTTGCAAATTTCGTGATTCTAGGTCAACGGGAACTAACATAGGTTTTCGACCCAAAACCTATAGGGTACTTCCAGTTGACCTAGAATTTAACCTAATAGGGACCATAGACCTCAGTATATGGTATAAATTTCAACTTGCTAGGTCCACCCGTTATTGAGAAAATCGGTGGTGACAGACGGACAGACGGACAAGAAAGCGATCTTATAAGGATTCCGTTTTTTCCTTTTGAAGTACGGAACCCTACAAATAAAATAGGGTAGAACAACAAAAAAGGTAAAGACGCTTGGTGGTTTCTTTATTTTCTATGTTGAGTCCCTGAGTAAGGATTCTCTTTGATTTCAAAAGTAGCTGAATATGTCTCACAAAAGTTATCAACACAAGACGATCTTGTAACATCCTAAACCCATATCCATATACATTAAAAACATGACGCCACATAATCTCAAATAACCAAAGAGGTCAAAAACCAACATCACGATTGACAAAAACATCCATAAGCACAGGATGGGGCCACGAAACGTAGCGGAAGCGTGTAATTGACGCATTTCTCGTGGCCACGTTGCGGTGAGGCCATAATGTTCGTCTGACAATCATTGCGAGCATTGAGCGTAGCGATGAGAGCGTATCTGATAGATGCAGAAAAGTGCTTTTTGATATTACGTAAATTATTCTACGGTTTTGGTTTTTTATTTCTATTCAGTAAGTTTATATGGTTGTTAAATACGAGCCTATAAAACTATTCTGTTTTGTCAGTCTCACAACATATTGCTTGAGATCTGAATTCGTATGATATGTTTTTAGATGTTGGTTCCATTTTATTGACTATATAAAAAAACTGGCTAAAATTGGCAGTCTCTCAAGTCCTCATTTTACCTAAAATGTTTCGTTTGTTTTTTTTTTACAAGTTTTGAATATTATGAATTTTATTTTTCTTTCATCTAAGTACTAAACTTCATAAAACCCCTTTTGCGACGGTGCATTACCATTAAAACGTTAGGTAAAACATACTATCATTTTAAAGTTTCCCACCATGAATCCTAACGGGTAAATCTCCGTCAGATCCGTTCTAAGCTTAAAACAAAAATTGTGCATCCTTTTCACACCGATGAGCTTTGAACTTCCTGCTTTAAAAACAGCTGTTTAACATGACCATTGTAAAAAGGAAAATATAAAAATATTGTCGCTTGGAATCCTTAAGAATTAAATCACGGATGTAACAGATGGTAAGCGCACATTCGTTTAGTTTACATACTAGCTTACACCCGCAGCTTCACCCGTGTAAATTGAACGGATTTTGAGGAACTTATACGAATTTATAAAGATTTGTGTTAATCGGCTAGATTTATAGCCGATTAACACAAATCTTTATAAATGATTATGATGTTTATGCTGTATTTCTAAAAAGTTCATCAAAATCCGTTCAATAACATCTGCGTGAATGAGTAACAAACATTCAAAATAGCATAGAAAAAAAAAATGAAAAAAAAAAAAAAAAAATGTAAATTAGATAAAAGAAGCTTTTATCTTATTTTTTTTTTTTTTTGTAAACACAATCGCAAACTTATCCCCAACTCTTGGTTAAGTTCGCATTTGGAACTTACATAAGCTTTAACCGCTGTTCCTATGGCCACACCGTGGTAGGGCCATAATGTACTACAATTTTCTTGTGCAGTGAGCGTAATAGATCTACCACTGCATCCATGATTATTTCAACTACTTACACTCTTCTTTTGAATAAAAATATTTTTGTGATAGTACTTTGATTGTGTATAATATGACTTTTCTACCTCGCTTTTTTTCTAAGAATTCGTGTAGGGTGCATAATGATGAGTAGCTCTACCTATAGGGAACGTGCAGGAACTAAGTCAGCACTAAATCGACAAAAGAGACACGATGCGGACAGTAAAGGAAACTTATCAGACCTGTCATCGTGCTTTCAATTATGTAAACAAAATTATCTCTTCAGTTGTATCATTTTTGAATATGATAAAAAGTGCGTGGCCAAAATATTATGTCAACAGGTCAAAAGGTCTTCAAGGGCGGCCATGTATTGGAGGTTGAAGAGATAATAAATGAAGAAAATGAGGCTGTGAGTACTGGCGAAATTGTCGCACTAACTAAAATATCCAATATTTAGGACGTGAATCTGTTGAAATGAATCGACGTGAATGCTCAAAACTCATACTTACATATTCTTCTTTACTGCGTTTGCGTTTTTCACATAAACATGGCATGAGAGTACTATTCTTTGGAAAGTAATAAAATTATGCGCTGTTTGATTGTTTTCATTTTTTGTGGATGTATTGGTACATTCAGAAATGCAACAATGCATTATGATTAGCTAGAATAATAATTTTCACTAATAAAATTAATTGTGTGTACTTGTTATAAATGTCAATGTCAAGTATTAATAGAGTACAAAATTCGGATTGGCGACGCCAGTCGGCAGCACCTTCTTTGTGCATGTTCCCTATTGTTCCTTCTCCTTAAACTAAGATTGAATATGATTAAGATACTTAGCGATATACTTTCATAAAAGGCTTAAAGCTTGGCTTGCCTTTATAACCTATTACTCTTCATGTGGTTTCTGAACAGTTTGAACCAGGAGCTTGCCGTATAGTTTTTCCACCAGACCAGAAAATGTGTAGCCCGCGTATTCTTCAGTCATAATCTAGTGAATCTAGAAATGTAGTATCAAGCCTGTTACACTATCTGGTACTATACTATACTATACTATACTATATTGTGCTTTGTTCAATATTTTTTGTAGGCAAGGAACTTTTATCCCATGATCTGTCCACGAAGTAGACACAATAGTTAAACAATGGCGTCTCGACCAAATTGGTCATTTGACAGATCATGATCTATTCTAACTTAACTAGTGGATTAAAAATAATGTACAACGGAAGTGACAGATGGCAGCCGCTGTTTTAATGGCCATACTGCGGTGTACCCATAATGTACCAATCATCTGGTGCAGTGGCCGTGATGATGAAGATCATGGACTATCAAGTACCTACCAGAGAATAGTTGTTTTAATGTATTTTTGGGAAATGAATGTTACTATTATTCAAACATACTAAGGAAGAAAGAAAGAAAATACATTTATTTGCGCCAAAATACTATGACACATAATAAAATATAGAGTCAAACTACCTTATTATTATAAAAGCGAAAGTTTGTATAATATGTGTGTGTATGTTTGTTACTCTTTCAGGCAAAACTGCTAAACGGATTTGGATGAAATTTAGCACACAGGTAGTTTATAACCTGGATTAACACATAGGATACTTTTTATCCCTGTAGTAAGTTTCCATGGGGCAATTATAGAACTAACTAACCTAAGGTTTTTCCAGGAGCGTGAAAATATAGCATAATAATCACAACTCCACAAAATATATTGTTAAAGTTCTCAAGCTTAACCATAACCCAACGAGCCTCAAACACAACAATACAACTCATAGCTGCGCGTGAGTCGATCACAATTCACCAGGCCACTGACCCCTACTAATATGGCTAACGACTTATGAATGGGGTACTATGTATTGTAGATGCGTCTTTTTGCTTTTATTTGGCCTCTGTTTATTTATGGTCTGTTTTGTGTGATTCATTATAGTTTTATGACCATAGTTTGACAGAGTTTGGGGGGCAGGCAGGAGTTATGTCAATTTTGTGGCTGAATGAGCCGGTAGCTGTACTAATAAATAAGACAAGAAAAACAAGAAAAATAAAATATAAAAGACCAGAAGCAACTCTGAATTTTGTTTATATAAATGCGCGGTTATTTTGGAATGACGTGATTGAAGTTATTTTATTTTCAACATACAGGGTGTAAACCGCCTCATCACGAAGCCGTCATCCAAGCATTCTGTCCATCAAACTACGTAACTTTACGCAAAAATTATTACTGGGAAACGACTTTTTTTTTGGGGTGAAAAATCATGTTTTGAGGTAGAACTCAATGTAATGCACTCAAAGGCCGTGGATGTGTTTAAAGTAAAAATCTTACATTAAAAACTTGTATTTAAAAAAAAAGTTGTCAAAAAGTTGGAACTTTGACCCCCAATATCTCCGTAACTAGAAAGTTCCCAGGTTTGGTGTAGAACAAAAAAATGATCGCAATGATGAGGACAAGTGCCTTTCGGCTTCGTTAAGAGGTGTTTTACACCCTTTATGTAAAATCACAGTTTTTGTGACAGAATCTACTCGTTCTATTGAAGAAGTAAATAATTATTTGGGAATTTTCTATCGATCTATCTTTATTTTCAGCGTGCAAGTCCGTTCAAATGGAATATGCAAAGCACACAAGCCTTTTTGCGTTTACTTTTACAACATTATGGAAGGGAATAGAATAGAATAGCCTTTATTAACAATCTTCTAATCTAGTTACACATATTATTTACTTAATAAGAAAAATAAATTGTTCTTCAGACATCGGTTTCCGAAGATTGTTTTGCCGTAGCATAGACCTCCCCGATCTTTTTTTTTTTCTTCCACGTTTCACGATCTTGGGTTTGCCTCTTCCACATTGACCCCGCGGTCGCTTTGAGATCGTCGTTGCAACATTACTGTTTCAAAATTGTATTACTGTTAACCGATTTTGATACAAAACTGCGGAAACTTAGCCGAAGTATGGTCATAGAGCTGAATAAAAAAAAACACAAAAAAGTGAAAAATAACGTTTCTTTCGGAAGTCGGAGACTTTGTTTGTTTCATTGAGGTTATTGCTACCGACGTCCGAGGGTAAAGTTATTTTTAACATCTTGCAAAAAAAGATGCTGGTTAACCTCCTCATTTTTTAAGAGGTCGGTTAAAAATACCCCTAGCCAACATAAATTAGCTTGTGATTAATAGGTTATACGGCCGCTGGTACTGTGTTAGATAAAGATATCCACCGCGTCTGTTGAGTTTCCCTAGTTAATTATAAATAAAGAAAGAAAAAGTGTTAATATTAGTCTCGCACAGGACAAAACGCGAGCAAAGGCTCTGAACACAGATGCGGGACTATTCGAAAGAGATACCGTGGCCCCGGAACACAAAGGGCGAGGAAGGAACATGGATGGGTTTTAGTCAGTAAAAGTCTGACACTCCCTCCTGCTCCGCCCAGAGCGGGAGAAGTCATTTGATGATTTCAAAAAAAAAAAAAAAAGGCTCTGAACACAACACAACAACACAACTAGTAAATACCTACTCCAAAGACCTTTGCTACTTCTTTGTTAAAAATACACCCAACATATTATTTTGACGTGTCCATTGATTCTGCATACATTTGTATATTTAATAAGTAAATATTGTCATTGTGCACAGTGGGAAGTCGCATGCTCAGACAGTGAATAATGCTATGACTAATAGTAACTAATAGATGTACAGTGGACCTCGCAATGGCTTTATCACTTTTGACAACCACTACAAGTGGAAGTGGAAATTATGTTTTTCCTACTATTTTTTTCTGATTAATTTCGTTTCGGGATCCCAAGACAGTAATTTTTTTACCGTGGGACTTCAACAAGCTTCATTGTCTCGGCGCATTTCTGGTGGTCGCCACTGTTGATTCTGGCTTTTAGTAGTCGCAAAGTCGTTGCAGGAACAAGAAATGTTTTTCTCTGCTTCTCTAAGCAATACGGCTAAGCAATGGTGGTGAATCAATTCTGTGGTCGACTATACATAATGTGTACTTGCGTCTGCTTTATCTGTTTTTGTTGCTTTCATAATAATAATTGTGAATTTGTATTAGATAAATTATCTGTTGCCGATTATGGCTAATGGGTGGATAATTGATTTTCTTTTGTTTGTAAATTGCTTCAGTTTTTGTAGCTTTTGTGTCAAATTCGGTATTGACTAAATAGTCATGGTAAAACCATCTCAGTTATTTTTGCGGTCAGTACAACTTTATGGACGGGATTATACCATGATATGATATCTAGTTAAATATTCATACTAACACAAGAAAAAAGGGCACTTTTTCACACAGTACCTAGTAATGAATGAAGGCTGGATGAAACTCCACCAACCCAACCCAACCAACCCAACCCAATCCAAACCAAAACCAACCCAACCCAACCCAATTCTGGGTTAAGCTCGCCGTTGTACATAAGCTATATATTTGAATTTTGTGTATATATATATTTTTTTAAATTTTGTGTGCAATAAAGAATATGAAATGAAATGAATATGAAACTCCAACTTTGTTTTTTAATAGCCTTTCCAGTACCTTGCACCGCCAGAATCTTGGCTTAAGGCGACTACAGGAGCTAAATTAGCAACTCTAATTGTGGTGGTTCAAACTTCATTTGCAATACTGTTAGAATAAAGTTCTAATCAGCTTGCACTACAAAGTGGTTGTTACTTCAGTCACTGCGGGCCGAATAGTGCGAAATGAGTGTTTTTTTGCAATTTACAAAAAATCTATTGATTGGACTAAAAAAATAAAACACTATCATGCTAATAGAATCATGCTTGTAGAATTATTTGCCAAAAAATCAGAATGATGGCATGTATTTGAGTGTGGTTTTTACTCGTTAAAAGTAATTTTTAGAGATAAGTTTATCGAGTAAAATTAGTCGTATTATGTTTTGAAAACACTATCATACTAGCATATATCCTGAAGAATATCATATATTTTTTTGGTTTTGTTTATTGCAGTAAATCATATGCTTTTTTGCATTATAAAACTCGCGTTTAGCTCCTATAGTCCCCTTAAATGTAGCGTCAAATCTTAACCTACATTTTTGAACCGCTCTGCACTAAACTTGATTCCATGTTTAAAAACTCGCTTTTAACAACTTTTTCGTTGTTAACAAAGTCATTTCATGGTACTTTATGTGTCCTCAATGAACAATTTTCTTTCTTAAAATTAATTTTAGGGTTCTGTACCTAAATGGTTGGCACCATTACGGGCACGGGACCCGATACTAAGGCGCACTGTCTGTCCGTCAGTCACAGGGCCTGTATCTTTCGAACAGTAATAAGTAGATACTTGAAATTTTCACAGAGTTTGTGTTACTATTAATGGGCGTTATATCTACGAAAACGAAATAAATTTAATAAATATAGGACGTCCCTATACAAAACGCGATAGTTTTCGTTTTACGGAGCTACGGAAGCATTCGTGTTCGACTCGCACTTGGCCGGCTTTTTGAGCGTTACTGAGCAGCATCAAATCGATTAATTTGCGACTAAAATGTTAATGAGGCAATTTAATTAAAAGGTTTTCGTGACATTGTTTAATTTTAATTACTTGGCTATTGTTTTAATGATTTGGTTGGGTAATTTTGTACGGTTATTTTCTACATAATTCGGATAGTAAAACTGTTGATCGATTTAGGTCAACTTGGACACGATTTGAATTTCATTAATATTTCAGGATGAAAACTTGCTACTTACTTAGGTGGTAATAGGTAATTAGGTAGGTATATCTGATACATTTAACCCTCCAACTAATTATGTAGCTGTGGAGCCATATCACAGACGGTGTCCTACCTCCTGTCCTGCTCCCTGCGTAACTCCACCTGTAACCTTGAGATAACTGTAGCCACGTACAGGTGTACGTGGCTACAGTTATTCCGTTTGACACTATTGATAGTATTTTTTTTTTACTTACATGCAACTTATTTTAAATTTATAATTGTAAAACTACTATTTGCACGTGTGACGGTAAAATATGGAGAACCTAGAACATCTATGTACAGTCGTGGTCATTGCCGCCTGATTAGTTAATTTTTTTTTCGCTTAAATCATGGGGAGGCCCCGAGCCACGCCCCCTTAAAGTTTAGGCCTATTAGGTAAGCGTCAACTTTATAATCTTAATAACAATAACTCTCGGTAGCGTGCGCTCGGCCGATCAGTATCTTTTCATTCATTATTTCTATACAAAGTCAACGGGGCGGGGCTAGAGAGCGTTTCTATGTTGTAAGTGCAAGCAAAAATTAGCTTAGTGGTGATCAGGCGGGAGTTCCGTCGATAGTACCTATAAACCATGTTTGCAAAGAAATAATTAATTTTGATTTTTGATTTTTTGAGGGTTCTAACGCTATCGAGGTGTCACGAGTGGTGGTCTAGTTTATTCAATTTTAAAAGAATCATCGACATGAAAAGAAAAGAATATTTAAACTTGCTCAAACCGTCACATGTCATGTGTTTCTGTACAAAACTCAGAAACCCACATACCCTACCTATTTTGGTTAAACTTGAAATTTGCAGCTTTTCAATATTTCAATCGTTTCCGACACGTATGGGAAACGCCATAATTTTAGTCCGTTCGTCATAGGTGTTGTTGCGTACCTATTGTTGTAGTTGCTGTTCATCCATAATACCGTAACTGCAGTCACATCACACACTAGTCTTAGAGCTACGCCGACACCTTTTAGCCTATTTCATTTCTAAAGTTCTATACATTTGTTGGAAAAGCGCTTAAGCTTAAGCCGAGCGACAACAAAACGACTGACCCGTTTCTCATTGAATCTTAAAGCCGAATGTCCGTTTTAAAGTTGTAACGTTATACCGTGGTGTTTCGCAACGGTTTAAGGCAGTATCAACTTTAATAAAAAAACCTGCCAAGTACGAGTCGGATTTGCAGGTGGAGGGTTCTGTATGATCATTCTCTTGGCTTTATCCCAATTTATTTGGGGTCAGCGCAGCTTGTCTTCTTCTTCCATACTTCTCGTCATTTCATCAGACACCGCCTTTCTTGCCATATCATCCTTTACACCGTCCATCCATCGTTTCTTTGGTCTTCCTCTACTCTTATACTAATTTACATTCATATTCAAACTTTTCTGACGAGATTTTCCTCATTTCTCCGCATCACATGCCCCAAACCACGACAACCGATTACCACAGAACTTTTCAGTCACTGGCTGGTTTCAGACTTCCTCTTATATAGGTACTCATTTCTTATATTTATTGTGTGTATTGTCATTATTAAGGTCGAACAGAAAACGGCGAAAAGAAAACATTTCTGGTAGGGATTATTTTTTAATTGAATTTATCACAGATTTATTTTTTAAACCCCGTTATTTTTTATATTTTATTATTTGTTGTGATATGGCTATAGTAATAAAAAAACGTCTAGCTGTAAGGATTCATAAGATATAAGATCTTCTTCTCATTTTCGTGTGGTTAGTGTTTATGGACGCACAGCGAAGGATTTCGCGTTGGCAGCTTTTGGGTACGTAACCCTAGAAACTCTTTTATTATTTTATTTCGGATGAAACACATATCCGCAGCTTGTAATTTTGCGGCAATTAAATGATTGAGATATCCGTCATAACTTCATAACGTCATATTAAATGTTATGTATTTATTTTACGGGATTTCCGGAATAAAACAGTTGTTAAAAGATTGTTGTTTATTGATTCTAATTGAACTGTTGGAAGTGCTAGCAACTAACTGCAATTCATTAATAATCATAGTTTGCCTTCCTCAGTTTGATTTGATGAAATTGACCTTCACCTTGAACTATTTGGTTTATCTAGTAGTTGTACAACGTTACCGCTGTATAATGGGCGTAAAGTCCCCTGAACGAAGACGAAAAACACTTTTTCATTCCATCTATTCGAAAAGGACGACTTGGTTCGCCTTTAAGTGCACCCAAAGGTGGTGTTTTCTATAAGAAAGTTTTAGCGGGCAGTAATGAATTCTTAATCCTCTTTATAAGTGTGCCGCAATTATCTTTACCGCGCACTTTTTGAATTTGGAACATCTTATTGTTCAGCGCCGAAGAAATCGAACGCAAATATTGTTTGAATAAAGACTGGCTGCTACGACGGCCTATAGTCGCGCCGCCGGATGAATAAAAAAATAGTTAAAAACCTCGCGAACTACAGCCCGCGTTTATGGTTTTGTTTTGAAAAATGAGTTCGTCAAGTGACAGTGAATAAAATATGAGGCGCCATCTATTTTCTCATAGTGGGCGATGAAAAGTAGACCCGGGCGCAAATATTTTTTTGGCTCGGGCGAGGTACTTAGAATCCCTCGCTACGTTCAGGATTCTACTAAAGAATCCCTCGCAACGCTCGGGATTCTACTCTAGAATCCCTCACTTCGCTCTGGATTCAAAAAAGAGCCCTCGCCGTAAAAATATAATTTTGCTCCCTTATGATACAATCTACTAGTTTTCCCCCGCATTGCGATTAGTTTTTTTTTCTAGACCATACTTGGGAACCTGCTTGTTACAGAGATATTGGGGGTCAAAGTTTTTTTTTATACCTTAAATATCTCCATGACCCCCGTATTATTTAATTCTTCCATCACTACAATGTTTTGAGTGCGCCACATTCAGTCTTACCGTAAAACGTGATATTTCATCCCAAAAAAAAGGTCTTCTCCCTGCAATATTTTTTGCTTTGAGTTACTTACTTTGATGCACAGAATGCTTGGTTGACAGCTTCATGAAGGTGGCTTCGTTTACACCTTGTATACATGGTCCTGTTGTATATTGCTCTTATTTCTCTATGAAGATTCGCAAATATAATATTGCAGCACTTGGCAGTCAACCTCATCTTTTTGTGCAAATTAGACCACACAAAATGGACCACTTGAGTTCTTGTGTGGTCTACAGTCGAACAGGACCATAATATTGATAAGCAAACTCATCCTGCCGTCTTGTTATATTTCTAGAGCAGTTTCAAGATATTTGTATTTGGAAAGCAAACTTATTTAGTAATGAAGTGCAAACTCAGTATGGACCAGTTGATTTAAGATGTCCAGTAAAAGACTTGTTCTATAATAATAAGGTGCCTAACCCACGTCAATGTTGTTTAGAATTAAGGCGTAAGTATAATTATTCGTTCTTCGTTTGATTCTTTGTTTTTAACCCTTTTTTTTTCGGATGGGAAATCATCAAATGACTCCTCCCGCTCTGGGCGGAGCAGGACGGAGTGTCAGACTTTTACTGACTAAAACCCACCCGTGTTCCTTCATCGCCCTTTGTGTTCCGGGACCACGGTATCTCTTTCGAATAGTCCCGCAGCCCCGGCAGGCTTCGGCCCTTGCGGACCCTTTCCTTATTGCTTGTTTTTAACCCTGCATCTAGTTTTGTAGTTGCGCTAATTTTAAAACTGAAATCTGCTGAAAATCTTTGCGACCAAAGGGTCTAGAAAACGTTACATTCTGTCAGATTGTATCAGCGATAATTAACGAAGACGAAAAGTCAAAAATGTATTTAGATTGTCATAAGCTACCGGAAAGCTCCATTAATTAATTATGTGAGAAGTTTAAGGGGGGAAGGGGTCCGAACCGATTGTCATTTTTCTAGGCCGTCAGTGGCCTTGAAACTTGAAACTTGAACTTGAAACGCCGAAAAAACAAAACAATAGGGTATTTTACTCTATATGAGAAAAAATCTAAAAATATATTATTGAGATAACTTAGGCAAAAAGCAGTCGGAAAACATTAGTTTTAGTTCATAAAATGGCAAACTAAATTTTAAAATTCAATTCAAAGGTTTCAGCTTTTTTAATCTGTTTCATAACACCAATATAGTAGTCGCCATGTTATTACGTCATACGGCTATGTAAACTTAGAAGTGTCAACTGTCAACTTCAAATATCACTGCATTTGTTTACACAGCCAAATGACGTCATGACCACAGAGCAATATGGCGTCCACTGCGTCCAGCGTTTTCGTCAGATTACACGCGAAATTTGTTTTTTTTTTTTTTTTTTGTGAATTTTTTAGTGGGTCATTATCACTATACATATAATCTAATTGAGATACTTTTTAGAAATGGGTGTAATACCCTATTGCGTACGATTCTTTCGATTGTTTTATTTTCAATGATTATGGTAAGATATCGGCCTCACAATACGATAATGTAAAAGACTCGTCTTGCTAACGGTCTAGGACGTTTTTCTGGTTAGGACAAGTCAAGTCAGTCCTGTTGGAGAAGTTCTGGATCAAAATAAACATGGCTATTTTAAGGGATCTTTTTAATTCATTGGTTTTAATGAGTTGGCTTTCAAATTAGAAATGTGCATTTAACTTGTACAGCAGGAAATTATTATAGTTACAAGTAGGTATTAGAAATTCAGATGAGGTGATTTTCTTTAGATTCATTTTCCAGGATTGGCTTATGACGACTACAAGAGCTAAATTAGCAACTCTATTTGTGGTGATTCAAACTTCGTTTGAAATATTGTTTGAATAAAGTTCTAAGCAGCTTGCTACAAAGTGGTTGTTACGACAGTCACTGCGGGCCGAATAGTGCGAACTGAGTGGTTTTTTGCGATTTACATAAAATCTATTGATTGGACTAAAAAAAAAAACACTATCATGCTAATGTGTTGCTTGTAGAATTATTTGCCAAAAATCGGAACGATCGCATGTATTTTAGTATGGTTTTTACTTGTTAAAAGATTTTTTTAGAGATAAGTTCGTGATTTTTTTTTATCGAGTCAAATTAGTTGTATTTATGTTTTCAAAACTCTATCATACTAGCATATATCCTGAAGAATATCATATATTTTTCTGGTTTTGTTTATTGCAGTGAATCATATGCTTTTTTTGCATTTGCTTGCAATTCGCGTTTAGCTCCTGTAGTCGCCATAAGTTAAAACATTGTACAAGTAAGTGGAAATGATTTATGAAAATTTGTAAATTCTTAGCCCAATCGACTTTGAGAAAGAGAGACAACTAGTTTTCATTTTCAAAACTGTCTTTAATGGCCTTACTAATCGAAATGAACTCTTGGGCTACCCACAATGTAAGTATACAGAGTGAAAGGGATACCGACGCTTAAACGATTTAGTACATTATTCTGACCCCATAGAAAATTTTCTTCGGTTATTTAGAAAAAATCTTCTGTTTCATACATTTTGATCGTGTAGGTATTGCAGTAAGTTTTGGATGGAGTTCAAATTTTAGGCGATCTTACTACAGAAAAACACTAACAGATCATCAAATGACTCCTCCCGCTCTGGGCGGAGCAGGAGGTAGTGTCAGACTTTTACTGACTAAAACCCATCCTTGTTCCTTCATCGCCCTTTGTGTTCCGGGGCCACGGTATCTCTTTCGAACAGTCTCGCAGCCCCGGGCAGTCCCACAGCCCCGGAGCACTATCAGACCTAATTTTCATTTTATGCTCATTAAAATTAAATAAAGTAAACACGTCAAACCACACCTAAACATAGAAACAAGCACCTAAAAATAGCACACTTTTTACTAATGCCAATTTTGTACAACCCGTTCGTAGCAAAAACGCACAACGGAATCGACTCCTGCGCAGTTCCCATCAAACGGGTGTCTACCGGATAATGATCGATACTTGTCTACGATCTAAATAAAAAATAAACGTAACGGGTCTTGTCTATATGCGTTGCGTATGATGGATCGTTTGTTTATAAAAGGCTTTTATGATGCGAATAAGTTGACTTTTGGAGTAAATAAAAATTGTGGATCAAGGACAGCTAGCAAATCGCTTGCATCTAAAAGGTATAAAAGTTTTAAAAGGAATTATTATTAACCATTTCTGTCCCACTGCAGGGCAAAGGCCTCCCTTCCCTCTTCCCACTTATCCCTATCCAGTGCTGTTAAAAAGGGATTAGGAAACAGAATTCTACTACTACACTACTATTCTATTCTAATTCTACTAGTTACTAGTTGTATTGTCATCACGCCTGTTATCCCCGAAGAGTTAGGCAGAAGTGTACCCATTAGTACAGCCACATTTCGTCAGTTATGTGTAAGTCCCATGTAATAGAACTATCAACCGGGCACAAACACAGACTCCGTGACTTTGTTTTTTTTTTTTAGGTTGGGAAATCATCAAATAACTCCTACCGCTCTGGGCGGAGCAGGAGGGAGTGTCAGACTTTTACTGACTAAAACCCATCCATGTTCCTTCCTCGCCCTTTGTGTTCCGGGGCCACGGTATCTCTTTCGAATAGTCCCGCAGCCACGGCAGGCCCCTTCCCTATTGCTGACTCTCTTTGAGGCGCGCGTGGAACACAAACGCGCCGTCGACACGGCCTGTCGTCATGAGACGGAAGGACGGCGAGCTAGCCCATAGCTCCCCGTCCACAGGCCCGCGCCTACGGTGGCCGGAAGCCACCACGTGGCCCCCGACGCCCAGGGCGTCTCCCGCGGCGGCCGGGACGTGAGGATCTCTCCCTCTCACGTTCCGCCACCTCCTTCGCTAGCATGACTGCTTCGCAGAAGGAGGTGACGGCGTCCCATTCCGTCTCACTCCGGACCATGGCACGAACCAGGGCCGGAAGCGAGAGGTCGCCGCTGCCGATCGCCACCTCGAGGACACGGCGGTGCTCCACCCAAGCGGGGCACACATCCACAGTGTGCTCCACCGTGTCCTCCGGTCGATCCTCGCAATGGAAACACCCCGGGTGTTTCGTCTCCTCCCGCCCGATTCGGTGCAGGAACTAACCGAAACAGCCGTGTCCGGTAAGAACCTGCGTCAGGCGGAAGGTGACTTCAGGCGGAAGGTGAACTTTGCTTGACCTGGGAATCGTACTCAGAACTTTATGCTCAGCAGTCGCGCTTGCGACCACTCGACCAACAGGGTAGGGGTCATTGCGTATGCATTAAAATTACGTTTAACGGCAGTGTAGTTGTATGAGACAACAACACAGGGCCTCAAGTCTGCTATTACAATAGTGCCAGAATGGTCTATCATAGATTTCATAATTGTTGATTTTGACAAGTTTGGTAATCTACTAATATAATGGCGTCATTATGACTTTCCAATGGTCAACCACTGACACTCCATTGAAAGAAATGGCATAGAATGGTAATCTCGTACATAATGACAAATGAATGACTGGTGCTTTATACGAACTTCTTACTATTTCAAATTGCTAACACTAATAAATAATATGTAATAATATATAAATGAATTCTGGCGGGTTTTATAATAATGGAAATACGACAATGTCATTATAACACAATTCTATTACGAGACCATTGACCGACCAATGATCGACCGTTATGAATTTAGCAGATTACGAACTTTCAGCAAAATAATAATGGGATGAGAATGGGATCGTGTTGGAATGACGAATTTATAAAAATAGCAGACTTGGCCCCCAGGTCTCTGTGAGAGGGAGTGGACATAGTCTACCACAACACGGTATGTCATTTGTCTACAAGTGATGTAGAGTCCTTTGATCTGTAGTGTCAACGATATTAATATTTTATATCTTAACCTTTGACATGAAATATTAATTTGTCAGGAATCCAACAGTCATAAAAACGAATACATCAATTAAATGAGGACTCGTTGCCATAGTTAGGACAGTTCTAATTAATTCATATTTCCTGTTTTGTGACCATTCAGATCATTCGTTTTTTATCGCACCGTCCTTATTTACACATTTTACATTACACGGAATATTTGTATGAAATTAAGGTAGTTTTCTGAACAATGCAATGCATATTTGTATTAAAAAAAGTTATTTACAATGATTTAGCAACTTAATATAATTATTTTAATTACGTATAATTTTAGATCAAGTCAATAGCAGCTCATTCAGTGTAACATATTCACTTTTTATTATACTCACTAGTCCTAAGTTCGATGCTCAGTAAAATCAATCATACCTAATTCAACCTAACCTAAATTCGATCAAAGCGTTCTAGGTATACTCCAAATGAAAGTAGCCCCATTAGGCACGAACATATCTCTATATATAGGCAACATTAGGCTTTACTGTGTGCCCTAAATACATTACATAAATACCTATTAAGGTCGCATGTACTAAATGAGATTGATTTATAACTTAATTCAATAAACTACATTGTATATCGGTCTTGTTTCGCTTGGGAATTTAAAAAAGTGTTACGATAACGAATCTGTTATCAATTTCAATGCCCACGCATTGAAATTGATAACAGAGGTCTTCTCTGTCACTCTAAAAAATAGACAAGTCAAGTGGTTTTGGAATGAAATTTAGATTATAACACTAAATTTTTGCCATTCATGTTCTACATCTAGAGCTAAATTTATGAGTTCAGTTCGGTTTAGTAGATGTAGGACCTATTCGTAAAATGGCCTACGGCAAAAAAAAGACATGTTTTAGGAATGCGTTATAATTTATCTCGTCTGCTCGACGTCCGTATGTCACTACAGGGATCCAGCAGAATATCAGCGTCAGGTGCATGCCTGACACATGCTGAGCTGGACTCCCATTTGGTGCAACCTTGAGACGCACACCGCACTTTGTATATGATCGTTATTTTATTTGAAGTATGTCATGGTGTTACCGTACTTATTTCGTAAATATGTTCTTGTTTTTGTATGTTGGCATCTTGTTTTTTATCATGTGTCATTTAATTGTACTTCTGTGTGTTGTGCTGTGTCTTTTGTGTGCACTAAATAAATGGTTTATCTATCTATCTATCTTATTCTTCAAATGACTTGTTCTCATAATACCTCAAGATAGTGTAAAGATGCACATTTTCTTTAAAAAAATAACTGTGGTTTTGAAGAAATAGCGTCCAAAATCTAAAATCAACACAGACTATGTGGCAAGAAGTATGTAGTTGAACAAATACAACTCAACACAATGTACCAATAACTTTATTCCCTGCTGTCATATTAATCCACAGACCTACCTACATACCCAGTAACAAATGCCCGACGTCCGTCGGTTCATTCACTACTGTGTTAGTAATCGACGCACGCGCCGGTTGCCGTCGGCTTGAGTCGTCTATCTGTCACCCATCATCCATTGTGTGAAGCTGACTGTCTGGCCTGGATTATTGTAGCTTGTATATTTACAAAGAAAACGTAACTTAGACTGGGGGGGAAACAAATCAGAGTGTAGCCTTGTTTGATTGTAGTAAAACTACTTTTCATAATATAAAGGGTGTAAAACACCTCTTAACGAATCTGAAAGCCACTAATTCTCCTCGTCATTGCGATAATTTTTTTTGCTCTACACCATACCTGGGAACCTTCTAGTTACGGAGATATTGGGGGTCAAAGTTCCAACTTTTTGACAACTTTTTTTTGAAATACAAGTTTTTAATGTAAGATTTTTACTTTAAACACATCCACGATTCCCGGACTATTCAATCCATCCATCAGCACAATGTTTTGAGTGCGTTACATTGAGCTCTATCACAAAACATGATTTTCCACCCCAAATAAAAATATATTCCCAGCAATCAAAGCAAATTACTTAGTTTGATGTACAGAATGCTTGGTTGACAGCTTCGTGATGAGGTGGTTTACATCCCTGTAGGTTGTTCAAGAAAATAAATACATTACAATAACTAGACTTGGCTGGCTTGATTGGGGATTCGTGGGTAGTGTAGAAGACAAGGTTTCATCCAAAAAGCCTCCAAGAGCGATGGCTTTTATGTACTAATCAGCCACACAAAGCATACTGCAATCTCCAATCAGTATGCTAAGTGCAATGATCAATTACAATACAGTCATTGAGAAGTCAATGTTTAACACCGGAAGTGTACAGAGGCTCTAGCCAAATAGCTTTCGTAAATCAAGGAATTTTAGCTGGATTGTCTAAGGCTTTTCGGTAGCTACGTCAAACCGATGGTAGATTTTCACTTTTCGGTAGCTTACGTCAAACTGATGGTACATTTTCACTTTTCGGTAGCTTACATCAAATCGATGGTACATTTTTACTTTTCGGTAGCTTACGTCAAACCGATAGGTACATTTTTACTTTTCCATCATCGTTATCTCTATAGAATGACATTTTTTCTAAGCTCTCAGGTTGTATTTTCTTACAGAAGTTTCTGTTGTCTAAGCCAACTCTGTAAGAAAGTTTCAAGCCGGTAGAAGAGTTGCTCTATTTTTAGTAAGTAAAAGAATAAATACTAAAAAAGTTTTAAAGCTAACTCTCAATGTTTTCTTTTTCCAGGTAAGGCGACCTGTAAGCGGTACCAAGTTACGGCAGGTATTTATTATTACTTTTATTTTATTTTGATACCAAATATTTAACTGAACTGTATTTAGTTAAAAACATTATGCCCCATTTTTGTGCAGTTTTCGTTACTGTACGTTTCCGGTTCTACTAATTTGTGTTTTAGAATATGGGTCGCCGAAAAAACAAAATAAACCGAAGCTACAATATTGGGAAAGATTATGCGTGTTAATCGCTTTCAAAGCGATTTGTATTTCTATAATAACTTTCAACATAATTGACATAAACTTTACCGTGGCTTATGTCAATTTAATAATGCATCACTCATCAGTTTGTTTAGACCCAAAGGTAATTTTTTTTTCAAGTAGAAAATGAAAATCTTTTTCTCTGAATTTAAGTGTACCGAATCTGTCTAGGACGAAAATGCACCACACACCTGAACAGAGTAACAAAAAAAAAATCTCGAATATACATAAAGTACTTTAGCCAAGTCATAATCCAAACTAGCGAACCTAATCTACATAGATGACGAGTCCAATATAAACTCTACGTTCTAATAGCTAAGGTGACACTAGGTGTTTGTCATTGGAAGGTGACATCGATATTATCGTTTCCCAACACTAGTTGCCTAGCAACGTGCCGCTATGTACATGCAAGGACGTGATTGTAGGCGAGATGTAGTGGAGGTAGTTCAGTAAGCCAATTGTGGAATTAAAGTGTGACTGGATCTTTAAGAAAGTAGTCAAATATAGAGAGTTAAACGCACACTATAGACAAGACTGTCTTTAGACAGACAATTACCCTACTAGTGCGAGCGAGAATGCATAGTCTGTCTAGCATAGTTTTTTAGCATGAAATGCGCCGGCATTTAGAAGTTAAGATGCCGACCTCAACTTACTTCATTGCAGTGAAGATTATGTGCAAGTAATATATTAATTTAGATACAAGAATTACATTTTGGTGTGACATTCTAGGAATTTTGCTAACGAGTCGGTATTTTTTTCGTACGATATTAATAACTCGTTAAAATCGAGGCAACAAATATGATTCAGGCCTCAGTCGTTGTCACTGCTAATATCTTTATCTTGCTGGTTTTGGTTATATGAAATGAATAATATCCTACAGCCATTCGGCATACAGGTCCTAAATCTAGTCCTAATTTTTTTTATACTTAATACCTACCCAAAAAATAAAACTAAAGTTTAACGATAGGAAAATCGGGCCACTTTCAAGAGTTGCACAAACTTAGCCGTTTATGTTCATTCCACTATGTCTTGGCTACCGTCAGCGTGTGAATTAGTTTTGGTGGAAAAAAAACTGTTTAAGTCGTCGCCAAATAGAATTGAAGATTTTCTTCAAATACGTTTTTGTACGGAGTCAATGGTTGTCAAAAGAAACAGCGCCCGCATTTAGAATATAAATGACTATTGGTGAATAGCTAGCTGAATATTTAGACGATTTTAATTCTTTATACTTACTTATACGGAGGTTAAGAAAACTGGGTTTGTTTGAGTTTTTGTTGTAGTTAAATGTGTTAAAGACTGAAATAGATGTATTTTTTTTTATATCGTGCGTAGTATATGGTCGGTCGATAAAGTACATAACTAAAAGTTTGGTGAACTTACATTTATGTACATGAACGCATGCTTTTTCCCCATGAGGGTAGGCAGAAACCACAGAACCTGCCATGACTGGTAATAAAATGGGAGATTTCAAAATATTATTTAATAAAACACATCTCGACCCCAACAAATATTATTTAATATTCATCACAATAAAACACAGCAAAGTATTTTTCTTTAAATTAATCTACGAAAAACAAAACACATAGTAAGAACTCATTTTATTATTGTGGACGCATTTATTACAATATGCTATACGAATGTTACGTGATATGGTCAGAAGCAATTCAAATTACGCAAGTAATAAATGGAATTCTAATATTCCTAGTGAAAGTTTGAATGTTCCAAATATTTCGTTCCACTGAAGAAAATCGTAAAACGTAACATAGAATTCCTTTTAGTTTTAAATTTATTGAAGTAATTATGTATTTAGAAATAACTAGCGACCAGCCTCTGCTTTGCACGTTTTACGAGTTGACAAAACATTGAGATTATTCCATAATACCTTATACATACCTTCCTTCCATAAATTATCTAAATGATTGTGATAACCGCATCAAAATCAAACAACTTATTTCAATAAAAACAAAAAAATATTTTAAAATAACTTGAAATGATTAAATATAGTTTGCGGGTTTTTTTTACCAAAAAGGTTTTATTTTACCCTTTTTAGTTCTGGCATTTCACACAAATTCTTGTCAAGTATCAATTTCACATAAACGAAGAAGAAAAATGCATATTACAGAGAACTAGCGGACGTCACGCGGTTTCACCCGCGTAGTTCCTGTTCCCGTGGGAGTATGGGGATAAAATATAACCTATGTTTTCGCTGATAATGTAGCTATCCATTGCTGAAAGAATTTTTCAAATCGGTTTAGTAGTTTTTAAGTTTATTCGTTACATACAAAAATACAAATCTTTTCTCTTTATATGTAATATTAGATAAATGCTGGTCAAATAGATAACCACCTCCTTTTTTAAAAGTTGGGTAAAAACAGTGACACGATCAAACAGCCTGACACAAAAAGTGACTTTAATAATTTTATATTATGTATTTAGAGTTACTTTAAATGGCGGAAACAAGGCTCTACATAAGCGGTCCCAAACACCAATGGAAAATATACTGTGTAAGAGAACTAGTCACACGTTTTAGGTAATCAGTCGGTAACTGGTACGGACAGTAGCTCGTCGGCAGTGCTCGTAGAATAAAACCCTATTTAGTAGGTGAGCCTGCCAAAAGAATCTAGACCACAGTTAATCTTTGCCTTAAAGGAAAATATTTGTGTAAGAAAAGTCGGAGTTATTTATTGGTTTGACCTGGGAATGGATTTTCTTTCTAGTTGAAAGGGTCACGAAAATTTTTGCAGAGTAGTAAATGATTTTTCTTTATATCATTGTGCGTTCTGGTGATCTTGTGACCAGATCGACGTCTGTTACTATATTTGAATTCTCATAACACGTTTCAGGGAAATTAATATTTTTTTGTAATGTGAGGGGAAATTTAGAATTTTAACTCGTTAAAATATCTGGACTGTATCTAAATTTTCGGTAATTTCAAAAACAAAAAAAAAAAAACAAAATAGGGAAAAGCGTGATTAAGGTTTTTTTTTATTTATTTTTTATT
Source organism: Xestia rhomboidea (assembly GCA_963853795.1). Classification (NCBI taxonomy): domain Eukaryota; kingdom Metazoa; phylum Arthropoda; class Insecta; order Lepidoptera; family Noctuidae; genus Xestia; species Xestia rhomboidea. The sequence goes on along the minus strand of OY970770.1, from coordinate 6,140,630 downwards.
ATTAATTATTATTATTTTCTAGACCGTAAACAAAATATCACGCATTACAAAGAATTTCCTCCTTGCTATACCTACCCCAGTAACCCGTGTGTTAACGACGTCCACTGTTATCATGAGCTTAGCCAAAAATTCATTCGCTGATAGACATAGGGCTTCCCCTAAGCGGCACCACAACTTGTTCTGCACTGGCAGTATCTGCTGGATTTCTTCGACCTTCAGAGTTCGCCACACATGAGAGTTTTCATCTTGTGAGTCTACCCACCTGTTCCGGGGCTGCGGAACTATTCGAAAGAGATACCGTGGCCCCGGAACACAAAGGGCGGTGAAGGAACATGGATGGGTTTTAGTCAGTAAAAGTCTGACACTCCCTCCTGCTCCGCCCAGAGCGGGAGGAGTCATTTGATGATTTCCCATGCAAAAAAAAAAAAAATAAAAATACCCGGCCTGTTGCGATTTCTGACACTTATAAAAAAGAAAGAAAAATATTAATTTGACGTCAGTTAGCACACACACATATAAAAAAATAAAGATACAAAATAAGGAGAAAAACACAGTATGTGCTGTGTGCCTCACGGCTGCACCAAAAAGGTCCATTTTAGCATTCATGCCAGACAGGTGATGGTGTTGCTGTCTGACGCTGGTCTTCCAATGAACCTTGAGGGGGTAGGTAAGTGACGGAAAAGCAGTTTCAAACAAAATGTGTAAATAAATGGTTACAAATAAATAGATAGCAAGTAAATTGATTAAATGTGTATTTATGAGTTCGGATATAGAAGAATGTAAGGAGGCATAATAAGTATTTTATTGTGCTAGAAAGTAACAATAAATAAAAAGAGAAATAAGCCTCTTGGCTTAAATCAAACTCAAACTCAAATCATTTATTTCAATTAGACCATTACGGCACTTTTGAATGTCGAAAATACAAAAAAAAGCAAAGCTACAGTTACAGTCACAAGGGATAATAACTTGAGAAAGTACTGTAGTTGCCCATTCCCTAACGTAGATCTCTATGGATAAGAACGGGCAAGAAACTCCATGGACACTCTTTTAAATCAAAATATTGTTACAAAATCTTGGTTACATCATTCATGTTGAGATTATACATATATGTGAGAACAATGTAGAAAGACGTGCACATTAAGAGCGTCCAGAGTGAAATATTAAATCAAAAATTAAAATTTTATAATTAAAAGTAGGCATACAGTATTTTAGTTTAATCATAAAACAACTACCTATATGAAATATAATATGAACTACAAAGTAAATATATACGTGTACCTATGTGTGCAGGCTAAACAAAAACAAAATGAACCTATATATAAGCACAAAATTAGGACATGGCGTGTTTTTATACTTTAATCCTTAAGTTATGTGGAGCCTTTTTTTTTTTTTTTAGGATGGGAAATCATCAAATGACTCCTCCCGCTCTGGGCGGAGCAGGAGGGAGTGTCAGACTTTTACTGACTGAAACCCATCCATGTTCCTTCCTCGCCCTTTGTGTTCCGGGGCCACGGTATCTCTTTCAAATAGTCCCGCAGCCCCGGCAGGCTTCGGCCCTTGCAGGCCCCTTCCCTATTGCTGACTCTCTTTGAGGCGCGCGTGGAACACGAACGCGCCGTCGACACGGCCTGTCGTCATGAAACGTACGGACGGCGAGCTAAGTTATGTAGAGCCCTAACTCACCAGAAGGCGTCGCGGTAGAGCTCGGAGAAAATGACGGGACTACTTAGACAAAATCAATGGTCCACATATGAAAATACTGTTGGCATAAAAATAGCCGTAAAATTCACCTACCATACACAGTCATACAAAATCACTTTAAACCTAATTAAGCCCATACACAGCGACCTTGTCAACTCCATTCATACAAACAATTGACCGGACACACTATGGGAATATGGCCCCGTTGAACACAATACACCATCGGACGTAAGCCAGTTGCAACATGAATATTCAGTGGGACATACCGGCGTAACTTCACGCTCTTTTGTGGTTGGTGATGGGCAGAATTCCAAGTGAATTAGACGTGGATAAGTTAGGGATTAATTTCTAAATGTATAATATACAGTAGTCGTAAAACCTACAGAAAATACGATCATCTAGAAATTTCTTTTTTGAATACCAGTGTTATAACAAGCATACGATTTGTTTTTTATTTGTCTTGGTAATGGGAACATATTTGCGATGCTTTTGGTATTATTTGATAATTCTGCACAAATAAGAACACAAAAAAACACACTAATTGATGTTGGACAAAGCCAATAACACGTTGCCCGACCCGGAAATCGAATCTAGAACCCCATGCTCAGCAGTCCGACCGCTAAACCAACGAGGGGCCTTAGGGGCAATAGGCTCGCCCCCTATTACAATGAACTTAAAAAGCAAATCTGGAGAAATGTGGGTGTACTATTAGATACATCTCTGCCTAACCCATCGGGTATTACAGGCGTTATGTTGTTTTAATTTAACGTAGCTAAAAGCTTAAATTGCAAATATTTGGTGGTAACTGACCATCCGCGCATACTTTAGGTGAGCATTTCAATTAGCACCACCAGAAACATAGTCACCTCAGAATAGACAAATTAAATAATTATTTATAATTAGAATATTATTATGAAATTCCTAATTAACCTAGTAAAGTAGGACCATTTAACCGATCATACTTTAGTAGTTATTATAACTTACAAGTCATGTCATTTATTTTGACATAAATACTATTCTATCAATTTAATCAGACAGATTTTCTGAACCAACTATAATATATCAAGATTTGAATTCATGGATCATAAAATAGGTATAACTATTGGTCCATTGTTTTAGTATGAAACGTCACGTTTGTGTTTTAAATAGATAGGCAGAGTTGTAGATAGTATCGCAGATGAGGTCAATGATACGATGAGAATGATGTATGGCAAAAGCGATTGTTATATATTTCTTTGCCTCTAATATGCTTGGAAACATTTTTTTGCGGGATAATATAACTTGGGTAATTGTAAAATGTAGCTGAAAGAACTTCACAGCCAGCACTTAAAATGACCAACACCATGGTCGCTATAGATTTTAAATTGTCTTTGTGACCATTTTAGGAATTGTAACAATAATATGAATTACATATTATTATTCTGTTATGATTCTGAGGTGGCTGATGAGATGACAAGTAAAAGAGAAGAATGAAAGAAGAAGGAAGGAAGGAGGAACGAGTCTGGTGAGACTGCGCCGAACCCAAATAATTAATACTCAAATAATAATAAAATTGGGATAAGGGCAGGAGTTTGGGACTGGCGAACAGATCTATTTTTTTTTTTTTTTTTTTTTTTTTTCGGATGGGAAATCATCAAATGACTTCTCCCGCTCTGGGCGGAGCAGGAGGGAGTGTCAGACTTTTACTGACTAAAACCCATCCATGTTCCTTCATCGCCCTTTGTGTTCCGGGGCCACGGTATCTCTTTCGAATAGTCCCGCAGCCCCGGCAGGCTTCGGCCCTTGCGGACCCCTTCCTTATTGCTGACTCTCTTTGAGGCGCGCGTGGAACACGAACGCGCCGTCGACACGGCCTGTCGTCATGAGACGTACGGACGGCGAGCTAGCCCATAGCTCCCCGTCCACAGGCCCGCGCCTACGGTGGCCGGAAGCCACCACGTGGCCCCCGACGCCCGGGGCGCCTCCCGCGGCGGCCGGGACGTGAGGATATCTCCCTCTCACGTTCCGCCACCTCCTTCGCTAGCACGACTGCTTCGCAGAAGGAGGTGACGGCGTCCCATTCCGTCTCGCTCCGGACCATGGCACGAACCAAGGCCGGGAGCGAGAGGTCGCCGCCGCCGATCGCCACCTCGAGGACACGGCGGTGCTCCACCCAAGCAGGGCACACCTCCACAGTGTGCTCCACCGTGTCCTCCGGCCTATCCTCACAATGATAGCACCCGGGCGTTTCCTCCCGCCCGATTCGGTGCAGGAACTTACCGAAACATCCGTGTCCGGTAAGAACCTGCGTCAGGCGGAAGGTGAGGACGCCGTGGCGTCTCTCCAGCCACTCCTCAAAGAGGGGACTTATCGCCACTATTGTGGCGTGCCCTGCACGGGGTTGCGATAGTCGCTCTCTCCATGTCGCCATGAGATCCCGCCGGAAGTCCGTCCGCTGAGCGACAATTTGCCGCGGCAGCGGAGTTTCCCCCCGGCGTAGCGCCTCCGCGCGCCACTCATGTAGGCGCGCGAGGACTATTGCCTCCAGATCCCATGGCGGCAATCCGGCAAGGAGGTTCGCCGCCTCGCGGGAGATCGTGCGGTAGCCCCGGACCAGCCTTACGGCTACCACCTTCTGGGGCACGTTCAAGTGGTGGGCGGCACGCCGCTTCAATGAACGTGCCCACACCGGGGCCCCGTAAAGGGCCATGGACCGCACGACTCCCGCGTAGAGCCTCCGGCAGGAGGCGTTCGGCCCCCCCAGGTTGGGCAGGAGCCGCCTGAAGGCAGCCCCTGTCCGCTCCAGTTTGGGGGCCAAACGTCGGAAGTGCTCCACGAAGTTCCACCGGCTGTCGAGGACAAGTCCCAGGTACTTCAGCGTCGACTCGACGCCGATGGAAACCCCTCCTGCCATCACGGCGGATCCCGGAGGTGGCGCGTTCCGAGGCCCATGAAAGCACATGGCCTCGGACTTGTGCAATGCCACCTCGAGACCCAATTGCCGGATTCTCTCCACGACTATCGCAACCCCGCGTGTCATAGTGTCGGCCGCCGCCTCGTGCGACCTCCCCTGTGCCAGCACCAGTGTGTCGTCAGCGTAGCAAACTACGCTGACACCGCTAGGGAGGTCGGCGCGCAGCACCCAGTCGTACCCGATGTTCCACAAGGATGGCCCCAGAACCGATCCCTGTGGAACACCGCACGACATCTCTCGCCGGTTCCAATCTCCGCTGCGACCGGGGTAGATGACGGCCCTATCCGTCAGGTAGTCCCCGACCACACGACGAAGGTAGGTCGGCACCCGGTGATACCGGAGTGCCTCCCTTATGCAGCTCCAGGGCATGGAGTTGAAGGCGTTGGCGATGTCGAGAGACACCGCCAAGACCACCCCACCCCTGGACACCGCATCCCTCGTCGTGAGGGCTCTCACGCGCATGATGGCGTCCACCGTAGAGCGCCCCTTGCGGAAACCATATTGGTGTTCCGCAAGGTCCGGCCCCGTCCCCGCAAGGTGCTCGGCGAGGCGGTTTGCAATGACTCTTTCAAAGAGCTTGCCCACCTCGTCGAGCAACACCACGGGCCGGTAGGCGGACGGAGAGTCCGCCGGGCGCCCCGGCTTCCGGATGAGGACCAGCTTCCCCGTCTTCCAGCGAAGCGGGAACTGGCCCCTCTCCAAGCATGCGCTTAAGAACCCTTCCAGTCGGGGACCGAGAGCCTCCGAGGCCAGGACCCAGGCTTTGCCAGGGGCGAACAGATCTAAAGATAACAAAACAACAGATATTAGTATAAATAATTTATAAGTCCAGTGTCAATTTTTTAAAGTTTAAATTATTGTAAAGAGATCTGTTCTGAAAAAGGCTATATTATTATCTCATTTATTCATCTTAGCATCTGATTATTTACATTTTTAAATATTTCTTAAAAAAAAAACATATAAAAACAGTGGTCCGCCGGTGTCGGGAGCAGGGTCCAAGCCACCGGTGGTTAGGGCTGCAGAGACAGGAACCTCCTCACAATGCGAGCCGTATCGAGGAGTATAACTGCCTTCTGAATCAGGCCCTTGATCCAACCGCCTAAAGAGAGCTTCGATAGATGGTCATCGAAGCTCTTGGCTATAAGGTCAGTGGCCGTCACGACAATCGGCACAATGATAACCGATTTCATATTCCACATGTCGCAAACCTTGTGTGCCAAATCGAGATATTTTATTTGTTTCTCTTTCTATATTTATTTTCTTCTTTATTATTATTATTAAGGGCAGGAGAATGGTGATAATCCTATTATAATTGTGAAAAAGTGGCCATTTTACCTCAAAATATTTAACACCCGGAATTCAATTTGCGTGTCCTAAAACCACAACAACCTATGGCTATTGTCTGTTAAATGGGAGCTTTTAACTCACACGTAGTTTCACTTTTGATTTCTTAGTACCATTAATTAGCGAGCGTTAAGTTGGTAGACACTTCAATAGTGGCTATGAGACAGGAGAAACTGGGAATGCTGTGTTCTTTAACGTTTGTTTTGTTTTAGAGATGGTGTTTAATTTGTGTGTTTTGTTCTTGGTTGGCTTAACTTATTGCTTTCTTGAAGGGGGCTTTTGCTCATCATTATCATTATCTTCCTGTCCTTTTCTTATGTTACTTGGAGTTGGAGCCAACACATTTTTTTCCTTCCGTTATCCCCTGTCAACCGTCAAGCAGTCATTTACACCTTTTTGTTTCATATCATTCCTCACACAATCCATCCATCGTTTCCTTGGTCTTTCTCTTCCTGTTCCTCTTGATCCATCAACATTTTTATATTCATCACTCTTTTAATCACATGCGATTCGTCCCTCCTCATCACATGTCCATACCGAGACAGTCGATTCGTTTTCAACTATTTTGTAACTGCCGCAGCTTTCAAACTTCTTCCAATATACTCATATATTGCTGTGGGATTATTAAGAATCAGCTTATCTGGGGTTTAATAATTATACGCAATACAAGAATTAGGTTAGGCAAATGACCGTTCCACGGACTTCTCTATGTAGGTCCAGAACCCTTAATAGTGTGAGTCCGTGTCGCTCTTGGCCATTTTAATTCTTTTGTCGTACAAAAGCCTAAAATTTAAAACATAGGACTTGATGTCTGCTTTTACTATGTACTCGTATAGGGAAAACATTTTTCTTACAGAATCAGATTGGCTTATCGCTTTCAAATCGTTTCGTATTTCTACAACAGAATTAACATAACGTAGTTCATATCAATCCAAGAGATTTCTGACTTTTCCAACATCGATTTCGCTGTTAGGATCTCACCTTGTCCAGATCCTCAGGTATATAAATTGCAGAACCCTGCTGGGTGTTCTAAACCCAGCAGGGTTCTGCAATTAATATATATATATATATAATTTTATCCTAGTTATGATGTAATCCTCGATTCGTCTAGCTTTTGCCTTCCGCATATTATATTCTAACTCAGATATACAGTCTAATATCGTCAGTTTTACCTGGCGAGACCATGCTATTTCTACTTGTAATGAAAGAGTCGTTTTAATTCAACTACTGTCTATAATTTATTTAATTTTTAGTCACCGTTACCAAGTTAAATACTAGTTGAGGTTTATGAGTAGCAGAAATACTACTGCAAGCTAGTGACTATGCCAACAAATCCAATTTGCCTGGTGTAATTGTATTATTTTAATGTACTTTTCACTTCGCAGTGATTGCTGGGAATATGATAAATAATCACTGGGAAGATTGTGAGCATGTGATTAAAACAGAATTAATAAAATAATAGTCTAGTCATAAATTCTATATTCTTATTTTAGTTCTATCTGTAGTTTGAATATCATCATCTCCTTGCCCTTGTCCCATGTTTCTTTGGGTCGGCGCAACACGTTTTTTTCTTCCATTCTCCTCTGTCAACCATCACGCTATCATCTACTCCTTTCTTTCTTTGATGTCTACATAATGAAGAAGGAGATAAAGTAAACGGTGGAGTAAATGATGCGGGTTAACAGAGGGAAATTGAAGAATAAATATTTGCGCAGACCCCAAACATTGTGGAACAATAAAAGGAAGATAATGACCACAATAACAAAACAAAACGTCACGTTAGGTTACCACAATAAACACAAATATTGGTTTCCAAGTACCGTGAAATATTCATCATGTCCACTCTATTTTTATCCATTTAATCATTCATCTTCTAGCCCCAATTATACGTTTCCCACTACAAACATAATTAAATCAACTAGACAAGTAAGACCCGTATTCATTGTTAAAAACGTTGTTGTTTCAAATAATTCTTCGTATGGTGTTACTAATTATTCCGATACCATCTACATATGTGTTCGCACCTTTACGTGAAAGCTTCGTGAGAACAATCTATTGTTTTACATACGTATTATGTGCATTTGGTATTAATATATTCGTGTACGAAAATTTGTAGTTTGAGTTTGTGTGACTCAGGAGATGTGAGTCAGATATCTTTACATATTAATAAGCAACTGTTTGATTTATTGTACTTTTGCCAAATTGAATTTCATTGATGTCATCAGCATAAGTTAAATCAACCTGTAATGTTCCCACGGGACAAAAGCTCCTTCTTCCTGGTCTTTGGATATTTGATTCTAGGACATGCCGGTTTCTTTACAATGTTTTCCTTCATCAGTTTGAAATCAGTGGTGGCCCAAAATAGCTCCCTGCGGTACACCGTACATACTGAATGCCTTGTTATAGAATTTTCCAACCAATTGCACACAAAATACACTAACTCAGGCATTTCAATACCGTATCTTTCCCTTTCATCGTCATGAAATCACAATTATAACGCGAACATTCACTAAATCACTCATAATTATAACAAGAGCACGATCAAATGCAATAGTTAGGCTTCGTCCAAGGAGCATGCTTGGTGAGCGGGCGCGATAGAGGACACGGTGGCGAGTATAATATTCGGCTGGTCTACAGTGCATCGCAAATTGCTGTATAGAGCAGTATTTATGGTACCCAAGGTTACCAGCGTACTAACCAGAGTCCGGTGATCCGGTGCAAGAATACGCGATCACCACGTTCATAGTCGACATCGGTGCGAGAACGCGTTCGTATGCCGAACAAAATGAACGCGGCGGAGGCGTTTAGGATGTGGGCATAGGTGTTCTTAAAATACACAATAGACGATGGCTCGCTAACTACAGTCATTTCACAATTATTTTGTCCCCGTGATGCAATCACGTGATCATTATTCTTATTGCAAAAAGGTTGCAGTTGGGTTGCTGTTGTCAAAGGTAACATAACTGTGAAAGGATTGTAAATCGCTCAGACATGCGGTATGGGTCCACCAACGTCACTATGGAGTATAGAAGAACGGCGCGGTTTCATGCCTGATATTACGTGCCCGCTTCAGCTCTCGCGCAAACTTGTCACCCTGGTCAATATCTTAGTACGTTTCCCGATGAACGAACACATTTTACTCTATCACGAACTTGGTTACTTCATTTAGTATCATGGCGTGGCGTGCTGACATGGCTCGCAAATTCGCAATTAACTGGATTTTGTTACATCGGAGTGTAGCATATTCTGTTAAAATGATATCTCAACACTAACTATTAATTTTTTCTTGTTTGTTTATATTTTTGGGCACTGTGCGATTAGGGACTGAGTGGTCAAAAACTGGGCACTGGGTTATTTTCTTGAAAAAAATATAAACAAACCAGCGGCTTGGTGATAAGGGTAAATGCTCGTCAAAAAAAAAAATCGAAGAAACGTGACATCCACCGACCCGTACTGGACCCCGGTAGCGGACCTCACACCGAGAATGCCTGTATCTCAGTAGTTCAAAAATCACTGGCTGATTAGGTACGAGATATGCCAAGTGAAAAGGAGCCTACAAAACTCATTTGATTAAAAATACCTCTAGAAAATCAGAAACTGAAACACATTTATAAATTAAATTTAAAAAACCAGGTCCTCACAAGATCAGGTACCTATTTAAAAATAAATAGTTTCCTTTTAAACACACATGTAAGTACAACGTGATGCAATGTTTCGGATATGCTTGCAACGTACGCCGAAATATTTGTCGTTTTCTTGTATTAATTAATATTCAAATGGCGCACTCTTTCGCTCATAGCTGAATACTTATTCAGTGATTTGTTTGTTATTTTATTCGTGTTAAATATTCATTAGCAATTTAGAGTACGTTATACAGACATTTAGACACGTCGTAAAACAATGGGACTTGTCGTTTTGAACATGATATTTAGCAACTTTCTTTTTTGCTTGTCGTACCTAACATAGTTCATCACAAAGAACCACTATAATATTATAATAGCAGTAAAATGACCATCAGGCCACGGCCGTATCGCAAACGCGATTTACGAATGTATTACGTAGGATCGAACACAACCAGGCAGTATAACTTGTGTAAATATTTCATCCTCATCCCCTAACAGAATACCAGCGCTATGACTTTTTTTTTTAAATGTAACAGTACCATGCTGAGATAGGAGCCTTTTGACCTTACACAGGACCAATCTTTTTGTTTCTATTATGTCCTGTGTGGGTTTAATAAATACTTTTACTTTCTTTCTTTTCTCATTGCTCACATAACCGGTGAACGTCACGTCATGAGGGAAAAGGAACTCTTTAACTCAAACATTTGGAAGGCATGTGACATTCATCAACTATACCTGTGTTGTGGATGACTTTCATAGACCCTGTGTGTCAGCAATGGGGACGTTGTAAGCTGATGATGCATATGCTTGTGGTCTTTGAAGCCTAGTTTGTTGCTAAAAGTAGGAGCAGATGGAGAAACATAAATAAGAAGGCCTTGAAACCATGTCGTAGTCTCTATCTACAGCATGTATTGGGGAAACGATGCAAGGAGGAGAAGGCCCTCCGGTTTCATTAACCGTCTCCTTTATTAACTGACTTCAAAAAGGAGGAGGTTCTCAATTCGTCGGAACCTTTTATTTATGTATGTTCCCCTCGAAGATAGCTGGACCGATTTGGTTTTTTTTGTTTTGTTTGAAAGGGTATACTTTCCAGGTGGTCCCATGATCATCAAATCAGGATTTGGTGATGGAATCCTGGAGAAATAGAGAGAACTCTTCAAATTTTATAGGCACACTTGAAGCGATTTGGGTAGTTTTTGGAAGAGTACTTTTTCGGAGTAGTCCCATTTCAATTTGGTGACGATCTGATGAAGAACTTCGGAGATAGGCAACGGAACTCCTCAATAAATGATAGCAAATGGACTGGGATTGCTGAAATCTCATGTCTGTCTATTGTTTACACCAGTTCATAACATAACTTCACGCCGGTACGCTGTGAAGGGGTAAGCACATGTGAACCACTAAAAGGTGAAAATATAAAATTTTATTGCAAAAAATAAAATCGACTTCATAAAACACAAAAAGTGAAAAACAACTTTGGGTAAATAACAGTCGGTGACCTTTGTTTGATTGATTTAGTGTTTTTGTCACTGACTAAACTTTGGTTAAATAATTTGGTGTGTACCATTCGTTCCGGTGTGAGCGACAGCCTAACATTTCATAGTTCACATTACAGTAAGGCTCACACAATTACAATATTCGGTGTGAAGTCCGCTGCGTCTGCGCAACATGAAGCTAATATTCAAATGATTTGTGGCTTAGAAAGTCTGCCATTATATATTTACGTAATTTTCTATTAATTGGTAAATACCGGGGAATATATGGTGACGTTTTAAGTACTGAGTGATCGTAAAATTGTAATTGTCTATTTGCCTTTCTCATAAATAATCTGTAAGTGTACTTAACTAAATAATATAACTTACTTTTCTACTTTTAAATGGATGGTATGTAATGTTATTAAATTGATGTAATTAAATGAATTTAATGAAACGAATGTAATGATATGAATGAATGTAATGTTAAAAATGTAATGCTAATATGACTTGTTTGATTAATCAAGTTTATAATGTTCTGTGTATTTATGGTAGAATTAAAGGCTTTTTTTATTTTATTTTATTAACGAAATAATAATATCAGCTTGTTACTGTCCCACAGCTGGGCAAAGGTGTTTTCTCATACCGAGAAGGCACGAGCACGAGCACGAGATCACCACGCTTGTTCAAGACGACAACCAAAATTGAGACCATGCTGATATTTTAAATTTCGAATACATCTCTCTCGACAGCCTCGTTGGTCTTGTGTTCGCAAGCGCGGCTTCTGAGCATGGCGTTCCGGGCTCGATTCCCAGGTCGGGCAAAGTGTTATTGGGTTTTTCCATTAGGAATTTCTCAGTAGTAGCCATGGAGTGTGGATTTGTGCCCAGTTGATGGCATTAGGCTCGTTCCTATTACATGTGAGTTAAAAACATAACTGGCGAAATGTGGGTGTACTATTAGGTACACCTCTGTCTAACCCCTCGGGGATTACAGGCGTAATGGTATGTTAGCACTAAACAGTACATACAAGCATCAGTTCGGCCTGATTAGGCACGAAAAGCATAAAACAATGTAGATATATTTTCCCGCCAACATACCAACAATCAGAGCCATTTTACCAACCATGCATTCGTGAGCATAATTCCAAACATCCTGACCAGTGTCCATTATAATCAAAAAGCGCACATTACACAGTTCGCACATAGTTCACAGTGATAGATGGGCGATGTGCACGCGCATGCTTGTGCGACGAAGCGTTAGGATTACGTCATCGGTGACGGCGGCGCGGCGCGGGAGTCGCGCTTTGAGCGTGAAAGCGATCATGAAGGCGGAATTTAAACATTATGAGTTTATGACCATCGGAAGAATGAATTACTCTCTGATAACGTTTTTTAAAGTTTTAAGTCGGGTATGACCGTCGGACTGCCAAGTCATAGTTAAGGTAAGTTCGAACCCCGGGGCTGCGGGACTATTCGAAAGAGATACCGTGGCCCCGGAACACAAAGGGCGATGAAGGAACATGGATGGGTTTTAGTCAGTAAAAGTCTGACACTCCCTCCTGCTCCGCTCAGAGCGGGAGGAGTCATTTGATGATTTCCCGGTGAAGTGAAGGAAACCAGCGTGTGAGAGATCTTTTTCGACGGCATGTAAAGCCAAGTCGGAGGCCCATGGGCGATAACCACACGATAAAGAAAAAGAAGTTTTAATGCTTAATGTAATGAATTTACACATAACACACTTATCAGAACAGAAGAACTTATTAAATCATGATCTGTCGAATGACCGATTTGGCCGAGACGCCATTGTTTACCTATTGTGTCTACTTCGTGGACAGATCATGGGATAAAGAAGTATAATATTAACTGGATCTGGATACCTAGCACAAAAACGTAAAGTAAATTGAACTCGTTCTTATACATGGAGTTGGGGAAAAGCCTATTTAAAACCTAGACGTACTTGAATGAAAAGTAATACCGCAACAACACAGCCACCACTCTAGTTACAGGTTGTCAAGCAATCCACGGTAATTATTTCCGACAGGCGAGTTTTATTGAGATAAACTGATCTGGTTGATAATTGATAAAGATAGTTAACTGTGGTTTGTCACCGCAATAAAAGGAGTAGGTGTAAGAAGTACTACGTATTAACTGTAAGGTGCATAACTTTAAATGTAATGGTGAATGCTTGAGTAAATTTTTTTTAAACACAATTGCTCATAAAATGGCTCTAATTTCACCGCAATTAGGCACATAATGACACCTATAATCAAACTGTGGCTTTTTTCATTGCTATTATTCACAAGTGAGTTATAGGGTTTTTTTTTTATTGGTTGAGTTGCTATGTTTTTAAAAAAGTTTCGACACAAAAAAGATTGTGTTCAATAGTACAAATAAACTTTTTATCTAATAAAATGATTTTTTAGTATTATTTTCTTAAAAACGTCGTATGATACACGTGTATATTGATGATTACCGTCCTCGGCTCTCTTAAGACCCTCACCTAACGGCTCGGGTCTCAATGGCGCCTCAGCGGTAATTACCAACATTACACACTTGTACCCTATTGTACTATTGTCGGCTAATTTATAAATCATATTCTACCTAATTCTATATCATCTTCTACCTTCCTCTACCCAACCATTTTGGGGTCGACTTCCAATCTAACCGGATGCAGCGGAGTACCAGTATTTTACTTGGAGCGACTGCCTGTCTGACCTCCACAACCCAGTTAGTACTGGGTAATACGATACATTTTACCTTTTCATTTTTTTTTTACTTAGTCTTTCTTTTTTGGTAAGACTGGATGACAGACTTTCGGGACAGTCAGTGGACTGCAAAAAAATACATTCCAAATTCAAAATTTAATATAAATTTAATTTAAATACATTCCAAATTTGCATTACACTTAATATACTCCAAAAACACTCAAATGACAAAGCGATAAAATAAACACACGTAAAGTACCTATTTATATTCCGAGACCGATCTTCAAAAATCTCAAGGCCACCTTTTCCGAGAGGGTCAGTTAAGAAGGAATACCATTGATCAGAGGCATGGGAACGTCGCCTTATTTAAATATTCATACTGTTACGAGAATTTGTTTTTTTTTGCAATGTTAACTTGTTTAATACTGCTGACAATCATATTAGTCTAAGCAAATAAGTGCTACAAACTGTTTTCCTTAGATTTATATACATATGTGAGACCTTAATTATTATTTTTTGTTCCTTAATTATTCCTTAATTATACCTTAATAATTTTTTTTAATAGCGTTAAAGTACATTATGTATATCATAATATATTAACCCATACTAACTTATTTCACTATTAAGTCTAATATTGTTAAGAAATCCATTGTCCAAATAGTATTTATTAGAAACATGCCGCCTGTTTAACCTAGTACAGGCATCGAATTCTGTTATACTAACATTATTTTTAAGACTTAACTTGTATTTGGAGTTCGAATTCTAAATTTGAATAAATATATTTGAATTTGTATTTATTTGAATTGGTGTGGGCCGAAGCGGAGGAGGACAGGATGACGAAAATATTGAATAAGGATTAGTTATTGGGACTTAGAATTTATTTGATATTATAATATTGCTAAAATAATAAGCCTTATGTCCGCCGAATGTTTGTGAAAACACTGACATACATAGAAACCCTAATGAATGCCTAGTGTTATTTACGCATTAGTTTAAAAGTCCCATAACATGACGCCTTGTAATCCCCAAAGGGTTAGACAGAGGTGTAATAGGGGGCTAGTCTATTACCATCATCCAGGCACAAATCCCGGCTCCGTGGCCGTTACTGAGCAATTCCTGATGGAAAAACCCAATAACACTTTGCCCAACCC